>CM066051.1:49444646-50694646 GCA_033557465.1 Ichthyophis bannanicus | reverse complement strand
AAGCTCACTGAGGTTTGACCTCAGCATATGGGAGAGAGAGAACAGAGACACAAACATGTCACCATCTAACATACTGGATGAAGGCCGGGACTGCATGTCTGGCAGGGGAGAGAGAGTGGAAGGACCCCTGGTTAGAGGAAGAGAAGGGAACTGATACTGGAGTTTAATGTTTACACAGACAGAGAAGATGAACTGAATGAGGATCTGGAGACTAAGAAGTGAATGGGTCCCATCACTACTGGACTAGTTGCTGTAATATATCTAATGCAGCATCCATACACGATAGAGTCATTGATAGCTGATACAGAAGTGAAGGCAGCCATCAAAACAGTGCTGGATAATACGGATCCAGAAAATGTTATTTACCATTCTGGGTTCTTGCCTTTTATTTGCTCTATAAACTCTTAAGCAGTTAGTTAAAGTCTCACGTACTTACCACATTCGTATCTAGGACAGCAGGGATCGGAGCTGGACAGTGACACTTTGACAGCATCTTTCAACTTGCAGGGCTCTTGGATTGCGCAAGTCACTTCCTTGCATATCTGCTGCTGCAAAACCCACACCAAACATATCAAAAGCAGAACTTCCAACACCTCATTTCAGTGATTCTAACTACCTCACCCTTAGAGGTCCGGTGATGAGACTCATTAACACAAGGGGACCAGACTTTGGGTAGTTCATGGGGTAAGGTCTACTCAGAATTAGAGAGAATTAAAAATAAACTGACCTGGGGAGCGGGTGCTGGAACTGGAATAGAACGGGGAAAGAAAGTTATTACTTTGTCTTGTCAGTAGTTTTAAGACATGTCAACACATTCGGGGGAGGGGGGGGGAGGATTTTTATAACTTTCTGCCTCTATTTGAAGTCCTAGAAAGCCCCTAAGTTACAAAGTCAAAGTTGTCCATGTGCCTTCATAAAATAGATACCTAGAACAAGCCCCGGTAGTGTACAATTTCAGATGCACCAATTTACATCAGCTGAAAAGATGGGCACATGTACACGTCAAAGGTCATTTAGCAAATTTGAACTGGCACGAAAATACATGCATTGACATGATGGCATGACGTTTGCCAGTAATCATAACTGAGAGTGGTGTCTAGGCGGAGCACAAGCAGAATTTACAAATATGCAGCAAAGGGCATGTTTACTTAAGCGTACCGTGCTAACATAGGGAAGCGTCCCACACTGAGAATCCTGTCCTAGTAGGTTAGCACACGATTGGGAGGATAGAGGGTGGGATGATGGTGGAACATGGGCATTGACGGCGCATCTTGGTTAGAGTGGACATAGTGGCCATGCACTACCAGCTATGGTTGCCATTACCAATGTCATCTGCATGTTACTTCATTATTACCAAATCTTTTTCCTCTAAGCCTTACCGCATGTGTACGTTGCGCAGCACTGACGTTCAGGGTCGTGATCTTTCTGTAAGATGAGTTCAGGGTCACAGTCTGGAATTGAGGGACATTGCGGGCACTCTAGAAAAGAAGAGAGAGAGGAAGGATGAAGAGGAAAGGCTAAGAAAAACAAACGGTCTCTGAGGTCTGACCCAGCCAGGCTGATGAGTGGAGAAGCATGTCACTGTGTGAAGCACCGCATGAAGGTCGTGAGCGCATATGCAAGAGGGAAGGCTGGTGATGGAGGCTCTGGCTAAAGGAAGATAATAGAAAAGCACCGATGGACTTTGTTATTATTTACACAGGAAAGGTTCAACCCAATGAGGACCTTGAGAAAAAGCAGAGAAGTATCTAGTTGGGTCTCGTCATTGGTGAATTTATGGGACTTGGGTTAGATCAGGCTTCAGTGTTTCTATGACCAAGATTCAAACAGGATTGACCCATGAAGATAATAAGGCCCAAAATCAGCAGGAAAGAGTTTAGGATCTTCAGCCTAGATTTTGCTTTGTTAATTCCACAAATATTTTGCAGCTTCTAATTTACTGACCACAGTCATAATCAGGACAGCAAAGATCAGATCCAGATCCAGACACTTGTATTTGGATGGAGTCTTTCTTAAGGCAGGAGTCAGAGGTCGGGCAGGTCACGTCCTTGCATTCCTTTGGATGCAAAAACTCATATCAATTACACCAAAATCAGAAACTTTCATCTCCAGAGATCCCTTCTGCCCTAGAGAGCACATGCCTGACTTCAAAGTGACTAAGATTTCCGTTGTATAATGGGTGAAGGCTTTTAACATTAACATCAGACCAAGAGATAAATCCATACACACTTACCGAGGGTGGGGATTGTGGAACTGCAATAGATCAGAGATGGATAATTAGTACTTTATCGTATCAATAAGTATAAGAGATGCAATGAAAGGCTCTTACGGAACGTCCCATTTCCGATTCGTGCCGCATAATACACAACTATTTATATTGGGGTCCTGCCTCTGCTCCAGTGTTGGTTTAAGGTACCTTTGCTTGCTTTTCTAAACTTGCTGCTTACAAATGACTGAGTGGTACAGGTCTCCTATTTCTGATGCCTCTCAATTTTGTATCTTCCACCAGGTGTCTATAGGTTATACAATCTGCTGGTTAGTAGGTCCTTTTTTACAATGATGTACCATTGTCTTGTGTTTTTGAGTATCCATAAGTCTCTGCATATCCCTATGTTGTTTTGCTATTCTTTTATATTTATTTTTATATACATAATCTGTTATGTTTTAAGAATTATTGATTGCATTATTAATACATTTGTTCTTAATTTTTGGATGTATTTTTATCTTCTGGAGGTATTTTAATACTTTTTAATTTGTGATTTTATTTGTTTTCTTTTAGTTATTAATTGATGTTTCTATGTCTTATGATTCAGTTGTTTATCTATATATTATATTGTCTTATTGTTTTATCAGAGGTTATTTGATCCCCTGAAGAAGGCTCCCGGCCGAAACACGTGTCTGGCTAACCTCTCTGGTTATTATCAATAAAGTTATCCTTCCACAGTGTTCCATTGTCCTGCTCCTTGTGTTCCCTGTTGCCACTGCAGGAATGGTGCTGTTCTTTGCGCATAATGCACACGTGTTCATTTACACCTGCTCCTAAGCAGCTGAGACTGTAGAGGAGTTCATTTTACCACAGTCTGTGCGGGATTTGTGAAATATTTCATAAAGGCACATAGGGGTCTCTATGTCTTTTTAAAATAGACCAAAAATAGGCACCCTTGTTGTATCGTACCTGATGAAAATATAGCAAAATAATGGCAGATACAGAGCAGTGCAATCCATATTGTCACCCAGTAAGATGTTTACGATTGTAACTTTCGCTTTCTACGGGTGAACTCGGCTAACTGAAGTTTTCTGTCTGTCTTGTTGCAATTTTTCTCTTGTGTTATTACATAACCTCCCCCCCCCCACCCTACTTAAAATCTTAAGTTGCTAAAATGATTCTTGCATATATCCATCCAGCTGCTTTGGAAGCTGAGTACCTCAGCCCACATGTCCTGTGAAGAACTGATACATCCCTGCTGGGCAAAACAGTCTCTGATATTTTCCTAGAATCCTTTGCTCTTTCAGTATATGTTTTGATTGCATTGACCCATTTCCAGATCCACTTTATATTCATATTATTTCATTTTAACATCATTTATTTTTCCCAGCACTTACCACAGTTATATGTGGGGCAGCACTGGGTCTCAGGGTCAAAATCTCTTTGTAGAGAGAATCCAGCAGGACAAGGTGGAATTGAGGAACATGAGAGACACTCTGGAAAAGAGGGAGAGATTGTGAGGGTGAAGATGGAATGAAAGAGAAAACTAAGGGATCCCATCACTGCAGGCTTTGTGAGGACTAGATACAGGCAGGATGGACTCACTGACTCTCTTGAGGCAATGAACCGCGAGTCACAGGACCCCTTCCCTCTGGGAGCGCTGAATCACATCTGTTTTAGTCACTGAATGTTTGCCTGGTATAAGTGCGAGAAACTGCACCATTGTAGATGGGCTTCTCTGAGTGTTAATGTAACAGGACATGGAGGAAAAAGGCTGAACAGTGACTGAAATGGATTCTGTGACACAAGAAAGCAGTCAGCTGATAGAGACTATGGATCGTATAAGTGATGACAGTAGTGCAGAGACTTGATCTCTTCAGATACCTCTGCCATCCCTTCATGACTTGTGCCTCTTCCACCATGCTTCCTGTAGAAGAGACCACAGTCCTTCAGCAGCTGCCCCCACCAAGCACGGTCTCTCCACCGTCTGCTCACTGACTTACCGCAGTGATGATCTTTGCAGCAGGAGTCATTCTGTGTGGTCATCACCTCCACAGATCCTGTCTTCAGGCATGGTTTCGGTGTGGGACAGTTTGCATCCTCACATCGCTGCTACGATGTCCGTGTCATGGAAAATAGAAACCCCCACCCCCAAGAAAGATGACACGTTAGATTTTCACACCATTCTTTCTCTCTCTTTTCATTCTCTCCATCACTTCTTTTCTTCACAAATCTTCCTCCTCTCCCCATGCCTCCACTCATTCCTTATCCACTATGATAGATACCTGAAATTTTCCCTATTTATATATGATTCTGCCATTATGAAATAATTAGCAGTGAAGCAGGAGTACCAGAGAACCCAAGCCGGGTTAGTAGAATTGTTTTGTTTTTTTAGGGAAGAGACTTCATTTTTTCCTGTTTGTTTTTGTTTCCTTTTTTTCTTTAATTTGATTTTTTTGTTTTAAGGAAACAAATAAAATATGAAAAAATGAAAGAAAACAAATGTGTTCCCAAATTTAGAAGAGGCTATCTCAAGATCTATGATAAGAAATGGTTTACCTGTCTCACATCACCAGCATCCTTGAACTGAATTATAAGGCTTTCAAGAGGATGCTCAAAACTCATCTTTTTGAATCGGTCTTTAACATTCAATGAACTTCATAACTTCCTGAGATTGTTGGCACTTCCGTACCGGTTCTAGCTGTCTTTACCTCTGATGCACCTTGTGTTTGCATGTTTTGATACTTTTCACCCTTTCCTTATGATACCTTCACAGTCCTATTTCTACATGAAGTTCTTTTCTTTTCTTCTACTGGTTTTTAGTTATTGTAAACCGCATAGATTGCGTGCACTGTTGCAGTATATCAAATAAAATTAACCATAGCCATAACATGTGAAAGACTTTACTGCTATATTTCTATTCATAGGAAGCATTCTGGGATGAGACTGTGTCTATCCTTGTAATCTCCAGAGTCCCACACTGGGATGGAGCTGTATGCAGACCTAAATGCAACAGAGACCCCTATGTCCCATATCAAGAAGGAACTGTGTCCACACCTCTAATTCTTCAGTTCTTCGCAGACAAGCAGGGGATATGCAGGCATACTCCATGGTGCCGTCCCCGATGGTGCTGGTGTGCCAGGCTCTCCCCCAGCTTAGAAAAGTCCTTTGGACTTCTCCAGGCATGCGTGGTAGCTGCTGCCCACCGTTCCCTCCTAAGCCAGTTTCTTTTCCTACCGCGCTCTGAATCGCCATGGCTGTTCCCCCTCTCTTGGTTATTTCAGGTTGATGTTTGTGTAAACCACATTTATTTTAAATGCTTTATTTAATTTTCAACATATTACAACTATAATGAAACAAAGTACCTGTTTTCCTATCCCCTTACCCCTATGTCTGGCATTCCATAACTCAAAAAAGAATCAACAGGTTTAAATCAAGAACCGCAGACGGAAGTGTACCCGCAGCCAGCAAGCTCACCGGATATCATGTTCAATAGAAGGATTGTCTGCAGCGCAGCCAGCTTCAGATGGGGAAGGTAAACCTGCTCCATGAGGCTCCTTTTCCCACTAAGTTGGACCTGAACTAAATTTGTCTTTAGTCCAGCTTTGGAGAGATATGAGAAGATACCGAAGTAGATGCTCAACCAGGGAAGTAAATGGGCTGAGAGTCCTCTGTGAGCACCAGAGGGAAAACCAGCATTATTTGAAAGCATAAGCACATCGAGTGGAGTCCTTTCTAGATTCTAGGAGGACATCTTTTACTTCCCCCGAAGGTCTAAATGAGATAAATCTAGGCCTTCAGCAGCCATGCTGTCAACCATAACACTCTCAGACTGGGGTGAAGGTGGATCCATTTGTCCTTCGATAGGAGATTAGGCTTGTGTCCCAAACTGAGAGGCTTGTGTTGCGCCAGTCGAAGGAGCAGGGGAAACCATGGTTGATGTGGCCAAAATGGGGTGATGAAGATTATCATTTTCCTGTCCACTTCAAGTTTGAAGAGCGTCTTTGGTATCATTCGAATGCGTAAAGCAGTCCCTGTCCCCAATGGAGGAGAAATGTATCTGAGGCCTGGTTCTGTGGAGGCAGAATCCTGGAAGAGAATCAAGGAAGTTGGACATTCATTGGAGTAGCAGAGAGGTCTGTGATGGGTGGTTCCCACAATCAAAATATGTGCTGTGCTGTGTTGCAATGCAGCGTCCATCCGTGTGGTCAAAGGACTTGGTTCAATTTTTCCGCTAGCACATTTTGCTCTTCTGGAAGGTAAACTGCTCAAAGAATAATCTGATGAGGTATAGTGAAGGAACAGAGGTGGATTGTCTCCTTGCAAAGTGAGCAAGATCCAGTTCCCCCTTGCTTGTTGATGTAGTACATGGCAACTTGGTTGTTGGTCTGAATGAGTACTGCTTGTCCGGTCTGATGAGAACGGAACACACTAACGGCAGTGGCAACTATAATGAGTTCTAAGTGGTTGATGTGGTAAGTGGCTTCCCAGAGGAACCATAGGCCCCTGGACCACTTACATCCCCCTACAAACACAATATTCATTTCAAACAGAGCAAACAGCAGAGGCAGAGGAGTTTCTGTAATTTCTAAAGAGATCTTGAAGTTCGAAGTCACCGACTCTAGCTCTATCACAGAAATCCACATTCTAAACTTAGCAAATAACTAAATCTTTAACATATAGAGCCCCCGATCTTGATGCTACCGAGCTTGCTACCTTATTTTAAACTGCCTGCTCCACCCCAAATAGTCATCAGCCTCTGGTAATACTCTGAGACCTCAACCTAGCCTCTTCCCCCACATCACAGTCAAGAGCTTTCTTCGAAGCCATGGGAACACTTGGATACACCCAGATTCTCACCAAACCAACTCACATGAAAGGAAACATCCTTGACCTCATATTTATACCTTCTGACCTGCTCCCTAAGCCTCAGCAGGCACCTCACATAATCCTCCCAGTACCCTGGTCAGACCATGCAGCTATTCTGTTCCTCATCCATCTTACCTCACAGCAATCAACACCGATGCCCATACCACTTACAACCCAGAGGTTCCGAGATTTCAGTAATGAACACTTCCTTGAAATGGTCATCCCACAACTAGACTCCATCCAAGCTGCAAAACTGGACCTCAATGAAATTACCCATGGTTGGAATGGTACTCTGTCTGCAGCAGCCCTTGCTCCTCCATGGAAGATAACAGCAAAACATTGAAGCAGAGCCCCCATGGTTCTTGTCTTCACTCCAGAAGCAGAAACTCAAGAGACCCTATCCTCCAATCTTCCTATATGGCACAGCATAAACTATACAACAAAGAAACCCTAAAACGGAAAAAATAATACTACATCAATCCTGTCACTGGTGCAATAAACAAATCAAGAGAACATTTCTCCATAGCAGAAACACTCATAAAAGAACCTAATAAAGGAAATCTGCAAGATAAAATATGCCCTCAGAAGATTGCTTCCTACCTGCTTGCCAAACAGATGCACGTCCCTGTAACAGAACAAATGGCAATGACACCTGATTCCAAAATGGTTCCCCAGAAGAGCTCCCATCACTTAAAAACATCGAAGACACAATCCATAGCCTTAACACAACCTTTGCACTGGATCCTTGCCCTCTGATCTCGATAAAGCTGTCTAGATTGCACCTGGACTGGTTTAAGTCATATCTCTCTCTCCGCTCCTTTTCCACTTCCTGCGGATCGTCCACTTCCTCCACTCTCCCTCTTACTTGTGGTGTCCCCCCAGGGTTAAGTGTTGGCCCTGTTGCTTTTCAATATCTTCTTGGCACCACTCTCACTGCTTATTCAACAATCCGACGTCTCTTCCTACTTCATCACGTACAATATTATATTGCTTCATCACACCAGTTCCCAGTCCCCTGATCTATCCCCCATGAACTCTTGCTTAGCCAATATTGACATCTGTCTGTCCATGATCTGTCTCCACCTCAGCCCGTCCAAATCTGCAGCCATTTGGCTTTGCTTCCACATGCCATGCCCATCACTTGCTCCCCACATTGCATGTACTCCTGTCCCTCTTGTCAGCAAGTTCCGATATCTGGGGGTTTTACTTGACTCTTCCCTCTCTTTTCGTGAACACGTGTCATCTCTGGTTCAACGTTCTTTCTTCGTCAGGTCCGTGCTGCCTGTCCTTTTCTCATGATACTCTCCCTTAGGATTCTTATTCTTTCACCGGTCATATCTAGGTTAGATTATTGTAATGTTGCACTTGCAGGTCTTTGCCTTTACCAGCTCCATCGTCTCCAGCTCCTACACAATACCGCTGCACGCATCCTCATTCACTCCTCACATCGCAATCATGTCACTCCACTTCTCATCCACCCTCACTGGCTCCCTCTCAAATTTTGTATTGTCTAAAAAATTCTTACCCTTGTTCACAAAACTCTGCATACCGGGACTCTACAATACCTCTCTAATCTGCTCCAGTTTCATACCCACCACTGTCTCCTCAGAGCCCTTCATGTCAATCATCTAGTCCTTCCCTCAGTCACTCAAGCACACTTGGAAGAAACCCAGAAATCAGCTTTCTTCTCCCTAGGCCCTGCTCTATCGAACTCCCTGCCTCTGGCTCTATGCTCCGAAACTTCATTTACTAAATTTAAAGCACTGTTAAAAAAGCGAAGTTACTTACCTGTGACAGAAGTTCTCCGAGGACAGCAGGATAGGTCAGCCACATCTGGGTGACATCGTCCGACAGCACCATACACAGAAGCTACTCTCCTTAGCAAAGCCTTTCTGAGCATGAGCTAGCAGGCACATCCCTCCGTCCCACCTCTAGCCAGCCATTATGTCAATAACTGAGATCTAGCTACTGGGCGGCCAGCGTGCAGCTGTGCATCCTGTCCCTTCCAGGGGAGGAAGGTGGGTATGTGTGGCTGACTTATCCTGTTGTCCTCAGAGAACTCCTGTTACCGGTAAGTAGCTTTGCTTTCTCCAAGGATAAGCAGGATGAGTCAGGCACACCCGGTCCCTCCGCAGCTACCAGCGTATGCTGAGGTGGAAGGAAGAGGGTCAGCTAAAGGTTGAATGCACGAAAGAGCCTTGGTTTCCTTGAAAAGTATTTATTGCGCATGGAGAAAACTGTAACACGGCCTATTACAACATGGTAGAACAACATGGAATAGTGCCGTGTGGCAGAAACGGCATTACTAGAGCGTTAGCTGGTGTCACGACCACCAAGCTGGTGGTACATATTGTAAGAACAACAACCTTAAGCTTTGTGCAAACCAGTGCAGTAGTGCAAACAACAAGTGGTGCAAAAAACCCACAACATGTGCCGTTTTGGCAATATCGTGGAAAGAACGCATAGTGCATATAAACACGTGCAGAGAACCCCTGAGCGCAGGTTGGCAATCATAGCGGCCATTGCCTGTAGCTGGTGTGCAGATTTTTTCCGTCTTGTAGGCAAGGGGGAAGGAAAGGAACTGGCTGGCTAGGGGTGAGCCAGTTGGATGGGCCTCTAGCTCATGCTCAGAAAGGAGAGTAGTTTCCGAGTATGGCGCTGTCGGATGACGTCACCCAGGTGTGGCTGACTCATCCTGCTTGTCCTTGGAGAACACATCTCTTCCATACTGCCATTTTATCTTCCTCACAACAACTCCCAGGAAGACGTCTTCGGCCTGTCCCTTCCCTCCCAATCCTGAGGCATGCTTGATACTTCCTGTTCTTTCTTTGCTCTCTACTCTCTTTACTGTCCTGTCATAACTTTGGCGTTCCTTCTTGATTTTATTTTTTAATATTGTAAACTGCTCTGTTGCAAATGCCACTAGGATGGTATATCGAATGCGTAATAAAGATAAAGATACCTCATGGGTATAACACATGCCTCCTTGTCCCTAGGCCTTATGCCCTTCCCCCCCCCCCCCGAAAGAGACCTCAATCCGACCTCTCCTGAAAAGTACAAATCTTGACATAACTTCCCCTATGTCCTGTAGACTAATATCCAGCATCCTAGCTGTCTCAAAAATAATAGAGAAAATTGTCTTTACATAACTTCAAGACCACCACACTAAGCATGCACCTCTAGACCCTTACCAACACAGGTTCAGGCAGTTCCATGGGGTCGAAATACTCATCACTTCGCTATTAAACATACTCATAACCTGCTCACAAAACACCAAGAATGGATTTATCCTAATATTCTTTGACATTGCTTCTGCTTTTGCCTCCCTCCCACATCACCAACACCTACAAAGACTCTCAGAGATTGGTCTCCAAGACACTTACTCAGCTGGTTCCGCTCCTACTTGGATGCCTGAAAACAACGAGTAAAAATTGGTAAGAGAATATCAAATCCTTTCACTCAGCAAATGGGAGTACCATAGGGATCAAGTCTCTCAGCTCTCCTTTCCAATATCTTCATTCAACCAATATGTCAGATATTCAGATCACACAGGATACTATATCAGATCTACGCCGATGACATCATGTTTTTCACTCCTATCAACCTCCTCTCTCCGGATCTCACTAGCCTACAAAAGTGCTTCATAGAAATAAAAAGATGACTCAGTACACAATCTGTTCATTAATTAAGAAAAGACTGAGGCCCTATACATTACCACTGACCCTCCCTCCTCTCCGCCATCAACTCTGAGACTTGATGACGTGATAATCATAGTCAAAACACTAATAAAATATCTGGGCATAACAATAGATGAACAGCTGAATTTTCAATCTCACATAAAAAGAACAACCACTTCTATCGGCCATAAACTAAAAACCCTGAAACAACTCCGCCCCCTGTTCTGTCCAGAATTATTCTAAACCATCTGCCAGTCTAAGATTACACCTGTGCTGGATTATTGTAACATCATTTATCAAAGCCTACCTAACAAACCCTCCACTCTCTGCAGATGGCCTTGAACACTGCGGCATCAATAATCTTCAGAGCCCCTCACTTAGCTCACATTACCTCTATATTAATACAGCTACAGTGGCTTCCCATCTCTGCCAGAATCAGATACAAGGTTCTTACCAGAATATTTAACATTTTATACAAGGAATCCTCTACCTGTGTCCAGACCCTTATCTCCAATCCCAAGAGTGAAAGGTTACGAAGAAATTCAACCCTCAACCTACTCACAAGCCACAGATTTGTTATAAATGAACAAAAATCTCAACTCAATCCTCAGCAGAATCTCTGTTTCATCAGGGCGTGCATAGAGACAATAAAAGGGAAAGCTTTTCTTCCCAATGACAGGCTCAAGCTTCTCCAGGACAGCAGGAGACTGCTTCACATCCGAGTTACAACTGATTGCACCCTGGCTGTTTGCCCTCTCAATAAACACTTCACTCAGAGCAACCTACCTGCCAGGAGCTGAGAACCAAATAGCAGATTTGCTAAGTCGATATCTGGACCCTCATGAATGGTCCCTCAACACCACTCTGATACGCACACTCTTTGTGCAATGGGGCACTTCAGATGTAGATCTCTTCGCTACTGCAGCAACACTAAATACGGGCTCTTCTGCTCCATCCTAGCAAATCCTCTCCGATGGGTGTACGATGCGTTTCCCATCTCTTAGACTCACATACTCTGTTACTCCTTCCCTCCCTTTCCACTCATTAGTCGCATTCTCAAGATACACCAGGACATAGTGTCAATCAATCTCATTGCGCCTCAGTTGCTATAGCAAACTTGTATTCCGCACCTCCTTGTCCTGGGCACGGATCCTTTTCTGCTCACTCAACATCAAGGACCTTGCTCCACCCCAGTCTTCAAAGTCTGTCATTAGAGGTTTGGAAGATCCAAATAACTCAGCAATAGCTATCTCCTTCCCCATAGAATTACTAGATGTAATTAGTGCCTCAAAATAACCGACTACTTTGCTATCTTACAGAAGTAAATGGTCCCGCTTTGTGCATTGAGCGTAGGAACACCATAAGGACCCTGTTCACTGTCCGCTGGGAAAGGTCCTGACCTACCTACTGCATCTTTTCAACTGGTCTGAAAACCAAGTCTGTCTTATCACCTTTCCACTATAGTGGTTTCCCGAAACTGATGGAGAGCAAGCCCATATCAGTTCACCCACTTACCTCATATGAAAAGCCTCATGAACACCAAACCTTCCATTAAACTGCTTCTTCTGGCTTGGGACCCAAAGGTGGACTTAGCAGAGTGCATGAAAGCTTCCTTTGAGTCCCACAGATCAGCCTCTTTGAAGTATCGTAACTGGAAAACAGTCTTCCTTGTGACAATAACCTCTGCAAGAAGGATCAGTGATCTTCAAGCACTCATTCACTACCCTCCATACAGTTTCTTCATTTATTTTTATTTTATTTTAGCTGTATTTATATCCCGCTTTTCACTGGGTCAAAGTGGTCAATTGGGAGATACATTTAACACGAGGGCATATGACACACATACGCTAATGATACATTTAATACGAGGGCATATGACACACATACGCTAATACTTACAGGGAACATGGGCAGTGGAGGGTTAAGTGGCTTGCCCAAGACCACAAGGAGTACCTATAGGACTAGAAATCCCAGTCCCTCCGGCCTGAGATTGCTGTCCCCAAGTGGGACTTGAACCCCCAGCCCTCCGGCCTGAAGTACCTTGTCCTAACCACTAGGCCACTCCTCCCTTCATAATAAGGTGCTCTTGAGGACACATGCTAAATTCCCTCCGGAAGTGGTATCGGAATTTCATTTGAACTAGTCCCTAGTATGTCCCGACGTTTTCCTGATTTCAAAGCAGTCTTGCCAGAGCAATCCAACCATACCTTAGATTGCCTGCAAGCAACCAAAGATTTGATATCATCATCACAACCTTTTGTCACTTTCAGTTCAGACAACCCTGGACGACCAGCTTCAAAAACGACTACTTTGACCTGGGTCTCAGACTGTATCTTCTTCTGCTATGCCCAAGCTCACATACCAGGTCCAGGTTGAGTAGGCCCCCATCAATTATGTGCAACTGCGCCAACGGTCACCAATTTGGTCGTAGTCTCCACCCAGGACATGGAAATTCATTCGTACGTTTGCCTGACACTACAGATTGGATCATTCTACAACAGGAGATTCTGCCTTCAGGCAGGCTGTCCTTCGCCTGTTTTCCTTTTGAGTGCATACTTCATCCTCCACCCATCACAGATTGTAGCTCGGGCCGCGCATCCGCAACCATACTATGACGCTTTGAGCTCTGGACTAGCCGTTGAGTGTGACTGCATATCTCCTGTTTGTCTGCAGAGAAAGCAGAGTTGCTTGCCTGTAATGGGGGTTCTCCATAGACAATAGGGGTATGCAGGAACATTTAACCACCCTCGAAAAACAAAATTAGGGAAAATAATGAGGAAGCACGGCAACATTTTTAAAGGAAAACGAGACATGTTTTTTTCAGGATAGACACATCCAATCCCTTTATATATATGTTCATTTTGATATTGTGGTTTCTTTTTGCTGCTTGTGCTCCGCAGCTTTGAATGTAACTGGCTTAGGTGGGAACGGCAGGCAGCAGCTACCGTGTGTATTTGCAGAAGTCCAAAGGAGTTCTCTAAGCTGGGGGAGAGTCTGGCACATCGGCGCCGTTGGGGACGGCACCATGGAGTGTGGCTGCATGCCCCTGCTGTCTATAGTGAGCCCCCATTACAGGTAAGCAAGTCCGCTATTGTTTCAGTTCCATTTTGTGTCTCACTCTCTCACACATAAGTGAGAAAATGAACAATTGGCTTACCTCTGGAGGTGCTGTTTCAGTAGCTGAAAGAAATAAAAGTGATAATTAAAGGTTATCTGATGGCTGTTCTCCTCTCCTGTCTTTGCTTCGCTGTTCACCTCTGGAGTAGATCTTGATGCTAATTCTTATCACAAGGGACAAGTTAAGGGTGTATAAAGAATGCAGTCATAGAGACGCATGAACCATGAACTGGCAACTATGAGGAAAGACTAGGCATATTAAAGCTCTGTAAAGCATAAGAGAGAGGAACCAGAGGAAAGCAGACTACATTCTTTAACATACCGAATAACGACAATATCATAGGCCATCTGGATACCGTGGCACAAATTTTCCATAAGCCACCTGACAATGTGCAAATGCAATTTTTTGGCCACAAAACCAACTCGATATTCTAGTACAAGGTTTCAGCAGATGATGTTCAAAGATAGAGCTGTTAAGCAGGAAAATGGGATCCCAATTCTAGATAATAACGGACCCGAAAGGCCATCAACTACTTCCCATCCCAGAGTGTCCATTATAATGGCTTTGGTACTTCATTTCCTTCTACTGCACTCCTAGAAGGAGGCCTTAATTTTGAACTGATGAATAGTCCGTTGTATATTTGGGTCACCTCAAGCTCTCCCTTTCCCCCTCTTTTATTCCTGGCCTTTCATCTATACTTACGACAGGTGTATGTGGGGCAACATTCGGTCTCGGGATCAATCTTGTGGATTGGTTTGGATCCATCATTACAGACTGGAGCCGGCTGGCACTCTTGGCAGACTTCAGAAAGAGGAGAGCAGCAGAAAGGGAGGAGGGAACAAAATGTAAGTCAAGATCCTGCATATTTGGCGAAATGCCTAAGTCAGATGCTTGTTTTCAATCAAACTTAGGAGTATAATTTGTTTACTCAAAATCCACCTACATTTCGGATCTTAAATATTAAGCCCTCAAACATAAGCCTGCATATTCAGATTCCAAAATTTTAAGTCCAGCATTGCATCAAATATTCTGATAGGAAATTGGACTCCATGTGCACAATTTGTCTTGTATTTTACAAAATCTCACTGAATGTGGACCCTTTGGTAAAATCCACAGAAATATATACGTAGATTTCATCTTGTACAGTGAGAACAGCTTTTTAGAAAGCGTCACATTACACAATGGTGCCGTTTCTCAGGATTTTTAATCTAAGAACATAAGAAATGCCATACTGGGTCAGACCAAGGTCCATCAAGCCCAGTATCCTTTTTCCAACAGTGGCCAATCCAAGTCACAAATACCTGGCAGATCCCCAAAAAGGTACACTGATTCCACAATGCTTGTCCCGGGGTAAGCAGTGGATTTCCTGGGACCTCTTTAACAATGGTTTATGGACTTTTCCTCCAGGATCTTATCCAAACCTTTTTTAAACCCAGTTACACTAACAGCATTTCTACATCCTCTGGTAATGAATTCCAGAGTTTGATTATACATTGAATGAAAATATATTTTCTTTTATTAGTCTTAAATGGGTTACATTGTAGCTTCATTGCATGTCCCTTTAGTGTTTCTACTTTTTGATAGAGTAAACAAACTATCTACCTTTACCCATTCTACTCCATTCGTTAATCTGTAGACCTCTGTCATCTCTCCCCTCAGCCATCTCTTTCCCATATTTATGTGCCAGTTTTATAGCTATGTGTGTGAGAGCTGGATTTTTCTAAACTGAACATCCAGGAAGGCCCAGTTTAAGAGTCACTTTTGAGGTGATTTAAATGCCAGAGACTAAGGTACAATTGCTTCCTCCATTACTGATGCAAACCCCAGGTCCAAATGAGCAGTTAGCTGGCACGCCGGCTTCAGCCCCGATGTCTAGTTTTATTAAGCATGCGTATGCTGCTGTTAAAGAATCGGAAATGCAAGTATTCACTTCCGACCCAATCAAACATACCCACAATGAACTGTGCATGCTTTGGACCTAAACGCATAAATAGCAGCTTTCTTCAGTAGCTTTTTACTGTGCTGAGGGCATTAGCACGTGTTAGTCTTGTGCAGTCCTTCAAAAAAGACAAATCACACGATACTAAAGAAGATGAAACTTAAGCTTTCCTTAGAAGATCAAATGGGAAGACTTTGGCTTTCATAGTTTGTACACATCATGCAAAGAAAAAGATAATTAGAAAAAGAAATAATGCTTGATGAGGTCGAAGGTCAGCACAAAAGAGAAGACCAGCAATGTGATGGATCAATACAATAACAGTAGCTATGGGAGCTACTCTATTAAGAGCGAACACATTTTAGGACAATTCGATAGATCACTCTGAATCACATCAACTCAATGGCAATTAACAACAACAGTGAAACCAAGAGTCTCTATGTAGGTTCTCAGACCCAGCAGAATTTCAAAGGGGCCTTGAGAAATTTCAGAGGAGCACCTATTTGAGCCCTATTACTGCTGCTTCCATAGGGTCTGGGAGAGATTGAATCTATGACCATACTGAAACGAGATGGACCCCAAACTGTAGACTAATACTAAATGGACGCAAATTGGGCAAGTGAGATAATCCTCACTGTTTATGTCTGACATGTTATTCTGTGTTTCTGTGACAGCAAGGAAGGGACCTAGTGAGACAATGAAAGAAAAGAATTTGGGCTTCTCAGTACTTTCAGAGGTGTAAACATCTCTTTGTTACTCTCTGACTTATTTTTCAGCCTCTCATATACTTACCACAGTCATAATTAGGACAGCAGGGATCAGATCCGGAAACTTCCATTTGGCTAGAGCCTTTCTTAAGGCAGGGGTCATGGGTCGGGCAGATCACATCCTCACATTCCTTTGGCTGCAAAAAACACATCACTGAGACCAAATTCAGAAACTTCCAGCCCCAAAGATTCCTTCTGCCCAACACATAGAGAGCACATGAAGAGAAGCTTGACCTCAAGGGGACTGAGATTTCTGTTATACATGGACTGGAGCCTCAAACACTAATAGCAGACCAAGAGAGACATAAAACTAAACTTACCAAGTGTGTGGGCTCCACAGATGGTGTCACGGAGCTGTATATCAATAACTCTAATAAACATAAATATAAACATAAACTGCAATAGATCAGAGATAGATAATTATTACTTTATCAATTGGTGTAAGATATGTAAATATGGGGGAGGGGAGGGATAATTTTATAACGGGAAGACTAAGTGAAAATGTGTAAGTAGTGGCATATCTTATTCCGTAACTTCACCCCTGCTGCGCCCAAATGACACCCCTGGGAATGTCTACACGTGCCGCCATCTTGTCAGTTACATTTTCTACAAGGCTATTTCCATAAAAACCTTTAAAAAGTGACCTCTCTTGACTACGTACCCTATTTTATAAAGCGACACACGTGTGTGCCTGACTTTATAAAATAGCTGTGTACTGATGCAACGTTTTCTAGATGCATCAGTTACTCTTGCCCTAGAGTAGGTGTAACTGGCAATGTCTAAATTGCCACGAGGACGCATATATGTCATAATATTCTATTATGTATATCTGCCTCTTGAAGCTTTGCCCAAGGACCTTAGCGCTGCCGCTTCCGTTAGGTGAAGTAGGCGGTTGCCTAGATGGCCGGCCCTTCACCCATGTCCTCCGCTGTCACCCCTCTCCAGGACGTGCAATGGCCCCAAACAGGCTTGCAATACTGAAGCTTAAAGTGAAGCGCTGCAGGACTGTTTGGGGCCATTGCCCAATTGTTTGTCCTGAACAGGCGAAACAAAGGTGGCAAAGTTTCACCTAGGCTACCTCATCTCCTTTCACCGGCCCTGGGCCCCATGCACACCTCAGCTCAAGATTGGCACATTGGGTACTTCCGTGCATGTTTATGGAATCCCACCCAGCCAAATCATGAGCAGAAATGCAGATGCATACACACAAGTCTGGGAAAATACGGAATTGCACACACAGGGGCACATATCTCTCTGTTGTTACCTTATAAAATTACCCCCTAAGGGCCTGATTCCGTTCCAGACATTGATCCCCTCTATACATCCGGTTCTGAACCAGACGTACAGTGTACATATTGAGATCTTTAATTCTGTCCCCATATACCTTATGGCGAAGCCCACTCATTATTTTGCTAGCCACTCTCTACACCAACTCCATCCTATTTATATCCTTTTGAAAGTGTGGTCTTCAGAATTGCACACAATACTCAAATTAGGTGTCACCAAAGACTTATACAGAGGCACTTTCACCTCCATTTTCCTACTTGCCATTGCTCTCCGTATGTATCCAAGCATCCTTCTCTCTTTCACCATCGTCTTTTCTACCTGTTTAGCCACCTTAAGATCATCAAAAACAATCATCCCTAGGTCCTGGTCTTCTTTCCTGGAAAGAAGCAAATTGCCTCCTTCACTGTACCAATTCCTTGAATTTTTGCAGCCCACATGCCTGACCTTGCATTTTTTAGCATTAAATCTCAGCTGCCAAATTCTCGATTATCCTTTAAGCTTTGCTAAATCCCTCCTCATATTAGCTATACCTTCCTGGTTGTCCATTCTATTGCAGATTTTGCTATCATCTGCAAGGGGCAAACAATTACAGCTGTTCTGCAGTATCCCTTCGGCACACCACTGGTAACATCTTTCACCTCACTGTACCCTTTGTTGCCTCCCGCTCACAGAATTTCTACCCCGATAGTTATTTTAGGATCCATCCCTAGGGCATTCAGTTTATTTATAAGTTGCCTGCGTGGAACAGTGTCAAAGGCTTTACTGCGTCAACACCTTAAACCAACTCTGCAACATGCCTTGTATTGGACTTATTTCTGGTGTTTAAAATCACCGTAAAAGTCTGAAAACTAGAGAAATAGAAGTTGGCCCCTTATTGACTTCCCCTGGAAATTGAGATTTGGAAAATGGGCACCTATGGACCAGTTTCTGGCATTTACAAGCGTAGGTCGCAAAATCAGTCGCTTACACGAGTTACGTGCTGGCATAAGCCATTATTAAGGGGGTAGCTGGGAATAAGTAGCATGGAATTGGCTATTTTTTTCCATGTGTACAGCCCCGAGTGGTTCTAATCCCTTTCACAATATCTTTCTTTGTAAAACAGATTCTACTATTGTGCAAATACACATCGAAGTTAGATGGGACATTTAGGAAAAATCTGGGATGTTCAGAGCAAAACTTCCAAACACCAGGGGAGTAACAGCCGTGCTTTCTGAAATCGCTCTGTCTCCGCTACAGAAGATGAATGTCCCAGTGACTGGGTCTGGAGACGAGACACTCGCAGACAGCAAGGTCGGATAGATGCATGGGTGTAGGCCATTTTACAAATGTGGACATCCCTGAAGTGCATTTCTAGAGAGCCGGGTACATTCTAGCTTGGGTAGGGTCAGAAGGGCGGCATCAATGTTATTACTGCCATTTCAGATCCCAGATGTGGGGTGGGAGGCTATTAATATGTTTGGAATATGTATTTATGGGCCAGGAACTATTGACCGCTGCGATGTAAGCGCATATTGCTCTTCCCCCTGGAAGCAGTATACCTTAAAACAAGCAGATTTTTGCATCTTCTTCATGCTCACTAAGAGGTATAAGCATGGATGCCTCAACAAGCAGTTTACAAGATATTCTCGCACTGCACAAGTCTGTATACCTGGTTTTCTAAGATCGCTCTGAGGAGGTTTCCATTATTTAAATGTCAATATGCCCATTTTTAGACATTCGATTTACATGAAACGTCTCAAATTACCTCCTTAGTTTTCACAGCTTTATACGTAATTTCCCTAGGCTTCGGGTTCAGGGTACCTCTTGTAAACTGCCATGCAAATTGAGAACATCCCAACACGGATGCCCTTTCCTGTCCAGGGAAGCTATGCAAAATTGTGCTTTATACAAAATCAGCATTTTCAGGGAAACATATGCTTTAATGAGGGCATTTTATAAAGCATTTTTCCAGGTTGACATACAGAAACAGGCTCTTAGAAACCAGCATGGAGGTAGACGCACAAAACACAGGCACATCACATGACTGCATCTACATTGATGCTATCCACAGCTAGCTATTACCTGGGTTGTCATTTGGATAGAGTTGTGATGTACCTCTATATCTTATAAAATATGCAATCGTATTTGGGCTAGCTTTGTAAAGTTTTTTTCACACCTATGTGGCCGCAAATGTGCATGAAAGCCCTTTTATAAAATACCAGCTGGCTTGAATGTACACACTTTGTCGTGAAACTCATACATACTGGTAGGCATAGCTGGGACAAAGTCAGGCGCAGTTCACAAGTATATGTGTAGATTAGAAAATACCTTGATTTACGCATGTACTTGAAGATTATATGTGCAAACATTTATGCCTGTATGCGAGCAGATAAATGTTCAAACCTGCATGCGAGACATGACTTTTGCTACTTGTGCAAGTATTTTCTAAAGCCGTGTAGGCACCTACTTCTCTCATGAAATACAGCCAGGGTATAAAATTGCTCTCCTATTTTCACCTTCTTCTAAGCAAGAGAATATGTGCTCAACTGGAGGTCACTGGATAAGCTGATGTTATCAAGTCACATAAACCCTGTGTCATAAAATCACCCCTAAATGCAAGCTAACTATAATACAAAGCTATCAGAGCTTAAACTCAAATTTAGCAAGATATCACAGAAATATCTTCAAATTCCAAGTGAATACTGTGGCAGGGTCAGGCTGCCTTAGTCGCTAGGGAGATGGAAACCCCCCAGCCCCAATTGCATCACCGAGTCAGGGACACCCGTGCAGAGAGGAAGAGGAGCTCAGGGTAAACCATAGGAGGAGGATCTGGGCTGGATCCTACCTGGGTTTTGGAAATCTCCCTGCCCCAGGGAAAGGGGACCCGGGACTTGGGGAAGAGACCAGTGCAGACATACCTTCCTAGCAGGACAAGGAATATGTAAGACTACTCCCAAATATCAGTGGCTGTCCTCCTATCTGGAGTCAGCCCCCTGTGCGGGCTTCTGGGGATTCCTGAAGCACCTGAACGCATGGAGCTGGGAGAACCAGAACCCTGGGGCTGCATATTTGAGGACACAAAATATCAGAAAACTGGACCATCAAGTGTGTGAGTACACTAGCTTGCATTAATTTTTTTTTAACATGGACTGGGCAATAGGGAATGCCTTGGATACTATAAGGGTAAGAGTTGCCCAGAGGTTTGTTCTTTTTTACTGTTGTTTTTATTTTGATTGGTGGTTTGGAAGACACGGGGCTGGGAAATGCCCAGCCGCTTTAAAGACTTTGTGAAACCAGCCGTGGGAAATAAATAAGCTGGTAATTCACAGTAGTGCGGACCTCTATTCAAAGCCTAGTAGCTGGAGCTTCAATGCAAGTTCAGTGCAGTAGGGACGACGCTCCCCACATAGCGCATGCCAGACCTTACATGTGACAATACCCATAAATCAAAAGAAGATGTAGCAAATCATATGTATTGAAACCCCATCAAACCACTGTTTATAAAGTAACATCAATTTAAATTACTTAGGCTCCTGTTTACTAAAATGCAGTAAGCTTTTGTAGTTGCCATGTGGCACTTCGCTATAATGGATTACACAGTAACAGCAAAACCTCTGCGCTAACTGTTGGGGCTATTCCCAGTATTTCTAGCAAGGCAGCTGTGCAGTTAAGGCAGAGAAACGTCAGTACCATGCATTAACTGCACATCAGATAATGCGCGATTCAGTTAGCTACACTCTTGAGGTGACATTAGCTGTGCAGGAATATTTGCTGGGTTATTGTGTGTTAATGACCTCCACATCAGCTGTAAGGCACAGTCCCTGGCATTTCCTCTCTATACCACATCACAAAATGGCTTTCTCCACATGCTAACGGTTAACGTGATGTAGTAAACAGGCCTCTTAATGCAATAGCAAATTCCACTTACTATCATCTTATGTTATCTAAGATACGGTGTAAGGTGTAACTTCATATTTGTCCACAAACACTTACCACAGGTGTAACTTGCGCAGCACTCAGTATCAGGGTTATGCACTTTAGATAGGAAGAATCCAGGACCACAGTCTGAAATCGGGGGACATGCTGAACATTCTGGGAAAGATGAATAGTGATGAAAGAGGATGAAAAATGGAAAACCAGAAGCTCACTGAGGTTTGACCTCAGCAAGTGGGAGAGAGAGGACAGAGACACAAACATGTCACCATCTAACACACTGGATGAAGGCCGGGACTGCATGTCTGGCAGGGGAGAGAGAGTGGAAGGACCCCTGGTTAGAGGAAGAGAAGGGAACTGATCCTGGAGTTTAATGTTTACACAGATAGAGAAGATGAACAGAATGAGGATCTGGAGACTAAGAAGTGAATGGGTCCCATCACTACTGGACTAGGAGCTGTAATATATCTAATGCAGCATCCATACACGATAGAGTCATTGACAGCTGATACAGAAGTGAAGGCAGCCATCAAAACAATGCTGGATAATACGGATCCAGAAAATGTTATTTACCATTCTGGGTTCTTGTCTGTTATTTGCTCTTTAAACTCTTAAGCAGTTAGTTAAAGTCTCATGTACTTACCACATTCGTATTTAGGACAGCAGGGATCGGAGCTGGACACTGACACTTTGACAGCATCTTTCAACTTGCAGGGCTCTTGGATTGCGCAAGTCACTTCCTTGCATATCTGCGACTGCAAAACCCACACCAAACATATCAAAAGCAGAACTTCCAACGTCTCATTTCAGTGATCCTGTCTACCTCACTCTTAGAGGTCCAGTGATCAGACTCACAAGGGGACCAGTCTTTGGGTAGTTCATGGGGTAAGGTCTACTCAGAATTAGAGAGAATTAAAAATAAACTTACCTGGGGAGTGGGTGGTGGAACTGGAATAGAACAGGGAAAGAAAGTTATTACTTTGTCTTGTCAGTAGTTCTAAGACATGTCAACACATGCTGGGGTGGAGGAGGGGGAGGATTTTTATAACTTTCTGCCTCTATTTGAAGTCCTAGAAGGCCCCTAAGTTACAAAGTCAACAAAGTTGTCCATGTGCCTTCATAAAATAGATACCTAGAACAAGCCCCGGCAGCGTACAATTTCAGATGCACCAATTTACATCAGCTGAAAAGATGGGCACATGTGCATGTTAAAGGTCAATTAGAAAATTTGGACTGGCACAAAAATACATGCATTGACATGATGGCATGACGTTTGCCAGTAATCATAACTGAGAGTGGAGTCTAGGCGGAGCACAAGCAGAATTTACAAATATGCAGCTAAGGGCATGTTTACTAAAGCATACCGTGCTTACATAGGGAAGCGTCCCACACTGAGAATCCTGTCCTAGTAGGTTAGCACACGATTGGGAGGTGGAACATGGGCATTGATGGCGCATCCTGGTTAGAGTGGACATAGTGGCCATGCACTAACAGCTATTGTGGCCATTAACAATGTCATCTGCATGTTACTTCATTATTACCAAATCTTTTTCCTCTTAAGGCTTACCACAGGTGTACGTTCCACAGCACTGACGTTCAGGGTCGTGATCTTTCTGTAAGATGAGTCCAGGGTCACAGTCTGGAACTGAGGGACATTGCGGGCACTCTAGAAAAGAAGAGAGAGAGGGAGGATGAAGAGGGAAGGACAAAGAATGCAAACGGTCTCTGAGGTCTGACCCAGCCAGGCTGATGAGTGGAGAAGCATGTCACTGTGTGAAGCACTGCATGAAGGCCGTGAGCGCATATGCAAGAGGGAAGGCTGGTGATGGAGGCTAAAGGAAGATAATAGAAGAGCACTAATGGACTTTGTGATTATCTACACAGGAAAGGTTCAACCCAATGAGGACCTTGAGAAAAAGCAGAGACGTATCAGGTTGGGTCTCATCATTGTTGAATTTATGGGACTTGAGTTAGATCAGGCTTCAGTGTTTCTATGACCAATATTCAAACAGGATTGACCCATTAAGATAATAAGGCCCAAAATCAGCAGGAAAGAGTTTAGGATCTTCAGCCCAGATTTTGCTTTGTTAATTCCACAAATATTTAGCAGTTTATTTACTGACCACAGTCATAATCGGGACAGCAGGGATCAGTTCCAGATCCAGACACTTCCATTTGGATGGAGTCTTTCTTAAGGCAGGGGTCAGAGTTCGGGCAGGTCACGTCCTTGCATTCCTTTGGGTGCAAAAACTCACATCAATTACACCAAAATCAGAAACTTCCATCTCCAAAGATCCCTTCTGCCCTAGACAGCATGTGAGTGAGTACAGGCCTTACATAACACACTTACCGAGGTTGGGGGTTGTTGAACTGCAAAAGATCAGAGACGGATAATTAGTACTTTATCGTATCAATAAGTGTAAGACACGCTGTGAAAAGCTTTTAGGGAATTGCCCCACTGTGCAAGTATGTATTTTTATTCAATTTGAGCACAGGGATATTTGGGGGTGAGTTTTGTGTGGAGTCACACTTGCCATGCGTTCTTTATAAAACACCCCTATTATATGTGTAATGCACACACGTCCATTTACACCTGCTCCCAAGCAGCCGAGATGTTAGATAGGTTCATTTTACCACGGTCTGTGCAGGTTTTGTGAAATAGGCACATAGGGATCTCTATGTCTTTATAAAATAGGTCCAAGATAGGCACCCTTGTTCTATCTTACATGATAATAATATAGAAAATGATGGCAAGTAAAGCCAGTACAGCCCACCTAGACACCCAGTAAGATGTTTAGGGTTGTGCTGTTTTCTGCAGGTGGAGTCAGGTAACTGACGTTTTCTGTCTGTCCTGTTGCAATTTTTGCTCTTGCCTAATTACCATTGCTCCCCTCCCCCCCTTAAGTTGCTAAAATGATTCTCGCAAGTATCAATTCAGCTCCTCTGGAAGCTGAGTATCTCAGTCCACGTGTCCTATGAAGATCTGATATATCCCTCCTGGGCAAGATAGTCTGATATTTTCCTAGAATCCTTTGCTCTTTCGGTATATGTTTTGATTGCATTGACCCATTTCCAGATCCATGTTATATTCATATTATTTCATTTTAACATCATTTATTTTCCCCAGCACTTACCACAGTTATATGTGGGGCAGCACTGGGTCTCAGGGTCAAAATCTCTTTGTAGAGAGAATCCAGTAGTACAGGCTGGAATTGAGGAACATGAGAGACACTCTGGAAAAGAGGAAGATATAGTGAGGGTGAAGATGGAATGAAAGCGAAAACTGAGGATCCTTGAGTAGAGACAGACACAAACACACCTAACCCACTTGAGATACCAAGCACCTGGCAGTTGTGGGAGTGGATGGACATTTGGCTAGAGGAGGAGAGGGGAATTGATGCAGGGATTTTATCATTATGGAGAGAAAAGAGGACAAGCCAGATGAGGACCTGGAGAAGAAGCAGAAGAGGGGATCTCATTGGCCTTATCACTGCAGAATTAGTAAAGGCTAGATAGAGGCAGGATGGGTTTGCTGAGTCTCCTCATTGATTCTACAGGCAGCAAACCAACTGAGTGACAGTATCTGTTTTTTCATTGGAGGTTTGCCTGGTACTGTATAAGTGGAAGAAACTGCACCATTGCCCCCGGTGATGTCCTTTTGTTAATCATGGACAAGAGAATTAGAATTAGATGAGTCCTTCATAGCCAGTAGATGGGCCTCTGTACGCGGTGATGAAATGGAATAAGGAGGGAATAGGCTCGGCAATGATTGAAATGGATCCTGTGATTTGTGAGAGCAGTCAACCGATAGACAGTATGGATCATATGAGTGATGACAGTAGTGCAGACACTTAATCTCTCCTCGGGTACCCCTGCCATCCTTTCATGTCTTGTGCCTCTTCCACTACTCACTCTGTTTCCTTCAGAAGAGACCGAAGTCCCTCAGCAGCTCCCCCCGAGCATTGTCTCTCCGTCTTCTGCTTACTGACTTACCGCAGCGATGCTCTTTGCAGCAGGAGTCATTTCCTGTGGTCATCACCACCACGGATCCTGTCTTCAGGCACGGCTTCGGTGTGGGACACTTTGTATCCTCACATGGGTGCTACGATGTCCGTGTCATGGAAATAAAATAGAAACCCCCAACCCCAAGAAAGGTGACACGTTAGATTTTCACACCATTCTCTTTTATTTTCATTCTTTTCATCACTCCTGGTCTTTTGTTCTTTATTTTCAAAATTTTTAATGAACTGTTCATCCTGGTGATGCTTCTCTCAAGTGGTTCTTAATACACTCAACTCATAAAGTCTAGGAAATTTAGAACATAAGCTATTTGAAATGATCCACCCAACCCATAATAAACCTGTCCCAATTAGACCACAGTCCATTCACCAAAGAAAATAGAATCCTGACTTATCTATAACCCATAAGGTAGCCACTTTGCCCATCCCAATCCATGAGCAGTATTGTAACACCTCTAACCACCATTTGAAGCCAGTACAGTTGAAACTTTTAAACCTTGATCTCATGCTCTCATAATGCGTTTTACTAATAGATCCTTATCTGACAGTCATTTGCCACAGGCTTTGGGGGTATGCATATGTTTGTGTGCCACTGAGTCAATGCTGACTCCTGGCGACCTTTGTAGAAAGTAATAATGTGACAGATTTTGAAGAATGATAAGTTGGATAGAGTCAGTTGTATGAGTCATCGTCACATGGCTAATCTGTCTTTGTTAGCTAAGGTATTAGATAAAGTTGTTTTGATTCAGGTGGCTTCCTATTTGGAAGATTGGGAATGATTAGACCTTTACCGGCCTGGGTTGAGGAAAATGCATAGTACTGAGATTGTTTTAACTACTTTGTCAGATATGGTAGTTAAATGTTTGTCTCAGAAACAGGAAGTTTTGCTTCCTGATCTGGATGTTGGAGAACATGTTTCTCTGACTATTGGTGAAAAAAATATATGCACCAAAGGGCAAGTCAAGTCTTTAAGTCTACAATTGAGGTTTGGAGGCTCAAATTTCCAGAGTTTTACAGAAAGCTTATGGTAAATTGAGGTTGGTTCGGGGTCTATGATCTTATGTGGATGTTTCCACTTTCCAAAGTGTTATGCAGGTGTTGGTTACCCCCCATCTTGACTATTGTAACACTTTGTTGATGGGGGGGTACCAAGGAGGTTGATGAGGAAACTTCAGGTACTACAAAATACAATAGCAAGGGTTAGTTTGGGCAAATCCTGAAAGGAAAAAGTTGCCTTATTGTTGAAAGCATTGCATCAGTTACTGAATTGGGCCAGAGTTAAATTTAACATCTTGGTATTAACATTCAGAGCCTTGAGGGACAGATGACCACATTATCTGGCTGACATATTAGTAAGATATCACCCCAACTGAGTTTTAACGTCCACTGAAAACTGTTTGTTAGTAATTCCATCATTAACACAAATCATCCTTTCCGGCTTTCTTCCATCCTTGATAAAATTGTCATTCTTCACTCCCATCAGGCGGAGTTCCATCCCGGCCATAGTACTGAGTCTGCTTTGTACTCTCCTTAACAACATTTGGATTTCATTTGATCATGGTTATTCTGTCATTCTTTTTACTCTCAACCTATCTTCTGCTTTTAACTTAGCTGATCAGTCTTTTTCTCCAACGTCTCTATGCCATTGGTTTGCATGAAACTGTCTTTAAATGGTTCTCCTCAGGTCTCTCTGACCGCTCTTTTCAGTTCTTTCTAACTCTAGTACTTCCTCCTCCATTCCATTGTTGTCTAGTGTACTGTCTTCTCAGTGTTTCAAAGTGTAAATGTATTTTTCCCCATACTGTCTGCTTCATTACTCCTTCCCCCTCTTGTTCTTGCCTCCTCTATTTTTCTGTATAAGGATACCATTAAAACTCTAGGGGTCACCCTGGATTCAACGCTTACCTTTGAGAGCCCACTGGAGCTCTGTATTATAGTCTTCTTTTCTTGTACTTCACTGTCTTTACTTTATACATTCTTCTTTTACCAATCCACAGTTAATCCAGTTTGTTCTCATCCTTACCCATCTTGACTACTGTAATTCTCTCTTTTCTGGTCTCCTCCAAAATTCCCTCCACCGTCTCCAGCTGGGTCAGTCTGTCGCCACCAAAATCATTTTAATGCTTTCCATTTTGATTGTGTTTCCCCCATTCCTTGTCTGTCCCCATTCCTTGTCTCTCTTCACTGGCTACCGGTCCCTTTCCAAATATCATTTAAAATTCTTTCTCTTGTCCATCGTGCTCTGTACTCAGGCTGCCCTTCCTATCTTTCTACTTTAATCTCTTCACACCATCCTTCACATACCCTCCATTCTGCTAATGCTGCTTCCCTCCCTCTACCTTCCCCCTGGTTATCTCCAGGAATTCTTCCTTTTCATATTTAGCCCTTTCCTCTGGAATTCTCTCACCTTCCCGCTTTGTCTTGAAACTTCCCTCCCTAAATTCAAGAAGAGCTTGACCTGGCTTTTCCAATAAGCCTTTCTTCAATCTTCTCCTCCTTTACCTTCATCTGCCCGAGTTCTTCTGCCTGCTTTCTTCCATTTCTTCTCTTTCCTCTCCCTCTTTTCCAGTTTGAGTTTGTAAACTCTCTCATGTCCCTCTTTTCTTACAGTATCTTTTCTTCTGTTCTGTCTCTTCTCTTTTTCCCATATTGTTTGTTTTATCGTAAACTGCTGTGATAAATCATTTCTCCATTTAGCAATATAACAAGAGCAGTTAATAAATAAATAAATAAGGGAAGATCTTTGAAGATCTAGACATTTTTTGATAATGGCCTCGGGTTGACGAAATGCAGTGCCCAAGGAAACGAGGTTGGAAACACAGTTGGGATCTCTTCATCCGTTGCTGAAGACTTGGCTGTTTCCCATGTAACATCCTAGCCAACTTAATTGCATACCAGGCTGTACAATACTAGGAGCTGTTAAATGGATCATATGGGGTATCATGTCTTTTTAATTTTTGAGTTGTATTATAAATGTTCTTTTGTGAACCACATAAAACATATTGGTTCAGTATTTGCAATATGTATATTTTTTTCACAAATAAATAAATCAGTCACTGGAGACTTGCATCAAAATGAAGGCTTTTAATCACCATCTTTTTTCATTTTCTGGGGTAACAAATTCCATAGGTGAGGGGCCATCCATGCGAAAGATCTTCACTCTGCTTGCTTGCTTTATTAGAGAGAAGTTCCATTGAGTCTCACTGCAAAGCCCTCGGTCACCACTCTGTCTTCCCTCTTCCCTCCCTCTCCTAATCCCCCCATCCATTCTTTAGCTGATATTGGTACACAAAATTTAGTCCAAAATCTGAATTTTGTTGTAGGCAACTGAATGGCTCAGTGATAGTTCTGTTCACTAGGCCCAGCTCCTACTCCTTGGGCCCAGAGGGACAACAGATACTGTGAAGGCAATGGCACAACTCATAGTGGGATAATGAAACCCAGCTCTGTAGAAGAGTAACTCCTAATAGCAGAAAGCAGGATGTTTGATTTGTTTGTTGTGCTCTTAAAGTCCACACATGCTGAAGTTGATCTCCTGTGAGTGTAACTGGGGACAGGCCATTGTAAGAACTTTTTTTTGCAAGAAATTGACCTATTTTCGCACTTCAAGGAGATTGTATTTATACTTCTGATCACAGAGATCTTTCAGCCCAGTAATCTCCATAGTCCCACATTGAGATGGAGCTATATGCAGACCTGTTCATCACAGAAACCCCAATGCCCCACATCAGGATGGAACTGTGCCCAAACCACTAATTCTTAAGGCCATCTCTGTTCCATTTTGCTCCAAACCTCTCAAGAACAACTGAGAAATTGAACAATGAACTTACCTCTGGGGGTGATGCTTCATTAGCTGAAAGAAAAGCAGTGATATAAGTATTAATTATCTGATGGCTGTTCTCTCCTATCCTAGCTCCTGCCTTTGCCTCACTATGTTTACCTCTGGAATAGAACTAGGTGCTAATTCTTATCACAAGGGACAAGTCAAGGTTTGAGGATGTATAAAGGAGGCAGCCAAAGTGGCGCATGAATCATGGAACATTAAAGCTCTATAAAGCAGAAGAGAGAAGACTCAGATGAAAGCAGACTATAGTCTTTAATATATTGAACAATGGCATTTTGATGGGCCATCTGGATACTGTGCTAGAAATATTCCAACAGGTAATAGATTAGCATTGTGCACATATAATTTTCAGCCTGCATAAACCAATCTGGTATTCAGATACAAAAAAGGTTTGAAGATTTGGCATATTTAAGCCTTTCTAAATGATGGCAAAAGTTTGCATGGGAGGTACACAGCTGTATTTTTAAAAATTAAACATGCCCGAATAGCTTGCAAATGCTCCCTCAAAATATCTCTCAGAGTGCCTCTTTTTAATGCTGTTATACATGCGCATGGTGTGAAAGGACACACCTACTATTCTGGCGATTGAAAATCCCTTTAAGTGGATTCAGCCAGTCTACCCAAGTAGATCCTGATTAAGTCTCTAAAAATTTACTCTTAAATGAGATATGAATACAAAACAGGCCTTTGGGGTCACAGTGCACAGATTGGGGTCCTGCTCTTCCAAATAATTGAGGAAGTCCCTTCATATCAGGGTCATTGGTATTCAGAGAAAGTTCTGTGATTGAAAAGTTCCCACTAGCAAATGGTAACTTGGGCTCTAGGTACTGAGCTGTTTTGAGAAACCCAATAGGCCATCCACTTTGGTGCTTCATTCTCTTCTTGTCCACTCCTAAAAGAAGGTCTTCATTTTTTTTTTACTAATGATCCCTTTGTTGTATATTGGCTCCATCCTCAATCCTCCCCTTTTCTCTTCTTTTACGTACTCCTGGCAGCTTGTCTATACTTACGGCAGGTATATATAGGGCAACATTCAGTCTCAGGGTCGATCTTGAGGGTTGGTTTGGATCCATCCCTACAGGTTGGGGCTGGCTGGCATTCTTGGCAGACTACAGAAGGAGGGGAGCAGCAGAAGGGAGGGGGCCAAAAAAATGTCAATCAAAAACCTTAGTCCTGCAAACTGAGACATTGTGAAGCCAGAAAGCTAATACTGTCAAAATGATTCATTCTTTTTCTGCTGGAAGGGAAGTTCTAGAATCATGATACAAGGATTTAAAGGAACAGGTACATGGGGTACAATAAAGAAATATTTATTCACAAAAATGGTGGTAGGTTTTATGGAACTGCCTTTCATTAGAGATCAGAAGGGTAAATATGGTAGTGGAATTTATCAAAGCCTGGGAGAAGTCAAGGTGAAAGGCAAATATTAGGATTTTCAGTATTGCAATAGGCAGGGAAAATAGGCAGAACGACAGAGTTGGAGATCTTTATTTGCCATCATAATCTACATTTCTTTGTTAACTAGAGGGTTATGAAAGTTAAAGAATGCTAAAGCTCTTGCAAGAGCAATACAGGGATAAGGATTGAGTTAGGTCTGAGGATAGGATTAGAGTTAGGAGAGAATGTGGTTAGATTTAGGATTGAGCTTAGGTTTAGAGGTTTGGGTCGGAATTAAGATTCAGGTTAGAGTTAAGGTTTAGGTTATAGCATTTGGACTGTGATAGAATTAGAGACTGAAGTTGGAATTGGGATCAAGGTTAGGAACGGAAGCATTAGGATTAGGGTCGGGATGAAGGTTAAAGTTAGAAATGTTTCCCAGTACGGCCCATGCTTGCTTTTCAAGTTTATCTGTGCAAATTCTTTCAGAAGTACACCACTGACTCACCACACTTGTACTCATCACAGCAGGAGTTATTGCTCTGGATCTTTATACTGATGGCATCTTTCTGCATACATGAAGGGGAAGGAGGGCACACGACATCCTCGCATATGGGAGACTGTGGGATATATATTGCAAATGTCAGGTACAGATCATTGCCAAAACCTACATCAAGATTTTACCCTTTGTCTCTGACTGATCCCCCTACCCCATACCGCTCCCATTGGTAATCCACCCCTCGCTACATCAAGTATTGCTCTCTTTATCCTTAGAATAAAAGCAGAATATCTCTACATCATTAGAGTCGCTCCTTTGTCTCTTACCATGATTAAGCTGTGTCGTAAATTACATCTTCTTTTTTGTTTTACTATGAGTGAGGATAATCTCTTTAAATGCTATAGGCCCTTCAGGGAGCAGCCAAATTATTACTCCCTTCAGTCCTCTTTTGAGAGTCCCCTGGATTCCTCTTGGATATGGCAAGAAGGTTTCTGTAACCTTAAGTTCCTGTTTGGAGATGAGGATTAGCTCTGTTCCCCCAGAGTCCCCCTTGCCTGTTGTGATGCTCACTATGTACTAATGGAGCCCCTGCGGCCTGGTACAGGTCTGTCTGTATTATTTCAGGGCCCCTTATATCTGATGGACAGCTGCCTCTGTAAGCCCAGAACCCCTTCAGTTCAGTGGCAGAGGCTTGTATGGCTGAGCCCACATTTGCACCCCCTGCCCCCTCACTATCTCTAGAGTCATCTGTACCACACAGGTCCTTTTATGTGAAGGGATCAGTGTGGGGAGACACTAAGAAAGAAAAGAAAGAACGTGAGGTGCCCATAAGGGGTGATGAGACCTGGAAGGATGAAAATTTTATTAACAATGTTTGAGGGATGCTGCTGCCTCAGTACTTAAACAGTCTTGGCTGAAGCAATCACCTTGGGAGGGATTATCACAGCGGGTGTTGTTAGTGGACTTGGTAGCAAGTTTTTAGAGGTAGTCATAGTTGAAGGTGATGGTGATTCTGCAGGAACAGTAAGGTTTATACCTGCAAAAATAATAGATGTTATGTTATTTTTCTATACCACCTTCCTTAGACATGGTCCAACCTGAAGCAATTTAGAAATACGACAAATAGAAATACTTCAAAAATCCAAAAAATGAAAATACACCATAGGGTAATATATCATAGATATAATTTATCTCCAAGGGTGGTCATAATTTCCCCCTCACTAAAGTGGCTCCAGAGATTTCCCACTCTCCAGCAGGAATGTATTCGATAAGGAACATATCAGTAGAGGAGGGTGCGAGGAGTTGGTGCTGAAGCTCAGGGGCAATACCTAGGCTCTGGGATGTGAGTTCCAGGATCCATAAAGATCTAGAACTTGGGAGAGAAGATCCATATGAGAAGAATGTGGCTTTTGGTGCTAGATTTGTGTTACTGCATGTCCTAGAGCAGTGGCTGAAGGGGCCATAGGGAAGAGCGGAGCATGGTTTGAGAAGAAGGAATTTGCTACCTTTGAGAGACAATTGAGGTTAACCAATGGGAAAAGATATTTTGGAGTTTCAGCATGGCTTCTAAATCAAGAATAACTAAAGAAAATAAAGTGTTTTTTCGGTGGTTCCTAACACTAGTTAGGTTGAGGAAAATATTTACCAATGGAGATCTTTTTCATTGTGTTAGTCATGATATGGACATCCAAAGACATGCACATGGACGTCCAAATTATGGAGATGTACCCAGAGCCATTTTACAAATGTTTTTTAAAGGTATCTTTAATGCGAAGATGTCCAAGTAGGCAGGGGGCGTGGTGGAGATGTATCTGGGGAGGTGCAATGGATTTAGACATCCCCATTTGATTTCAGAAACACCCCAACCAGTCATGACTAGGCATCAGGAAAGTGTTTGTTTTGGGCGTAAAACATCCAAAGGGTGTAGAGAAGATGGAGAGTTAAGTGACTAGCCTAAGATCACAAGGAACAGCACTGGGATTAGAACCCTGGCCACAACCCACTATTTTAACCATTAGGCTATTAGACACCCCCATTCTGAAATACTATTCTAAGGACGTCTATGTAGACATTCCCATAGATGTCCATATCGGGCACATCAACATTTGTGAAGTCATGCTTGAATTTGGGCATGCCCGCTTCTTTTTCAGATGTCCTGGTTTGGCCATCCCAGACCGCACTTGTGTGTCTTTTGTAAAATGGGCCTCCCTGTGCCTGATAGACGTTGGAGAGGGAATGGACAAATAGGAGACATATCATATGTGATAGCAGTGCCTGCTGATTGATGGTTCTTGGAGTCAGTTGTGGGAAGTAAATGGAAGAGATTTATTTATTTATAAATGTACGCTTTTATACTGCACGTCTGAAAACCATGCAGCGCAATATACAACACAATAAAACATCATTATAACACAAAACAACAATAAAAATAATCCCCTCAATGCTTACCCTCTCAAATATACCTTTGAAGCACCATTATAGTACCAAAAGCTTTCTTACAAAGAAAAGTTTTTACAGCTCTACGAAACAGCCGAAAATCATCCAATAAGCTCCAGAGAAAAATAATTCCATAACATTGGACCCTGGTGTTGGGTGAACAAACTGAACCAGCACCAAACTGCTTTTTGTTTGGTTGAACATGGTTGGCGTGGGAAGGGAAGGTAGAGGAATGCATAAGACACTGTATTATTGCAGTCAAATGGAAGGAGACAGAACCCCTCAGGACAGATCACAGGATGATTAGAAGGAACAAAGTTTGTTCAATTGAAAAACTGACAGCATGATGGCTTTATAAATATTCAGTTTTGAAGAACCCCACCTGAGCAGGGCTGGCCTGTCCGCTAGGCAAACCAGGCGGCCTCCTAGGATGGCCAGCCAAGGTGGACGGCAGCAGTGCCACATATGACCAGCCCTGCCACCCCCCCCAGCTGCCGCCGCCCTCCTCCCATCTGTTGCTGATTCCGTCTCGACATGGGGGGGGGGGGGGCAGGCAACAGCAGTATTTCTAACAGCTATGGCAAAAGGCCGTCACCGCAGCACTGAGTATCCAGGTTACAGGTCGGCGGGGAGGGCTATGCTCCAATGAGGTGCATAGCTCTTCGAAAATGAGACTAGCTCAATATCGGGCCCAATAAATATAGAAAAAAGAGAGAAGAAAGGGAGCTGGCTATGGACCAGGATAGAAGTCACTGAGTCTACTGAAGCCTGGCTGTGACCCAGGTCATTAATGTTTGGATGGTTTCAGAGAAAAGGAAGAATAGCTGAGGGATCCTAGGATTTTATTCCTGATTTTATTTCCTTTTGCTGAGGTTTGGATTCTGCACTGACTTCATGAATCACTTGCTTTATGTGCTTATTGGTTGTCAGATCTGAGATACTATAAGTAATCAATAAAATCAACTTTTATTTTGAACAGCTAAACATGACTGGACATTTATAGGTGACCTAAGTGAAATACATCAAGAACCAACAAATCCACATCCATGCGAGCCTTCTCTCTTGCTGCCCCTGCTATCTGGAATGTCCTCCCAGATAAACTAAAATCAACAACAGATATAAAAGAATTCAGGAAACTGTTCAAAACCACCCTATTCATGGAACAATTCAATGATGAACACCAACTACCCTAATCACCGAAACCCCCTGAAATCAACAAAAGACCTCAAAGACTTACGGAAGATGCTCAAAACTACGCTCTTCACAGAACACTACAAGGACATAACATGAACTGTCTAAACGAACTCTCTCTCAGCCGAACAAAATGTAAAAATGTAAATGTTTATTGTACACAGCTCACACTGTATATAGCTCCCCACAAAATCAAATGTAAAAATGTAAATATTTCCTGTACACACACTGTATATAGCTCACCACGCAATCAACCTCACACCACTCACACACACACTTATCCATTTATCACTGCATGCCCACACCCAAGCACCCTGACACTTCATTTGTCTGATATGTAATCCGCTTTGATTTCAGGATAAAGCGGCATATAAATCCATTTAAATAAATAAAAGGCATCTGACTACTTGGAGCATAGGAGGTTGCTAAACCCAACTCAAATTATTCTTCCTTGGATACTGTGAAAGGGTGTACTCAGAACTGGGGGTGCTTAAACTCTCTGAGTTTGTGCGCTTGTGAATGCATTTGGAAGTGGTGGTGTGAGATGCATAGAGGAGGGCTCTGGAAACCATCTCTTCACACACACGCACCAGCAAGCATGGCTCCAGAGGCATGGGATGTCTGATGACTGCCCCGACCCCTCCCAGATACTGTATCAAAAGGATAAGGTACCCCAGGATTGCACATCTTAAATACAAATATATGAAAATATATCAGTTGAAATTCAAAGGTGTTTCAGCTAGAGGACATTTCTCATCGATGATGACATCGTTCCCAATATTCAAGCAAACAATTATGTGTATGGCATCATTTCAAAGTACAATACAAGCAAATCTCCATGAAAAGACATAGAGAGAGGGAAACAGAGAGATGACAATTTGATCTCTACTTACAGTCCTTGAAATGGACACATCGATGCGTGACTTCATCGAAGACCATCCCTGGGAAGCAGTTAGGAAAGCAGCCCTCAACACTAGGAAAGAACACAAAGGTAAGGTGAGAGGCAGAGGAAGAAGCCATCCTTGGGGATCTTCTAAAGAAAAAGGTTCTGGGTTGGGTTCAAGTTCGGTGCAAGGGGCCTCAACAACAGATTACTGCCGATTCCAGGTCATCTGCAGCAATCTGTTGTGGCTGGGGATGAGCTCCTTAGAAGCTTCATGGCTGAGTCCCTACAAGTGGGAAGAACCTCTTTCAGTTCCGAAATACGAGGTTTCTGCAACTACCTGGCAGAGACGTATCAAGGGCTGTGCGAGCAGTGCAGCCACACAGGGCTCAGGTACAGAAGGGGTGCCAATGTCATCAGTGGGCTTCCATGAAATCTGACAAGAGCGAGTTCTTGCATGCAGATGGGTGGGGGTGGAGGGCACCAGATTCACAAGTCACACAAGGCACATTTCTAGCTTGGTATGGTCCTGTTATCACATAGCCACATCCTTCCTTGCTTAGATGATAATTAAATGGGAAGCATCGTTAGGGGTTATCGGACAGAATTATGTTTGTTTCATGGTGAGTTTGGATCAGGCTATTGTGAATTTTATTGTTTCTTTGTGACCTAAAAATGTATATTTGCTGTTTTATTTATTTATTTTATTTAACTGATTTTATATACTGTCTTTCTACAAATCAAGACGGTTTACATAAAACATTTAAAATAGAGTGTTTCCACTGTTTACATAGAACAAAGTAACTATATATATAAAATAACAATGAAACTAATTATAAATTATAAGAATAAACAACTATTTACAAAGGTATTTACCGAGGTGTCAGTTGTCAGTATGTAGATTTAGAAGGGGTAGGAGCTGGGGGAAGCAGATGAAGGTTAGAACTAAGGTGGGAGGGGAAAATGTTCCTGAAAAAGGAGGGTTTTTAAGTTTTTTCGGAACTCAAGGTGAGTTCTAGAGTTACGAAGCTCATGGGGAAGAGAGTTCCATAGGGTAGGAGCATAAAGGGAAAAAGCCCTGTTACAAGTGAATTGTTTACTATATCTTATGGTTGTTGGGATAGAGATGAGGTTTTTGGTAATAGTGCGGCGGGTTCTAGAGCTAGCAGAGAGGGGAATGAGAGGGGAAAGGCAAGGAGCTGATTCATTGGAGATGATTTTATGTATAAGGGTAAGCACTTTGAACTTAATCCTACAGTAGATGGGGAGCCAGTGGAGGTCATATAGGACTGGTGTGATGTGTGATCGCCTAGGAGAGCTGGTTATGAGTCTTGCAATCGTGTTCTGGGCAAGTTGGAGCGGTTGTATAGCATTCTTGGGAAGGCCATGATAGATTAGGTTGCAGTAATCAAGAGAGGGGGTTGTGAGGGCTTGACAGACAGATCGAAAAGAAGTAGGGCTTAAGAGGGGTTTGAGATTCCGGAGGGTACGTAGCTTAACATATATTTGTATTGGTAGTTCTCTTTATTTGATTAGTGAAAGAGAGGTTCTGATCGAGGATAATGCCAAGATACTTCACCTGGTTTTTTACAGTAAGGGTGAAATCTCCAATAGTAATGGTTGGAGGGGGGGGGGGTGTATGAGGTAACAGAGAATACCTGTAGCACTTCAGTCTTAGTTTGATTAATTAGAAGGTTATGTTGAGATAGCCATGATTTCAGTGTAATTAAGCAATCGCTTAGATTAGAGAAGTCAGGGTTGGAGAGATTAAATGGGGTGAAGCACATCATGTCGTCCGCATATAATTGGTACTGAATGCTAAAGCTCTGAAAGATGTTACAAACAGGTTGAAGGAAGATATTGAAAAGGAGAGCAGAGAGGCTCGATCCTTGGGGAACACCTTGTTTTAGTGTAAATGGGAGAGAAGTATCATTGCCAATACGGACCTGTTGGGTTCTGTCGTCTAGGTAGGATCGGAACCAGTTTAGGGTTGTGCCTCTAAGGCCTATTTCATGGAGCCTGCATAAGAGTTGATGGTGAGGAAGGGAGTCAAAGGCGGCCAATAGGTCAAGGAATATGAGTAGGCATCCTTGGGTAGGATTCTGGGTGTGCAAGTACAGGGAGTCTAGTAGAGAGGTAAGGAGGGTTTCGACACCATGGTTCTTTTTGAAACCATGTTGGAAAGAGTCAAGGGGAGAGTGCTCATCAATATAGTCTTGGAGTTGGGTTTGAACTAGTTTCTCTGCTATTTTGGCAAGAAAAGGGATGCTAGAAATAGGTCTGTAGGAGGTAGGAGAGGTGGGGTCAAGTTTTGTTCCTTTTAGTATTGGCCGAATAGTGGCGCGCTTGAGAGGAGGTGGAACAAAACCAGTCTGGAGGGAGGTTTGTATAATTGATAGGATGTAGGGGCTGAGGGAACCTCTAGTAGCCTTGATCCAAGGAACAGGACGGGTCAAGGGCAGAAGTGGAGGTATTCAGGTCTTTTATAACATTAGAGATATTTTCTAGTGTGATGGGATCGAATTCGTTCCAAGTGGTTGGGAGGGTAGGTTCAGGAGGTTGGGTGCTGTAGTCTGGAGTAAAATTGGAGTTATTGATAGAGGAGGGAGGGGGGAATTTAGAGGTAAGGTGGTTGGCAATATTTTGTGCAGATATTTTCGGGGGCTGGTCCTGGGGTGAAGGTTCATTTATTAAGGATTTTGCTATGGAGAAAAGTTCTCTAGGTTTGTTGAGAGACCGTTGGATTATGTTTTCATTATATTCCCTTTTATGGTTGAGGGTTTCAGAACAGTAGGTTTGGAGTTTATTTATGTATGTAGAATGTGCATCAGGATTATGAGAGCGTCTCCAGATGCGTTCCAAACGCCTAAGTTCTCTTTTGAGATTTCTTAGTTTTGTAGAGAACCAGGGTGCTCTATTGCGGTGCTTTTGAGGGAATTCTTTAGGTGGGAGGAGAGAGGCTGCAGATAGGATTTCATTCCATTTGGAGATATGAGACTCTTGATTAAGTCCCATATCTTTTAGTAAGTCGAGGGGTGGGATCGTTTGCTCTAGGAAGATGAGTGCATTGAATTGTCTAAATTTACGAGTGTGTTGAGGGTGGGTAGGAGGTTGAGCTTTGTGAGTAGGGAAGGAAAAGAGGATAAGAGCATGAACAGACCAAGGAACAGATTGAATAGTGTGAAGGATTTGTTCAGCGAATGGAGCTTGTTGTGGAATAAATATTAAATCAAGGATGTTTCCTTTGGAATGGGTGGGATGATTTAGGATTTGAGTGAAGTGGAGGGCGTTCATAGCTTGGAGGAAGGTAGATGATTGATTAGGGGTTATGGAGTGTAAATTTAAATCACCTAGGATTATGAGGGGGCGTAAGGTAGGTTGGGGGGGGAGCAGGCTGTGTCTAGAATCGTAGAGAGGTCGGAGGTTTAGTATGTTATATGATTTTAGGTAGACGAACACCACTTTAAGTGCTCTCTTTGATCGTTATTATTCATTTATAGAGTGCTACATGGCATACGCAGCACTGTACAAACATGCAAGTAGACAGTCCCTGCTCGTAGAGCTTGCAGTCTAGAAGACAACACACATACAATACAATACAAAACAAGATTTAGGGAATTATGGAGAGGATGTGACATGTATGGGTAGTTTGTCAAGATGTGCTTGGAAATTATTAGAGGCATATGAGATTTTAATAGGGTTATTGGGAATTTATAAACCCTCCCGTGCCTCGCTTTCAGAAGGCGCTCCGTCATTTCAGTTCCCTCAACTTGTTATTGAGACAAGACATCCCATGTTCTCATTAGAGGGGTCATTAATGTGGAATAAGCTGCCTTTGCATTTCTGTACGCTAGGCATGAAAGTTAAATCTCGGAAGCAGATTCAGGCTTATTTGTTTTCTCAAGGTTTTGGCACTGTCAATGTGCAAAATTGATTTAATGCAGCGTTCAAGTTAGACATATATCTCTGGGGGCAGTTTATTTCTCCAAATGGGTTAATTCTGCACATACCATGACAGTCATGAACCTCACTTCTAAGCTAGTGTATGTGGAATATGATCTCAGTCGCTCAAATTTGCTGCTAATGCTCGGTGTAGTACTTGCATCATGCCAAAAAAGAGCTTCTTCTGCAGTTCGTAAGATGTAACAGGTATGGGTAGTTTGTCAAGACGTGCTAGGAAATTCTTCTTTATCAAGCCTGTGGCTCCCAAAACGATGGGAAATATCTCTGTGTTTTTCTGCCACATTTTCTTAGTCTCTGACTGCATTTCTTGGGACTTCAAGGTCTTCTCCCTCTCCACACAATTCACAGAATAATCACTTGGAACAGACACCTCTATTATCAGTGCCATTCTGATGTTTTACTTTTTTACCACTATGTCGGGTTTCCTCGCACCCAGTTTCTTATCTATTAGAATGGGAATGTCCCAGGTAATCAGAACCTCTTCATGCTCTATAATTCTTCTAGGGTCCTGATCCCAGTACTTTTCAGGGACAATGATGTAGCGTTCACAGAGTTTCCAATGGATGAGACGTGCTACTTTATTGTGCCTTATTGTATAGAATTTTTCCACCATCAGAACTTCACAACCAGTTATGAGATGTCACTGTTTCCAGGTCTTTCTTACAGAATAGACCTATGTCTGATTTGCATTTTTTCAATGCTCACTGTAAACCATCTCATCCATAATCTGCTGTCCTGGGCTGCAGTTGTCAATCTCTCATTCTTCATTTTCAGTTCACCTCTCTTAACCATTCATGTGTCTGTCTTTGATTGACAAACAGTTCCTAGAGTACCACTTTGTATTTCCCACTGTATTTGTGCATTTGCCACTTGTTTTTCCTTGTTTGCTGATCTAATTCTTTGAAAAGTTTTTTTTCTCTTGTTTTGCAAATTCTGTTACTTCCTTCCCTGTGTGTGCTTGTGGATTCTCACTCATTCCTTCTAGTCGTCAGAACGCTTGTCCAAGTTTGATGATGGAGACAGATTCTGGATGTTTGCTTTCATATTTCAGCACTATCTCTGCTATGAGGCCCACCAGATGAATCACTACAAGGTAGTTTGCTCCTTTAAAAAGTAGAAAAATTAGGGGCCATGCAATGAAGCTACAGTGTAGCACATTTAAGACTAATTGGAGAAAATATTTTTTCATGTAACGCGTAATCAAATTCTGGAGTTCGTTATCAGAGGATGTAGTAAAAGCTGTTAGTGTAGCTCAATTTAAAAGGGGTTTGGACACATTTCTGGAAGAAAAATTCATAACAGTCCATAAACCAGTATTAAAGAGGACCAGAAAAATCTGTGTATCTTTTTGGGAATTTGACAGGTACTTGTGACCTGGATTGGCTGCTGTTGGAAACAAGATACTGGGCTTCATGGACCCTTGGTCTGGCCCAGTATGGCATATCTTATGCTCTTATGTAATGTGTTGATGTCATATGTTACTCTCTTTAATCTATGTTTTGGTCCTCTAGCCACAATCATCCAAGGCATGAGCCTTTATAGTTACATATTTATAGCACTGTTCCCTCTAAGCTGTGCGCGTGTGCGCGCGCACACACCTCGCCGAGCGAGCGCACATACCTTACAACAGAGCGCACAAAAATTACAGCTCTGATTCTGATAGAAAACAACACAGACGTCTTAAAATTTAAAAGTTATGATTGTAATTACTAGAAATTTCCCACTTCATTTAGTAATCGTCTATTTTCATTTAATTTGATTAAAATCAATGTAGTGTACATCACTGTTCCCTCTAAGCTGTGTACGTGTGCGCGCGCACACACCTCGCCGAGAGAGCGCACATACTTTACAACAGAGCGCACAAAAATTACGGCTCTGATTCTGATAGAAAACACAGACGTCTTAAAATTTAAAAGTCATGATTGCAATTTCCCACTTCATTTAGTAATCGTCTATTTTCATTTAATTTGATTAAAATCAATGTGGTGTACATACTGTATTCTGACATGTAGTCAAATTTTAAAGTATATAACTCCGAGTGTCGTTATGTGGCGCCCAAAAATTTAACCTTCCTTCAAAAGCTGCACACAGCTGATATTTTATGCGCACACAGCCTACAGAAAATTAGAGGGAACATTGGTGTACATACTGTATTCTGACGTGTAGTCAAATTTTAAAGTATATAACTACGAATGTCGTTATGTGGCACACAAAAATTTAACCTTCCTTTAAAAGCTGCACAGCTGATATTTTATGCGCACACAGCCTACAGAAAATTAGAGGGAACATTGATTTACAGATGATATCCAATTGGATTTCTACTGTTACCCTTTTACCCCTGACCTTCCCACTCTCTAGTTTATCAGTAGTAGCTAATTGATTGGAAAATCATGGCATCAAAGTCTAAGGCCATGTGGTTTTCTGCCATCTCCCATATAATGTTTCTCCTTCAGGATAATTTCAATGCTATTTAATGGAAATCCTCTCAGGCTGTTATGCACTTCCCCAACACAAAATTATCCAGGTGTTTGACCAGCTTGTCAAGGTCTTCGCCAAAGAGAAGCTTGACCTTAAAGGGAAGCTTAGAGAGGCGCATCTTAGAGGCAGCATCCGCTGACCACTGGAGAAGCAAAGCCACCGACGAGCCATAGTGACTGCAGCTACTGAGAAAGTTGAGAGATGCAGCAGATCATAGACGGCATCCGCCAAGAAGGCCGTGATCGATCCCTAGCGAGCCAGCACCGAATCCTTCGGCAGGCGCTGAATCCACCGCAACAGGGCCCGGGCCACCAGACCTCCACATACTGCCTCTTGGAGGGACAGTGTAGATGACAAGAAGGCTGTTTTAAGGAGACCCTCGACTTTCCTGTCTTGCTGGTGCCTAAGCACCGCTCCACCCTCTACAGGGATGGTAGTATGCTTTGCAACTCCCGTCACCAGAGCATCTACTTTCGGATATGCAAGCCATTTCTCCAGATCCCCTGGTGACCAGAGATAGAGTTGGCCCAAATGGCAAGTTGTACATAATGAGGCATCTGGCGAGTCCACTTCCGAGACACCATCTGTTGAAGTTCAGCTGGAAAGGGAAAAGCCCTAGAGGGCTTACGTATGCCTTGCAAGATGGGGTCTGCCTGCGACTGTGCCTGGGACTGCTGCAGCTCGGGAGATCAGTGAGGCGTAAGGCATCCACAACTTGAGCAATCAGCGCTGGCAATTCATCTTGCAGAATAGATGAATATCTAGCATATCCTTCTGGCCATTGGCCGAGGCTTCCGATGGGGACCATTCCCCATCCTCACAGTCTGAGGCTTCCATGCTGTCGTCCGCTGAAAACACATCCTCCTCCGGCCAAGTTTCCAAGCCCCAAGATACCTCCTTGGGTGGGCGGCTGCTTTCCTTAGGAGCCAAATCCCCCCAAGGACACTTTCGGGATCCCAGTGAAAAGTGTGTTACATTATGAGTGGAGAGAGACTCTGACCCAACCACAGAAGAGTCAGAGCACCAGAAGGACCATGCCTGCTTGAAGAAGACTAGGAACTGGGCATCTGGATTCTGGGAAGATGCCTCTTAGGAAATCGATGACTGTGAGGATGGGGTCGCAGGCTGGGGTACCAGTAATGGTGGGTCTAGAGACCCTTCTGCAGGAGAACCGGCCCTATAGTCAGCTGGGGCAGGGAGTGCCAAGGAGGAACAGTCTTTGTTGGAGTGAGAAGTGGAAACAGCAGTGGACGTTTCCCCAGGATAGGAAGAGCACACTGAGCATACCCTATCTTTCAATTTCTTATGCTTCCTGCTGCACATGATACACCTCTGTAATGAGGAAATGTATCGTGAAAAGGAAAGCAGCGACTCTGCCCAAAATCTGACGAAAAAAACAAAGGAGAGACCAAACTCGCCTCCTCCCACTAATTATAAAACTGAACCAAGGAAGGAGAAGGCTCTACTGTGAGCCAGAGCCTCTGCGGAGTTTCCCACTTCAAAATAGCCACCACAGTTGTGCCTGCGTGGCTAGAAGGAGCACAGGAGATGGCCACCGTACCGTTCACCACCGAGTGAGGGACTGTGGACAGAGCTGTAAAAAAAAAATACCCCGCTCCAAAACAAAGGATCGCTGAAGAGAACCTGCTGCAAAGATGCCCCGGGAGGAGAGGGGAGAGAAACCAGCTGACTCAATCGGGAGCAGCGTCGGGGGTGGGGGAGAGAACTCACTGCAGACGATCAGTATCCGGAAGCAGCAGCCACAGAGCAGGGGAGCCAAGGCAGATGCATGGAAAGTCTGACATCGAAAAAGTGGTACAGTAGACAAGCTGCTGAAGAGTGCTGAAGGCTCCTCCTGCTACCGGCTAAACAGGTCCTCGTGACCAGAAGCCAGACTCCCCCTCTCTGAAGGGAGCTCAACTGGTCTTCCTGGCCAGGAGCTCAACCAACGACAGCCAACAATGGGGCTGGGAATTCCAGAAGGGCACCTCTTGTGCACCCTGGAAGCGTCCAGCTAAAGGACAGAAAAGATAAAAAGGAAAATAAAGCAACCCTGAAGAGAAAAGTAAGAAAACACCATCATCTGCTGGAGACAGAAAAAATACTGAGGGCAACCCCTAGGGGTACAGCTATATATCTGTCAAGGCCCGGCCAATCAGGCTTCTGTTGTTTTTTCTCTGTTTCGAACATCTGTTGGCAGGGGGAGCTAAACCGCTTGTCTGGACTAGTCTAGCAGGATGATTTGGAAGTTTGGATTTCTTAAAGGATAAGAGTAAGACTAGAAGAGCTCTTCTGTGAACACCCCTATGTCTTCTTTCTGACCAGTTCTGCAATTAGGGGGAGTCAGTATCCGATACTCTCTTGGTATTTAAATTCTACTTTTTTGAATTATTTTTTTATTTCTTATGCTTGAGAATGATTTCCCTTTTCTATTTTTTTTTCCGCATGAAGTTGGGCAGACAATGAACGTGGATTTTTTTCCCTTCTACTGGTGATTGTCCTTCTAATGAACTTGCTATTTTCATGATAACTTCCAGGACTAAATTTATATTCAGCATATTTATAATACATTCTGAAACTAGGGGTATATCTACTAAGCTGGGCTAACTGTTAACAGTTGAATAACATGGGACCTAATTGCAGATAGCCCGGCTTAACCATTTGCCCGGCTTAGTAGACATACACCTTAAAGTTGAAAGATATCTTTGACGGAAGAATGTGCATTGATAACAAGACCAAACAAAATTCCAAAACACTAAAACTCCTACCGGAAAGTCAGAAGGATATTGTTTTATTTTCCTTAGAGGCTGGGGCGTACAAATGAAACACACACAGCTTTGGTACAGAGAAGAGAGTGGAATACAGATGGAAGAATTGCTACTTACTTCATAGATAAGGTACACTTGATCATATATGGGTCCTGGCAGGTAGGAAAACAGGGACTCTCGCAGGCCTTAAATTTCCAGGTGCAAAGGGAGAAGGAAGGAAGACCAAAGTTTTCAGCTGGAAAAAAAAAAGCAGAAACTGATCAACGCCATAGTTCTCTGCCCAAATGTGATTAGTTTAAGAAATCTGAATTGAATGGGCTTCCTTCAACCAAATCATACAGATATAATTCAATATATCAGTGCCTGAATAAATGGAGAGCAAAGGAGGCAGTAGCTCTGAACCTATGAGAAGACATACGACATTCACATAAGAGAGTAGGTAATATCTTAAAGTCCCATGCTATCAAGAGACCCAGTGGATAAAAAGGGAACAAGTCTTGAGATCATGAGCTCCCAGGAGACCTAAATGACAAAAGGTGTGGTCTCTGAAGGTCTTATGCTCCTAGGAGTCCCAAATGGCAAAGGGTGGTGGTATCTGGAGGTTGTAAGCTCGTAGGAAACTCAAACAGCAAAAGATGGTGATGTCTGGAGATATTAAGTTCCTAGGAGACCCAAAGGGTAGTGGTATCTGGCAGTCTTAAGCTCTTAGAAGGCTCAAATAGCAAAGAATAGAGGTACCTGGATGTATTGTGCCCATAGAAGACCCAAATGGCAAAGGGTGGTGGTGTCTGGAGATCTTAAACTTCTAGGAGACCAAAATAGTACAGGGTGGTGGTGTCTTGAGGTATTATGCACCTATGAGACCCAGACAAAAAAGAACAGTGGTGTTCCCAAGTTCTCACATTCCTTAAACTGACCTTTCAGTGTGAAATGCATGACCTGAGTGTTCCCCGTCATGAACCTGGCCATGACCAATGCTTTGTTCTGACTGACAGACAGGTAATGTTGGCGTGATGTGAAGGATTCTAGTGCATCATAGCCTGTCATCTGGTGGTTCTTCTTCCAGATGAATGTGGCCTGCATTCGGAAGTTGTTACTCGCTTGCCACTTATCCAGGCTCAGGCTCCCATCTTTATTCTGTATGATGAAGTAATTGGGATGGGCCACAGATTCCAGTGAGATGAGTGCTTTGCTATCTGCAGGTTGGAAAAAAGTCAGTAAACAGATGCAGTATTTAAAATGTATGGTGCTCACTACATCAGCCACATTCCATCCTTCTCAATGTTTCACCTTTGAAATCTAAGACCTCAGGCCATTTTAATTTGTCAAGTTTTCACAAATTCTGTTTTGCGAAGGAGCTATACTATGGGTTCTGGCAATTTGTATATAGTTCTCAAGCTGCAGCCTTGTCATTGGTCCATCATAGTCTTTTCTTTCCTGAGTACTCCTGACTGTCGCTGGTTGTGTGATGCAAGAAGGGGAATACATGCAATCCTGGATCCATTGAGACTCTGGGAGGCCTAACAGAAGAATCAATCCTTATAATAAAGAATCTTGTATGATTGTATTTGTCTGTGGGGCCTACATAGCTGGATTTGGGGGGGGGGGGGTTACAATGTACTCTTATCTGCTACTCTGGCATCTGTCTTAGTCTATTCCACTATCTACTCACTCATGCTATGAGGGTAATTTTAATATGCACATTTCATACCTATTTTATAAAGTCAAATAGGAGCGTACTTGATGTTATAAAATACGGGCATAAGTACAAAGTATGCATGTTCATTTAATCTGCGAACACTGATGCCAACCCTGTCCTCCAATGGTTACTTCTTTTTCAAGAACACACGTAAATTACAGTATTTTAGAATTTTTTTGCATAACTTTGCGTTCCACCCAAACTCTGCCCCTGTACTCACCCACATCGTGATCAACTCGATGTGCATGCTTTCAGAATAGCAACCGTGTCAAATATGCACGTAAATGACTACAATATCTAGATTTACACATGACTTATAAAATTACTTCTGATTTGCATGCTGAGGCCCACTGTGCAAAACCTAGCCTGTCTATTGTTCCTTTTCAGAGGACCAGGATGTGAGAAGAGGTGGGAGAGAAAGAGAGACAGAAAAATCAAGCATTCAGGATACTGTTGGGTCTGCCCTATGGGGCGAAGCAGGAGGGAGCAGACTTACTTGACGGCTCTTTGAAGAGGCTCTGGGTAATCATGAAGCTTGCGTCTTGCTCCTCCATGGAGTCACTCTGGGACAAGCCCACTTGCTTGGAATGATAATCCGCAGTCATAGTCAGCTGGTCAATTGTGACAAAGCGGAATGGACCTTCACCTGAATCTGTATGGAGCCAGAAGGGTGTCAGCATAAATCTAATTTCTTGGGGAATTTTAATTCCATTCAGGATGCCTGTCAGAAACCCACATAACACATAGCCTACAAGCTGAGAGTAAATTTTAAAGGGAAAAGCTCATTATTGAAGTACCAGGTAGGAGATAGAAGAAAGCCTAAACTGGTTTATGTTCTTTATAATGCACTCTGGATGGCAAACCTGGCCTAGACTCTCTATCCACCTGGAAGGAGACTGGAAACAGTTCCTGGAGACTGAACTTGAGCTTGGACTCTATATTCATATGGAAGAAGGCCAGGAACAGTTCCTGCAGAAAGAACCTGAGCCTGAACTCTACAGGGTGGCCCAAAAAATGTGAGAACATCTCGTAGCATATAAGTTATTTAAAAATTCAAAAAGACAGATGTAAACGATTGACAAATTTTTAAAAAAAATGGCGACCGGAAATTGTTGAAATAAAGACGTTATATAGCTAAAAAAGGTAAATAAGTAAACTATTTAAGCTTTTAATTTATGAGATGTTCTCACTTTTTTTGGGCCACCCTGTATATCCTCCTGGAAGGAGGCTGGAAACAGTTCTTAGTTTTTTGGGTCTGGATTCTACATTCATGTGGAGAGGACAATCCATGTAAGGGGCCGTTGACCCACTGGTATATGCAAAGGGTGTCAAATTCATAATTTACTTATCCCTCAATTTTTGGCACTTATATGGATAAAATTGAGACAACCACTTGGGTCAAGCAATGACAGCGATTTTGCTGTTCTACTGGAACAGTCGCTTGACATGTGAATATTCAGGAGCGCCTGGCCATCCTGTTTAGGAATAAGAATATCAAAGCTAGGAAGTACTCACCTCGATTATAATATTCACATGGAGCAGCTGTGAAAAACAATGACACTGGTTAAATTCTAGAATACAAAGTCAATGCAATGATGACACCCCTGTCCACTGCACATTTCACGTGTGCTGCTTGCATACTGGAATACAGATGAAGCTTAGGATAGAAGGCTTCCTTGGATAGCCCAAGAGTATGCTTGACACCATGGGTCAACCATGGGTCACCATGGGTCAACAGGAGAAGTTACTCATATCTTGGCTTAAAGACTGGTCCTCACAGCCCAGCTTCATATTACAATCCTTCACTGTTGCTCTCTCCAGGCATTGGCAGACTGCCGAGACTTTTTACATTTGTATGTAACTTGCCAAGCTAAAGGGCTTCTGAGAATGCCTCAGGGATACTCACTATAAATATATCAAAAAAAGCCCAACCCTGAATCAGAGTGATCCAAAGCACTTTTTTGTCGGACTTATCAAAGTGAGGAACAAACTTCTATATATGAAGTGTCCATTTTACTCAAATATTATAGTATTACTCAAATATTACTGCAATATTTGAGTAAAATAGACATTTCATATATAGAGGTTTGTTCCTCACTTGATAAGTCCGACAAAAAAAGTGCTTTGGATCGTTCTGATTTAGGGTTGACTTTTTGATATATTTATAGTTATTGGTTGGCGACCTTTTCCATTTGGGTTCTTTATGTCAGAGATACTCACGACAGATGTCGGCGGTTCGCCAATCAATGGAAATCCCCTTGCGGCAGCAGACACGGCTATAGGCAGCCACAGAGGTGCAAAAACATAGGCAGCTTTCACCCTCCCGGCATTGCTTGGTCTCTTCCACACAGGCAATGTAGTATGATTCCACGGACTCCTAGAAGGGAGTAACAAAAAATGGTTAGTCCACCTCGCTCTATGCCCCTTCTCATGCATTGAGGTCAGCCTCCAAAAATCTTTTTGGGGTTCCTTCAGCTTCAGTATTCATAATGAGATCACTCAGTCTAGAGTTTTCTCGGTTATGAGCCCGAAGTTGTGGAATGCTCTATCTCCTGTTTTCAGAAGGACCGCAATTATTTGGACTTTCGGAAGGAAAACCCATCTCATCTAACTTGTTTTCTTTGAATTGTTGATATGTTCTTGATCTTGGTTTGTTCATTTTTGAGTATGTCTATTATGGACTTGATGTCTTATGTACTGTGTATGTTGTTCTTGTAAACTGCTTAACAATTCTTGATAGGCAGGCAAGAAACACCATTAAATTAAAAAAAAAAATCTCCAGTGCAAAGACTGGCATTTTACAATGATATGAAACAATTTTGCTTTAGGATATAACCGTTCTGTCACTGGGTGGATGTTTGTAAAAACTACAGCAGAGAAACTCAAGAAATAAAAGATTTGACTATAGGACATAAAAACTGGGGCAGAACTACCTCGATTAGCTGCAAATGAAGGCTTACAGCAGTGTAGCCCAATAGAAGTTGATTCTGATTAAGCTGGAAATTCAAAGCAGCAGGGAAAAATCAATGACCCATAAAAGACACTGAAGCAAAGAAGGAAGGCTTCGAACCAGGGAAACTCACCAGATTGTGACATGGGGAGAAGACCTCACTTTTGAGTAGACTGCAGCGTTCCTCTATGTACCTCTTGTGTTCCTCGGATGGAGGAGGTAGTTCAGATAAGCGTGGACACTAGAAGGAAGAAGGTGGTAAACTGGTCAACTGTGGCACCATGCCGCAGCATCAGCCATTGGCACAGAATGGAGCCAATGGCTTGTTGGCCATTACTGAAGCGAAGATCTATTACACATGCCCTACACTGGCACCATGTCCACCCCCAGGATGAAACAATTCTTGGACTTCTCTTGAATGAATATGCATGAGAAAGATTTGCATGCAGTAGAAGCAGTGCATATTCATTGTGGTTATCCTGAAAACCTGACTGGCTAGGTATGCCCTGAAGACTGGGCTGAGATTCCCTGTGGTAGATACAGCCAAGCCAACAGGTTCCTGCTTCTCGTTATCATCTAAGGCAGGAAAGAACTTCTCCGCTAAATATATCCTGCATGGCACCTGTAGCCTCTTCTCCCCACAGCTCATACCCTGGCCCTCACAGTAGAGAGCCACTTACCTCGCCAATGACAAAATTCTTGGCATACTGCACCATGTTACTCATGGCATTTTCGGAGCTTGTTTTCCCATCTGCATCACCACACATGCCTTGCACATACCCCTACGAGACAGAGATCGGAAAGGCATCAGTTAAGTCGTTAGCAACATGATGGATTCTGGTGTATCAGTCTCTCTCTCCTTTTCCTAAATGGATCTGAGGTGTCTAGAAAGCTCCTGGGTACCAGCATTGGTCCAATCTGGATCCAACTTCTCCTGTGAACCATGTGAACAAGATATGGATTGGCTTCCCAAGTGTACATCCTGTAAAGATACCAAGGAGAAACGGGCCCTAGCAGCCAACATAGACCATCCCTAGTCTGAGGGCTCACATGTAAGATAAGTTACCACTGGGAATGGGAGGTGAAATAAAGAGGCTCCCATGCATCCCACATGTCGGTACCTGAAGCTGTGGCTGGATCTGGAGGGCGATGTACTGGTGTTGGTCATAGTACAACAACAGCCCGACAGGAAAGTCCACCACAGTGAAGAAACCAACAGAGTAGATGCTAACATGGTTTTCATCAGAGAATGGATCATCATAAGACTGCAATATGGTGACAAAAAGAAAAAATAATTCTGTGCTAGGTCACAGGAAGAAGGCATATGGTCAGGCAATCAGACTGGCTCAATATCCCAAGCCAACTCTATATATGCTATAAGGGGAACAGCAACATACCACACTTATGTCAGATTCCATCAGCACCACTTTCACCCCTCCAACTTGGATTGTGATAGTCTTGCTGGTAAAATCACTGCTCTGCTCTGTGGAGCGCCTGCTGACCGCAGACACCCGGAAGGGAGGGGAGAAGTCAGCCTGTGACTGTGAAAGAAATGCAAAGAAAAGGGATAAATAAATCATAGGAGCAAAGGAAATTCAACAAGAGCCATAAAAAACAGGAGGCTAGAAGAAGAGCAATTGTGCCCTGACTTAAGGACACCTACCCTAGAGTAGAGTTACCAACTGGCCGGGACTTGTCACTTCTGTGCTTTTCCTAGGCAATCCATAATTGGAAGACCATGCATGAGTGGCGACTAAACCAAAACTGGACCAGTCTGTCCAGAAAAATATGTAGCAGCTCTGTACACTAAGGGACTATTTGCAGGGACCGTATTCTGATGATAGAGCTTGTGTGGGGAACTCTGGACGGGGGTGGGGAGGGGGGTCGGGCCCACAACCCTGGACATACAGGGCCGATTCAGGTTACGGCCCTGTACATCTGGGGAGGCAAGGTTGATGGGGAACTTATTCCACTGCAGAGGTGGAATAAGTCCCCCTGCTGTTGTCGGCCAGTGCCCCCCCCCCCCACCAGGTGAGCAGAGGCAGAAGGATCTCTGCCGCCTGATCCTGGTCCTGGTAGTCCCCTCCGGGGGTCAGGCGGCACAGAAAAGCAATATTATGGGCTTTGGGGCTCCTGCTGGGTGGCCTGGTGCTATGGCGATGGGACACCATTACACCAGGGCTCCAGCAGGAGCATTGGCTGGGCTAGCCGGGGATCTCGCTGGACATACAGCAGGGCTCAATCAGGGCCCATCGGGCCCGTCCATGTGCCCCATCTAGCTCCCACGGGTGCAGATTTAGGTGCAAATCCAGCCCATTCTGATTTTGGATGTCCAGATGGGCTGGACTTCCCCCAATCAGAATTGGCCTTTGCATTTATTGGAGACCTCCAGTCATCAAGGACCATCTACCCATTTATAGTTCCATTTCCTCTAAGTACCTTTGTAGGGTGGCTGGGGGCAGAGTGTAAGTGGAAGCCTTCTTCAGTTACCTCTCAGCTTTTAATGAGAGGCCCTGAGGCATAACACCTATGTGAAGAGGGGACCAGCTCTAAATTACCTCAGAAAGAATGACTTCGCAATCCGCTGTGGAAAATGTCTTCCGGACGTTGTCGAAAAGAAGGAACTGGGAGGTACCATAGGCACTGCACACCAAGCTGCAGGCGTTCTTGGTGCAACTGAATTTTCCTTCTGTACACGTGCTGAAAGAAAAAGATCTTGGGACTTTTACAAAGAATCTTACTGGAATTTGGGTTACCAGATTGTACTACTGGGGAGGACTCAGCTTTGGGGGCAGCTAATGTGGGACCCTTGTGGCTGAGAACCTGGGAGAACACAGCCTGGAGGCAATAAGGCCAGAGCAAAGAATAGTTACAGCTAGGACATCAGCAGGCCTGTACTCTCCACAATGATTTTTCCAAAGCTGTACCTATGGTCAAAAAGGTAGATCCTATAAAATTATAAATAGCTGGTCATAGCGCCCACTGATACTTACCAGGTATTGCAGTCTTGGGAAAAGGTGTCGCCTGGACTGTAGACATTATCTCCGCGGAAACACGGGCATTGGTTAATGGGTACACAGCTGCCATCAATGCTTCTAAAATACCTGCAGCATAGAGGGCCAGGAGTTTGTGAGTCTGGCACTAAACGCACTGCTGAATTACCTGCCTGTTTTACGGTTCTCACAGACAGCTCCCTCCCTCTGTTCTCTATCTAAGACATCCTCTGTATCTAGTCATCTCTAGAGCTAAGCTTGTACCTTCAAAGCCATTTAACGCTCTACCATTAGTTATTCCTCATTTTGAACTTTCACCAGTGCCTGTACAGGGAAAAGTGTACTTGCAGTATTTAGGCACCCATGCAATTACAAAATTAACCCTTCTGTGTGCATACTCAGCTGCCCCTCACATTAGCAAGTACATGCTAAAATTTGTGTATATCTACATGCAAATTAAGCTACAAAGCATACAAATTGCAGTTTAGTAGACACACATGAAATAGTCTAGTGTGCTGTCCCCTGTTGCTATTTCATGCATGACCACTATGACCTAAAATTTAATATTCACCTTGGAGCAGGTGCTAAATATTAACGTATAATGAGCATATCAAAATCCTCAAGATAACCAGCCCAAAATGTAAGAGCTGATTAGCATGGAGGGGTGGGGGGGGGGGATTCATCCCCTCCATCAAACTGGCCTTCCAATTACTCCCCATCCCCAGCCCTCACAATCCTCTTTGCCCCTTGACAACCATAATCACCCCTTCTAATCTCCAACTTCCCCAATAGAAATTGAAGACCTCTGGTAGTCCCAGTTCTACCTCCCACATATGAACAATGATATGAGCTCAGTAGCCCTATCATAATACCTCCTGAACCCAAGGATTAATGGACCTCCATGTCTCACCATCACCTTCACCTCCCTAGGCTCCCACCTACCCCAAAATGAAGACCAAGAGGTCTTCATGCCCTGATATAACTCCCTGGATCACCTGTTCCCAGAATGCTCTCCTCTCCAGTTCCTACCACTTCCACTGAGACCCAAATAGTGATTAGGGCAAGAGAGCTCAGGCTCTCCACTTACTCTGCTCCTATAGGGCTTTAAACTAAATTCATTGGGGAAGGATGAAGAAATCCCCCAGGTATGCAAAAGCCTTCAGGTAAGTAAAACATTAAATACCTCTATAGAAATGGGTAAAGAAGGCAATGACTGGACAGCAGTGTGCATTAATGCCCTCAGTATGAGACATAAAATCTCAGATGTTTATTTATTATTAGAATTTAGCTGACACCTTTCCAGGAGATGATCAAGGCGAGTTACATTCACTTACAATATGTATTTTACTGTCCACAGAGGCCTCACAATCTAAGTTTACATGAGACAATGTAGGGTTAAGTGGCTTGCCCAAGGCCACAAAGAGTGCTAGTGGGATTTGAATCCTGTTCTTTCCAGTTCTAGGCTGCTGCCCTAACCACAAAGTTGGAGGAGGATGACTTGGATATAGTGGTGATTATGGAGACATATTATAGTTCATGGACAACCATGACTGGGATGCAACTATACTGGACTATTCAGGAAGGACATAGTAGGAAGAAGGTGAGGAGGAGTGTCACTATATATTAAAATAATATTAAAGCTACAGAATTACAGGGCTTACAAGGGAAGTAGGAGGCACTGTGGGTTAAACTAAAAAGAGGGAATGGAGAATCCATTTGCATTGGTGTGATATATAGATCTCCTTCACAGGTAGAAGAAATGGACAGAGGTTTAACTGAAGACATTTGAGGTATTGCCATGAAAGGAGAAGTGCTACTGATAGGAGATTTCAATATGCCGGATATTGATTGGCATATTCCTGCTGCAGTATCATCTAAAAGTAAGGAGATCCTGAATTCTCAACAGGGAAAATTATTCAATCAGCTGGTAACAGAACCCAGATGTGATCAATGGGGAAAGTATTTCTGATGTTATAGTGGGAGATCATATCGCATCCAGTGATCACCATATGGTGTAGTTCAGTATTAGGACTAGGGCTAATAAAGTCCATTCAAAAATAAGGGTCCTAAACTTTAGGAAAACTAACTTTGCCAAGATGGGACAATACCTCAATGAGTCGTTAGTGGGATGGCAACAGCTGGAGGATGTAGAAAAGCAATGGACAAAACTGAAAGGGGATATTTTAAGGGCAACAAACCTTTTTGTTAGGAAAGTAATCAAATGTAAAAGGAAAAAGAAGCCATTATGGTTCTCGAAAGAAGTAGCTGAAAAAGTGAAAAAAAGAGGGTGGCCTTTATAAAATACAAGGGATCGCAGAAAGAGGAAGACAAGCATCAATATTTGGGAAAACTTAGAGAAGCTAGGAAAGTAGTCAGGAAAGCAAAGAAAAAAAAGAAGAAGAATTGCTAATGCAATAAAATGGGCGGACTAGACATTTTTCTGAAATGTTAGCGAGAGGAGGAAGTGCAAAAGTGGTATTGTCAGATTCAAGGGTGAAGGTGAGAAATATGTCGAAGCTGATGGTGATAAAGTGGAATTGCTTAACAGATACAGTTGTCAACATTATTGGCACCCTTGCAGTTCAACCCCTTAATGACCAATATCTCCTAAAAAATGGCCATTGAAATGGCTTTGGACACATATTTGACAAATAAAAGAATCAAATAAAACAAGACCAATTAAAAAAGGAAATAATATGAAAACTGTGACATTGCCAGGACATGATGATTGGCACCCTTATAGACAATTCAAATCAGTTTGAACAGAAGAACCACAGTCCCATTGCATAAAATTAGACGCAGCTGTGATCAGTTGTTTGTATTCACATGACTTGGATCAACCAATGAATGATGGCTCTAATATTTAAAATGGCTACATTCACTCCCTGTTCCATTTTCACAATGGTGAAGACAAGAGAACTGCCTGAAACCATTATAAAAGCCATTATCATCAAACTTCAAAGGGATACAAGGCCATCTCCAAAGACCTTGGGATTCCTGTGTCTATAGTTCGCGTTGTTATTAAGACGTTTTCTGCTCATTGAACTGTCAAGAACCTCTCAGGATTTGGTGGGAAGAGGAAAATAAATCCAAGAAGTCTTTGAAGGTTAATGCAAACTGTTGGAAAAACACCACATACATCCAAAGAGTTTAAAGCTGACCTGGAGCAATCTAGAGTGGTGATTCGAACCTGCCCCATTCGCCGTGCACTAAACATAGATGGACTTCATGGGCGAAGGCCAAAGAAAACTCCACTGTTCAAAGACAAACCTCTGTGGATAGATGAAACCAAACTGGAGCTCTTTGGCAATGCAGACCAGCAATACATTTACAAATAAAGTGCTGATTGCTGACACGATCCATTAGCTGTGCCTATTCAAGTTCCCTGCACTTTTAAACAGCGTCAGCAGGTGGGCTTGCACCTGGAGGCCTCACAAGAAGGCCCTTCGGTATGGCCTTTTTGCGGGGACCTACATTCACAATCCAGGAGAATATGCCTCACAGTATTAGAATTATAAGCACGCTGCTGGTTTGTGCCGCATAGTTTGTGCTGGTTACTTGTGTCACTCTACCCTGCTGCTGTTAATGTACTTGCTGTGTGCCTGACTGAGTTTGTGTTTCCTGTAGATCTGACGCCTGCTGCTTTTCCAGTCAAGATGCAGTTTTGCCCCTTCTATACAGTGTGTTTTGAAATTTTTTCACCACGGTCCTCACATCTTTCCTTGATCCGACTCTATATACTCCTTTTTGGATTCTTATGGTACCAATTCCGGTCTGAAACCACTCCCATAGCTTTCAGGTATGTTTACAATTCTCGTTCTTTTTGGCATCTTATTACCTATGAATTGCATACGGTTCTTTCAGGCCTCCGTATCGCTCTCTTGAATTGCCAGTTGCTTAAGACAAAATCTCCACTTACAACAGATATAATTCTGCCCCACTCATTGGATTTGTTTTGCCTCATGGAAATGTGGTTTCAGGAGGGGGAGAAGGCATATCTGTTCCACTGTCTCCCACCTGGCTACTTAGTGGCTTCCGTCTCTTGATCTTCCCATAAGGGAGGAGAAGTAGCTATAATTTACAAATTCTCCTTGACATTGTCTGAACTGCCTGTAGCATTACCTCTGACAGCTGAGCCTTTATTGGTGAAATTTGGCTCCACTATAGAAGTTTCCTTACTACTCCTGTATTGCCCATCCTCCCTATTGAAAGCTTATTGGGAATTCAACAGCTAATACTTGATTTGTTTGTGTCTTGCCCAGATCTTATTATATTAGGAGATTTTAATATCCATTATGAAGACCCATACTTTTGTTTCTGACCATGATATCCTACAACATGTCCATCTGCAAACCCACTCTGCGAGGCATAAGCTCGATCTTATACTCACTCTTTCAAATGCATGCTCATCAGTCGCTAATCTTAATACAATCCCTGTGCCCTGGTCCAATCATACCTTATTGATCTTTGATTTGATTTACCTGAAACCGTCTCTATTCATTGCTTCAACCATCCCTCCTGTGACTTTTTCCTGTAGACCCATCAGCCAGACTACTCTTGCAGCTTTTTCCTATAGACCCATCACCCCGGCTACTCTTGCAGCTTTTTCCTGTAGACCCATCACCCCGGCTACTCTTGCAGCTTTGCCTGCTGCCGACACATTATTTCCTGCAAATTTCTCTGACCTGCCTATAGCTGAGCAGGCTTATATGTGGCACGCCACACTCTCCACAGAATTAAATAAGCTAGCACCGCTGCAGACTAAGACTTATGCTCCCAGAGTATCACATAAATGGTATCATGCAGGTCTCCAATTGCTCAAGTGACAAACCCGAGCTGCAGAAAGATCTTGGAGGAAGGCTAAATCAGCTCAAACTCAACAGAGGTTTAAGGCCTGTCAGCTTTTCTGTCGTCGTAAAATGTTTGAGGCAAACAAAGAGTGTTTATCTCCAGGAACAAGCCGGAATGTAGTCTTCATATATGGGTAGGTCGGCACCGACGGGGCCCACACAGGAACACTCCCCAGTATCCAATAGGAAAGATTTAGCAAGCATCCTACTGTGCCTGCATAGCTGCCTTCCCACCTTTCCAGCTCTCCCTCCTCAGTTCATCGTTTTCTGTGAAACCGATAGGAAGCAATTCCTGTCACTGCAGAAAATTTGCTTTTTTCTTATTTTTTGTGGTCGCGTCTGCCTTCCTGTCGACACCCTTACCGACTCTGTCAGTGCTTTCTTTCTTTCTCTATTCTAAAAAGGTTTTTAAAAAAACTTTTCAGTGAGGGAAGAAAACCTTCTTCCTTCAGGCACATCAACGTCATCTTAGGCTTAGGTCTCCTTTTTGTCACAGACAAAATGGAAAAACCACAGACACCCATGACTGGTGCCTAAAGTGTTTTGGACACGATCATCAACCGTCAGAATGTCCTCTCTGTAGGAGGATGACAAAGAGAGGCCTACAGAATCTAGTTGCAAAACTGGGCACCCTCTTTGCCTCCAATGCAATGTCTATAGCATCAATGTCATCGAGAGCTTCTTCTTATTATTATTATTATTATTAAAGACTTATAAAGCGCCGCAACATACAAAGCGCTGTACAAACATAGAAGAGAGACAGTCCCTGCTCATCGAGCTCACAATCTAATAAGACAGAAAACAAAATAAGTTACATAATACAAATAACAAAAATTTACAGGACAAAGTAAGCAAATGTTGATAGAGAGATCAAGATAGGGTAAGACAGGAACGGAAAGCAATAGTGAAGAGGTGGGATTTTAGTCTGGACTTGAAAATGGCCAGGGAGGACGCCTGGCGCACAGAGATAGGAAGACTATTCCAAGCAAAGGGTGCTGCCAGTTGGAAGGCGCGAAGTCTGGAATTGGCAGTACGAGTAAAGGGCACAGATAAACGAAGACTGTTAGAAGAGCAAAGCAACCGAGAGGGGGTGTAAGGAGAGATGAGAGATGAAAGGTACTGGGGGGCAGAAGAGTGAATATATTTATAGGTCAGGAGGAGAAGTTTAAATTGGATATGGAGACGGATGGGAAGCCAACGAAGCGACATGAGGAGAGGAGTGATGTGGGAAAAACGAGACTGGCAGAAAATGAGTCGAGCATCGGAGTGTTGAATTGCCTGAAGAGGAAAGAGGTGGCTTGCAGGGAGTCCGGCAAGGAGACCGTTACAATAACCAAGATGGGAGGTGATTTAGGAGTGGACAATCAATTTAGTGGTGTCAGAGAGGAAGGGATGAATTTTGGAAATATTGTATAGAAAGAAACGACAAGTTTTAGCAATGAGCTGGATATGTGAAGAGAAAGAGAGAGAGGAATCGAAGATAACACCAAGGTTACATGCTGAAGAAACAGGGAGGAGTACAGAGTTATCATCGGGGAAAAGATAAGAAGCTCAGTTTTGGCCATGTTCAGTTTTAAGCGGCGGTGGGACATCCAGGCAGCAATGTCAGAGAGGCAGAGTGAGATCTTAGATTGGATATCAGGAGAGATAACAGGTGCAGAAAGAGAGATTTGAGAATCGTCAGCATAGAGATGATAGTGAAAGCCATGGGAAGAGATAAGGGTGCCAAGGGATTGGGTATAGAGAGAGAAGAGGAGTGGACCTAAGACGGAACCCTGAGGAACTCCTACAGGTATCCTCTCAAGGATCTCAGGTAACGAATCCTAAGTCTTCATCGAAGTCTGGCCGGCCCTCCAAGGGTAGATCTCCTTCTAAACATCGAGATACCTTAGGCATTGCCCTGGAGGGGAACACACCGGCCAAACAACCCCAGTGGGAGGACCTTGCCTCCAAAGCCTTAGTGGGGTCCCGAGATGCTTCCAAGGCCTCCACCTCCAGAGAGCTCCTGGTGCCATGCTCAGGGATCATGGCCCGCAACTCTGGTACTGATACCCAAGCATCGGCAACCTCCATGGATCAACGTATCCTAGCCATCGAGCAGAGCTTTGTGGCATTACTGGTGGCCTCCGTACCGGTAAAGCCATTACAGTTGATTCCTCAGATATCGGTACCGACTACGGTACCGAAAGAGCCTGTATCAACTTTTTTACTGCTTACTATGCTACTGCCCATGTCAGCCCTCAAATCTGTTTCCGGTACTGAGGTTCCGGCACCGCAACCTTCAGCTACCGATTTCGAATGGTATTGAGTACGTGCAGAGCGATCACCCTGCACGTCAATACTTTGAGTCTTCCAACTCTAATTCGTCGGATGACAAATCGGCCGGTACCCAGGAGATGAGAACTCTCCCGGAGAACCCATCTCCGTCCCCACAACGTCGAATGTCCCCTCCGAAGGACATGCCCTTCCAGGACTTTATTTGCGATGTTGCTTGGTGTCTGTCCATTATTATTGCTCTAAAAAAATACCCTAACATGGATGGTGTCTGTCCATAACAGTGACTTTGGAGAAAGAGCCTAGGGCTGAAGAACTTGAAATTCTTCAATACCCTGCAGCCCCAAAGGAAGTTGCTACTCTCCCTATTCATCAAATACTTCATGACCTTATGCTTTGTATGTGAGAGACACCTCTAACCATCTCTCCACATACTCGACGACTCGATACAATGTACCGGGTACCAGAATGTCCCGGCTTTCAAAAGACGCAATTATCACACCATTCCATGGTGGTGGAATTGGCAATGCGTCGAATAAAAAGTGCTAAGACACATTCCTCGAACCCTCCAGGCAGGGAATCGAGGACCCTCGATGCTTTTGGTCATCGATGTTTTCATGCCTCCATGCTATCGGCAAGAATCAGTTCTTACATACTCTATATGGGTATGTTCCTTAGGGAGGTGGCTAAGGATTTGGAGTTGATGGCTCCTCTTCTCCATGATAATAAGAGAGCTGATTATCTCACCCTTGTAAAGCATGCCCAAAATGTTTCAAAATTTGTTAACAGGGCAACTTTTGACTGTTTTGAATGCATCAGCAGAACTTCAGCTATATGCATTGGTGCACGCAGGATTGCTTGGCTCCAAGCTTCTGATCTTGAACAATGGGTTCAAGACAAGCTGGGTAATATTCCTTGCACTGGGGAAAACCCTTTTGGCAAGGATAGGCAGGACAAGGCTTCTCAGCTAGAATCCAAAAACACCACTCTAAATAGACTGTCTAGATCTATTGCCAACCCAGTTAAGAAAAAGGCAGCAAAGAAAGCTTTTTTCAATAAGAAAAAGAAGTACTATCTTTCTTACACCCCTGTGGTGCACTGTCCAATCCATGTTCCCCAGAAGGGCAGCAGCCTCCAAAGCAGCAGAGGAAGGCTCAGACTCCCAGGTCACAGCCACCTCAGCAGACCCAAGCTCCGCAGGATCTTTGATTCCTTTCTAGAGAACATAGCCATTCTGCCTCTGGAGATTCCAGATCCCATCCACTTTGTCACTTTGCCCACAGGTGGCATCTTGTAACATCAGAGCACTGGACCATCTCTATAATAAGGGAGGGGTACAAGCTTCATCCATGAAGTCTACCCCCCAGACTCCTCCAAGAGAGTTCTGTTCTCAACCCCCTCTCACCGCTCTGCTGTTACAAGAGGTCACCTCCCTTCTCTCATAGGGTGCAATAGAAGAGGTGCCACTCTCCCAACAGAGTCTGGGCTTCTATTCTCCATACTTCCTCATTCCAAAGAAGACAGGAGGATACAGGCCCATTCTGGACCTCAGAGAAATCAACAAATACCTACTTTGGGAGAAGTTCAAGATGATCTCCCTAGGTACTCTGCTCCCCTATCTCCAGAGTCAGGATTGGCTTTGTTCTCTAGATCTAAAGGGCACATATACTCACACACTTATTCACGCACAGCACAGAAGGTTCCTGTGCTTCTTGTTCCAAGGGAGACATTATCAGTACAGAGTCCTGCCTTTCGGCCTCGTCTCTGCCTCAAGAATCTTTACAAAGTGCATGGCAGTGGTGGCTGCATTCCTAAGGACTCTAGGGATATTTGTCTTCCCTTACTTAGACGACTGGCTCATTCGAGCAAACACATCTCTACAGGCCAATCTCTTCCTTTCGCGTACCATGCTGGCGCTAAAGCACTTGGGATTTGTAATAAATCTTCCAAAATCCCAACTTATTCCCTCTCAAACCCTAGAGTTCATAGGTGCCCTCCTAGACATTCAACAATCAAGGGCTTTTCTGCCTCAAGCCCGCTGTGCTTAGCTCATTCAGCTTGCATCTCAAGCAAACCCTCAATGTATTTGTGAGTGATATTGCTGAAGGACTGAATGGAAAGGTCTGTCTTTTTGCAGATAACATGAACATTTGCAACAGAGTGGACTCCCCTGAGGGAGTGGTTAACATGAGGAAAGATCTACAAAAGCTGGAAGAATGGTCTAATGCTTGGCAATTAAGATTTAATGCAAAGAAGTGTAGTATCATGCACTTGGGTAGCAGAAATCCAAGGGAAATGTATGCAATAGGGGGCGAGAGGTTGGTGTGCACGGATCAGGAGAAGGACCTTGGTGTGATTGTTTCTGAAGATCTCAAGATGGCAAAACAGTGCGACAAGGCAGTGGCAAAAGCCAGGAGGATGTTGGACTGCATACAAAGAGGAATTACCAGCAGAAAGGAAGAGGTACTAATGCCACTATATAAGTCACTGGAGAGGCCTCACTTAGAATACTGTGTTCAGTTTTGGAGACCATATCTTGCAAAGGATGTAAAAAGAATGGAAACTGTTCAGAGGAAGGCGACCAAAATGATTTGGAGCCTGCATCATAAGCCTTATGAGAAGAGACTTGAAGACCTAAATATGTACTCTTTGGAGGAGAGGAGGGATAGGGGAGATATGATTCAGACCTTTAAATACTTAAAGAGAAATAATGAACAAACAACCCTCTTCCAAAGACGGGGAAGCTGTAAAACTAGAGGGCATGACATGAAGCTGCAAGGTGGTAAATTGAAAGGCAATGTCAGGAGATACTTTTTCACCGAAAGGGTGGTGGATGCTTGGAATGCCCTCCCGATGGAAGTAGTGGGGGCAAACACAGTGATGGAATTCAAAATGGCATGGGACAGACAAAGTGGATCCCTTTACAACAACAGGATAAAATCAAAATAAACTGAACCATCTAATTTCTCAACAAATAGGGGTGTCCTAGATGGAGCGGTGGGTTCACCCCTAAATAAAGACACGGGAAGGGGTGGCCTGCACAGAGTGGCAGGTGCACCTATTCTTGCCATCTTACTGGGTAGACTAGATGGACATACTGGTCTTTATTTGCCATCATTTACTATGTTACTATGCTGGAAGAGAAGGGAAAACTCGGAGGCAGCAGGGTTTAACACTGGCTGCTGAGAAAGGAGCAGGAGAGGTGGGTCAGCTGCAGAGGCAGATAGTGAGCCAGTTGTAGCTGAAGGGGAAAACCGTGCTGGCTGGGAAGGGAGAGGGGCTGAGGCAAGACTCTCCCCAGGACCAATGGCACTGGAACCACCAAAGCAGCACGTACTGCTTCGGTAGAAGATTCTCCGGGATGTGTAATGTAGGCTGAGCAAAGGCTTTCAATCAAAACTCTTCATTTCTCACCACACCACGAGGCAGTGTGGGACGGAGGCCGGCATGGTGAGGCCTAGGAAAGCCCATCACGGTAAATAAAATGGCACCCACTGAGGAAGAAAAAGGGCGTGATGGCGGGAACCGAGAAGGACACAGCAGTGGAAGGCGGGCCGCAGCCGCAAACTCACAGTAAGATGCAGCGGCTCCTATGCTGTTGAGGGAAAGACAGTGCTGTAGCTGGAGTCAGGTCTAGCGGCAATCTGCTGCTCTCTGACGCTCCTGGTACCCTGGAGGAGCAGGGCAATGTGGGAGGGGGGAGAGGGAGAAGACCCAACACATGATGAACACTGCTCAGGAGAAGCCTGGTAAACCGAGCTCAGGCAGAGAAGACTAAGGGAAAACTATCTAAGGCTTTTAACAAATGAAAGAAAGGCATAGCGAACAAAGAAACAAAAAGGGGATAAGAACCTAGGGTTTCTCAGAGGGTCCTCCTGATCCCATGCCCCCCGCCAAGTTGCATTGACCCTCGTAGTCAGGAGCTAGCCCAAAGAGTGAACCACTAGTCAGAGTGTCTCATACACTCCCGGGATCAAGTAGCCAAATTTATTTGGTTTCATTTGTATACCGCTACTTCCAGCGATCAGAAGCGGTTTACTCTACACATCAAACATTGGTTACATATGGTAAGAATCAACAATTTACATTTTCATTGAGGTGTACTTGACTGTACATTTATACATATTTACATTTTATATTGTTTTGCTTGCTTTTTTACAGATTTGAATATTGAAATTTTGTTTAGAATGATTAGAAGTCCAGGACAGTGAAAAACTGAAGGCTACACCAGAGAAAAAGAGAAGGTGTCCAACATCTGCTGAAACAGAGAAAGTACTGAGAAAACCTCTAGCTGTGCCTGAGGCTTATGTCAGGGATGATGTCACAGCTTTGTTGGCTCTTTTTACTTTCTCTGTCTCGACATCTGCTGGCAGGAGAATTATACCCACTTGTCTGGACTGGTCTAGCTGGACATCCTGGAATAAAAGCATACTCCGGTGCCAATCCTCTGCAGCACACTAGCCTGACCAACGGCGAAGGAAGGGAGCAGGAAGGTAAGCTCTTCCCTGCTCCCCACCACTACCACCAACCAAAATCAGCCACCGGGGGGTTTAAAATAAGAATGCGCTCCAGCGTACCCATGCCTGGTTGGCCCATGCCAGAGGGCCCTTAGGTGTGGCCCTTAGAGTGGACCAACAAGTAGACCAAAACATCTGCTACAGACACCACCTAACAGCCAGTCCAAGGGAGGTAAGCCCCAGATACACCCCTTACACCTTGCACCACTTCTCAAGTCTAGCAACCAAACCCCACCCCAAATCGGCAGGAGCACTCACTGCACCAGCATCCGATCACTATTTCACACAAGAAAAGTGCTGCCTCCAAAGAACAACAATCTCCTCTTCACCGCGACACTGTGCTCCACCCATCAGGGGCATCATTACCCAATGCCACACAAGGGACACATAAAAAGACACCGAAATGCCATTGGGCCGCCACCATCAGAGCGGACCGATGAGCGAACCAAAACCAGATCACAGAGCTAAGCCCCGGAATCACACCTTCACTCCTTTCACAACCTCTCCAAACAAACACCCAATACAACAAAGAGCACACCAGACAGCTACAGTGAGACTCACTACCTCCATCTCTGTCCTGCTACGCTCACTCATTCTAATGACCAACCCAGTAATGGCATTTCCACACAATGGGATCATTCAATCAGAGGCAATTTACAGCTTACAACCCCTCTCCTCACACTGGCTTTAGGATGAAACATTGACCCATATCCATCAGACCTATCATGAATCCAACAACCCCACACCTCATCACTATACCAATATCCACACAATATCTGACCATTGACAAGACTAAAACATAGATATCATATGCATCACCGAATGATGCATGTCCGAAAGATGGCAGCATGTTCGTTCTGGAGGGATAAAGTCTGAACCTTTCCACCAAAGCCAAGGAGTTCCTCAAGGATCCTCCCTTTCTGCGCTCCTTTTCAATATTTACATGCAGCCAATTTGTAATATCATCCGGTCTTTCAAGGTTGACTGCATGTTATATGCAGACGATGTCCTGCTTTACATCCCCTTCTCTACCGAGCATCTGGACCTCTCCCCACTGACGAGTTGCTTCAATGCAATATCTGACTGGCTCCTGTCTCAAAACCTCAGAATACAACATAAGAAAACTGAAGTACTCTTCATAACAAGGAATCCCAATTTTACCCCCCCAAAATATCTTAAAGTAAAAGAAGCGGAGTTGCAATCTAAATCCTCAATACGATATTTGGGAGTCACACTAGATCAACGCCTAGACATGAAAGCCCACATAGGTAACATAGTCAGATCAGTTTACTACAAGATCCGCTCACTTAGACACCTACGTTCCATGCTTGATCCAACCGATTTCCGGACAATCTTCCAGGCGTTGGTTATACCCCATTTCGACTATGCCAACGTCATATTACAAGGTCTTCCCCAATCTACATTAAACCCGCTTCAGCTAGCCATGAACGCGGCTGCAAGAGTCATCCATGGAGCCTCCAGGTCCGACCACGTTACGCCCCTGCTGATACAGTTGCATTGGCTCCCTATTCAAGCTAGAATAGTTTTCAAGACCTTGATAATTACTTTTAAAGCTGTCAATAATCTCACATCGGCATCCTTATCCTCACTCATCCATAGCACATCTCCTAATAGAACAAGGAGATCCATGGCTATAAACTCCCTCAAAATCCCGAAGGAACTTACCACTTGCACTAAATCGACAGCCAACAGAGCCTTCAGTCTCAGTGCCCCAATATGCTGGAACGCACTACCCCCTGATATCCGGGCTATTAGGAGCCTGACACAGTTTAGGAAAGCCCTCAAATGCCACCTCTTCAACAAATATCTTATAGAACCCAATGGCGTCACCTAGAGCCCAATAACACCCACTGATACCAGTCCCAGATAAATCTAGGGTATATCAACAACTCACCAATTGTGATATTCATTCCTACAGTGGGCTGGTTTTTCTATGTATCTTCTGTGTATATGATTCCATGTAGTATGTTTTGTAAATAGTTACCCCGGTTATCCAAGTTATTTATACCCTGTTACCTGTAAACTCATACGTGTTATATGTACTGAGCATTTTGTTCCATGTGAACCGCGCTGATGATGAATAGTGCGGTATATAAGAGACTGTAAATAAAATAAATAAATAAAGAAGTTCAAATTATGTCCTACTCAACCAGATAATCCATTCTTCCCATACCTCCACAACTCCCCAAGAAAAACTAGGAGAGGCAGAAGTATCTTGTATCTTCATCCTAAGCAATAAACAGTTGAACTTCACCACCACTACATTCACTTCAAGTGATAATTTAAATATCCTGGTAATTGAGAACAAAAACTGGGCAATATGCCTCATATACCATTCACCAAACACCAGCACAGAATACCTTTCCATTCTTCTAGAAACAGCTTACGTACACACAGCAAAGAACAAATCATCATCCTGCTGGGGACCTAAACCTCTACTCAACCCTGCAAGCCAAACCAGTTCATTCCTTTAAGCCATGGATGTGATAGACTTCACTCAACTAATCAATGTTCCCACCCACACCACTCGAAGATTCAAGAAATTTGATAAACAAGCATTCCTAGATCATGTAATCCCAAGACTGAACAGCAACTCCACTAACTTAATGGAACTGATTAACAACTGGAATGAAACCATAGCTCCATTCACCATAACACCACAATGGAACAACACCACAAGAACACAACAAGCCCCTTGGTACTCCTCCGAAATAACCTTGGTACTCCGAAGAAATAAGGCAAACCAAACACAACCTAAGACAAACTGAACGACAATGGAGACACTCAAAAGATTGACACTTACTCACCATATATTCATCCAAACAAACGGAATACAACCTCATCCACAAACACAACAAGAATACCATGCAAACTTAATTCTAAAATCATTAGCCTGACCCAGAGAACTATTCAACATAGTTAAATCCCTCACTTGTGACCCACCACAACAATAAATTGCAAAACTGGGACCTGAAAACATAGCGCTCTTCCTTCAGAAAAAAACAGCGACCTGATCCCAACTCAAACTTGATCCCACCACTAAACAACAATAACTTACCACAGAGATGGACAACTGTTAAACTACTTACAACCAAACAACTAGAACACACCCTTACAGCTATCAACACCACTACCTCCCTCCTTGACCCATGCCCGATATCATGGATCAAGATGGCTAGACATGAACTCCCCCATACCATGTTCAACATTATTAACTCATCTCTCGCTCAAGATCACATGCCCACTAATCTCAAAACCATAGCCATAAGACCTATCCTAAAGAACTCCTCACTCGATGCCACTCTCCCAAGCTCCTATAGCCAATTGCAAGCATACCCTTCCTAGCCAAAATAATAAAAAAACAACTGTACAACTCCAACTACAAGAATATCTGTCCCCCCTCGATCCACAGCAACATGGGTTTAGATTTGGTCACAGAGTAGAAACTCTTCTCACCTCACTACTGAACACCTTAATCAAAGGATTGGAAAAAGCGGAACAAGGCTTCATACTAATATCCATAGACATCTCAGCTGAATTTGACTGCATAAATCATAACTAACTCATTGAACACCTTAAGGAAATTGGGATATCAAAAACTCCTCTAGCATGGTTCTGCTCCTACCTCATAGACTGCACCCAAGTCAAGATGGGAACCCAAACATCGCCCAAGTTCAATCACCTTCAAGGAATACCTCAAGGCTCTTCACTATCTGCACTCCTATTCAACCTCTACCACAATCAATCTGTAACCTCATAAAGCAACACAACATACTTTACCACCTCTACACAGATGACCTGATGTTATATACCCCCTTCCTCACAAAATAACCCAGTTCTCATGGCAATCAAAGAGTGCTTCAAGGCGATAACACAGTGGCTAACTGACCACAAACTCACATTCAACTACACCAACACTGAAATTTTGCACATCACCAATGACCCAACCTACCCACTCCCAGCAACCATTGCAATTGACAACAATGAAATAAAAGTAAAACCAGAAGTCAAATACCTGGAGTCACACTGGACCAACAACTAAACTTCCAATCCCACATAAAAAAACTACCTCAACAGTATACCACAAAATTAGAACCTTCACAAACAACACCCCCTGCTAGCCACCAACCACTTCAGAACAGTATGGCAAGCACTAATAACGCCGCACTTCGCTTACTGTAACTCAGTCCTCCACGGATTCCCAAAACATTCATTATAACCTCTACAACTAGCCCAAAACACTGCAGCTCACCTAGTCACCGGAACACAAAAACAAGACCACATCACACCTACCCTCAAGACCATACACTGGCTCCCAATCCAAGCACAGATAAGTACAAAACAATCATGAACACGTTCAAGAAAATTCACAATCAGTCTTCAGAATACTTACAAACCCTCCTCCAGAGGAACCTGGATACCAGAACAAGAAGACAGATGCACCAAAACCTACTCAGCATACCAGTCTGCAAAACTAAAAGCTCACATTCTCAATCTATGGACCCACAAACTCGAATGCCCTCCCAAGCAGCCTAAGAGCCATCAATGACCCAACCGAATTCCAAAGGAAACTAAAAGCTCTTCTCTTTCATTAATACTTTGAAACTAACACCCAAACCCTCCACTTCTAAACTTCCCAGTCCCCCTATCCTACACTCCACAATCACCCCAACCATCCACAAAACAATCTCACCCCACTGACCTACCCCTAGAGAACCTGTAAATAAATTGACTATGTAAGTTATAAAGTTATAATACTCCCAATATCCCCCTCCCCAATGTTCTTTGTATCAAACTGTTGTTCTCTGTAAACTACTTTGATAGCTTGAAAAGGGGTATATAAACAAGTTTAAATAAATAAATGTTGACCACAATTAGTTTTTTGTTCTGTGTTTACAGATGAAGGGCCAGGAGCAAGACCTCAGAAAACACCCACAAATAGAAACAGAAGTGAAGAGGATTTTGGACGATTTTCAGAAGACTGTGTTTGTGAGAAACTAGCTAAACTAAAAGTAGATAAAGCAATGGGACCGGATGGGATACATTTAAGACTATTGAAGGAACTTGGAGAAGTTCTAGTGGCTCCTCTGTATGACCTTTTTCAATACTTCTTGAGAGTCAGGAGTGGTCCCAGATGACTGGAGAAAGACGGAAGTAAGGATGAAGTTGAGAACTACAGGCTGGTTAGTCTGACCTCTGTGGTGAATAAATTAATGGAAATGCTGCTGAAACAGAGGAAGTGAGGTTTCTGGAGTCCAATAGATTGCAGGATCTCATAGTTTTACCAGAAGCCGGTCTTGTCAAGACAAATCTGATTTAATTTCTTTGAGTGGGCAACCAGAAAGGTGGACCAAGGGAGAGCCCTAGATGTGGGGTACTTGGATTTCAAGTAAAGCCTTTGACACCATTCCACACAGGCAACTTATAAATAAATTGAGCACCCTAGGAATGGACCCTAAATTGACTGAATGGGTTAGAAATTGGTTGAGTGGGAGGCGACAAAGGGTAGAGGTAAATGGAGCTCACTCTAAGGATAAGGATGTTACCAGTGGTGTGCCACGGGGATATGTCCTTAATCCATTTCATTTTAACATTGTTTTTAGTGCTATTGTGGAAGGGCTGTCAGGTAAGGTTTGTCTCTTTGCAGATGATACCAAAATCTGCAATAGAATAGACACCCAGGAAGGCATAGAAACATGGGCTGGATGTTATACATCCAAGGGTGTTGAAAGAACTGAAATATGAGATTGCAGACCTGCTATTAGTAATCTGTGAACTATCATTAAAATCATCTGTAATACCTGAAGATTGGAGGATGGCGAATGTAACACCAATTTTTAAAAGGGTTCCAGGGGTGATCCGGGAAACTACAGACCAGTGAGCCTGACGTCAGTACCGGGAAAAATGGTAGAAACCATCATAAAGATAAAAATTGCTGAACATGTAGATAGTCATGGCTTAATGGGAGACAGCCAACATGGCTTTAGACAAGGAAGATCTTGTCTTACTAATCTGTTATGTTTTTTTGAAGGTGTGAATAAACAGGTAGACAAAGGTGAGTCTGTTGATATATAGTATTTGGACTTTAAGAAAGCCTTTGACAAGGTCCCTCATCAGAGACTTTTGGCAAAACTAAAGAGTCATGGGATAGGAGGCAGTGTACTATTGTGGATCAGGAACTGGTTAAAAGATAGAAAGCAGAGGGTAGGGCTAAATGGCCAATTTTCCCAATGGAGAAAGGTGAATAGTGGTGTACCCCAGGGATCTGTGCTGGGTCAGCTGCTTTTTGACATATTCATAAATGACCTGGAAAAAGGAATAACGAGTGAGGTTATCAAATTTGCAGATGACACAAAACTATTTAAAGTTGTTAAAACCCAAGAGGATTGTGGAAAATTGCAAGAGGATCTTGATAAATTGGAAGACTGGGCATCAAAATGGCAGATGAAATTTAATGTGGACAAGTGCAAAGTTATGCACCTAGGGAAGAACAACCCAAACTATGGTTACACGATGCAAGGTTCCACATTAGGATCCACCACCCAGGAAAAAGATTTAGGCATCATTCTGGATAACATGTTAAAACCCTCGGCCCAGTGTGCAGCGGCGGCCAAGAGAGCAAATAGAATGCTAGGTATCATAAGGAAAGGAATGGAAAATAAAACAAAGGATATTATAATGCCTCTATGTCATTCCATGGTGAGACTGCACCTTGAATATTGTGTGCAGTTCTGGTCACCCTATCTTAAAAAGTATATAGAAAAGGTTCAGAGAAGAGACACCAAAATGGTAAAGGGGATGGAAGGATACCCCTCTGAAGAAAGGCTAAAAAGGTTAGGGCTCTTTAACCAGGAAACGAGATGGCTGAGGTGAGATATGATAGAAGTCTATAAATTAATGAACGGAGTGGAACGAGTAAACGTAGATCGATTGTTTACGTTATCAGAATATAGAAAGACTAGGGGACATGCAATGAAACTACAGGGTAAACTATTTAAGACTAATAAAAGAAAATATTTTTTCACACAACGTGTAAACAAACTCTGGAATTTGTTACCAGAGGATGTAGTAAAGGCTGTTAGTGTAGCTGGGTTTAAAAAAGGTTTGGAAAAGTTCCTAGAAGAAAGGTCCATAAACCATTATTGAGAAGGGACCCAGGATATCAATGCTTGACCCAATACAAGCATTGCGGAACCTGTGTCTTTTGGGGAAACTGCTAGGTACGTATGACCTAGATTGGCCACTGTTGGAAACAGGATACTGGGCTTGATGGACCTTGCTCTGACCCAGTATGGCATATCTTATGTTCTTATGAGGAGGTATCTAGCAAAACTTGAAGAATGGTTGAGGATTTGGCAGCTGAGATTTAATGCTAAAAAATGCAGTTATGCAAAAATCCAAGGGAGCGGTACAGTATAGGGGGTGAAGTACCTTTATCCATGAAAGAAGAGCTGGACCTTGGTGTGATTGTTTCTGATAATCTTAACGTGGCTAAACAGATAGAAAGGTGACAGCAAAACCCAGAAGGATGCTTGGGTGCATAGGAAGGGGAATGGCCAGCAGGAGGAAGGAGGTGATAGTGACTCTGTATAAGTCTTTGGTGCGACCTCATTTAGAGTATTGTGTGCAATTCTGGAGACCAGACCTTCAAAAGGATATAAACAAGATGGGATTGGTGCAGAGGGTGGCTACCAAAATAGTCAGTGGACTTCATCATAAGGCATATGGGGACAGACTTAAAGATCTCAATATGTATACTTTAGAGAAAAGGTGGGAGAGAGGCGATATGATAGAGACTTTTAAATACCTCCATGGCATAAAAGCACAGGAGGAGAGCCTCTTTCAATTGAAAGAAAGCTCTGCAACGAGGGGGTATACATGGCTGACCCACCCGCTAGGCGAATTAGGCGGCCACCTAGAGTGGCAGGTCCCGAAAGGCAGCCCAATGACTCCCGGCCCCTCCAAAATTGGTGGCCACTTCAGCAATGCGGTTGGCCTTAAAATGCTCGTGCATGCATGCTCACACCGCCTGCTGTTCCTGTCCCTTCCAACACAACTTTCTCTAGGAGGAGGCAGGAAATTTCATTGGAAGGGCAGGGGTCAGGAGCAGAAGACCATGAAGGCATGAGTACTTTAAGACCTGCTGCGACATTTCTGCTTATTGAGGGATTGCCATGCTGCCCCATCTCCCACATGAGATGATAGTTACATTAACTGGCCTGTATATAGTTATTGTTCTCCCTGTTAAGAAACTTGTTCATTGTACATCCGAGTTATTTTTACCTGTTTATTGTAAGCACAAATCACTAAACTGAGATGTGTAGATTCAATGTTTTATTGTAAACCGCACTGATCTTAAATAGCGCGGTATAAAAGAAAATGTAATAAATAAATAAATAATAAAATAAAATAAGGGGGTGTGGGTGCAGAGCAGCATGATAGGCCTGCCTAGGGCAGCATAAGCCTTTGGGCCAGCTCTGAGTGCATAGGATGAAGGTGATAGGGGATAGACTCAGGAGCTGTGTATGCCTTGTAGTGCTATAAAAAATGATAAGTAGGAGTAGAAATAGTAATATGTGTAAATATTTCTTTATGGAAGAAGCGGTAAATGCATGGAATAATCTCCCAATGGAGGTAGTAGAGATCAGGACACTAACTGAGTTCAAGAAAGCATGGAACCAATACAGAAGACCTCTTAAGAAAAATAAAGGACTATAGTAGTTGGTATGGAAGGGCAGACGGATGGGCCTTATGGTCTTTTTCTGCTGTCATGTTTCTATATGTCTGATGGCTTCAGAAAAGGCACCAGGTGTCCCTTTCACCCAAGCTACTTTGCACCTGGCACTTTCTTTTTCTGGTTAAGGTAATCATCAATTTTCTTCCTTTCATCTACTTTTCATATCCCATCCTGATGCCCCATGGACAAGATAGTGCTGGCCTCTGGCCCAAGAGTTACCCATATCTACAGATGCATCCCGACTGGCATTCCATGGGGCACAGCTGATCTGTCATCTGCATGTTCTGGCAGCTGGGTTCACAGGCCTTCCCATTGCCCTTCAGACAGTCAGAGAACTCCTCATTCTCCCCACACGTCTCTGGTACTGAAAGAAGAGAATCCCAGACAAGGTCAGTTAGCAGATGCTTGCTCGAGGTGACAGATGGGATTCCTGACTGGATCTTCAGAATTCAGCGATGGATGGTAAAACTGTCATGCCGCTAGGATTAAATCATCATCTCTAATTTCCTCCAGAGCACTTTCTCCACCTCTTTCTGTACTTATCAATATTCGTTTTCCTGGTCTCTCACCACATCTGGGAAACACACTAACTCCGACTTACCTTCAGTTTCAGGAGTGATGTCATCATTGCACGTCATTGTTCTTTCGCAGGGACTAGAGTGGACGAAATAAATTAGAATGTAACTCAACCAGTCTACAAAGACCTTGATATCTAAAGGAAATCATGTCACAGAGACACTTAACCCATCAACAAAAGTCCTACTGTCTTATGGCACTCAACCCTTACACAAGTCTCTACCAATTCATGGTTAATACAAAATCCCTGCTGCTTCAAAGTCTACCAAGCTGTCCCCCTCTTCCCCCCCAGAACACTCAACTCTTCTCAAAAGTCATTGATGTTTCATGCATGTTGGTCGAGTCTTCTCTTTCTGACTTACCATTCTTTGCCATTGGAAAATCGAACGATCTCTCCTAGTTTATACGCCTGATCCTTGCTGTAGCAGGGACACAGGTCACTAGAAAAGAAAGGAAAGAAGAAGGGTCACATCACACACAGCATCTCTTCTTTACGCCATTTTCTGTGTTTCGACCACTCCAAAAGAGATGTGGCAGATGCTGAGACTTTCAGATATCATCAGATGTGTACATGCCCAAGAGGCAGGCTCCCCTGGAAAGGGAGTTCTAGAGAAAAGATTCAACAGTTACGAGGGTTGCTCAGAAAGTAATGCCCCACATGCCCCAGAATGAAGATAGAGGTGTGAAATTGAAAGGGTAGTAACTTGGAACTTCAAAGGACACATGTGTGTAATTTTACAGTCGTCCAACAAACAGTGGCAATACATATTCTGTTTCGGTCACCAAATATCTGGGCTGGCTGAACATTAGAGATGTTATCTGGTTAATGGCAATATTCGGCTGCTAACCGGTAAAGTTAGGACAGCTGAAGCTATCCAGTTAGCGGCTGAATATTACCACTAACTGGGTAGTAACTGTTACCATCCCCACTCCACCCACATACTGCCTCGGTTTTAATAAGCCATTTTTTTCAGCAGTCTGTGGAGATGTGCAGCAGCAATAACCAGTTAGTGCCGCTGAATATCACAGTGACCACGTTTTAACTGGCTAGCAGATCTGCTAATTGGCTCAAACACATTGAAAATGCCCCCCTAGTTACCAGTTGTTATTTATCCCTATGCCTTTGTCTTATGCATCCTGTCTGTCTATATGTTCCAAATGCACCTGTCCACTTTGCTGCCTATTAAGAGTTTTCATCGTTTGGTGCTGACAATCGCCCAAGAGCGCATGGTAAGAAAGGATGTATCCTTGGAGGATACTAGCAAAAGAGCGAAGTTAGGGCATCCTGATAGGGAGGTTCCAAGATAAAAATAACCCAGATGCCCTAACGTACTGAGCAGACAGCTGAAAGATTCCAAATTACCCTTGTCAACTGATAACCAGATGGTTAATGTGAATTAAATGCAACCTCTAAAATTCCTGTATTCAAATTCTAGAAGTTGAAAAAAATAAGATGGGAGAACACGAGGGCCTGATATTCGAAAAGCCCTTACATGGTTTACAGCCTTAGATAGAGATATTCAACAACACTTGCGTGGTTAGTGCCGTTGAATATCTCCATCTACGTCCCCGATGCTATCCACCCATCTTTAAGGCGCAGGAGCTAACCGGACAGCATCCAGTATCACTGCTGCCCGGTTAGCTTCGGCAGCTTCCAGCTTTTGTGGTGATCTCTGAATATTCAATGCCGTTGCCGCAGCATTGAATGTTCACTTCAGAGGTCGGCGGGGAGGGCTATGCACCCTATAGCACTAAATGAAAGGTTAGACCTGGGTGCAAACTGTATCGCAATGACAGGATAGATCAAATTGATGGAGGGATTGCACTCTGTGTTAGAGAGGGCTTAGAGTCACACAGGATTAAAGTTTTTCAGGAAACAAAGCACACTGCAGAATCTCTATGAATAGAAATTCCATGTAAAAAGGGGATGTATTGCCATCCGCCTAGCAAGAATGAACAGATGGATGATGAAATGCTAAAAGAAATCAGGGAAACAACAAAAGTTGCAATAAAGTAATTTATTTATTTATTTAGCTGCATTTATATCCCACTTTTCACCAGGTCAAAGCAGTAATAATGGGTGATTTCAATTACTCTGGTATCGACTGGGTCAATCTCACAGCAGGACATGCTAGGGAGATAAAGTTTCTAGATGAAATAAAAGACTGAATCTTCGAGCAGCTGATTCATGAACTAAAAGGGAAAGCTATTTTGGACCTAATGCTTAGTGGAACACAGGATCTGGTACAAGAGATAACAGTATTAGGGCCACTTGGCAATAGTGATCATAGCATAATCACATTTGATTTAATAAATGGAGGAAGGATGGCAAGGAAATCCACGATGCTACCTTTTAACTTTCAAAAGGGAGAAAAATCCAAGTTATCAATGTCCCTGTTTAATGTACATAACCAAATTGAAGTTACAATGTAAACCGCTTTGATTGAAATGATAAAGCGGTATAAAAAACCTGTTAAATAAATAAAATAAATAAATGAGAAAAATAGTTAAGAAAAAACTAAAAGGAGCAGCTGCAAAGGTTAAAGGTTTACATCAAGCATGGGCATTGTTTAAAAATACCATCTTGGAAGCCCAGACCACATGTATTCCACGCTTTAAGAAAGGTGGGAGGAAGGCCAAAAAACTGCCAGCATGTTTTAAAGGTGAGGTCAGAGAGGCTGTTGTAGCCAAAAAAGCATCTTTCAGGAAATGGAAAAAGGAGCCAAATGATAAAAATGGGAAACAACATAAGTACTGGCAATTTAGATGCAAGGCGTCAATAAGGCAGGCAAAGAGAGACTTTGAAAAAAAGCTTGCCATAGAACCAAAAATGCATAATAAAAATGCTTTCAAATACATTTGTAGCAAAAAATCCTGTGAGAGAGTCAGTTGGACCATTAGATGATAGAGGAGTAAAAGAGGCGTTAAGGGAGGACAAGGTCATAGCAGAGAGACTGAATGAATTCTTTGCTTCAGTCTTTACTGAAGAAGACATGGGGAACTTACCCCTGCCTGAAATTGTATTTAAAGGTTATGTATCTGAAGAATTTAAACAAATTTCGATAAACCGGGAAGATGTATTACAATTATTTGATAAACTGGATGGTATACATCCAAGGGTGCTGAAAGAACTGAAATATGAGATTACAGACTTACTATTAGTAATTTGTGAACTACATTAGTGGCCAAAATTGTGGATACACTAGCAATTCATTCCCTTCATGCATATTTGAGGTCTCTTACTTGCTTCCCTTGTCTATTCTAGTTGATGTAAAGTCTATGGTTGAATGTGTTACTGTTTATTGAATCAGCGGAGACCTAAAAAGCATACTTTTACTCTGAAAATGTGTGATTTTGAATGTTAAGACGAGAGGTGAACATAATTTTGCTTATTTCCTGTAATTACACCACTTGTAATTCATACAGTTTTACTCTGTTATACCATTAATATTTGGGTGTGTTCCTTTTGAATATTTATCACCAATGTTTGTAAGCATGTTGTTATTTACTTCTTCAAAAATAGTTTTTTAAAATGTTTTTAGAATTAAAATAAGAACAATTTAATTAATTATTTTAAATATAGATTTCACTTAACATTTGCTACCTAAATTTACTATGGTCTTTCTTTTAAGTAAATACTAAGAATGAAAACTACCAAAAGACTAGTCACCCAAAAAGAGGACTTCTGCAGTAACAGAGAAGGAAGGGACACAGATGTGGAGGCCAGATGTGAGGAGAAAACGTGGATGTTTATTATGAATTGCGAGACAGGCAGATGTTGAATAGACGTCCGCCACGCAAACAACAAAGTGCAAACAGTGTGCTCAACATATCAGTGCAAAGCATAGTGAAAACAAAAGCAGTGCAAAACATGGCAAAAACAAGGTGTGCATCGTAAATCAGTGCAAAACATACAATAACAAGGTGTGCGTAGAGACAACGACACAAGCTAAGGTGCAAAAAACAGCGGTGTGCAAAAACAACAAAAACAGTGCAACGATAGTATAGCTCCCAAACCATGGCACAACAACAATGGCAATGCAAGGTGACTATGGTAACACGGATAAGTTTATTCCTCGTGAGGGCTGGGGCGATCACAAGCTTGGCGATGGTGTATCGACTGTGGACAAGACCATCTGCCCGAAGAAGCGGTCCGCCCATGCTCTGAGGTTGAGGCAGTAATGTCTCTGGAAGGTGTGGAGGGAAGACCAGGTAGCTGCTCTGCAGATATCTGCCACCGGCACGGATCGCAGGTTTGCAATGGTAGTGGCTAGCGCTCTCATTTGATGTGCGTTGACTGAGGGCAAGGGCCCTGTGCTGGCTTCGTCCAAGCAGAAGGCTATACACGAAGAGATCCAGAGAGACAGGGTACGTTTGGTGACAGGGCGGCCAGGCTTGTTTTGGTCATAAGAGGCAAAGAGTTGTGTTGCTTGCCGCTGGGTTGCAGTCCGGAGGAGGTAGACGTGCAGTGCCATGACAAAGTTGAGGGTGTGGAGCCGCTGCTCTTCTGGGGAAGAGTGGGGTTCCGGGTGGAAGGTGGGAAGTTCTACAGTCTGGTTGATATGGAAGGCAGATGCCACCTTTGGGACAAACTTGGGATGTGTCTGGAGAGAAGCACAGTCATTGGTAAGCTGTGTGTAGGGTGGGTGCGCCACTAAGGCATGCAGCTCGCTGATTCGTCTGGCTGATGTGATAGCTATAGGAACAAGGTCTTCCAGGAGACATATTTCATGTCCGCCAACTGCATAGGTTCAAAGGGCAGCAGAGTGAGTTGGTTGAGGATGGCATCAGGATCCCAATGCGGTACCGGTTTCCTGATGGGTGGGTGGAGGTTAGATAAGCCCTTCATGAGGCGAGTGGCGATGTGCTGGGTCGCGATGGAGCTGTCCCTCGTGTGGTCATGGAAGGCCACGAACACTGTGAGGTGCACCCGGATGGATTGCAACTGCAGGCCCTCCTGCAACAGTGAGGCAAGGTACTGCAGTATCTGAGGCACTGGGCATGAGAAGGGATCAAACTCTCTAGTAGAGCACCAGGAGCTGAAACACCGCCATTTGAGGCTGTATGATTTCCTAGTTGAGGGGCAGGATGCCGCAAGCACCAACTGTTGGACTTCATGGGATAGGTGGAAGGGCGACAGTGCTACCTGCTCAGCCTCCAAGCTGTCAAAGCCAGGACACGCAGGTTGGGATGGAGCGTGCTTCTGCCGTCCTGGGAGAGCAGGTCTGGCACCTGGGGAAGCCGGACCAGTGGGCCTCGAGCCAGGCGACTGAGGTATGGGAACCACGCTTGGCGCGGCCAGTGCGCTACTACAAGGATGGCTTGTGTTTTGTCCGAGATGATGCGCTGGATGATCATGGATATCAGTGGTACGGGGGGAAGGCGTATACCAGTGACCACCCCCCGACACGTCAAATGCATCTGCTGCGTGGCTGCGTGTGGAGGGGTGCTTCAAGCAGAAGGTGCCACACCGTGCTCTCCTCTGTTGCAAAGAGGTCGATCTCTGGGTGACCCCATCTCTGGAAAAGGGAGCAGGCCACCTGAAGGTTGAGGGACTATTCGTGTGAGTTGAGTTGGTGGCTGAGCCTGTCCGCTAGCTTGTTTTCCAGTCCCGGTAGTTAAGAGGCTCGAAGGAAGCAGTATTTGAAAACGGCGAAGGTCCAGATCTGGAGGGCCTCCTTGCAGAGTGACCGGGAGCCCATCCTGCCTTGTTTGTTAATGTAAAACGTGGCCACCTGGTTGTCGGTCTGAAGAAGGACTACTTTCCCGCTGATCAGGCTCTGAAAGGCCTCCAGGGCATGCCGTATTGCCCTGAGTTCCAAGAGGTTGATATGACACCGTCGCTCCTGCACTGTCCAGGTCCCTTGAGTTTGGAAATGGAGACAGTGCACCCCCCAGCCCACCAGAGAAGCATCGGTGGTGATGGTTAGCTGCTGGACAGGTTGCTGCGGGGTCTTCCGTGTGCTAGGTTCTTCTCGCAGGACTACCAGAAGAGGGAGGTGATTACTGCCATGTCCAGAGGAATGATGGCATTCAAGGGGTGTGAATGCTGGGTCCAGTGCATCTGCAGGTGCCACTGGAGATAGAAACATAGAAATATGACAACAGAAAAAGACCACATGGCCTATCTAGTCTGTCCTTCCATATCAACAACTACAACAGTCCCCTTTTTCCTTTAGAGATCCTCTGTGTTTGTCCCATGCTTTTTTGAATTCAGATACTGTCCTCATCTCTACCACCTCCACTGGGAGACTATTCCATGGATCCACTACTCTTTCCGTAAAGAAATATTTCTGCATATCACTCCTGAATCTATCTCCCTTCACCCTCATCCCATGTCCCCTTGCTTTCAATTGAAACTTGCTTTCAATTGAAAGAGGCTCTCCCCCTGTACATTTATACCACGGAGGAATTTAAACGTCTCAATCATATGACCTCTATTCCACCTTTCCTCTAAGGTGTACATATTAAGATCCTTAAGTCTGTCCTCATATGCTTTATAATGAAGACCACTAACCATTTTAGTAGCCACCCTCTGTACTGACTCCATCCTGTTTATATCCTTTTGAAGATGCGGTCTCCAGAATTGCACACATCCTGTAATCCGGATGGCGCATGTGGAGCTTTGCTAGGGACACCACCTGGGTGGATGCTGCTATGTGGCCCAGGAGGCGGAGCAGCATCTGAGCAGTAGTGGTCCCCTTCACCGGGATGCGCTGTATGAGGTTCATGATTGTGTCCCTCTGATGATGGGGGAGGAAGTTCTTTGAAGCAGTGGTGTCTATGATGGCTCCAATGAATTCCAGGCATTGAGAGGGCTGCAGATGTGATTTCTGATAGTTCACCAGAAACCCCAGTGATGACAACAGGGTGATGGTCATGCAGGTCACTGTTGTGGCTTCCTTCAAGGAAGGGGTAGAGATCAGCCAGTCGTCAAGATACGGGAAAACACATACGCCCCGTCTGCGGAGATGTGCAGCTGCCACGGCGACACATTTGATAAATACTCGCGGAGCAGGCAAGAGGCCAAAGGGGAAAACTTTGTACTGGAAATGATTCCCCATGACCTGGAATTGTAGGTATTTCCGATGGTCTGGGTGTATAGGAACATGCGTGTACGCATCCAGTAAGTCCAGGGAAGTCAGCCACTCGCCGGGTTGGATAGTGGAAAAGATGGATCCAAGGCAGTGCATCCTGAACTTTTCCCTGGAGTTGAATTTGTTGAGCATGCGGAGATCAAGAATGGGGTGCATGCCCCCTGACTTCTTGGGTACCAGGAAGTACCTGGAGTAGAAGCTAGTGTTCCATTCTTCTGTTGGGACAGGTTTGAAACCGCCACCATTAGGGCAGGGAGCACTGTTCCCTCTAAGCTGTGCGCGTGTGCACACGCACACACCTCGCCGAGTGAGCGCACATACATTATAACAGAGCGCACAAAAATTACAGTTCTGATTCTGATAGAAAACAACACAGACGTTCTTAAAATTTAAAAGTTGTTGTGTATTTACGGTTTTCACAAGTTCTACAATATTTTCTAGTGCAATCAATGTGGTGTACATACTGTATTCTGACGTGTAGTCAAATTTTAAGGTATATAACTCCGAGTGTCGTTATGTGGCGCACAAAAATTTAACCTTCCTTCAAAAGCTGCACAGCTGATATTTTATGCGCACACAGCCTACAGAAAATTAGAGGGAACATTGGCAGGGAGGAAATGACGTAGACGTATTGCAGGGAGGTTGTTTGTGTTGCACTGGAGGTGAGAGAAACCTGATGCGGTACCCCTCTTTGATGATCGTGAGACTTTTGCCGGTAGGAGGACTGGAGAGTCTGTGGCTTGTAACGTGGTTGCGGCCATTTCCGGTAAGAGCCATATTGATGTCTGGAAGAGGAATAGGAATAGGGCTTCTGGTGGTAGGAGTTCTTCTAGTTGGACCGCTCTAAGCCCTCATCTGCGAGGGTTTGTAGCATAGCGCAGTGATCCTTCAAGGTGTTCACAGCATCATTCACTTTGTCGCCAAACAGTGTATCACCTGCGCAGGAGGCATTTGTGATGCGGTCGTGCGTGTCTTTTTGCAGTCCCGAAGCTCTGAGCCAGACTAGTTGGCGGGCGGATATAGTGGTCGCTGCAGTGCGCACTGCCGCATCAAAAGCATCAAAGGCTACCCATACCTTATGCTTTGTGCACTCCTGTAGATCTAGCAGGGGGGTGGAGGCAGCTGCCTGTGTTTCCTGGTTGGAAGTGGAGGTGGTCGTTTTTAGCTTCTCCACAAGTACGTCTTTGTACAGGGCCTGCTGAAACTGGTGGGCAGACACTCTGGCGCATAGCATTGCACCCTGAAAAGCATTCCTTCCGATGTCATTGAGGAGTTTAAGGTCCTTGCCAGGAGATAGTTGGCATGTGTCCGCGTGGACTTCGAATGTTTGAGGGCAGACTCTACCACTATGGAGTGGTGTGGTAGCTGAGCCTTTGTCAAATCCTTGCGCGGGCTGGACCTAGTATTTTGCGTCCAGTTTCCGGGACGCAGGGGGTCCCGTGGTGGGATTCTGCCACAATTTGAGGAGATTTTTATGCAGTAGTGGATGAACGGGAATGGGTGCGAGAGTTCTTGGAGCCTCTAAGAACTTTCGTGGTGCCTGTGTTTCAGGTCGCTGGTCAGAGGCGTCGCAGGCCTTTGTGAGGTCTAAGGCAGTTGCGACTTTCCGGAGGAACTTGGGGTAGGTCAGGTCCTCAGGGTTGTTGGATGGCGGGTCTACTGCCACTTCGGGGGGTTTCCAGTTCAGTCGCTGGAAGGGGTTCCCTGGAAGCCAGAGATTCTAGAGTCATGGTTTTCTCCCCATCACTAGGTATGTCTCCAAGGCAGGAGTTGTGGGAGGGCACAGAGTCTGGAGTGGCGTCCTTAGTCGGTGCAGGGGAGAACTGTTGCATATTGTTGGAGAGCATCGATATTCCTGGGGCAGACAGGCAGGGCTGCGCACTAGCTGTAGAGGAGCGGGCCCACTGGTGTAAGAAATTGGAGAGCAGGCTGAAGAACTGCGCTGACATATCGGATGCCCCTAGTTGCCCGAACCATATGCTGGCAGGTCCTAGCTGCCCCAGTTGCACCTGCACAGACATGGTCTGGCAGTCGGCTCCAGTTTGTAGTAGGGAGGTGTCGGAGTCATAACTTTGTTCCGGCCCTGGGGGGGGGGGGGGGTGAGGCATACTTGCTTGCAGTTAGTCTGTCCTGGTTTCACCTGCTCCCAACACTGCTGCTGGAGCTTGGAGGGGGGCTAGCATGCCTGTAGCACCAATGGTGACTTCTTTCTGAGCGGCGGTGCTTCCTGCATTGGGGACTGCTGCTGATCTGCCACTTTTGGAGTCTCCTGCTGCATTCGGAGGGTCTGGAGCATCGGCATGGGTTGGAACAATGTTTCCACACTGACGGGGAGTCGTGGTGGTGGGCCTGCCTCTTCTTTGAGCCGTCCTCTCTGCGGTCTCTATGGCTGTGGCGCCGACCAATGGCACTGAGGTTGGAGGAGTCACGTGCGATGTCAGAGGGCAAGATGGCCGTCACAATGGGAGCCCTTGCTGCTTCTTGTGCTGGGGGAAACGCCGCTAAGGAAGGGTCCTGGAGCTGCAGAGCCACCTGGAAGTTTGCCGCTGGAGAGGAGAGGGACCTCTGGATGGTGCGGCTGCGGATGGAGGCCTGAGAAGGCACATTTGGAGCCACAGAGAAAGCTGGTAAAGCAGGGGAAGCCACGTGGGGAGCCACGTGGTCCTGGATGTCCTCGGGCTGATCTCCCGAGCAGGCGATGAGTAGGGGAGTCCCTGGAAAAAGTTCTTGGAGAGCATGCTGGCGAGATTTTCTTGCTTGTGGGGACATCTTCGCGCAGTGGGCGCAGTCCTCGACTCTGTGGGAGACCCTAAGGCAGTGGAGGCATCTATCATGGGAGTGGAGGAGTGGCCTAGTGGTTGGGGCAAGGTACTTCAGGCTGGAAGGTCGGGGATTCAAATCCCACTAGAGGACAGCAACCTTGGGCCGGAAGGACTGGGGTTTCTAGTCCCACAGGTGCTCCTTGTGGTCTTGGGCAAGCCACTTAACCCTCCATAGCCCATGTTCCCTGTAAAATAGTTATCTCCAAGTTATAATGCCCTGTTCAATGTAATTTCAGTTTGTTCAATGTAAACCACACTGATGCAGAATAGTGCGGTATATAAGAGAATGTAAATAAATAAATCATGAGAATCCGTGGAATTCATCTTCCTGGAGCAGCCAGGGCATTTTTTTGAAACCCGGTTTGGGCATAACTTGATTGTAGATTCTGTCTGTAGATGCTGGCTTGTAGCTGATTGTAGATTCTATCTGAAATGCTTGTTCTTGTGGAGAGTAGGAGAGATCCATCTTGCTGGCAAGGCGGAAGAGTGTAAAGTGGCTGGCTAGGGGTGGGCCTGGGTATAGGGCCAAGCTAGACCATGTTCCAAAGGGCGAAGCCCTTCTGAGCTATGGAGAACACTTCCATCTTTGGCGCCATCGGATGACATCACCAGGTGTGGCTGACTCATCCTACTTGTCCTAGGAGAGCAAAAGAATTATTGCGAATGATATAAACAACATTTTGTCTGATACCAAAGTGTCAGTGTCAAACAGAACTGTTCATCGTAGACTAGTTGAGGCCGGTCTGAAAGCCAGAAGACCAAGGAAAAAGCCATTTCTGAATCCAAAGAAGGAAAAGACTTGATTGGGCCATAAAACACTTGAGTTGGTCAATTGAAGACTTGAAAATAGTTATTTGGAGCGAAGAGACAAAGATTTCAATTTTTGGGAGTGATGGTATTCAATATGTGTGAAGAAGACCTGGAGAAGACTTTATCCCAGAATGCCTCAAAGCCACTGTTAAGCATCTCCTGAGTGTCATGATATGGAAATGCATGTCTTCGCATGGTGTAGGCAGGATTCAAGTTTTGAGTAGCATCATCATTGTGAAACGATACATTGCAGACATCCTCGAACCCAAAATGCTGTCTTATGCTTCTGATATATTTGGGTCTGATGGTGATTTTAAATGTCAACAAGATGGAGCACCATGTCACACAGCAACCATTTGCAAGACATGGTTTGCTAACAATAATGTGGAATTGTTGTCATGGCCTGGAAACAGTCCTGATCTCAACCCGATTGAAAACCTTTGGTCCGGACTAAAGATGGCTGTGGCATCAAAGTGTCCAGGCAACAAACAGGAACTGATTGAATGCATTTTCAGTTCCAGGTTTCATATAATCAAAAAGGAGGATCTCGAGGAACTTATTGAACCAGTGCCCAGAAGATGCCAAAGGGTTTCAAACACATTATTGACTTTAATGATGTAAAATGGTTCGGATTTAATAATACCCCATAGCCGATATACTTCTGACACTGTATCTTCAGGTATTTTTGACAGAATAAGACTCAAATTGATGAATTTTTATTTCAATATAGTTTCTGAACCAATATTGTGTACTTTCCTTCCTAAAGCACATAAAACATTTGAACAATTGAGTAACATATTGCTAGAAATGAACTAAATGTCAAGATGTATCCACAATTTTGGCCACTACGTATCATTAAAATCATTTGTAGTACCTGAAGATTGGAGAATGGCCAATGTATTGCCAATTTTTAAAAAGGGTTCCAGGGGTGATCTGGGAAACTACAGACTGGTGAGCCTGATGCCAGTGCCAGGCAAAATAGTAGAAACTACTATAAAGAAAAAAATTACTGAAGATGTAGATAGTCATGATTTAATGGGAGAAAGCCAACATGGATTTAGGCAAGGAAGATCTTGTCTTACTTATCTATTACGTTTTTTTGAAGGTATGAATAAACAGGTAGATAAAGATGAGCAGGTTGATATAGTGTATCTGGATTTTCAGAAAGCCTTTGACAAGGTCCCTCATGAGAGACTCTTGACGAAATTAAAAAGTTATGGGATAGGAGGCAGTGTACTATTGTGGATCAGGAACTGTTTAAAAGATACAAAGCAGAGAGTAGGGCTAAATGGCTAATTTTCTCAGTGGAAAAAGGTGAATAGTGGAGTACCCCAGGGATCTGTGCTGGGCCCACTGCATTTTAACATATTAAAAAATGTCCTGGAATGGGAATAACAAGTGAGGTGATCAGTTTTGCAGATGACACAAAATTATTCAAAGTTTTAAAACATAAGAGGATTGTGAAAAATTGCAAGGGGGCCTTAATAAATTGGAAGACTGGACGTCCAAATGGCAGATGAAATTTAATGTGGACAAATGCAAAGTTATACACCTAGGAAAGAACAACCCAAACTACGGTTACTTGATGCAAGGTTCCACATTAGGAACCATCACCCAGGAAAAGGATTTAGGCGTCATTGTGGATAATATGTTGAAACCCTCCGCCCAGTGTATAGCAGCCAATAAAGTAAATAAAATACTAGAAATCATAAGGAAAGGAATAGAGAATAAAACCAAGGATATTATAATGCCTCTGTATTGTTCCATGGAGCGACCGCACCTTGAATATTGTGTGCAATTCTGGTCACCGTATCTTAAAAAGGATATAGCGTTATTAGAAAAGGTACAGAGAAGAGCCACCAAAAGGCTAAAGGGGATACCCCTATGAGGAAAGGCTTAAAAGCTTAGGGCTCTTCAACTTGGAAAAGAGATGGCTGAGGGGAGATCTGATAGAGGTCTATTATTGAATGGAGTGGAACGGGTAAACGTAGATCAGTTGTTTACTCCATCGGAAAATACAAAAGACTAGAGGACACGCAATGAAGCTACAATGTAACCCATTTAAGACTAATAAGAGAAAATATTTTTTCACTCAATGCGTAATCAAATTCTGGAATTCATTACCAGAGGATGTAGTAAAAGCTGTTAGTGTAGCTGGGTTTAAAAAAGGTTTGGACAGGTTCTTGGAGGAAAGGTCCATAACCCTTATTAAAGAGGACCCAGGAAATCCATTGCTTACCCCGGGATAAGCATTGTGGAACCTATTTACCTTTTTGGGAACCAATCCAGGTACTTGTGACCTGGCTTGGCCACCATTGGAAATAGGATATAGGGCTTGATGGACCTTGGTCTGACCCAGTATAGCATTTCTTATGTTCTTATTGTGAGAATTCTGTTTGTGTTATGTCTGTTCTATTGTGCCTGCCTCTTATGGTGCTTCATTTGAGCTGTGCTGACATTGTCTATGTCATTTGAATTTTGCCTGTTAAGATATCATACAACAAAAGAGCAGAAGGAGACTATAGACTGTAAACAGTCCTTTATTTGAAGCAAAACCCGACTTGACCAAGTTTCAGCTATGTGAACCTTCATTAGGTATGAGATGGAGCTGCCTGCAGTTGTGCCTAATAATATGGCTGTTCATGTGTTCTTTTATCTTTAAAGGCTTCATCAAAATCTGAAATCTGACCCCTGACGAAGGCTGACATAGCCGAAACTTGGCCAAGTCAAGCTTTGTTTCAAATAAATGACTGTTTATAGCCTATGTTCTTCCTCCACTCTTCTGTTGTGTGATTATCTCTTCTGTTGCGGAAGTCATTACCTTTAATCTATCTCTACTGCCTGTGAAGGTATCATCTGTATTCTACTGACATTGTATCATATAGTATTTCTGTTGTTGGAATGTTCTACTGTGCTGCTCTAAGGTGTACATCATAAACCAATTAATACCTCCCAACTTCTCCATCCATACTTGCCATAGGACCAACCGAAAAGGAGGTGGAGTATTCATTCTTTCAAAAACAAACCTAGAATTTCGACTTCTCACATCCAAGAGCTCCTCCCATGCGGACTTTATCACCATTGCCAATAAAGACATCACCATAAACCTTATTTACAGATCCCCTTCTTCTCCTCCTGAAGTTATCTCTACATTCATAGACTTAGCCTGCAACCCAGCTGACCCACACAGCTCCAATTGGCTGCTTGGAGACTTTAACTTACCCTCCCTGCAACCCAACCAAGCAGATGCTTTCCTAGAAGCCATGCAAACACTCGGTTTTGATCAACTTGTAAACACTTCCACTCACAATAAAGGAAACCTACTGGACCTAATTTTCGCTCCCCACGCTGCATTCAGCCAAAATTCCATCCTTAACACTACTATCACCTCCATTCCCTGGTCGGATCATAAACTAATTATGTTTCAGATGCCCACTCTTCACCCTAAGCATCTACCTAACAATCCATGTACAGAATCCAAACCTACCTCTCAATTCAAACCATTGAACAAAGAGGAATTCATTAGGCACGCCTTACCTCTACTCAACCCAATACATTCTGACCTCGGAGAAGCAATCACCAACTGGAACACCACATTAAAGTCTATTGCACAACTACCAGCTTCAACCAAAAGCAACAAGACCAAACAAAACAAGAGACAGCCATCACCATGGTATACAGCAGATCTCCGTTCATCCCTCCTCTCCCTCAGGAAACTTGAAAGGAAATGGAGAAGATCTCACTCCGAAGCCAATAAAGTAATATACTTGAACCACCTCAAACTCCACCGTGAATCTATATATCTCAAAATGAGTGAATACCATGCTAATCTTCTCCTCCGCTCACTAAATAAACCCAGAGACCTTTTCAACATAGCAAAATCCCTAATTAAAGACCCATCATCTACCCAACTAGTTCCTATCCCCCCCCAGTCCTACGCTGATTATCTCCAATCCAAGACCCCCATAACTGACACAATCTCAGTCACAACACCATCACACTCTCACTCCCCATTTCCTGCAATCACAACATTTACAACACCCTCTGAGAAAAACATTCAAGATCTCATCACCTCCATCAACACTTCTACAGCTCCAAGTGACCCATGCCCAGCATACTGGGTCAGATCGCTACGTGCCGAACTGAGCCCACTCCTAGTCAACATCATTGGACTCTCCTTTGCAACAGGCACGTTCCCATCTCTCCTTAAACAAACCTCTATAAGACCTCTACTGAAGAACTCTAGGCTTGACCCACTAAAGCCTGACTCCTACCGCCCAATCTCGAGCATACCTCTATTAGCCAAAATAATAGAGAAGGTTGTTCAGAGACAGATACAACATCACATTGATACAGCCTCACCGCTTGATCCCAGTCAACACGGCTTCAGGGAATCACACGGTGTAGAAACTCTCCTTACCACCCTAACTAATACACTGAACAGAGGTCTTGATAAAGCAGAAAACGGCTTTGCTCTAATATTCTAGATATCTCCGCTGCCTTCGACTCAGTTAATCATAATAAACTCCTTGCCCGACTCCTAGAAAAGGGAATCGAGGGTCTCGCCTGGGAATGGTGTAGGTCATACTTGTCTGAGCGATGGCAACATGTCAGAGTCGGTCCCACCACATCCACACCTTTCCACCAACACCAAGGTGTTCCGCAAGGATCGTCCTTATCTGCACTTCTGTTTAATGTATACTTACAGCCGATCTGTGACATCATACGCACTTTCAACATCTCCTCATTAATTTACGCTGACGATGTTCTACTGTTTACTCCATTTAAAGTCAGTCAACCAGACCTCACCAACCTTATCCAATGCTTCAATGCCATCACAGACTGGTTAGCTTCTCAAAACCTCCGTATAAACTTCAAGAAGACCGAAGTTCTCTTCATATCAAGAAACAAAGCATTCTCACCTCCATCCTCTCTAAAAGTAAGAGATGCGGATCTCCCCTGTAAACAATCTATTTGCTACCTAGGGATTACTCTGGATCAGCATTTTGAATTTAAGAAACACATTCGGAACGTCACAAAGGCTGTCTACAATAAAATAAGAACGCTAAGACAACTCAGACCCATGCTACCTCACAACAACTTCCGGACCATTTTCCAGGCCCTCACACTACCTCATTTTGATTATGCTAATGTCATCTTATACGGTCTCCCTAAAAACACCATTAATCATCTACAACTGGCGATGAATGCGGCTGCTAGGGTGCTTTGTGGTCTATCAAGATCAGACCATATCACCCCGACTCTCATGGAACTACACTGGCTACCAATTCATTGCAGGATAACCTATAAAATCCTCATCATCACTTTCAAGATTATCAACAACCTTGCCCCCACATCTCTTAACGACCTCATCTCCCTCACCCCAAAAAACAGAGAGAGAAGGATAACAACGGACAACACCCTGATTATCCCCAAGGAGTCCATCAAATGTACCCAATCAACCAAGAAAAGGACCTTCGCCTTCTATGCACCTAAATGCTGGAATGAACTCACACCTGAAATAAGAGCGATTAAAGACCTCTCTCAATTTCGTAAGGCAATCAAGCACCACATCTTCCTGATCCATTTTGCACAAGCTTCCAATCCTCATCGAATCATCAGCCCTCCTAAACCGACAAACTCTCACTCTTCTCCCCAATTCCCTCACAAGTAATTTCTGCCTCAAGTTCTTTTATGCCCTATCTTATCTTATTCCGACCATAGTCTGCCTGTGAATACTAAAGAACCCAATATGTTTATACATAGCTCAGTTTTTACACTGTTTTTTGTATATAGTTTCACTGTGTGTACATAGTTATAGTTTTATTACCCCCTTTTCCAAGTTTAAGTTACCTGTTATAATGTAAGCACACCAGTGTTTTCTGATTGTGCAGATCTGTTACTTGTAAACCGCACTGAAAACAAATAGCGCGGTATATAAAAGATGTTAAATAAATAAATTAAATAAATTGTATCATAGTGCTGTCTACTGTTGCCTATCTCCAGGTTTATCTCACTGTTCTAATTGTCTGTGATGCTGACATGAGGTCATTGTGCTATTATTCTGCTGCTACTACAGTATAAGTCAGGGGAGACCTGTTGTGCATCGCCTTGGGCAAATCTCTTCCTAAAGGTGGTTAATAAGTCATAATTCATAAATATACATATATCTCCCTGTTTAAAAAGCTAGCCTCTATAACCAGTTAAATCTTTACAGTTAAAATTGTGCACAGATTTAGTTGGGTATAAAAGGAGTTGGGCAGAGGTGTTCCCATGGCAGGCTTTCAGATTTAACCAGTTAGAACAATATTTGTCGTTAATGGATTACCTTTAGCCAGGTAGCCCCAGCTGCACACATGGCAAACTGAGTATCAATGCATACATAACCACTTAGAGTTAGCCGTTATCTTAACCATTCAGTGGGTTTTACATATCACCACTAGAGGGCTTCATTATTGTCCCACCTACCCATTCACACAGATGTCCTGGGTGGCATCATAGTACATGTCCGATGGACAAATGCACGCCTCCACCAGCATGACATTAGGCTGAATTTCCAGAAGGTCATCGGAGTATTCCCGGCAGTCTGACTGAGTGAACTCTTGGTCTGTGGTCAATACCTGGAGCCCCACACAGCCATTATCTAAAGTGAAGGGAAGGAAGAGCACAACCATAAAAGGTCAATTCCAGAGTGCAGGTCAATGGACCAGTGCAAAAAACGTCACTCTACCAGTCTCCACATTAGTCACATCAGGTATGTATATCTTAAAATAAAAGGAGAAAAGAGCCTCAGAATCCAAGAGGTAGGGGCTCCCCAATGCCACACACAAGGCCAGCTGAGCGTTTCGCTATATGCTTCCTCAGGGGATGCACAACCTTCATTCAAGTAGTCATGTCCAGTCATGCATGAGTAGCGTGATGTGATTATAAAATGCATTCGAATGAACTGGGCATGACTACTTGAACAAAAGTTGTGAATCCCCTGAGGAAGCAAGTAGGGAAATGCTCAGCCGGCCTTGTGTGTGATGTTGGGGAGCCCGATCAGTAGGAGCAGAGAGCTCAATTGATAGAAGCGGCAAGCTACAACACCTTGTTAAGATAAGTGGTCTTATTCTAAGGGCACTATATGCATGATATGTTTTTTGAGACATTGCATTATAGGTATGACATGCCCTGAGATCGCAAATGTTTATTATAATTGAGAAATTGATGGAAGGAGTTTTTTTTAGAGCATTGATGTCAGGAGGATTGGGCTGGTGATTTACATATCCTGTGCCAACACCCTTACCTCACTAGATTCTGAGGCTCTTTTCTCCTTTTTTAAGATATGCTTACTTGATGTGAATAATGTGGAGACTAGTAGAATGATATCTTTGCATTGGTCCAAGGGAATGAAGAGGACATCAATAGATATTGAGAATGCAAAGGACACAGTGCAAAGCCCCTTCATTCCCCAAGGGAGCATGAGCAACCTCATGAAGGTCTGTAACATTGTTTCATCTCTTTATCTCTTTCTTTCCAAATCCAATGTCTCACATAAACGTTGTTCTCTGCCCCTTCCCTCTCTGTCTTTCTATCTACATTGTTTCTGTGGCATTTTAATGGGTTGTTTGCAGGCTGAGAAGACACTCACAGCATGCTGTGAAGGAAAAATGGACAGCCACACAGCCTGAAGAGACATTGGTCACAGTCTGAGGAAGAAGCATGGAGAGAGACACTGTGACCAGTCTGAGGAGACATGCACTATACTCTAAGGAAAAGGGATGGAGAGACATACTGAGACAGCTTGAGGAGACACCACACTCTAAGGAAGAGGAAAGGCAAGACACACTGAGACCAGTTTGAAGAGACACTGGCCACACTCTGAGAAAGAGGGATGAAGAGACATACTGAGACCAGCCTGAGAAGACACTCACTCTAAGGAAAGGGTGTAGAGAAACATGCTAAGACCAGCTTGAGAAGACATTTGCCATACTCTGAGGAAGAGGTGTGGAGAGACATGCTGAGATCAGCCTAAGGAGACACTCACCACATTCTTGAAAGGAGACAAGGTGAAGGAAAGACACACTGAGGCCAGCCTGAGGAGATACTCGCCACACTTTGAGGACAAGGCATGGAGAGACACGCTGAGACCAGCCTGAGGAGATACTCGCCACACTTTGAGGACAAGGCATGGAGAGACATGCTGAGACCAGCCTGAGGAGACACTGGCTACACTCTGAGGAAGAGGGATGGAGGGACACACTGAGACCAGCCTGAAGAGATACTTGCCATAGTCTGAGGAAGAGGCGTGGAGAGACACACTGAGACCAGCCTGAGGAGATACGCGCCATAGTCTGAGGAAGGCACATGGAGAGGCACACTGAGACTAGCTTGAGAAGATACTCACCACACTCTGGAAAGGAGGCATGGAAAGACACGCTGAGACCAGCTTGGGCACAATGGTAAGCATAGTCATCCAGGAATGAGCACAAGGCAGTTGGAGCGGTTGCATTGTAAATACTGCGGACACATTTTTCCCTGTAGCTCTGGGTGTCCAATACAGCCTGACAGTCCACAAATATGGAGTTCTCTAGTGCCTCATTGCAGATATCTTCTGCTGTCATCTGATCTTCTGTATCAATCAAACCAAGAAGAAGAGACTGAGAATATATTGACATCTCTTCTATCCATCTCTGTTCCCAAAGCTCATGCCTCAGAATTCCTGTAACTCTGGGTGCATGAGATATATCTTGCAGAGTTACTACCAGCTGGCAAATGCAGAAGGACAATAGCCATCCGTTGCCCCCTTGGTGCAAAGATTCTGAGTCCTCAGTTACCTTGATCTATCTCCTCCTCTTCGCTTCTTTTCTCTGTGCAGTACTGGTTCATCTTCCAGGACGTGGAGAAAAAACTAGCGACCGTCTCCGTTATTTCGTTGGAGCTCCTAGAAAAAGAGATAGAGAAGGGTAGAGGGTAGGCAGAATCAGTAGCCAAAGAGGGAATCCAAAAATTTTCAGAACTTCTCAGTTGGTCTGTTCACTAACAGCAGTTCTTTAACCCCAGAATTATGCTCTTTAACTGACATTAAAGAGTTCTGGCGCAAACTAAAGACTCACTTATTGCTGGATCATTTTGGACCCGTAACATAGCCTCATACCCTAGCTTCACTTTATTCTGTTCACTCCATGAGCAATTATCTCCTCCACCCTGTTCTATAAGTTCACTATCACATGTGTTATATTGTTTTAAAATAGTTTAACCTGTTCTATATTTTGGTTTATGTAAATTTTAACTTGTTCAGCCATGTTCCATGTAAGTTCTTAACGTTCTTGTTCTTTGTACACCACTGTGACTTGTAGATACAGTGGTATAGAAATGTTGCTAAATAAATAAAATAAATGTAAGATATTTAGCTATTGACCTATAAACAGCTACAGCTAACAAAGCAAAGTCTATGATCTTCACCCAGACTTTTGGCAGTTACAGTACATTTGCCTCTGGTATGAGAAGATGGTCATTTTCTTTTGGTATTTATGTTGTATTGAAAATTTGAATTTGTTTTAGTTTTAATTTCTTTATAAGTTGTAGTAATTCAATGTATTATGTCTTTGATTTATTGTCTTATTTTTTGTATTTATATTCTAAACTGCAGTGATGTCTTATGAAGTACAATATATGGAAAAGCTAATAAAATAAAATAAACTATGCACTAAATCTGGGGTCTACAGCTCCCAGGCTCCCTATGCCACAAGGGCTGGAGTCTGTACCTCCCAAACTCCCTAAGAATTAGAGCCGGGGTCTTCACCTCCCAGGTTCCTTGTACAGTAGAGCTGGGGTCTGGACCTCCCAGGCTTCCTATGCGCTAGTGCTGGGGTCTGACAGTTCAGCAGACATATCAGTACTCGCATTTTCCATCCTATAGTATTGGAGCTTTGCAATAACACACGCACTCACAGGAAGTCATCGTTGAAGTTATCGTTGAAAGTCCCACAGAGTCCCTTAGTGTGATCTTTGTTTTGGGGATCTAGGATAACGTAGAGCCGGCCCCCTGTGAAGTCATACTGAAGGTTGAAACCCAGGGTGGTAGCAACATCCAGGAACACCGATGAGCTCCTTCGGATGGTGATGTGACCTGTGTGTGTTTGGGGGAGGAGGGGGGGGGGAGTGAGACATAGAAGGGTGCAAATTCAACTTCCAATACCACAGCACAAGAGAAGAAGTTGGCTGCTGTAGACATGTGGTAGCAGTAGACGATAGTGCAGCAGGAGATGCTCCCCTCCCCCACCAAGCTTCTTTATTATCCTTTGACTTACCATTGATGTGGAACGGGAGTACGGTCTCTTCACCAGAGGACAGCACCTTGCCATTGGATAAGATCTTCATGCTAGCCAGAGCGGGAAGATATATCTCTACTGATTCAATGCAAATGGAATCTGGGTTCTGTAAAGAGGTGGGAACTGAGGTGAGAAACAGAGCATTTGGAAGACCCCTCCCTCATCCATATGCTCTCTTTTCTGTCTTTGGTCTTCTTCAGTTTCTTTCCTCTCCCCTCCCCCTTCCCCTTCTTCATATTTGCTCTCTGTTCCTTCTGTCTGTCTACCTGTCCCTCTCTCACCTCTGGGCACAGCTTGTTGTTCAGATACACCGAGAAGCTCTCTGTCTTCACTAGGACATAGCTGCATTGGCCGGGGCTCTCGTACACTCTCCCATCAAAAGTGTGGATGATCTGGGTCCCCGTGACAGAACAGATCCCTGGAGGCGGAGAGAGGCAAAGTCAGTCAAGCCATGGCTCCAAAGCAAACCAAAAAATAATTAGGAAACAGTTGCGTTAAGAAACTAGTAACTGGTTGCTGGCTAAAAAGGGGACGTCTCCCTCTAAAAGGGAACTCCTGGCTGGAAGCGTGAGTAACCCAGCGGATAGCGACTGAAAGGTTTCCTGGGGTTATATGATCGCCTGTCGCCATTTCCATGGGACACTGCAGAACCAGCTCCAGCCTTGCCCAGAGCTGGCTCTTTGGTAGATATGGTGCCCCCTGCTACAGGTTTGGGACCATTTGCCCTTTCCACCATACTGCCTGAAGCCAAAGAGAAAGCCTTTACCGTTGCAGTTGTTTCCTCTATTGCAAGATGCGACTCCAGAAACACAGGTGCTGTGGAGGGCGGAGCACAGAATTAGTATCATAAGAATAATATAGCTCTGTATCTCAACTATTAGTAGTATATCAATGAATAAAACATATTTAGAGATGGTACTATACTGAATAGGAGAAGGGAAGTCCCTACCCCCGAGAGCTTACAATCTGAGCAAGAAGAGAGACAATGAAGTGTTAGTAGCAGCAAGGAGACAATGTTTCAAGGAGGGGAAATTATTATTTTAATGGGGCGAGATGGGAACTGGGATGTGAGCATCATCTGCACTTTCTCTGCTGCCTGCCACACAATGCCTGGTCCGTTTATGTACCTAAGTGAAAGGTGTGCACCACATGCTTATGAAAAGGCAAGAAGTCCTGGGAAATTATATAAAACGTGTTGAGTTCATGTCAAAGCAAATCCTAAAATTAAATCGTAACAGCATTATTTTATTCAGCACTCAGAGATGACAGAAACGCAACATTAAAAACTGGATCCCATTTAAAACAATATCTCAAAAATGTCATTATAAGTCTACATTTTAATTTACATCCACTCTGCTATTTGACAGTCTCTGTACAATTTCACTTTAAGCGAGCAAATCCCCCAAAGCCGAAAAACCATTAAATTGATTTCTTATTCTTGTAAGTTATCTTTTATGATTTCATCAGCTGGAATTTACTGTAAGAGATATTTTAAGGCACATTTTAGAAAGGCCGTTTAGGTGAAATCTGGGACGCCCATGTCAAAACGTGTGACAGTCTGTGGGAAGGGTGTCAATGAAGGTGGGCATGTATAATTGTCATCTGAAATCACCCTGTCTTCACCCCAAAAGATAACTGTGTCCGCCATGATATAGAATAGGACAGGGATGTGCAGATTTAAGCGCCCAGATGTGCAGAAAAAACAGCCAATTTCAGAAATGTGTATGTGCGAGATACAGACTTGTGCTATCGGCCACATAGATATGCCAGCACCAGTATTTCGGGATGCGCACATATATATGTTACCACATACATGCCCCGGCCTGCCATTTCGGAAATGGAGACATGAAGTGATGCAGCAGCCAACAGTAAGGCCTCGCTATATACCTACAAGGTTTTTTTGAGGTGGTGAAAAATATTGCGGGAGTGAGGGGGCGTTCTCCTCGTCTCTGAACTGTTGACAGCTGGCAGAAACAAATACTTTGCAAATGTCTGTCCGTGCCCAGGAGCAGGTATAGACCCGGACGTGTCTGCTGTCCATTGTAAACATGTGGCCCTGTTCTGAAATCAGGCACATGATTGTAAACTGCATAGATTGCGTTGTTTAGCAGATGGGCGGTATATAAATGCTTCAAATACATGTGTATCTTTTTGGGAACGCTCCGGCCGCACCTCTGCCACGTCCCTGTGCAAAATGGACGTGATCACACTGGACATGCGTAAGTTTGGGTGTAATAAAAAGGCTCTTGGAATGTGGATGCGATTGGGATGTTTGGTCATTTTCAGACATCCTAATCACTAATAGGGCTTCCAAAATGCCCCTCCCCCATTATGTCTGCATCTTGAATAAAGCAATGTTGTTACCATTTCAGTTTATGATTTTCCTGCCGAGGGATATGGCGGCAGAGTTGGGTTTTAAAAGGTTTATAGGCAGGTTCAGGGCCGGTCCCAGAGTTGCTTGAAGGTATTGCTGCCCTAGGCCTTAAGCCTTATGCACCCTGCCCAGCTGTCAGAATTTATTGTTCAGCTTTGACTGTCCAGCTCTTCGCTACCCCCAGAAGCTGTCGCCCTAGGCTCCTGCCTGCTTTGCCTAATGGGTGGGCTGGCCCTGGGCAAGTTCCTGAAGGAGTCCATCAACCGTTATTTGCTGGAAAGCCCCTGCTCAGCTCTAAGCCTCAACGGTAAAGATTGGATCTGCTCCTTGGATCTTGTTCGGTATTTCTGACCTGCACGGGCTACCGTCAAAGGCAGGACCTTCATCTGAGCCAATACAACACATCATATGGTTTTACGTTCAACAGAGGCAGCCAACATAATTTTTGGCCGAACATCGAGGTGTCATTTAAGAGGAGGGGCATTTCTGGGTACAGATAGCAGCAATATTAAGCACTAGCCAGATTACTTAGAGCATTTAGTGAGGCCACACAAATAGCTGCCCTCACTTCAATAGATAACGTATTCTTTTAAGTTTAGGAGTGCATATGAGCAGAGTGAACCACTGAATATTCTTTGTTTGGATTTAACTCGGGCCTTTTTCAGTGATAGCTCAAGGCAAATTATGCTTGTGTACAGCAAGTATTTTACTGTCCCTGCAGGGCTTAGAACCGAACTTTGTATCTGAGGCGATAGAGGGTGAAGTGACTTGCTCAAGGTCACAAGGAGAATCAGTGGAATTTAAAGCCTGACTTTCCTTGTTCTTCACCTGCAGCCCTACTGCTCTAACCACTAGGTTACTCCTACATTATTCCCCCACCCAAGGCTTATTGCAAACAGAGTTATTTTCTCATTTTTACTTGTTTTTATTGTAAACCACTCTTCTGGCTCGAAGAGTGGTATATCAAATCTGAATAAACTATTCTAAACTAAACTACAGTTTACAGTTTATTTATTTGTTATACTGCCTTTTGTTATCAAAATGCAAAGCAGTTTACAATTTTTAAAAAAAGAGTATTGAAAGGAACTCCAATGGTCAATAGGAAGGAGAAGATGGATGAGTGAAAACAGAAAAGAAAAGGAGAAGGATAGCAAGCAGACCTTTTACATTCAATAAGTAGCCATAAACCGCAATCGTAACCAGGGATGTGGGTGTCCTTGGGGAGGCCCATCCGTCCCACTCAGGGAAGGTTTTCAAATGCCCGTTGAAACAGAAACGTTTTCAAATCTGACTTAAATCCATTGTAGGAGTCCTGAAGGTGAAGGAAGGGAGGGGGGTGATTCCAAAATGTGGGGGGCTAAAAAAGAAGAAAGCTGATTTCCTAGTGGTTCATAGTGAGCCCTAACAGGAGAGGGAAGACGCAGGTGGTTACCACATGAGGAGCAAAGGGAATGAGCAGGACGGTAGAGAATGATTAATGACGAAAGATAATCAGGAGCCTTGTGGTAAAGAGCCTTATGAGTCAGGGTAAGAATTTTATATTTTATGCTTTCAGAGACGGGTAACCAATGGAGCTGAACTAAGAGGAGTTTATGTGGTCGTGCCTTTTGGCATGGGATAGGATATGGGCTTCAGTGTTATGGATATGCTGTAACCTTTTTAACTCAAAAAGAGGCAGTCCTGCATAAATAACCTTATAGTAGTCAATGCAGCTGATGACTAAACTGAGGATAACCATAACCTGGGCTGTGTAGGTGAGAAATGGGTGGATGGCATGAAAATGTCTCATGGCAAGGAAGGCTGATTTGGTTATGGAACTGATTTGTTTTTAGAACAAAATACTGGAATCCAGGAGTATGCCCAGTTGTCCTCTCATCTTGAGCCTGCTCACGCATTTCACCCCCGCCAAACTGGTTTTAGGCCTGTACACAGCACAGACATCTTTCTGACTTCTTTTCTAAACAAACTCCACGTCGCACATGATCAGAGTGATATCTCCCTTGCTGTCTCCTTGGATCTGTCCCCACCTTTTGATTTGGTTGATCACCCCACTCTTCTGGCTCGTCTTCGCGATCTTCTTATCCAGGACACTGTCTTGCACTAGTTCCCTACTTTCCTCTCATCCAGGTCCTTCTCTGTTCAGTCTGGTTTGGCCACATCCCTTGTCACCTTCCTTCCATGTGGTGTTTCTCAAGGATCTGCACCAAACGAGTTCCTCCGCTCCTGATCTGGCCCCTTTAAATACCTGCCTTTCCCACATCTATTCTTGGCTACACACTAATTTCCTTTACCTTAATCCTATTAAGACATCAGCCATCTGGTTTACCTTTGGGGGCCCCTGACCGTCACTGGCTCCCCTCTTGTCACAGTCCTCAATTCCCACTGTTCCCTGCCTCCAATACCTGGACTCTGCGCTATTATTTCACGAACACCTCTCATTGCTCATTCATCATTCTTTTTATTCCCTCCGTCAAGTTCGGACTGTCTACCTTTTTCTGTCCCCCCAGTCCCTAACCACACTTCTCCTGTCTCTAGTCATCACACGCTTAGATTATTGTAACACTGTTCTTGATGGTCTCCCTTCTTATCAGATACAGCACCTTCAACTTCTCCAGAATACTGCTGCATGGATCCTCACACGCTTTACGCTCGGATCACATCACTCCTCTACTTATTCGTCTTCACTGGCTTACCATCAAATTCAGATTTCAATATAAGGTACTTCCACTGCTCCATAAAGCTTCTCTATACTTCCACTCCACAATATCTTTCTGATCTGGTCCATTTTCGCGCTTGCTCTGTTCCATTCATTCTAATCGTTTACATCTTCTCTCCATCTCTCAAGCTCTTTTGGATTCTACTCACCATTCTGCTTTTTTTTCTCTTGGTCCTACCTTATGGAACTCCCTCCTTTCCACACTCAGCCTAGAAGTTTCTTTCCAAAAGTTTAAGATAATACTGAAGACCCATCTTTTCCAGACAGCTTTCGACCTCCCCCTCCCCCAGCCAAATCCTATGACCTCCACCCCCTCTCTTCCATTGTTTGACTGATTTTCTTCTTTCATGTCCACTTTTTGGCATTCTTTTCTGTTTTCTTTTCTCGCAGCAATTGTTATTATTGTAAACCTCCTTCCTACTGTCTGTCAAAGGCAGTATATCAAATGTTCAAATAAAGATAAAGATACGTACTTGAAGGACATAGTCAGGGTGATTGGGCCATTGTGGAGGATGGGGGAGATGATGGGTGAATGAGATCCACCCTTGAGCCAGGTTGCTGTGGATTTGTTCGGGTTTAGTTGTAGACAGTTTCCTCTGAGCCAATCTTCCACCTTAGCAAAACGTTGGTTAATAGGTGGTAAATCAAGATTAGATGCATCAGTGTAGGTAACAAGCAGGATATCATCAGCATAAATGCCAATGCTCTGGATGAATGTTAGTAGTGACCTGAGGAAGATATTGAAGAGTATGGGTGCGAGGACGGAACCTAGCAGCACCCCGCATGAAAGTGGCTACTCAACTGAAGAATGATTATTAATGGAAATAGAGAAAGAGCGTCCAGTGCGGTACACGACCATGGATGCCGACTGAGTGAAAATGAGAGGAAAGCAGATCACGGTTAGCTTTAGAAGTGACTCTGTTGTGTATGTTTCCCTTTATCTACTACGTATCTTTATGCAGAAGCCATGTGATGGGTTGTCTCTCTATTTTTTATACTCATTGAGAAAGTAGTAACACCAGCCTTCTAGCCATCACAGAAGTTCATCACTAACTCATTTCTGCAAGCCTTTTGACTAAGTCCATGCACCTGTCCTAGAAAAAGAGATGCTGTTGATGTCATACGAGGCACGGTGAAAGGATCAGTCAGATTTCAGCTTCTATCACTTGGAAGAGCATCTTCTAATCCTGGTAGCTCCCAGGGGCACACAGCTTGTCAGAGAAGGGGAAGGTGAGATTTTTCAGAGGATACAGCTCATAGAAGGAAGTATAGGAGAAGACAGTGACATCTTTGAATAGGATGAACAAGGCCACTGCAAGGGTTTAGCATCATATTCTTATGTCTTCCCTCCTGAGATTTTGAAAAAAACCCATAATCGCCCCAAAACCACATGTCCCAGAATGGTCCTGTAAAAACGCATAATTGTGCATCATATTTTTAAATATTAAACTGGCCCCCTGCCATCCTGACACTTAGACAAAATGAGAGCAATTTCAGAAAGCCACCTCCTCTGGTAAATAAACTATTTGAGAATTGCCCACCCTCCCTCCAGTTACAAATACATCCTGATTGTTTTTGGAATTAGTGAAGCTGTCAGGATCTAGTGTTTCGCTTTGACTGAAGCTGCTCGGTGCCGCTCCTGGAAGCTGCTGTCCTAGGCGATCCCCTAGTCTGCCAAATGGTTGAGCCAGCTCTGAGGATGAAGACTGGAGGAGAAGGTATGCACAGAGTAGAGGTTAATTCAAGTGCGATGGTGAAGCCCACTTACCATGTTGCACAGTTAAGGTTAACAGAGTCTCCATCCGCGAGGAAAGCCTTGTTGAAGACACATTCTCCCTCGCCATCCTCGCTGTAAAGATTTTGTGGTGCTACTGCACTCTTTACTCTTTCATTGCTTCCTTTCCATTCTCCTGAGACCTGATTACTTCCTTCCTTTTCTCTTGAGTCCTGTTTCTTGTTTCCTTTCCATTCTCCTGAGCCCTGATTACTTCCTTCCTTTTCTCTTGAGTCCTGTTTCTTGCTTCCTTTCCATTCTCCTGAGCCCTGATTACTTCCTTCCTTTTCTCTTGAGTCCTGTTTCTTGTTTCCTTTCCTTTCTCCTGAGCTCTGATTACTTCCTTCCTTTTCTCTTGAGTCCTGTTTCTTGCTTCCTTTCCTTTCTCCTGAGCCCTGATTACTTCCTTCCTTTTCTCTTGAGTCCTGTTTCTTGCTTCCTTTCCATTCTCCTGAGCCCTGATTACTTCCTTTCTTTTCTCTTGAGTCCTGTTTCTTGTTTCCTTTCCTTTCTCCTGAGCCCTGATTACTTCCTTCCTTTTCTCTTGAGTCCTGTTTCTTGCTTCCTTTCCATTCTCCTGAGCCCTGATTACTTCCTTCCTTTTCTCTTGAGTCCTGTTTCTTGCTTCCTTTCCATTCTCCTGAGCCCTGATTACTTCCTTTCTTTTCTCTTGAGTCCTGTTTCTTGTTTCCTTTCCTTTCTCCCAAATCCTGATCCTGCCCTTTGGTCTCTTTCTTCAGATGCTGCATTTTTTGGTGGTCTCTCTTGTCATTCCATCCTGCAAGACAAGAACACAGTGAAAGATTTTACCCCATGTCTGATTTAGTATTGACGTTTGAAATCTCCTGGGTGTGATGAGGTAAACAAACTATGAAAAGGGAAGTCGATTTCCAAGAAAAATAACAACAATGTCCTAGGACAGCTGCTCAATAGTAGAGTCCTCACTCTGGAGACCCCCCTACAGAATGGGAAAATAACTCAGAGTGGGTCTCTGGAAAGTATTTCATGACATCCCAGAGTCTTCTGCTCCCACCTTGAGCTCAGAAACAGAAAGAAGGTCCAACCCACACCCTGGATCCCCTACCACCATCACCGCAAAACCCAGTCTTCTCTGATGGGAGACATCACCTCTGCTGTCCTGAGAGAATTCCAGTGAGAGACCATGCAAAACACTGATTATCTCAAAATTACCCAACCAGCATCAGAAACAAGGTCTCTTCCCCCCCCCCCCCCACCTTTATTTCTTAAATAAGATCTGGCAAACTGGATCGGACCATAGGTTCATCTAGGACAGCGTCCCGTTTCTGACAGTGGTCAGCAATAGATGCTTAGTGTGATCCATATTGTCATACCCTCCAGTTTCCATGGATCTTGGGATAAACCGCATCCTTTCTGTTACTTAAAAGTGCTGAAAACAGAATCCTTAAACGCAAGTGGTGATGAGGAATGCTGTTTTTAGTTGTGTACTAATATTGCCTTATACTCATTTATAATTCGAAATATTAAACGGAAGCGAGTTCAAATTGCATTGGAATAATAGCTTGATTCTGATTTCGTATCACTCCACGGCCTTACCACCATTACTCTATTTGCCAATGCGAATGAGCAACAGCAGCGCAGCCCATTATGTTCTTAAAACATTTCACAGCCCACAATTCCTCACTGGCGTCGCTACTAACCTTTTAATTGTTATTCACGGTCCAGTTATATTAGTTCTTGTGTATCATGAAATAGTCCACAGACACTTTTTGCCTATTTAACCATGGACAGTGCAGTAAATATGCCCAACACCACCAAACCACAATTTGCTTGCTTAACTTCTCACAAGATCAATTATTTAGGATGGGGGCCTGTCCCTCCTACCGGACATCATTCCATGAAGTCCAAACTAAAGAATATCCCCAGCACATCTGCTATTATTACTACTGATCATTTGTATAGTGCTACAAGATGAAGAGACATGTAGAGAGACATGTAAGAGACGGTCCCTTCTCAACTGAGCTTACAATCTAGTCAAGACAGGCAACACAACAGCTAGGGACATCTCTTCCTTGAAGCTTTCCTGTCATCTCATAAGATAAACTATTCAGGATGAGGAGGTCCATTCACTGGACATCACTCTATGAAGTCCAGATGAAAGATAAAAATAAGAATTAAGACTAATATAATGTGAAAACAGATAGTGATGTGAGATACTGAGATTATAGGCTGTCTGTTCAACGTATTTTATGCCTTCTTTTTAGATTGTACAAAGGCCGATTTGAAAGGAATTTGCATGTCCATGGTGAAACATAAAGTGAAACCTGGGCAAGGGTGGGAACATCGTTAGTCTGGACAGTCCCATCCTGAATAGCTGATCTTGTGAGAAGTTAAGCAAACAAGTTGCATCTTGGTGGTGTTTGGCATATGTATTATACTGCCCGTGGTTAAATAGGCAGAAAGTGTCTGTGGACTTTATAAACCTTCCATTCATGATTCATAAGAACTAATAGAACTGGACTGTAATAACATTTAAAAGAACAGCAGTGACATCAGTAAGAACAAAGAACTGCGCACTGCGCTGCATTTCCCAATCACGCTGGCAGATTGAGCAATGATACTTAAACCGTTGCTCGATGACTATCACTTTCAAACAGTATGCCAAGCCATAGTAACACCCATACTGGATTATTGTAATGTAATATACCATGGTTTGCCCAAAAAAAAAAAAATCCTCCCCATGCAACACTGCTGCAAGAATCATTACTGGAACAGCAAGGTGCAGCCATATAACATCTACTCTCTACCAACTTCACTGGCTCCTTGTCACAGTACACACTAAATACAAGACTATAATTATAATCTTCAAAATCCTAAATAACCTATCCCCACCTGCTCTTAAACCACTAATCAGAAGAACGCATCCAACCACAAGAAGAGGAGCAGACGACCTTAGAAATTCCATCAAGCGTCAGAACATCGAAACACTCCACCAGCACTAGAGCCTTCTCCCTTTATGCCCCCCCGTCTTTAGAATGAGCTACCCAGCTCATTACGTGCAATCAAAGACCTACTAGATTTAGGAAAGCCATAAAGACTCATCTTTTCATGGAATTCTATGGTCCCACCATAATGATAAGAACTCACTGGAAGTAACCCAATAAACTATTTCCCTCATTGGCATCATACCATTCCCCTTATGGCTCAATATTCTGACTAAAGGACGCCTAAAACCTCACATATCTCTTCCTCAGCATATGTATTTCTATGCACTCAACACACACTGCAACAATTGTTTCTAGACAACAATTTTTAAATGTAACTGCTGAACCCATCCATATTGCAAGCTGAGAAGTTAAATGTATTCTGTCTACCCCATGGAATCCTCCAAGTTGTAACTCGCTGTTCCATGTAAAGCTTGTTATTATATGTAAACTGCTTCGGATTAATGATAAAGCGGTATAAATAAATGATACCACCATGGAGCGCTACAAGATCAGAATCGAGCTATTATTCTGGTGCAATATGAACTCGCCTCCTTTAAATATTTATAAGTGGGCATAAGTCGATATCATTAGACAACCAGAAAGAGGGATTTAGATTTGATTTTGTGTAGAGCAAAAAGAGGGACTGTAGAAGTTGGTATGGAAGAACAGACCAGATAGGCCATGTGGTCTTTATCGGCCATCACGCTTCTGTGTTTCTATGTAACATGAGAAGCATAGCAAGAGGATTATCTTATTCGCATTGATAGCGTTACACAGTATTTATAGGCAACATTATGTGCTATAGTGCTGTTGATAGATACTGATGAATGTGGTGAAGCTCTTTAAATCCAATGACAAAAAGCACATATGATACAATAAACACCTGGCGCCTGCTATGGCCGTTTTGTGAATCCTTCCTCTTTCCTCCTTCCTGACTTGAGCCACTAGAAGCCATGAAAGCAGATGAGGTTTTCGTTTTTCCTTGGACTTACCTTTACTCATGCCGCTGGCGTGTCTCTTGAATCTAGCAGTGTGGCTGCTGCTGTCAAAAACGCCCTGCTCACCTTCATCGTTATCCTCACTCCCCCGGCTCTCGCTGCTGGCGCCCGCAGCTTTCCTGTCTGGTGATTCCAAAATAAACGGAGAGAGAAAGAATTTGCTTCCTGTCAGATTTGCTTTTGAGAGACTGCGCTAATGGACAAGCGACTTGGAGGAGGACATGGACCATTCTTTCTATGCAGGAGAACCACAGTCTTCTTCCCCAGTTTGGTTAATGCGAGCCCCCTCCCCTCCAGCAATGCAACACACTTCTAAGGCAATGAAAGACTTGCATATGCTTTGTTACTGCTGACAGAAATAGGTCAAAATCCACTCCTCCTGCACAAAATATATCTTCAAAGTTTGCAGTCCTCTTGGGAAGGTTTGCAGACTTCAATGATGTGTCTGTGCAGGAGATCAAAGTGGGCAATCGTTCATTTATATAGGGAGGTATTTTAGAATGACTAGATTGAGAGAGAGAGTTCAAATAAGTAGCTAAGATATTCTATTAGCTTTTTTTCATAATCAACCTTGCAGCCATCCAAAGCCCTGATGTCTCTGCAAATGTGATTTGATGCATCCATTACACACAAAACAGCTAAGGTCATGAAGCTGATCTGACATAGGAATTCCCATTAGTCATGGGACTATTCGTTGCAGTGGACCAGAGTCTATCAAATTTTTCTACGGAAAGTATCACATCTATGGCACTTCCATAGTTCGTGCATCCATTGTCCATGGGTTACCAGATGGCTCCAGCTCCTCTGATTGAAGCAGAGCTGGTCCCCATTTTGTCTCATTGCATGTGAAAACCTGAAGTTCTTTATTCCCTATTGGAAATAAGACATACAAGTTCATACATGACATGGTATGGCTCAACAATTCCTTAATGACTTGAAGGCATCAGTTGGTTGTTACAGAAACCAGCTAATGTAGTGGAATCTCCACAGCTCACGTAACTGGATGCAGAGACTTCCATCCACCATGCAAGGCATTTCCCCAGGTCTCCAAGTCCCTTACCTCTGCAGACGATGTCCGGGTTGCAGTCCATCTGCTCATTTTCACAAATGCTGTATGGGACAGAAAGGATGGGGTCAACACTGCAAGGAACCTCACCTAAATCGTTAGGTCCAAGGGATGGATTTTCGAAAATCTGCTGAACTGGCATGATATCCAGTCAACTTTACTCTACTTACGTTTCACTGGATATTCAGTCCAAACTAACCAGCTAGCCTTCAGGCTGACTATTCGGCTAAGCTTACCTGGACAAATTAGGATGGCTGGATGTAGGACAGGGTTACTAGGTTACACTTAGCCAGTTAACACAGGATATCATGATAAATGGATACATTTGAAAAATCCGCCCTGGAAACACCTCTAGGGGGGTCCCTGCTTTGCACGACCCGCGCGTCACCTTTTATAGACTTAGCCATTAGAAGGGACACATTGTTAACTAGCTAAAACCTAATTTTAGCCAGAGAAAACTTTTGAATATCAAAAGGGCTAACTCTCTAATTTCATGGGCAGAAGGGACTGCAGATGGCTAGTAAACTGAAACCCCATAGCAGAGGCTGGAGGATGTTCTGACTAGGAGAGGGCTGGAGACTTTGCAAAACTTATTTCCAAGGTCTCATTCCACTCCAGCGTATGGAGAGATCTATTCGTAATGGAAAGCCAGCCAGATATGAAATGAGGGACTTTTTGTCTAAAGACGAAAAATTTACTAATTGAATAAAAGTATTCTGTTGCATGCTTTTTTCCCTTGGAATTTATTTTCCCCTTCCAGAAGCTGCCGGAAATGAAATCCTTGGAAAGCATCCAAATGTAATTGCCTTCAACAGGGTTCTCCCTGTGTAGACCCAGGGCCACCTCTGGGTGCTAGAGTCCTGAGAAAAGGTTTTTTCAATGGGAATTGGGGGAGGAGAAACAAGGCCCAAGAGAATTTTTCTAACTCCAGTAACTCCAAGTCCTCAAACTAAAGGTTGTCATATTAAATGTATTGAAGTAAAACATATTATTCTGTCATGGCACAAGTAACACACTATTCCAGACGTTCCGTTAGATAAAAAGTCACAGGATACATTTCCTTGAGTCTAAAAATGTAGTGGCCAGAATTCCCAGCAGATCCTGGTGCTTTCCTTTCCCCTTCAAGATTTATCTTAATTTAATTTAATGCATCCATTTAGGGTCTCCAGATTCTAGGCAGGTTACAGCAATCTGCAAATAGCCTTCTATACAGTGAAGTCCTTTGCAATTAAATTACATAATACTACTCAGAATTACTATGAACAAAAAAAATCTCCTAAATAAATTTGTTTTGAGTAATGGTCAGAATCCCACGTAGTTCGAAATCTTTATAGTTTCTATTGACAAACCATTTCATTCTGTAGCAGCAACATATACAGATAACCTATCTTATATCTGCTTAAACTTATAATTCTTCACTGATGGAATGGCTAATGAGAAACTCTTCCCTAACCATAAATATTAAACGATACAATATCACCTATATAAGCCAGAATATAACCTTGTACACGCCTGAAAACAAAGCATTTAACAGTTTAAATGTAACTCTAGCTATTATCGGCAGCCAGAGTGTAACCCTCTGAAAGTTTTCCCTTTAGGAATGAGCTTGGCTGCAACATTTTGTAAAACTTGTAAACGTATTTTCTGTTTCTTGGCAATACCAAAATAAATAATATTGCAATAATCCAAGCTCTCAGAGTGGAGGAGTAGCCTAGTGGTTACAGCAACTGCCTAGTACCCAGAAGATCAAGGGTTCAATTCCAAGATCTTAGCAAAACCAAGCAGAGATTGGTACTTCCCATTTCTCTCTTTCTACACAATGCCTTGCTGGTGGAGCAGCACAGATCCTCTTAGCTCCTGAATTGGGATGGTTGGCTTTTGGGGAATACCATTGTGTGCTTTCCTTACCAAAACCACTGCATGAATGCTTTAGTGATATCAACAAGGGGGACTTCTTCCTATTCTTCCAAACTGGAGAGACAAGAAAATGGCCCTTTTCCCACCAGCTGAAACGAAAACCAGCAGGGCGCTACTTTTGCCTAACTCCACTCCTGACTCGTTTTATTCCCCTAGTGAATCTTCGAACACTTCTTGGAAAAAAGGACTCTTCTGATGCAGATAGGTCAAAACAAATTATTTACAGCCGTTACCGCAGCCCTTGCCAGAAACTTCCATTTTCATTAGATCCTTGTAGGCCTAACACAAGCAAAGTCACTTTCTACACCCAACATTTGGCAAAATATGAATCTAACCCTCAGAATAATTGTACTTGGTTAGGCTGGGATATAATCTTTTTAAGTAAGGTTTAAACCAAACATGTACTTACCATATCTGGCAATTGCTATCATATCTTTCTCCATCTTGGAAGACCTTCCCTTCGTAAGTACAGCTCCCTGTGAAAATAAAAAAAAGGGTGTCCCCAAACTGTCAAAAAAAGATGGAACGTTATGGGCAAATATGAGGTCCTGGAAGCTTCCTGAAAGCTAGTCGAGAAGTGTTGAGGTTTAATTCAGCTAGAAGGGATAACCAGTACCAGAATAGTTATTTGATAAAATGCCCATTCAGGATCAACTTAGTATCGCAAGAAGTAGGGTTAGGGACCAGATGAACCAAGTTTATCTAACATTGCATTCTGAGATTTCTAGTAGACGATTTCCCTAAGAAGAGCAGACTGCAAATTCCACATAGCAAAAGAAGATCTCCGGTGACAATCCCCCTCTCCACTCCTAGTCATTGTCTTTTTGGTTAGAAATTCATGTCAGTATCATCTATTTTTGAAGGTCGTATAGCTGTAAACTTCAGCACAAACTAAATATAATTTAAAAATGGGGCCCTCTGGTGGTGGAAAAAAAGAATACAACATCCCAGACATTTCAAAGCCATGGCAGCATGTCCATTAGGCAAACTAAATGGTCACCTGGAGCACTGACGTTCTCTGGACACCAAATAGGCAGCGAGCAAATATTGTCATAGCAGCTCAGTGCCTTACTCCATTGCCAGCAGGAGAAAGGCGCTTAAAAACACAATTCCCTATGCGGCATGAACAAACATCCTGACAGTTCAACCTCTTGTCCCATGGCCAGTTTGAGAAAGGGTGGGTCAGTTTCCCCTGAGGTGAGAGTCAAACTCATTAAACTGACCCAGGGCCCCAAAGGAAACTGATACATCCTTTCTCATACTGGTTGCAGAGCGAGACTTTGAACTGTAGGGATGTTTTACTTGTGCTCTACAGCAAAACAAATGCATTTTTGGCACTTTTCTCTTACTGGCCACAGAGTGGGGGACTGAGTTGCAAGTTGTAGAAGTACTGGGGTAAGGATGGGTGACTGTGGCTGGGGGGGGAGGGAGTCCCAGAAGGAACTTTTGCCTAGGGCGCTTGATATTTTTGCACTGGCCCTATCAGGGGCTCATTAGATAGTAGCCAAGTGATCGTGTAAGACAATCACTCTTTCAAAGTTCTATGAATGTACTCCTCTGTTCTTTATCATTGGGCTGGATTTTCAAAGGATTGGGGAGGTAGGATTTTAAACTGGCTGTAGTGCTGGCAGGTTTGGTGACATAGAAAATGACAGTAGAAAAAGACTGCCCATCCATCCGGTCTGCCCAGTAATTCTGTCTCCACTTCTACGGATTCCTCCCAGTTGTCAGCCCAATTTCTTTGGTACTCAGAAGTCCACAAGCCAGCTTCCAAAGGCAGAGACCGCAGATACAGAAGTAGCCACCCAATTTGCAGGTGAACCCTCCCCCCCTACTGCAAAGTAAAGTACCTGCAAGCAGATAAAAATAAACTCTCTAGGCATAATGTGCTGGGAGGACCCCAACACTGCTTATGGCATTACCCCTTTTGCCCATATTGGGAGCAGCAAATTTCAAAGGGATTCTCCCCTAGAAAGCAGGTGGACAAAGAACAGTCAAAAGTCCCCCTCTCCCATCCCCAATGCTGTCTGTGAGAAATCACACAAGCTGCAGAAATATAGCTGTTTAGAAAAGGGGCGGCTCATGGGATGGGTTTTCCATTTAGCTAATCAACATGGATTTACAGCACTAAGGAGAGAATCTGTAAAACTTATGCAGGGTTTGAGAGTTTTGCTTTGAAAATTTGAGGTCTGCTGGCACCACACTGCCTGCGAAGTCTGCGATGTAAATCATTCAGAGTGCTGAGATTTCCAAGTGAAATCCTTATACGTTGCCTGTCAGGTCCACCCTTGCCCTGCCCAGGTCTGCAAAATGTACACAGACAAATTTTCTCCAGCTAGGCAAAGGAAACATTTTAAGCTGTAAACCTATTCAGTTAGGACTGATGGAAAATTCAGCTGAAGGTAACCTGGTACAATTAGCTGTTATTTTACCCACTCATTGTTTGGTTGAAAATCTATTTGACTGGTTTATAAACATGATGGCAGAAAAAGACGACATGGTCTATCTAGTCTGTCCTTCCATATCAACTACATTAGTCCCCTTTTTACCTTTAGAGACCCTCTGTGTTTGTCCCATGCTTTTTTGACTTCAGATACTGTCCTTGTTTCTGCCACCTCCACAGGGAGACTATTCCACGCATCTACCACTCTTTCCATAAAAAACTATTTCTGCATATTACTCCTGAGTCTATTCCCTTTCACCCACATCCTATGTCCCCCATGTAGCAGAGCCTGCTTTCAATCGAAAGAGACTCTCCTCCTGTGCATTTATGCCACAGAGGTATTTAAACATCTCAATCATATCACCTCTATCCCGCCTTTCCTCTAAAGTATACATATTAAGATCTTTAAGTCTGTCCTCATATGCTTTATAATGAAGACCACTAATCATTTTAGTAGCCACCATCTGCACCGACTCCATCCTGTTTATATCCTTTTGAAGGTGCGGTCTCCAGAATTGCACACAATACTCCAAATGAGGTTGCACCAGAGACTTATACAGAGGCAATATCACCTCCTTTCTTCTGCTGGCCATTCCTCTCCCTATGCACCCAAGCATCCTTCTAGCTTTTGCTGTCGCCTTTTCTACCTGTTTAGCTACTTTAAGATAGTCAGACACAATCATGCCCAGGTCCCGCTCTTCTTTTGTGGACAGAAGTACTTCACCCCCTACACTGTACCTCTCCCTTGGATCTTTGCAGCCCAAATGCAGGATCCCGAATTTTTAAGCATTAAATCTCACCTGCCAAATTCTAGACCATTCTTCAAGCATGTAAATAGTTAGAGATTATACCATGTGTACATTGTCCTCATATTGTAAATAGTTCAATGATTGCAACTAGTTTGCTATTATATATGTTATATAACTAAGGTGTTATTGGTTCCATGTAACTATGTTAACTCTGTTAATTGTTATCTAAGATGATATTTATTCTATGTAACTGATGTTCTGTTCACTGTAAATCGTTTTGACTCGGTGAAAAGCGGTATAAAAGCCTAGTTAAATAAATAAATAAGCTTAACTAGATCCCTTCTCATGTTATCGACTCCTTCATAGGGGTCTACCCTATTGCAGATTTTGGTATCATCCACAAAGAGGCAAACCTTACCGACAGCCCTTCCACAGTATCACTAACAAAGAAGTTAAAAAGAATCGGACCAAGGACAGATTCCTGTGACACACCACTGGTAACCACCTTCTCCTCAGAGTGGCTCCATTTACCTGTACTCTTTGCCACCTCCCACTCAACCAATTTCTAACCCAATTAGTTACTTATTGAATGATGGGACAGATTAGCAGTAAGGAATGATGCTACCAGATCATCACACGATTGTGCGTGTGTGTGTGTAGTTGGGCCACTGAATGAACTAGGAGACCTGCAGCTGCACTTCAAAAAAAGAGTCCAACGAGGGAAACCAAAATCTCCAATCTGTGATGGCACAAGCTTTTCTTCAGAGCTAGCCCTTGAAGAACGGTGCAATGAATCTTTTCAAGAGAAAGTGCATGGCCCTGCTTCCTCTGACCCAACGCCACTGAAATCGACACCATTATCGAACAGAGCAAAGAATAAATATCACAGAGGCAGCAGCAGCTGTAGGACAGTGATAAAGCAAGAAGGACGCACTATCACATTTCCAAAGACATTTCGGTATTTAAGGAGTAAAATGGAAGGGGAGACTTCTGCACCCATCGTGCCCAGGCCTACCTCCCTTCCTCCATGTGCTGCAGACCGTCAGAGTCCCCCAGAACTGCACAGCCTGGATCAAAGATGGCACCCCCAATCTAACCTGTTCAGTAATGCCTAGCTGTTAGGTAATTGTTTATATGTGACCAATCCCCCCCCCCCCCCCACACACACATAAATACCCCTGCTAAACTCCAGTTGTATTCTTAGGTTAAAATATAGATAGATAGGCTTACCGCCTTTGAGGACACATGCATGACACACCACTGACCTTTACAATCTCATATCATCTTCATATGGTAAAGATTTATTTACATGAACCTGTACACTCTAACCCCTCTCCCCCTCCCCTCCAGATTTACCTGCGTGCAGAGTGGTATTATTGTTATAGGGGACACTCTCGGCAAGGAGGTAGAGGCAGGATAATATGATGAGGACCCTCATGGCCGCAGAGGGCTGCTAGATCTTCAATGCCAAACGTTGCTCTCCAGGTTCTGAATTCAGAAGATTGCCTGCATCCTCGTCCTCCTCCCTGCCCTGGGTCTCGGGAAGTGAAGGCTCCCTTCCATCACTCAGCTTTATGTATTGCAACCCCAGCTGACTGTCCACCTCAGGAATGGGGGAGGAGATCTGGACCAGAGTAACAGGTTCTGCTGCAGTCTCAGTGGAACCCAAAAAATGTGCGCCTTCTCTGTTACTTTAGAAGTTTGCTGCTACATTCAGGTACTTTATTGTTCCTTGTTAAACCTGTTCCCCATACCATCACCATCAAACCAACCTCTCCAACACACATGCATACAATTTGAGTCATATTATCTCAAAGTCTATTGAATATTTGTCAGCTGGACCTCTGCGGCATGGTTCAGGGGGACAGAGACTTTCCTTCATAAGAATAAATATCTAAACACTGTAATTTCTTTCTACACCCATTGCAATTCCTTTCCGGTTAACATAAATTCCTGCTTCCAAAAAAAAGCCTTTTGGAAAAGCCATGTTTTTAGTTTCTTATGAACTTCAAATTCAGACAGAATCATTCCAAAGTTATTACTCCTGCTAGAATTCTGCACCCAAAAATGCAAGATTTTTCACTTTTTTGTGATATTTTTTTCTATGTTGTATTTTAAATGAAGGGGGTTACTTTAGAAGCCTTATTTGTGCTTTAGACATTTGAAAACCAGCATGAAGATGTCCCTAGAGCCATGTCCAAAGGAGTGTGGGTGGGGTAGCTTGCACAGTGGTAGGGCCAATAAAGGGAGGTCGTTTTTGAGGAGGGGAGGTAATTTGCATAGAGGTGTAGCACAGATTTTCAGAAGTATGGGTAGACTGCAAGGTATTGGGTTAGTTGGAGGTGTATTTTTTGTGCAGTGGCCTTTTTTTTGGGAAAGTTGCCGGGGAGTAATTTTGGGGGGTGAGGGTAGTGGGTTGGGTAGTTTGGGTGGGATATGTTTTTGGGCTAGGGTAATTTTCGGTTCAGTGGGACAGTTGAGGTGGTGTAGTTTTTGGGGGTGATAGTAGTTTGTGGGTGGTGGGGCAGTCAAAGGAGGTTGATTTTGGGGTAAGGCAGTTTGTAGGACAGGGAAGGATAGTTTTTGGGAGTGGCACAATTCATAATGTTATGGGTCAGTTGTGTGTGGGGGGGGTAGATTTTGGGGGTGGGGGTAGTTGACAGGGGGTGGGGCAATTGCAGAAGGCATTAGGTTTTCCTGGTGGGGCAATTTTTGGGGTGGAGGCTGTTGTAAATGAAATGCGTGTGTGTATAATTTAAAATGCTGTATATCACAGCTAGGGAATTATTTGCAATCCGTGTGTGTGTGGTGTTCATGTGTTTGTTTTTATCTCTGTTGCATGATCTATGTGTGTTGCACATGTGTTTTGTGTATGGGAAGTAGCATTTATGGAGAACATACTTTTGGGGGTTGATGACAGTTTTGGAGAGGTAGTGTTGGAGGTAGGGGTACTTTGTAGGATAGCAGGGCAGTTACAGTGGGGAGTTTTGGGGGGTGGGGTATTTCAGTTTTGGAGGGTTGCAGTAGAAATATTCGGTGGATTGGTAGGGCAATTGTAAGGGAGTACTTTTTGGGAATTGGATCAGTGTAAGAGCTGGTGGGGCACAGTTTGTCTGGTCTTGAGCTCCCCTTCTCTGCTACTGCCAACTCCACGTATTCCACCTTGCTGCTCTATATGCCTGGAACAAACTGCTTGAGTCACTATGTCAGGCGAATTCTCTTGCTCTATTCAAATAATCCAAGCTAAAAACCCACCTCTTGGAGGCTGCTCCTCAGCCTTGTTTATTAATTTATAGCTCATGTCTTTCTAGTAGTACTTCAAGGCAAGTTACAATCAGTACTGTAGGTATTTCGCTGTCCCCAGAGGGCTTTTACACTCTCTTTGTACCTGAGGCTATGGAGGGCTAAGTGACTTGCCCAAGGCCACAAGAAGTAGGTGATATTTGAACCCTGGTCTTTCTGATTCCTGCTCAGGGACAGCAACCCCGGGCCAGAGGGACGGCGGTCTCTAGTCCTATAGGTGCTCCTTGTGGCCTTGGGCAAGCCTCTTAACCCTCCGTTGCCTCAGGTATGCATGTAGATTGTGAGCCCTTTTGGGACGAGGGAATATGTCCATTACCTGCTAGTATTGTTTGCAAACTGCTCTAATGCCTTTCAGCTTGGGCGGTATACCAAGAAATTAAATAAAGATAAAGATCCTCCTAGATTGCTGCCCTATAGCAGAATTAGAAAAGCTACAGTAGAGCAACAAAAATGGTAGAGGGGATGAAAGGATATCTCTACAAGGAAAGGCTTAAAAAGTTAGGGCTCTTCAACTTGGAAAAGAGATGGCTGATGGGAGATATTATAGAGGTATATTAAGCAATTAATGGAGTGGAAAGGGTATACGTAGATCGGTTGTTTACTCCTTCAAAAAGTAGAAAAACTAGGGGACACACAATGAAGCTACAATGTAGCCCATTTAAAACTAATTGGAAAAAATATTTTTTTCACTCAACGCATAATCAAATTCTGGAATTTGATACCGGAGGATGTAGTAAAAGCTGTTAGTGTAACTCGGCTTAAAAGAAGTTTGGACGTTTTTTGGATAGGGCATCAAGAGAGGCAAGATGGCTGTGGTGTGCTAAGCCGGGTTGGTGTTTCACCCTGCAATGAGTTCTCTTGCTGCCTGACCGTCGCTCTGATGGGGTGAAGAAAGTGGAAGCAACTTCACATACCCTTAGGTGACGTTCAGGTGACTGCGTCAGGGCAGAGAACCCTGGTGGCATGTGCTTTCATTCCTCCTGGCTCAGATGCAGTGTCTTCGGTGGGTATCCATGGTAAGCTTCCTTATTGGACCTGAGTGCTTCGGGAGTGGTACTCTCCCCTGTTCAGTGCGCTCCCCCGCCATGAGCTGGAACAGCTGCAATGTCCTGGTGATGTGCTTCCCTCCAGCATGGCTGTCAGTACACCATTGAAGGGGGGGTGAAGAGGGCATGCCGGCCATGTGTACATTGTACCCTCATTCTCTCCCAGCACCCAGAGGAGCCGACAAGGTTATTGCAGCATCCGAAGCGGGTCTGGGAGTGGACCTTGAGCAAGTGAATGACCAGGTTCTTGGGGATTGGTTAAGCCTGCAGTAGTAACGTTGGATGCACCATGGGACGCTGCAGCTCAAGTCATCAGTTAATCGCTGGCATTTGTTGAGACTGTGTGTAAAGAGTTTTCCACTATAAAAATAGATGTGCAGATGATTTCTGGAGTGGTGAAGGACCAGGAGTTAAAGACCTCCCAATCTGAGGAGGATTTGGGACATCTTCGTGGCCTCCAGGAAGCCCAGATTAAGGACTGTAATGTGACTGCTAGAAAAATTGAGTGTCTTGAAAACCAGATTCGCAAAAATAATCTGCGATTGTTTACCTAGGTCTCCTATTGTTTCTCCTCAGGCGATGGTTCGCAGGTACTTCAGGGAAGTCTTACAGATGCCCCTGGAGCACTTGCCTCCCCTTACTAGGGCACAATATCTGTCGATTGGGCAGAGTGGGGCTTCTGGCGACTCACCGGGGACATTAGATCTGACTCGGTTCCTTGAGACCTCTCAGGAGATGGTTACAGCTCGTTCCACACTCCTGGTAATCTTAGCTCTAGAGTCAGATAAAATGTTAATTCTTAGAGCTTATTTTAGGAATTTTCAGTGCTATGTTTTTTGGCTCTCAAGTTCGTATTTATTCCTTATTTAGTTAGGATTACCCAACTCCGGAGGAGAGAGTCTTGGTGTAGAAATTTCCAGCGAAGTGTCAGGTTTCCTTTAAAAATAAATTGTTTTTGTTTTTCGAGCCTAAACAATTACTGGAATTCCTTTTGGCTAGGGAACCTATGACTGTCCTTGATGCTTCTCATTGGGCTGACACATAAGTCATACTCCACCTTGACTGAATATAAGCTAATGGATATTATTTCTTTTGTGTAATTTCCTGGGGCCTCTTCCCAACTCCTTGATTGTGGTCTAGTTTTGGTTAATGTTTTACCTTCTTGAGATTATGTATTGATCAGGTTTCTGATTTCCCATGTTTCATTTCATTCAAGTATATACCTGAATGTATTTTGTTAAAATGCATGTAAAAAAAATAAATAAAAGAGGTTTGGGCAAGTTCCTGGAGGAAAAGTCCATAAACCATTATTAAAGAGGATTGAGGAAATCCACTGTTTGCCCCTGGGACGAGCAGCATGGAATCTGTGTGCCTTTTGGGAACCTCCCAGGCATGAAGAGGCGTCAGGAAAGAGCTTCTTTTGTCAGAAAGACATCTGGGGAGTTTTGAGAAGGAGGGACCCTCATGTCCCCTATACTTTCTATGCTGATAGCAAACACTGACAGGGAATGAGGACTCGTGTTTTCAGTTTGCTATGCCGCTGGGTGTCCCCATATGCTAGCTTGCATGAGATGGATGTACCTGCCCCCTCTTTCATAACGGGATGTCTATTATGGACGTTGTCAGATGGCTGCCTGGGTGAGAATCTTCACAGTCTTGGCAAGTGCATATATCTATATGATTTGCAAGGGATTGTGGGCAATGCAGTTCATTCACACCAGACACAGCTGCTCACAATAATTAGTTGTGCTTTTAGGTAAAGCCAATAAGATATTTATTTATGGGGTTATTTCTCCCAACACAGATATGCTTGGTAGCACATAAATCAGGTTACTTGCTTTCAGTGTTAAACTTGGAAAAACAAAATAAGGAAAACAACATTTGAACTTGTCAGGCAAACAAAGCAAAAGAAATAAGACCTGGTGGCAACAAACTGGTCTTTTCTGTAGGCTTTAGCTAATATTCTCTTAGCATGTATCAAACAACAAACAAAAGCCACAAAGAAGAGAAAAACTGTTCTTTTCAGGTTAACTTCTTATATCTTCCCACATAGATTCAGAAGTGATTCTCACAGAGCTCACAAGCAATTAGGTAAGGCTCAATTGCTAGCAGTTATCCAGCTGAAACCCCTTAGCTGGCTTGCTTTCTACTGCGTGGCTAAAAATCTTACTCAGGAGCTTTTCTGAGTAGATTAAAGAACAAGTTTGTATTTCTTTGTGATGGTTGCTGTATTTTATAACAGAAAATCACCAAAGGAGTTTAGACAGAGAGCAGTCCATGTAAACAGATTCTTCATCTGTTATCACCCCCTCTTCTTCAACAAGCATGGGTTCAATATCATGGATTGGCACAGATGAATCTCCCAATGGAGCACTTTCAGGAGAATACTTGTTTCCCTGCTGTCTTTCAAGGTTATAGCTAGGGCATAGATCAGTGTTCATACCTGAGCTTCCATTGCTGTTAGAGTTCCTCTCTATATAGCCTGGCCAGTATGTAGTCCAGTTCTTATGTCCAGCCTTCCAATCCAGATCCCTGGACACTGGATCTTTCTTCACATACCTTCTGGCACGGGTCTTAGGGTCCCTTCCACGTGCAGCCGTCTCCCTCACAGGTACCGTCTGGAGATTCCTAGCTCTGCAGCACCATTCCTCTGGCTTTCCCCAGTCCAATGGTGTATGCTGGCCCTTGGAATGCCTCCCAGTATACGTACTGCTCTGGACTCTTCTAGACCTCTCAAAGGCTTTTCTCCTCTTTCTTCCAAAGGGTTTCTTTCCCTCTCTGTCCGTCCGGTTTGGCTTCTGCTGCTGATGATCCTCCTGATGATGAAGATGATCAAACTCAAGCTGATTCTCTGTAGAATAAACTCTACCTTTATTCTGCTTAGATGAGTGCTCCTCCCTAACACAGCGCAGCTGTGCTGAATCAGGCCCTGCCCTTTGAGATGAGTGCTTAGGGATTACCTCATAGCCCTCCTGATTGAACACACGTTTCCCCACTTCAGCTCCTCTAATGGCTGTTGGAAACCTGGTGCATTCTGGGACTGGTAGTCTTTTATGGGAAAATTCTGTTTTCTTATTTCTACCAGAACTGACAGGTTGCTTGTTCAGAGTCACTTCACCTTTCCTATAGCCCCTTCCTGAGCTATGATAAGCTTCCTTATCACAACGTCCACATCAGGGATGTCTATGTTTCTAAAATCGAGTGGAAACATAGACGTCCCTGGCGTTTCTCAGAATGTTCTGCCCTGAATATCCCAAATTTGACTTGGACATCCTTTCTAAAATGCCAAAATCTCAAAAACAATATGCTTTATTTTGACAAAACATGCAGAATTTTGCATAATTCAGACCTTTCGAGGTAGAAGTTTGAATTTTGTCTGCAGAATTCCAGCAAATGTAAGATATGTACCTTTACCTTTAAGAGCCTCTTTTCCTTGCTAATTTCAATTTGAAGTCTTTGTTTTGACAATAATTTCAATCAAAGTTCTTTTATTTATTTTTTTTATTTTTTATTTATTTAACAGCTCTTATATACCGCACTATTTTTATCAGCGCGGTTTACAAATAACAAAGAATACTCAGATCAGCGGAGACTGATTGGGTTTACATTAAAAAAGGTAATAGAACTTGGGGAACATGGGAATTTTCAGAACATCATAAGTCCAAACAAGTTGAAATAAAATAAACTATATACATGCTGGTGTGTCATATTCGCTAATTGTTGGTATTTGTTGGTACTTTCCCTGGATGCAATTCTCAAACAGAATCACTAACCTCTCTAAGTCCCAGCAAGTAGGCAGGGGCTTGTCCAAACAAAATTGTATAAGTAACCAGAATTTTAAAAATAATCCTAGCTTGAACTGGGAGCCAGTGAGATCAAATAGAGGGTAGCTCTATCCATCTTCCTCCTTCCAACCTTCTCCCCCCATTTCAATTTGACTGAAAAAAAAGTTCACGGGTGCGAAGAAAACTTTCTAGGGTCATGTAGAAGTAAACTCTCCATGGGGCTTGATCCATCATTTTTAGGATCTCAAAGCTATTCTGGGACTGCAGGAATGCACCTTCACCCAATGAGCAGATGGTGATGGAAGATATTGCACACGTGGACTTTACATGGCAAGAGTGTGAGATGTGTGGAGGAAGCCCCATCCAGCCTGGGTCATGGATTTCCTAGCATGGTGAGGGGCATTTCCAGAAGCTATTTAAACACAGATTTAATCCAGTAACTTGGTTGTCTAAAAATTGTCCCATCCTTGGCCCAAATACATATGCATGGGGATCAACAATACATTGAACTTTCAGCAACAAGGTAAAAAGTGGGGATTCTCTGAGGTAGGTTTAGGCCAAAGGTGTTAGAACAACTTGCAAAACTGAAAGTGGGACCGGATGGGATACATCCCAGGATACTGAAAGAGCTCAGAGAGGTTCTTGCAGGGCGGTTAAAGGATGTTTTCAACAGATCCTTGGAAACAGGAAAAGTTCCTCAAGACTGGAGAAATGGCTGATGTCATACCTCTACACAAAAGTGGTGACAGGGAAGAAGTGTCAAACTACAGGCCCGTGAGCCTTACCTCGGTGGCGGGAAAACTAATGGAGACGCTCCTGAAAGAGCGAATAGTGAACTTTCTCAAAACCAACAGGTTGCAAGATCCGAGGCAACATGGTTTTACCGAAGGATGATCTTGCCAAACAAATCTGATTGAGTTCTTTGACTGGGTGACCAGAGAACTAGATCAGGGGCATGCGATGGATGTCATCTACATGTACCTGGATTTCAGCAAAGCCTTTGATACTGTCCCTCATAGGAGGCTCATCAATAAACTCAGTAGCTTGGGGATGGGTCCCAAGGTGATAAACTGGATCAAAAAATGGTTAACTGACAGACGACAGAAGGTGATGGTAAATGGAGCTCACTCGGATGAAAGGATGGTGATTAGCGGGGTGCCCCAGGGTTCGATCCTGGGCCCGGCACTGTTCAATGTATTTGTGAGTGATATGGCTGAAAGACTGAATGGAAAGGTCTGTCTTTTTGCAGATGACACGAAAATTTGCAACAGAGTGGACTCCCCCGAGGGATTGATGAACATGAGGAAAGATCTACAAAAGCTGGAAGAATGGTCCAATGTTTGGCAATTAAGATTTAATGCAAAGAAATGCAGTGTTATGCACTTGGGTAGCAGAAATCCAAGGGAAATGTACGCGATAGGGGGAGAGAGGTTGGAGTGCACGGACCAGGAGAAGGACCTTGGTGTGATTATTTCTGTAGATTTCAAGGTGGCAAAACAGTGCGACAATGCGGTGGCAAAAGCCAGGAGGATGTTGGTCTGCATACGAAGAGGAATTACTAGCAGAAAGGAAGAGGTACTAATGCCACTGTATAAGTCACTGGTGAGGCCCCACTTGGAATACTGTGTTCAGTTTTGGAGACCGTATCTTGTGAAGGATGTAAAAAGAATGGAAACTGTTCAAAGGAAGGCGACCAAAATTATTTGGAGCCTGCGTCAGAAGCCTTATGGGAAGAGACTTGAGGACCTGGATATGTACACTATGGAGGAGAGGAGGGATAGGGGAGATATGATTCCAACCTTTAAATACTTAAAGAGAAATAATGAACAAACAAATCTCTTCCAAAGACGGGGAAGCTGCAAAACTAGAGGGCATAACATGAAGCTGCACGGGGGTAAACTGAAAGGAAATGTCAGGAAATACTTCTTCACTGAAAGGGTGGTGGATGCTTGGAATGCCCTCCTGATGGAAGTGGTGGGGGCAAACACAGTGACGGAATTCAAAATGGCATGGGACAGAGATAGTAGATCCCTTTACAGCAACAGGATAAAAGCAAAATAAACTGAGCAGACTAGATGGACCATACTGGTCTTTATCTGCTGTCATTTACTATGTTACTATGTTACAAAGAAAGAATCACGCTTTAAAGGAAAAAAGGGGACTGTTGTAGTTGTTGATATGGAAGGACAGACTAGATAGGCCATGTGGTCTTTTTCTGTCGTCATTTTTCTATGTTTCTATGTTAAAATACGCAGATGTTATTTTCAAGTGGAAGGTGCCTGCAGAAAAAGCAAGCGCAGGCCTCTGTGGGTGCTTTTTAATTTTGTTTAATTTTCCCTTTAAGAACCTTGCAGAACCTGTGGGTGAATACCCCCCCATGTGCCCATCCCTTTCACATTTACATTGTGACTTAAATTGCCATGGGTGTACACATTCCCATTTGGTCTTCTTTCAGAGTGATGTATTCTGTCAACGGCTAAAAGTAATTCACTCAAAGCAATCACTAGTTAGTTTGTGTAATAAGTGCTTTTGTCAATACAAATGGTAGTGATCCACATCGTATTCAAACTAGTTAGTTGTATAAAAATTGCTTCTATCCTCTCAAGTAAGTACAACTAACTAATGCGTGGGAGGTCTCAGACTTATCGGCAACAATTTGTAGATGTCGCACGAGTGCCCTTTTGCATCAATGACCTTCACAACACATTTGAAACGTAGATTAAAGATAAACTCTTTAAATATGCTTATCTTTATGTATTCCTCCTTGGAGAAGACGTCTGCAGCATCGGTGTATCTGAATACTGAGTCATATAACCCCCTGAAGAAACTCAAAGGGTTTCAAACGTGTTGTGAAGGTCATTGATGCAAAAGGGCACTCGTGCAACATCTACAAATTGTTGCCGATAAGTCTGAGACCTCCCACGCATTAGTTAGTTGTACTTACTTGAGAGGATAGAAGCAATTTTTATACAACTAACTAGTTTGAATACGAAGTGGATCGCTAACATTTGTATTGACAAAAGCACTTATTATACAAACTAACTAGCGATGGGTGTACACATGGCATGTTTGCTGTGGTGACATTACTGTAATTTTACACCTCAGTGAAAGTATTACATCAACATGCATAGTTTAGGAAAGACAAAGAACTTCAATGTTAGGTAATTAAAGATCTTTCAATAACTTTGTGGCTACTGTCATTTTAGCAAACAAATCAACATCTAATATACCACCAAAATATGGATACCATTAGCCTCCAGTGTAATTTTAGGGCACTCATCTAATATATGTGTGACCTTTGGAGACATGTGGACCTTCAGCATGGCTTTTTTCGTTGTCTCTGAACTTTTGCAAGCATTGTTGAATGAAATGGGGGTTAAGAGTTACTTATCGAGAGCCGTGCCACCTTGAGCGTGCTAGATCTTGGAAGCAAAGGATGGTTGAACCTTGTTAGTACTTGGGTAGGAGATCAGGTGCCATTGGCTTACAGAACAGAAGAAAGGCCTGGCAATCTACTTTGGCAATCTACTTTTAGTCACACTTTGCCAAGAAAATCCAGAGGATAGTCACAACATGAACAGCTATCCATAGGGTCACTAGGGGTCAACATCAGCTCAATGGCACTTAACAACAATAAGGGTCCCTCGTGTCATCAGGGACAGGTTGAACTGGTCCTGGCTTGGTACTCGTTGTATCTACAGGACTCTCCTCAAAGGTCCTAGAAGCATGCAAGCATTCTGCAAACTTTGTGACTGTTTGCTTTCTTTGAACTAGCATGGCTTGTCCTTTGTTTTTTAGGTGTGTACAGAAAAAAACACATTTTGTTTTGCTTAGTTTCCTGTGCCATTTTCGGGTATTTTCATTTTTTCATGTTTTTACTAATTTTTGTTTTGTTTTTATAAATGTTCATTTCGGGGCAATGTTCTTAATTAAGAATAGGCTTGGTGAGGGAGAACGCAGTTCGAGGTGCCGGAGAGGAGCGGGCACTGCACAGGACACCCTCCAACACCAGCAAAGACCCAATAAGAGCAGGCTTCTGTGAGAGCTTTACGGGAGAGAGCAGTTCAAGGTGCCTAGATGCAGACAGCTGACGAAGAGGTCCGGGCGCTGCACAGGATGCCTTCTGAGCCAGTAGGGACCCAATAAGAGCAGGCTGCTGTGAGAGCTTTACAAGAGAGAGCAGTTTGAGGTGCCTGGATGCTGAGAGCTGATAGAGAGGAGCGGATGTCTGCAAGGACACAATAAGAACAGGCCCTTGCAAGGTGCGTGACCTTTGGCTTGCGGCCACGGTGTGCCCTAAGGGGTATACCACAAGGGGTTTGCTTGGCCCCTTGTGTGCCCATTAGGAGAACCGAGGGAGCATTGGGGAGCACCAGCTGTTGTTTCCACTGCAGGTACTTCTGGGTAAAAACAAGATGAAGTTGATTGCTTCGTCTGAAGTGGTGTAGGGCCCGATGGATAAACATCTCCTGCCTAAGGAAGCGGGAGCACCTGTGTCAGGTACTGATCCTCTACTTTCATCTCAGCTGGGAGCTTCCTTGAGCTCCTCAGACCTCACTCCACCCGCTCACCTGTCAGCGACTACGCCACCTTCTACCATTATCAGAGGGTACCATTACAGCAGAGTAATGTGATTTGGTCTTCCCCGGTAGATGAAGCTGACGATGTTCGGAATCTCAGGTTTCTTTATCTGATGCTTGGAGAGTTGTTACACGTACTGAGAGGACTCTGGTATCCACTGTTTCCCAGCTGTGCCACTTTTCATAGAAGAACAATTGGATTAATTTCCAAATTTAGTCCTTGAAAGTGAAACGCAATGTGCTTCTCTTCGGGCTGTAAATTCTTCTACTGTTAAGGATAGTCTCTTGATGCATCATGTTTAAGTGGTTTTACCTTACTGGTAGGAGGCTGTCTGATGTACCTTTGGGAGCTTTGATATTCTGCAATCACATGGTGATTTTAATATGACCCAGTTCCTTGAGTATTTTACAGGACAATATCCCAACTAGGTTTATATTAGTAGTTACCTTTTTCCTAGATCCCCTACAGTTAGAGGTTTTATTAGTTGAGAAGGAGAGGCAATTGCAGATTGAGTGAGTTAGGTGGAATAATTTAAATTGGGTAATAATTGTGGAGGGTTTTTCTCCTTGATTTCTTTGGCTAGGGAGTGTTCCTTTTTCTTTATTATTGACTGTTAACTCCTCGAAATTTGAGCTGCATTTTGTTGTAGAGTTTCTGGATTTGCTCCAGTTTTGTTTCTTCTATTATTGTTTTGTATGTTTCTTGGTTACTTGTTTGTAATATATATTGAAATTCCAATTAAAAAACAAAAGAGGCTTTGGTGGATGTTGCCCGTAGAAAAAAACAAACAAACAGCTGAAAGGTTACTAGAAGACTCCAGGAAATAAAACTCCCAAATATATATATTTTTTTGGGTGGGGGGCTCCCAGTTTTGCTAACAAGTATCATGGGCTGGCTTCCAACCAGCATTCCTTGAGTTGGAAGGTAGTTGTCTTCTAGGAGAAGCTATTATGCTGTAGGTCCTTGGGGGGGGGGGGGGCTGCCTCTAGCCAGCTGGTAATATTAGTTCCTGCTTGGCCCAAGTTTCCTTGCCTGGTCTTGAGTTCTGTGGAAAACCCTTCCTGGAATGTTTGCCTTGTGAATCTATTGACTCCTGCTCTAAAAACGTACTCCAAAGACTTTTCTTGTACCATGTTCCTAGCTTTGTAAGTTCTAAGAAATGTATCCTGGAACCCTTATTAAAAAAATGTTTTCTTGTTGAATTCTTGGACTTACAATCCTGAATCCTAATGTGAAATTCCCTGTTACTAATATACTATCAGAGATAGTTACCAAGTCTTCTCCAGATCCTAGTTGTCAAATTAGTGATCTGATTCAGAAATTCTGTGATACCATGTCATGACACCAAAGCCTTCAAGTTTAAAATCTGGCACGCTTCAAGATCTGGCCTTTCTGACCTCTCCAACCTCATTGGTGGCATCAAGGGAGAGCAGGCAGGTGAGTCCTTCCCTGTTCCCCTCCACCACGGCCAATGCAGCCTTCAAGTTTAAAAGCCGGCATGCTCAGGCGTGCCTGTGTCTGAGGGCCTCACCAGAGGGCCCTTTGGTGTGGCCTTTAGGCATGGACTGGACACCAGAACAGCACAGATCACCATAGACATTAATAGTGCTACAGATTTCATCTATATCTGTTAAACACTTTGAGGAACAACGCATCCCTCCTCAGCATAGTGGACATCACATAAATAAGCTGTAAGTCCCCCTTATCAAGCAACCTAACATCAAGGATTGTAAATTTTGGAAGTTAAATGATTAATTCTTTAGTACACCTCATAACTACTGCACTCTGCTCATAATTTTGGATGGAAATTCAAGATTGTTCATCAAACCACATTACTATGGCACTCTGCTTTGAAATAATGGATGGTAATAATGTTTATGGTAATATACCACATGTTTCATTGCATTCCGCTTAAAAAGGCTAATATAATACTCAATTTAATATCCTATATTTATGCTCATATGATTTCCTGGTGACAACATGCCTGAGGGCCTCGCCAGAGGACCCTTGAGTGTGACACAGAGTGAGGAGCTACACTAGATCCATTCCCACCGCAACTACAACCATCCAAACTCAACCTCCTTATCAGACAAGGCTCATAAACACCAAATGTTGATGACTTCGGTGTTCTGCAAGACAAGGTAGACCTGCTCCAAGCAGCTCTTCATCCCTGGCCACCTTTAACCCCACTACAACCCATGAAGAAGTTGGTCTAATAGGATAATATAGTGAAGCACCATCCCTTCACATAACATCACATAATGCCAAACAGACTCAATATTATGGTGTTCCTATCTTGCCTGGCCCAATTCATCATACAGATAGAAATATGGCACAACAACAAGGCCTAAGTCCCACAATACAAAGGTATGGCCAAGAAGGGACACAAAGATGCATTCGCCACCAGAAGGATATCACACCCAGTGAGCCACAGTCGTCTTATATACATAGTATGCCAACCCCCAGAGAAAAACTAGAGACGTAAGCCTATACAGGCAGAAAACCTGACCTGCATGCTCATAAATGTCTGCTCCATCCGGAACAAATGGCCAATCCTCATTGACTATGTTGAACACTGAAATCTAGATATACTCTTCTTCATGGAATCATGGCTCACTGACACAGATTCTGTACTTACTGGTCAATTAAAGGTCTCTAATTATGACCTCTTTAACTGTCCGAGAACAAGCCGAATGGGTGGAGGCATCTTCATCCTAGCCAGACATGATCCACACTTCCAATGCCTGACGTCACAGAGTACAAACAACTTAGATTCCATCATGATCTCAAATAAGCATCTAGCAACATGTCTGTTCTACCAAATGCCTTCTACATGCACTGATGAGCTCTCCACAGTCCTCGACCTAACATGCAACCGGACTACCCAAAGAAAACCACTTTGGCTGCTTGGCAATTTCAACCTCCCTGTGCTACCTACGAAGCATGCCATATCCTTTCTGGATGCAGTGACTGCATTGAACTACAAGCAACTAATACACACACCTACCCACACAAGAGGAAACACTTTGGACCTTATCTTTGCATTCTCATCCACACACAAATCAATTAACCGAAACCTACCACAGGTCCTCCCTGTCCCCTGATCAAACTATAATTCCATTATTTTCCACATCCCCGTCAACACGGAAGACCATGGTCCCTCTGTGACTGCTCCACCACCACCTCATCAATTCAGACATTTTAACCAAGAAACCTTCCTTGAAGAAACTCTACATAATCTTAATACCAACACTACCAAACTGGATGAACTTATAGACATATGGAATAACACCTTAAGCAATGCCTCGCTCTTACAATACTCCTCACAGCCAAGAAGAATCACACAGCCTTATGGTTCTATGTGAGTCCTTAATTTGACTCAGGAAGCTTGAGTGGAAATGGCGGCACTCAAGACTCTCCCAGGACCAAGTTACATACATGAATAGCCTGCAGGAACCCCACAAAGCAACTGACCAGAAACAAAAGGAATACCACACTGATATCCTAATGTGCTCTCTTAACAAGCCCCAATAACTTTTCAAAATTTTCAAGTCCCTCATAAAGGACACAACTAAGCAACATCCTACAGGCACCCCTCACCCACAGAGCTTTGCTATCCACTTCCAAAACAAAACAAAGGTGAATATCCCTCATTTAGAAAATCCTCTCCCGGATAATCCCCCATTAGTAGACCCTGCTATTCCCAAGCTTTGCGCCTTCCACCCAAGTTCCACTGAACACATCGAACATCATAAAAGGGATTAACACCACCACATCTCCAACAGATCCATGCCTTGCATTCTGGATCAAGTTAGCTCGATCTGACCTAAGTGTAATCATTGCCAGAATCAAACATCTTTCCCTTACCATAAGTGTGGTACCATCATTCCTGAAGACTGCCTCCAACAGACCATTACTGAAAAATGGAAAACTGGATCCACTTGACATAAACTTCTATAGACCCATATCCAGCCTCCTGTTCCTGGTCAAGATAACTGAGAAGATAGTTCAGCAGCAAATTCAAGATCACATCGACGCCCACGCTCCACTTGACCCTCAACAGCATGGATTCCGACAGTAGAATAGTGTTGAAACCCTCCTGGCTACCATCTTGGACAGGCTCATTATGGGAATGGACAAAGCGAAGCAGGGGTTCATCCTAATATTCCTGGATATCGCCTCAGCCTTTGACATGGTCAGTCACAATCTCCCACTTGACCACCTACAATGGAAAGGAGTACTGAACATAGCCCTAGACTGGTGAACATCCTACCTGACAGGTTGCCAACAACAGGTGCACATAGGCGCCCAGGCATCATCCACATACCAGCGGATACAAGGAGTCGCCTTGGACCAACGATTGAGTATGGATATACACATAAAGAATGTTACCAAGGCAGTATACTATAAAATAAGGACCCTCCGTCACCTTCACCCACTCCTGGATGCGACTGACTTTCGCACCTTATTCCAGGCACTTATCTTTCCTCACCTTGACTATGCCAATTTCATTTTCCATGGTCTGCCAAGATACATACTTCATCCACTTCAAATGGCCTTGAACACTGCAGCCCGAACCCTATATGGAGCCTCCAGGTTTGAATATGTCACACTCATCTTAAGGCGATTACATTGGCTCTCAATAGTGAGTCACCTCAATTACAAGACTCTATTAATGACATCTAAAGCTCTACACAACCTGTCCGTAGACTCCCTGGTGGTAATCGTACAACAGACCCGAACAATAGAATGAGGAGAACAAGCATGGTAAACACACTCACCACCCCTGCAGCAATAAGAGAGAGTACCCAAGCTGTCAAGAACATTATACGCACCAACTCTGAGGAACACCCTCCCTGCCTCAATCCGATCCATCTCCAAGCTTTCTACCTTTAGGAAAGCAATAAAGTCTCATTTATTCCAACTATTCTATGAACATATGCCATAACCATGCCATAGACATGGCCTGCCAACCACATACCAGATTGTAATTTAGTTCTCCCCGTTACTACCCAAGTTGACGCCCCTGGGCAATGTTCAGTGTTTACTGTTCCTGTGTTGCCTGTTCAATGTAAAATGTGTATTCTTTCTTGTTCTATGTAAACTGCGCTGATTTCAAAATAGTGCAGTATATAAAATCAAATAAATAAAAATAACTTAGACATGGTTTCACAGAATTTCTGACACAAGTACATGGCACAAAAAAATCTTTGGAGTAAGCATCTAGAGCAGGAATCAATAGATTCATAAGGCAAAACGTCTAAGAAGGGTTTTCCACAAAGCTCAAGGTTAGACAAAGAAATGTGGACCAATTAGGAAATGGAAGCCAATAGTACCAGAAATATAAGACACAGTTAAGAATAGGCTGGCTAGAGCCAACCCTCCCTCTCTACCCCCTACCAGGAAGCATAATAACTCCTGGAAGACCAAAGTCCTCTAACCTGACACCAGTTTGAGGCCAGGGTTCTTTTTCCATGTTGTTTTTGGATTAAAACAATATGAAACAACATGGGAAAAGAGAAATTAGGCTTACCTGCTAATTGTTGTTCCTTGAGGAACTCCAGTCCGGTCCCGCAACTCTGGGTAGTGCATCTCTTCCAGCAGCTTGGATACTGAACATGTCATCTTTTTGATGACACCAGTGTACTTATGCAGCTGGCACTGCCCACCAGCTCCAGTACCTACTGACAAAGCAGACTCAGAGGAGCAACAAATAAGTAGTTAAACATGCAACAAATACTTCTATGCCTAAATAAACTAGTACCCCCTCCATTCCCTGGGAAGGATACCCTGTCCCGCCCTCCAGGTTGAGGAGGACTACCCGTTGAGTGCCCAAGCAACTCCAACCAGCGGGGAGCAAGCGACCAACAGCTCTTCCAGTCCGCCCCACCAAACGCCAATTACACACCATTCCTCGGCTCCTCCTGGCCACGTCCTCCACCAAGGAAACCAGATTCAGGACTGGGGTACGCACAGATTATCACAGAAAGCACTCAGGGAGGGTTCCGGGACTGGACTGGAATTCCTCAAGGAACAACATTTAGCAGGTAAGCCTAATTTCTCTTTCCTTATCATTCCTCCAGTCCAGTCCTGCACCTCTAGGATGTATCAGAGCAGTTAAACTAATGGGAGGGACCTGCACAACCGGCCTGAAGCACTGCCAATCCAAATCAAGTGTCCCCCACCGCCTGGACATCCAGGTGATAATTTATTTATTTATTTACATTCTCTTATATACCGTGCTATTCTGCATCAGTGTGGTTTACATTGAACAAACTGAAATTACATTGAACAGGGCATTATAACTTGGAGATAACTCTTTTACAGGGAACATGGGCAATGGAGGGTTAAGTGGCTTGCCCAAGACTACAAGGAGCACCTGTGGGACTAGAAACCCCAGTCCTTCTGGCCCAAGGTTGCTGTCCTCTAGTGGGATTTGAACCCCCGACCTTCTGGCCTGAAGTACCTTGCCCCAACCACTAGGCCACTCCTCCACTCCAAATAATGCTTAGAGAAAGTATGTAGCGACGACCACATTGCCACCCTACAGAACTAAACTATACTCTGCCTACAAGGCTGCCTGAGCCCTCGTGGAATGCACCCAAAACCCCGCTGGCATGTTTTACCCTCCAAGATGTATGCCGACGTGATTGCATCCCTGATCCTTCTAGAAATGGAGGCCTTAGCTGCCGCCTCACCTTTGTGTGGCCCGCCAACAGAACAAACAGACAGTCCGATCTCCGAAAGGATGATGTCCTTTTCACATACCTTCACAGGGCTCTTTTAACATCCAGGCGGCACAGCTGCGAAGTGGCAGGGCCCACATCTATGCTCACCAGAGCCAGTAAGAAAATGGCTTGATTTACATGAAATGCTGACACCACCTTGGGCAAAATGAAGGTATCAGGCACTGGACCACTTTCTCCTTGGAGAAGGAAAGGAATGGCTCCTGGTATGACAGGGTCTGAAGTTCTGAAATCCTGTGTGCCGAGCAAATCGCCACCAGAAATACCATTTTCAGAGTCAAATCCTTCAGGGAAACTCGACTTAATGGCTCAAAGAGTTCCTCAGACATCACCAGATTTAGATTCCAAGGTGGTACCACTGCCCTCCTTGGCAGATGGAGGTGGGTCACCGCCCTTAGAAATCTCAGCACGTCTGGGTGTGTACCCAACGGCACCCGGTGGACTTTCCCACAATAACATAAAATCGCCGCCAGTTGCACCCTCAAGGAAATGGTGGCTAGGCCCTTATGAAAACTGGATTGCAAGAATGCCAAGATGTCTGGGACAGAGGCAGTGGAAGAGCGCGCCTGCCTTTCTCTGTACCATGATCCAAAGATGTGCCACATGCGGATGTACGCCAGGTTCGTAGACCTTCTCTGGACCTGTAGCAAGGTTGCTATCACTGAGCCTGAATATCCTTTCTTCAACCTCGCCCTTTCCAGAGCCATGACGTAAGCGAGAATGGATCCACTGGGACATGCAAAGCGGCCCCTGCATCAAGAGGTCCTTCCAAACTGGAAGCTGCCATGGTCGATCCGCCAGTATCTGAATTAGGTCAGCATACCACAGGCACCTCGGCCAGTCCAGTGCCACCAGAATTACTAATCCCCAGTGCACCTCTATCCATTGCATTACCCAGCCTATGAGCACCCATGGGGGAAAAGTATAGAGAAGACCCTCTTTGGGCCACCACTAAATTAGAGCATCCAGGCCCTCTGACATTCTTTCTCAACTTTTGCTCTGTATTCAAGGCATTTGGGCTACTTTTGTCTTTATTGGAACCTCTCTGCTGATATGCCCTATCTTCAGTCTTTTATTAGTATCATTCAAGGATACATTGTTCCGAACCATGCGCTCTTGGGCGACTACCGGCTTTCCTCTATTATCTAGGTTAAGGCCAGTAGCTTGGTTCCGTCCCAGATAAGGTGGTGCTCATCCCTTCAGAACAGCCCCTCCTTTCCCCAGAATGTTCTCCAGTTCCTAACAAATTCAAAACCCTCATTCTTATTCCATCATCTCTTCCACGCATTGAGACTCCAGAACTCTGCCTGCCTTTTGAGTCCTGCGTGTGGAATGGGAAGCATTTTGGAAAATGCTACCCTGGAAGTTCTGGATTTCAACTTCCTACCTAAAAGCCTAAATTTAGCCTCTAGAACCTCCCTACCACACTTGCCTATGTCATTGGTACCAACATGTACCAAGACAGCAGACTCCTCCCCAGCACTATCTAAGAGCTTGTCTAGGTTTCGCATGAGATCCGCTATCTTTGCACCAGGCAGGCAGGTTACCAGGCAATCCTCACATCCACCAGCCAGCCACCCAGCTATCTACATGCCTAATGATCGAATCACCAACTATAATGGCTGTCCTAACCCTTCCCTCGTGGGCACATGGCCCTGGAGAAATGTCCTTGGTGCGAGAGGGTTTTACATCACCTGGAAGACAGGTCCTAGCTACAGGATCACTTTCTGCCACACCAGAGTGATGCTGTCCTGTCACGTGACCTCTCTTCTCCATGGCAACAGGGATGCTGCCAGACTGGAGGTGGGATTTCAGTACTATATCCCTGTAGGTCTCGTCTATGTACTTCTCTGTCTTCCTTATGTCTTCCAAGTCTACTACTCCAGCCTCTAGCTGCTTGGAGACTGAGCATATTGGGACTGGTAGGCGGTGCCAGCGGCATAAGTTCACTGATGTCACAAAAAGATGACATGCTTAGTCTCCAAGCTGCTAGAAGAGGTATACTACCCAGAGGTGCTGGACTGAACTGGAGGGACGATAAGGAATGTTGTTTCAAACCAATGCATATTCTTATTGCTTTTCAACATTATGGAAGGAATGCTAGTAACTCATAAGTCATAAAGAGTGGCAAGCCCTTGCCCTCAAAACCAAGATGGCTGCCTTCTACCTTTTGTCCAGCATACCCTCTGTCCTTTCACTCTAAGTTGTGGTAAGCAATAAGAACATAAGATATGCCAGACTGGGTAAACTAAAGGTCCATCAAACCTACCATCCTGTTTCCAGCATTGACCAATCCAGGTCATAATTACCTGTCAGGTTTCCAAAAGGTAGACAGATTCCAGGGGTAAGCAGTGGATTTTCCCAGTCCCCTTTAATAATGGCTTATGCATTTTTCCTCCAGGAACTTGATGAAACCTCTTTTAAACCCAGTTACACTAACAACCTTTACTACATCCTCTAGCAACGAATTCCAGAGTTTGATTGTGGGTTGAGTGAAAAAAATATTTTCTCTGATTAGTCTTAAATGTGCTACATTGTAACTTCATTGCATGTCCCCTAGTCTTTCTGCTTTTTGAAGGAGTAAACACCATCTACATTTACCCGTTCTACTCCATTCTTCTCTGTTTCCTCTCCCCTACTACATTGTTTAGATATGATGAACAATTTTCAAGGCTAGAGATTTCTTTGAAAAGTGAGTCATACTGTAAACAAGGTTTCTAAATATGAAGATGGGGCAACTGCAAAGACTGCTTCCTGAGATGGGGGAGCAGTTATAGGTTAGAATGTGCTGCAGATAAAAACAGGGAGTTTGTTCAACAGAGAAGGTGTGATATCCGAGCACAGTGACATTCCAATGGGCCTCTGTAGGAACGGACTTCTGTCAACATTCCCCATTGAGTGTGTGCCTCGTTCTTTGTCTCTCTCTCTTGTCATCCTTTTTTTCTTCTCAGCACATTTGATGCCCTTAGTAAAGCCCACATGCTAACAGATTTAGTTGAAAATTTCTCTTCACAATACCATGGAAAATTATTTATTTTGAGAGATGAAGGGCTGTATGGAACTATCAGGCAGAAAGTCTGCTCATTAGTTTACATTGCGGTTTTAAGATAGTTCAGCTTTTGCCCAGGAACTTAACAAAGAGAAAATAGTTTAATGGAAAAGAAAACATGTAAAAGTGAAAACTTGTAAAGAAAGTGCTGCAGGAAATTTCAGCCAAAAAGTCTACAGGCTCTTTTCTTCAAAGGTTTTCACATAAAATGTCTTCAGAATTTCTTCTCTACCAGAATATGTTGGTTGTACTATTGAGTGTACATTGGTTGCTTATATAATTGGGTATGCCATTGGTTCCACTGATGGGTTTCCTGTTGGGGTTATATTATTGTGTCTGTTGGTTTCAGTGTTGGGTGTACAATGGATTTTATTGTTGGGTATGCTGTTGGTTGTACTGTTGAATATATAGTTCATTATACTATGGAATAAACTGTTCGTTGTACTCCTGAGTATGTGGTTAGTTCGGTTAAGTATATTGTTGGTTGTACTGTCGGTTATATTGTTGGGTATTGGTGGTTATATTATTAGGTATGTTATTGGTTTCAGTGTTGGGTGTACAATTGATTATATTGTCGGATATGCTATTGGTTGTACTGTCGAGTGTATAGTTCATTATACTATTAATAAGCTGTTGGTTGTACTGTTGAGTACACTATGTGGTTGATTAGGTTAGGTATGCTGTTGGTTGCACTGATGGGTTTCCTGTTAGTTATAATATTGGGTGTGCTATTGGTTTCAGTGTTGGGTATGCTGCTGGTTGTACTGTTGAGTGTATAGTTCATTATACTATTGGATAAGCTGTTGTTGTACTATTGAGTATGTGGTTGTTTAGGTTAGGTATGTTGTTTGCACTGATGGGCTTCCTGTTGGTTATATTATTGAGTATGCTGTTGATTTCAGTATTGGGTGTACAATTGATTGCATTGTTGTATAAACTGTTGGTTGTTCAGTTGATTATATTATTGGAAAAGTAATTGCTGTACTGGTAAAGGTGCATTTATTTATTTATTTACATTCTCTTATGTACCGCGCTATTCTGCATCAGTGCAGTTTACATGGAACATCAGAACTTACACATTTCAAAGTTGATTTGCATTTACAATGAACAGGTAATTGAACTAGGATCAAAACTGGGGTAACTATTTACATCTTGACAATCTAGTATAGAATGTTTCCTTTGTACTTCATTGGCTGTCTAGTTGAAGGGGGTTCTAGTGGTACCGTCTTCCGGGTAATACGAGAGGAAGAGATGATGTTTTAGTGCTCTCCTAAACTGAGTTAGATCAGAAATTTCTCGGATGCTGGGTGGGAGGGCGTTCCAGCACCTAGGTGCACAGAATTTGAAGGCTCTGTTTACTGCTGCTTGGTTGCTCTGGGTTATTGCTTTCGGGATTATTAGTGTGTTGACCGCTGCAGACCTTCTAGATCTGTTAGGGGGGTTCCTCTGTATGAGCTCTGTTAGAGATGAGGAAGAGAGCCCATTGGTGGCTTTGAAGGTCAGCAGTAGGGTTTTGAATGCGAGCCTGGCATGTATGGGGAGCCAGTGGAGCTGTTTCAAGATGGGGGTTATGTGGTCGCTCCTGGCTGCTCCCAGAAGGACTCTTGCTGCTGAGTTCATCGCGAGCTGTAGCAGGTGCAGAGTGGACAGAGGGAGGCCTTGCAGTATGGCATTTGCGTAGTCGAAATGCGGTATGATCAACCCTTGATAGATTGTCCGGAGGTCATCCGGTTCCAGCAAGGAGCGTAGGTGCCGAAGAGATCGGATCTTATGGTATACTGCTCGTGCTATATTGCTTATGTTCCCCTTCATGTCTAGACATTGGTCTAAGGTGACTCCAAGGTATCTGATTGTGGGCTTGGTGAGAAGTTCTGCTTCTTTGACCTTCAGATAGGGTGGTGTGATGAAGTTTGGGTTCCTTGTGATGAATAGGACCTCCGTTTTCTTATGTTGAATTCGAAGATTTTGGGTTTGGAGCCAGATGGATACTGCGTTGAAGCATTCTGCCAGTGGGGAGAGGTCTAGATTTTCTGTCGAGAATGGCATGTAAAGGAGAACATCGTTGGCATATATTAAGCAGTTCACATTGAAAGATCGGATAATGTCGCATATAGGCTGCATGTATATGTTGAACATCAGCGCAGAGAGGGAGGATCCTTGCGGGATGCCTTGATTCTGGTGGAATGGCTCTGATGTTGAGGCCCCTGATCGTACGTGCTGCCATCTATCCGAGAGATACGACTTGCACCATTCTAGTGCAGTATCGCATATCCCCTTCTCCTTGAGACGTTGCAGGAGGAGCTCATGGTTTACTGAATCGAAGGCGGCTGCTATGTCCATGAAAATGAGAACACACCCATGATGGATGTTGTCAATACCAGTCATTATATTACTAAAGAGTGTGGTGAGGAGTGTTTCAACCCCATGTGCCTCTCTAAAACTATGTTGACAGGGATCAAGTGGAGCGGACGTATCAATGTGTTCTTGAATTTGTCTTTGGACATCTTTTTCTATAATTTTGGCCAGAAGTGGAATGCTTGATATCGGTCTGTATGGGTCTGTATGAGTCCGCTTGCTGTTCTTTAGAAGAGGTCTAATGGAGGTGCGTTTAAGTGATTGGGGGAATGTGCCTGTTGTGAAGGAGCGGTCCATGAGCCTAGCTATAAAAGGGCTGACGTCTGATCGTAACTCCTTTATCCAGAAAGCAGGGCAGGGGTCTGTTTGTGCAGTGGTCGTGTTTATCCTAGCAATTGTGTCTTCAATATGTTCCTTGGATGGCGTGGAGAATGTGGACAATGGTGATAGATATCTCGGCTCAAGTGTGGTGGTGGGTGCTGGGGGTTTATTGGTCTGGCAGAGCTTTGCTTGTAAGTAATCAGCGAAATCTTGGGGGTGGATCTCACTTGTTTGCTTAGGTGCTGGTTCTTTTGTGAGGTTCTTGACAAGAGCGAACAGGTCGTGAGGCTTGTTCAGGGACCGTTTTAGCATGTCCATGTGGAATCTTCTCATGTTCTCTGTAACTGCTTGGCGGTGATTTACTAGTTGCACGTTATATGCTTTTTGGTCCTCAGTGGAGTGTGTTCGGCGCCAGCGTTTTTCCAGCTTCCCCAGGAGGTTGAGAGAGGAGCTTAGCTCAGTGGTGTACCAAGCTGCGTTGGCCTGTTTCCCTGGCGGTTTGTTTGAAGGTGGACGTAGAGCAATAGCACTGAGGCTCTTATTCCATTTGGAAACCAGCTCCTCCGGATCAAGTGTTGTCGAGGTGAGGAGTGGGTGGGTTTGGTTTAAGATCTTGTTTTTGTCAAAGGCCTGGAACCTACGTGGCGTTGCTTTGGCTTTGCTACAGGGCCTATTGGTGTCTATTTGGGGTTTGTTGGGCAGGGGTATTTGAAATATGATCAGCTTGTGGTCGGACCAGGTGACTGCGGTGGTGGATAGCATGGAGGTGTTGGTTGTGTTGGAAGTTGTCTGTGGGGCGAAAACGAGGTCTAATATACCCCCTTTTACATGGGTGGGTTCGTTGACCAGTTGCTTGTATCCTAGTTCTTCAAGAGCATCAAGGAATGCTGAGGCCTGAGAGTCGTGCAAGGAGGGCAGATTGAAGTCTCCTAGAACCCAATTTGGAGTGCCTGGACACTGGGAGTTGGAGGCGATTATTGTTGAAAGGGCGTCTGTGTCTGTTGATGGGGCCCTATATAAAAGGTTGATGGAGCAGTGCTTGTTGTATATGGTGATTATGTCAAAGTATGCTGTACTAGTTGCGCGGCTCATGTGGAACTGGAGGTCCTTTTTAGTAATGGCGAGTACTCCCCCCCCCCTCGTTTGTCATTTCTATAGCATGTGTGTATTGCGAAGTTGGTAGGTAGTAACTGGTTAAGGAGCACGTTATCATCACTGGAAAGCCATGTCTCAGTAATCAAGAGTACATCAAGGGCGTGAAATGAGATCATGTCTGAGATGATTTCTTATCGTTTGGTTGTCTTCGTAGGTATGTTGTTGACGGCCATGTTGAATGTGCAGCTCGTGATATTACTAGAGATGCTCCCAGCTGTTCTTTTGCTTGTACAGTTGATGTGGTACTGGGTATGATTTTGGTTCTACTGTCAAGTTCATAGCTGATTGACCTCTTGTATATAGAAGCTCGTCAGTGGCTTGATAAATTATTCTTGTTCAGCTGGCTAAACTGTTGGATTTGTCGTTGACTTTATTAATGTGTACATTGTTAATTCTGCTGAACAGTATCTTGATGAGGCTTCATTTTGTTGTATTATTTTTTATTTAACCATGGAATTGAAAAACTTATAAGCCACCCTTCAGAGGATCCTACTACAGCAATGTTCAACAACAGACACAATAAAATGCAATCAATAAGTTTAGGTCCTAAAATAAAATGTAGAAACTCCTTATCCATACGCCATGGAAGTATGAACTTGCTGAAGTTCTACATAGTAGCCAGCAGGAACTAGCCACGTTGTTGGTCTCGCCAAATGTTTTATAACTTCTCTCCATTCTAATATTACTAGAAAATGTATCTCACAGTGACTGCCACTGAATGGATTTAACTCATAGGTTCTTCAAAAATACCTCAAGGCAAGTTAAATCAGGTGTTTCCCTGTCTCTGGAGTACTTACAATCTAAGTTTGTACCTGAGGTAATAGAGGGTTAAGAGACTTGCCCAAGATCAGAAAGAGCAGCAGTGGGGTTAGACTCAGTTTTGCCTGGTTCTTGGCCCACTACTCTAACCATTAGGATGCTCCTCCACTCGTAAACCCCTCCCTCCCCTCCCAATATGCTCTTTGTAAATGTTAAAGCGTAGGAATCACCAACAGTTGTATCTGGCTAGACCTCAGTGTCCTTCTTGGTACATGCTAGTTCCGTTTTTCATCAAAACAGATACATTTTCTAAGTCTAACCACCGCAAATGAAAAGGTTAATAGTTTGTTTTTTTTTAATTTAGATCACACCTTTACAGTAGAAGCTTAAGATAAGTTACATTCAGGTGTGGTAGGTATTCCCCTGTCCCCAGAGGGCTTAAAATCTAATGTCATGGTTTTAAATTTATCCCTGACACCTACTGACAGCCAACTGAGTTTTTCAACATTGGCGTGTACTTTTCTCATTGTGCCCTCCCAGTATGGATCTCACCTATATGTTCTGCACAACCAGTAGCTTTATGGACCAAACTGGCCAGCAGTCCCACCAGCAAGGCATTGCAATAGTGCAAGAGGAAATCACTAGGGAGAAGGACACTTTTCTATATGCCCCAAAAGCCAGATGCGGACCAAGTCCCCAGACTTGTCTCAACTCACTAAATGCTTTTTTTGGCTGATGCTTCAAATGCAAAGAGTTCTCAAACTTCACACCTAAACCCCCAGTCCATTTTGAAGGGAGGCATCCTATGCCCTCAACCTTTGGCCAAGAGGATCCGAACCCCCTAATATCAACAGCTCTGTCTTGAAAGTGTTCCATTTGAGTTTTCTTTGTTCCAAAGAATTTCGAGTCCCTTTCAGACAGGGAGTAACATTTTTCACCTTTTCAGCCAAATCCACCCTTAATGTTAGCACCAGCTGAAAGTAGCTTATTCTGGGTATATAAATTTACTGACTGCGCCATTGAGCGCACTGTTCTGCTTTGTAAATATATATACAGGGTGGCCCAAAAAAGTGAGAACATCTCGTAAATTAAAAGCTTAAATAGTTTACTTATTTACCTTTTTTAGCTATATAACGCCTTTATTTCAACAATTTCCGGTCGCCATCTTTTTTTTTAAATGTGTCAATCGTTTACATCTGTCTTTTTGAATTTTTAAATAACTTATACGCTACGAGATGTTCTCACTTTTTTTGGGCCACCCTGTATATATAGGCGATGGCTGCTTCCTAGCTGGAAAACTGCCAATCCTACAGTTAGTTTTGTGTTTGTCAGGTTTATCTTTCGTGTCTAAGGTCCCTCTGTAATCAGTTGCTCAGAAAAATTGTTCTCTTGCAATGAGCTGGTTGCTAAAATGGTACAAGAGCCAAAGCTGCTCCAAGCAGAGTTTTGTGGTGAGAGCCCTGCCCCATATTTTTCAGAGGTGAGTGCTGAACAGATGGATCTGAGGGCTTGGCAAATGACCCTGGGCCCCTATCGTCAAACCAGTTCTCCCCGATCTGCTCAGAGCACCAGAAGTCAAAATGCCTCAGAGCTGAAAGGACAGCAATTGAGCAAGCAAAGGTGGAATAGTACGAAAATAAACTTAACTCTAAGGGTACTCAACACCAACGCCCAGTGCCTCGCTCATAAAGCCAGTTCCAGAGCCGTGCAATAGCGCAGGCTATCTCGAACAGGAGCCTGCTTTTGGTAACCAGGGCAAGAAGGTTGAACTTCACTTGGTGTCCCTTGGGCCAAGTCACTCAGAGTAGCTGCATCAGTAGGGGACCAGATCTCAGAGCACTACAGTCCAATGCTCTCATCTTTTAAACCTGTAACTTAAAACGGTTTATTCCATTTGGGCTGATGCTTTTTTTTTTCAAACATAGATGGGAATTATGCACATTAAGACTGTTTTACATGTGCTAAAACGTAAAGATTTAGCTTGCACAGTAAGCCAGTTTGGAAAGATGTTAACGTGTGTGAGAGCCAAAAGATTTCGTATGCACATGCATACAAATAAAGAAATGTGGGGGGCGGAGCCTGATGTCCAGCGGGTAGGACGCTTTGCGTTGAAGCTCCCGAGAGGCCTACTTAGAATCCTGACTTAATACCTATACAAACTTACTATTTTGCTCCGAGCTGACCGGGGTACCTCGGGGGGGGATGGCGGCCCATAAACCAGCGCGCTTGGACTTCGGGTCTCCTTCTTCTTCTCACGGAAAACGCTCCAAAACAGAGGTGTCCTCCCCCCAGAAGATGGTTCCATTTCGTGCAAACCCCGAAATGCACCTGGAGATTTTGGAGGAAATACGCGGTGTGAAGGAATTGGTGCAGTCCAATGGAGAAGCGCTTCGAGCCATGCGAGAAGACTTTGGAGTGCTCCAGGACCGACTTGAAAGTCTTTCATCACGGCAGGACAACATGGCGGGGGTCCTCGACTCGCACGCGGTGCGCTTGGGCAAACTGGACAAGGCTGAGCGCCAGATACAGAATCTTCAAAAGGAGTTAGAAGATAGCAATAATCGAGCCCGTCGCAACAATGTGAGGCTCCTCGGAATGCCGGAGGGGGTGGAAGCAGGAGATATAAGAGAATTCTTGCTCAAAACTCTTCCCTCCTTGCTGAAGATCACTTTTCATAGAGAACTGGAAATCGATCGAGCACACCGTGTTCCTGCCCACATGGCGCCCAACCGCACTACCCCCGGCCTATTATCTTTAGCTTGCTACGATATCAACAAGTGGAACAAATTTTAAATGCTGCCCGAGCGAATCATCATTTGGAATTTGAAGGTCGTAAAGTCTCCTTCTTTCCTGATTTGGCAAAGCCTACCGTTGACCGTCGGAAGAAACTCCTTGCTCTTCGCCCTCGACTTCAACAGCTACAGGCTCGCTTTGGCCTGTTGTATCCAGCGAAGCTCCGAGTGACTCTCCACAACCAAACCAGGACTTTCGAAGATCCTGATCTACTATCAACATTTTTAGACTCCAAAGAAGCAGAGCAGATGCGCTAATCCCAAATCTTGGACTCTTATCTGTCGACTCTGTCCGCCATTTTGAAGGGCCCGATGCGGCGGTCATAGCCAAGCACAGAGATTGCCTGGACTTTCTTTCTTTCTCTATATGACTTTTGTTTTTTGGTCTCCTATCCCTTCATGATGTGTGCCTCGGTCGGATTCGGAGCACGCACAGTCCTACAGGTTATGTGTTTTTTCAATTTCGGCCTTCTCTGGGGTTTCTCCCCGCAGACACATGGTCGCCAGTAATTTTGGGGTTTTGCTTCTCCTCTACCTTACTGCGGTTTTCTTTGTTAAAGTGGGGTGCTTCATTGTATTATATTAGCTTATTTTCTTATGTCATGTGTACAGCCAGATACAGTCAGTTTGAGGGACATAGTGAAATTATGTGTGCTATAATGCTCAGAATTTTTAACTTTTCTGAATGGCCTTATGTAAAATCTTATCAATCACCGTAAAAGGCATTAATGGTCCACTCAAAGGAAAGAAAATCCTTAGCTATCTTAGCCATGAGCATGTTGATTTAGTGTTTCCTCAGGTAACGCATTTAAACTTTGCTGAAACACTGAAACTCAATGCTAAGCCTTACATGGTAGCTGCCTATTCTCCCACCGTTTCCAAATGGTACGGGGTAGCCATACTGGTTAAGAAGTCTTTGCACGCTACTGTACTTGATATTAGCGTTGACAAAGAGGGTAGATGGGCCCGTGTACACCTTGAGGTTGGAGATAGTGAATTCACGTGTATTTGCATTATGCCCCGAATGTGGACAACCCTGCTTACTATGCAAGTATTGCGCAGTTGGCATTGGCCTCTGCCAATGCTCCATTAATACTTGGTGGCGATTTTACTCCAGTGTTCCCTCAATCTTTTCTTCTCAAATAAGGCGCTCGTTGGCTGGAAGATCCAGTACCGAGTAGACCTGTGTGGCTAGATATAGAAGCGGGCCTTTGCAAACCGATTCCTCTTACTTTTCTCCCTGGTATGACTCTCCCATCAGACTCCCACTATCCACCAATGCTTTTAGACACTTTAGGTGCCTTTAATACTCTTATGCAATCTTTTAGACTCCCGACTCTGGTCAGTACAACTTCAGCATCGCCTTCGGAGTACTAGGGTACTCCCGCCATCGACATTCTCTGCATAAGGTTGATTGGAGACTTTCCGATCTATCGGTAGTTCACCGGGTGTAGCATCCAATTTTTACTAAACCTTATGTAGTGCTATAACTAGAGATACCCCTATAGCGCAGAAAGTATGGGAGAGAGAATTGCATGTGACTTTGACCTCGGAGCAATGGAGCCTTATCTGGAGTAGAGGGACACGGGTTCCCGATCCGCCTCACTTACTCAGACCCTCTTCTTTCTAGCCCACCGGTGTTTTTACACTCCTCACAGATTAGACAAATGGAACACTACTCAGAGCAATGGTTGCTGGACATGTCCTGCGGCCATTGGTTCATTGCCTCATGTTATGCATGAATATCCCGCACTACAGTATTACTGGCGTCGGGTCTGGGGTCGTATTTAGTCTATCTCGCACTCTCAGGAGCCCCTTTCTTGGAGGATAGTGGGACTTCGCCCAGTTGCGGGGATCCCCTCTCTCCCCAAAAAATGGCTTATCTCCTTTCGAACTTTATGCTTGGCATTGCTATTTCCCTAATTAAGTAATACCGGAAATTTAGCTCCCAGCTGAGCTCCAATGAATGGTGGAATCATGCCTGTCTTTATAGTAAATATGTACAAATACCTCGTCTGTTCGCTTCCCCTGTTCAGACTCCTTCTCATTGGTCTCATTGGAAGATGCTCAATGACTATGTACATTTTGCTAAATGCTCTCATCTGACTGTCTAACTTTGTATATATCTCTGTCCCATGATCATGCTGTATCGTAGATGCTCTTTTGATCGTTTGATGTATACTCACTGTTAATTGGAAGTGCCCACATGCTGATCTAATCGGGTAGAGAAGAAGCATCGGGGTGGGGGGTAATTGGGTTTACTTTTCCTTATTGTATACTTGTTTTGTCTCCTTTGGTGTGTTGTTTCTTTTGTTTGTTGCAAAATGAAAATAAAAGTTTAAAAAAAAAACAAATAAAGAAATGTTTCATGCAAATGAGATATTTGCTAGTATATGCTCTTCTCCATGAACTACTTAGGTCTCAGCTCGTAGAACCTAAAATTTAACATGCGTCAGACCAGGTGTTGACTTTTTACCTCAGATGCTATTCCAAGGGCTCAGGTAGGAATCATTGGAAGTTACAGATGGAGGAGGCGGGATTGTTAAAGCAACAGATGTTCCACAGGAACATAAGAAATGCCAAGAGACCATCAAACCCAGCATCCTGTCCCCAATGGGGCCTGTATTACCCAGCGGATCCTAACATGGAGTCAGAACTGTTCCCCGTTGCTCACTGCCAGAAGAGGTGGTAACCCATCCTCTGGAAACTTGTCCAAACATTTTGTACACCCAGGTTTGTGATGAACCTTCACCACACCTTTCAGCAATAATTCTGCAGGTTAATTGTATGCTGAGCAAAAAAAAAAAACCAAAAAACGTTCTCTAGGTTATTCTCAGTGTGCTACCTGTTTGTTTCATGGAGGGTCCCAGTGCTATTTGAAAGGGTAAAGAAACCTTTCTGCTATTTTATGTGCGCAGATTTATAGACTTGCTTTCCAAGAAGACTCGTGATTTTGTAAACCTCTGTCACATCCCTTTTCAGCCATCTCTTCTCCAAGATGAAGAGCCCTAGCCTGTTTCGCCTTTCTTTATAGGGAAGTGCTCCATGTCCTCTCTCACTGAATGCTAATAGAGAGGGAATGTTGTGGGAGACGTGGGGTAGAGGGTAGCAGAGGAGTGGGTGAGAGCAAGTCAGAGAGAGAAGACGCAGCAACGCACACTTGCGCACTTCAAAATACAATTCCTCGCTTATTTAAATAAGAACATCTAGTTTCCAAGCAAGAACGCACCGTATTTAAGGTGCAATGCTGGACAGGAACCGCTGTCATTGTGCTAGGCGCTGAGAGCGGGGAAACAATCACTTGTCGTCCGCGTCTTTCTGGCTCAGGGCTGGCAGATTTACCTCTGTGGCATTGGTGAAATGGAGGTGCCAAAACTTACTGACATCAGTCCTTCTTGTCGGCAGACATCTGAGGCATGTGCTTTGGGACCAGTTACTCCTCTCCTGGAACTATCTTTCCTTCCCCTTCTTTCCTGGGATTCAGATCCCCTCCAACCTCTGCCCTCAGCACAGGAACCAGCCCGCAGCTGCCAGACTTTTATACAGGCTTGCAGCAAGGAGTCTAAGCCATGAGAAAAAAGATGACAGGAAAGGTTAATTTAGTGTGTACTCATTTTTGTGGTAACATCACACTTTCCATGTGCTAAAGTTGATAGTGTATTGCTCGTTCAGTGGTGTTTTTAGCTCATATGGTAAATGTTTACTGGCACGCATACTAAAAAGGTTTTAGCGCAAATTTTAGTGCTATTGCTTCTGCTATATCATGGTGTCTTTCTTCCCTCTCCCTAACTCATGTTTTACATCACCTCCTAACTTCTGAGAATGCCTGTCCTTGTGTTATACTAATCGCCCCCTACCCCCCATATCTTCCTTCCTTCCCCTATTACATCACTGAAGATCAGCATTCTTTGTATCGTCTAACCTCACTTCCTTCTATATTGCATCAATCCTCGTTTTTCACCATTTCACCCTTCCCCATTCCGCCTACATTACGCCATCTCTCACCTTCCTCCATTCCTCTCCACCCTCCGTTGCATCATCTCCCACCTCTACCATCCCCTACTTCCATGCGTAGTAAAATGCTCCGAGCCTCTACGTACCACTCCCATGGATAAAGAGCTCCAGGCTGGCTCTACGTACACAGGAAGGTACCGGTATTCCTGGGTGGAGCACCAGATGATAAAGTGAAGAGGGAGGCAGGAGACAGTTCCAGACTCACTATGTATCAGCTGGCTCCGTTTTCTTGTTTTTAAGGCCAAAATGGAGCCAATTGGCAAATCTAATGACAAAACCACATTACCGTAAAAAGAAATTCTGACATTCAACCCCTCCAGCTTCCTCCCACCTTCTCCAGGCCAGGATCTTGACCCGTTGCTTCTGGCTTATTTTTCATCGTTCAATTGCAGCTTCAGGAAAAGACTACTACTATTATTTAGCACTTATATAGCGCCACGCACACAGCGCTGTACAGACATACATACAAGAGACAGTCCCTGCTCGTCAGAGTCGCGCTCGTCCGAGCTTCCAGTCTAGTCGAGACAATACAGAGCATTAGTCAGTTTGGTGCAGAGCACAATATGGTCTTTACAACTCAGTCATGGAAATTGACGGGAGTCAGGTTAAGATAAAGGATAGAACTCAGGATCTGAAAGCGACAGTGAAGAGGTGGGTCTTCAGCCTGGATTTGAAGAGGGCCAGAGGGTGCTTGGCGTATAGAGAGCGGTAGGTTGTTCCAGGCGTAAGGAGAAGCAAGGTGAAAGGAGCAGGCGTTAGCTGTGCGCGTGAAAGGCCTAGAAAGAAGTCATTTGTTAGCGGAGCGAAGTTGCCGAGGGGGGATGTAGGGAGAGATCAGAGATGAGAGGTATTGAGGGGCCGCAGAGTGAATGCATTTATAGGTCAGTAGGAGAAGTTTGAATTGGATGCGGAATTGGATAGGGAGCCAGTGAAGCGACTCAGTTCATCTCTTTAAGGACTAGAGGATCCAGCAAACACTTGTACCCTGAACCCTCTTGTCTCTCCTGCTGCAACAGGTAACTATTGACCTTTCGTCCCATAAATATCTCCACAACTCCCTAAAAATCTCAGCAAAAACTGTTTTATATGTTTTCCCCATTCATTCTGCCAGACGGTTACATCAGAATCAAAGAACCATTTTCTCTTTTCCTTCTCATAGGTTAAGGGTGGAAGGTTTTTGCCTTCTACATAATTCTATGGCCAACAAGTGGCCCATCTTACATTCTTATGATCAATAACTCTCTCTCCACCCCTCCCAAACAGCTACTGTCTTCCTTGGCTGTTGCTTCCTTTCAGACCTTTCATGCAACAATGGTAACAGGTTGAATGAATGTAGATATGTGGAGTGGTCTTCAAGTACATATGGTGTGTCCCAGTCCTTTGTACATTTCATTTACCTCCAGCTACAGATGTCTTTCTTTCTGCTGTCATATCTCACTTTCTACCTCTGACCCCTGTTACCTCTTTCTCCCACTTCTCTCTTATGTTCTCCCATGCAATGGATGGGGATTGCAGCCCATCTTGAAAGAGAGGAACTTCAATCCAGGAAAGGAAAGAGTTCACCTAGTCCAAAGTATTAAGCAATATTCTCTCCAGTTTAGCTGCTGAAACGAGGTCACAGATAGACAGATGGACACACCTTGTCCATTTTGATAAGGAATAAGTAAGCTGTCCATCATCCAAAGGGGGTTGAGAAAGGCACAAGTCCCTGGTGCCTGTCCACAGTCACCCCGATCCTGCGGTGATCTAGTGGTAAGAGATGCGGGAAACCTAATAGCAGGAGACTTGCTGGAGAGTGAAACTCCAGAGCACCATTTGACCTTCCCAGCATACCTATAACATGAATACTTGTGGCACGCAAAGCAAGTTCACAATTGGTTCATGGGCCAACTAATGTGGTAGGTAGAACACTGGACCTGATGTTGGATTGAGTAGGTCAACACTGTTTCAGTTTCCTGGAATGACTATCATTAGGTATAGTTTGGAAAACAGAGAGGGTATGAAGTGATTGATCAAGTGTCCGAATGGGCTATGGTCCCCAAAAAGTGGTTAGCAGTACTGAGCGATCTGTCAGAGCAGATGGAAACAGGATGAGAATCTTCTGGTATGAGTATAGCAAGTACTTCTCCTTTGAGGCAGTGAAGGTTTGTGCAAATAAACGCTCTCCGTGGTTTACAGACTCACCAGGTGCACGAAACATATACTGCGGAGATTGGAGAAACAGTGCAGGAAGCCTTGTAAGGAGGAAGATAAGGGAAAAATCTGTTTTGGAGAATATAGAGAATCTGCTTGTAACATTATCAGCAGTTTTTGGAGTGTCAGACTGAGAAGGTTTGAAGTAAAACAGGAGTTATTGCGGTGTTCCAAGAATTTACAGCTAACGGTAGAGATAAATGGTGTAGCTAATTCATTTCTCTGGTCATGATTTTTCAAAGTTCTTTTCAAAGAAGATCATTTTTATTTGTGAAGGCTTTTTGTCAGGGGATTTGGAGGTTTTAGGAGTGAAGACTGTGGAGTGGAGGAACAGCGACAGGTGAGGTGTGAGAGGTAGGGGAGTGTATTAATAATGAGGTGTTAGGTGGGGGTAGGGGGGAGCATCAATGCTTCATTGGATCAGAGTGTTTTCCCAGACACTATTAAGCAGTCCATTCTTAAACACCTCTTAAAGAAACCTACTTTAGATACTACCATCTCAGGACTCTGTATCCAATATATTGTCAACTGACCTTCTCCAGGCATTGGGTTGGAACAATTGCCTTAGAATGTATCACAGCTCACAGAGTATCCTTAAATTGGTAAAAAAAAAATCCATATAGCTTCAGACAAGTAAACGACCTGTATCCACACCCCACGTCATATAGCTTGGTAACACACCTCCTCCCTCTCTCTGTGCCAGCTTTACTCGTCCCCATCTAGTAACAGTAGCTGATAAGACAAGATGGAAGGAGCAACAACAAGGTTCTCTGTCTTACTCCTGCATATCCTGCTGCTCGTGACCATATCATCACTACTGACAAACACTCTGAAACTAGAACAAAGTATAAAAATACCAATATTTCACACTCACAGGCTCACACCCAACGTCAACCAAATGCTCCAGTTACATCTCCACCACCTCAGTTGTAGATGCTTCTTAACAAAGATCACACTGTCCACTGCACCCAACCAGAAGCCTCTTCCAAGCGCCAATAGTCTCCCCCTTCATTGTGCCCTCATTAATGTACATTCCACTAGAAACAAGGTCCCATTACTAGCCGACCTTATATCAGAGCATGACTTAGATGTACTATTTCTCACTGAAACTTGGTTCAATGAAACGGACACTGTTCTCATCAACCAATTATGCCCTCCATCATACGCAATCCACAAATGTAACAGATGTACCAGAAGAGGCAGAGGAATTTGCATCATAGCAAGAAGCAACCTAGAGCTCAGCACTACTAACTCTAAATCCACCCCAGGCATGCTTAGCATACAGAGCTCCGCAAGGTGATGTCTTGGATCTATCCACACTATTAGAAGCAGCATGCTCTCCTCCAACCAATCATCACCCTCTCATCCTTCTCGGAGACCTGAATTTATCCTCAGCCCCCCCCCCAAAACAGTCTGCCTCCTTCTTGGAAGCTATGGAGGCCCTCCAATTCACCCAGATTTTTACCTCTCCAACAAACAATCAAAGGAAACACACTTGACCTGATCTTCATGCCTCACACTCTCATAGCAGACGGCGGCCAAGCATCACACTCAATTCTCCCAGTGCCATGGTCAGATTACGCCTTGATCCTCTTCTCTACTCCACATACAAACCACAGAGTAGAATCAACAACAGCACCCCAGACAAAACAAAGATTCAGATAGTTTGACAACGACCTCTTCCTCGAATCAGTAATCCCTCAGCTAGAACTCCTTAAACATAACAATGCCGGCCTTGACTCAAAGATAGAAGGATGGAACAAGATTATGGCATCTGCAGCCCAAGTGTAGTGATAAGTCTCTGCAGAGCTAGGAGGGCCATAGATCTGGGGTAGTGAAAGCTCCCTTGCAGTCTTGCAAGCAACCTAGAGGTAACAAGCATAGGGAATCCTCCCTGTTGAGGGTAAAGGCCAAGGCAGAGAGGCTTGCATCCTGGAGATGAATGCATGGCTGCGTGGATGGTGACATCGAGAGCGTTTTGGTTTCCTGGACCATGGGATGCTGTTCCAAGGGTTGCAGAGCAGAGATGTCATCCATCTGTCCAAGAAAGGTTGACGCGTCTTCAGTAGTAGACTGGCTAATCTACTGAAGAGAGCTTTAAACTAGATTCATTGGGGATGGGTGAAGACAGCCCCCAGGTAAGTGAAAGCCCCCAGGTAAGCGAAACATTAAATACCTTTATGGAAATGGGTAACAGGGGTGACATATGGAAAGCAGTGTGTATAAATGCCCGTAGCATGGGAAATAAGATCCCTGATGTTGAACCATTGGTGGGAGTAGCTGATTTGGATTTAGTGGCAGTTACAGAAACATGGTTCACAGAAAACCATGACTGGGATGTAACTATACTTGACTATACTTTATTCAGAAAGGACAGGGTAGGAAGAAGGGGAGGAGGAGTGGCACTATATGTAAAAACTACTATTAAAGCTTTGGAATTACAGAGCTTAAAAGGGAGAGAGGAGTCACTGTGGGTTAAACTAGAAAGAGGGAAAGAGAAATCTATTTACATTGGTGTGATATACAGACCTCCCTCACAAGAGGAAGAGGTGGACAGAGAGTTAATTGAAGACATATGCAGCATTGCTAGGAATGGGGAAGTGCTACTGATAGGGGATTTCAATATGCCAGATGTTGATTGGCACATTCCTGCTGCAGTATCATCTAGACGTAAGGAGATCCTGGATTCTCTACAGCAGGGGTCTCAAACACGCGGCCCGCGGGCCGCATGCGGCCCGCGAGACAACTTTGTGCGGCCCGCAACGGCGGAAAACCAAAAATCCCCCAAAACCCTGGCTTCTGCTGCTGCCGTTGCCGCCGTGGCAGCAGCAGAATCAATTGTTAAATTTAAAAAAAAAACTGACTTCTGCTGCTCAAGCAGCTGTCCTGCGGCCCCTTTCCCTCTGCCCGGAGATCCGACTCTGCTCTCAGCGGCGTGCTTTTCAAGCCGCGAAGAGAGTATTCCCCTCTCGCGCGGCTTGAAAAAACCGCGCGAGAGGGGAATACTCTCGTCGCGGCTTGAAAAGCACGCCGCTGAGAGCAGAGTCGGATCTCCGGGCAGAGGGAAAGGGGCTGCAGGACAGCTGCTTGAGCAGCAGAAGTCAGTTTTTTTTTAATTTGACAATTGATTCTGCTGCTGCCACGGCGGCAACGGCAGCAGCAGAAGCCAGGGTTTTGGGGGTTTTTTGTTGGCCGGTAATGAGCTATGGAGGGGCTGACTGAACTGGAAGTGGGCTATTGGCAGAGGGGTGAGGGGGGGGGGTTATGACTGGTAATGGGCTGGGGGGGGGGGGTTATAACTGGTAATGGGCTATGGTGGGGGCTAGGACTGGAAATGGGCAGATGGGGGTTAGGACTGGAAGTGGGCTATTGGCAGGGGGGGTTATGACTGGTAATGGGCTGGGGGGGGTTATAACTAGTAATGGGCTATGGTGGGGGCTAGGACTGGAAATGGGCAGATGGGGGTTAGGACTGGAAGTGGGCTATTGGCAGGGGGGGGTATGACTGGTAATGGGCTGGGGGGGTTATAACTATAAATGGGCTATGGTGGGGGCTAGGACTGGAAATGGGCAGATGGGGGTTAGGACTGGAAGTGGGCTATTGGCAGGGGGGGGGTTATGACTGGTAATGGGCTATGGTGGGGGCTAGGACTGAAAATGGGGTGATGGGGGATACGACTGCAAGTGGGCTATGGGGGGGACTAGGACTGGTAATGGGCTATGGCGGGGGTAAGACTGAAAATGGGGTGATGGGGGGGTAAGACTGGAAGTGCGCTATGGGGAGGTTAGGACTGGTTATGGGCTATGGGGGGTCTAGGACTGGTAATGGGCTGGGGGGGTTGCTAGGACTGGAAATGGGCTGAGTGGAAGGGGGGCTTGAACTGCAAATGGCTGATGGGGAGGGGGGCTTGGAATGGAAATGGGCTGTGAGGGGAGGGAGCTAGGATTGGAACTGGGCTGAGGGGGGGCTAGGATTGGAAATGGGCTGATGGTGAGGCTAGGATAGGACTGGAAATGGACTGATGCAGGGACTAGAAAGGAGCAGATGCTGGGTGGGGCTGGAACTAGAAGGGAGCTGATGTTGGGGGAGGATTAGAATGGGATGGAGCTGGGAAAGTGAAATGGAGAGGGGAAAAATATTTTGTCTGGAAGAGAAGACAAATCTACAATTGGCCAGGTATTGGGAGAGTAAGTGGGGATTGAGGATGGAGGGGTAAAATTTGAGTGGATGAAATAGGAATGAGGAAAGAGCAAAAGGAGAAAGATTAGTATGTTAAAGCAGATGTAGAGAGAGAGAATGGAAAAAAACTAGAAGAGAGAAGAAAGGACAAATGGACAGCAGACGATGGAGATAGCAGAAGACACGAAGAAACCAGAAGTGGCTGGAGCAATTGCAACTGAAAAAAAATGCACAAAAGGTAGAAAAATATCTCTTTATTTTGAATTTATTAACTGGAATATGTCAGCTCTGGGAAATGTGCATCATTAATGTCTGTGCTTTGGTACAAGAAATTATTTATAGTTTTATTTCTACAGTGCTGAGGTATTCTGTGTAATTCCTATTTGACATTGCTACTTGTTCTCTTTTCCCAGTAGGTCATGTATTGTTCTCTGAAATGTATTGATTTAATATTTGCAGTGTTGCCTTTTGATAGGTAGGGTCTGGTGCTTTGTGAGTCCTGGTAGTGCTGTTATGATACGGGGGGTTTGCTATGGGTTCCAAATGGGCAGTGTTAGTAGTAGTTCCTAATGTGCCTGGCGGTTGGCACTGGATTATAGTAATATAGAAATTTTCTAGTCTTTCTTTATCCATGCACTCATTATGCAACATTATGCAAATATTTATGCAAATGAGGCCCCTTATGCAAATGAGGCCCGTGTCTTATGCGGCCCCCGGGTTACTTTACAAGTCCTCATTCGGCCCTCAAAGCAATTTGAGTTTGAGACCCCTGCTCTACAGGGAGAACTATTCAGGCAATTGGTAACAGACCCCACACGTAAAGGGGCCATACTGGACTTGATGTTTACCAATGGTAAAAGTGTTTCTGATGTTATAGTGGGAGATCATTTTGCATCCAGTGATCACCAGATGGTGTGGTTCAATATTAGGACTAGGACTGTTAGAATCCATTCAAAAGCTAGACTTTAGGAAAACTAACTTTGCCAAGATGGGCCAATACCTCAGGGAGTCGTTAGCGGGATGGGAACAGCTGGGGGATGTAGAAAAACAGTGGGCAAAACTGAAAGGGGATATTTTAAGGGCAACCAACCTTTTTGTTAAAATGGTGAATAAAGATAAAAGGAAAAGGAGACTGCTATGGCTTTCGAAAGAAGTAGCTGAAAAGGTGAAGAAAAAGAGGGAGGCATTCATAAAATACAAGAGATCACAGAGAGAGGAAGACAGGCATCTATATTTGGAAAACCTTAGAGAAGCTAGCAAAGTAGTCAGGAAAGCAAAGAGTCAAAAAGAGGAGGAAATAGCCAATGCAATAAAATGGGGGGGATAAGACATTTTTCAGATATGTTAGTGAGAAGAGGAAGGGCAAAAGTGGTATTGTCAGACTCAAGGGTGAAGGGGAGGAATATGTAGAAGCTGATGAGGATAAAGCGGAATTGCTTAACAAATATTTCTGTTCTGTGTTCACAGATGAAGGGCCAGAAGTAGGACCTCAGAAAACACCAACAAACAGGAACAGAAACGAGGGACATCTTGAACAATTTTCAGAAGACTGTGTTCATGAGAAATTAGCTCAACTTAAAGTAGACAAAGTGATGGGACCGGATGGGATACACCCTAAAATACTGAGGGAACTTGGGGACGTTCTAGCAGCTCCACTGACTGACCTTTTCAATGCCTCGTTGGAGTCAGGAGTGGTGCCAAAGGACTGGAGAGAAGCTCATGTGGTGCCTTTACAGAAAAGCGGAAGTAAAGGTGTGGTTGAAAACTACAGACTGGTTAGTTTAACTTTGGTGGTGAGTAAATAATTGGAAACACTGCTGAAAGAGAAAATAGTGAGGTTTCTGGAGTCCAGCAGATTACAGGATCCGAGGCAGCATGGATTCACCAGAGGCAGGTCTTGTCAGACAAATCTGATTGATTTCTTTGACTGGGTGACCAAGGAGTTGGACCGAGGGAGAGCCCTAGATGTGGTGTATTTAGATTTCAGTAAAGCCTTTGACACCGTTCCTCATAGGTGACTTATAAACAAACTGAGCACCCTAAGGATGGACCCTAAAGTTACTGCTTGAGTTAGAAATTGGTTGAGTGGGAGGCGACAAAGAGTACAGGTAAATGGAGCTCCCTCTGAGGAGAAGGAGGTTACCAGTGGTGTGCCCCAGTGATCTGTCCTTGGTCCAATTCTTTTTAACATTTTTGTTAGTGATATAGCGGAAGGGCTGTTGGGTAAGGTTTGCCTCTTTGCGGATGATACCAAAATCTGCAATAGAGTAGACACCCAGGAAGGTTTAGATAACATGAGGAGGGATCTAGCTAAGCTTGAAGAATGGTCTAGAATTTGGCAGCTGGGATTTAATTTTGAAAAATGCAAGGTCATGCATTTGGGCTGCAGCAATCCAAGGGAGCAATATAGTATAGGGGGTGAAATACTTTTGTCCACTAAAGAAAAGTGGGACCTAGGCATGGTTGTGTCTGATGATCTTAAAGTAGCTAAACAGGTAGAAAAGGCGACGGCAAAAGCTAGAAGGATGCTTGGGTGCATAGGGAGAGGAATGGCCAGCAGAAGAAAGGAGGTGATATTGCCTCTGTATAAGCCTTTGGTGCAACCTCATTTGGAGTATTGTGTGCAATTCTGGAGACCGCACCTTCAAAAGGATATAAACAGGATGGAATCAGTACAGTGGGTGCCTACTAAAATGGTCTTCATTATAAAGCATATGAGGACAGACTTAAGGATCTTAATATGTACACCTTAGAGGAAAGGCGGGATAGAGGTGATATGACTGAGACGTTTAAATACCTCCATGGCATAAATGCACAGGGGGAGAGCCTCTTTCGATTGAAAGCAAGTTCTGCTACGAGGGGACATGGGATGAGGGTGAAGGGAGATAAATTCAGGAGTGACATGCGGAAATATTTCTTTATGGAAAGAGTGGTGGATCCATGGAATAGTCTCCCAGTGGAGGTGGTAGAGATGAGGAAAGTATCTGAATTCAAAAAGCATGGGACAAACACAGAGGATCTCTACCGGAAAAAAAGGGGCTATTGTAGTTGTTGATATGGAAGGACAGACTAGATAGGCCATGTGGTCTTTTTCTGTCATCATTTTTCTATGTTTCTGTTTCTTTGTTTTCTAAGACCCAGCTTGGATCTCTGAAGAGAAGGCCCACACCAACCCAATTCCTGTTAGGAGGGAACAGATCCCATCCGCTCATCCATCTTGGGATTCTGCTCTGGACGAGTTTCCCTGGCTCACCAGGAACTTCTCCTTGGATCCAAAAAGAGGCAGGGAGGGAGAGAGCTCAAGTACTTTGGTCCTAGGAAAACTCCCACAAATCCCAAGTAAGGAGGAGATCTACCCTGACAAAGAGGAAGAGGCCATGGAAACCCAGCCCTGTGACGACAAGGAGAATCCTGAACCCATGGAGGTACAAGGATGGAAGGTAAAGCTCTAGCCCTGGGGCACGTTCTGCTGAGGATTAAGTGAACCTGAAGGGAGGAAGGGTGGGGCTGCTGGCTTTGCAGTGCATTCTATGAAAGACTTTGTGTTCAACTGAACTGCTTTGAGAAGCAGTATTAATTATTTTTGTTATAACTTTATGTTGTGAACTGGAGAGATTGGAGCTAGTGGCCAGCCTCTAGCCTGCTGCTGAACTCCAATATCCTGGTGATAGAGCTGTCACTCATGGGACTCTGTTTACCCATTCTCCTGTCATGCGTGGGAAGAGGAAGGGCCACTCCAGGTCGGGTGGCTCAAGAAGCCTAGGGGACTGAACTTGAAGCAAGAGGATTGGGTGCTGACTGTGTGTGGGCCTTATAGGACAGCCCTAAGAAGGCCCGGATTGGATAAGCTCACTGCCGCTAGCAAGGGGGTTCATCTTTGGCACTACACCAAGCATCACCTAAATCTACTTCCACCAAATGCTGCAACAGAGCCCCATGGTTCTCAACATCACTATTGGAGCAAACAAAGAAATTACAGTGACTAGAACGCAATTGGAGACGATCAAGAGACCCCATCACCCACGTCACCTATATAGCAAAGCAAAACACATATTGTGAAGAAACATTAAGACGTAAGAGAGAGCACCATGAAAATTATGAGTTTGCTAAACAAACCCAGAAAACTCTTCACTATTGCAAAATCTCTCTTAAATTAACCAAGCTGTTGCTTCAAAATGATATTTCCCCATAGGACATAGCAAACCACCTCTGCTCTAAATACCATTCAACCCCACCTGGAACTCAGCTTTCAGAAAGTCCAAACACCCATATCACCTCTCAGTCCACATGGTCTGAATTTGACCTCCCATCACTAGAAAACCTCCCATCACTATCAAAAACCTCAATACAAGTACATCAGCCCTGGATCCCTGCTCGGTTACTTGGATTAAAAGCACCAGAGAACACCTCAGCCCCTACTTAAAGACTATAGTACAAACATCCCTAGCCATGGGAATAATGTCCACCGCCAACTACTAGGAAGGCTACACAACATTGGCCTCCGAGACACCACCCTAGAATGATTCCGCTCCTATCTAGAAAACAGGATCCAACAAGTAAGAATCGGCGTCAAAACCTCTTGTCCATTCCTCCCACAACAAGGAGTGCCTCAAGGCTCTAGCCTATCAGCCCTATTATTCAACATCTTCCTCCAGCCTATACAAGTCGTATACCAGATCTTCAAGGAACATAAGATACAGAACCAGCTTTACGGGGGCGACATAATGTTCTTCACCCCATTCAATACCTCAGCACCAGACTTCAGTAACATCTGCAAATGCTTCACCAAGATTAGGCAGTGGCTCCAATATCACAGTCTCATCATAAGCCAAACAAAGACAGAGGCCCTCCATATATTCTCTAATGTATCTACACTAACAGCCTTTACTACATCCTCCGGTAACAAATTCCAGAGTTTGATTACACGTTGAGTGAAAAAATATTTTTTTATTAGTCTTAAATAGTTTACCCTGTAGCTTCATTGCATGTCCCCTAGTCTTTCTATATTCTGATAACGTGAAAAATCGATCTACGTTTACCCGTTCCACTCCGTTCATTAATTTATAGACTTCTATCATATCTCCCCTCAGCCGTCTCTTTTCCAGGTTAAAGAGCCCTAACCTTTTAAGCCTTTCTTCATAGGAGTATCCTTCCATCCCTTTTACCATTTTGGTGGCTCTTCTCTGAACCTTTTCTAATAACGCTATATCCTTTTTAAGATATGGCGACCAGAATTGCACACAATATTCAAGGTGTGGTCCCACCATGGAACGATATAGAGACATTATAATATCTTTTGTTTTATTTTCCATTCCTTTCCTTATGATACCTATCATTTTATTTGCTCTCTTGGCAACCGACGCACACTGGGCCGAGGGTTTTAACATGTTATCCACGATGACACCTAAATCTTTTTCCAGGGTGGTGGTTCCTAATGTGGAACCTTGCATCGTGTAACCATAGTTTGGGTTGTTCTTCCCTAGGTGCATAACTTTGCACTTGTACACATTAAATTTCATCTGCCATTTTGATGCCCAGTCTTCCAATTTATCAAGATCCTCTTGCAATTTTCCACAATCCTCTTGGGTTTTAAGAACTTTAAATAGTTTTGTGTCATCTGCAAATTTGATAACTTCACTCGTTATTCCCTTTTCCAGGTCATTTATGAATATGTCAGAAAGCAGCGGACCCAGCACAAATCCCTGGGGTACACCACTATTCACTTTTCTCCATTGGGAAAATTGGCCATTTAGCCCTACCCTCTGCTTTCTATCTTTTAACCAGTTCCTGATCCACAATAGTACGCTGCCTCCTATCCCATGACTCTTTAGTTTTGCCAAAAGTCTCTGATGAGGGACCTTGTCAAAGGCTTTCTGAAAGTCCAGATACACTATATCAACCGACTCACCTTTGTCCACCTGTTTATTCACACCTTCAAATAAACATAACAGATTAGTAAGACAAGATCTTCCTTGTCTAAAGTCATGTTTGCTGTCTCCCATTAGGCCATGACTATCTACAAGCTGAGTAATTTTGTTCTTTATGATGGTTTCTACTATTTTTCCCGGTACTGACGTCAGGCTCACCGGTCTGTAGTTTACCGGATCACCCCTGGAACCCTTTTTAAAAATTGGCGTTACAATGGCGATCCTCCAATCTTCAGGTATTACAGATGATTTTAATGAACGTTCACAGATTACTAATAGCAGGTCTGCAATCTCATATTTCAGTTCTTTCAACAGCCTTGGATGTATACCATCCGGCCCAGGTGATTTGCTACTCTTCAGTTTATCTAATAGTTGTAAGACATCTTCCCGATGTATCGATATTTCTTCAATTCTTCTGCACCTTTAAATACCACTTCAGTCATGGGTAACATCCCTACATCTTCCTCAGTAAAGACCGAAGCAAAGAATTCATTCAGTCTCTCCACTATCGCCTTGTCGCCTCTTAGTGCCCCTTTAACCCCTCTATCATCTAATGAACCAACTGACTCTCTCACAGGTTTTTTGCTACAAATGTACTTGAAAAAGTCTTTATTTTGCGTTTTTGCTTCTGCAGCAAGCTTCTTCTCAAATTCTTCCTTTGCCTGCCTTATCAATGCCTTTTATTTGACTTGCCAGTGCTTGTGCTGTTTCCAGGTTTCGTCGTTTGGCTCTTTTTTCCATTTCCTGAAAGATGCTTTTTTGGCAACAACAGCCTCTCTGACCTCACCTTTAAACCATGCTGGCAGTTTTTTGGACTTCCTTCCACTTTTCTTAAAGTGTGGAATACAGCTGGTCTGGGCTTCCAAGATAGTATTTTTCAACAACACCCAAGCTTGATGTAAGTCTTTAGCCTTTGCAACTGCAAATTGACCTATCAAGTTTTAGGAAGAAACTAAAAACCTTCCTATTCCAAGAATATTATAGTACAACCAAAACATCAAACTTGTGGTCAAGCGTAACTTAAGTGACACAATCCCTAACCACATTATATGTCACAACCCTGAATCACACAATGAGTATAGAACTTGCTCACTGATCCCAGGAATATGTATCTCCCCCGCCAGGTTTTGTATGTAGTTATAGTAGTTACTGTCATTTACATCCTACTTAAATTGTTCACCGACAGAATTAAGAGTTCTTGTTCTCTGTATAAGAATTGCATCCATGCACTGTTATTCTATTTTGTTACTTGTAAACCGCCTGATATGTCTCCAGCACTCCAGATCCAAATCTCTGCCTGCCTATATGACATCGCTGCCTGGATGTCTCACTGCTGTTTGAAATTGAACATGTCCAAAACTGAGCTGCTTATTTTTCCCCCTAAACCAATCTCCCCCTTCCTCCTTTCTCTATCTCTGTGGATAACACTCTTCTACTCCCTTTTACCTCAGCCCACAACCTTGGAGTCATCATTGAATCCTTCCTCTCCTTCCCCACCAACAACCAACCGATAGCTAAATTTGTCCCTTCCTTTCTGAATACGTTACTAAGACACTTATGCACTCTTTAGTCACCTCCCGTTTAGACTATTGCAACCTCCTTGCTGATCTCCCCTTCGATCGATTCAAAACTCATCTGAGCGGCTAATCATCCGTCAGTCCCAATATGCTCGTATAACCCCTGTCAAGTCACTTTCTTGGCTCCCCTTCCATTTCTGTATCCAGTTCAGACTTCGCCTTCTGACTTACAGACGCATTCATTCTGCTACTTCTCATCACCTTTTCTCTCTCCTCTCTCCCTACACCCTTTTCTTCCACTGCCAATGCCAGACTTTGATCCTTTCACCTCGCTGCCCTTTTTGCCTGGAACAAATTACCTGAGTCTGTATCTCAGGTTTCATCTCTTCCCCTTTTCAAATCCATGCTAAAAGCTCACCTCTTTGAGGCTGCTTTGGGATCCTGATCCCTTGTTCTCCTAACTTTTCCCTATGTGTATCCTTGACTTTATTTTTATTTATTCAGTTTTGTATACCACCTTATCCTTCGATCAAAGTGGTCACAGCACAATTGGGGGATACAAGATACATACACTAATACTTACAGGGAACATGGAAGGTTAAGTGACTTGCCCAAGACTACAAGGAGCACCTGTGGGACTAGAAACCCCAGTCCTTTCGGCCCAAGGTTGCTGTCCTCTAGTGGGATTTGAACCCCTGACCTTCTGGCCTGAAGTATCTTGCCCCAACCACTAGGCTACTCCTCCCTTAACTATTGCATTGTCCGTCTTGATTAGATTGTAAGCTCTGATGAGCAGGGACCGTCTTTTATATGTATCTGTACAGTGCTGTGTACACCTTGTACTGCTATATAAATGTTCAATAGTGGTAGTAATCGTGGCAGTGAACTAGTGACTTAGTTCTAGGAGAGTTCACTGAGCAATGGAGGGGAAGGGTCCCAGTCCTCAGACATTTTCCTTTAAATACATGTGATGCACAGATAAGACAGAACCAGGGCCAGCCCAAGGGTTTCTGCCACCCTAGGCAGAAGCTCCAGCCGTGCTGCCCTCCCCGTGCTGTGCCGTACTGTGCTGTGCTATCACCGGATTCCAGCAGCGGAGTTGGGGGTGGAGTGGTTCGGCTCGGCTCAGCAGCAGGCCATATGCGTTGGCACACATGGCCTGCCGGATCTCACTCCACTCCAACATAACTTCAGGGATTCAGAAGCAGCAGATCATATGTGCCGAAGCACATGGCCTGCCGCCACGCTTAGCTGTCCCCCCCCCCCCCCTCCTGCTGGAATCAGCGGCAGTGAGGGTGGCAGCGCGATAAGGCTCGGCAGGCGGCAGGGAAGGGCAGTGCGGCTCAGCATACGGGGAAGAGTGGCAGACCATGTGTGCCGAAGCACATGGCCTGCCGCCACGCTTAGCTGTCCCCCCCCCCCTCCTGCTGGAATCAGCAACAGTGGGGGTGGCAGCACGATAAGGCTCAGCAGGGGGAGGGGAAGGGCAGTGCGGCTCAGCATACGGGGAAGAGTGGCAGACCATGTGTGCCGAAGCACATGGCCTGCCGCCCACAGAGATCTGCTGCCCTACCCTAGCTGTGTAGCCCACCTAGTGGACAGGCCAGCCCTGGACAGAACTACACTCTGGGGTAGAAAACTGGAAAAGGATTTCAGTGAGTCTTACTGAAACCATCTTGTGAGAAATCTTTACACAAGGATCCTATGGGGTATAGATATGACAGCGGAAGAGGCTTCATCGCATGAGGAGACATAAGAAAGCAGATTAGGAATCTCTCCATGATGATCTTACGAGAGCAGCTGAGGGATCTCAGCATGAGGAGAAACATGGAAAGAGATTAGGGATCCCTGCATAGGATCCTGAAGGAAGAGCTCCAGTTTTCAGCCTCCGAAAGGCAAAGATGTGAAAAAAATAAATACGTATATAGCTAGATGAGAACATTTGGACTGCACTTAGGAGACTGAGACTGAGGTAATAAGATCTATACTTGTCTCTCCAGGAGTGGGGACAGAGTGCTGCAAATGTTTTGCATTTTGCCAGGGGTGGAGGCTATGAAATTCTTTATCTTTTGTCTCACTGCACTGTACAGTACCCAGAACAGGAAGAACGAGAGAAAAGCGGCTGCAAAATACCTGTGGATGGGGTCGGGGAAGTGTTTCAAGACTGGAAGAGCAGGCTAATTCGACCTTAGTTAAACAACTACACATTTGCAGTTATAAATTCTTTGTTTCTTAAGATTTATTAACTTCCTTCATGAAGAGAGTCATGAAAGGCTGGCCCAATGCCAACTCTCCCCCCCCCCCCCGCTACTACCACCCCCCCCCCTCCTCCAGCATCCATTGTCTACCTGGGGGGGGGCCACCACAACCCCTTCCCAATTCTTCAGAGCCTGCCTCTGCTGTAGTGGGCCTTGAAAAATGCATGTACTCATGGCCAACCACAGTTTCCCCCCTCCGACAGGACGTTTTCTTTGTGGCGGGGCAGACCATGAGTGTGCGTGCATGCTTCAAAGCCTGCCATGGTGCCCAAGTGAAGAAGACGTCACCTGCAAGACAGTATACAGCAGCTATAACTCGAGATAAACTACTTACATTGTACAGATGTCAGCATAATACACAATTAGAACAAAGTGAATGCTTGTAGTAGAAATTATATGATACAGTGTCAGTAATGTGTACCCTACGACAGCACAGTAGAACATTGATATAACAAAAAATATGATTTATCAGCAGAATACAAGCAGTTCACAGTAGAGCATTGCTGTAGTTACAGTTACATACATCGAGCAGACACATCTGTTTACAGTGGTTCATGGCATGATAGCATCATGGCTAGACTACTGTAATGCACGGTTTACTGTCCAAAGAAACACAAGCACAATACACTCGCAGACAGTCCAAAGAAACAAAGTGTGAGGCGAGGGAACAAAGAACCAATAAAGATTGTTCGTTGTTGCCATGCGCTGTATACTGGCCAGACTACGGAGAGTTTCCAGCAGCTCCGATTAATTCAGAACGCCGCACGACATGACCACCTCTCTCTCTTCCTGAAAAACCTGCACTGGTTACCAGGAGCCTACAGGGCCAAATTTACAACTCTATCTCTGATTTTCAAGGCCCCCAGAAGAAATGGGCTAAGCAATAAGTTAGTCCTCTACACACCGAACTGTACCCTCGTCAAAGGAAATCACATGACGTGACGCTTGCCGGGGAGCTGTCTCAGGAGAGACCCCCACACTCTGGAACTCACTCCCAGAGGGGCTATGCCAGGGGTGGGCAAACGTTTTGACTCGAGGTCCACAATGGGTTCATATATTGGACCCGGGGGCCGGACCAAGAGTAGATGGACGGTGTGTATGTGTGAATTAATATAAATTAAATTTAAATTTGTAACATTAAATGTTTAGATTAATTTAAGGTAGAAAAGCATAAAAAGAGTTATTTTACAAAACTTTTATGCAAAGTATTTCTTTCATAAAATAGTACCTTCAATTTTAGTGGGAACAGTGTTGTTGGTCTCCCTTTTTTGTTAAGGCATCAAAGTCAGGAGATAGCTTTGTTGTTGCAATTCGCAGAATAGATCTGACATCGCACCCTGTGACTTTTTCTTGATTCCAAAACTGAAATTATCACTGAACGGAAGGAGATTCGATGACTTGGGAGACCATTAAGCAAAAATCAACACAGCAGCTTCACAGCATAACAAAATAAGCATTTCAAAATTGTTTCCAGCAGTGGCAGGAACGTTGGAAGAAGCGTGTTTTATCGAAAGAGGACTTCTTTGAAGGAGAGTGAACGCAATAACTGTCAGTGGTATACTTCTTACATTATTGTACAAGTCTTGATACTTTTTGATCGCACCTCATATGCATAGCACCAGCAAAGAAGCATGTATATTTGGCATTGTGCATAACCGGAATAACCATTTAAAAAGACAAACACGAAAACAAGAGAGTGACATCGCTGGCAGATGCTTTTAAATCTGTGCACTTGTGGGGAACTGATTAAAAGCCAACTTCCAAAAGTCAAACTTTTTGCAACTGAAAGATACTTTTGAATGCCAAATAGTTAAGTTACAATTCCCCCTTCAAGCTCTCCTCCACAACAGGTAAAAACAAAAATTTGCCAAGAGATGTATGTGACTTGAAACAGGTTTAAGTGTGTAATGAAGGATTTCCCAAACTATGCATGCAACACATGTATGTCTGCATGCTGCAACTTACATGTACAACTACATACATACTGATTTAAATATGTAAATATGCTTTTTACATGTGCAAACGTCATGCAACTCTTCTAAATGTCTTTGGTTAATCCATAAGCACTGGTAATACAAATTAAGCCTAAACAATCTGCACTGAAACACCAGATACAATCAAGGCTGAAAGTGCACCCGTTTTTTGTTTTTTTTTACCTTTATGGAAGGCCAAGCAACAGTTGTAAATGACTAATAAATTCAAAATGTCAAGATATTACATTAAGATTGGTGGCGAAATGTGGTAATGGCTCAACTTCTCACGTTCTCACCCTTTATCTGCATGACACAATTATAAAACAAAATGACTGCCGGGCGCCGCATGGATCGCTCCTCACTAGCAGGCGCGCGGAAAGGCAGTTGACGTCATCTGACGTGACGTCAACTCCCTGCCTGCGCCTGCACGTATGGCTCAATCTGTACTCCGCCCGTGGCCCCGCCCCCCTCCCCCCCCCCCCACTAGCTGCTGGCCGGTCCAGCCACTACCATGCCGTCCCATACAGGCTTATGAATGTTGGGAGGGGCCGGATTAAAAGGTCCGCCGGGCCGTAGTTTGCCCACTCCTGGGCTATGCCTTACTCAAGACCACCTCTTCTTCAGGAAGCAGATGAAAGCCTGGCTCTTCTCCCAAGCCTTTAATGGCTCTGGTGACTGGCTTCCCATTCACTCATGCTGCCTCAGGACCAGCTGGCACTGTGACCTGATCCTCATACCTTATTCATCTGTATTTGTAGTTTATACTCAATCTGGTTACACATTTTTATTTATCTCATGTTTTTGTCAATCCCATCCGCTTGGTCTATATGTCCTAACGGCACCTGTACCCCTCTCCTGCTTTAAAAGATGTTTCATTGTACTGTGCTAACATCGTAAGCATCATATTTGTGTTTCTGAGTCTCCGGGTGCTGTTGCCAGGCTGTCCCAGAATCCATTCAGCAGATCTATGAGCATTCTTTTCCAGCCCCCCTCCCTCCCCCCAATTTCCAGTACTATGTTTGTGACTGAAGACACTGCTTTACGGATCGAGGTGTGAATTTTCCCCAGCACTAAGGCACGCCTGACTGTGCTTTCTAACTGCGGTGATTAACCACATCACGTCACCTCATTGAGATTTACAGGGCTGTAGCCCATTTCTTCATAGTAATAACATTTCCTGGGATCAATATTTGGAAGCACTTAACAAGCTAGTGCCAGCTGGCAATGTTCAGCATCACTATCCAGATATGATTAGGTGGTCCATGGGTGGAGCTTGTAGTTATCTGGATAGCGACAATATTCAGTCCACGATTCAGATAAGATAGCACAGCAAAACGTTTTGCCGTAACTTTGTCTGGATAGCTCTTTGAATCGTGGACTGAATACCGCCGCTACCCGGTTAATGCCACTGGTCACCGCTCCATCCGTATATTCAATGCCGGTATCTCCAGATAACTTTACGAAATATCCAGAATGTTTTTGACCACCGCTTTATAAAAATGCTGACTCTGATAATTTTTATAGTTATTGGGTATATGCAGTGTTGTAAGCTATTTGGGTTCAATATGTCCCTTCTCCATAGTGCTTACACTCTAAGTGGGTACCTGAAGCAGTGGGAGATAAAGTGTTGCCTGATGTTACAAAGAGATTTGGTGGCAAAAGTGGGATTTGAACCCTGAGCTTTCAGCTCACTGATCTAACTGCTAGGCCGCTCCCTCTCCTTTTTATATGTTTTGTGTACGAGGGTATATCTCGTTGCTTTGTGGCCTCTGCCCACACTGCATTATTAAAACGGCAGCTCACAGACCGTTATTCCGTAGTTTCCTTCGGTCTTGTGTAGTCAAGCTGAGGGCAGTCGTTACCCACATTAACTCTCAACTTTGTGTGAGCGTAGATACTGCCTTGTCCTAACATTCACAGTCTTAGACAAATGGTGGGATCCTGCAATCTGCCAACCTCCGGAGGAGCTCTCTGTAATAAGCGTCCCCTTGCAAACGAGAAGTCTGCGTTGCAGGAGGCAGAAGCAGCAAGTCACAGAGAGCAAGAAGAGCAACACAGCTTCAGAATGTTCGGGTGAACGCTACGTTACCACCACTGCGGGTCCCGGAGAGAAGCGGCACCCGCAGCGGTGGGGGTGCAAGTAGGAGGAGAGGAGAGGCAGGATTTCCCATCTGGACACCCACACGTCCCTTCCTCCTCCTCCTCCTCTCTCTAAGTGGAAGCCTGGCTTTATGAAGGCCCATTTGCAGGGCTTTAGATTTTGCTATGTTCGCTTCTGAATTTGATGCTTTCACAGACTTTTCTCCCATCTTCCATGGGACTTCAGCGAAATTCATTGGCCTGTTTTGGAAAGGTGCCTCCGCGGCTGCTGAATTCATCGTACCTGGTTCTGTCTGGCACCATCCTGTAAAATTCACCCCTTCATAACCTGTAATTAAATAGCCTGTCTCCTTTTGTTTCTAGGGAACTGGTAGGGTGAATCAGAGGATTATTGCGCTTCTCTTTCTCTCCAGCTATTTCCTAGAACACAGAGCTTGCTCTCCTTCGGAATCCATCTGCGGTGGGCCCGAAAACTGACTTTCTTCAAAGGTTATCCCACGTGGACTATGCAGGGCGGACGCCTTTCCTCAAAAGCTCTTTGTCAGGTCTTTCTGGGCGGCGCTCCCCTGTGCAGTGCACGTTCTCCTGAAAGGTTACAGGCTCCGTCTCTCAGGTCTCTTTTGAAGCTTTGAGAATGATTAAGAGCAGCAGCAGCAATAGAATGTCCTCATACCTGAACAACCCTCGAAAATGTACTTTGAGATTATTTCTCTTTAATTCTGATGGAATGCAAGGGTGTGTCAGGTTTCAGACAATGCTCATATTCTAGGAAGAAATTATGTAGGCTCGGATGCTGGGATTTGCCCTCCTATATCCAAAGCAAAAGGAAGACCGGGGATCCCAGCGCACCCAAAATAAAAAAACTAGTCTATGTGCCGCGTCTGACTGTAGCTGCAGGCTGTGAAATCCACCTTGACTAAATGGTGTCACATAGAGAACAATGAGCCCAGCCACATACACACACTTTCTAGTCCTCTATCACTGTGGTTAAACATGACAATTACGATGCCTAAACCTTACCGACGGCCTCCCTCCCCAAGTCTTTTACTCGGGCTTCTCAATCCTGCTTCCCCCATAGGGATAATTTTGCAACAAGTTATCTAACCTCTGCATCAAATAGATGCTGAAGTTGCACCCATTTTCAGAAAGGAAAGCACATAACGTACTTCCCCTTTCCAAATCTTTCCACTGAAAATACCCGTTTGCCTCCTGCCCTTCGGCATTATTTATAATGCACAAAATGCTGGAGAAAATGTAGATGCATGCTTCTGCATATCCAGAGGAAAGGAAGATAGTTCAGACCTCCGTGAAGTCCACACCAGGAAGGCCTCTGCCTGTGTTCCATACAGGTTACTCTGCCCCCTCTATCTGTCCACTTCATGGTCATTGTGAAGGTTAGAACTATGGCCAGTCTGTGCATTTTACCCCAGCCTCACGGTACCTGACCAGTCACACTACTACTCTCTGTTCTTATGCATGTGTTTTCCCCTGTTTGGCAATCTAAATTCTCATATGACTGATTAAACTCTGAAGCGCACCGTCATTCATGTTTGTCTAACTCCTACCCTCCACCCTCACTACCACCTGTCCGTAACACTCTGTTCTGTGTCCAGCCTAAGCGTGTTTAAATGCCGTCACTGCCTCTGTCAGTAGACTGCACCCAGCATCCACCGACCTCTAAGTAAAGAGCCATTTTCTCAGGTTTCTTTGACCCCCTACCTCCCTGCACCTTCATATCCTGATGCGTTATCTGTGAATTTCCTTTTCTCCAGAAAATTTCATCTTATCATACTTCCCTGAATCTTTGTTTACCTTCTCCCGAAATCTGGTTGGAAAACGCCGGCAAGCAAACTGGTTTCCCTGCCGACGCTGAGAAAGTAGGACCCTAGGAACCTGCAGCCCCACTTGTTCAAAGCATCACTCGTGAGCTCATAGGATGAAAGTTTTCATGGGGTAAAATCTGAGTAACCCAAGGTACTGAAGCACTTTGGTACACACATCATTTTCAAGACGTTTTTTGGAAATCACCTGGATAGTTTGTCTTTGAAAATTCGTTTAACGCATGTTTCACACCAGCTATTTCTTTAGGTGGACAGGGGGCAAAACTACACACACAAACGCTCATTTGAAAATACAGGGCCCGATTTCCAAATGGACTGATATTTAACGTTGCAGCGGTTAGCCAAGGCGGTAAAATATCAGTAGGATATTCAGCTGCAGTATCCGGATAGTGACCGACACTAAATAGCCGGATGGGGTGGCCACTATCTAAATAGATGCTGAGCTTATTTGGAGAGCAAGTTAGGCTTGCTTTGCATGCTGACTGGGCTATCTGGAAAGGTGCCAGCCAAAAATTGCCACTCTCTGGATAAGGTCGATACTTATCCGGATGGTGGCCGCCCCGCCCTCATTCTGCCCACAGACCACCCCGGCATTAAATGGATAGTGAATATCACTCTTTGCGCCCTTCTCCAGAGAGCCATCTGTGAGCTCTCCAACAAGGGCTCTGAATACCAGTCCCACAGCAAAGCAAATGTCACACGTGGAAAAACGACTCTTAAAAATTTGCACACGAGTATATGGATGGAAAAAGCAGGTGCAGCTCTACTCCTCCTTATTATTTGTGTAACACACGTATATGAGACAGTCCCTGCTCATCAGAGCTTACAGCTCCTTTTGTGTGATCTGCATGCCCAAATTCAGAGGCGGTGTATTTTGGGAGGAGCTGGAATGCATGTACATATCTCATAAAACACACATGTAGGTGCATAGGGCACACACCCACCTTTACACCAGGTGTAGATTTGTGTCAGAGCATTTCTGCATTACCCCAGGGGTAGCGCCTCGAGCCTATTTTATAAACGTACTCAGGCATCTAGGAGACATCTATAAACTTGGCGCTTTTACAGACATTTCATTACCTAGCTAAAAGATTTTGGGGGGTTATTATTTTAGAAGTTCATGATTTGTGCATCTGGAAACACCCATTCAGGTGTGCCAATCACATCCATGCCCCAAAAACCAGTTGATAAAGCACCGAATTTACACATGTCCAGCGCGATCATGTCTATGTGACATGGGAGTGAGACGGAGGCGTGTCTAGGGCAGCAATAAAAAGACCCCCCTGAATCTCTGATTCCAGAATAGTGCTGCACATTTAAACCCACCCACGAACACGTCCAGATCTATACCCGCTCCTTGGCGCAAACGGGAATTTGAAAAGTGCTTGTTTTGGCCAACTTTCAACATTAAGGGCAAGCGGGGCATTCCCTCTTGTCGCCACAATTATTTTTCCCCCCTCAGAAACACAGCAGGTGACAGTAGAGGCCTTTTTTGCAGACTGCCACGGCACTGCAGATCTGTTTCTAGAGCAGCAAGCTGGGACGTTATGTGCGCACATTCTGAAATGCCGTCATGGACACGTCTATGTTGCTATTCCCAGCGACGTCCATATTTCACACAAGCTGATTTCTAAAATCGGCTGTCTTCCAGCAAGTGCCTGGACCCATATTCTGCCCGAGCCCCTTTTCTTTATATGTTTGCACAAACGTTTATCTTTTGAGGTGTAGATAGGTTGATTTTGCAACGCATTAAATTTCTCCGCTTTTCTGCTAGCCCCACTCACAGAATTTTGTAAGTTTTGACATGGATGTCCCGGGGGTCTCCTAAACGACCTCTGTAAAGGGTGCCTTCACACGACTTTCTACCCGGCTAGATCCTTTCCAAAATCATATTTAACATGAGTAGGTGGGATTCGTGTGGAGGCTGAGTCCTTACTGTGCATGTCCGGCCCGTCCGGACCTCCAAAAAATGGACAGGGCACAGTTTACCTGATTCTGCAACTGTGGGAGCTATACATTCCCACTGCTACAGAATTGGGTTGCTTGGATGGGCCGGAGTACACAGTACGCTGAGTGGGAAGATGTACAGCCTGCTGCCCGTCTCCACTGCTGATGTGCCGGTGCTGTGGTATCCTGTGGTCATGGTACTGGAATGCTCAGCAGGCGCACGCAAGGCCTGACAGCCATACAAAGTCCTTTTCCCCTCCACCCAGCCCTTGGCGGAGTTGGCCAGGGTCAAGATCGAATGGCAGGGACTTACCTGCTGCGGCTCTGTGGGTTTGTGGGGGCTGCCTGCCCCGATTGCTGCAATGGTTAGGACATATTCCACGTGCAAGGTGGAATAAGTCCGATGTCTATCCTGCCCCTGCCAGACATGCAGGGCCCTGAACAGAACAGGCCCTATATGTGTGGGTGCTTTGGCCCGCCCCTGCTACGCCCGCTCTCCACCTCTATCATGCCCCCTCCCGCCCCTCTCCATGGCTATGTGCATGGGGGAGCAAGAGCTGCTGAATACAATCCCTGTAAATAGCGGGAGTTGCAGGTCTAACCCTGACATACAACCCCACTATTCGTGAGTCCGAATGACCCCCGTACTGTATTTATGTGCTCTTCTCAGGGTACTGGTAGGTGGCTTTGTAGATGATTGATAATCCCCATGGTACTGGCTAAGGTATACTATTCAGGGACTGTGTAGAACCCTGTTTTATCTGTTCACGTCGTCTCTCATCAATTGCCTGGAGGTATATATGCTTAAAGGTAAATACTCAGAAAATGTGGGTGCAGCAGGGACAGAATTAGCAGGCAGAACTTTGCGCAGAAGCTTTTGGGTAGGCTGACACAGAAAAGCTCAGAGGCACACATGTTGTCAATCTAAAACAGGCGGAATATATGTGCCTATGTGCTTTTCCTGCCTAGTTTCCTCATTTTAGATTGGCCTCAATATGGACAACCCAGACCATAGCGATACGCCTAGTGGCAGGCTATCCTATTCTGAAGAACCAGCATCTCTTGAAAGGATGTCCATCAGCACTGAACATGGGGTTGGATTATGTTACATGCTACCTTTGACAATGGATTGCGCTATACAAGCTTTTCCTGTTTGCCTTCTAATTATACTTGAAGCCTTGGGGAGTTTCAATCAATGTTTTACATACCGGTCGGTGTTGCCTCCAGGGCTGAAAGGGACTGTCAGGGATATATTCTTGACAAGGGGACAGTAGTTGAGGAGGCAAGGCAGATGGAAGGGCAAATAGATTTTCTTCCTGAATGGAATCTATATGTTAGCGCTTTTCTAATGCTTATGGAATAACTCTTAGTAACAGAAGGTAAGCAAACAAATTGTGGGTGGCAACTTTTTCTTGGACTAACTTAATACACACGTGACTGGCCTCTGAGAGTAAACCCACTGGCAATGAATTGTTAAATGAAGTAAAACTCTTGAACGCTACTAACATAAGAACGTTTGATGTGCCATATTGGATCAGACCAAAGGTCCATCAAGCCCAGCATCCTGTCTCCAGCACTGACCAGTACAGGTCACAAGTACCTGGCAGGATCACAAAAGTAGACAGATTCCAAGTTGCTTATCCCCACAGATAAACAGTAGTTTTCTTTCCCCAAGTATACCTTAATCATGGTTGATGGACTTTTCCTGGGGCGCAATGTCTCCAAAGGGGTTAGTTGTGCACATACAATGGCAGTAATGTACCTCACTCCCAAGCCAGGGTATGTTGACTTTGATCTCAGTTTCTCTAATTTGCTGCTAATACTCATCGCAGTTCTTGTATCTTGCCAAAGAGAGCTTCCTTCTGGAGTTCATGAGGGGAAGGGGAAGGGGAAGGGATTTAGGGTTTAGTTCACACCTTTTTCAGGAGTAGCTCAAAGCAAGTTATACTCAGGTACAGTAGATATTTTCCTGCCCCTGGTAAGGTTTACAATCTAAGTCTGTACCTGTGGCAATGGAGGGTTAAGGGACTTGGCCAAGATCACAAGAATCGGCAGTGGGAATCAAGCCTGTCTCGTCTGCTTCTCAAGCTAAGACTCCACTCCTAAGATGTAACATAGATAGACAACCTATCAAAGTGTGCTTGGAAATTCCTCTTAACTGGGCCCATGGCTCCTAGTATTATGGGAAATATCTCAATATCTTTATGCCACATTTTCTTGCTCACTCACTGCATTTCTTGGTACTTGACAATCTTCTCCCTCTCAACATGATTTACAGAATGGTCACATGGAACTGACACCTCTATTATCAGGGCCATTCTGGTGTTTTCTCCTTTAGCACTATGTCAGGTTTCCTTGCATCCATTTTTTTATTAGTCCTTCGGTTCAGTCTTTTCATTACTCCAGGTTTGTCTGTTGTTTTTTTTTTCCAAATGATACAAAAATGCACAACAGAGTGGACACTTCTGAGGAAGTTCAAGGAACAGAAACTTAGAACATTACGACAGGTAAAGACCATGCGGCTTACTCTGTCTGCTCACCCACCCCCACCACTTCACTCTTCAGTGAGAATTGATCTAAAGCTCAGCCATGCTTGGCAGCTAAGCTTTAGTGCATCTGGGCAACATCATAATGAGGTAGATGACTGGGACTGGACTGTAGCAAGTTAGAAATGCACCCTGTGCAACTTGTGAACCAAGAGCCTCTCTCCTCATCTAGCCACATGCAGGAGCTCATATCTTCTCCAACACTGCAGCAGCAATTATGGAGGGGTGGGGCTGGAGATTAGAGGGGCCAAACCGACCAATCAAAAAGGTGTTCTGTTGCCTCTGTTTAAAATTATGGCATCCAATTGTGCATTTATTTATTTATTTAACATTTTTTATACCGTCTTTCTACAAGTCAAGACGGTTTACAGATAGCTCAGTGCATGAACACTGAACTACTTTAGCAAAAGGTGCACAATACATTGAACATTAAGTTTAACAGGAAGGCAACAAGTAACACGGTCATTAACTTACTATATACACAGAAATGGGAACTAAAATTAGTTGTGTGATGGAAAGTTCCTTATTTTGGGCTTGGTTCAAAGTGCTCAAGGAATAGCAGGGTTTTCAGGTTCTTGTGGAAGTCACCGGTGTGTTGGATGGCTCTTGTTTGGGGTGGTAGGGACTTCCAGAGCGAAGGGGCATAAGGGGTGATCAGAATTGTTTAATGTGATAATCAAACTTTTTTGGGGGAGAGGGCGTGCTAGGGGACAGAAAGTTAATTGAGAGCCAGGAGAGGGGTTTGCAGTACCCCTGCACTGACCTTGGATTTTTAAAATATTTATAATGACTGGAAATGGGAATAAAGCGTGAAGTGATCAGACATTGTTCAGAATAATTATTCGTAGTATTTAGCTCATGCCTGTCCAGTAGTACATCATACGTGATTTGTGAGGAATTGCAGGAGGACGTGGTGAAACTGGAAGAATGCATATGGGAGGGGCAAATGAAAATTTACATGAACAACCGAATGCAAAGTGACATTGTGCCTGCGAAGAGGATTTGTTTTTCATAAAAACAGCGCACGTGGATTGGAACGGCCCTTCTAGTTCCAACATTTTCCAAACTCACGTTAAGCATGCCCCTGCAGATACCACCCCCTCAACCCAGCTAACAGTGAACCTCGTGTGCACCTTTAGCTGGACTGGGTGAGGGTCATGTTCTTAAGGTCTCTTTACTTGGGTTCGTGGCTTTAAAATCTGTCTGGGGTTGACAAGGACAGCACACGCACTCGCAGCTGAAACACAGCAACAGATAAGAGCAAGGTGGATTTCAACAGCCTTTATTGGAAAACCCCAACGCGTTTCAGCAAACTTGCCTTCTTCAGGGGGATAAACCTCAGACAAAATAAAACCAACATATTAAAACACAAGCATACATCAGAACTCATAATCATGCATCACAGTTAATAAAAAACATAAAAATTATATTGCTATAAAACATGCACAAACATAAATATGTATAAAATCTGTATAAATATATTGTGTGTAAGACCTAATAACATAACATGAATGGAACATAATAAAATTAAAGATAAAAACAAAATAAAAGTGTTCGTTGGACCAAGCATACAACTTTGTACATGTATATAAGACAATACTCAAGACAAGACCATATCATAAAGAATTAATATGCCAATAATAAACTATATGGAGGACTATAGGAGAAACATAGCCAAATAAAAAATACATGTCACATATATGGCTAGTAGAAAGAAAGGGAAGCCAATTGTAAAACTCATTGTTTAAGGTATGTAAGTGTTGTTGTTGTTAAGTGCCGTCGAGTCGGAGTCGACTCATGGCGACCCTCTGGATAGCTATCCTAAATTGTGTTCGATCTTCAATCAGGCGGCTCATTGTTGACAGACTGGTACCCGTAGCTGCTGTTATTGTATCGATCCATCTCATTGCTGGCCTTCCTCTTTTGCGTTGACCTTCTATCTTGCCAAGCATGATGTCTTTCTCTAATGATCTCTCTCTCCGCATGATGTGTCCAAAGTATGAAAGTCGAAGTCTTGTCATCTGAGCTTCTAAAGAAAGCTTAGGTTTGATCTCCTCTAGTACAGACTGGTTTGTTCTTCGGGCAGTCCATGGTATACACAGTATTCGCCGCCAGCACCATAATTCAAAGGCATCAATTTTCTTCCTGTCTATCTTTTTCACTGTCCAGCTTTCACATCCATATGATGTTATTGAAAATACCATGGCTTGAACAAGTCGAATCTTTGTATGGAGAGAGACATATCTGCTCTTGAGAATCTTATCTAGGTCTTTCATAGCCATTCAGCCAAGAGCAATGCGTCGTCTGATTTCTTGACTGCTTGTTGCTTCTTTATTGATAGTTGATCCAAGTAGGTTAAAGTTATTCACGATTTCAATTTCTTCTCCTTCAACGATGAACCTGTTGATTATGCCAGTTGTCATGATCTTTGTCTTCTTTACATTAAGGTGCAGGCCCATTTTGAGACTATGTTCTTTGACTGTGAGAAGCAAATGTTTCAGATCATCTTCACTTTCCGCCAGTAATGTGGTATCATCAGCATAGCGAAGGTTGTTGATGAGTCTTCCACCAATCTTCACACCTCTGTTGTCTCCATACAATCCTGCTTCTCTGATGATTTGTTCTGCATATAAATTAAACAGGTAGGGGGAAAGTATGCAGCCTTGTCTTACACCTTTGCTTATTTTAAACCATTCTGTTTCTCCTTGTTCCGTTCGAACTGTTGCTTCTTGATCAATGTACAGATTGTGCAAGAGAATGATCAGGTGTTCTGGTATACCCATGCTTCTTAATGTGGCCCAGAGTTTCTCATGGTTTACACAGTCAAAAGCTTTGCTATAGTCGATAAAGCACAAATAGATATCCTTTTGGTATTCTTTAGTCTTTTCAAGGATCCATCTCACATCCGCAATGATGTCTCTCATCCCTCGCCCTTTTCTGAACCCTGCTTGCAACTACTTTGTCTTTTTCTTGTAAGTGTAAAGGCTGTAAAACACTTCTCGGTACCTCCGGATTAAGAGAGAACCTAAACCCAAGACCGAAGGGAAAGAAGCATAAAAAGGATAAATTGCCTGACATGAATAGGTAACCCTCGATTGTAAAAACACCAGCTCGGGTGGATCTCTAAAGGGAGTTATCCTAAAATGACATGCTACTTAAGTTGATTGAATCTTATGGAGGAGGGGGGCTGGTGAAGGAGCTGCAGGTGGAGCTGGCCAAGTTACGCCTCAGAGTGAAGGACTATGAAGAGCTGAAGATCACTTAAGAGGAGGTGGACGGTCTCCGCAGTCATGTGCATGAATTGGCGGATGAGAGAGAACATTTGGCGCTAAAGCTTGAGGATTTAGAGAATCAAATGCAGCACAACAGTTTATGTAAACAGGGAGTATCTGAAAAACCTGAATTTGGGGATGCAAAGAAAGTGGCCTCTGAGATATACAAGGCATTACTGCAAGTGAACCCTGATCTCGTGGGTACTTGGCTGTTGCTCTAACCGTTAGACTACTATTCCATACTCCTTGCAACTTTGGGCAAGTCACTTTACCCTTCATTACCTCAGAAGACAAGGATTGGCAATCTAATTAGTATAAATATATTGTGTGTAAGTCTTAATAACATGAGGGAGAGAGTGGCCTAGTGGTTGGGGCAAGTTATCTCAGGCCGGAAGGTCAGAGGTTTCTAGTCCCACAGGTGCTCCTTGTGGTCTTGGGCAAGCCATTTAACCCTCCATTGCCCATGTTCCCTGTAAAATAGTTATCTCCAAGTTATAATAATGCCTTGTTCAATATAATTTCAGTTTGTTCAATGTAAACCACCTTGATATCATGAAAAGTGGTATATAAGAAATGTTAAATAAATAAATAAAATAAATTTTGGTTGTAGTTTGCCAAGAAAACCCAGAGCTGTTGGGTCTCCAGGAGTCAGCATTGACTTGATGGCATTTACGAAAAAAATTGCAAGTGAATTGTCCAGAAGCTGTGGAAATGGGCATAAAAATTGAGTGGGCTCATCGTACATTGGCCCTCCAGTGAGCCAAAGTCCTCAAGATAATATATTGTGCCTGCAGTCAAGGAGAGGATCACGCAAAAGACGAGAGTGATTAACAAGTTCAAATGGAATTAGTGTCAGGTATCTATCTATGGCGATCTGGCCCAATAGGGGTAAAATTTGCAAAAAAAAGAAGAACAGAAAGTGGGCGAGTTTTATAAAGTGAATGATACAGAGGGAACTAGGGAAGGTGTAAAGTGGGATAGTCTTAGGACTGCACTATGGGGGCACTTGATTTTTGGGGCTGCCTTCAAAAAGAAAGAGAGACAAACTTGAACTGGAATTAAGGGATGAGCTGAAGGGATTAGAAGAACTCTGTAGCAGGGGAGGGTCAGATAAAATTCGGGAAAAACTTGGGCTAGTGAAAGGACAGAGAACAGAAGGTGGTAATACCTGTGTGTGTGAGGTGTTGGAGAGATCTCACCTCGAGTACTGAGTCAGTTTCTTGAAGCCACACCTCTGGAAGAATACAGAAAGAACAGAGACAGGCCAGTAAAGGGTCATCATGGTGAGTCATTGCCTCCACTAAAAGCCCCATAAAATGAGATTTAAAGACCTAAGTAAGCATACTCTAAGGAAAAGAGGGAGAAGTGAGGCACAAAAATAGCATTAACATAGCTGATCAGTATAATTGAGGCACAAGAAATAAACGGTTTTCAGTGGTAAGAAAGTATTAGAACAAGTGGCCATAGGAGGTACAAGTCTCCATATGAGCAGCTTTGGGGTTAATAGCAGGAAATATTTCTTTATTGGAGAGTGGTAGATGCATGCAGCGATCTCTCAGAGGAGGTGGTTCATGTCAAGGACAAGAAGGGTGACAGGGGGACCTTTTGAATCATTCTTCAAGTCTGGGAAACAGCAGTGTAGCTAGGACTGATTTTTTTTTTTGGGGGGGGGGCCTGAGATTAACAAGGTTGGGCACAAGGCAGTGTGACTGTCGATACCTCTTCATTTCATTTGACTGTTCTGCTGCATTGGGCCTGATACTATAGTGGAGGGGCCATGGCCCACCCTTGGCTACGCCATTGCTGTGAACATGTCAGCCCATAAGGGAAAGGAATGCCATTTAGTCCATTGACTGCTCTAGTGAAAGCACAAACACTCAGCACAGAGACTAGGGTTGCCAACTGGCTCCAGATGCGCCCGACACACTTGATCCAGACCTGGGTTTACCCCACTGCATGCAGGGACATGTAGTTCTGATTTTTCCATTGCATTCCATAAGAAAAGCAAGACTACATGTCCCTGCATGCAATGGGGTAAACCCAGGACTGGATCAAGCCTGTCGGGCGCATCTGGAGCCAGTTGGCAACCCTAACAGAGACTAGCAAAGCTGCCACGTTGCCCAGTTCAGGAGTGAGACCTTATGACCAGTCCAGGTTTTCAACATACATCCCAGTATGGTAGTTGTAGTCCTTGATTCTACTCATTGAAATCATCACTGAAGGTCCCATAATGCATTAGGACGGGGTTGTCAGCAATCCAGGACTGGCCTGACAATCTCACTGCTGGAGCTGGATTCCTTGGCAGCTTTGGGGTCCTTATTTCCAAAGAAGAGAAGGTATGTTGGACATGACTTTCACCTTTGAGTCAGCACTTTATCTTCCAGCTGAGGAGACCTAGGCGGACTGAGCGATTGGTCTCAGTCTAGTCCCATGGGATTAGGACAGGGGTCTCAAACTCCAGTCCTGGAGGGCCGCAAACCAGTCAGGTTTTCAGGGTATCCCTAATGAATATTCATGAGATATATTAGCATGCACAGCCCCCAATGTATGCAAATATATCTCATGCATATTCATTAGGGATACCCTGAAAACCTGACTGGTTTGCGGCCCTCCAGGACTGGAACTTGAGACCCCTGGATTAGGAGAAACTCCGCACGTGGCAGCTCCTGTCAGATTCCATGAACCTGGGAATTCTGCTGCGCATCTGCTCCATGACTTTTGAAAAGACGTGAGGGCAAGAAGGACTGGGGTATACGGCATCAGAGCTGGACCAACCATTAGGCAAAATAGGCAGCCGTCTAGGGTGGCAACTTCTTGGGGGTCACCAAAGAGCAGGGCATTCAAAGCTAAACAATAGATCTTGACAGCTAAGGAGGGTATAAGGCTTAAGGTCTGCCTAGGGCACCAACACTTTGAACCAACTCTGAAGGCAGCCCTGTCTGCAGTGCATCAGAATGTAAACCAGTTTGCAAAATACTACAAACCTACAACATTCACTACCACCTATATGCGGAGAATCTAATGATCTACACTACTCTAGACACAAAGACCCCCGACTACTCCACCATCTCTTCCTGCATGACAGCAATAACCGAATGGCTAACTTTAAGGAACCTTGAGCTCAACTACAAAAAAATCAGAAGCCCTTATCATCACAAAGAACTCCTCATTCAAACCCCCAGACAGCATAACAATTGGAACCAAATCAATCCCCGTAAAAAATGAGGCAAAATACCTGGGAATCCACCTCGACCAAAGACTCAATCTTCAGACTCACATCAGCAAGACCACCTCCAGGATGAAATACTTGCAAAACCTATGTCCCCTGCTTGAGCAGAACCACTTCCGAACTGTGTGTCAGGCGCTCATCACTCCTCTCCTTGATTACTGTAACCTAATCCTACATGGCCTTCCAAAGAGCTCAATCCACGCCCTACAGCTAGCCCAGAACGCAGCTGCTCACCTAATCACAAGATCCAGCAAACATGACCACATCACCCCAATCCTCGAATCCCTCCATTGGCTCCCCATCACCTCCAGAATAAAATATAAAAGCATAATGTTAGCATTCAAAATTCAAAATAACCAATCTGCGGGCTGCCTAAATGAACTAATCCGAAAAACCCCTGACAACAGATCACAAAGAACACAGCATCAAAACTCACTTGCAAGCTCTACATCCCACACAGGAATATCCCAGAACACACTAAAGAGAGCCTTTGAACTCTACACCCCCTCACTCTGGAATTCCTTCCCTCACCACCTGAGAGCCACCACAGATGTTTGTACCTTCAGGAAGCTTTTGAAAACACACCTATTTACTGAATACTTCTACAGCCCACCATCTTCATAATGGACTGCCTTCCACCTCACTGACCGAACCCCAGGCACAAAGCAAGCACAAACTTAAGTAAATAGGAAATAGTTAAATGTAAATACAGTAATCACTGTTATTTATAGTTGAAAAGTTATATGTAAACCAATTACCGTTCGTTGTAAACCTGTATATAGTTTGGAAAACGTGCTACGTAAAGAAAGTTTTGTTCTATGTAAACTGCCTTGAGATTATGAAAGGCGGTATATAAAAAATGTTAAATAATAAATAAACTGGGCAGACTGCTCTCGGAGTCAATCTGTAGTACCATAATTTGTGATTCATGTACTGTTACTGCCATCCAGTGGAGTATCTCCATTCAAGGGCAGTCTGGTGTACTGTATTCTGTCTCGACAAAAAAATAGATTGCAACTGTGATAAAAGATGGGCTACAGATGAGTTAGACCAACTTCAATTTAAGAACATAGGGCTCAATATTCAGCAGTGCTGGCTAGTACGACTACGGTGTCTAGCCACTACCGCTGAATCCAAACCAGAATATTCAATGCCGGGGCCATATCCAGCCACGGGCAGTGAATATCCAAGTTTTCCAACGGTTAGCTTCGATGGCAAAAGTTAGGACAGCCTTTTCTGGTCCTAAATTTCGCCGATGACAGTTTATCTCCGGGAGTCACCCCCAAAATACCCCGATGCTAACCGGTTAGCATCGGCACATGTAGCAGCGGTACCCAGGGGATATACCCGCTGAATATCACACTTAGCGGCATTTACATGGTTTGCAGGTCTGAAAAACGTGTAAATGCCTTTGACTATCGGGCCCATGAGATTTGCCATACTGGGTCAAACCAAAGGTTCATCAAGTCCAGTTTCCTCTTTCCAACGGCGATCAATTCACATCACAAGTACCTATCAGCAGGGCCGACGCAACCATTAGGCCATCAAGAATAGCAATGGTGGAGAGGCAGCCTATTGCCACTGCCTCCGCCCATCTCCAGAACCTGCAGCGGGGGCAATGGGCGCTGGATAGAGGGAGGGGGCACAAAGGACGAGTTTCCCCTAAGGATCTGCTTGCACCAGTCCTGCCCGTCAGGTCCCAAAAAGTGGACAAATTCTATGCTGCTTATCACAGGGGTAAGAAATGGCTGACCCTAGGTCTACCTTAATAACGGTTTATAGACTTTTGCTCCAGGAACGTTTTTAAACCGAGCTACACTAACAACTTTTCCCGCATCTTTTGGTAACAAATTCCAGAGCTTAATTACGAACTGAGTGAAAAATGATTTTCTCTGATTTGTTTTAAATGTGCTACGTAGCAACTTCATGGGTGTCTCCTAGTCTTCGTACTTTTGGAAAGAGTAAACAGATTCACATTTACCCATTCCCCTTCACTCAGGGTCTGTCATATCTCTCCTCAGTCATCTCCTCTCCAAGCCAAAGAGCCCTAACCTCTTTAGCCTTTCCTCATTCCATTCCATTCCCTTTATCATATTAAAATCCCCCAATGCAATACGCTAGACACATACACGGTATCAATGATCCAGTGTTGAATAGGAGAATCGTTCCATTCCCTTTAGCATATTAAAATCCCCCAATCCAGTACACTATGCTCACCTTTCTCCACCTGTTTATTCCTGCCTTCAGAAATACGTGGCAAATCGGTGAGGTAAGACTCCCTTTGGCTAAGTTCCTGTTAGCCCGGTCCAGGCTGGCCCAAGAGTTTCTGCCACCCTAGGCAGGACTGCTGCATGACCCACCATGCTGCCCCCCTCTCCAGCTTCCATCCTGTGGAGGTGGGCAGTAAGACATTCGATCTACCCAAGGATGGCTGCAGTTATTCTCCTACAACCAACACTGTTCTAGGAAAACCTATTATCAAGGGAACATGATTTTTAGGACTGATGCAAGGGTGTGAGGCACTTTCAGCCATACACTAGGGCTACCAGATGTCCCCAATTTTAAGATAGTGTCCCCGACTCCATGGACTATAACCGCCTCCTGCACACCCCTCTAATTCAGTCTTCTTGATCCTGGTAGGAGAAGATGTATTTATTATTTAACAAATTTTCTATAGCGAAAAGGCCCTATCGCTGGTCCTTCGGATCTGTTTTATTTTTTCCACTGGGATATCTAGCATGTTAGACATTCCCTATCTTGTAGGTCGATTGCTGTTACGGGTTGATATTAAGGTATGCAGAGTGAGAGCTGAGGCATTCTGAATGATTTTGTGTGTGTCGATCAGGACCTTAGATTAGATTTTTTGATACAGGCAGCCAGTGAAGTTGCCTGAGCAGTGGCGTGATGTGGGAATGGCGAACTTGTCCCAAGATAATCCTCGCAGTGGTGTTCTGTGTTAGCTGAAGTGGATATAGTGAGCTCTTCGGAATGCCTTGATCTATTATGTTTTATAAGATGTAAAAGCAACTTCTTTTCTGAAAAAAAGAGGGGTGATTGTAGAAATATAGGGGCTGATATTGATTTGGGCAGGCTATGCGCCCCTACAGTGCATAGCCCTGCCCTCCAACCTTTAACCCTGGATATTCAATGCCGGGGTCATATGCAGCACCGGAACTGAATATCTGGGGATCGCCGCAGGAGTTAACTGGGCAGCATGCAATATCGCTTTTGCCTGGTTGGCGCTTGTCGCCGTCTCTGCTCCAAGCCTGACACGCCCCGATGCTAACCGGATAGCATCATGGCACGCAGGGGAGTTAGAAGGGGTTATTCAATGGCACTAACCATGTAAGTGCCGTTGAAAATCCCCATTTAAGGCATTTTTACACGGCTTACTGGGTATCTTTGCATGTATGCAGACTTACACTGTAACTTGAGAAGGGCTTTTACTGTCTTTTTAAAACTTTAGACATTACCGAATGCTACTCAGACTGGTCATTTTGAACTATAGGGGGGAAAGATGCCCAAGGAGAGGACCACTGCCCCCTCCAGCCCAGCTCGGCCCTGCTCATGTGTCCCAGATTTGCTCTCCAAAATTCTGCTAACTCTAAATTTATATCCGGCCTTTTCAGTTGCACACAGTGAGAAAACAGATTACAGAACATGAAAAATGTAAAATGAACTACAAGCAGAATGGACCCAGACTCGGAGGACATGAGCTTTGCAGATTTGCCAAGTTATCCAGTTCCAGGGGTAATATTTAAAGCCAATTCTGAATTTTTGACAATATAGAACATAAGAAATGTCATATGGATCAGACCGAGGTCCATCAAGCAAAGCATCATGTTTCCAACAGTGGCCAGTCCAGGTCATAAATACCTGTCAGGTTCCCAAAAAGGTACACAGATTCCATAATGCTTATCCCTGGGTAAGCAGTGGATAATAATGGTTTATGGACTTTTCTTGCAGGAACTTGTCCAAACCTTTTTTAAACCCAGCTACACTAACAGCTTTTACTACATCCTCCGGTAACATATTCCAGAGTTTTATTTTTATTTAACTGTATTTATTTAACTGTATTTATATCCCGCTTTTCACCGGGTCAAAGCGGTGGGACATATAACAGGGGGGGGGGAATCAATGGTGGGGGGGGGGGCATCACCGGGGGTTCAACATTGATGATTTTGGGATGAACATAGAGACTGACAAGGTAGCATAGTTACTGGTCTGGAGCTTTTGAGAAAAAATAGGGGGGTTCCTATTCAGAGATGTTCTTGGAAGAGGACGGTTTTTAGCTGCTTTTTGAATGATTTTTGATTACACATTGAGTGAAAAAATATTTTCTCTTATTAGTCTTAAATAGTTTACCCTGTAGCTTCATTGCATGTCCCCCTAGTCTTTCTATATTCTGATGATGTAAACAATTGATCTACGTTTACCCGTTCCACCCCATTCATTAATTTATAGATCTCTATCATATCTCCTCTCAGGCGTCTCTTTTCCAGGTTGAAGAGCCCTAACCTTTTTAGCCTCTCTTCATAGGGGTATCCTTCCATCCCCTTTACCATTTTGGTGGCTCTTCTCTGGACCTTTTCTAATAGCGCTATATCCTTTTTAAGATACGGTGACCAGAATTGCACACAATATTCAAGGTGCGGTCGCACGATGGAACGATACAGAGGCATTATAATATCCTTTGTTTTATTCTCCATTCCTTTCCTTATGATAACTAGCATTCTATTTGTTTTCTTGGTCACCGCCGCACACTGGGCGGAGGGTTGGCTGACTTATCCTGCTGTCCTCGGAGAACCCCTTTTGCAGGTAGGGTTGCCAACCGGCCGGTATTCAGCCGGCCTGGCCGGTTTTTCCATGGCCAGGCCGGCTGCTGGCAGAGAAGTAAAACTGGCCCTTGAAAAGCCGGTTTTTTGCTCTGGCCGCAAGATCGGGAGCGGCCAGAGCAAAAAAACAGCTTTTCTCCCAAAGTCCGTGGGGGAGGGAGCCAGGGAAGCCCGTGCGAGGCCCCGGCTCCCTCTGTACAACCGCCAGCGTGAAGATCTTTTTCGTTCATGCTGGTGGCTGTTTCTGTGAAGCCGTGATTGCTGGGAAAGGTTAAAGGCAATGCCCTTTAACCTTTCCCAGCATTCGCAGCTTCACAGAAACAACCGCCAGCGTGAAGGAAAAAGATCTTCACGCTGGCGGTTGTACAGAGGGAGCCGGGGCCTCGCACGGGCTTCCCTGGCTCCCTCTGAAGCACCTCAGACAGCTGCGGGGCTGGTCAAGGGGGGGGGGGGGAGGCTAGGACTAAAAATGGGCTTTGATGGGGGGGAGGGGGGCCAAGGACTGGATGGGCTGTGATGGGGTGTACCTGGACTGGAAAGGGGGGGGGGGACCTGGACTGGAAATAGGCTATGGGGGGGGGGGGGTACTGGACTGGAATTGGGCTATGGGGGGGTGTACCTGCACTGGAAATGGGCTATAGGGGGGGAACCTAGACTGGAATTGGGCTATGGGGGGGGGGGGGTATAACCTGGACTGGAAATAGGCTATGGGGGGTGGATCTGGACTGGAATTGGGCTATGGGGGGTGTACCTGGACTGGAAATGGGCTATGGGGGGGAACCTAGATTGGAATTGGGCTATAGGGGGGGGGGTGAAACCTGTACTGGAAATAGGCTATGGGGGGGATCTGGACTGGAATTGGGCTATGGGGGGGGGTGTACCTGGACTGGAAATGGGCTGGGGGGGGGACCTGGACTGGAAATAGGCTATGGGGGGGGGGGGAACCTGTAATGGAAAATGGCTATGAAGTGGCCTGGACGGGAATTGGGCTAATGGAGGGGACCTGGACTGGAAATGGGCTATGGTGGGGGAGGGGGAACTTGGACTGGAAATAGGCTGTGATTAGGGGGGCTAGGACTGCAAATGGGCTGTGATGGTTGGGGGGGGGACTTGGACTGGAAATGGGCTGTGATGGGGGGGCTAGAACTGCAAATGGGCTGTGATGGTGGGGGGGGGGACTAGGACTGGAAAGAGGCTGTGATGGGGGGGGCTAGGACTGGAAATGGCCTGTGATGGGAGGGCTAGCACTGGAAATGGGCTGATGAAGAGCTGGAATAGGACTGGAAATGGGCTGATGGGGGCTGGAATAGGACTGGAAGTGGGCTGACGAGGGGGTTAGGATTGGAAATTAGCTGATGGGGGAGCTTGGAGTGGAAATTGGCTGATGGGGGGCTGGAATGGAACTGGAAAAGAGCATAGGACTGGAAACGGGCTGATGAGAAGCTGGAATAGGACTAGAAATGGGCTGATGGGGGAGCTTGGACTGCAAATGGGCTGATGTGGCGGCATGGGAGAATGGGACTAGAAGGGAGTGGATGCTGGGTGGATCTAGAACTATAAGGGAGCTGATTTGGGGGGAGGACTAGAAGGGGATGGGGATGGGGAATGAGAATGGAGAGGGGAAAAGATATTTTGTGTGGAAGAAAAGTCTACGATGGGCTGGGTATTGGGAGAGTAAGAGGGGATTGAGAATGGAAGGGTGAAATTTGAGTGGATGATAAAGGAATAAGGAAAGAAATGGGGGAAAGAGCAAAAGGGAAACGATCAGTATGTTAAAGCAGATATAGAGAGAATGTAAAACATCTAAAAGAGAAGAAAGGACAAATGGATAGCTCGCAGAAGACACAAAGAAACCAGAAGAAAGTGACTGGAGCAATGGCAACTGAAAAATAAAATTCCCAAACAGAAGATAGAAAAATACTTTTTATTTTGAATTTATTAACTGGAATATGTCTGGTCTGGGAAGTGTGTATTGCTAACATCTTTGCATTTTTGTTTAGTGCAAGAGGAAATTACTTTATAGTTTTATTTCTCCAGTATTGTACATTTCATGTTTGGCTTTTGGAGTTCCCAGTTTAATTATTATCTGACCAAGAGAGTTAGCCTACACTTATCCTCGGTAATTTTTGTGGGTGGGGCTGGGGTGCAGCAAGGGTGGGACTGGGGGCGGGACAGGGGTGGGGCTAGGGGCGGAGAATGGGTGGGGCATGGCGAGCCACAGGTGTCGGGTTTTTCTCGGTGAAAAAGTTGGCAACCCTAGTTACAGGTAAGTAACCTTGCTTTACCTGCAGTGAGAGCAAACACAAACATACATATAAAGCAAAGTTTAATATTGAAAAGTATGATATCCAATTCATAAATTCAATTTAAAACATTCCCAAGGAAATAATAAGTAGGAATTTGAATTTCTTTTTTCTTGTTATTATCATAGATGAATAGAAAGAAGACCCCAGCGCCTCGACAGTAGAAAAAAGGACTACAAATTCGACGATGCAATGCGCAGTCGGGAAAGCGTCACTTCCGCTAGAATTATTCGTATCTCGAACGTCCTCCTCCTCACAGGTCTAGGAGTCGGCTTCGGCAGCCCGGGCTCTGACGTCACACCCGGCCGGCGCTACTTCCGCCCCTGCGGCTTAAGTGGACCCCGTGCATTGCGCGCCGGCCTTTTCCTCCGACGGGCGAATATGGCGGACTTAAAGGTGAGGCTCTCGTGCGCGTCAGAAGGTGTCTGGAGCGGCCGCGAACGGTTTAATAGCGGAAGCTGGGGTGGGAGCGGAGTTGGATTCGCGCCTCAAACCGAGGGAAGAGTCCGTGGTGTTATAAAGTTAAACCTTCGGCCCCCGCCGCTTCCGTCTACCCACTTCTCAGTATAACGTCCAGGGGCTGAGCCCCCTCCCCCAACCTCTCAGTATAACGTCCAGGGGCTGAGCCCCCCTCCCCCAACCTCTCAGTATAACTAGGGGCTCAGCCCCCTCCCCCCACAACCTCTCAGTATAACGTCCAGGGGCTGAGCCCCCCTCCCCCAACCTCTCAGTATAACGTCCAGGGGCTGAACCCCGCCCCTCCCCTCCCCCCCAACGTTGGGGGAGGGGGTCCCCCAACCTCTCAGTATAACGTCTAGGGGCTCAGCCCCCTTCCCCCCTCCCCCAACCTCTCGGTATAACGTCCAGGGGCTGAGCCCCCCTCCCCCACCCTCTCAGTATAACGTCCAGGGGCTGAGCCCCTCCCCCCCCCACCTCTCGGTATAACGTCCAGGGGCTGAGCCCCCCCTCCCCCAACCTCTCAGTATAACGTCCAGGGGCTGAGCCCCCCCCTCCCCCCCAACGTTGGGGGAGGGGGTCCCCCAACCTCTCAGTATAACGTCCAGGGGCTCAGCCCCCCTCCCCCAACCTCTCAGTATAACGTCCAGGGGCTGAGCCCCTCCTCCCCAACCTCGGTATAACGTCCAGGTGCTGACCTCCCCTCTCAACTCTGTATAGCGTATAGAGGCTGTGCCCCCTCCCCCCACCTCTCAGTATTACGTCCAAGGGCTGAGCCCCCCCCCACCTCTCAGTATAACGTCCAGGGCTGCTTCACCCCCCCTCCATCCCTCCCTCAGTATAAAGTCTGGTGCTGAGTCCTCCTTCCCCACCTCTCAATATAAAATGACTGGGGACCACGTTCCCACTCAATATAGTATCCAAGGCTCCTTTACCCCACTTGCAATATAAAGCATCCAGGGGCTGAGTTTTTCTTAGGGATCATTTCCTTCCTTCCTATACACATAAGCTGACTCCAGTGGCAGGTGCAGCTTTCCTATATGCATGGTTTAGGTTCCCAGCAATTGCTGTCTGCAGTGTGTAGTGGGGCTTGCTGTGTGCCAGTGAGGAGGACGTTAGATGTCTTTGAGTTTCATATCCATGAAATAGTTGGACATGCACTACCATCTGAGGCATACCTGCATAAGACCCCTAATACTGTAATCCTGGGCTTCTTATCAGCCTGCAGTGACATTGGCTCATCTGTCCTATTTAAATTATTTGTATTTCTTGCACATTTGGGTGATGCATTGCAATTGGGGCATACAGAGTTTGGGCAGTGTTAATTGGCTAAGTGATGTCAGTAGGACTGACCTGATCTTTATATATCATATAAAAAAACTATGAACTGCAGATACTACTGCCAATTCATGTTGGCATGCAGCAATTTTGTTGAGGTGGTGGGGGCATGGAGAGACACAATGTACTGCATGTGTTTGGTGATCCTCTTCTTTCTCATTCAGGTTCTTGTCATTGATGGCCGAGGCCATCTCCTTGGCCGTCTTTCAGCTATTGTGGCCAAGCAGGTCCTGCTTGGTAAGTGTCTTGAGCTGTGCTGTCTTGTCTTTTGTCCTCCCCTGGGTGTGTTTGGAGGTCAGTGATGCTTTAACAAACTCTTCGAGTCTTATGACCATGAGATGTTGTACATGCACTACCATCTGAGACCTCCTTGGTGCAAATTGCTGATGAATTGTTGCTACCATCAGTAGATAAGGAAGGGGAAGGTTAAGTGTGCAGGTAATGCATCATTTTAAGGGAGAGTGTTATGGACTATGACCACAAAGTGAGTGGGGGGAGTAAAAACAAGTCTGGTATTCTGATCCCATCCCTGCTACCAAATGTATGACCCCTCCCTCCAGGTCACACTGTCATTCTGAGCATCCCTTTATCAGGTTAGTCTAACCTCTGTGGTTAGTAAATTATTGGAAAGGCTAATAAAGGAGAGAATAGTGAGGTTTCTGAGGTCCAATGAATTGCAGGATCTGAGGCAGCATGGATTCACCAGAGGCAGGTCTTATCTGATAAATCTGATTGATAGATATCTTTGACTGGGTGACCAGGGAGTGGGACCCGGGGAGCGCCCTAGATGTGGTGTATTTAGATTTCAGTAAAGCCTTTGACACCATTCCACACATGCGACTTATAACAAACTGAGCACCCTAGGTATGGACTCTAAAGTTACCGATTGGGTTAGAAATTGGTTGAGTGGGAAGTAAATGAAGCTCACTCTGAGGAGAAGGTTACCAGTGGTGTGCTGCAGGGATCTGTCCTTGGTCCAATTCTGTTTAACATCTTTGTTAGTGATATTGCAGAAGGACTGTCAGGTAAAGTTTGCTTGTTTGCGGATGATACCAAAATCTGCAATAGAGTAGACACACAGGAAGGAGTCTATAACATGAGGAGGGATCTAGCTAATCTTGAAGAATGGTCTAGAATTTGGCAACTGAAATGTAATGCTAAAATATTCAGGGTCATGCATTTAGGATGCAAAAATTCAAAGGAGCTCTACAATGTAGGGGGTGAGGTGCTTCTGTCCACAAAAGAAGAGGGGGACCTAGGATTAATTGTTTGCCTATCTTAAAGTAATTAAACAGGTAGAAAAGGTGACTGCAAAAGCCAGAAGGATGCTTGAGGGTATAGGGAGATGAATGGCCAGCAGAAAACAGGAGGTGATAATGCCTCTGTATAAGTCTCTGGTGTGACCTCATTTGGAGTATTGTATGTAATTCTGGAGACTGCACCTTCAAAAGGTTATAAGCAGATTGGAGTTGGTGCAGAGGGTGGCTACTAAAATGGTTAAAGGTCTTCATTATGAAACATATGAGGACAGATTTAAAGATCTTATTCCATAGCGTTCTTAACAATCCAATCCAGACTCATGGGTTGTGTTCCAGCAGATGGAGACTGAGCATTGTAGCTTTGGTGATATCACTATATAAGGAGCCGACACTCCTCCCACCAAGCCAGTTTTCTCAGTCTCCAGCAGATGAGACAATGCCTGTAGCCTAGGCTAGTCTGTGGGTCCCTTGATATAAACTTCTAGAGTTAAAAAAAAAAAAAAGTGTTTTCCTGCTTGAATTCCTGTGTCAAATGGTATTTGAGAGTCTAGTAGTTAACCGAGAGCAGCTGCTTTGGTGACTAGGTCTGCCCTGGGGCACCAAGGTTTTTGAGTCGGCGGTAGGGCCCCGGGAGGAGAGGCAGCATTTCTTCCTCCTGCTTGAGAGCATATCAGACCTCTGCCTGCTTTCCAGGAGCCCTTCGGTGGGTTAGGCGACTCGAAGCTTGCTGCTGTGATTGGGAGCCCCTGGAACAGCCGGAGTGGATAGTAGTCACAGCAGAAGCCAGTCTCTCTGCCTGGGGAGCACATTGCTTAACACGGATTGTGCAAGGTCTTTGGTCTCAGGAGCAGGCTCAGTGCTCATCAGCTGCCTGAAGGTGAGGGCGGTGCACCTCGCTCGCCTGGAGTTTCAGGTCCTGGTCCAACATTGAGTAGTCCAGGACAATGCCACCACAGTCAGAACAGGCAGTGCAAGTCTGGCAGAGGAGATTGCCCCACTGCTTTGGTGGGCGGAAGGAAATCTCACTCGGTTGTCAGCAGCTCATATGACCGGAAAAGAAAAGGATCAGGCTGACTTTGAGCAGGCATCAGCTGGATCTGAGGGAGTGGTCCTTAGCAGCAGAGGTCTTCTGGCAATTGACGGGGTGCTAGGGCCTCCCAGTCTTGGATCTCACTGCGTCAGTGGAGAATGCCAAGGTTGAGCGCTTCTTCAGCAAATGCAGGGAACGGATGTCCGAAGGCCTCAACGAGTTGGCCCAGAGCTAGCCAGAAGAGAGTCTGCTTTGAGTTTCCCCCATGGCCTCTCGTAGGTTGGCTAATTGAGCGAGTGGAGACTCATGGAGGACTGGTAATCATAATAGCCCTGGATTGGCCACAGTGGCTGTGGTATGTGGATCTCATGCGGTTGTTAGTAGACAAGCCCTGGTGATTACCATTGAGACAAGACCTGCTGTCGCAGGGTCTGGTTCTTATGCCTTAGGTGGATCGATAATTGCTTACGACCTAGCTCTTGAGAGGGCGTCCTTCAAGCACTGGGGGTATTTGGGGCCAGTGATTGTGACCTTGTTGAAAGCACAGCATAGGTCCACACATGTACGAGTTTGGCATTCACGGCGGACACTTTCTATGACCTGCTTATCGGCTCGATCCATTGTGGTGTCTACAGTTGCTCAGCGGTGGTTTTGGCCCCACCATTGGAATGCAGATACCACCTCCAAAGCCTTTCTGGCCAAGCTAACCTTCAAGAGTAAGCTTTTGGTTGGGGAAGATCTGGACAAGCTGGTCAAGGACCTGGACAAGGTTAAGCTCTGCACTTACCTAAGGACAACCCCAAAGTAGGATCTTGCTGTCCCCCCAGAACACACAGGTCCCTTCCTCCTCTTACAGATTGTGTGACAGGGATTCATGCTGCTACAAGCTGGGCCACTCCAACCCCTACTTGGCTAAGACGGGGTCTAAGCCACAGCTTTCGTGGGGCTCGTTAAAGGGAGAACTTTTCTGCAACTAACAAGTTTGCAGGTGCTACTCGGCCCTCCCACTGACTGGTCTGGGGACCATTCCGTGGGACCTCCTGTGGGTGGCCGGCTATAGTTCTATTCCCGCGAATGGACCCGGATCGCCTCAGACAAGTGGGTTCTCGAGATTGTCACTCAGGGGAATGCCCTAGAGTTCGCAAGACCTGTCCCACCTGCCTTCCTGGTCTCCCCATGCCAGTCCCTGACCAAACAGGTAGCTGTCAGGACAACTTTGCAATGCCTCCTATAGCTACAGGCAGTTTGCCCAGTCCCCCCAGCAGAGTATGGTTCTGAACATTATTCAATTTGTCATCCCCAAGGAGGACAGCTCCTTCAGACCTATTCTGGACCTAAAGGGCGGCGTCAAATTCCTACACGTGTCGCATTTTCAGATGGAGACGCTCTGGTCGGTCATTCAAGCAGTCAGACCAGGCGAATTTCTGGCGTCTCTTGACCTTGCCAAGGCTTACTTTCACATTCCCATCCGTCCAGCCCATCAGCATTACCTCAGCTTTGCAATTCTGGGCCACCATTTTCAGTTCAGTGCTCTTCTATTTGGCCTGACCATGGATCCTGGCACCTTCACCAAGGTCATGGTGGTAGTGGCAGTTCCCATCCGGGGCATCAGGGTTCATCCTTAACTGGACGACTGGCATATCCATGCAAAGTTTCCCAAAGAGGTGGTCTTAGAACAGGTGGTCACCTTCTTGAGGTGCCTCGGATGGATAATAATCAGGTCAAGAACTCCTTACGGCCTTCAGTCGTTGGAGTTTCTCGGGGCTCAATTTGACACGCGGATAGGTTATGTCTTCCTTACGTGGGACAGGAGCGAGAAGCTGATCTCGCAACTCCAGAGTTCCCTTTTGGGTCCTGGCACTTGTGGCTTGGGACTACTTGCAAGTTTTCGGCACCATGGCGACCACCGTGGATGTGATTCCTTGAGCACGGGCTCATATGCTCCCTCTTCAGCAGTCTCTCCTATCCTGCTGGTCTCCCCTTATCTGTGTGCCACAGCCTCAGATGGTGGAGCTGTCATCCCAACCTCTTGTGAGGGGGGTCCTGCTGGAGACCTTGCAATGAGTGTCCATCACCACCGATACCAGTCTGGTAGGCTGGGGGATCACACTGGGTCAGACAGTGTAAGGCTCCTGTTTGACTCTGGAAGCCTCCTGTCCAGTCAGTCACCTCAAGGCCCGAGAGTCTGGCTGGCACTACTTGCATTCTGCCCCCTGCTTCATAAGAAGGCAGTATGCATACATTCAGACAATGCCACCATAGTTGTCTACCTGAATCGGCAAGATGGTACGAAGTGCGAGAAATGGCCCTCTTGTTCCCATGGACAGAGGACAATCTGCTGGCCCCCTCCACACAACACATAGCTGGGATAGAGAATGTGCATGCAGATTTTTTTCAGTTGACATCTCCTGGACCCCAGCGAGTGGGAACTATCTCCAGAGGCCTTCCAGAAGCTTGTGAATCGTTGGGGCCGGCCAACAGTGAATCTGATGGCCACTACCTCCCAACACCAAAGCACCGTTCTTTTTCAGCTGCCGCAGGGAACCGGGATCTCAGGGACCTGATGCCCTAGTCCAACACTGGCCTCTGGAGCGACTGCTATGTCTTTCCACTGTTGATAGGAAGGATTCTCTGATGCATTGAAACACACTCTTGTCGGATCATTATGGTGCCAGACTGCCCATAATGACCATGGTACGTCAATCTAGTTTGTCTCTCCCTAATAGCACCGCTACCTCTCAGCACCCACAGGGGTCTCCTGAGGCAAGGGCTGATCATTATGGACAACCCAGCTCCTTACTCGCTTATAGCTTGGCTATTGAGTGGAGCTGCTTGACTCGGAAAGGCTATTCACCTCAGATGGTCGTTACTCTCCTGAAGGTACGCCCCTCCACTTCGTGGGCCTGTGCTAGGGTTTGGCGGCGCTTTACCACTTGGTGTTCAATACAAATGTCCCAGTGGAAGGTGCAGATTCCTGACATTCTCGCTTTCCTTCAGAACGATTTGATGGGGAGATGGCTCTCAGTTCCTTGAAGGTTCAGATAGCTGCCCTCACATGTTTCCAGGGGCCTCTTTGAGGGTGCTCGCTTGCCTTGCATCCTGATCTGGTTTGTTTCTTGCAGGGGGTGCAGACTTTACGTCTCCCTCCCCCCCCCCCCTCCGCTTGGTAGTTGGGACCTTATTTTGGTGCTTAAGACCCTTACCAGAGCTCCCTTAGAGCCACTCCATCAGGCGTCACTTAAGGATTTGACCCTTAAGACTGTCTTAGTGGTAGTCATGTCCCCTCTGTATTTCAGAGCTCCAAGCTCTGTCTTGCCATGACCCCTTCCTCGTTTTTCCCCCAGAGGGGGTCACGATTCATACCTCCTTTTTGCCAAAGGTTTTGTTTGTTTTTCCATGTCAGTCAGCCATCCTTCCATCTTTCCCAAGACTGCTGTCCGGGGACTTTGTTTTCACTCGCTCAATGTCAGCAGAGCGTTGCACTGCTACCTCAAGGTCACCAATGCCTTTCGTTTCTCCAATCACCTCTTTGTGCTAATCGGAGGCTGCCACAAAGGGGTGGCTGCTTCTAAAGCTACCATTGCAAGCTGGATCAAGCAGGCCATTGAGTCTGCTTACATTCTTCAGAACAAGCCAGTGCCTTTTGGACTTGGGGGCTCATTCCACTAGAGCTCAGGCTGCAACTTGGGCAGAGAGAGTGTGGGTCACCCTGCTTGACATCTGCAGAGCTGCTACCTGGTCTTCTCTCTCTACCTTTGCCAGGCACTATCGCCTGGATCTCCGTGCTCAGGAGCTCTGCTCGGTTTGGGGACAGCGTGGTGTTTGCCGCCATTGCTTCACGCCCAGAGGGGATTTAGCTTTGATACTCATTTGTCTGGACTGGTTGTTTTTGCTTGATTTGGCCGTGTCGGTGCCTAATAATTCATCTATTTAGCTGACAGTCTGGCTGGTCTCCTTGTACATACTTGGGCTTCTCGCCATGTAGATAGCTGTTTGGGGATTACAGTTTAGTCAATTCACAAATCCAGGCCATTCTGCTTTTTACGATATACTGAAGCTGACCCCTAGGGGTACAGGACTATCTATCAAGGGTGGTCACTAAACTTCTGAAATTTTCTCTGCCTCATCTGCTGATAGAGGGACGCAACCCATTTGTCTGGACTGGTCTAGCAGGGATACAGGAAAGGAAATTAACGGTAAGTAAATTTCTCCTTTGCAGGCATGTTCAGAAGCATAGCTTGGGCTCACATTTTGGAGACCAGGCTTGCCAGTCCTGCCCGAGTTTGAATACTGCTCTGGTACATCCCATGAGTCTGGATTGGACTGTAGGGACACTGGAAGGTGAAATAAGATTTACTTGCTAATTTTCTCTCCATTAGGACCTATAGTCCAATCCTGATCCCACCTGTCTCATGGTGGCAGACCTGTTTCAGATGGTTAGCATACAGTGGCTAGGTGTTTTCCAGTGGAAGATAGGAATTCTCTCCATGCCGAGGGGTTCGGTTCCAGATGCTTGGAGAGAGCCAGAGGTAACCTTGATTCCCTCGGGCTGCACTAAGTCATCACAGCATAGTTTGTATATAGTTGCCCTTAGGGGTATTCTTGGTTTCTTAGTTCTGCTTTGACATGGGAATACTGGCTTGGTGGGAGGAGCGTTGGCTCCTTATATAGTGACTTCACCAAAGGCTAGAATGCTCAGTCTCCATCTGCTGGAAGAGGGACACAACCCATGAGTCTGGATTGGACTGTAGGTCCTAATGGAAAGAAAATTATCAGGTAAATCTAATTTCACCATATATATACTTTATAGGAAAGGCAGGATAGGGGCAATATGATAGACCTTTAAATACATCTGTGGCATTTAAGTGCACAGGAGGGTCTTTCAATTGAAGGCAAGCTCTGCTACAAGGGGGCATAGGATGAAAGGGATAGACTCAGGAGTAATATGCGGAAATGTTTCTTTATGGAAAGAGTGATAGATGCGTGGAATAGTCTCCCAGTGGAGGTGGTAGAGATGAGGACATTATCTGAATCCAAGAAAGCATGGGGGACACAGAGAATCTCTAAAGAGAAAAGGGGGACTATTGTGATTATGGAAGGGCAGAATAGATAGGCCATGTTGTCTGCTGTCATGTTTCTCGGGATAGTGCCAGGTGCTCTTAACACAGCAGTGGCAGCATACATTTAAGTATTTGTCAACATGATGCAATTTGGGTTAACAGCAGTTATGATGCCACCTAAGAAATTAATATCCTGGCCGGAAGGAAGAGTTGGGTAGCAAAGCTAGGCAGCCTTTGGGAAGCGAAGGCCTTAAGCATATGTCTACAGAAAACTGCTTTTGTGTGTGAGCAGGTTTGGCTTTCTGGGCGGTATTAGACTTGGTCAGCTGCAGCTGCAGGCTTTAAGGCAGAGGGAGGAAGTGGGTGTGCAACATGTAGTCATGCTCTTTGCTTCAAAAGCAGCATTAGCTCACTTAGGCTTCCTGTACAGCTTTTTGTCACCTTAATGCCATTTCTTCTTTCGCAGGCCGAAAAGTGGTGGTGGTGAGGTGTGAGGGCATCAACATCTCTGGCAACTTCTACCGGAACAAATGTGAGTGAGATATGTGGCCGCCTGCACCTATAACTGCAACTTTATTAAATCTTTCAGCAAACTGCTTTTATCTGTGCCATTCTCCTTCACCATCTTCAGCCTCCATCCTGATCAGAGCTTTCATTTTCGACCATTTTTTGTATAATAAACTTGCTCTTTCTTTGTCTTTATTGCATTGTAAGCTCTAGAGAACGGGGACCATTTCTTATATTTATCTATATGATGCTCAGAATGTCTACTGTCACTGTAAACAGTAGTAGGAGTACTATATGGTTTTAATGAGCAAACTTTGAGGTGCCTACCTCCCCCCCACAGTCTTATGATTCAAAATATTTAAGGACTATATTAGAAGTATCAGTGCCCCTGCCCTCTGGACATATGATTGATCCCTGTTGGTGGTGAGGTTAGAAATGCATTTTTAGTGTGTAAAGAGTGAGTTTAGTTGGAAAGATGGTTTGGTTTGATCAAGTGGCATTTTGTTGCTTGGACTTTGATCTTCTTTTCCTTTGCAGTGAAGTATCTTTCTTTCTTGCGTAAGAGAATGAACACCAACCCATCCCGTGGGCCTTACCATTTCCGAGCTCCCAGCCGCATTTTCTGGAGGACTGTCAGAGGTAGAGTACCTGTATCTGTCTTTCTTTGAGAGGTTGAGCTTGTTGTAGGTGAAGCCTTTGGGGGATAGCATCTTCAGAAGCTCTTGTGTGTGTTGTGAAGTATTCTCAAGTTGTGCCGAAGAATTGGATGGGATGATATGCTAGCTCTGCTTTGTCTGTCTTGTGACAGTAGGAGGCTTGGACCCGGATGAGTTGTCTTCATTAGGATCTTTACAGGTTGTACATAATGGCAGTGTTTGGGCCACAAGGTTAAGGCAGTTTCCAAACAGTGATGAGTCTATCCCGAACCTGAGTCTCTGATGACACACACTTATGGATCTGACTGCTGAGTTTGGTCCTGCTTCAAACACATGGTGTGGTGATTTTCTTGGATGGTATTTCGCCTTTGCACTAACTTCCCTGCGTGAATGTGTAGTGCTACCTGAAAGGTTCCTGATTTTGACTCCTGCTGGAATAATGCGCACAATTCAAACTTTTGCACTTTTTTGTGCTTCTTTTTTCTGTATTGTACTTCAAATTATTACTCAAATACAAAATGCTGTGTTCATTCTGTATGCTTTTGTCAAATTTCACATACTTTGAATCTTTTGACACGGATGTGTGAATTTTGTTTGCAGAACTCCAGCAGGAGTAGATTTTGCTGTGTTCCAGCTAAAATCCTCCACGTTGTCCCCAAGAGCTCATAAGGGAATCTCTCCCCTTGACAGGTATGCTGCCGCACAAGACAAAGCGTGGGCAGGCTGCCTTGGAGAGACTGAAAGTTTTTGATGGCATTCCTCCCCCTTATGACAAGGTAATGCGCTCAGGAGGTCACAGTTGGGCTGTTGAGATGACTGTCAATGATGTCTTCTCTTCATACCTACATTGTTTGATGTATCTGGATGAGAAAATCATGTTGATCTGAGACATTGCTTAGTGGGGTGTGACATCTTTTCAGCAGAAATTGCCACAATATTCAAGTATGGGGTGTCCTGTTTTTTTTTTTTGTTTCTTAAACAGAGGAAACGCATGGTGGTACCAGCGGCCTTGAAGATTGTACGTCTGAAACCCACACGTAAGGTAGGAATTGGCTCTTCTGGTGTGTACCAGTCTGTCCCATATACCTTTCTGATGCAAGGTGGCTTCCAAACAGTGATGAGTCTATCCCGAACCTGAGTCTCTGATGACACACACTTATGGATCTGACTGCTGAGTTTGGTCCTGCTTTTGCTACCTTTCTTTTTCTGGGCTTAACTTCATGCATTGCATGATTCCCCACCCCCAATACCATATCCTTTCCAGACTGCAGCTGTATGGAGGCAGGCAATATTCCTTAGCGTATCTATTCAGCTCCTGTGTCCCTAGTTCTCTTGACTGAATCAGGATTTTCAGAGTTCGTCAGATTAGCACTGCAATGCTCTGTTCCTTTGCGTCCCTCTAGCCCAGTCCCGGAACCATAGAGTTGTGAACCTCCACCAGCAGCTTTGGAGACTGAAAGATGTCATCACTTTGTCACTGGTACAAATAGGCAAACACCGCCCACTTCCACCAGTACTTTCAGTCTCCAGCTTGGAGGTGCTGAGCCAGGGCTCAGGGGAAACAAATAAGCAGAGCTTTTTTTTTTTTTTTAAATTTAGCCATTTTTTTGGGTTAATTTACTTTTTTGATGGTCATTCATTTTTGTTTTGTAGATTCAAATCTGCTGCTGCTGGAAGGGTTCCCTTCGCTGTGGACTGTTCTCCCTTTGCTCTCTCTCTCTCTCTCGTGAATTTTGCCCCAGCGTCTAAACGAGCACGGGGGGGGGGGGCATTTGTCACAAAGTGCCTCCCTGCTCCCGAACCCACATGAAAAGGGTGAGGAGCAGGTGATAGGCGGAAGGTGCAAGCAGCCGGGGGTCTGGCTGACAAGCCGGTTTGGGCGTTGCCTGAGATCAGCACAGCAGAAAGCCGCCGGAGCAGAAGCCGTGTAAGGGCTGTGCTCCGAAGTCAGCGTTTCACTTCTCCCCCCTCCCATTCGGGATCGTCGGCGGTGGTAAGTGCCTGCTTTGTCAGCTTGTGAAGGGGAGGCTTTCTGACGGCTCCCGAGTGGGGGAGGCTTGCCACGTGTGTTGGTCTTCTCAGCACGGTGTTTTTTTGAGCGGGAACGCTAGCGGCGGCCATTTTGCGTTTACAGAGAAGGCATTGCTTTGCTCTTTTAACGGCTTTAGGAGCTTTGTTTTGGTGTCGCGTTAGCTTTGTTTGGCTAGTTTTGTCAGTGTGATTTAAATAACAAAAAAAAAAAACCAGGCATTTAGACGGCGGCGCTCCCGGAAGGGGGGAGGGGGTCTGCCTGTGGGCTCTCCTGCTTCATAGTGCTTGAGCTCTATAGAGAATGCCGGCAAAGACTCGCTGTCTCATCTGCGGGGTGAGGCACAGCGAGGTTTTAGAGTCTGGAGTTTGCAAAAGCTGCTCTTTGGAAGGTACAGTTATGGAACAGGCCCTGGGAGGTGCTGCGGGGGACCTGGCTGCGGCCGCCTTGGAGATAGGGGACCCCGGGCCTCCTTCCTTGAGTCTCCCGGAACCGGTTGCAGGGCCATCCTCTGCAGGGAGCGCTGTTCCGGCGGTAGATTTATTTATTTATTTATTTATTTACGGTCTCTTCTATACCGCACTATTCAGCATCAGCGCGGTTTACATGGAACAAAAATGCTCAGTACAGATAACATGTATGAGTTTACAGATAACAGGGTAAGAAACTTGGATAACAGGGGTAACTATTTACAACATTTGCTACATAATCTTGGATAACAGTGGTAAACTATTTACAAATATTGTTACATAGAGTCATATGGTAGATGATAGACAGTGTGGAGTGAGTGCGGGTATTCCCGTGGATTTTTTCTCCCTTATGCAGAAGGCATTTGCCTTGTTACAGCCTGTGTTAGGAGCACAGTCTCAGGGCCCGAGAGGTCGGAAGCAGGCTGGGTCCGGAGGCCTCCCGGTGGGGGAGGGGGGTCCGGCCAAGCGACGCAAAGAGGTGCTGGAGGAGAATCCTTCGTCGGCTGTGGACGAGGATGTAGGGTTGTCGGATCAGGAGGTCGACGAGCCCTCAGAGGAGGATTTAGAAGAGGGAGAGTTGCCGGAGGTGGAACAGAGTAGAGTAGTTCGTGTGTTTTGGCGGGAAGAACTGCCAGCTTTGATTGCAGAAATGTTAAAGACGTTGAACATGCCCTCGGTGGCGCCGACGGCGGAGGAGGCATTGGAGGATCCTCTATTGCAGGCGGTGAGAACGTCCCAGCGGGTGTTCCCGGTTCATAGTCTTTCGGAACATGATTCAAGAGGAATGGGACGCGCCGGAGTCGGCGCTGCGAGGGACCAGGACTCTGGGCCGGTTATATCCGCTTTCCGACCACGATAGAGAGCTTTTTCAGTCGCCAAAGGTGGATGCGGCAGTGTCGGCGGTCACTAAGAAGATTACAATTCCGGTTGAGGGAGCCTCGGCTTTGAAGGATGTGCAGGACAGGAAATTGGATACCTTGCTGAAGCAGGTGTTTGATATGTCGGCACTTTCCTTGCAGGCCTCAATAGCGGGGGCATGGGTGGCGAGAGGCTGTTTGCAGTGGTCTCAGCGGTTGCAGGGAGAGATCCTGGACGGCAGACGGAGGAGGTAGCGCGTCTGGAGTCAGGCACGGCATATTTGTCGGATATACATTCCGATCTGATTCGAGGTCTGGCCAAAAGTATGGCTTCGGTGGTGGCCGCGCACCGGTATCTCTGGTTACGTCACTGGTCGGCAGACAGTTCTTCCAAGGTGCGGCTCAGTAAACTCCCCTTTAGGGGGAAGCTTCTGTTCGGGGAGGACTTGGAAAAGCTGGTTAAGGACCTCGGGGACTCCAAGGGGGGTCGGCTCCCGGAGGATAAGTTGAAGTAGAGCCGCAGATCTACCGGAACCAGAGGGGTGTCTCGGGATTTTCATAGATTTTGGTCCTCCCGTTTTAGTCAGCCTCAGAGGGGGCGGTTCCCGTCGTGGGGCCAAGCATTTCGAGGGTTTAGGAGAGCGGGCAGAGGGTTTGCCACCTTCCAGCCCTCAAACAGCAAAAAGTCCCAATGAGATAAGGCGGGCCCAGGTCGCGGTAGTGCCCATGGGAGGGAGATTGCGGGAGTTTTACCCTGCCTGGGTCCAAATTACCTCGGATCAGTGGGTGTTGGTTATTCGAGAAGGTTACGTGCTGGAACTCCATCGCCCCATCTTAGATTCCCTTGTCCTCTCTCCGTGCCACGCTCCGCGGAAGTTCTGAGCGGTCGCGGACACGCTGCTGCGGCTGAGGCAGCTCGGAGCAGTGGTACCTGTACCGGGGGACCAGTACGGGTGCGGTCGATACTCCATCTATTTCATGGTTCCCAAGAAGGAAGGCACGTTTCGGCCAATTTTGGATTTAAAAAGGGTGAATCGCTGCCTTCGTGTGACCCCATTTCCGGATGGAAACCTTGCGCTCCATCATTGCGGCGGTCAGGCGAGGAGAATTTCTGACGTCGTCGGACTTTACGGAGGCATATCTTCATATTCCCGTGCGGCAAGAGCATCAAAAGTTCCTGCGGTTTGCGGTGCCGATGGGTCATTTTCAATTCCGTGCGCTGCTGTTCGGGCTGGTGACGGCGCCTCAGACATTCACCAAGATCATGGTAGTGGTAGCGGCGGCGCTTCGCAAGGAGGGGATACTGGTACATCCTTACTTGGACGATTGGTTGATTTGGGCGAAATCTAGAGAGGAGAGCGTTGCTGCCACCGCCCGAGTCGTACAGTTGTTGGAAAGCCTCGGCTGGGTGGTCAACTTTGCAAAGAGCAGGCTAGTTCCCTCTCAGACGCTGGAGTACTTAAGAGCACGCTTCGAGACTGCTCAAGGGGAGGTGTTTCTCCCAGTCCAGAGAGCACAGGCCTTGCGGGATCTCGTGCGGAAGTTTCTGGAGTGTCGAGCTCTGACAGCGTGGCAGTATTTGCAGTTGCTCGGAACAATGGCCGCCTCGATCGACGTGGTTCGGTGGGCACGGTCTCACATGAGGCCGTTGCAGAGCGCGCTTCTCCGGCGGTGGTCGCATGAGAGGGATGCGTTGTCTCAACGACTCGTCTGTCCTCAGGAAGTGTGGCTAGAGCTTCGCTGGTGGTTGCAACCCGGAAGTCTGGAGAGGGGCGTGTCGCTGGAAGCTCCGGCCTGGAGGCTGGTAACATCGGATGCAAGCCTCACGGGTTGGGGAGCACACTGCGAAGGACGGTTGGCTCAGGGCCTGTGGTCGCGGGAGGAACAGCTGTGGTCTATAAACCGGTTGGAGATGCGAGCGGTGTATCTGGCTCTTCGAGCGTTTCAAGACTGAGTCAAGAGGCGGTACGGGTGCTGTCCGACAATGCGACGACCGTCGCCTATATCAATCGCCAAGGCGGCACGGGAAGTGCAGCGCTAGAGGAGGAAGCGAATCAGCTGTTGCGCTGGGCCGAACAGAATTTAGGGGCATTTTCGGCGCAGGACGTGGCCGGAGTAGACAGTCGAGGCAGATTTCCTCAGTCGCCGCAGAGTAGATCCGGGGGAATGGAGCTTACACCCAGACGTTTTTGTTCTGGTAGTGCGGCGATGGGGGACTCCGGTGATGGATCTGATGGCCACCTTTGACTCGGCGAAGGTGGAGCGGTTCTTCAGCAAGCGGATGGCGGAAGGGCTCGATGCCTTAGCTCAACGGTGGCCGGTGGACAGGCTTCTCTGTTTCCACCTTGGGCACTCATCGGCAGGGTGGTCCAGCGCATAGAGAAACACCGCGGCCGGGTAGTTCTGGTAGCGCCCGATTGGCCCAGAAGGCCGTGGTATGCGGATTTGATTCGTCTGCTGGTGGACAGACCATGGAGGCTTCCTCTGCGGGAGGATCTCTTGCTGCAGGGTCCGTTACGCATGCCGCAGGTGGGTCGATTCTCGCTTACGGCATGGCTATTGAAAGGGCTCGGCTGACGGCCAAAGGGTACTCTTCGGCGGTCGTTGCTACCTTATTGAAGGCGCGCAGGCGGTCGACCTCGTTGGCTTATGTCCGTGTGTGGCGTGTGTTTGAGGCATGGTGTGGAGAGCGAGATCTGCGACCCCTGAGGGTTTCGGTATCCCATATTCTTTCCTTTTTGCAGGATGGTGTAGATAAGGGTTTAGCAGCTAGCTCCTGTTTTTGGGGAAAGATTCAAGGTCAACTGGTCGGGGCGCACAGCGATGTTCCTTCGTGCGGTGCTGCTTCTGAGACCGCCCAGGCGCTCTTCGCGCTCTTCCATTCCGCCGTGGGATCTGAATGTGGTCTTGGAAGCCTTGCTTGGAGATCCGTTCGAGCCGTTAGGCAAGGCTTCGCTGAAGGACTTGATCTTGAAGGCGGTGTTCCTGGTAGCTATTTGTTCAGCTAGAAGGATTTCGGAGTTGCAGGCGCTGTCTTGTAAGGAGCTGTACTTGTCTGTCTTCAGTCATAAGGTGGTGTTGCGCACGGTTCCGTCCTTTTTGCCTAAGGTGGTGTCGAGGTTTCACGTCAACCAAGTGGTCTCGCTTCCGGTATTTTCCAGGGACCGGAGGGATCCGGCGAGCAGTCGGTTACATCTTTTGGACTTTCGCCGGGTGCTTAAGAAGTATCTCCGTCGGACGGAGTCTTTCAGGAGGTCGGATAGGTTGTTGCCTTTGGAGGACCGCGGAAAGGGGAGGCGGCGGCGGCGAAGTCTTCAATTTCGCGGTGGTTGAAGGAAGCTATTGCGTCGGCCTACCTGTTGAAAGGTAAAGTGGTTCCGGTTGGTATTCATGCACATTCCACCAGAGCGCAGGCGGCGTCCTGGGCAGAAGTCAGTTTGGTGCCGGTCGAGGACATTTGTAGAGCGGCGACCTGGTCTTCGCTGCATTCCTTTACGAAACATTATCGCCTGGATGTACAGGCGAGGGGAGATGGGCGTTTTGGCTCAGCGGTACTTCAGGCTGGGCTTGCTGGTCCCTCCCGTTGATTTTGCACTGCTCTGTTACATCCTCTATAGTTCCGGGACTGGACTAGGGGGACGCAAAGGAAGAGTAAATTAGACTTACCTGCTAATTGTTGTTCCTTAAGGAACTCTAGTCCAGTCCCAGATCCCTCCCTGTGTATGACGCGGCGTGCAGCCTGAAGTTAAGATGAACCGGTATAGCTCACAGGTTGCCAGCCAATGCAAAATACAATATTAGGCGAACGAGACACGGGGAACAGATCGTTCAGGGAGCTGGGAGGAGACTCTCTTATGGGGGTGCACGGTAGATGTATCTTGGGGCTCCCCTTTTTTGCACAGCAGTGTCGGGGGCACTCGGTGGGGGGCTTGGTAGTTCCGTCCTCAATGTTTGGGATGTTTTTTGCAAGGTCACGGGGATGTGGGGGTTCCTGAGACATTTCCATTACTTCGTTTGCATTTTTATTAATGTGACTACTTATTTGTTGCTCTGCTGAGTCTGCTTTGTCAATAGGTACTGGTGGAAGTGGGCGGTGTTTGCCTATTTGTACCAGTGACTTCAAAGTGATGACATCTTTCAGTCTCCAAAGCTGCTGGTGGAGGTTCACAACTCTATGGTTCCGGGACTGGACTAAAGTTCCTTAAGGAACAACAATTAGCAGGTAAGTCTAATTTACTCCTTTTCCTCATGTGTGACTCTCGTAACAATTGGGCATCTTGCACTGTTATGTTGCTCATTCTAGCTAAGTCTCTCTTTTGCTTCCCTTCTCTTTCAGTTTGCTTACCTCGGCCGACTTGCCCATGAAGTTGGCTGGAAGTACCAGGCTGTGACTGCTACCCTGGAAGAGAAGCGGAAAGAGAAGGCAAAGCTGCATTATGAAAAGAAGAAGAAAGTTCTGGCAAGTCCCTTTCCCATCTCCTCAGCTACAGGTCGTATCGGAGGCTTGGACTAGTTTATACATGCTCCTTCCTCTCATTCAGATTCATCCTGCTGGACCAGTCCAGACAAGTGGGTGTTATCCTTCTGCCAGCAGATGTTGGAGACTGAGTGTACCCTGGCACCTACCATATGACACCCCCACCCTCCCCCCAGGGGTTGCCTTCAGTATTTGTCTCCAGCAGATGTGGCTGTCTTCCTTCTCCCGACAGTTTCCCTGTCAGTGGTCTTTTAGCAAGTCTTTCTGCTAGCTTTCTCAGTGGACATCTCCAGGGCACACAAGACAGGCTCCTTGGGAATTTCCCACGTTTTTGCCTGGGTACAGCTTCTGATTAAGAGGACCAGTTGAGCCCAGGAAGGGGGGATCCCTCAGTACTTGCTGATCAGCAAGATCACTTTGTCCTTTTCTTCTTTCCCATAAAAAAAAAAATTCCATTTCGGTGCAGCATGATAGTCTTTCGCAAAGAGGAACTCTGCCCTCATTACGCAGATCATGGAAGCCCTTTGCCTTTCTTATTCCTCTGACCAGCCAGAACCTGCTACCACCAAGCCACAACACAATTTTATTATGGGCATTCGCAGGCCTTCAAAGGCTTTTTCAGTTTTCTTTTGTAACTTCAGCAAATGGTCTCCCTTAAATGGGACTTCCCAGATGCCTCCTTACACAGCCAAACGTTTGGGCTTTTAGTATAGCTGGTCTCCTGGGGACACAGATAAGTGGCTCTGCTACCTAAAGGTGGATGCTGTTGTAGCAGCTGTGACAAAGCATACTATTTATTTATTGGCTTTTATATACCACACTATTTAGTACCTTGCATCATGTAAAAAATTTAGTTTGTTCTTTCCTAGGTGCATAACTTTGCACTTGTCCACATTAAATTTAATCAGCCATTTGGACACCTGGTCGTCAATTTTTCAAGTCCTCTTGCAATTTTTCACAATCCTCTTGGGTTTTTAACAATGTTGAATAATTTTGTGTCTGCAAATTTGATCACCTCACTAGTTCCCATTTCCAGGTCATTTATGAATATGTTAAAAAGCAGCTGGCCCAGCACAGATCCCTGGGGTACTCCACCATTTATTTTTCTTCACTGAGAAAATTGGCCATTTAGCCCTACTCTGGATACCCTGGCAGGTGTTGGCTCTTTATCTCTTTCCACTGTGGGTAATGATTGGTGGATTCTTCGCTGCATAGTCTCACCCGGGGACAGTCATTTTTGTGGTGCCTGATTGACCTCTGTGTTTGTGGTACACAGATCTGGTCTACCTTCTTGCCATGATGCCCCTTCCTCTTTGCTACTGCAAGGAGCTCCTGTGCCAAGATCTGGTACTAATGGATGATCTAGCTCCCTACTTGTTTACAGCCTAGCACACAAGGGATACTCATGATAGGTAGTTAACACTCTCCTCAAGGCTCACCACCCTTCCATTTCTCTTGCTTACACCAGAATTTTGTGCCTCTTACAGACGCGATACCACTCACCTTGGTGCATGCAAATACCAGATGATATGGTCTTTCTGCAAGATGGATTTGAGAAGAAGTTGGCTCTCAACTCCTTGTGTGTTCAGGTCACTGCACTCACTTTCATGGGCCCATCTGGCTTCTCCATTGTTTCTCATGCCTGATGGTTGTTTCCTTTGAGAGGTGTGGACCTTGTAGTGCTGCCCCCCCCCCCCCCACACACACACACACACTTTTCATGTCCAGTAGTCGCACCCTGGTACTTAACAGCTTAATGTGACCTCCCCTTTTGAACCCAAGGATGCTACTGTGTGATCTGTCCTTTAAGACAGTTCTGGTGGCCACCACTTTGGTCAAGAGTGTTTCTGAACTACGGGTTCTTTGTTGTGACCCTTGCCTCTCCTTTTCTCCTGGTGAGGACTTGCTCCATGTGGTGTCCTCCCTTTTTTTTTTTTTTTTTTGCAGAAGGCATTGATGCCTTTCCATTTCAACTAGACAGTTTTGCTGCCTTCCTTTCCCAATGAACAATGTGTCTGCGGTAATCTCAGACTCTGCTATTGATCTCTGTAGAGTCCTCAAGATGACTGACACCTTTCTGAAGTCACAGCCTCTTTATCCTTTGTGGGTCCCCTTAATTGTCTTGCATCTTTCAGGTCTACAGTTGTCAGGTGGATCAAATGCACTATCAAGGCAGTGTATATCTTAAATGGCTGGCCCATGCCTGTCTGCCTTTGGGCTCATTCCACGCAGGCTCAAACAGTCTCTTGGGCAGAACATTCACAAGTCGTGCCCCAAGATGTTTGTCGGGTAGTTACTTGGTCGTCCTTGTCTACCTTTGCCTGGCATTATCACCTCTATCTCCACGCCTGAAAATTGGTGTGGTTTAGAGTCAAGGTGGTGATGGTGGCAGTCTCTTCCTGCCCTACATTGGGTATTTCCCACTTTTCTGGACTGGTCTAGCAGGATGAATTGGAAGGGGAAATTTCACTTACTGTTAATTTCCTTTCCTGGAATCCTGCTAGACCAGTCCAGGACCTGCCCTGTACCTTGTGGACTACCATTTTTGCAGAGCCATGTTGTCACTACAGCCTGCTGTCATTTCTGTGCATCTCAAGAGCAGATATATATAGTTTCTGATCAAACATTTGATGTGCATAGGTCTGATTCCTAGTTGATCCCCTTGTTGCATGGGGCAGTGCAGTTCCTCTGCTTTTCCATGATATAGTGAAGGAGACACCTAGGGGTCGTATGGTAGGTGCCAGGGCATGCTCACTGAAGCCTTTGGTACTTCCTCTGTCTCCAACATCTGCTGGCAGGGGAATATAATTCACTTGTCTGGACTGGTCTAGCAGAATCCAGGAAAGGAAATAAACAGTAAGTGAAATTTCTCCTCTTGTGCTTTGAGGGCTTTCGCAAATTCAGAGAATTATGGACCAAAACTAATTTGTAGGAAGGTATCAGATTAAACTCCCCTCAATCTTTTAAGGACTTGAGTTCTCCTTGTATGTTGACTGAGGCCCAGGACTGATCATTAGCTATTTGTGACTCTGGTATTTTGGTGAAGTATATAGTTAAAACAGAGGTTGGAGGAGTGGGGGAGAAGGGGATATGTAAGTGTATGCTGAGTTGCTGGGCTTAGTCTTGTCTAGTTGCTGATGTGTTTCTCCTTTCCCTAATTTTTCAGAAATTGAAGAAACAAGCTGAGAAGAATGTGGAGAGCAAAATTTCCAAATACACAGATGTGCTGAAGCAGTATGGCATCCTCGTCTGAGTCAGAAAAAGCGTTGACAATAAACTTTGCAATAAAACTGACTGTAGACTGCTGCTTGTTTCTTTCTTGGATACTAGGTTGGGATTGATGCTTGGTTTCATATGCCACAAGGGGCCAACCAACAAATTTGCAGGGTAGAAAAGGGGTGTGTTCTTTAGAGACAAACTGGGAGATGCAGGCACTCTGTAATGGTGACCTGTATGACAGGAGCACTAAATGTCAAGCTCTTCCCTGGCCCAGAGAATTCTTTTGGATTTCTCTGAGGATGTGTGCCTTCTCATGCCTTGGTTCCCGCTCTGTCTTTTGTTTTTTGTCTAGCCACCAGAAAAGCAGGAGGGGGGGGGGTGTTCCTAGGTTTGGGGGAGGAAAAATCTCTCCAGTACTGCCTACGTTCCAGGTCCTTCTAAGCTATGTGGGATGGTAGAAGAGATGCCCTGAAGGCATTCTTGCTGGTGGAGTATATAATAATTACACTTACCTGGTAATTGTAGTTCCTTGAGTTACGACAGTTCAGTCCTCTACCTCTGGGTTGTCAATCTCCTCCTGCAGCTAGGAGACTGGTATGTCAGAATGATGACATCACTGGATATAGCCTGCTGCACTTCCACTCGCATCCCAGTGTAAACTATAACAAAGCAGACTCAAAGGAGCAACAAATAAGTAGCTAGTCATGAAAAACCATTACCTCTGAACGATATGTACTCCCCCTTGACAAGGCTTTCATACGACCTGCCCCGTCATCGAGAAGGCAACAAAGCACAAAAGGAAAGTAGACTCACCTGTAAACATCTGCCGTCTGCCACTAATCAAGAATCCCCTGACACATCCGGGCGGGAAGGAGGACTGAACTGTCGTAACTCAAGGAACTACAATTACCAGGTAAGTGTAATTATCATTTCCTTATCGTTCCTCCAGTTCAGTCCTCTACCTCTGGGATTTATTTATTTATTTACAGTTCTTTTATACCGCACTCTTTTTCGTCAGCGCGGTTTACATTAAACAGAATACTCATTGCAAGCAACAGACTGTAATGAGTTTACATATAACAGGCGAATACAACTAGGAATTTAACCATGGGAAACTTTGTACATATTTGTAAAAACTTTGTAAAACTTAGTACATATTTGTAAAGAACCTTTATACTTTGAGAAACCAGAGCAGTAATTAATGGGAGGGACCCTTCCAGCCGGCAGATAAAACCGCCGCACTGAAACGAGCATCCGAGGCAGCTGCCACATCCAGACGGTAATGCTTACTGAACGTGTGCAATGTAGACCAAGTTGCAGCTCTGCAAATGTCCGCCGGCGGAATCAAGGCATGCTCCGCCCAAGACGTCACCTGCGCCCTAGTAGAATGCGCTCTGAGCCCCACCGGCGCAACACGCCCTCGAAGCAAATAAGCAGACACAATTGCTTCCCGAAGCCAACGGGCGATGGAAGCCTTGGCCGCAGCCTCCCCTTTGCGCACGCCGCCGAACAGAACAAACAAACGCTCCGACTTCCGGAACGGCTCCGTGACGCTCAAATACTGACGCAAGACCCTCTTCACGTTCAACCGCCGAAGACTGCGATCCGAGGCGTCACCCCCCAGAACGGGCAAACACACGACCTGGTTAATATGAAAGGGGGACACCACCTTTGGTAAAAAGGACGTAGCCGGCCTCAACATCACCTTTTCCTTGGAAAAAGACAAGAAAGGCTCTCGGCACGACAAAGCCTGCAGCTCGGAAATTCTCCGCGCAGAACAAATAGCCACCAGAAATACCGCCTTCAAAGTCAAGTCTTTCAACGACGCCCGACGCAAGGGCTCAAAGGGAGGCTCGGTCAGCGCTGTGAGCACGAGATTCAAGTCCCACGGCGGAACGTGCACTCTATGGACCGGGCGCAACCGAGAAATCGCTCGAAGAAAACGCCCCACGTCAGGATGTGACCCTAAGGGCACTCCATTGACCTTGCCACGATAACAGGAAAGGGCTGCCAGCTGAACTCGCAAAGAACTAGCCGCGAGCCCCTTCTCAAAGCCGTTCTGAAGAAATTCCAAGATCATCGGAACGGAAGCCGAACTCGGCCTAACGTGGCGAGACAGACACCAATCTTCAAAGATATGCCAAACACGCACATAAGGGAAGTGGAATGCTTTCGCGCCTTCAGTAAAGTCGCAACCACTGCCGGCGAATAACCTTTCTTCAGGAACTGTCCTCTCAATGGCCAAACCGTAAGCGAGAACCGATCCACTTGTGGCATGACCAGGGGCCCCTGGAACAAGAGATCCGCCCTCGACGGCAACCGCCAAGGATCCCCGTCCAGGAGACGGATTAGGTCGGCGTACCAAGGACGCCGCGGCCAATCGGGCGCCACCAACAGCACTCTTCCTGCATGCGCTCCGATCTTCTGAAGAACCCGGCCTATCAGCGCCCAGGGTGGAAACACATATAGAAGCCCGGTCGACGGCCACTGACGAAGCAAGGCGTCGATGCCCTCCGACATGCGCTCCCAACGCCTGCTGAAGAAGCGGCCGACTGGCCGACTGAAAGGTCGCCATGAGATCCATGACCGGAGTTCCCCAGCGTCGAACTATCCGTCGGAAGATCTCGGGATGAAGCTCCCATTCGCCGGCATCCACCTGAACTCTGCTGAGGAAATCCGCGGTGATATCTCGGTGGCAGTTGCTCTAGATCTCTCTGCAGCTTTTGACTTGGTCGATCACTCCCTACTTCTACAACGCCTACGGGATGCGGGTCTTTGCAGCACAGTCCACCATTGGTTCCACTCTTTTCTCTCCTCTCGGTCCTGTTCAGTTCTTCCTTCCTCCTCTTCTATTCCCCCTTCTGATCCCCACCCCCTCCTCTGTGGGGTCCCTCAAGGTTCTGTCCTTGCACCACTTCTTTTCAATCTCTTCCTAGCCCCTCTTGCCTCTCTAATACAACAGTTTGGTATCTCCTCTTTCTTCTACGCTGATGACATTCTGCTACTTCACCACACTTCACCTTCTAGTCCTGATCTCTCTGCACTGGATTCCTGTCTCTCAGCCGTGGCAAACTGGCTAACACTTAATTGTCTTCATCTAAACTTGACTAAGACTATCGCTATTTGGTTCACTCACGGTGCTCCTTCCCCTTCACTGGCCCCCTCTTTTTCTGGCACCTCTGTGCCTCTGGTCTCCACTTTCCGGTACCTTGGTGTACACTTCGACTCCGATCTGTCCTATCATACACACATTTCTCACATTACTAAAACATCCTTTTTCTTCCTTCGTCAGCTCCGCTCTGTTCGTCCCTTTCTCTCCCCCTCTGCACTCACTACCTTGGTGCTTTCCCTGGTTATGTCCCGTGTGGATTTTTCCAACTCACTTTTCATTGGTCTCCCCAAATCCCAACTGAATCGCTTGCAATGCATCCAAAATACTGCAGCACGCCTCCTTACGCACACCTCTCTCCGCGACCATATTACACCTCAGCTATTTCATCTTCATTGGTTGCCTGTCCCCTTCCGCACCACTTTCAAACTATTAACTCTGGTCCATAAAGCCTTCCATGACAGCACCCCCCAGTACCTATCAGATCTCCTCTACTTTCATTCTCCCAGATACACCCCTCGCTCTTTTCACCTCAACCGTCTCACTTTGCCTTCCCCCTCCCGTGCTCATCTACAATCCACTCGTTCCTCTGCCTTTTTTTTTGCTGGCCCCGCCCTTTGGAATTCTCTCCCTTCCTCCCTCCGTTTAGAACCCCAATACAATGTCTTTAAGCAAAATCTCAAGACCCACCTGTTTTCCCTAGCGTTTAATCTTCCCTCTCCTTTTGTGTGACTCTACTATCCTCTCTCCTCCTCCTTCTGACGCTCCCCCATGTTGTTCTGTCTCGTCCTGCCTCCTCTCTTCTACTATCCTTTTTAAAAAAAAGAATTGTACATTTCTTTTCCTTCTCGTTGGCCTTGGCCTTCTTTTACCAAAATTGTTTTAATTGTACACCGCCTTGGTTATTTCAGAAAGGCGGTTTTTATCAAATAAATAAACATAAACATAAACATAAACATTGTCCTTGCCGGCAATGTGCACCGCCGAGAACGCGGTCAAGCGAAGCACCACCCACGCGAACAACTTGTCGGCTTCTGCCTCCAGCGCAGCACTTCCGGTGCCGCCCTGTCGGTTGATATACGCCACTGTCGCCGAGTTGTCGGACAGCACACGCACCGGCTGACCGCGCACGGCTCCTTCGAACGCCTGAAGGCCCCGGAACACCGCCCGAAGCTCCAACCGGTTTATCGCCCACGAGGCTTCCAGGGGAGTCCAAAGCCCCTGCGCAAAGTGGGACCCGCAGTGGGCTCCCCAACCCCGCAAACTGGCATACGTCAGCAGCGGAATCCAGTCTGGCTGCTCCAGGGGCAGACCGGCCGCCAGGGACGATGGGCGCAGCCACTAACGAAGAGAGCGCCGCACCTTGCCCGGGCAAGGAAGACGCTTGCTCAGGGAATCTCGCTGATGCGACAAACGACGGAGCAATGCCCTCTGAAGGGGACGCATGTGGAAGCGAGCCCACGGCACCGCTTCCAGGGTCGCCGCCATGGTGCCCAACACCCGGAGGTAATCCCATGCCGATGGCACCGACACCGACAGAAAGCACCGCACAAGAGCCCGTAAGCCCTCGGCCCGCTTGCTCAGGAGAAACACGCGACCCTCTTTCGTGTCGAACCGGACACCCAAGTATTCGAGGTCCTGAGATGGCTGCAGCCGACTCTTGGCCGGGTTGACCACCCAACCAAGGTCTTGTAAGAACCGAACTACTCGGTCCGTGACCCGGCGGCTCTCCTCCGCCGACTTGGCCCGGATCAACCAATCGTCCAGATAAGGATGGACCAGGATCCTTTCCTTGCGCAGCGCCGCCATCGCCATCGCCACCACCACCACCACAATCTTGGTGAACGTCCACGGTGCCGTAGCCAACCCAAATGGCAAAGCCTGAAACTGATAGTGACCCCACGGAAGGGCGAAGCGCAAAAAACGTTGGTGAGCCTCTCGAATGGGAATGTGCAAATACGCTTCCGACAGGTCGAGAGACGTCAAGAACTCGCCGTGCCGCACCGCCACGATGACGGATCGCAACGTCTCCATCCGAAAGTGCGGCACTCGTAAGCAGCGATTTACGCCTTTCAAGTCGAGAATGGGACGCAGCTTGCCGTCCTTGGGCACCACAAAATAAATGGAGTAGCGACCCACTCCGTATTCGGCTCTGGGAACTTCCACCACGGCACCCAACTGAAGCAACCGCCGCAAGGTTTCGCGAACGGTCTCCGCCTTCTGGGAACCCCTGCACGGAGACAGAACAAAGGAATCCCGAACGGGTCGCGCAAACTCCAGGGCGTAACCATGCTGAATGATTTCCAACACCCACTGATCGGAAGTGATGAGGGTCCAAGCGGGGAGAAACTCCTGGAGCCTCCCGCCTATGGGAGGTTCCCCCGCCAAGACCCGCCTCGCTTCATTGGGGCTTCCGCGAGGCGGACCCCGGGTTACCAGAGAAGCCTCTGTTTGCTCCCCAAAACCCATGAAAGCCCTGGCCTCGGAACGAGGACCTTCCTCGCTGAAAGGCGCCTGTTCGGGCCGAACGAAATTTCCGAAAGTCCCGAAACTGACCCCGGGCGGCTTCGGCTTGTCCTCCGGCAGATGACCCGCCTTGGACTCTCTGAGATCCTTCACCAACTTATCCAAATCCTCGCCAAACAGCAACCCACCCTTAAAGGGAAGCTTGCTGAGACGGGATTTAGAAGAGCCGTCCGCAGCCCAATTGCGAAGCCACAGAGAGTGTCGCGCAGCCACCACGGAACCTGTGCTATTGGCTAGCGCCCTAATCAGATCATAGTGGACATCGGCGAGAAAGGCCGCCCCGGACTCCAAACGATCCAACTCCTTCAATTCCTCTGGATCGATGTGCGACGATTGGCGAAGCTGTTGTGCCCAGCGCAAACACGCTTGGGCCACCCAAGCTCCGCAGATGGATGCCTGAAGGGAAACAGAATCGGCTTCAAACACCTGCTTTAAAAGACCATCAATCTTGCGGTCTTGAGCATCCCTTAAGGCTGCATTGCCTTCCACCGGAATCGTGGTCTTTTTGGTAACAGCGGAGACCACCGCGTCTATGCGTGGCGTTCAGAACCTCTCTTTAGCAGTATCCGCCAAGGGATATAAACGAGAAAGTGTGCGGACTCCCCGCAGACCCGCTTCCGGCTTGTCCCATTCATCTTGAATCATCTTTTCCACCACTCGGTGCAATGGGAAGACCACCTGCGACTGTCGAACCGCCTGGATGACAGGATCCTCCACGTCGTCCTCCGGCGCTGCTGGCGGCGTGAGATTCAAAATCTGCAAGGTTTCTGCAATCAAAGCATCCAACTCCTCTCTGCGGAACACCCGGATGATCTTAGCCTGGTCCTCTGGCTGTGGGATCTCACCTTCCTCAAGGTCCTGTGACCCCTCTTCAGGGTCCCAATCTGGATCGTCCGCTTCCGGCCAGACCCCGTCCCCGGGCTCGGCCAGCTTCGTCCGTTTCAGGGCAGGGGAGTCTGCGCCCAACTCAACCTCTGCCAGCAATGGCGGAGGATGGGCCACGGGTGACCCCGAACGCGGTCTCTTGCCCTGCTGCCGCAAGCAGAATGCTTGATGCATCAGGAGCACAAACTCTGGACTAAAAACCCCAAGTCTGGGCTCCTGATCAGATAAGTGCAGCCCAGAAGGGTCGGCTACTTCCTCCGACCCCAGCTCTGGCATTAATAGGCATGCGGTAGCTGGTTCCACCCCCACCGGCGGTTCAGCCACCTCAGGGGTCTCCATCTGTTGCTCAACTGACGAGAGAGCGGCACAGCCCCGGCACACACCCGTGTTGGCGACGGTGCCCCTCCGAGTGCCACAGACAAGGCACTGAGGCCTAGTAGCCATCAATAGAAAATATGAGGCACTGCAACCAGGAAACAAACTGTCCTGCCTAGAGCCAAGCTACGAGAGGCACCCCCTTAGGCCGTCCTGAGTGGGCCTGACGTTAAGCTGACTGAAGTGAGAAGGATAACACAGGGAGCACTGACTGAAGTGAGCACTTCCCGCAGCCCCCCCCCCCCCGAAGGGCTGAAGGAAAAGAGCAACAGCACTAAAGAAAACGAAAGGAATTAAACAAAATTAAAATAAATCAAAGGAAACTAAAATCGCTAATAAAACTGTAAAACAAAATAAAAGCAAACAGCTGCCACGCGGCTGCAATGCGGTCTGCAAAATGGCTGCTGCACTGGCAAAACAAAAAGGTGCCAAAAACCCAAAGCTCCTCAGCTTCGCTGGAAGGGCATGGCCTGGCGAAAAGAGCCGTCGGAATACGGCGAAACACTTACCGCTCTGTACAGCAATCTGCTCAGGACGTTAGAGAGCTCAGGAACCCTGGGCCCCGACAAGACAGCGGAACAGCGTAGCGAGGCAGCTGCGGGACACAGAGACAGAACTGTGTGCACCGCCGCAGGGAAGGACTCACCCTCGTAGAGTCAGGGAGGTGAGGCTTCCGGGCCCAACGGGAGAGGGTAAAGGACTCGAAACTGACCTGAGTCAAACCCCTCGAGGAAGAAACCCCAGACCTGACTGAGGCAGGGGGTAAGAAAGCCTTCCTTCCTCCACTGAAGCCTGTGGAACAGCCGGACAAAAGGTTCAGTACACCTGAGATTTTTTTTTTTTTAAGCCACAGCAGCCCAAAAAACCAAACAGACCACTAACTACTCTAAACCCTTAATGCTCCTTATCCATTCCTCCAAAGAGCCTCTCCTTAAGGCTCGTCAATTCCTCCTGCTGCAAGGAGACTGGTTACACTGGGATGCGAGTGGAAGTGCAGCAGGCTATATCCAGTGATGTCATCATTCTGACATACCAGTCTCCTAGCTGCAGGAGGAGATTGACAACCCAGAGGTAGAGGACTGAACTGGAGGAACGATAAGGAAATTTGTAATTTAAAAATAGGGTGTGAGAGGTTTTTTTTTTTTAGTGCCTTCAAGTTGGTGCTGACCTCTGGCAACCCAGCTGCCTTTGGGTTTTCTTGGCAATGTATCACCAGATGTTGATTGCCAGCCTTTTCCTCTGAGGCAATGGAGAGTAAAGTGACTTGCCCAAGGTCACGAGTGGTGCCAGTGGGAATCAAACGCTTGATTTTCTGGGTACTAAGCAACTGCTCTAACCACTAGGCTACTCTTCCACTTGGTCAAACATAAGTCTGTCACTTGATGGATACTGTTGTGGTCAACATTACTGGCACCCTTGCATTTTAGGTATGTTGTATACAATAGCTTGAGAAATAATTGGAAATATGCCAACTATATGTAGTCATACTATTTTGTTAACTTTTCTTTATTGAAACACAAACATAAATATTACACATTCCATACCAATTTAGGGGTGTATGTCTTCCAACTATACACCCTCTAAAACATTATTGAACAGAATAAACAAATATCAACATTGACATTTGAATTTTGCCTCATTTTCATTTTTATCTCCCACCCCCTCTTATTTTAGTGAGTTATACTTTTATGGGGACACAACCATATATATTCTAAATTCCAACAATAACATATTATGGTATGGTTACTTTGTCAGCTTTTATCTTCTCCTCCCTGCCTTTTCCATCTCCTTTATCTGCCACTAATCAACATACCTCATGTATCATGTACCTCTGATATTCCTCCCCATGCCCCTTAACATAGTCTTCCCCCCCCCCCTCCCTCTTTCAACTAAGTCCCCTTTCCCTCCCTAATTCCATTTCCTTTTCCCTCTTTACCACTTTGGAGACATATTTGTACCTGTCTGCACATATTCTATTGTCACTGGAGTACATTGAGGATCCTGCTCCTGTTTCGTGGTGTCAGTGTTTGTAGATATGGACCCCATCCTTCCAGGAATATTTTGGTGGCTCTCTCAATAGTTTGGGCTCCCACCTGCTCTTTAAGCAATAGCTTATATACATCTCTCCTCCACTGTCCCATAGTGGGACCCCGTGGTAGTAACCAATTTAACAGTATAACTCTCCATGCTACCAGCAAAGTCCTTCCCAGCCATTCCTGTTGCCCCCTCCACGGACATTAGCATGCCCAGAATTAAAACCCCAGGATCTTTCCTCAGCATGATCCCCAGGATGTATGTAAGATGTTTCACTAGGGCTCCCAAAATTCGCACCGCTCCCGAGCATTGCCACCACATATATCCCAAATCTGCTCTATCTGTCCCACATCTTGGACAACTTGCTGAGGCACTGCTTCCTGCTTTAAACACTCTGCATGGAGCAAAGTGACTCCACAGTAATACGGTATTGCATTTCCTGAAAACCTGTATTTGCATATAGGAGAAACGGTCCTTACCTGTCAGTCCATACCTAGCCCTCAACTCATTAAATTCGATCACTTTTCCCGACTCAAGTTACTACCTGTTCTATAACCATTATTCCCTTGATCTCTCACTTAGGAACGCTTCCCCCTGCATCCCCGGAATAAATGTACCATTACTATATAATGGCAGAAAAGGAGTCGCCCTAGGATTCCTGGAACATTTTTGACAAAGCATCCACCATATTCTCCACATCACCTTAAATATCGGATGGCCACTAGTTTCTTGGGGCAAATCCGCTACTTTCGCATGCAGGATATATCTCAATGGTCGCGCATCCTCTTGCTCATATTCTATGGGTGTATAATCTGCTGTTGTACCCAACCAGTCCTACAAATCCCTCAACAGGCATGCTATATTGTATCTTCTTATATCTGGGGCTTCCATCCCTCCACAGTCCCAGGGTCTCGGCAATTTTTTAATACTAATCCGTGGCCTTTTCCCTTTCCAATAAAATATATTTAAACTCTTCTCCAGTCCAGCCACCTCCCTCTGAGTCATTACTACCGGCGGAGTTTGCAGCATATATAACCACTTCGGGAATATGGTCATTTTATGTTCACTGTAAAATAGTTATTTCCAAGTTATAATGCCCTGTTCAATGTAATTTCAGTTTGTTCAATGTAAACCGCACTGATGCAGAATAGAGCGGTATATAAGAGAAAGTAAATAAATAAATATAATGCTATTTGCCCCCCGCGACAGCGGGAGATCTCTCCATCTATGCAAACGATCCATAGTTTGCTCCATTAATTTCCCAACATTATATGTCTGCAATCTTCCCAAGTCTATGGGCAAGTATACACCCAAGTATTTAATTCCATTTTCAGCGTATTTTAATGGAAAGTTTCCTTCCCAATCCTGCTGTAACGTCTGATTTGTCTAAATTTAATTTAAAGCCCGAAAACTTAAGTTTTTAAAAATTCGTAACAGCACTGGCAATGTCTTTTTGGGGGCCCCTAGATAGACCAAAATTTCATCAGCGAAGGCGGAAATACGAAATTCCTCCTTCCCTACCCATGCCCCCACTAGGCCTTTATGGGTTCGGATTCTCTCCAGTAATGGCTCTAAAGTTAGAACAAAAAGTAGTGGGGACGGGACAACCCTGTCTAGTCCCTCTTCGAATTAGTAAATGGCTCCATCTCGGGAGAATTTCTAACATTTGCCCTCTAGGGTCAGCATATAAAAGCTTAATCGTATCTAAAAAAACAAAAACCAATACCCATAACTTCAGCACTTGATACATATATTGCCAATCAACTCGATCAAATGCTTTTTCTGCGTCAAAACTTATCATTAACACTGTTGTCTGCATAAATATGAAAGTTTACTTGGAAGTTTTTGAATATGGAGCAGATGGGCTGGAGGTAAATGTTAAACAGTAATGCAGATAATGCTGAACCTTGTGGTAGGCCTTGTTCTTGTTTTTAGTGTTTGGATATTTGTTGTCCAATTCTTACTTGTGTTCTATCAGATAAATGAGGTGAACCAATTTAGGACTGTCCTTGATCCCTATCTGTTGGAGCCTGTTCAGCATGATCTGATGGTTTATGCTGTCAAAGGCAGCAGTAATGTCCAGGAATAATAGGAAAAAGACCTGTTTTGTGTCGTCTATACCTCGTGTGAGTCTGTTGAATAGGACTGTGAGTAGGGTCTCCACTCCGTGGAATGGCCTAAAGCCATATTGATGATCGTCTAGAGGTGCAAATGACTCTATGTGGTCCTGTAATTGGATTTGAACTACTTTTTCTATAAGTTTGGTCATGAAGGGGAGATTTGGAATGGGTCTGTATGATGTTGGTGAAGTTTTGTCCAAGGTTTTGTTTAAGACTGGGCGGATGAGTGTGTGTTTAAGTGAGATTGGTAATTGGCCATTCTGTAATGAGAGATTTGGTTTCTTTTATCCAGCTTACAGGACAGGGGTCGAGGTACGAAGTGGTAGTATTTAGTTTAGAAATGATGCTTTTGAGAGTGTCCTTGGTTGTAGAATAGAAGTATGACCAAGAGTTGTTTTGTGCAGTGTAGTCAGGGTTCTCATTGATTGTAATTGGTAACCTGTTTTAATTTATCCTTGTAGTAATTGGCTAGAGTCTGGGGTGTTATTACGAGGTTGGTTGAGTCTTTGTTGGCAGTGTTAATAGTTAGGGATTTTACTATCTCGAATAATTCACATGGGCGGTTTAATGATTTAGATAATAATTTGGAATAAGTTTTTTTTAGTGGTGTTAATGGTTTCCCTATAGAGTTTGAGGGATTTTGGTATTGATGTATATTAGATTTTGTGTGACGCCATTTGTGCTCAGTTTTTTGGAGGTCTGCTTTCAGCTGTTTAATATTGGGAAGGTACCATGGTGCATTTTGTCTTTTTGTGGGATGAGTGTGGAATGTGTAATTTTGCAGCCTCTGACAGTGTCATTCCACATGGTCACTGCATCGTCAAGATTTGTAGGTGTTTGATTCAAGTGTTGCAGGACTTGATTCAAAAATGAATCCTTGTTGAATTTCTTAAATCTTTTGGGTCTGGGTGTATGTGTGATTTTAGTTTGCGAATTTTCATGATAGGGGAGATGGAATTTTATTAGGTGGTGGTCTGACCATGGTATAGTTTGTACTACTAATGATTTTTGATCGTAGGCATAGAATATAGAGTCTGGCAGGAATACTAGGTCCAGTGTGTTACCTTTGGTATGCATGTGGGTATTGATTATTTGGTGGTAGTCCATCTCTTCCGTGGAGGTTAGGAAAGTCGACATCTGATTAGGTGGGAGAGAGGGTAAGTTAAGGTCACCAAGCAAGATCAAAGGGTTTTTGTCAGTGGATGTGCAAAGTATCTCAGGATATCCAAGTTGTCAGGCCTTGAATCTGGAGGTCTATAAGTTAGGAAAATGTGTGAATGTTTCATTTTTATGGTCAGTATGTCAATATTTGCTATATTTTTGAGGTGATTAATGAGGCTTTTAGATCGTCTTTTATGATTGAGGACGACAACTCCTTTTTTTAATGTTGTGTGTGTGGAATATTTGGTACCCTGGAGTTTTCAGTTGATTAATGGTGACTGTGTCAGTATCAGACAGCCAGGTCTGTTATGCATATGATAGCTGGGGAGTTATCTGTTAGCATGTCCTGGATAATTGGTATTTTGGTTTTTAGTGATCTAGCATTGACCAGATAGCATTTTAGGTTTTTGGTCTGTGGTGATGTAAAGCTTGGGGGTGGGTATGAGGTTGTTTTTAGTTTTATGTTGATTAGTCTGTTGTGGTTTGGCTTGGGATGGCATCCATTCCTATACTGAAGAGGTGTGCATATGTATCTAGTTGGGTTGTATATGAGGGATTGTATGCATTGGTTATTACTATAAAGGTAAGTAGAATGTAGCTGAAGCAGAGTAACCAAAGGGCTAATATGTTATTTGTAGTCATGATTTGCTAATAGTATAATATAATATAGAGTGGTGATATAGGGGTGTACTTTGCTGTGGTAGATCTTTGATTGGATGATTTGGAAGGAGTTTGGGATCAAGGGGGGATTATTTGAGTGTTATCTTGTAGTTTGTGTACAATATACAGGGTTACTTGAGGTATAGTTTATAATTAGGGATCCAATATGCTACAATAACATATGCTTTGTAACAGCATATAGTGTTGCTAGTAGCATGTATAGTATTGATATTTTAAATCAAGTTATAACTGTAGATACTGTAGGTTACCCACAGTGTTGTCCAATAGATTAGCGTAATGTCTAATGGAGTCGTGTATCAGACTTGTGCATATGGCTCAAAGGGGCTGGGGATTGGTCGAGTTTGCTGGTCGCGAACTTACGTCATCTGTGGCGGGCTGTAAATGTCCGATGAGCTCTGTGTTTAGGCGAGGAAGCAGTTCAGTCTTGGTTAGGTGAGGTGGCAGCCAATTGCATGATAGCTTTGTTGGCGTCAGAGAGCTTGGGTTTTCTTTACGTTGTGTGTTGCTTCTTGGTTTTGAAGTTGTGTTGCTATTAGAATAGATGGAAAGTGCCACGGGTCTCGCTAAAGGGCCCTCTGACAGGGCCCTCGGGCGCGGGCCCACCTGCAGCATGGAGGCTTTTTGAATGCAGAAGCAGGCTCCCGATTGGTTGGTGCAGCTGGAGCAGGAGGGCTTTGTGCTGATGGTGCTGCTTCACCTGATGGCGATGGGGCTGTGGAGATGGTGCAGAAACCAATGGAAAGGGCTCCTGCTTTGTCATCTTGATCCAGCTGACCGGACAGGGATCAAGGCAGGAAGTGGTGGTGAGGGCTGTTATGATGCTTTCAACCTTCTCTTTGCTGATTGTTTCAAACGTGCCCCATATGTTATTGGGGGTGACATAGTGCCTGTTACCTGTTGGAGTGGGTGGGATATTGGGATTTTGGTGGTGGTTTATATTGTGCAGCGAGTTGTGGTGGAATGTTCAGGAGTTCTTAGTATGGTTAGGTGCTTTGGTCAGCTGTTTGACAATATCAAAGAGCTCACATGGGCAGTTGATATGTGTTTAGGAGCTTTGCGGTGGTAGTCTGTGTTGTCAATTTTTTAGATTTACTGATTAAAAAAGAACCAACTGGTTGGGAGTCCACGATATACAAAAAACCAGTAGCCCGTAACACTTTTCTTCATTATACAAGTGGACATCCGTTTCAATTAAAAAACAGTCTCCCATTCTCCCAGTTTTTGCGCTTTCGTCGCAATTGTTCTACGCTCAAAGATTATAAGACTTATTCTCACCAGCTATCTACAGATTTGGCTGCGAGGGGTTACCCGAATTCTATCATTAAGACCGCATATAGACGAGCCCTATACAATGACCGTGAGTGGCTGTTGAGACCTCCAGCGAAACGGACATCTGATCAAGATCAAAACCATGTCAATCTAATCACAAAGTTTTCTCCGTTAAGTAAAAACATTCAGAAAATTCTGATCAGACATACAAACCTCTTACAAACGATCCCCGGCTTGTCGGATAAAACAGTGAGATGTGTCTGGCAGCGTAACACCAACTTTAAAGAACATCTCAGTCCCGCAGTTTTGCGGCCTTTGACAGAGATCAATTCCTCTGTATTAGAATGGGGGCACAAACCATGTGGTGAATGTCTGATCTGCCATGTGTCTGAAACTTTAAATGAATTCACTTATTTAGAAAAAACCTATATTATGCGGCATGCAACTTCGTGTAATACTTCTTCTGTGATATATGCTATAAGGTGCCCTTGTGGCAAATTATATATAGGCAAAACCAGTAGAACTTTTAAGATTCGCCTTTTAGAACATAAAAGCCGCATACGGTGCCAAGTAGTAACAGCTCCGATGGTTCAGCATTGCATTGAGAAGAATCACACTTTTGATCAGTTGCGATGTTTTTGCATTGATCATATTTGTTCCCCGATGAGAGGAAAAAGTTTGGATCAAACTTTGTTATTCTTTGAACAGCGCTGGATCTTTTCAGTGAATACAATACAACCTTTCGGATTAAATTCTACCATAGATTGGCAAGTATGCCTTTAATTATATAGTGAGTCTCAATAGGCAGCTCTGTCTTCCTGGGAGGAGTTCTCATGCTCATAATAAAAAGAGCTTTGATCCGCAAGTCCGCATGCGCGGCGTTTTTTTGCATTCCTACAATGAAACTTGAATAAACGTGGGCAGCATCATTTTCTTGTAAGTAACTGAGGTTTTATTTCCTGACATTTTATATGAATGATATCCTTCGTATTATAGTGGAATAGTTAGAGCTATTGCCATGTCTATTTTTACAGACCCTCCTGAAGAAACTCCGACATGGAGTGAAACGCTATGAGGGCGCCAGTTAAAGCGTAGAGGCATTGAAAATGAATCACAAGCAGTTGGCTATTTTCCTGAGAAGAAAAGTCTTCAGATAAGTCTTTGGATCTTAAACACATTCCCAAGCTAAGGCTTTTTGATGAAATACAACTTTTAAGAAAATTCTCTTGTGCAATAGTTTTGCTGGATATTTGTTGAAAGAAGATTGAAGTTGGCATTGAAGATTGGTGTTTATATAGTAACAACAGAGAAACCTGGGACTATAAATTGAGCACGAATAGTGCGGTTACAGAAGAGTTTTTTTTTTAAATAATAAGGTTTTTTATAATGAAATAAGTCATAGTTAAAGAAACATCTTCCCAAGAGTTTCTCATATTAATTGGTGACGGCAGTACGGGTGTTAAGTAAAAAAAACTTTTCTTGCATTCCAGGGTGGTTGCTGATGTTGTTGAAGCGCTAATGCTCAAACAAACTCTTTGAAAAAGCATTTAAAGCGCAGTGTGAAGCTGAAACCCCCTGGTCTATTAACAACATCACTTACTAACATAATTTCTAACACTGGTGCTGACATTAACCTTAGTATTTACACCGTTTAGATGTTCATATGAAATTTGTTTTCCACTAAAGAAATTTGTTACATTGGTGTGATTTTTTGCTGTTGGTTAGTCATAATTCACTCCGCAAAGACCGAATATATTTTTTGTATTGTCAATTTTGGTGCGGCAGTTGTTTAGTGCATTCATATATCTTGTTCTCTGGTTTTCTTCTTCTCTCGATTCTTCTAAGTTGTGTTTTTAGATTCCGTAAGGTGGGGGTGAAGCAGCGTGCATTTGTTGGTTTCTCATTCTTTCCCTTGGGCGCTGTTGATTGCGCTTCTGTAGCTGTTATTGTTCCAGTTGTTGGTTAATGTATCTGGGTTGGAGTGCCCTGATTGTATGCTCAGTAGGACGATTTTGAGAAAGTTATCTTTATTAAATTAAATTGCTTATCCACTCCTTAATCACCTCCCGTCTTGACTACTGTAACCTACTCCTTGCTGGTCTCCCTTTGAATCATCTCTCTCCCCTTCAATCTGTTCAACACTGATGCGCAGCTAATCTTCCGCCATCCTTGTCATGCTCATATTACCCCTCTTCTCAGGTCACTTCATTGGCTCCCTATCCGTTTCCGCATCCAGTTCAAACTTCTCCTGCTGACCTATAACTGCATTCACTCTGCAGCTCCTCACTATCTTTCTTCTCTTATCTCTCCTTACGCCCCCCCCCCCTTGGGAATTCCGCTCTTCTGGCAAACCGCTTCTATCTGTGCCCTTCTCTTCTACTGCTAACTCCAGACTTCGCTCCTTTCATCTTGCTGCACCTTACGCCTGGAACAAACTACCTGTCTGTATGCCAGGTACCTTCTCTGACCCTTTTCAAATCCAGGCTGAAAATTCACCTCTTCGCTGCTGCTTTTGGATCTTGACTCACCTAATCTCCTTGTTTCTTTACCTTTCCCCCTTGTTGTATCCCTGTCTACACCTTCTGTGTTGTCTGTCTTGACTAGATTGTAAGCTCTGATGAGCAGGGACTGTGTCTTACATGTCTGTGCAGCGCTGCGTTATGACTTGTAGCGCTATACAAATGTTTAGTAGTAGTAGTAAATGGTTTGAATCGTCTTCTTAGGTATCATCTGTAGTGGTAATTGGTTGGTTGGATGTGACGAAGGTGATGAGACTGTGGTCAGACTATGGTATAGGTATGATCTGGGGAGTGTTTTTATTTATTTATTTATTACAATTTCTTATATACCGCACTATTCGGCACCAGCGCCGTTTACATTATAACACAACGACCATAACAACAAGCTGTTTGGTTTTACATCGAACAGGTGTCCAAACTTGGATAACAGGGGTAACTATATACATGAGATATGTCACTATATGTTGTTGTTGTTAAGTGCCGTCGAGTCGGAGTCGACTCATGGCGACCCTCTGGATAGCTATCCTAAATTGTGTTCGGTCTTCAGTCAGGCGGCTCATTGTTGACAGGCTGGTACCCGTAGCTGCTGTTATTGTAGCGATCCATCTCATTGCTGGCCTTCCTCTTTTGCGTTGACCTTCTATCTTGCCAAGCATGATGTCTTTCTCTAATGATCTCTCTCTTCGCATGATGTGTCCGAAGTATGAAAGTCGAAGTCTTGTCATCTGAGCTTCTAAAGAAAGCTTAGGTTTGATCTCCTCTAGTACCGACTGGTTTGTTCTTCGGGCAGTCCATGGTATACACAGTATTCGCCGCCAGCACCATAATTCAAAGGCATCAATTTTCTTCCTGTCTGTCTTTTTCACTGTCCAGCTTTCACATCCATATGATGTTATTGAAAATACCATGGCTTGAACAAGTCGAATCTTTGTATGGAGAGAGACATCTCTGCTCTTGAGAATCTTATCTAGGTCTTTCATAGCCATTCTGCCAAGAGCAATGCGTCGTATGATTTCTTGACTGCTTGTTGCTTCTTTATTGATAGTTGATCCAAGTAGGTTAAAGTTGTTCACAATTTCAATTTCTTCTCCTTCAACGATGAACCTGTTGATTTTGCCAGTTGTCATGATCTTTGTCTTCTTTACATTAAGGTGCAGGCCCATTTTGAGACTATGTTCTTTGATTGTGAGAAGCAAATGTTTCAGATCATCTTCACTTTCAGCCAGTAATGTGGTATCATCAGCATAGCGAAGGTTGTTGATGAGTCTTCCACCAATCTTCACACCTCTGTTGTCTTCATACAGTCCTGCTTCTCTGATGATTTGTTCTGCATATAAATTAAACAGGCAGGGGGAAAGTATGCAGCCTTGTCTTACACCCTTGCTTATTTTAAACCATTCTGTTTCTCCTTGTTCCGTTCGAACTGTTGCTTCTTGATCAATGTACAGATTGCGCAAGAGAACGATCAGGTGTTCTGGTATACCCATTCTTCTTAATGTGGTCCAGAGTTTCTCATGGTTTACACAGTCAAAAGCCTTGCTATAGTCGATAAAGCACAAATAGATATCCTTTTGGTATTCTTTAGTCTTTTCAAGGATCCATCTCACATCCGCAATGATGTCTCTCGTTCCTCGCCCTTTCCTGAACCCTGCTTGCACTTCAGGTAGTTCTTGTTCTAGGTATGGCTGTAGTCTCTTTTGAATAATCTTCAGTAGAATCTTGCTGGCATGTGGGATCTGAGCGATTGTGCGATAATTTCCACAGTCAGTTGGATCACCTTTCTTTAGTATTGGTATAAACACAGATCTTTTCCAGTCAGTTGGCCATGATGTTGTCTTCCATATTTCTTGGCAGAGCCGTGTCAGTACGGTAACAGCTGCATCAGATTGCTGCAATACTTCTATGGGAATGCTATCAATGCCTGGTGCTTTGTTCTTTGATAAGGCTTTCAATGCTGCTTCAACTTCTTCTTTCATCACCAATGGTTCCTGATCATAAGGTATAGGTTGAAACGGCTGTTGGTCCACTTGATCTTTATCATATAAAAACTCTGTATACTCCTTCCACCTTTTCTTGATCTTCTCAGCATCATTCAACATAGAACCTTGAGCATCTTGTAACATTCCAATTCGAGGCTGGAACTTTTTCTTTAACTCTCGCAGCTTTAGGAAAGCCGATCTTGTTCTTCCTCTAATAGTTTCTGCTTCTATTTCCTTGCAAGTGTCATTGTAGTACTTTTCCTTGTCCTGTCTTGCTGCACGTTGGAAATCTCTGTTGAGTTCTACGATTGTCTTTCTTTCTCCTTTGGCTTTAGCTTCTCTGCGTTTCTGGGCAATTTTCAGAGTTTCTTCCGTCATCCATTTTGGCCGTTTTTGCTTTTTCACCTTTTGTAGAGACTTCTCGCTTTCTTCTAGCACAACCTTCTTGATGTCATTCCATAACTCTTCCGGAGCTCTGTCATTTGTATCTAAAGCTGCAAATCGATTTTGCAGGCAGTCTTTAAATTCCAGTGGTATATTCTCAAGGTCATATTTTGCTGCATTCATGAGTGGTTTGCTCTTTTTCAACTTTAGTTTGAGTTTGCATACTAGTAGTTGATGATCTGTACCACAGTCAGCTCCAGGTTTTGTCTTGGTTGATGTTACAGAGCTTTTCCATCGTTGACTTCCACAGATGTAGTCAATTTGATTTTTATACAATCCATTGGGTGAAGTCCATGTGTACAGTCGCCGCTTGTGTTGCTGGAAGAAGGTGTTTGAGATGAATAGATCATTGGTCTTGCAGAATTCTATCAATCTTTCTCCAGCTTCATTTCTGTTGCCAAGTCCATATTTTCCAACTACTTTGCCTTCTTCTTTGTTGCCAACTTTTGCGTTCCAGTCACCCATGACTATCAGGATATCCTGTTTGCATGTTCTGTCAATTTCAGCTTGTACTTGTTCATAGAACTCTTCAATTTCATTCTCTTCTGCAGCTGTTGTTGGGGCATATACTTGAATTATAGTTGTGTTGATAGGCAATCCTCGTAGACGAATAGAGATTAAGTGTTCGCTGACTGCATTGTATTTCATTACAGTTCTTGCAAGTTTCTTCTTTATTATAAACGCAACACCATTTCTTCTTTGTCTTTCATTTCCAGCATAGTAGACCATGTGATCATCTGATGCAAAGTGCCCGATGCCAGTCCATTTCAGTTCGCTGACACCCAACAGATCAAGTTGTACACGTTCCATTTCACTATATACGTTCCATGTCACTATATACATGAGATATTTACATGGCAAAGATTAACTTGGATAACAGGGGTCAATTATCTACATGAGATATTTACATGGCAATGAATAAAAATATCATAAAGCAAGTGAGGGTTGTTTCCAAAGTGGGTCATTTCTTCAGGGGGGATGTCTAGGTGCCATTGGTAGTTGGGTAGCATTGCAGGAAAAGATGGTATTTGAGTGCCTTCCTGAACTGCGATAGGTCGGCAATAGCCCTGATGTCAGGGGTAGAGCATTCCAGCATTTAGGTACATAGTAACTGAAGGCCCTGTTTGTGGTTGATATGTTGCACTTTGACGATGCCTTTGGTGTTACTAGTAGGTTTATGGCTATCGCTCTTCTGGACCTGTTGGGGGGCACCATGTGAATAAGATCTGTGAGTGAAGGGGATGAAATACCTTTGATTGCCTTGAATGCTAGGAGTAGGGTTTTAAAGATGATTCTCCCATGGATAGGTAACCAGTGAAGGTGTTTGAGAATGGGGGTCACGTGGTCACTTCTGGCTGCTCCGTGTAGGACCCTTGCTGCAGCATTCATGGCCAGCTGTAATGGGGCCAGTGTGGATTGAGGGAGCCCTTGTAAGATGGCGTTTGCAAAGTCGAAGTGAGGCAGGATTAGCGCTTGGTATATGGTCCGGAAGTCATCTGGGTCCAGCAGGGAGCGCAGATGCCTGAGTGTGCGGATTTTGAAGTATACAGCTTTGACAATGTTGTTTATGTGGTGTTTCATATCCAGGCGTTGGTCCAACGTAACTCCAAGGTATCTTATTGTTTCTTTGGTTATTAAGTCAGCTTCCTTAACACTGACATGGGATGGAGGCGTAAAGTTGGGGTCTCTGGAGATGAAACGAACCTCCGTCTTTTTATGTTGAATGTGTTGCCTGTGATGGTAATTTGGGAGTTCAGGAATTCATGAGATCCAGGGTGTTACCCTTCTCATGCGTTGGTGTGTGGATGATTTGTGCCAGTTCCATGGCTTCCATTGCTTCAAGGAAGGCAGCCACATGTTTCTCTTGCTCTGATGGAAGGTTGAAGTCCCCAAGGATTACCATTTCTTTTGTAGTATTGGCGATTTTGATTGTTTCTTTGAGAATATCCGATAGGTCAGAGGTTGTTGTAGGAGATCTGTATATCAAGCAGATTGTTAGATGTTTGTTGGTGACTGTGGTTATGTCTGCTTCTGTGTTTTCTGTTGCATAGTTTGAGTTGGAGGCTTCTTCTTGCTATTATGGCCATGCCTCCTCCCCTGGAATGGGAGCGTAAGCAGTGGAAGAGACCGTAGCCATGTGGGTTAGCTGGTTAATGAGTACAATGTCTGTTTCTAATAGCCATGTTTCAGTTACACAGTGGATATCAATATTTTGAGATGTGAAGGTCTTGGATTATGGGGAGTTTATTCCTCAGGGATAGTGCATTTATGAGTGAGAATTGGAGTGTTTGTGTAGCTACTGGTGTTATGGTGGTGTGTTATGATATGGTCGGTATATCTGTGAGTCTTAGTTGTGGTTGTGTTCTGGGGAGAGGGCCTGATACTGATTTTCTGTGAGGTGTGATGGAGAGATTGTAGCATGAAGATAGTGTTGGCATGGTGGTTGATGTAATATGGTGAAGGAGGTATTGCTGTTAGGAAAGATGCTGGCGGTAGGAATGAAGGCCTGTGTTCTGTTGTACCTGTGTTTGTGTTATCGCAGCTGGATTGGTCCTGATTGGTTGAATGTTAATGTTACTTCTTCTCAGTTGCTGCGGCTGCCTTATTAATTGTAATATTGTGTGTCTTGTCCAATATTGTTGTTTCTGCATCTTGTCGGGACTTTTTTTGTCCTCCCCTGTGGTCCTTGCCTAACATAAGATATGCCATACTGGGTCAGACCAAGGTCCATCAAGCCCAGTATCCTGTTTCCAACAGTGGCCAATGTAGGTCATACGTACCTAGCAGTTTCCCCAAAAGAGACAGGTTCCACAATGCTTGTACTGGGTCAAGCATTGATATCCTGGGTCCCTTTTTAATAATGGTTTATGGACCTTTCCTCCAGGAACTTGTCCAAACATTTTTTAAACCCAGCTACACTAACAGCCTTTACTACATCCTCCGGTAACAAATTCGAGTTTGATTACACACTGAGTGAAAAAATATTTTATTAGTCTTAGTTTACACTGAAGCTTCATTGCATGTCCCCTAGTCTTTCTATATTCTGATAATGTAAACAATCGATCTACGTTTACCCGTTCCACTCCATTAATTTATAGACGTCTATCATATCTCCCCTCAGCTGTCTCTTTTCTAGGTTAAAGAGCCCTAACCTCTTTAGTCTGTCTTCATAGAAGTATCCTTCCATCCCCTTTACCATTTTGGTGGCTCTTCTCTGAACCTTTTCTAATAACGTTCTATCCTTTTTAAGATACGGTGACCAGAATTGCACACAATATTCAAGGTGTGGTCTCACCATGGAACGATATAGAGGCATTATAATATCTTTGTTTTATTTTCCATTCCTTTCCTTATGATACCTATCATTCTATTTGCTCTCTTGGCCACTGCTGCACACTGGGCTGAGGGTTTTAACATGTTATCCATGATGACGCCTAAATCTTTTTCCTGGGTGGTGGTTCCTAATGTGGAACCTTGCATCATGCAACCATAGTTTGGGTTGTTCTTCCCTAGGTGCATAACTTTGCACTTGTCCACTTTAAATTTCATCTGCCATTTTGATGCCCAGTCTTCCAATTTATCAAGATCCTCTTGCAATTTTCCACAGTCCTCTTGGGTTTTGTTGTTAAGTGCCATTGAGTCTGAGTCGACTCATGGCGACCCTCTGGATAGCTATCCTAAATTGTTTGGTCTTCAGTCAGGCGGCTCATTGTTGACAGACTGGTACACGTAGCTGCTGTTATTGTATTGATCCATCTCATTGCTGGCCTTCCTCTTTTGCGTTGACCTTCTATCTTGCCAAGCATGATGTCTTCCTCTAATGATCTCTCTCTTTGCATGATGTGTCCAAAGTATGAAAGTCAAAGTCTTGTCATCTGAGCTTCTAAAGAAATCTTAGGTTTGATCTCCTCTAGTACCGACTGGTTTGTTCTTTGGGCAGTCCATGGTATACACGGTATTTGCCGCCAGCACCATAATTCAAAGGCATCAATTTTCTTCTTGTCTATCTTTTTCACTGTCCAGCTTTCACATCCATATGATGTTATTGAAAATACCATGGCTTGAACAAGTCAAATCTTTGTATGGAGAGACATCTCTGCTCTTGAGAATTTTATCTAGGTCTTTCATAGCCATTCTGCCAAGAGCAATGCATTGTCTGATTTCTTGATTGCTTGTTGCTTCTTTATTGATAGTTGATCCAAGTAGGTTAAAGTTCACGATTTCAATTTCTTCTCCTTCAATGATGAACCTGTTGATTATGCCAGTTGTCATGATCTTTGTCTTCTTTACATTAAGATGCAGGCCCATTTTGAGACTATGTTCTTTGATTGTGAGAAGCAAATGTTTTAGATCATCTTCACTTTCAGCCAGTAATGTGGTATCATCAGCATAGCGGAGGTTGTTGATGAGTCTTCCACCATTCTTCACACCTCTGTTGTCTTTATACAATCCTGTTTCTCTGATTTGTTCTGCATATAAATTAAACAGGTAGGGGGAAAGTATGCAGCCTTGTCTTACACCTTTGCTTATTTTAAACCATTCTGTTTCTCCTTGTTCTGTTTGAACTGTTGCTTCTTGATCAATGTACAGATTGGGCAAGAGAACGATCAGGTGTTCTGGTATACCCATGCTTCTTAATGTGGCCCATAGTTTCTCATGGTTTACACAGTCAAAAGCTTTGCTATATTCAATAAAGCACAAATAGCTATCCTTTTGGTATTCTTTAGTCTTTTCAAGGATCCATTTCACATCCGCAATGATGTCTCTCGTTCCTCGCCCTTTCCTGAGCCTTGCTTGCACTTGTTCCAGGTATGGTTGTAGTCTCTTTTGAATAATCTTCAGTAGATTCTTGCTGGCATGTGGGATCAGAGCGATTGTGCGATAACTTCCACAGTCTGTTGGATTACCTTTCTTTAATATTGGTATAAACACAGATCTTTTCCAGTCAGTTGGCCATGATGTTGTCTTCCATATTTCTTGGCAGAGCCTTGTAAGTATGGTAACAGCTGCATCAGATAGCATTTCCATAGAAATATTACAGCAATCAATGCCTGGTGCTTTTGTTCTTTGATAAGGCTTTCAATGCTGCTTCAATTCTTCTTTCATCACCAATGGTTCTAGATCATAAGGTAGAGAGGTTGAAATGGCTGTTGGTCCACTTGATCTTTATCATATAAAAACTCTGTATATTCCTTCCATCTTTTCTTGATCTTCTCAGCATCATTCAATGTAGAACCTTGAGCATCTTGTAACATTCCAATTCGAGGCTGGAATTTTTTCTGTAACTTGTAGCTTAAGGAAAGCCGATCTTGTTCTTCCTCTAATAGTTTCTGCTTCTATTTCCTTGCATGCGTCATTGTATTTTTCCTTGTCCAGTTGCTGCACATTGGAAATATCTGTTGAGTTCTGTGATTCTTTCTTTCTCCTTTGGCTTTAGCTTATCTTCGTTTCTGGGCAATTTTCAGTTTCTTCCGTCATCCATTTTGGCCATTTTTTCTTTTTCACCTTTTGTAGAGACTTCTTGCTTTCTTCTAACACAACCTTGATGTTCTTCCATAACTCTTTTGGAGCTCTGTCATTTGTATCTAGGGCAGCAAATCGATTTTGCAGGTAGTCTTTAAATTCCAGTGGTATATGTACAAGGTCATATTTTGCTGCATTTGTGAGTGTTTTGCTCTTTTTCAACTTAAGCTTGAGTTTGCATACTAGTAGTTGATGATCTGTACCACAGTCAGCTCCAGGTTTTGTCTTTGTTGATGTGTTAGAGCTTTTCCATCATTGACTTCTACAGATGTAGTCAATTTGCTTTTTATACAATCCCTAGTTGTCGCTTGTGTTGATGGAGGAAGGTGTTTGAGATGAATAGATTGTTGGTCTTGCAGAATTCTATCAGTCTTTCTCCTGCTTCATTTCTGTTGCCAAGTCCCTATTTTCTAACTGGTTTGTTGTCTTTGTTTCCAACCTTTGCGTTCCAGTCACCCATGACTATTAGGATATGTTCTGTCAATTTCAGCTTGTACTTGGTCATAGAACTCTTCGATTTCCTTCTCTTCTGCAGCTGTTGTTGGGGGCATGTACTTGAATTATAGTTGTGTTGATAGGCATTCCTCATTGATGAATAGAGATTAAGCATTCACTGACTGCACTGTATTTCATTACAGTTCTTGCAAGTTTCTTATTTATTATAAATGCAACATTATTTCTTCTTTGTCTTTCCTTTTCAGCATAGTAAACCATGTGATCATCTGAGGCAAAGTGCCCGATGCCAGTCCCTTTCAGTTTGCTGACATCCAACAGATCAAGTTTTATCCGTTCCATTTCATTCTTGACCACCTCCAACTTCTCTTGGTTCATGCTTTGTATGTTCCAATGTGTAAGACATCTTTATAGCTTCTGACTCATTTCATGCACAGCTACATCAGCAGTCAGATGTCCTGAGGGCTTTGATGCAACCACATCATAAATGCTGGCTTTACTCTAAAAGGTCTTCAGCTCTTCCCCATGAGCTAGTTCAGTGCCTTCTGACCTGGGGGTCTTATCTTCCTGTACTATAGTACAATTTGTGGTGGTGTTACTATCCATTGGGTTTTCATGGCAAGATACAGAAGTAGATGGCTGGGCCTTTCTTCTGTGCAGTTTAAGATTGGTGGTGTTGCTGTTGTCATAGAAATGTGATCCTCTGCTGTCAACACTATCCCATTCTGCTGCTGCCGCCCAGATGGCTGGTTTGTCTTGGTCTGGCATATTGAGGCAGCCATGAGGCTCTTACACAAGTGATCAGCCTGACCCTTTCCCCAAGCCATGAGGCTCTTACACAAGTGATCAGCCTGACCCTTCCCCCAAGCCATGAGGCTCTTACACAAGTGATCAGCCTGACCCTTCCCCCAAGCCATGAGGCTCTTACATAAGTGATCAGCCTGCTAAGAGAAGACATTAAGATTTCAGTAGGCACCCTTCCCCCACTCCAGGTCTGAGCACAATATCCCCTTGCCCAGAAATCAGCAGACCAGAGCATACCGGTTTGGACAGGTCACCCAGGTACCTTCCCCAGGGGCTACTGATTGGTGGACAGAAAATACCTGAGGCGAATGAGATTATAGAATGAGTTTAAAATTGTACTGTATATAAGGCATTGTAGGACGTCCCTCAGGGCTCAGATTTTTGTGGAGGGTACCGGCTCTCTGTCTGAACCTGTGTGCACATTAAAGATCCTGTTTGCATACCAGCCTGTCTGTGAGTTTTCCTTCTGTGGGTGAGTGAGAGAATTAGAGCTTTTTCAGCAGCTATGCTGCAACAATATCAGCTGAGACATGTCCATCTTGGGGGAGACCCTGCCAGTAGCTAAACTACTGATAGTTTAGCTCTCAGCATCAGTGATGCACACAAGCCCTCACAGCATGACAAGCTGCAAACCAAGTGAGGACTTGGGTTTTAATAACTTTAATAGTTTTGAGTCTTCTGCAAATTTGATAACCTCACTTGTTATTCCCCTTTCCATGTCATTTTTGAATATGTTAAAAAAAAGCAATGGACCCAGTACAGATCCCTGGGCTACACCACTATTCACCATTCTCTATTGGGGAAAATTGGGCCATTTATCCCTACCTTCTACTTTCTATCTTTTAACCAGTTCCCGATCTACAATAGTACACTGCCTTCTATCCTTTGACTCTTTAGTTTTGCCAAAAGTCTCTGAGGAGGGACCTTGGCAAAGGCTTTCTGAAAGTCCAGATACACTATAGCAAGCGATTCACCTTTGTCTACCTGTTTATTCACATCTTCAAAAAAGACATGAGTAGTAAGACAAGATCTTCCTTGGCTAAAACCATGTTGGCGAGGTCCTCAGGAATGGGCACGGCTGGAAGTGTGCCGCTTTTCAATTGTTGTAGATAGGCTCGATTGCCATTGTGGAGGGGGGGCAGGGCGGGTCTGTCCTTCCGGCTCCCTTCCCAGATGCCGATCGGAGACGATGTGTTTCCTTTTTCTGAATAGTCATTATTCTGTGTGTGTGCTACTGCGTCTGTTTTCCCAGTAGCAGGTGTGTTGTGTTTGAGGACTTCATGTTAGTAAATACTGGAGATGACCTCTCTCGCTCAGATTCGCTGTCAATGCTCATTTCATTTTTTTGTGTCATTCTGAAGATCAACCCGGCCCGGGGAAGCCTCTCTAGCTACGCGTCACAAGTTCAACTCTATGACCTTGGAACCCACACCTCCAGCTCCTTCCGGCGTATCTGTGTCCTACGGAAACTCCTCCCTCGCAGCCTTGCGTAAAATGTCACTTCCGTCGCCACGCCCCCGGCCGAAACGCCGAAGGCAAGCTCGCGGCCAGTCGAAAGCCTCTTTTTCGCGCATGGGACAAGATGGCGGACATACAGGTGAGGCGCTCGTGGTGGGCCGAGACGGGCGAAGGGGCTGTGGTGCGTCCGCCCGCGCTAATGCCTCTCTACTTCTCTCCCTCAGACGGAGCGCGCCTACCAGAAGCAACCTACCATCTTCCAGAACAAGAAGCGCGTGCTGCTGGGCGAAGGCGGCAAGGAGAAGCTGCCGCGTTACTACAGGAATATCGGCTTGGGCTTCAAGACGCCGCGTGAGGTGGGCTTCCGGCGCGCGCGGAGGGGAAGCGTCACGTGCTTTTCGTGCCTTTATTCTGTAGGCGTGCATGGTATGCGTACAAGGCTCTTTCAGTTGTAGTTTGCGCATTCTCTTAGATTTACACGGCTCCAAGCTGTTTGTGCGCACTTACGCTTTTAGGTGACCAAAGAATCTTGATGCACATCGCCCATAGCAGACGAGATAAGCAGGCAGGGAAATAAATTGTAAGGGGGGTGGGCAGCAGGTAGTGGCCCGTACTTAGCTAATCCTAGTGGCGATCCTGTAGGCTAGAAGAAAGGCTTTTCACCAGGGCTCACATGCACGCTTCTCTCTGGTGGTAGTTCGGCAAATGATGTTTAATCACGATGGTCTTCCAAGCTTCTGTGGTGAAAGAGGCTTTGACGACATTGCCTGATGGCTTTGCTGATGCCAACTCACACCAGCCTTTAAAATTAACTTGTTTGGGAGGGAGATGATCAGCCAGGCTTCTAAAACTGAGGTAGAGAGAAGTAAAATGCTGAAACTCACCGAGGAGAGGCATTGCTTAAATTCTCTCTACACCACAGCCAAAGTTTTATAGGAAGATTCAAAGTTAGTTGCTAAACAGAAAGGGCTGGCCAATGAACACAGACGGTCCACTAGCCCAGTATTCAGCATTCCATCAGACTTTCTGAATGAAAAAGGGAGTTCCTAATCCTCTCGCCAGGCCAGTAAGCATGGGTTTTCTCCGCTCACCAGCAGCTGAGGCCTGAATATGACAGTTCTGATGTCATCCCATAAGAGTTCCCTCTTCAGCTCTAGAACCCCCATCTTTCAGCCCTTAGCAATTGAGTGTAGCATTTTTGTGTGGTGGACTCCACTGAAAAGACGCTTGGAAAAACAAAAAAAGAAAAAATAGCAGATGTGCTGCTTGTGTCGGGGGGGGGGGGGGCTTTCTGAATGAAAACTTCACCAGAAAAAGGGAGTTTGCTGAGGACGTGGGTAAGAAGGAGAGGTACAAGTATATTCATTGGCTGACTGCATTGCTGATTAGTTAACAGATTTAAAAAAAAAAACTCTTTAGTTGCTTCTGATAGCTCACTGAGGGGTCAGTGTAATAAAGTATGTTAGTCTTCATTATACAGTTTTGTGTGCTGCAGGTGGCACCCCATGTTAAAAAGTTTTAATTAGGACCTCATCGGCTTACAGCTCATTTAAATGCTATGGTAATGATTTTAATGCCTATTTCTTTTTACTCTGAGCAAATTGAAAAAAAATCATTGGGCCGTCATTGAAGGGGTTGGCTAAAAGGGAAAAAAAAGCAATGAGGAGCCAAGGGTGGGTCTGCTGGACAGTTGACATACAGTATAACAGTTTTTTTTAATGTGCATTATATTTGTTTGGAATAGCATTCTAGAACACGCCTGTACTATATACTTGTGTCGCAGTATCTGTACATGTTTATGCACACAGAACTACATTTCCAGCACAATACTAGTATTGCAAAAAGTCTTTCCATTAGGATAGCATTCTAGCACATGCGCAGATAAAATTTTCTTTTGCGCATAAAAATAGATGTTGCCAGGGCAAGCCCGTGTGCACATGCCTGGTATTTCCAAGTCATCCTGCTAGACCAGTCCAGACAAGCGGGTTGTGTCCCCCTGCCAGCAGATGTTGGAGACAGAGAGAGAAACTGTACCAGAATCTGATTGGTTAGGACCTGGTACCCATATAGTCATACCCCTAGGGGTCACCTTCAGTATTTTTTTTTCTGTCTCAGCATATGATGGTGTGTTTTCTTCTGAAAAAGTTTTTCCTACTAATTAATTTGCTCCTACTTTCTTTAATTTTCCTTGACTGGAGGTTTCAGGGCACACAGGAAGTGTTTCCCTGCACTTCCCAGTCCTACAATTACCTTGGATCCTCAGTGTTAGGAGCTCCTGGTCTGGAGGATCAGTCGAGCTGCTAACCTTCCCAGGGATCCCTTGGCTGGCTCTGGGCCTGAGCTGCCAGGAGCACGGGGTTGCCTTCACATGCTCCGCAGCCTTCTCTTCTTCTGGTTCCCCTGCTTGACTTGCTACATGGAGGCCTTAAACTGAGTTTTTACGCTAGCTGACTGGGCTCTTCTCTCTTTGCCCCCCCACCCCCCATGCCTTCGATTAAGTTTTCGGGTGCTGCTTTCTGCTTTTTCAGCGGGGGATAGCCTGTGCCGGCTGAGGAGTGCTCCAGTGAACACTAAGATGTGTTCAAGTTAAAACGCCGTCGGGATGTTTTTATCTGCAAAACAGACATTTTCGCTGCGATTGCGCAACAGATCGCTGATCCCCAGAAACCTTTGTTTTTTGCGAGTGCGGCTGCTCCATTTCACTCCCGCACAGTTTACTTGGCCATATTTCACTATCTTGCTTGCAGACTATCTGTGCTTCAGTGTGTCTCCTCAAGCCGTGTTTTTTTCAGCGCATGTTTTGGTGGGCTTCTCCCGCGGCTGACATTGTTTGTTCATCTCTCCTTGTGGCTGCGGAGGCTATCTTGAACAGCAGTTGTCAGTTTCTGCTATTTTTCAATATGCCTTCCTCATCTCAGCGCTGCATTGTATGCAGCAAGAAAGTGAAATATCTTAGAGAACGTTTGCTTGGCCTGTTCTTCACGCACAGGAGAGTCTTCGGCTACTCCTGGGGGTCCTGTCAGAGATACCCCTCCTGCTGTCTGTTCGTGCAGCAGCTCCTCATGCAGTGCAAGCAGCGGAGGGATTCACTGATCCTCTATTAATCCCGCAGTCTGCTAATGCCACAGCTCTAATAGGAACAGCAGTTGCCAACTTCAAATGCACAGTTTTTGGCTCTTTTTAAGCAGGCCTGGTCCATCTGGCACTCGGAGTCCCCCAAATTAGGGGCAGTGCCACAGACCTCGCCTTTAAACGAAGCCAGCGCACAAATGGCTTCTTGGAAATGCTCCTGTGGTGATTTGTTCCCTAAGAATTCCGCCCGTCCCTCCAAGGAAATCGGGGGGGGGGGGGGTGGTGGGTGGTTCAGAGGCATCACCCGCTGAACCAGAGGACGACATATCTTCGGATGCCAGAAGTTCGGATTGTGAGGACGGTGAATATTTCCCATCATTCGCCTCTGCTGATAGCCAGGGAGATGCCCAATATCTTCGTCTTTTTCACAAGGGCGAGTTGCTGGCGTTGATTGCTCAAGTCGTAGAAGCTCTACGCTTGTTGGATCCTCCAGTGTCTCAGGAGCCTGTCACAACTGCAATCGGACCCCATTCTGTAGGGTATCCAAAAGCCGTCAAAAGCTTTTCCCTTCCCAGCAGAGCTCCAACAAATGGTATCACAGGAATGGGAAGCGCCAGATGTTTCTTTGCGCACAGCTCGCCGTATCAGTCAGTTTTATCCTTGGTCTCCATCAGATCGGGATAAGTGACTCGCATATCTCAAGGTGGACGCCCTAGTGACAGGTGTCACGAAGCATACTACCATCCCTGTGGAGGGAGGTGCAGCTCTCCGAGACCAGCAGGATAGGAAAGTGGAGAGCCTTCTCAAAACGGCCTTTTTCTCCTCAACGTTAGCTCTCCAGGCCACCGTCTGTGGTGGTCTCGGAGCTTGGGCCTTGCTGCGATGGATACAGCGTCTGCCCGAAGATCCGTCCCTAGCTTGTCTGGAATCCGTCACGGCTTATTTAGCAGATGCCTTTTATGACTTGCTTTGACTCTTCGCACGTTCATTTGCTGCGGTCACTGTGGCTTGGCGTTTGGCTCTGGTTGCGCCAGTGGTTTGTGGGTGTCGCCTCCAAAGCACAGCTCTTTGGCAAGGATCTGGACAAGTTGGTTAAAGATCTCGGGAAGGTGAAGCCGCAACGTCTTACCTGAGGACAAGCCGAAGTTCTCTGGTCGGTGACCATCCCGTCCTTACGTGGCTGCTCTTCGGCAAACATCTCGTTTTAGAGATACTCGCCATTGCCGATCAAATAGAACGGCACCGTCGGCTTTTTGCCCACAGGACGCAGTCCTTTCAAGGAGCCAGAAATAACTGGCGCATACTCGGGCTCAAACAAGTTCACCGGAGCCATGCATTCCTCCCGCTGATGGGGCGTCTCGTCCTCCCGAGAGACCACCCCCGGTCAGCGGATGTCTGTCTCCTCTCAACAGTGGGCATTCATCACTTCTCACCATTGGGTTCTTTAGGTCGTAACTCGGGGTTACGCTCTCGAGGCTTATCGACCCATTCGGGACACTTTCCTTATTTCTCCAGGAGGAGCTCCTTGAAAAAGGGAAATCGTCCTTTCCACTATTCGGCGCCTCCTTCTACAGGCAATTTGTCCCGTCCCTCCCACTGAGCGCGGTATGGGCTGCTATTCCATCTATTTCGTGGTTCCCAAGAAGGACGGTTCCGGCCGATCCTCAACCTCAAGGGCGTGTCGATCGTTGTCTCTGCGTACCTCGTTTCCGCATGGAAACCCTGTGTTCAGTCATGCAAGGGGGAGTTCCTAGCTTCATTAGATCTTACCGAGGCTTATTTCCACATCGCTATTCGCAGCGACCATCAGCGTTTCCTATGGTTCTGGGCAGTCATTTCCAGTTTTGTGCCATGCCGTTCGGCCTAGCCACTGCACCGCGCACCTTCTCCAAGGTCGTGGTGGTGGCGGTGACGGCCTTACGCAAAAACAGAATCAGAGTGCATCCTTATTTGGACGACTGGCTTATGTGAGTGGATTCCTTTGCGGAAGCCTGCCAAACAGTAGACCAGGTGGTTTCCTTAGAAAGTCTAGGCTGGGTGGTCAATCGGGCCAAAAGCTCCTTACAACCCACTCGGTGCTTGGAGTTTTCTCGGAGCTCGCTTTGATACCACTCGGGGCAAGGTTTTCCTGACTCATGACCCGTTTCGCAAACTGTCGCTCCAGATTCGCACCTTCCTCTCCAGGTCCTATCTGCGCCAGTGTGAGTATCTTCAGGTGCTGCGATCCATGGAGGCCACCATAGAAGTGGTGCCATGGGCCAGGGCGCACATGTGCGGCCTACAACAGGCCCTGCTCACCCGGTGGTCACCAGTGTCGGTAGATTACAATGTTCAACTGCCCATTCCTCCCTCCACCAGAAACGACCTGCAATGGTGGCTTCTACTATCTCACATCTTCAAGGGTGTTCCCCTAGAGTCGCCCCGCTGGATTTTGTTGACCACCGATGCCAGCCTTTCAGGATGGGGAGCTCATTGTCTACACCACACGGCTCAGGGCGTGTGGTTGCCTCGCGAAGCACATTGGTCCATCAACCGACTGGAAGCTCCAGCTGTTCGCATAGCCTTACTATGGTTTCTGCCGCAGGTTCGTTACCAGGCGGTTTGCGTTCTCTCTGACAACACGACGACCGTGTCCTACCTCAACCACCAAGGCGGAACGAAAAGTCTTGGAGTAGCCAAGGAAATGCTCCTCCTCTTCCATTAGGCGGAGAGACATCTTCAAGCTATCTTGGTGCAGCACATCGTGGGGACAACCAATGTGATGGCAGATTATCTCAGCCATCATGTCCTCGACCCAGGAGAATGGGAGCTAGCACCCTGGGCGTTCCAACAAATTGTGCACAAGTGGGGTCGTCTCACGATGGATCTCATGGCATCCTCGGCCAAGGCCCTAGCCTTATTCAGCCGCAGGAGGGAACACGGGTCACAGGGCCTGGATGCCTTAGCCCAGCCCTGGCCAATGTCAACTCTGCTCTACATCTTTCCTCTGTGGCCACTGATCAGCAGGGTTCTCCAGCGAATCAGGGTGCACTCGGGTACAGTGATTCTGGTAGCTCTGGATTGGCCTCGGCGGCCGTGGTATGCAGACCTCGTGCGTGTAGCCCAAACTCCTCTGTGGCTCGGATCCCGGAAATGACTTTTAAGACAGGGTCCCGTCCTAATGGAGAACCCCGCTCTCCTACTCGCTTACGGTTTGGCTTTTGAACGCCGACATCTGAAAGACAAGGGTTATTCTCCCAAGGTAGTGGTTACCCTGCTCAAAGCGTGTCAGCCGTCTACCTCTCGAGCATATGCCTGGGTGTGGCATAAATTTGAAGCATGGTGTTTTGACCATTGGCTATAAGAACATGATATGCCATACTGGGTCAGACCAAGGTCCATCAAGCCCAGTATTCTGTTTCCAACAGTGGCCAATCTAGGTCATACGTACCTAGCAGTTTCCCCAAGGGACACAGGTTCTACAATGCTTGTATTGGTTCAAGCATTGATATCCTGGGTCCCTTCTTAATAATGGTTTATGGACCTTTCCTCCAGGAACTTGTCCAAACTTTTTTTAAACCCAGCTACACTAACAGCCTTTATTACATCCTCCGGTAACAAATTCCAGAGTTTGATTACACGTTGAGTGAAAAAATATTTTCTTTTATTAGTCTTTAAATAGTTTACCCTGTAGCTTCATTGCATGTCCCCTAGTCTTTCTATATTCTGATAAGGTAAACAATCAATCTACGTTTACCCGTTCCACTCCGCTTATTAAAAGAGGGCTGCTACACAGTACCCTGTCTTATGCTGCTGAGGTAAGCTATATTCTGATTTGATTTAAATTATAGCTCTTAGCTGCTGCTAGGCTCTATCTTCTTATGAAATTTAACTACAAGCTCTCTGCTGGGTTCCAAATGTAACCAGAAAGCTCTCTTCTGTGTTTTAAATTTAAGCTGAAAGTACTTTGCTGATGCTATGCCCTGAGTGACTATTAAATTTGGACTACAAGCTCTCTGCTGGGTTCCAAATGTAACCAGAAAGTTCTCCTCTGTGCTTTAAATTTAAACTTAAACTGCTGCTACTAGGCCCTGACTGATTTAACAAAAAATAGTGGGTTCACAGATTAATTAGCTTTAATACAAAGAATGCCTTTTAGAAAATTACCAGAAGTATATACTCACAGTTGCAGATCTCTCTCCAGAAGTAACAGTCCCTTTTTCTAGTCCTTTTTCTATCACCGTGGCGGGTGCATATTCCTCAAGTTCTAGCCTTTCTTCAAGAAGGGATTGGTGCTTGGGTCTCTTCGAGTCCACATTTCGGCCCTTACCTGCTTTAGGGGCCCAATAGATGGCTGTTCCCTTGCATCACATGCTGACGTGGTGTTTTCTTAAGGGGGCAAAGGTGGTCCGACCTCCTTTCTGTCCTGTGGTTCCTCCTTTGGGATCTTTCCTTAGTTCTAAGGGTGCTTACAGAAGTGCCTTTTGAACCGCTTCACAAAACATTGATGCACGATCTCTCTTTAAAGACAGCCATTCAAGTAGCAATTACTCAGCTCGGCGGGTATTGGAATTGCAGGCCTTGTCTTGCCGTGATCCTTATCTCTTCTTCTCGGATGTGGGTGTCGCCCTATGTACCGTTCTTTCCTTTTTGCCGAAGGTCCTGACACCTTTTCACGTGAACCAGCCTATCTTCTTGCCTTCCTTCCCCAAGGAGCAGTCCTCCGGAAAGCAAGTGTCTTTTCGGACACTTGATCTCAAAAGGGTTCTTTACCGTTATTTGAAGGCTACCAATTTCTTCTGTAAGCCATATCATTTTTTTTTTTTTCTTGGGACCTCGGAAGGGCCTAGCAGCTTCCAAGTCCACCATCTCTAGATGGCTGCGGCAGGCGATTGAGTCCGCTTACATCCTCCGTGGAAAATCGGTACGATCCGGGCTCTGAGCACATTCTACGTGTGCTCAAGCGACGTCATGGGTGGAGTGCTCTCAGGCTTCTCTTGATATTTGTAGAGCAGCCACCTGGTCCTCCCTATCCACTTTTAGCCGTCACTATCGGCTAGATCTTCAGGCGCAGGAGGACGCTGCATTTGGAGCCAAATTAGTTACTGTGGCCCTGTCTTCCCACCCAGAGGGCAATTAGCTTGGGTACTACCCATTTGTCTGGACTGGTCTAGCAGGATGACTTGGAAGGAGAAATTTCACTTACCGTTAATTTCCTTTCCTGGAATCCTAGACCAGTCCAGGACCTGCTCATGATGCATACAGTCAGTATTGTTGCAAAAGTCTCTAGCAGCGTCATATCTCGAGCAGGGGTTCTCCACTGCTTTTTCAGACTTTCTTCACACTGTACATAGTTCTTACTGATCTTTGTTCTTGTTTGTCAGTTTACTGAAAGTGACCCCTAGGGGTATGCCTATATGGGTCCCTGATCCTAACCAATCAGATTCTGGTAGTTTTTTCTCTGTTTCCAACATCTGGTGGCAGGGGGACACAACCCGCTTGTCTGGACTGGTCTAGCAGGATTCCAGGAAAGGAAATTAACAGTAAGTGAAATTTCTTCATTCTCCCAAGTTAGACTGTGTACAAAAAAGGGTTCTATTTGCATACTGCTGGGTTACTAAATTGGAAGCAGAATTTTTCCTTGTGCTGATCTACATGTGTGTGTGTGGGGGGGGGGGGTTACACTTGGGTTGGAAAGCCATATATGGAGCTGTAGCACACAGTACTAGTTCAAGATTACTGTATTGTCTCTTGAAGTTGCATATATTTTCCTCTATTCTTCCCCACTGTGAAGAAATGCATTTCGCACAATTATACTGGCCTGTCTGGAGCAAAGCAATGTGTAAGGCTGGTTCTCATGTCTTTCAGGCCATTGACGGCACTTACATTGATAAAAAATGCCCATTTACTGGCAATGTGTCTATCCGGGGCCGCATCCTTTCAGGTAAGGGCCATGTTTCCTGTAGACCTGTCATGAATTGTGGGAGACAAATGCATTTATTTCCTAGAGCCACAGATGATGCTTTATCTCACGATGGTCTTCTAAGTCCCTTTGACAGGACTCTGATGACAAGGCCAAATGGCTTTACTGATGTCAGGCTCGGGGGGGGGGGGGGACATCCAGTGGAAGAAGGGGGAGCAGTAGCCATACATACACTAGTTAAACACACAGGTGAGATTTTTTTTACACATGACTTAGGACTGAATCTGCTAAAGGTTGTCTATGGTTTTTGCCTGTGGGCAAATGCTATTTACATAGGGCTCTTTATGTTTAATTTTACATTTGGGTCAAACAAGTAGCTGGTGGGAAATCTTGTATAGATCAAGTCACTGGTCAGCTAGAAACTTAAATTTGCTTAAGGCAGATGGGAAAGGCAGTAGTGAGAATATTTGAGAGATTGGGTAGAAAATTGTGATGGGGTGCTGGTGTTTAACTAGGGAGAATTTATATACCCACCTGCCCAAAGTAATATTGATGGAGAAATCTCTCCCCTTCCCCCCCCTGGGTGATGCAGCTGGTCCACATCTACTATAATCTGTTTTGCTATGGAAAACTGAGACACAGGCCACCCACCCCCCCTCCTCACAGTGACATAGTTTGTATGAAATGGCAGTGAGGCATATGGGTTTGGGATGGTAGCGGTATGTTCTCTGATGTGACCTCTTCCCCTTGCCACTCTCCTCCAAGGTGTAGTGACAAAGATGAAGATGCAGAGGACCATCGTCATCCGCAGGGACTATCTGCATTACATTCGCAAGTACAACCGGTTTGAGAAGCGCCACAAGAACATGTCTGTGCATCTGTCCCCCTGCTTCAGGTGCGTGGTTGGCTGTTGAAGCCCTGTTTCACGTTCTTGTGCTCGTTAGATCTGCATTTGAAGTTGGTGAGGCTCTTCCTTGCGCAGGACTGGCTGATCTTGATGTGTGCTATGTCATATTGCTATGTCAATGATGTATGAACTCACGATGGTCTACAGAGCTCTCTGTGCGGAACAGGAACTGCTGAAAAGCCATAGTGGCAAATACTGAGCCACACAAAACATGTCTGGCAAGCCTGTCCTGGAATGTGCGAGGGAGGTAGTGATACTGTGAATAGCTGAGCTCTTTGGAGGAAGGGGGAGGGGCTTTGAGACAGCTTCAGGCAGCAGGATGTCTTGGTCCTGCTTCACTGTATCAGGAGTGTGTTGGGGGGGGGGGTTAGATGACAGATTATGCTTAGACACACATCGTCCTGTGGGATGGATGGTTTTGTTTCTTTATAAACTCCCATGTTGCTTGTTTTCAGAGACGTCCAGATTGGTGACATTGTCACAGTTGGTGAGTGCCGTCCACTAAGCAAGACGGTCCGTTTCAATGTCCTGAAGGTGACGAAGGCTGCTGGCACCAAGAAACAGTTCCAGAAATTTTAAAGAAACAAAGGTGGAGGATGTGGTTTGCAAGCTAAATAAATGAAGAAAACTGCCACCTTTTCTGTGTGTTCAATGAGAGTGAACCTTTAGCAGAAGGGAGTAGAAAATAAACAATCATTATGTAAAATGTAACTTTTATTTTGGAAATAAGACTGGAAATTTCACAACAGTTTGATCTTCCACATTCTGTAATCCTCCTTATGGATTTGAAGTAGAAATAATCTGTTCTCTGCTTAGCCTAATATAGCTGGCATTAAAGGAGGGATTTGGGAATCATTTTGTATGTGGCTTGGAGCCATGGTTTCAAGGCAGTTGGTGCTGTGGAGGGGGCTGTAGGAGCCCTCATTTTGTATTGACACCAAGCTGTTTGCGGGCCTCATCGATGATGTAAGCCACTAGTTCGCTATCTGCCAGGCTCATGATGGGAGACTCCTTTAGTCCTGTGGGTATACAGAGAAAGAAGATGGATTACTTCATTGCGCAAGAGGCTGATGTGCTGCTGGACAGTCCCTGGCTCTCATTCCTGTCTGTGGGATTGAAGGACGGGGTTGCGTGTTCTCACCAGTCACTTGTATATGGGGTAACTGTGTTGTCTAGCTTCAGATCAGAAGATGTTTAGCTTTTATTGCAGGGAAAAGGTAGGTGATCTGGGGTTGGGGTAATGAAAAAGCAGCTTGCTGCTGTTTTTTCATGTTTCTAACCTGTGGGTAAAGCGGCAGTCCTAGATGGGTGAAGTGGCAAGTAGGGGAATACATAGCGCTGTACAGTGGTAAAGATTTGGGTAAAATATTGTCCCTGTCATTCCTTGTAACCTTGAACAAGTCATTTGATCTCCCATTGCCTTAGTCTTCATTTAAGAGTGCAAGCTCTTTGGCACAGGGACATTATAATGGGATCTGTCTCCACTGTACAGCACTCATTTGTACAGTAGTGAAAAAACAGCAGGTCATCTTCAGGGGTGCACAACCTCAAATGACATTAAAAATTCAATGATAAATGAAAACATAAAAAATTGTGAGCCCATATCATTTGTAAGAAATAATTAAATAGTGTATAAAACATAAGATAAAAACACTCAAATGTAAAACTTGGCACAATAATAAGGCCATAAAATCATTAAAAACAATAAACTTCAGACATGCAATGCTGAGCCCAAATTAAAAAGCAAGTGACTGTTCTCGTTGCTATATTTCATTCTGAAGAAGAGAAAGAGGACCACTAAAAGGGAATGTAAATAGCTATACACACTGATATATTGTTATGAATAAGGGGTGGAATAAGGAGAACCATGAAAATAAAATGAGTCTTAAAAAACCATGGACAATTATGATTCAGACAGATATAAAACTGGGATCAAAATACCTGGTCTGTGAAACACTCATTAAAGGGCACTGAATATCAGTCAATTGCAGCACCTCAATACAACCTATAAGGGGAATGATACCAACTAAAATATTTTTTTAATAGACTGTCAAGTCAGGTAACATATACATTGTCAATTAAGAGATGTTTTTACTTAAAAAGGGGGGTATGGTAACTAAGGAGGCGAGTAAAAAAAAAGTTCCCCTAGTATAGGGGATTGGCAGTGACCAACCATTGTATGTGAAGGGAATTCATCGGGCTGTGCTGCTTCTATCCTTTTAGGAAAGGCAAATTAAAAGGGCACCCTCTAAGCACTAACTGAACAGCAGGAGAGAAAACCCTTGATGTTGGAATGCGATAATGGCCAAATCTTGTGTGGATGAGAATAGCCTTGCTGCACTGCTTTCGACCTTTCAAACGGTCATAGGGAAGACTTCATTTTTGAAACCCTGACTCGTCAGTGCAAGCAAAAACCCCATGATACCAAGATTTATGGGTTACTAAACTGCGTGTAAACCAGTGTATGAACAAAAATACGGTATCCAGCACCACTTTAATGCAATCAACAAATGTCACCAAATCGATGCCACTTTTATTGGAAGACACATCATCTTTTAGTGTAATGGTGATAAAAGGGAGAGAATAACCCCCTCTCTTTAGAATGTGTATTTCCAATTCATCCTGCTAGACCAGCCCAGACAAGTGGGTTAACGCCCCCTGCCAGCAGATGTTGGAGACAGAGAAAGCAGAAACCTGATCGGCTGTACCCCTCGGGATCGCCTTCAATATTTCTCTGTCTCCAGCAGATGATGGTTCTCTTCTTTCTGGATGGTTTCTTCGTAAATGTTTCTTAGCTGGAAGTCTCCAGGGTGTACAGGAGGTGGCCCTTGTCAGTTTCCAGCCCTCTTCTTCGGCTGTAGGGTCGAGCTCCTGGTCAGGAGGACCAGTGCAGTTCCCTTTGGTGGAGTGCCAGACTCTTGATCACGAGGACCATTGAGACTGTTCCAGAGTGAGCCTTCATTTGCTCAGGCAAACACAGAAACAAAAAAAAAAAGGAAATTTAAGGATTTGTGGTCCTTTGCTCATTTGCCTCCCCTGCTTGGCTGCCATTTTGCATGCTGTGAGTCTTCTCCCTCCCCCCTGCCGATAACCGCTGCTTAGCTGCCCTCTCCTTTGGGGTACCTAGTTGCCTTCAGGAACAAAGTCAGCCGTATCTGGTCCAGCTGTGTATCGGCCTGTGTTCTTGCTGCTGGGCAGAATTCTACAGCGGGAAAGACAATCGGACATTTTCTGCGTGCTGCACAGCCTGGCCTTCTGCTTGGCCGTGCACGTGCACCCCTCCTGCATTACTCTTGTTGGCGGTGGCTGTTTTCTTCTTGCCGTGTGGCTTGAGCAGCTGCTGCAGCCCTTTGGCGGCAGACAGGGCCTTTAGTGGAGATATGGGAGCCTTCTCCGTAGTAGTCACTTTAGCGTGTATAGACATCAGAACGAGGTACTTCGTGCAGGAAGCCTATGCTTCAACATGCCCTCCTCCTTTGCTTGTAGCATTGTGTGCAGCTGCAAACGTAAGGATTTGGTGAACAGGGTTTGTACAGTGTGCTCGGCTCACCTGGGTGAATCCTCCCGCACCATTACTCAGACAGAGGATGGTGCTTCTTCCTTTGTGCAGTTGCCTGTCCCGCTAGCATTGCCCCTGGGGGACTCCAGGGGTTTCGCTCTGTCTGAGGAGCCCCTTTCACCTCCCCTGCTGCCGCCGTGCCCCATGACTACTGTTCCCTCTAAGCTGTGCGCGTGTGCGCGCGCACACACCTCACCGAGCGAGCGCACATACTTTACAACAGAGCGCACAAAAATTACGGCTCTGATTCTGATAGAAAACAACACAGATGTCTTAAAATTTAAAAGTTATGATTGTAATTACTAGAAATTTCCCGCTTCATTTAATTTGATTAAAATCAATGTGGTGTACATACTGTATTCTGATGTGTAGTCAAATTTTAAAGTATATAACTCTGAGTGTCATTATGTGGTGCACAAAAATTTAACCTTCCTTCAAAAGCTGCACACAGCCTACAGAAAATTAGAGGGAACATTGCCCATGACACCAAATCCTCTGCTGCAAGAGACTGCTCAATCATAGTTCCTGTAGGACCACGGCTCAGGCCGCTTCTTTGGCCATTCAAGCAAGCGTGGGAGCTTTTATGTACAAATCCTGCCACCTTTGGCCTGCAGTCCCCTTCCTCTCTGCGGCCATCTGAAGGGATAATTAATCTAAGTGTGGATTTCAGGCCTGCTCTATAGGTTTGCTTTGTATGGTTGCACCATTACCTGCCTGAAAATATACACAGTAACATATGATTGGCACAAGAAGACACGCATGTGGGCTAGCGAAGCAGAGTATTTTGTGGCCTTGTATGAGAGAGCCTGGGGAACTAGACACTTTGGATGGGAACGTGCAAAGTGTATAGACCCAGAGAAATACAGGCCAACCAGGAAGCATACTCTGAGTCCTGAAGATAACAGACAGTGCCAAGAGATGGAGTTCCAGGAAATGGAAAGGCATGAACAGAGCACAGGCAGGGGGGGGGCTTTGACCAGCTGATATGCAGACCCTGAGCAGACTTTGAAATACAGACCTTGTTGAAATACCAACTGTTGTTTGGTGATAAACATAGGAGGGTCCTGAGGGAAGAGTACTCGCAGAAGTTCTTCTGACCTTACAGGGTTTTTTTTCCTTTTTTTTTTTTTTGCAAGTTTTGCAAATGACATCAGTAATTCACACAGAATTAACTGGAACTTTGGGGCAGAGAGAGAGAGATCTATATAAGAGAGCAGCTCCATAATATCGGGGGTGACTTTCTTTCTCACCACTAAGGGGTAGGAAGAACGTCATATACACTCAGATCTCAGAGACAAACGCTTATGTGTATCTGTGCTTCTAGCTTTTTGCCTGGATCACAAAGGAATTTTGCTGACAAGTGACTGTGAACTGAGTGCTTTATTTTCCTGGTGCACGGCTCCCATGTGCTCAGGCAATCTTGGTGATTATTAGGGATGCCTTGTAGGTAAGAACCTGCCTACACATCTCAACAGTCTGGATTGTGCGACCAAAAAGCGCACCCGAAAAGCTTGTCCCATGAAGGGGTCTGCCCTTCCAAAGAGGTTTCGTGATCCTCTGGGGACTGGGCAAACGTACTCCAGAGGAGGAAATTCTGACAGCAGATGAGAGCCTGGATCTCTCTGGCCCGGAAGGATGGGGAATGGTCTCCCTTGGATGAGGAGCAGGAAGAGTTCCCAGCATTGACTGCACAGGTGGTGGAAGTCTTATGCCTCTCGGAACCGCATGCACAGGACCCAACCCTGGCACAGTCTCGGGCCGTTACCATTCTACAAAGCATTCAAAAGCCCTCTAAGACTTTTCCGTTGGAGCTCCAGCAGTTCATGTTGCAGGAATAGGACTTGCCCGATATGCTCCTATGAATGTCTCAGCGGCTGGGGCAGCACTATCTCTGGTCCCCAATGGACTTGGACAACTTGCTCACTTTCCCAAAGGTTGACACTCCAGTGACTGGAGTCACTAAGCATACCATGATTCTGGTGGAAGACGGAGCAGCGCTTCGTGACCAGCAAGATCGGAAGGTCAAGGGTCTTCTCACAATGGCCTTTTCCGCCTCTACTCTGCACTTCAGACCTCTGTCTGTGAGGGTGTGGCAATCCGCGCTCTCCTATGGTGGATTCAGTGCCTGCTCTAGGATCCAGCCTTGGCACACTTGGAGTCAGTCACAGCCTTTTTGGTGGACATCTCTTATGATCTACTTTGGTGCAATTGGTGGCAGCTATGATTCTGGCTTTGCAATGGTCTGCTGATGCGGCCTCTAAGGTGCAACTCGCCAAGCTCCCCTTCAAAGGGAAACTGCTTTTGGCAAGTACCTGGACATAGCTGGTCAAGGACCTTGGAGTGGTTTAAACCCCAGTGATTGCTGGAGGATATGCCTCAGTCATTTTTGCATCATTTTGGACAGAGACCTTATTCTTCATCCTCTTCTCAGTCCACGTTCTGCGACTCTTGGTGCTATTGCCCTGGCACGTCCTTTGCGGCTGCTTCGGCAGGGTGCTCTGCTCAAAGGTTGCAGTCCTTTTGGGGGATTCAGAAAGGGAAGAACGCCTAGACAAGTTTGGCCAAGTTCTCCGGGTCTGCATGCTTCTCCCGTTGACAGGGGAGGGAGCCCTTTTGGAGCTCTGCCACTGGTTGGGGGCAGCTGGTGCAGTTTTCCAGAGAATGGGTTCTCAACATTGTTCGTCAGGGGTATGTACTCAACTGCCTCTGTCCCATATATGAGGCTTTTCTCGTTTTGCCTTGCAAGTCTCCCCAGAAAAGAGCTGCAATTCATTCTACCCTTCGTTTCCTTCTCTTGCAGGCCATCAGTTCGCTTCCTCTGTTGGAGTGGGGGTACAGTCAATACTCCCATCTATTTTGTGGTGCCCAAGAAAGACTGCTTCTTTTGTCCCATTCTGGATCTCAAGGGAGTCAGCTGGGCCCTTCGGATTCCTCACTTCTGCATGGAAACACTGCGGTCTGTTGTTCAGGCTGTTCGGAGAGAGGAGTTCCTCGCCTCTCTGGACTTGACAGAGGCCTATTTCCACATCCCCATCAGTGAGGATCAGCAGCATTTCCCACACTTCACTGTCTTCGGACAGCACTTCTGCTTTGCACTCTGTTGGGACTGGCTTGGGCTCTGCACACCACCTCAAAGGCCATGGTGGTCACGGCAGCCTTACGGAAGCAGGGCACCCGAGTCTGTCCTTATCTAGATGATTGGCTCATATGCGCAAGCTCCTTTTCCGATGCCTGCCAGATGGTCGCCCGCATAGTCTCCTTACTGGAAAACCTTGGCTGGGTAGTCAATCACTCCAGGAGTTGCCTGCAGCCGTCTGTCCCAAGAGTTCCTCAGCGTCCGCTTCAATATCTGTCATGGCAAGGTTTTTCTTATGCAAGAGCGTTTCCAAAAGATCTTGTCTCAGCTACAGATGTTCCTCATGCAGAGCAGCCCCCGAGTATGGGACTATTGGCAGATTCTGGGCTCCATGGTGGCCACCATTGATGTCGTCACTTGGGCCCAAGTGCACATGAGAAACTTTCAACAGACGCTCCTCTCCCGATTGTCCTCGATCTTGGAGGACTATAACCCGCACCTACTGCTCCTGCGGTCCACCCGGAACAGACTAATCTGGCCCTCGACACGTCTGCTGTATGCATTTCCTCCCTGGGCAATAAGAGTTCTCCAGGATGTCGAAGCTCACCCAGGCACGATTATCCTGGTGGTGCCAGATTGGCCATGGAAGCTGTGGTACGCCAACCTTGTTTGCCTTCTCCAGGTGCCCCCTCTACCTGTTGGGTCGCGGCTGGGTCTCCTCCATCAGGGCCAAATCCCTCTGGATGACCCAGCTCTTTACTCGCTTACGGCATGGCTCTTGAAAGGTGCTGTTTGATTCGTAGAGGCCACTCGAACAGAGTAGTTGCTGCTCTCCTAAAAGCATGTCGCCCCTCCACCTCCCTAGTGGATACACATCCTGGAGGTCTTGTCCTTCCTCCAGGACAGGCCGGACAAGGGCCTGGCCCTCAACTCTTTTTGGATCCAGGTATTGGCCCTGACTTGTTTTAGAGGCCCCCTTTTGCAGGGCACTCCGTTGCATCATACCTGCACATCAGATTTCTCAAGGGTGTGCGCATGCTCCATCTGCTGGTCTGCTTGGTGGTCCCCTTCTGGGATCTCTCACTGGTTCTCCAGTGCCTTATGCGACCTTTTGACTCTCTCAAACACATCTTCCTTTTGAGTCTTGTCGCTAAAGACTGTGTTTTTGGTTGCCATTACCTCTCCTTTTCGGCGGAAGGTGTGTCCCTGAGGGCTCTTCTGTTCTTCCTGCCAAAGCTCCTTACTTCCTTTTTACCTAAACCCGGCAGTATCACTCCTGGCATTTTCCAAGGAGCAATGTCAGAGACCCCACAAAGGGCTCTGTGCTATAGACCTCAGTCGGATTTTACAGCACTACCGCTAAGCTACTAACTCCTTTTGTAAGTCTGATTGCCTTTTTGTCCTTTTTTTCGGGGCCCCTCACGGGCCTGGCACCCTCCAAGGCCACCATTGCCTGCAGGCTCATTGAATCGACGTCCTGTGTGGTAAGCCCATGCCCCAGGAGCTCCGAGCGCACTTGTTCTCAGGCGGCTTCATGGGTGGAATGCTTGCAAGTTGCCCCCCTAGCCATTTGTTGTGCGGCCACCTCTTTGTTATACACCTTTTGTTCGGACTATTGCCTCGATTTCCAAGTTTGAGATGCGGCACACTTTGGGGCCAGTCTGGTGACAGCGGCTGTCTCTTCCCATCCAAGGGTGCAGTAGCTTGGGTACTTCCCACTTGTCTGGACTGGTCAAATAAGATGAATTGGAAAGAGAAACTTCACTTGCCATTAATTTCCTTTCCTGGAATACTGTTAGACAATTCCAGACAAGTGTGTTTACTCCCCCTGCCAGCAGATGTGGGTGACTGAGAAAGATACCAGAAGCCTGAGTGGCTGGGCCCTGTAGATACATGGCTGTACCCCTAAAGGTTGTCTTCAGTATGCTCTGGCAAAGCAACTTGATCGGTACGTGAGAACACACGACATTTCAGAACCTCTCACGCAAGCGACTATGGGAAGAATGAACTATCTACAAGACCCCTAAGCAAGGGCTGCAATAGAGGGATAATGGTGTAGGATGTGGTCCTTGGCTGTGCTCAGAAGGCTGTCTGAAAGGCCTCTGTAAGGATGGGAGCTGGACTGGTCTAGTAGGATTCCAGGAAAGGAAAGTAACAGTAAGTGAAATTTCTCTGTCACAGTATTGATACTTTTGAAATTTAAAATATAGTGCTGAACGTTTATTTGCAAAGGGATGCAATACTTAATTACTGTTTCTAAGTCTGTATGTGGAGTAACGTAAATTAACTGCAACTCTGGAGACAGCCACACTCCCAAAACACTCAGGTCTGATGCCTCCACTCCTGGGCTTTCTGCCGCAGATATTGCTTCATCCAACGAGCCAAACCCTCATACCTCCAAAGTTTGCTGAGCCGCATTGATGGAACCGATGTTACCCGAGGGTAGGTAAGCCTGTTTGCACGTCCTCTGACCTTTAACCACTGGCCAGGGACTGCTCTGCAGCAAACAGCTATAGCTGGGGCTTGTGTCTCGGAGTTTACTGAGCTGCCATCTTGTCCCCTGTTTTATCTGGTTTTTAATTCATTTTTGTTACACATTTGGTAATACATTTTATATGCCTCCTTGGCTGTTCTGTTTAGGGTCTGTAGTTGTCATTGAGCAGTCCGCTGTGGTTTTTCAGTGAGAACAAGACATTGTTCTTTCAATATAGCCCCATTATAGATCTAAATAAGATACTTTATTTCAGCGCTAAGCAAGAAAATGACAGGCTGTAATTCTACTTGTGTACAATGCACTGGGACAGCTTGGATAACAGCAATAAGATAGACTACAGTTTCACTTATATATAATGTACCAGGACAGCTGGGTTTTATGATATGGTGATTTGTCCACATCACTATTAGCCAATCGGTTTGGATGACTAAAGATAATACACTTGGAAATACATCTAACTGATGAACAGAGGTGAGGTGTTCCTTGTCTATCTGAACAACGGTGACAGCTTGACCTTTCAACCCATTTTGGTTGGTTTAAATACATCCATTTTTCAGCGCTGTCACTTGATGCTATTAGTACATGAACAGTACATGCTCTTTGATCCAGATTCCTCCTTCACTACATGTTAAGCATTATTTTACTTGTCCAATGGGGTTTGCTAAAAGTTTTTCCAATTGTTTGGCATGCCACCTGGATGTTAAAAGGAATTCCTTGTGTGTATCGATGTAGATTTACTTTAGTTTGTTTGCATTACTCCACATACAGACTTAGAAAAAGTAATTAAGTATTGCGTCTCTTTGCGATAAACATTCAGCACTATATTTTAAATTTCAAACTATCAATGTTGTTGCATACACGTTCTAAAGAGAGGGGGTAATTCTCTCCCTTTTATCACCATTACTTTTTCTCTGTTGTGGTTTTTCTAATATATTAATAGATGATGTCTTCTATAAAAGTGGTGTTGTTTTGGTCGTGATTTTTGATTGCATTAAAGTGGTGCTGGATACCATATTTTTGTTCATACAATATTTTGGTTTACACACTGTTTGGTAACCCATAAATCTTGGTACCATGCAGTTTTCGCTTACAATGATGAGTCAGGGTTTCAAAATTTAAGTCTTCCCTGTGATTGCTTGAATGGTCTAAAGCAGAGCAGCCCACTGAATTCCTTTCACACAATGGTTGGTCACTGTCAATCCCCTATACTGTTGTTAAGTGCTGTCGAGTCGATGGTGACCCTCTGGATAGTTGTCCTAAATTGTGTTCAGTCAGGCAGCTCATTGTTGACAGACTGGTATCCATAGCTGCTGTTAATGTATTGATCCATCTCATTGCTGGACTTCCTCTTTTACGTTGACCTTCTATCTTGCCAAGCATGATGTCTTTCTCTAATGATCTCTCTCTTTGCATGATGTGACCAAAGTATGAAAGTCAAAGTCTTGTCATCTGAGCTTCTAAAGAAAGCTTAGGTTTGATGATCTCTAGTACTGACTGGTTTGTTCTTCGAGCAGTTCGCGGTATACGCAGTATTCATCGCCAGCACCATAATTCAAAGGCATCAGTTTTCTTCCTATCCTTTTCACTGTCCAGCTTTCGCATCCATATGATGTTATCGAAACTACCATGGCTTGAACGAGTCAAATCTTTTTATGGAGAGAGACATCTCTGCTTTCGAGAATCTTGTCTAGGTCTTTCATAGACATTCTACCATTTTTTTTTTGTTTACTCGCCTCCTTACATACAGTTACCGTACCTCCCCCCCCCTTATACATAACAATATGTGTATAGCTATTTACGTTCCCTTTTTTGTGGTCGTCCTCTTTATTTTCAGAATGAGATATAGCGATGAGAACAGTCATTTGCTTTTTCGTTTGTGCACAGCATTGCATGTCAGGATTTTAGTTTTGTTTTTAATGATCTGTTTTTTTAAGTTCTGTTTATATGGCCTTATTATTGTGCCACGATTTACATTTGAGTGTTTTTATCTTGTGTTTTATATACTATTTATTATGAATAATGTATTGGGTTCACAGTTTTTTATATATTCATTTATCTTTGTGTTTTTGTCATTTTTGAGGTTTTGCACCCCCTGAGGAAGGCTCGTGTGGCCGAAATGCATGGGGTTTGCTTGGTAAATAAAATGGCCTTTGACATCTGTCTACGCACCTGCTGTTTTTTGTCTACTGCTCCGATGTGGGTGATTCTGCTCTCTGTTGGACTTTATGTCCAGCAGTAATACACACTCATTCATGAACAAGGGAAAGGCCAGAGGTGTATGAGGAGCAAAATCTGATGACCACTAATATCACAAAGAGAAACTGTTTTATTGGTTATTCCTTATTGTCCCCTTCAGTCCAGTCCAGACTCTAACATTGTCACCTTCTACTTGCAGCTGGGAAGACTGAGCATGCCAAGTCTTGATGATGTCCCTCCATAGAGGCAGTTGGCACCTCCCATCCAACTAAGTATTCTCAGTCTCCAAGCCGCTTGGGTATCTTCGTTGTAGTCTGGATTTCACTGAAGAGGCAATAAGGAAGTGGAAAAAAGGAGTTTTGAGTTCTTAGTTGTATTTCCTTCTAATTTAGCTACTGGCCCTTTAAATGGGTTGTTAAAAATAAATAAACAGTAGTAAAGTCTATTGAGGAACAAAGATAGCCATGAAAAAAAAAGGAACTGGCTAGAGCCCATATTTGTGTAGGCGGGGGGAATTGGTACTCAGAGCAGCTCCCGATCCTGCACTTGGGAGAGGAGTCTCTGGCACCAGTGTTGAGATGGCGCAATCCTCTGTCCACACAGGAAGCCCTGCTCTGGCTCCTTGTAGGGTGGGGTCCAGAGAAGGCACAGGGCAAACACACTGACAGGCCGTGATGGCCACCGTTGTCAGTGGGATCAACGTGGCATTGGCTTACTGGTAATAGGCTGCATTTTGGTGGGCTGGTGTCTTGATGCAGGGCCGTGCTGGTGCCATTTTGGAGGCTCACAACGTGTTAGTCATGCTGCTGCTTGCTCGATGTGCAGGGGGACAGGCAGGCCACAATCTTTGCAGCGAGGCAAGTGAGCAGCAGGATTAGAGGTGCCTTTGCACCAGGTGGCCTACAGCCTTGGGGTTTTCTGTCAAATCACGTTTTGTTATTTTGAGGGCGTTGGTGACCGTGTAGCATGATGCCCAAGCCAATGTATTTGGCCTGCGGGGTTTTGTCGTGATTGTCAGGCTGAGTTCCGCTCTATGGAAGGAAATGTAACCAGTGAGAGAGCTTCAGGGTCAGCAGGCGTGAGAGATACCTTGCAGGAGCCAGATATGCCGATCTTGGACCCATCAGGGCAGTTCCCCTCCACGAGTCTGCCGGGGGGGGGGGGGGGGGAGGTAGGGTTTGCTAGGAAGGACGGATCATGCAGATTGGTTTCCTAGGGAGCAGAGACTGGAAAGGCAGCAGAAGGTGTGCCTAAGCCTTTGACTTTGGTGGAGGGCCCCTTGGGAATGCCCGGGGTGGCTTTTCACCGGAGTTCTTCCTCCTGATGCACTGGGCTTTTTGCCTGGGGCAGATAGGAGGAGGTAGTACCTCAGAGCTGGACTTGTTGGTTAGAAAGAGGGGCTCTCCGACAGTACAGAGGAGTCGGCTCGAGGGGGAGCCTCAGCCTAAGTGGAAGTGTGGGCCTACCGAATCATGGGAGGACATAGGCTCCATACATTTGGAGGGCTCTGATTTTCATCCCCTCCCCGGAAGAAGAAGGTGCAGACATTTGGAGGGAAGCTCTGCAGACAAAATTGGAAGAAGGTTAAATTCCCCAAGGGGATGAGCTGTGTATTGTGTGGGTGTTCTGCAAGGAAGAACTGGCGGTGCTGACAGCCCAGTCCCTTGCAGCGCTCAATGTGCCGCAAGGGGTGGTGACAGAGGATGAGTTACTGGAAGATCCCGTGTCAGGCAGTGCAATGAACTCAGATATTTTTTCCGGTTCACCAGGTCATCTGCCAGATGATGCACGATGAATGGGAAGTGTCACAGGCAGGTCTTAAAGGGGTCCGCACTGTGACACGGTTATACCCCTTATTAGATGCAAAAAAGGAGATACTGCGATACACGATGGTGGATATACCAGTTGAGAGGGCGCAGCCCTCAAGGATGCGCAGGACCAAAAGGCTGGAGACAATTCTGAAGCAGGCTTTTGATATCGGTGCCATATCCTTGAAGGCATCAATCTGTGGGGCCTATGTGGCCCATGCCTGTTTGGCGCCAGGTATCCTGCATGTTGACGGGGAATCTGCTCTGGGAGAGGTGGGCAAACTAGAATTGGGAGCGATGTATCTAATGGTCACATTTTATTTTTTGATTCGAGCCTTATCCAAGGGCATGGCAGCGGCGGTAATGCCTCGTCGGCTGCTCCAGCTGTGAGATTTGGCAGCCAATAGGCCCTCAAAGACTCACTTGGATAAGCTTCCTTTCAAGAGGAAGCTTTTGTTTGGTGAGGCCCTGGACAAGTGGTTAAGCAGCTAGGTGACACTAAAGGGAGCTGCCTTCTAGAGGATAAGCTGAAACCAGTTTGTGTGGCAAGGCCAGCCTAAGGATTTTCATCTGTTCTGGGCGGTGCATTTCGCTACTTTCCAGAGAGGCCACAACCCGAATCGGGGTCGGCCCTTTCGGGGATCTTGAGGCACAGATCAGGGTTATTACCCCACTCTATAGCCAGGAAACTGCAATGGACTGAGGGGGGGGGGGGGTCAAGGAGGCAGGTGTCCTGTGGGCAGCTGGCTCTGGGATTTTTACTCCGCCTGGGTCCTGGTCCATGAGTGGGTGCTGGAGGTCATCCGCGAGTTTGCTTGGAACCTTCAGAACACCGTCATCTCTTCACCCTTCCGGGGACTCTGGAAGATGCAGGCCATCCTGGGGCACCTTTGTCATTTGGAGGTGGTGGTAGAGGTGCCACCAGACCAGTGCAGATATGGTCACTACTCCAATATAGGGAGGAGTGGCCTAGTGGTTGGGGCAAGTTACCTCAGGCTGGAAGGTTGGGGGTTCAAATCCCACTAGAGGACAGCAACCCTGGGCCGGAAGGACTGGGGTTTCTAGTTCTACAGGTGCTCCTTGTGGTCTTGGGCAAACCACTTAACCCTCCATTGCCCATGTTCCCTGTAAGTATTAGTGTATGTGTCTCATATCCCCTTGTGTTAAATGTATCCCCCAATTGTGTTGTGACCACTTTGATTGAAGGATAAGGTGGTATACAAAACTGTCTAAATAAAAAAAAAAATATATATATATATATATTTTGTTGTGCCCAAAACGGAAAGCACATGTCTGCCCATTTTGGATCTCAGGAGCATTATGCATCCTCCATTTTCAAATGGAAACTCTTCGGTCCATGGTGGTGGACATGAGAGAGGGCGAGTTCCTCGTGGCCCTCGATCTAATAGAGGCGTATCTGCAGATCCCAATTTGGCCCGAGCACCAGCGTTTTCTACGATTTGCAGTGCCATTCGGGCCTTTTCTGTTCTGGGCGTTGCCGTTTGTGCTGGTGGCTGCTTTGTTGAAAAAGGAAGGCATTCTGATGCATGTGTACTTGGACGATTGGCTGGTTCGGGCAAAGTCTCGAGAGGAAAGCAGAAGAGCGATGGATCGTATGATTAACTGTAGCGGTTAAACTAGGTGGTCAATTTTGCCAAGTGCTCCCTACAGCCAAGCCAGGACCTCGTGTAACTCGGGGTGAGGTTTCAGAACAACAGAGGTCGGGTCTCCCTACCCACGGAGAGAGTGCAGAAACTTCAAAGTCAGGTTCGGCAGTTTCTGCAAGATGGCAGCTGTTACTGCCTGGCATTATCTTCAGTTGTTGGGGTCTATGGCAGTGGCGATAGATTATGGCTCCCTGGGCACAGGCCCTCTTGAAGCGATGGTCTCTTCAGAGGCACAATATATCCAGGTAGTTGCCCCTCCCCTTGTACACGTGAGTGGCTTTCTGCTGGTGGCTCGGTTTGGACAAGCTATTGGGATGCTGCTAGACGACCCGTAGTGGATCCCGCTGACCACGGATGCCAGCCTAAAGGGCTGGGAGGTACACTGTCAAGCGCAGGGCCGCTGACAGCAGAGGAGAGTCAATAGTCAGTCAACCACCAGGAGATGCGAGCAATGTTCCAGGGCTTGCAAGTATTCCATCCGCTCCTTCACAGGAAAGTGGTCCGGGTATTCTCTGACCATACGACCACGGTAGCATACATCATTTGTCAAGGGAGCATAGGCAGTGTGCTCCTTGCAGAGGAGGTGGATCCGCTGCTGGTGTGGGCAGATGTGAATCTGCAGGCTATCTCCGCAGCGCACGTGGCTGGCAGGGAGAATGTGCAGGCTGATTTTCTCAGTAGGTTTTGGCTGGATCCCGCTGAGTGGTCCCTCAATAATGCTATATTTGCCAGGATAGTGCGGAGCTGGGGTGAGCTGTCATGGATCTCATGGTGACCCTCGACAAAACAAAGGCATCTCTGTTCTTCAGCAGAAGAAGAGAATGGATGTCAGAGGACTTAGATGTGCTGACCAAGCAGTGGCTCTAATCGATCGACTGGTGCAGAGGATCTAAACTCATAGGGGTTGGGTGGTCTTGATAGTCCCGGATTGGCCATGTCAGCCTTGGTATGCCAACCTGCTATGCTTGCAGACAGATCGTCCTGAGTCGATCTCCTAGTACAAGAGTCCATTCGGATGCCACAGATGGATTTATTCTCGCTTATGGCTTGGTTCTTGAAAGGGCAAGGCTATTCGGCCTCTGTGATTACAGTGATGTTGCGGGCATGGAAGCGTTCCACATCTTTGTCTTACACCCGAGTGTGGAGAGTGTTTGAGGACTGGTGTGCAGAACATGGATGTCGGCCTCTGGTGGTGGTGTTGTCAGAGATTCTGGCATTCTTGTAGGCAGGCTTGGAAAAAGGTTTGGCCTGTAACTCTTTGCGGGTGCAGATGGTGGTGCATACCTGCTATAGGGAGTGCGTCCAGGGTCAGTCCCTGTGGGCCCATCTAGATGTGGTTAGGTTTCTGCGGACAGTGAAGAACATGCAGCCCTTGGTATGGTCCTTAGTTCCATCCTGGGACTTGAATCTGGTGTTAGCAGCGTTGATGGAGAACCCATTTGAGCCACAGGGGGCCTCCTCCCTGAAGGATTTGATGTTGAAGGCGGTGTTTCTGGTGGCCATTTGTTCGGCACAGAGGATTTGGAGCTCCAGGTCTTGCGATGCAGGAAGCCGTTCCTCGCAATGTCTAAGAAAAAGTGGTCTTGCATCCGGTGCCTGCCTTCCTTCCTGCCCAAGGTAGTTTCGGCTTTTCATCTTAATTAGCTAATGCCTCTGCTGCTATTTCCAGGCAGGTTCCAGAGGAGCGGAGTGACAGCTACACTTATTGGACATGCACAGAGTTTTAAAAAGATACCTGGCTCATAGGTCATATGGTGAAATTAGACTTACCTGCTAATTGTTGTTCCTTGAGGAACTCCAGTCCAGTCCCGGAATCTCTGGGATATAGGTTCCTCCAGCAGCTTGGAGACTGAACAATGACATTCTTTGATGTCACCCGTAGAAGTACGCCTCCTTGCTCCAGTTTACCTATTGACAAAGCAGACTCACCAGAGCAACAATTAAGTAGCTTAAAAAGATATTAAACTTTAACAAACCATAATATTAACAAATTTTAATGATAAATTAAGACACAAAATATGCCCTTAAAGAAACTGTATAACATCCCTATCATAGACTGCCCCCCCCCACCGTCTCGACAGAAAACTAATAGTTTACAAAGATCTCCAAAAGGTATCCCCCCCCCCCCCCATATGGGTCCTTAAACATATCCTGACCATACTATACCTCTTAGCTTCAGGACTGTAACCCAGGGAGGGATGCGGAACTGGACTGGAGTTCCTCAAGGAACAACAATTAGCAGGTAAGTCTAATTTCACCTTCCTTATCGTCTCTCCAGTCCAGTCCCGGAATCTCTGGGGATGTAACAGAGCAGTAAAAATTCTAATGGGTGGGACCAGCCTGAAGCACTGCCAATCCAAAACAGGTATCTCTTTTTGCCTGTATATCTAATCGATAATGTTTCACAAAGGAATTCAACGAAGACCAAGTAGCCACTTTAAAGATATCTACAGGCGGCACTAAACTATACTCAGCCCAAGACGCAGCTTGCGCCCTTGTTGAATGTGCTTTGAGCCCATCCGGTATCGTCCTACCCTTCAACAAATACGCTGAAGCTATAGTTTCTTGATCCACCTGGCAATAGACGCTTTGGAAGCTGCATAACCCTTTCTTGCACCTCCAAAAAGATCTAAAAGATGCAACATTTTGAACTGAATCTCCTTGTCAGTATTTTGAAATACTGGTAAAGAAATTCCCTGATTGATATGAAAAGCCGACACCACTTTGGGTAGAAAAGAAGGCACTGGTCTCAAAACCACTTTTCTCTCGTAGAATAACAAAAAAGGTTTCCTACAAGACAATGCCTGCAATTCAGAAATTCTTCGCGCCGATGAAATAGCTACAAGAAAACCTACTTTGAGCAAAAGATCTTTTAACGATGCTCGTGATAAATGTTCAAACGGTTCCCGCACTAAAGCCTCCAACACTAAATGGAGATCCCAAGACGGAACACATGGTCTACACAGTGGCCTCAATAGTGAAATTGCTCTCAAAAAAACGCTTCACATCCGGATGTGCCCCTAGCACTTCACCATTTATCTTTCCTCTATAACAAGAGAGACCTGCCAACTGCACCTTTTAATGAAGCAGCCGCTAAGCCTTTCTCAAACCCATCTTGCAAAAAAGAAAGAATTTGAGAAATAGAAGCTTTTAATGCCTCCAAACCTTCATCTTCACACCATGCTTCGAATACTCTCCAAATTTGAATATATGCCAAAGAGGTAGATCTCTTCCTTGCTTTCAACAAAGTAGAAATCACTGCCGAAGAGTAACCCCTGGCCTTTAACCTTGCCCTTTCAAGAGCCAAGCTGTAAGCAAGAATAGAGCCACCTATGGCATGCATAGTGGACCCTGATGCAACAGATCTTCCCTCATCGGTAATAGCCATGGGCGGTCTACCAATAACCTTATGAGATCAGTGTACCATGGTCATCTTGGCCAATCCGGCGCTATCAATATTACTAGTCCTTTGTGTTTTATTCTTTGAAGAACACGCCCTATCAAAACTCACAGAGGGAAGACGTAAAGTAGTTGACCCTCTGGCCACCTTTGAATGAGAGCGTTTAGACCCTCTGACATTCTCTCCCGTCCCCAACTGAAAAAATGATTGACTTTTGCCGAATCGAAGGTTGCCATGAGATCCATTATTGGAACTCCCCAACGATTTATTATCAGTTGGAATACCTGCGGATGCAGAACCCACTCTCATGGATCCACTCTTACCCGACTTAAAAAAATCGGCCTCCACATTGTCCACTCCTGCTACATGAGCTGCAGACAAAGCTTTCAAATTCCTCTCGGCCCACACAAACAGCTGCTCGGCTTCGGCCTCCAAAGAGACACTGCTTGTGCCCCCCTGACAGTTGATGTAAGCAACTGCAGTCACGTCTGATAGAACGCAAACTGACTTCCCCTGAAGATAACACTGAAATGCTTGTAGAGCTAACGTTACTGCCCTCAATTCCAATCTGTTGATTGACCAAACTTTCTCCTGATCGGTCCATTGACCTTGAACGAACTTTCCTTCGAAGTGAGCTCCCCAGCCCACAAGACTGGCATCCGTTATGATGGGAATCCAAACAGGCGATTCTAGCTGCATTCCCACCTCTAGAATCCCCGGTTGTATCCACCATTGTAGAGCTCGATGGGTCTCCAGAAGGCAGGGTAACCTCCTTGAGAGAGGATCCTTCTGATGCGACCACCTCCTTAATAACGCTCTCTGTAACGGTCTCATATGAGTTCTTGCCCATGGGACTAAGTCTAACGTTGCTGCCATGGTTCTGAGCAACTGCAAATAATGCCATGCAGTGGGATTTTATCTGCTCAAGAAACTCCTCACCAGATCTCTCAATGCTAGCGCTCATGACTGAGGAAGAAATATTTCTCTTCCCAATCTCGTATCGAAACGAGCTCCCAGGTGTTCCAGATTCTGTGACAGAACCAACTTGCTCTTTGCCATATTGACAACCCAACCAAGACTCGGTAAAAATTCCACTACTCTGACTGTTGCCAATTTGCTTTCTTCTTCGGACTTTGCCTGAATCAACCAATCGTCCAAATATGAGTGAACTAGAATCCCTTCTTTTCTCAATGCTGCCACAACGACCACCATTACTTTGGTAAACATTCGCAGAGCCGTTGCTAAACCGAACGGCAACGCTTGAAACTGGAAATGACCCAGTGGAACTGCAAATCTCAAAATTTTTGATGTTCCAGACGAATGGGAATGTGAAGATACGCCTCTGTGAAATCCAGAGATGTAAGAAATTCCCCTTTTCTTACTGCCATCATTACAGACCTCAGTGTTTCCATGCGAAAATGAGTTAACCGAAGGCAGCGATTTACCCTTTGAAGATCCAAAATTGGACAAAAAGACCCTTCTTTCTTTAGAACCACAAAATAAATGGAGTATCGATCGGAACCGTGTTGATCCGGCGGCACTGGAACAACAGCTTTTGAGATTCAACAGTCTGCAAGGTTTCGCGAACCGCTGTACACTTGACGTGTGCCTTGCAAGGAGATTGAACAAATCGACCACCGGGCGCTGTAGCTCCAGAGCATACCCTTCCCGAATGATTTCCAACACCCAGCGATCGAATGTGATCTGAACCCAGGTTGGATAAAACTCCAGTAGCCGACCTCCCACGGGAATAAAATCCACCTGGGTCCTCCTTACATCACTGTGATTTTCTAGGGTTTGAAGAGGAAGTTGCAAATCCCCTATTTGCTCCCCGAAAACCCTGACTTCTAAAATATTGATGTCCTCTCTGCAATTGTCCAAAACGTGTGGAACGAAAACGACGAAAGTCTTTGAACTGACCTCTAGAGGCCTGAATTGGATGTCCTAGCTTCTGCCTGTCCTCTGGCAGCCTGCCGCCTTTAGACTCCCCTAAGTCTTTTACCAATTTATCTAAGTCCTCACCAAAAAGTAGCTTACCCCTGAAAGGAAGCTTAGTGAGCCTTGCTTTAGAAGAAGCATCTGCCGCACAGTTACGTAACCATAAATATCTTCTAGCTGCAACAACCAAAAACGTACTCTTAGACAAACCCCTAATAAGGTCATAATGAATATCAGCTAAATAAGCTGCCCCAGTGTCCAACCGGGATGCTTCCGTCGCAGTCTTCTCCAACCGGGATGCTTCAGTCGCAGTCTTCTCCATTATCTCCATGTACACGCTGAGACCAACGACGACAAGCTCTGGCTACCCAAGCTCCACAAATTGACACATTGACATCAAACACCTGTTTTAGAAAGTTGGATACGTTGTTATCATGGCTATCCTTAAGAGCGGCACCACCTTTCCACCGGGATTGTAGTCTTTTTGGTAACAGCCGATACCGCTGCATCTACTTTGGGAGACTTAAACAACTCCCGATCCTGATCCAGTAAAGGATATAAACGAGCCATGACCACTGTTCCCTCTAAGCTGTGCGCGTGTGCGCACGCACACACCTCGCCGAGCGAGCGCACATACTTTATAACACAGTGCACAAAAATTACAGTTCTGATTCTGATAGAAAACAACACAGACGTCTTAAAATTTAAAAGTTGTGATTGTAATTACTAGAAATTTTCTTCTTCATTTAGTAATCGCCTATTTTCATTTAATTTGATTAAAATCAATGTGGTATACATACTGTGACGTATAGTCAACTTTTAAAGTATATAACTCCGAGTGTTGTTATGTGGCACACAAAAATGTAACCTTCCTTCAAAAGCTGCACACAGCTGATATTTTATGTGCACACAATCTACAGAAAATTAGAGGGAACATTGGCCATGACCCTGGACCCCTTTAGTCCAGCCTCAGGCATATCCCATTCCTGTTGAATCATCTCCCTTACAACTCTGTGTAACGGAAAAGCCCTTTGTGTTTTTCTAAAAGCTTGTAACAAAGGATCCTCCAAATTAGTCTTCATCTGGCCCAGCAACCGGCATATTAAGTGCTTTAAGAGTTTCCATAATCAACACAGGCAACTCATCTCTCCGGAAAACACGAACCACTCTCGCCTGGTCTTCCTAATCCGTGAGCTCTCCTTCTTCTAATTCCTCATCAACTTCCAAATCTTGATCCATAAGATCTGAGCGAATCTCTTCAGAGGCTATGGAAGGCTCCTGTGAGTCCTTCCCTGCCTTAACCTTCTTAACAGGGACAGCTCCCTCAGCAACCTCCAGAGGAGTACCTGGTCGTTTTTTCCCGAGATCCCCTCCTGCAGAGGTTAGAGGACCTTTTCCAAAAGTCTGCTACAGCAGAGATACAAAATCTTTTGAAAACAACGCCGTCAAACCTGAAGAAAATATTGGTGGTACTTGCGGCACATCAGGAAGGGTAGAAGGCCCTGCCAAGAGCTGCGGAGGTGAATTAATATCCAGTAAAGATAAGGAAGCAAGTTTAGAACCCTCTGCAGTGGATTCCAAAACATGTTCCATATCAGGAGCCTCCTGAACGCAGGATTTACAAACCCCCGAATCAGATAAAGGTCCTTTCCTAGAGCCACAAACCAAACATTGCGGCTTAGAAGGCATTATATCACCAAATCTCGAAAAAGACACTCTCAATTTAAATTTACAATAACAATAAAAATAATGTGTTTTATTTTTTACCTGAACAATCTCAGCTAACAGCATAAAAAAAGGAGATAATAAATAAAAATAAAGATATAACCATTAAAAAGAAACGTCAAAAAAATAAATTTTCTTTTTTGAAAGAAAACTCCGTTTGCCGTTTTATCCTGCATGCGCTGAACAGCGTGGCCTGTACCGAAACCAACTGCCATCTCCTAACAACTGCGTAACAAAGAATTACAACCTTAGTGCTGCAGTGAGGAGAAAAAGCCCCGAATCACATCAGGAGCACCGGTTCACCCCACGCTAAGTAGCTTCAGCGTCGGGGGAGAAACCGGAAGCAGTGGATAGCACAGTAGTCAAAGGAAAATTACATCCGTGCAGCTCTCCGAAACAGCACTCAGCTGTGGGGAGAAATCGGAAGCGTCGGAGCGTACAGAAGTTGAAAAGAAAATTACATCCACTCCGGCAGCACGATCAGCTGTGCAGCTCTCCGAAACGGCATTCAGCTGTGACGATCCTGCCTTTCTTTTCGCTCCTCACCTAAGTAAGTAGGTTCGGGAGATGAAATTCTTTGACAAGTGAACTGAGCCATCAAAACAAACAAATAAATCAAGGTGGCTTTGAGCAGGCAGAAAGAAAGAACATAAAAAAGAAGAGAGGGGGCATAGCTCTGAACTTCTAAGCCCCTACTAGTCAATTGAAAAAAAGAAAAAACTGCTTAATTGTCCCTCCAGTGAGCCCAGAATCTCTAGGCTCATCAACCTCCAGTTGCTTGGAGACTGAACAAACGAGCAAGGAGGCGGTCCCTCGGGTACTTGTATGAGTGACATCAAAGAATGTCATTGTTCAGTCTCCAAGCTGCTGGAGGAACCTATATCCCAGAGATTCCGGGACTGGACTGGAGAGACGATAAGGAACATTTGTTTGTCCTTTTCGGAAGGTCACAAAAAGGCGAGTCCAACACCAAAACCTCCATTGCTTTCTGGGTTAAGGAGGCCATACCAGCAGCCTAGCTTTTGAAGCGTCTGGTTTGGCCCGCGGGACTGTGGCTGCATTCAACTCATGCACAGGCCACCCTGTCGGCAAAGCCTGGCTGGTACCACCTACTGAGGTCTGCCGCGCAGCAATGTGGTCCTCATTACACATCTTTGTCTGACATTATCACCTAGATGTTCAGGCGGTGGGGGATATGTGTTTTGGAGCAATGATGCTTCATGCTGGGCTCGTGGGTCCCTCCCGGAGTTAGTACTGCTCTGGTACATCTGTATAGACCGGACTGGGGGGACTACAAGGAAGGGAAAATGAGGTCTTACCTGATAATTTTGCTTTACTTGAGTCCCCCCCCCCCAGTCCAGACCCCATCCTGGGGTTGCTGGTTTTGAGGATGGTGTTCCCAGCTCAGAAGAATTCAACAGCTGAGGTTGGGCTGGGAATAATTTGCTGCCGTCTTCAGGCACAGGGTTTCCGGTGGACTGTGCCAAAAATAAAAAGAAATAAGTAATTCTCGCAAAACAATTATAAAGGGACTCAATTCTGTTCCCATTTTGTTCTCTGGTAGATCATTCACAGGGAGGTTACAATGCCGGAGCGGGAGCTACTCATGAGTGCAGAGCGGTTCTCGAGAGCAGGGGGGGCATTGATTTTTGGGTGATAGTTCTCTGTTGTACGTTTATGGCGTCTGCTTTGTCAATAGGATACTGAGTTTGATGGGAACTGACAGCTGCCTATATGGAGTGACATCATCAAGACTTGGCATACTCAGTCTCCAAGCTGCGAGTGGAGGGTGACCACTCTATAGTCTGGAGGAGATCAAGAAAAGCAAATTATCAGGTAAGACTTAATTTTTCCATGGGTGCAGTAAGATCATCAGCTCTTGCTTAAAGGGTTGCTTGCACAATGGCTGTTAAATTACCTTTCCTTGCTGGGGGGAGGGGATTGCAACATAGACCACAGCTGTATTTCTGTTCGGTGCGCTAGCATTGCAGGGGTCTTGGCCATTACAACCTGTTTCAGCTGGGAAATATGTGGACCTGCTTGCCTGATCATGTAGATTGAATGGGATCAGTTCATCTGTTGCCTTGTTTGTATATTGGGACAAGCTGTCTGTCTATTTCTGTCTTATGAGTGTGAAATGGCCTAGTGTCTGTGCTTTACACTCACCTTTGAGCAGGCACTGGCGTACATGCTCTGCCTCATAGCTGAGGCCAGTGCTATTGGTGAAGTTCATTGCCTCGGTGGTAGGAGGCAGGGGGTATTCTGTCTCCTTCCCATTGACAACCAGTGAAGTTGGGCACCACATGAAGCCGGGAACCTGGGTAAGAAACAAGAGGAAGAACTTGGCTGAGAGCTTGTGAAAGGGAAGGCGAGGGCACAGCATATGACATGGTTATTCCCAGATCTTTCTGATAGACCAGTGGGTTATCTCCCCAACTAGCAGATGATGAGATAGAAAAACTACAAGAACAGTGCTGTGACATCACTAGCATAAAGCCTAGTACAGCTAGGTGCACCCTTGAGTATTTTCTCTCAGCAAGTAGTCGTTAAGAACATAAGATATGCCATACTGGGTCAGACCAAGGTCCATCAAGCCCAGTATCCTGTTTCCAGCAGTGGCCAATCCAGGTCACAAGTACCTAGCAGTTTCCCCAAAAGACACAGGTTCTACAATGCTTGTACTGGGGCAAGCAGTGGATATTCTGGGTCCACTTTAATAGTGATTTATGGACCTTTCCTCCAGGAATTTGTCCAAACCTTTTTTAAACCCAGCTACACTAACAGCATTTACTACATCCTCTGGTAGCAAATTCCAGAGTTTGATTACTCATTGAGTGAAAAATATTTTCTCTTCTTAGTCTTAAATAGGTTACCCTGTAGCTTCATTACATGTCCCCTAGTCTTTCTATATTTTGATGGCATAAACAATCGATCTATGTTTACCCATTCCAGATCATACTGCTAGACCAGTCCAGACAAGCGGGTTATGCACCCCTGCCAGCAGATAGGGTGATAGAGAAAAAACTCCAGAGCTGTGATTGGTCAGGCTCTGGGTGACATAGGCATACCCCTAGGGGTCCTATTCAGTATTTTCTCTGTCTGTTTTTTCCTTTTTCACAGTATCTTGAGGCTCCTGGATGCACCCAGAGTACACAAGAGGTGTTACTCTGGGTTTCCCAGCAACTTGATTCCCCAGATAAACTTGTGGAGCTCCTGAGCCTGGCTTCAGTAGAGCTCCCGATTTTCTTTAAGCAGCGCTGAGTCTTTGCCACAAGGGCTTAGACATTAGCAGGAGGATCAGGTATCAATTTCTGAGAGAAACTGTAAGTAAACTGTTTACTTACTTGCCTCAGCTGCCCTGGGTTTATTTCAACTGCATCGGGACTGGCTGTCTCTGACCTGATTTCTTCACTTCCGGTTTTGTCAGGGTCTGTTAAACTGGGTTTTGAAGTTCCTATTTTCTTGTCTTCATTTTTATTTCCTGGATGCGGTACTTGGTCAACATTTCCAATTTTGTGCGATGCCCTTCGGTCCAGCTTCGGCGCCTCGAACCTTCTCCAAGGTAATGGTGGTAGTAGCTGCGGCCTTACGCAGCCGCGGCATCAGAGTTCATCCTTATCTGGACGACTGGCTCATTCGCGCAGACTCTCTCCCCGAGGCTTGCAGCACAGTCTCGGTGTTTGTTGCCTTTCTCGAGAACCTCGGCTGGGTAATCAACCGCGACAAGAGTTGTCTTCAGCCGTCCCAGGAGATCAAATTTTTGGGGGCTCGATTCGAATCAGCTTTAGGTTGGGTCTTTTTGTCAATGCCTCGATTCCTCAAGTTAACTTCTCAAGTTCGCAGTCTCCTAGCACAGGTCTCGCCTCGAGCATGGGATTACCTTCAAGTCCTGGGATCCATGGTGGCATCCATACATCTCGTGCCTTGGGCCAGAGCGCACATGCGCTGTCTACAGAAAGCTCTCCTGACACGATAGTCGCCAGTTTCGGAAGACTACCACATTCTCCTTCCGCTTCACTCCAGAGTCAGACTAAACCTACGGTGATGGCTCTCCTCCAGAACCCTCCTGAAGGGGGTTCCCTTAGAGACTCCATGTTGGATCGTTCTAACAACAGATGCCTGTCTGTCCGGTTGGGGTGCGCACTGTCGATCTCACACTGCGCAGGGCACTTGGACAACACGCGAATCCCGCTGGACGATCAGTCAGCTAGAGGCACGAGCAGTACGTCTGGCTCTACTGAGATTTCACATTCTTCTGCACGGGAAAGCGGTTCGGATACTATCCGACAACGCGACCACAGTTTCCTACATCAACCGCCAAGAAGGGACCAAGAGCACTGGAGTGTCGAACGAGATGGCTCTTCTTCCTTGGGCAGAGAGAAATCTCCAAGCCCTCTCCGCCCAACACATTGCAGGAACCAGCAATGTGAAGGCGGACTTTCTGAGTCGCAATACCCTTGACCCCGGCGAGTGGGAACTGGCCCCGCCAGCCTTCCAGAGGATAGTTCAAAAATGGGGGTCGCCGGCGATAGATCTCATGGTGTCAGCAGCGAATGCCTAAGTTCCGAGTTTCTTCAGCCATTGGAGAGAACGCGGGACTCTCGGCATCGATGCATTGACTCAGACTTGGCCGGAAAACCAGCTTCTTTATGTTTTTCCACCCTGGTCCTTGATCGGCAGGATCCTGCAGCGAATTCGGTCGCACAGGGGGCCGGTAGTCCTCGTGGCCCCGGATTGGCCAAGAAGACCATGGTATGCCAATCTCATAAGGCTTTTACGGGGGTCGCCATTGCGGCTGGCAGCTCCCTCCGGACTCCTTAGACAGGGACCGATCTTCATGGAAGATACAGCTCCCTACTCGCTTACGGCTTGGCTCTTGAACGCCGCCGTTTGACTCGTAAGGGGTATTCGCCTAAGGTGGTGGCTGCCCTCCTTAGCGCACAATGGTCTTCAACATCCGCGGCTGCTGCGAGAGTGTGGCGCGTCTTCGAGGCTCGGTGTTCACGTCATCACTTGTCCCTGTGGCGTACCTCAATTCCTGATATTCTTGCCTTTTTACAGGACAGTCTTGATAAAGGGTTGGCGCTCGGTTCGCTTCGAGTGCACATGTCTGCCTTGACATGTTATCGGGGTCCGGTGCTCGGTAGATCCCTTGCTTCCCACGCTGATGTGTCTCGGTTTCTGAAAGGGGTCAAACTGCTTCGTCCTCCGACCCGTCCGGTAGTTCCTCCTTGGGATCTCGCACTAGTTCTCAGGGCGCTCGGAAATCCGCCCTTTGAGCCTTTGAAGGAAGTGTCTCTTCTAGATTTGACGCTCAAAACGGTGTTTTTTGGTAGCAAGCACGTTGACTCGAAGAATCGCGGAGCTTCAAGCTCTCTCGTGCAGGGATCCGTATCTTTCTTTCTCTCCTTAGGGGCTAACTCTTCGCACAGGTCCTTCCTTCTTGCCCAAAGTGGTTACTCCTTTTCATGTCAATCAGCCCCTGCTATTGCCTGCCTTCTCTAACGAACAGTGTGCGGGTAGGCGCAAAAGTCTTCCCTTACTCGACCTCAAGCGAGTTCTCCTTCGCTATTTGAAAGTTAGCAATTCCTTTCGCAAGACTGGCCATCTTTTTGTTCTCCTTTCGGGGCCACGCAAGGGTTTGGCTGCTTCCAAGCCTTCTATCGCTAGGTGGCTGTGTCGTGCCATTGAATCGGCTTACATTCTCCAAGGCCAGCCGGTTCCAGAAAGGCTTCGAGCTCATTCCACTCGAGCCCAATCCACGTCATGGGCCGAGAGGTCCCACGTCCTTCCTCTCGATATTTGTCGAGCGGGCATCTGGTCGTTCTTGTCCTCTTTTGTTCAGCACTATCGGTTAGATATACAGGCCCGAGAGGACAGTCGTTTCGGGGTTGCGATGCTGTCGGCGGCTCTATCTGCCCACCCTGAGGGTAATTAGCTTGGGTACTTCCCGCTTGTCTGGACTGGTCTAGCAGTATGATCTGGAAGGAGAAATTTCACTTACCGTTAATTTCCTTTCCTGGAATACTGCTAGACCAGTCCAGAACCCACCCAGCTTGTCAGAGGCACTGGTACTTGTGCAGAGCAGCCAACAGTCATAGTCTAGGCTCTGCGAGCACATCCGGAGTTTGTTTCCTGGGAATGTGTCAAAGCAGTTATTTCAGGCTTCTTCCCTTGGAAATGATATTTGATCCTCCTCTTCCGTTCGCGTTGAGGGGTTGAGTTGGTTCCTTTTTTAAGGGTTCATAGTTGTGTTTTGTCCCTGAGATGTTGCCTTTTTGGCTTGTTACATTGTTAACTGAATAGGACCCCTAGGGGTATGCCTATGTCACCCAGAGCCTGACCAATCACAGCTCTGGAGTTTTTTCTCTGTCTCCCTATCTGCTGGCAGGGGTGCATAACCCGCTTGTCTACGTACTGGTCTAGCAGTATTCCAGGAAAGGAAATTAACGGTTAGTGAGATTTCTCCTTCCACTCCATTCATTAATTTATAGACCTCTATCATATCTCCCTTCAGCCATCTCTATTCAAGGTTGAAGAGCCCTAACCTTTTTAGCCTTTCTTTATAGGGGTATTTTCCCATCCCCTTTATCATTTTGGTGGCTCTTCTCTGTACCTTTTCTAATAACACTATAACCTTTTTAAGATACGGTGACCAGAACTGCACACAATATTCAAGGTGCGGTCGCACCATGGAATGATACAGAGGTATTATAATATCCTTTATTTTATTTTCCATTTCTTTCCTTACGTTACGTTACCTAGCATTCTATTTGCTCTCTTGGCTGCCGCTGCACACTGGGCGGAGGGTTTCAACATGTTATCCACAATGGCGCCTAAATCTTTTTTCTGGGTGGTTGTTCCCAATGTGGAACCTTGCATCGTGTAACCATAGTTTGGGTTGTTCTTTCCTAGCTGCATAACTTTGCACTTGTCCACATTCAATTTAATCTGCCATTTGGATGCCCAGTCTTTCAATTTATCAAGATCCTCTTGCAACATTCCACAATCCTCATGAGTTTTAACAGTTTTGAATAGTTTTGTGTCATCTGCAAATTTGATAACCTTACTCGTGTTATTCCCATTTCCAGGTCATTTATGAATGTGTTAAAAAGCAGCAGACCCAGCACAGATTCCTGGGGTACTCCACTATTCACCTTTCTCTGTTGGGAAAATTGGCCATTTAGCCCTACCCTCTGCTTTCTATCTTTTAACCAGTTCCTGATCCACAATAGAACATGGCCTCCTATCCCATGACTGTTTAATTTTACCAAAAGTCTCTCATGAGGGATCTTGTCAAAGGCTTTCTGAAAGTCCAGATACACTATATCAACTGACTCACCTTTGTCTACCTGTTTATTCATACCTTCAAAAAAACATAACAGATTAGTAAGACAAGACTTTCCTTGGCTAAAGCCATGTTGGCTGTCTCCCATTAAGCCATGACTATCTACATGTTCAGTAATTTTGTTCTTTATGATGGTTTTTCCACCATTTTTCCTGGTACTGACGTCAGGCTCACCAGTCTAGTTTCCTGGATCACCCTGGAACCCTTTTTAAAAATTGGTGTTACATTGGCTATCCTCCAATCTTCAGGTATTACAGATGATTTTAATGATAGTTTACAGATAACTAATAATAGGACTGCCATCTCATATTTCAGTTCTTTCAATGCCCTTGAATGTATACCATTTGGTCCAGGTGATTTACTGCTCTTTAGTTTATCAAATAGTTGTAATACATTTTCCCGGTGCATTGATATTTCTTTCATTTCTTCTGCTGTATCAGTTTAAAAATCATAAAGATTCCAAATTACCCCTGCTTATCGATGACTAGATTTATTTATTTATTTATTGCTTTTATATACCGCGCTCTTTAAAATCAGTGTGGTTTACAGGTAACATTTATGCATCTCGGTATATCCGATAGGCATTTACAGAGAACAGGGGATACAACTTGGATTTTAACTGGGGTGGCTATATACAGTATATACAATTTTGTACATTATAACTGTGAATTGTTTTGAGGCTTATTGTTGTTTAGCTGGGTGTACTGTGGGTAATATTGGGCTGTGACTAGTGTAAGAGAAAGAGGTGGTGTTTTAGTGCCTTTCTGAATTGGGCAATATCGGTAGTTAGACTATAAAGCAGTAAATAAGAAGTCAACATAACTTCCTTTCTTCAAGTCCTGCTAGGTCAATACAGAACCTGCTGTTGGAGATTGGCTGATACCTCTCAAAAAGAGCGGTTGTTGAATTTATAACTCATCTTGTGGAGAACATTTGCATAGTATTGTTGCATTCTCTATGCAGTCTTAAAAAAAACAACAAAGAAAGGGGAGTCCATCTCCTATGTTTACTTTAGGATTGTGTTTGGTTGCCCAGACGTTGTATTCTGGTGGGAGGTTACTACTATATGTGCAGGTAGGTGGGTGCCCTAGCTACACCAGCCTTAGAACCAGCAATGATGTCGCTGGAAGGTTCTAATGTTCTCTGACTCCAGAAAACGAAACTATCAGGTAATTAAAACTTAACCTTTTGCATGACCACAAGAGAGACTAGAACCTAAGTTCTGTGATCACAAAAGTGAATTGGAACGAGCTGAAAAAGATTAAAGGGGGGGGGGGGCACTTAGAATAAGACAAATACAGGGCTGCGGAGAAGCTTGAGAAAGTCCAAAGGAACCGGATTGGGCTGAGTGGGACTACAATGTGATCTGGAATCATTAAAGTCGGGGGGCATATTAAGAGATCAGATAGAATCACAGCTAGAGAGGGGGGCATCTAGAATTGGGGGGCAGGGTAGAATAGCATAGATTATAGGGGATGCTATGGCAATAGCTACTTCCAACCTTTTTACTGCACATCTGTTATTGAATGCCCCTAAGCTGTCACAGGATCCCTGAACGTTCAGTACCTGGATGAGCCCGTTGGTACAGCAGATTGCTGCTTGGTTGGGAAGAGGCACCATAATGGAGTTGGTGAGAATTGCCTGGCGCTTGCCAGAGTACTGAAGGACAATGGTCACGGTTTCTTCCACTCCTGTGAAGAAAGGAAAGTTTTTAGATTAACAGGCAACACCTCCAAGTAGCAGTTGCTTTATTATCCATATCTCCCTCCTTGTCTGCTGGCTCTCTTATCGCATGCCCACACTTCTCTTTTTGTTTCCCCGTGGCTAATGTACCTGTGTCATACTGGAATCCGGTGGCCGTGATAGACTCTGGTTTCTCTCCTCCAAAGGCCATGCAAGCAAACTGGATGCAGTAGCAGCCAATATCGAGGAGGGCTCCTCCTCCCAGCTCCTTCTCCACGAGGCGAGGCACATGGTGGATGATGTTACCAAACTCTGCTCTGAGCAGCTTCACCTCTCCGAAGGACTTCTGGGAAAGTAGAGTTCGGATCTGTTCTGAGACAGGGAAGAAGCGTGTCCAGAGGCCCTGTGAGTGAGGATATGAGATCAGATGAGTTTCAGGGAAGGAAGGGATGCATTAACTCCTCAGGAAAAGCAGAAACAGACACTGTACCAGCTACATATGAACCTAGGTAGAAAAGGAAGGAGAAATTTTACTTGCTGTTAATTTCCTTTCCTGGAGTCCTGTTGGACCAGTCCAGACTAGCGGTTATTTCCCTCTGCCAGTAGATGGAGACAGAGAAAAGAAAGTAAAACTATGCCGTTGACATCACCACTGGCATAAAACCTAGCACAGCTAGAAGGAGCCCACCAGTATTTTCTCTGTCTCACCAGATGGTGCATTCTTCCAGAGAGGCATATAGCTCAGTCTGCGTCTGGGTGCAGTGTAGCTCGGCCACTTTAGATCCCAGGAGGTGTATGAGATACGCTTTTCTGGTTGATCTGTTACTTTGGGGCTAGGAGAGCCAGCGTAGCTTGGTGGGGGCCGTTAGATCACGAGGATCCTTCTGAGGGACCCTTCCTTAACTGTCTTTTGGCCCTTTTTAAATTTTATTTCTCCCTTTTACTTTTCTTTCTTTAAAAAGAAAAGTGTAAAAGTTTGAGAGTCCTCAGCACAGCTTCGTGTAGCTCCTTAGTATAAGGCTGGTCAGGGTTTCCTCCCTCTATCCCCCCACCACCATCCCTCTTCCCCGCAGCACTGAGGCCGCAGTGGATCGTCACCTTTTCCAGCGGCAACTGCAGAGGATCACTGCCTAAACTTTGCCAGTGGCAAAAAGGTGCTGCTGCACCTAACCGTGAGTGTTTACTGTGATCCCACCTTTCCTGCCCAACATCCCTGGCCTATGCAGGCCACGCACCATTTTTCCTTCTTTGAGGCTCCCGGCCAGTTTGAGACTGGTTTCACCGTAACTTGGCTAGCCGAGACCACAGGGAGGGAAAATTAGGCTTTACCTGCTAAATGATGTTCCTTGAGTTACTCCAGTCAAGTCCCATCACCAGCAGCTTGGATACTGAGCATGTCATCTTCAGGACATCACCCTAGATAGACAGCTGGCAGGGCCTGAGCAGTCTCCACCGCAGGAGGCGTCAAAGTTGGAGTTGAGGGTGGCCTATTTAGCAGATGCCTTTTATGACCTTATTAGGGGTCTATCTAAAAGCATGGCCTTGGTAGTGGCTGATCATTGCTATTTATGGTTACGTAATTAGTCGGCAGATGTCTCTTCAAAGTCCAACTTCAGCATGCTTCCTTTCAAGGATAAACTGTGGGAGCCTATAGGTTACCGGAAGATAAGCAGAAGCAGGTTAGAGTTGTGGATCCAGAATGGGGGTGATTGCGAGATTTTTGATGGTTCCGAACTGTTTGCTTTGCGCCATACCAGCGGGGCCAGTTCCCAGCGCGGGGGCAGCCCTTTCGCGGCTTTCGAGGATTGGGCAGGGGTACTTATGTCTCTTCCTCGGCCACATCAAAAAAGCCACAATGAAACCAGGGGGACCCCGGCAGGGGTGGTTCCTGTAGGGGGACAGCTACAGGACTTTTACCCTGCCTGGGTCTAGATCACGACCAACCAGTGGGTGCTGGAGGTCAACTTGGAGTGGAGGAGTGGCCTAGTGGTTGGGGCAAGGTACTTCAGGCCGGAAGATCGGGGGTTCAAATCCCACTAGAGGACAGCAACCTTGGGCCAGAAGGACTGGGGTTTCTAGTCCCACAGGTGCTTCTTGTGGTCTTGGGCAAGCCACTTAACCCTCCATAGCCCATGTTCCCTGTAAAATAGTTATCTCCAAGTTATAATGCCCTGTTCAATGTAATTTCAGTTTGTTCAATGTAAACTGCACTGATGCAGAATAGCGCAGTATATAAGAGAATGTAAATAAATATGAGAGGGCTGTGTGCTCAAATTTGCCCGGCCCATGACAGAAGCATTTGTCCAGTCTCCCTACAAGGTCAAGGCCATGCAGCACACCTTGCTGCAACTGCAGGAATTGAACGCTGTAATCAAGGTACTACCAGACCAATGCGGATTGGGTCATTACTTGATTTTGTAGTCCCCAAGAAAAAGGGCTCGTTCAGACCATCTTGGACCTAAAGCACGTTGAGGTGTAAAGTTTTACCCACAGGCTTGAAGGCTCATTCTACCTGGGCGCAGTCAGCTTTGTGGGCGGAGGCCCGTCTGCTTCTGCCGGCAGACATTGCAGAGCAGCCACTGGTCTTTGCATACTTATGTGCAGCACTATCGTCTGGATGTGCAAGCTGTGGGGGCCACAAGATTTGGGGCAGCGGTGCTGCAGGCCGGGCTTGCGGGTCCCTCCTGAGGTTAATACTGCTATGGTACATCCCACAAGTCGGGATGGACTGGAGGTACAATAAAGAAGAGATAAATGTAAATTAGACTTACCTGCTAATTGTTGTTACTTTAGGAACTCCAGTCCCGGAATTTCTGGGATACAGGTTCTCTCTGCAGCTTGGAGACTGAATAATCACACAGTTGTGATGTCACCACTATAACCTCCTTGGTGATCTCCTCCCATCTTCAGTTTTACTATGGACAAAGCAGACTCACAGAGCAACAATTAAGCATGTAAATAGTCATGTTAGTCTATAATAGATCTCTTAAATTTACCTTTCTGATAAGCCTTTAATTACTACCCCCTTTCTTTTTTTTTCTTTTTTTTTAATACTTATACCTTTAAAACTGTTTAAAACTCTTGCCCTTCATCTCTATATACAAAATAAAAGAAATCATCTGTTGAAGAACACATTTATAAACTTCAGGCTATTACTTAAACTTAAACGCATAGAAGGGAGGGATGCGGGACTGGACTGGAGTTCCTAAAGTAACAACAATTAGCAGGTAAGTCTAATTTACATTTACTTTACGTCACTCCAGTCCAGTCCCGGAATTTCTGGGATATACCAGAGCAGTAACATCTAACGGGTGGGTCCAGTTAACGCAGCCTGAAGCACTGCCAACCCAAAACAAGCATCCTTTTGTGCATGTAAATCTAACCTATAATGCTTCACAAAAGAATTAAGTGACGACCAAGTAGCCGCCTTACAAATTTCCACAGGCGGCACTAAACTATGTTCCGCCCATGACGCGGCCTGTGCCCGTGTTGAATGCGCTCTAAGTCCTTCTGGAAGTGGTTTACCTTTTAATATATATATGATGATGATATGGCCTCCTTGAGCCATCTAGACATAGAAGCCTTTGAGGCTGACTGACCCTTCCTTGCACCTGCGAACAGAACAAATAACCTATCTGTCCTTCTGAAATTCTTTGTTCTTTTCAAATATATCTTCAGCGCCCTACGTATATCTAATAAGTACAATTGATTCCCATTACCTTCCTTTTGAAATACTGGTAATGATACCTCTTGATTCAAATGAAAGGCTGATACTACCTTAGGTAAGAACGAAGGAACTGGCCTTAACACAACTCTTTCCTTATAAAAAATTAGAAAGGGTTTTCTACAGGATAACGCTTGTAATTCTGAAACTCTTCTTGCCGAAGCAATAGCCACCAAAAAGAATACTTTAAGCGTAAGATCTTTCAAAGATGTTCTAGACAACGGTTCAAAAGGTTCTTTTACTAGAGCCTGTAAAACTAAATGGAGGTTCCAAGAAGGAACTTGCGGTCTACATGGTGGTCTCAATAACGTAACCGCTCTCAAAAATCGTTTTACATCTAGGTGTGTTCCAATCGATTTTCCCTTTACTTTTCCTCTGTAGCACGCTAAACCTGCCAGCTGAACCTTTAAAGATGACGGAGCTAAACCCTTATCAAAGCCATCCTGCAAAAATGAAAGAATTTGTGGAATAGAAACTTTTAATGCCTCAATCAACCTCTCTTTACACCACCCTTCAAATATTCTCCATGTACGAATATATGCTAAAGAAGTAGACCTCTTTCTTAACCTTAACAAGGTAGAGATTACTGAAGAAGAGTAACCTCTTGACCTTAATTTTGCCCTTTCAAGAGCCAAGCCGTAAGCGAAAATCGATCCACTTGAGGCATATACAGCGGTCCTTGACTCAGTAGATCTCTCCTTTGCGGCAAACGCCAAGGACTGTATATCAATAATCTCATTAGATCCGCATACCAAGGACGTCTTGGCCAATCCGGGGCTATTAATATCACTCTTCCTTTGTGAGATTCTACCCTCCGAAGAACTCGACCTATCAATACCCACGGAGGGAACACATACAACAGTTGGCCCTCCGGCCAATTTTGAACTAGTGCATCTAGTCCTTCCGACATTCTTTCTCGTCTTCTGCTGAAGAAACGATCGACTTTTGCAGACAGGAATGTTGCCATGAGATCCATTACTGGAGTTCCCCATCGCCTTACTATTGTCTGAAACACCTGGGGATGGAGATTCCACTCCCCGGGATCTACCTTCACTCGACTCAAGAAATCGGCCTGCAAATTGTTTATCCCTGCAACATGGTTCGCCGATATCGCTTCCAAATTTTCCTCTGCCCAGAGGAACAAACCTTCCGACTCCTCTTCCAGAGGAGCACTGCCTGTGCCTCCTTGACGATTGATGTAGGCCACTGCCGTCGCGTTGTCTGATAGAACACGAACAGCTTTTCCGTGAACGAGACTCTGAAGCGCCAAAGCCACTGCTCTCAATTCTAACCTGTTTATTGACCACGCTCTCTCTTGCTTGGTCCACTGACCTTGAGCAAATTGTCTTTCGCAATGTGCACCCCAGCCCTTTAGACTGGCGTCCGTCGTAATCTGAATCCAAACTGGAAATTGCAACCGCATGCCTTTTTGCAATACCTCAGGCTTTAACCACCAATGCAGAGCTAGACGGGTTTCCGGTGGACAGGGTAAAATCTCCGACATTGGACTCCTTTGATGCGACCACCTTCTTAGTAGAGCTCTTTGCAAAGGGCGCATATGAGCCCTCGCCCACGGCACCAGTTCCAAAGTTGCTGCCATGGTACCTAGCAACTGGAGATAATGCCACGCTGTGGGATCCTTTCTCTTCAAAAACTGCTGCACCAGATTCATGACTGCCAACACTCGAGATTGTGGCAAGAAAACGCTTCCTGCCTTCGTATCGAACCGAGCACCTAAATGTTCTAGATCTTGGGACGGTACTAATTTGCTCTTTCTCATATTCACCACCCAACCTAGGCTTTGTAACAATTCTACCACCCTTCTGGTTGCTAACCTGCTTTCGCTTTCTGACTTTGCCCGTATCAACCAATCGTCCAGATACGGATGAACTAATATTCCCTCCTTTCGCAAGGCCGCCGCTATCACCACCATTACCTTGGTAAATGTTCTTGGAGCTGTCGCCAACCCAAACGGCAGAGCCTGAAATTGGTAATGGCCCATTGGAACGGCAAATCTTAAATACCTTTGGTGTTCTTGACGAATTGGAATATGAAAATAGGCCTCTGTCAAATCTAGAGATGTAAGAAACTCCCCTTTCCTTACTGCCATAATCACTGATTTTAACGTTTCCATGCGAAAACACGCTACTCGAAGATAACGATTCACTCCCCGAAGATCCAACACCGGTCGGAAGGAACCTTCCTTTTTTGGAACTAAAAAATATACTGAGTATCGACCGAACCCTCGCTGATTTAATGGCACCGGTACAACTGCTTCTAGTTCTAAAAGCTTTTGTAAGGTCTGGCGTATGGCGCCCTCTTTGCAATGCGTCTTGCAAGGGGATTGAACAAATAGATCGAGTAGCGGACGCTGGAACTCTAGAGCATATCCTTTCTGTATTATCTCTAAGACCCATTGATCTGAGGTGATTTGTGCTCAGGCTGGATAGTATTTGTGTAGTCTGCCACCTACAGGAACAAAATCCGCCTGGGTAATCCTTATCTCATTGCGCTTTTCTTGGATTAACATTGGAAGAAGAGGCTGAGAACCCCCTTCCTGAGCCACGAAAATTTCAAAATCCTTGAGACCTATAATACTGTCGTCCTCTTTGCATTTGACCGAAACGAAGAGAATGGAAGCGGCGAAAGTCTCTAAACTGACCTCTATAGGTCTGAATCGGGCGACCGAGTCTTTGCCTATCCTCAGGGAGCTTGCCACCTTTGCAGTCTCCCAAATCCTTTACCAACTTTTCCAGATCCTCTCCAAAAAGGAGTTTCCCTCTAAAAGGTAACTTCGAAAGCCTCGCCTTTGAAGAAATATCTGCTGCCCAGGTTCGCAGCCAGACGTGTCTTCTAGCTGCAACCACTGAGGCTATTCCTTTCGACAATGCTCTGATAAGATCATAGTGGATGTCAGCTAAATATGCTGCACCCGTCTCTAATTTAGATGCATCTTCAGACGAGGTTCCCTCTATGTCTGAATGCAAGCTTTGTGACCATCGTAAACACGCTCTAGCTACCCATGCTCCACAAATCGATGCTTTAACAGATAATACGTTTATATCAAAAATTTGTTTCAGCAGAGTATCCAATTTCCTGTCATAATTATCTCTTAAAGCTGCACCGCTTTCAATTGGAATAGTAGTCCTTTTAGTAACTGCCGATACCGCTGCATCAATCTTAGGTTGAACAAATAACTCACAATCGTCCTCTTGTAAAGGATATAAACGAGTCATAATTCTAGATCCTCTTAATGCAGCTTCAGGAACATTCCACTCCTGCTGAATCATTTCTTTTACTACTCTATGTACTGGAAAAACCTTTTGTGTCTTCCTGACCGCTTGCAACAACGGATCTTCCAATTCCTGATTCTCCTTCTGCTGTGGCAATGAAATATTTAAAGTTTTAAGAGTTTCCTCAATTAACGCAGGCAACTCCTCCCTATGAAAAACTCTTACAATTCTGGACTGATCCTCCTGATCTACCAGTTCTCCTTCTTCCAGCTCTTCCTCAATATCATCATCAAGATCAGAATGAACCTCCCGAGATGATATTGACAAATTCTTTGCCAATCTAGATCTTTTAGCAGGAAGCGTTGCTTCGTCTAATTTTAGAGAAGCAGCAAGACGCTTCTCTCCCAAATTAGAAACCAGTGGTAAGTCAACAAGCTTATGATCATCTCCAAAAGTCTTCTGAAGAAGGGAAATAAACTGTTTTGAAAATACTGCTGCTATACTTGAAGATAAGTTTGTCAGATCTGTAGCAAGAGGTACAGTTACATCTGGTCTTGAAGAAGGACCTGGAATTGGTTCAGGTAAAAGCTGCAGTGGAGACTCAACATCCCTCTCAGAAGTTAAATGTTTCTCCCTTTCCGCAGTGTTATCTACAACATCCTGTAGATCTGCACTCTGCTGTGCACAATGCTTGCAAACCCCTGATTCTAGAGATATTCCCTTCCTAGAACCACATACCAAACATTGTGGTTTTGTAGGCATCTTACCACAAATTAATAGGTTCCTATTATCTTTTATTTTCTGTTTTAATTAAAAATAAATTATCCTTTAGTTTTAACAAAGGCTTCTCTTATTATGGTACTTTAAGAAATGGCTCCGTTGTGAAACGCGCCTGACGCTCGAGCTTGAATTCTAAACTGTCACTGAAAACGACCTCAGCTAAGAAATCTTTCTAGCTGTATCGTTTTTAAAAAACTAAAATTTCTAAAAAAATGCTTCTTTCCTTCCGCGGTCTCATAAAAGTGCCTTTAAGCTGCTCGCTAAAAACCCGGTAGTAAAATAAAAAGAAATCAAGCTGCAGCCTACCTTCCGCCGCTGCTACTATTTTTAAACTGAATTCAACCGGCGATCCAAATGTAGCCGCGCTGAGACAGAAATATTAAGTAGATAAAACTTTACCATTGCCATATAAAGTTTTCTCAAGCATCTTACTTGTTTTCTTACAGTTCCTCTCCTAATGACTGTGGGATCGGGAACTGCGATGCTTCCATAACGGAATTCAAAAACCGCGCTTCAACTGTAGCCGCGCAGAGAAATAAATTCCCACAGATAAACTTTACCTTCACTTGTAAAGCTTCTTCAAGCACTTTACTTTCTTTTTTTATCGCTCCTCTCCTATTAACAGTAGGATCGGGAGCTTAAATCAAGATTCAGACTCAGCGATCTCTGCGGCTGTAAAACCTCCTCCCCCACACCAGAGAGAGGGAGGGCATGAGCTAGTCTTAAAGCTATATTACTCTAAAAACTAAATCCTTTTCTATACACTGTTTAAACCCTTTTTAATGGAATAAATATCCTTAATTGCCCCTCTTTAGAGCCACATATAGGCTCTTAGAACTTCAAGCTGCTTGGAGACTGAATAAACTGAAGATGGGAGGAGATCACCAAGGAGGTTATAGTGGTGACACCACAACTGTGTGATTATTCAGTCTCCAAGCTGCAGAGAGAACCTGTATCCCAGAAATTCCAGGACTGGACTGGAGTGACGTAAAGTAATTAGGTCTTACCTGATAATTGGCTTTCCTTGAGTACCTCCAGTCCAGTCCCAGACCCTCTCTGGGTTACTCTGTGTTGGGGTGTATGCAATCCCAAGCCGTAAGAGTTCATTCATTAAGGGTGGTCGGGGTTTGGGGGTGCTAGGGCCGGCTAGGACTCCTTTGGGGGTATGCTGGCCTATTCTTTGCAGTTATGTCTTGGCATGAGATGCAACAAAAAAAAAAAAGAAGCTAAACAAATAAAAGAAAGAGCAAAGTGAGATAAGAGACTCCACAGAGATAAGGGTTATCTGGAGTGGATTCTGATGCTGGATGATGTATTTCCTTTGTTTATGGGGAGTTATCTTGCCTTTCTTAGGTGTTTTGGAGAAGTCAGGAAACAGTGCTGCGAGATCTTCAGCTAGTTTGTTCTTATTCAATGTCTTGGTGTGTCTGCTTTGTTGATAGAATACTGAGGCTGGTGGGTGGTTCCAGTGCCCTATATACGGTGATGTCATCAAGGTTGACATAATCAGTCTCCAAGCTACTGGTTGGAATGACAATCCACAATTTGGGGCTGGATTGGAGGTACTCAAGGAAAGCCAATTAGCAGGTAAGACCTCATTATCCTTTTGGAAGAAAGATGAGATATGTTTAAATACTTCCACAACCTAAACGCACAGGAGGAGAGCCTCTTTTTAATTGAAAGAAAGCTCTGAAACAAAGGGACATAGGATGAGGATGAAAAGAGATAGATTTAGGTGTAATTTGTGGAAACGTTTCTTTACCAAAACAGTGGTAGATTTATGGAATAGTCTCCCACTGGAAGTAGTAGACACAAAGACTGGATCTGAATTCTAGAAAGTATGGGATGAACACACAAGATCTCTAAAGAAAAAAAGGGACTGTAGAGTATAGACGTTGTTATAGAAGGGCAGACTGGATAGGCCATATGGCCTGTATCTGCAGTTAAATTCTATGAGGCATATTCCCTTTCAGTACTACTATGACGTGAGGCACAATCTTCTGTCAGTATGAAAGTGACCTTGGGAGGCTTACCTCCATGAGGAAGACATTGTTTTTCCTGGCTGCGGTGACCAGCTCTTTCACCTCCTTGGGATTCATCGCCAGTGGTTTCTCACACAGCACATTCTTCCGTTCCCCGAGGAATGTGAGCACTACGTCCCGGTGCTGGGTATGCAGGGCGCCCACGTACACAATGTCTGCAATAGAGAGAAAAGAGAACAAGGCAAACAGTTGCATCAGCTGAGGGTGGCTAGCAAGCTCAGTGTCCAGGGGAGGGGAGGCGGGGGCAAACCAGGCATGGTTTGCAGCTCTATAGACAATGGTAGTTTCCCGTTTTAAAGGAATGAATGAGTGAAAGCAGGACCAATGGATGACCAGGAGCTTGCTAGCATTATACACGACCCTTAGAAAAGTCTGACATAAAGCATATTTTTCAGAAGCAAATGGGTTCTAAAACATTAACGGTATCGTGGGGTGTAGCCTGCTAGAATCTTACAGTCTAACAGGCCGTATCTTTCCAGCACCTAAGACAATACTAAATACTAATACTTAACTCCTTTGCTTTTAGTTCTGCTGCAGCAGCAAAACAGAAATTTGAAGCCCTAGAAATGGCTGCTGGTTCTTGGCTTGTTTGCATATCGTTGCTCGGGTGGGGACTTACCGACATTGGGGTCCTTAGCTAGTTCCTCATAAGATCCGTATGCTTTTGGTATGCCGTGGCGCTTTGCAAATTCCTGGGCACGGCTGAGGTCACGAGCTGCCACCACCACGACCTGGACGAGGGAAATATAGAGAAAGTAAAAGGGGTGCGGGGCAGCTGGAAGATGAACCTTGATCGTCTTTGAATTACTTCTTATTTTTCTCCTTGAATCTTTGCCTGTGTGTTTGGTTTGAGTAGATGGTAAGGAACTGGGTCTTATACATATCTATACTGACTCACATTAGTCTGACAGTACTGTAGTAAATCGTTGCATTGGGGTCTAGTTGGTACATGTGCTGTGTGTCTTATTGCTAAAGTCGTAATTAATCTGCTGCTCTGAGGATCACGGGCAATGCAGAGTGTAATTTACAGGTTCATGCAGCATGCTGGACGCATTTCTGCCTTGGATGTGCAGCTCAGAGAGAGTGTGTGCATTTTCACACCTCAGGCTAAAGCCTTTCTAGCAATCTGACTGTCCCCTCCCTGCCCATCTTATTCTCTCCAGGACGTGCATCCCGTTTCCTCTCACCTGATGGTCTTGTGCTGGTAAGGTCTTCAGTGCCACCATAAAGTCGTGACTGATCTTACCTGCAGAGCAGATGCCCCACCTCAGAGCCATGATAGTGTGTAGGCACAATAACTTTCAGAGAGGCAGCGACCGAGGTGTTCCTCTGCTAAATATACAGCCGGGGAATTGCAGGCGGACAAGCCAAAGTTCACAGGCCAACTGCCAGGGTGCTGAAGACTGGAGCCCAGCTGGAGATTCAGCACATGTGACTGTACTGCCCAGAACTCGTGGACTTGATAATGGTGCCAGGAAATTGCTTTCTTGGGCATTAGCCCAAACGTGCACAAGATCTGCTCAGGGCAAGGCTGACGCTCTACTCTTTGTACTTCATTGCATGCTGGGAGTTGTAATATCTACACCTTCCCATCGTCCCTCCAATCCTGTCCCGCCCCTCTGGGTAGTCAACCTTCTCTAGCAGCTTGGAAAATCAGCATGTCATCTTTTGATGACTTAAGTGTACTTAGGCAGCTGGCTCCTCCTTCCAGTCCCAGTAAGCTGAGCCTCTGAGCAGCTGGAGGAGTGATCCAGAGAGGCTGGACTCACTATAGGGACAAATAAGGAATTTAGCTAGGATACTAGATTTTTTTAAATTAATGCAGACAAATTTAAAACCAAATGGTTAAAAGAAAAGAGAGAGTAGTGCCATTGGGGGTCTGGAGCAGAGGCAGGCAAGTAGAGGGACCTCTCTCTCTCCCCTCTCCCTCCGCTCGGGGAGAGCAGGTGAATTGGGACTATCTCCAGGAACAAGCAGGAATGAGTCTTCACATATGGGTACGTTGGTACTGACGGAGCCTGCGCGGGAACGCTCCCCAGCTTCCCAAAAAAGGAAAGCTTTTGGGAGCATCCCACAGCGCCTGCGCGCTGCCTTCCCGCCTTTCCTAACCGCCTCTCCCCAGTTCTTCTTTTCCGCGGAGCCAGCAGGTCGTGTTCCTGTCACCGCTGAAGAAGTTCTTTGTTTTATTTTATTTCTTTGGTCGCGCGTCTGCCTTCTCCAACGTCGGACCGGTACCGCCGGTCTTTCTTTCTTTTCTTTAAAAAAAAAAAAAAAAGAACATATTTTTCCCTCACTTAGTGTGTTTTTCCTCTTTTGGGCCTTAGGCCTCACGAAAAATTTTCTTCATGGAAAAACCAGCCTCCGGTTTTAAAAAATGCACTAAGTGCAGCGGTACTATTTCTGTTACTGACACCCATGAAGCCTCCGGTTTTAAAAAATGCACTTAGTGCAGCGGTACTATTTCTGTTACTGACACCCATGAATGGTGTCTCAAATGTTTGGGTCCTGACCACTCCATTTTGGATTGTTCATCCTGCTCCTTGATGTCCAAACGAGGTTTACAGAACCGAGCAGCCAAGCTCCATGTTCTGTTTCCTTCTGATGCAGCTTCAGTGGCATCGACGTCTTCCAGGGCTTCTTCTTCCTCCCATGGATCTCAGGTAACCAAACATAAATCCAGCCGGTCCTCGAAGGGTAGATCTCCTTCCAAGCATCGAGATGCCTCCGGGCTTGCCCTCGAGGATCCTGCACCGGCAAAACTACCCCGGCGGGAAGCTCCGGCTTCCAAAGCTCCACCTATGGGGTTACAGGTTGACATCGATGGCACGGCCTCGACCAATCACCTGTTAGAATGCTCTGGGGTACCGGCACAACCGTCCGGTACCGAATTCCAGGCATTCATGGCGTCGATGGATCAGAATGTTCTATCCATGCAGCAGGCTATCACGGCCTTCATTCAAGCTGCGACGCCGCTGATACCACAAGAAACTCCGTTGTCGGTATCGGCCCAGGTACCGACTGCATCGACATCGGCCATGGTGTCGTCTGCAGCGGTTCCCTGCCTAGGGATGCCTATCGGTACCGAACCGGTACCGATAATGCCCGATGTCGATACGGCTCGGTACGCGTATCAAGCTTTGAAAGAGCACCCTGACAGTCGATACTTTGATTCCTCCGAAGATTCTGATGCATCGGAGGCATCTGCTGAAGTATCCATAGCCCTTCCTGAAGAGTCTTCTTCTCCAAAAAGAAGAATGTCTCCTCCAGAAGACTTGTCCTTTCAAGACTTCATAAGAGAAGTGGCTAAAGGGCTCTCTATTTCAGTAACCTCTGAATCAGAGCCTAGAGCTAAAAAATTTGATATTTTAGGTTATTCTAAGGCTCCTAAGGAGGCAGTCACCTTGCCAATTCATGAGATTCTTTATGATCACATGATTGACTTATGGGAGACTCCTCTCACTATCTCTCCTCATTCTCGTAGGTTGGACACTATGTATCGTGTCCCTCCTTGACCTGGTTTTCATAAAACTCAGCTTCCTCACCATTCTATTGTGGTGGAGTCAGCTATGAAAAAGATAAAGAGTGCAAAAAGACACTCCTCTGCTCCTCCAGGAAGAGAATGCAGGACCTTGGATGGTTTTGGTAGGAAAATCTTCCAAGCCAGTATGCTCATTGCCAGAATCAACTCCTATAGTCTTTATATGGGAATGTTTCTGAAAGAAGTTGCAGATAAGCTGCACACTTTCCTCCCTTTTCTTCCAGAGGATAAAAGGGAAGAATTTCTTATTTGGCTTAAGCATACTCAAGATATTTCAAAGTTTTCCAACCGTGCAGCTTTTGACTCCTTTGAGGGTGCCAGCAGAGCTTCGGCCATTGCCATAGCTGCACGCAGAATTGCTTGGCTCCAAGCTTCTGATCTAGAATCTTGGGTCCAGGATGGCTTGGGAAATCTTCCCTGTACAGGAGAAAACCTGTTTGGCAAAGATTGGCAAATAAAAGCCACTCAAATGGATGCAGAAAATTCTGCTTTGGATAGACTTTCAAAGTCAACCTCCATTCCTGCCAAGAAAAAACCTTTCAAGAAGTCTTTTTTCAAGAAAGGCAGATTCCCTCCTGCTTCTGGCCAACAATCATCTACAGGTCGTTTTGCTGCTAAGCGTCAGCAACCTAAACAGGCCAGGCCTAAGCCTACAGGGGCTGCTGCAACTCAGCAGACCCAGCCTCCTCAGGGCTTTTGACTTGATGCTAGAGAACCTAGCCTTTCTGGCTCTGAAACAGCCAGAGCCTCTCACCATTCCAGGAAGGTTAGCTCATTTTGCTCCCAGATGGGAGCAAATTACAGCAGAGCAGTGGACCCTCTCCATCATAAGGGAGGGCTACAAACTTCATTTCTCAAACCTTCCTCCTCACACCATGGTGAGACATTTCAATTCTCCAACATCTCTCCTCGACCTTCTAGGTCAGGAGGTGGCTGCCCTTCTTGCCCAAGGGGCAATAGAAGAAGTACCTCTTCTTCAACAAGGGTCAGGGTTTTACTCCCCCTACTTTCTGATCCCAAAGAAAACAGGGGGCTACAGACCCATATTAGATCTCAGAGAATTGAACAAATTTCTATGCAAGGAGAAATTCAAGATGCTTTCTCTGGGCACTCTCCTTCCATACCTTCAGAGTCAGGATTGGCTTTGTTCTCTAGATCTCAAGGATGCGTACACACATGTCCTTATCCAACCATTTCACAGAAGGTTCCTCCGTTTTCTTTTCCAAGGAAAGCAATACCGATACAGGGTGCTTCCTTTCGGTCTGGCCTCTGCTCCAAGAGTGTTCACCAAATGCATGGCAGTAGTAGCTGCATTTCTACGCACTCTGGGAATATTTGTATTCCCATACCTGGACGACTGGCTCATCCGAGCTCCATCTCAGTCAGAGGCCCAGACTTCCCTGGACTGCACAAGGCGCATTCTGCAGTATCTGGGACTTGTGGTGAACCTCCCAAAGTCCCAGCTCACCCCTACTCAGTCCCTAGAGTTCATAGGGGCCTGGCTAGATACTACCACTGCAAGGGCCTATCTTCCTCAGGCCCGTTGCCTACGCCTAGTGCAGTTAGCCTCCCAGATTCAGTCAAAGAGCCATTTAACTGTCCAGGAGATGCTACAACTGCTAGGCCACATGGCATCCACAGTGCATGTGGTCCCCTATGCTCGCCTTCACATGAGAGCAGCTCAATGGACTTTGTCCACCCAGTGGACTCAAGCATCAGGGGCTCTGTCAGACAAAATAGCAACCTCCAGGCGCCTCTTTTGGTCTCTCCAGTGGTGGAAGTCCACCCAAAATCTGTTGCTGGGGTCCCCCTTCCAACAGTTGTTGCCCCAGGCAACCCTCACAACAGATGCCTCCCAAACAGGTTGGGGAGCTCATCTGCAAGATCTCTCCACTCAGGGCACTTGGTCTCCACAGGAGACCTCTCTACATATCAACCACTTGGAGCTCCGAGCAGTTTTTCTAGCTCTCAAGGTCTTCCATACCCTGCTCAGCTACAAGACAGTCCTCATTCATACGGACAATCAGGTAGCCATGTTTTACATAAACAAGCAAGGAGGAACTGGCTCTCTGTCGCTTTGCAATGAAACTTTAAGATTGTGGGCCTTCGCCAGAGAGCATCAAATCCATCTCCTGGCCGTATACCTTCCAGGAATCCAAAACTCTTGGGCAGACAGACTCAGTCGAGTTCTGCTTCCACACGAATGGTCCCTGCACATGGACCAGGTACTCAGAATCTTTCAAGAGTGGGGAACCCCGGACATAGACCTCTTTGCAAGTCCGTGGAATGCCAAACTTCCCCGGTTCTGTTCCAGAATTCCGTGTCAGGGAGTTCAGGCCAAGGATGCCTTCCTCCTTCACTGGGGTCAAGACTTCCTGTATGCCTTTCCACCCATTCCCTTAATACCCAAGACTCTGTTCAAGCTCCAGAGGGATCAAGGATCTATGATCCTCATAGCTCCACGCTGGCCACGCCAAGTGTGGTACCCTCTACTTCTGCATCTCTCTCAAGCTCCCTCCCTAGACTTGGGAGCTGCTCCAGACCTTCTGTCCCAGGAGGAGGGGACTTTGTGGCACCCAAACCCCAAGTCCCTTCACCTCAGAGCTTGGTTGCTGAAGGCCTAGACCTTCAAGGTTGGAATCTTTCTCAGCAGGTGAAGGATATCCTCCATGCTTCCAGAAAACCTTCTACTAGACGTTCCTATGCTTTTAAATGGAAAAGATTTTCCATTTGGTGTACTGAGAAGGGTCTTGACCCTCTAGCACTACCTTTGAATTCTCTATTGGAATATCTCCTGCATCTCTCCAAAGCAGGCCTTAAGACGAATTCAGTAAGGGTCCATTTGAGTGCTATTGCAGCATCCCTTAAGCCTATCAATGGACAGCCTATTTCCTCTCATCCTCTTATTGCAAGATTCATGAGAGGCCTAACTTTAACTAAACCTCCCATTAGGCCTCCTCCGGTGGCATGGGACTTAAATCTGGTTCTTGGTCAGCTTATGAAGCCACCTTTTGAACCCTTAGCCACCACCTCCTTGAAATTTCTTTCCTGGAAGGTTATTTTCCTCATTGCAGTCACCTCAGCTCGCCGCATCAGTGAACTGCAGGCCTTAGTGGCTAATCCACCTTATACAAGGTTCCATCATGATAAGGTAGTCCTTAGGACCAATCCACACTTTATGCCTAAAGTGGTCTCACCTTTTCATCTTAATCAAGAGGTGTATTTACCTGTCTTTTTTCCAGGTCCTCATGCATCAAGTGCAGAGAGGAATCTTCATACCCTGGATTGTAAGAGAGCTCTTGCCTTTTACTTAGAAAGGACACAGCAACATAGAAAGTCTTCTCAACTCTTTGTTGCTTTTGATCCCTCTCATTTGGGACTTCCAGTCTCTAAGAGGACACTGTCCAATTGGATTGCTCAGTGTATTTCTTTCGCCTACCAGAGTAAGAACCTTTCTCTGGAGGGCCATGTCACAGCTCATAATGTGAGGGCCATGGCCACCTCTATGGCTCATCTAAATTCTGTGTCCATCGACCAGATCTGTCGAGCGGCCACCTGGGCCTCGGTTCATCAGCGAAGAGACCGGAGCTGTGAGCAGGAGCCCCTCCTCCCTCCCATTGCCTGCCTATGAGAAGCCAGCATCAACGGCTGAAATCGCAGCTTCGGGGGCGCTCAGGAGATCAGCGAAGAGACCGGAGCTGTGAGCAGGAGCCCCTCCTCCCTCCCATTGCCTGCCTATGAGAAGCCAGCATCAACGGATGAAATCGCAGCTTCGGGGGCGCTCAGGAGATCAGCGAAGAGACCGGAGCTGTGAGCAGGAGGCCCTCCTCCCTCCCATTGCCTGCCTATGAGAAGCCAGCATCAACGGCTGAAATCGCAGCTTCGGGGGCGCTCAGGAGATCAGCGAAGAGACCGGAGCTGAGAGCAGGAGCCCCTCCTCCCTCCCATTGCCTGCCTATGAGAAGCCAGCATCAACGGCTGAAATCTCAGCTTTGGGGGCGCTCAGGAGATCAGCGAAGAGACCAGAGCTGTGAGCAGGAGCCCCTCCTCCCTCCCATTGCCTGCCTATGAGAAGCCAGCATCAACGGCTGAAATCGCAGCTTCGGGGGCGCTCAGGAGATCAGCGAAGAGACCGGAGCTGTGAGCAGGAGCCCCTCCTCCCTCCCATTGCCTGCCTTGAGAAGCCAGCATCAACGGATGAAATCGCAGCTTCGGGGGCACGCCCGCGCCTTGCGGGTCCGCGCCTGAGGGCCTCGCCAGAGGGCCCTTTGGCGTGGCCCTTAGGCGTTGGTCCGTGGCGTTCATCCTGAAGTGAGCATTGAAATTGTGGACTGGATTGTCATACGCTCATATTATGGTAACCTGCTGTTCCTCTTCTTTTCTCTACCTATTCTTTTGACTGTTTCTGTCCTCTACTCTGTCCTATCTTACAAATGGCGTTCCTTTCATATTTCCGCAAATGATATATTATTGTAAACTGCTCTAATGCTTCTGCCTGAGCGGTATATCAAATTTAAAATAAATAAAAAATAAATAAAATAAAATACCTTCACAGCCCATTACTGTTTGGACAAGGACTCCCGCCGGGATGCCTTGTTTGGTCAGGCTGTTCTCAAACACCTGTTCCATGCTTAATCAACTCCTGCCCTCCTTCCCTGGATGGATGCCTGAGATCCATAGGGGGAGGTAGAGCCCTTCTCAGGGTCTCATAACCTTGGGGATCTCCCAGGCATCTCTAGCTAGGGAGTCCCCATATGTGAAGACTCATTCCTGCTTGTTCCTGGAGATAGCACAGTTACTTACCTGTAACAGGTGATCTCTGGGAACAGCAGGAATAAGTCTTCACAACCCACCCACTTCCCCTAGGAGTTGTATCTATCTTTCTTTCCTTTCCTCTCTCTCTTTGTCTCAGCTTTAAAACTCGAACTGGGGAGAGGCGGTTAGGAAAGGCGGGAAGGCAGCGCGCAGACGCTGTGGGATGCTCCCAAAAGCTTTCCTTTTTTGGGAAGCTGGGGAGCGTTCCCGCGCAGGCTCCGTCGGTACCGACGTACCCATATGTGAAGACTTATTCCTGCTGTTCCCAGAGATCACCTGTTACAGGTAAGTAACTGTGCTTTGCATGCGGCCAGGCACATCAGTGGCTCCCGATCCCGTGATTGGGTGAAGAGCCACGGCTTGAGCAGAGGACTGCAGCACTGTGACAGCGCTCCCGTGAGGTTTTTATCCCGGTACAGAGAGCGCAGGGATTGCGGCAGCTAGTGCGTCAATTCCTGCTAAGGAAGGCTCTGACAGTGTGGCATTATCTTCAGCTGCGCAGGACCACGGCAGCAATTCTCGACCTCGTGCCATGGGCGAGAGCGCACATGCGGCTGCTACAGAGAGTGCGCTGCTGTGCGGGTGGTCACTTCAGCGACATCCCTTGTCACAGAAGCTGCCATCTCATGGTATAGGGGCAGGCCCCAGGGAGTATCTTTGGGAGTGCACCCGGATGTCATATGGTTTCTGAAAGCGGTTAAGCTTATCTGCCCTCACTTATTTCACTACTTATTTGTTACTCTTGTGAGTCTGCTTTGTCAGTAGGTCACTGGGCCTGGAAGGAGAAGCCAGTTGCACAAGTACACTGATGTCATCAAAAGATGACATGCTCAGTCTCCAAGCTGCTAGAGGAGGTTGACTACCCAGAGGTATGGGACTGGACTGGAGTTCCTCAAGGAACGCTAATTAGCAGGTAAGGTCTAATTTCACTTTTCCTGACCAGAAGGGCATCTCCCTGCATGCAGCAGAGGAGGGAAGGAATAGGAGATGAATGGAGGACTGGCTTACATGTATCTCAGGTGACACCTTGACTAACCAATTTATTGAGTCATGAGTATTTGAAGACAAGAGGTCACTTGGTCACATACTAACAACTCCCAGCCAAGAGGAAGTCAGCAGTGACAATGCCCTATGCATCCCAGTAAGAGGTAACAAGACAGAACTGAGGAAAAAAGCAAACTCAGCTTAAAAATATCCTTTTAAATTCTTTGTGGCAGGGCCCAGTGAGCGTTCAGGGTAATGGTTAAGAGAGAGGTTTTCTTTCTTTTTGTTTTGAAAACTAATTTCCAAACCACGGGAACCTGAAACAGATGAAAATAAGTAGCTTTATTTACAACTGAGAGCAGATTCAATCTAGGGATTCGTGCATAGGACTTAGCAACCTCGCTGAATGTATAACCAGGGCAGAGCTATGGTTTCATGGGGGGGGGGGGCATCTCTCTGGAACCAGCTGGTTTTGTGATGGAGCCGAGGTGGTGGGTGAATGGTGCAGTTCTCTCAGCTGATGCATGGGAAGAAGACAGGCCAGGTGACGGAGCAGCCCTAAAAAAGAAAGAGAGACCCATGGACTCCAATGAGGGATCTGTTAAAAAAAATTAATAACTCATCCCCCCCCCCACCCCCATGGGACAGAAGAGCTACAGATAAGAGACAGCTAAATCTTGTTAAAAGACAACCCTTCCAGGCAGGCAGAGATGGAATAAAACAAAGAAAAACAACCAGTGAGGGTTACTGAATAACTCAGGATTTGGATCACTACAACTAATCAGTATCAGAATTGTAGGAAAAACCTTTACAGATTAAAACTGTCCTGGTGACAAGTCACTGTGTGAACACAAGAGCAGTAAATTTGTACACATGGCTGCATCTGGCTAGGTGAGACTCCTGGGCTTGTTGCTGTTCTCCAAGTCTGCTTTAGCCCCTCTCCCCACCCCACCCCACCCATCCAAAGACACTCACTTCTCATTCCCTGCTTATTATTCGCATGCCAGCTTCCCATCAAAGCTGGAGAGGCAGACGGCAAAGGCCTGCAGGGCGCAGAGAGGGTAGCTGTAGTCCATGGTGAAGACGTCCTCTGTTACTCGTCCAAACTGCATCACAATGTACTCCGCTGGAGGAGGGGTGAGGGTATAGAGAGGAGGGAGATAATATTATTTCACTCAACATGTAATCAAATTTTGGAATTCATTACCAGAGGATGTAAGTAAAAGCTGTTAGTGTAGCTGGGTTTAAAAGAGATTTGGATGAGTTTCTGGAGGAAACGTCCATAAACCATTAAAGTGGACTGGGGAAATCCACTGCTTATCCCTGGGTTAAGCAGCATGGAATCTCTCAACCTTTTGGTAACCTGACAGGTACTTGTGGCCTCAATTGGCCATAGTTGGAAATAGGATACTGGGCTTGATGGACCCTCAGTCTGACCTAGTATGGAATATCTTATATATAGTCCTTCATACTAAGCAGCACAATCCTGTATCTTGTTCCTCCAACATCCTCCTAATAAACATTATCTTGGTATTCCTAAGACCACTTCAGGAGGGGTGATGTTCTCTGGATTCCCCCATGTTCCCCACCCTCCTATGTCCTGCATTACTGTTCTTCCTCCCCGCCCCCTTTTCTCTTTCTTTGCTAAATTTCTCGGACACTTACGGTCGTCAGCGTGAATGATCTGGAAGTTCTTCACTGAGGCCAAGGTGACTCTCCCGTGGAAGTTAAGAACGTAGCTCTGAGTCTCCTCATTCCAGGATGGTGCCTTGTTCTGGAGCTCAATAATATTTTCCATGTTCCGGTTCTGGTACCGGGTCAGCAGGGTCTCGTGCTCCTGCCAGAGGGATAGGGGGAAGATGAGTGAGGAAGAATGCGCGCATGTTACGCCCATGTCCATCTCCCTCTCAATGTAGCAGCCGTGCCCCTCGCACTCACATTTCTGGGCCGGATGCTGACCCGTTCCTGCTCCGTGGTCATACTAGGAATGATGATGGTCATCTTCCGAGGTCTGAATCCCAAAACATTGGTTTCCTGCAGGAGAAAATATGCAGGTTAGTGCCCGCAGGGTGACCGGCATTTCTGACTGGAGTCGGATTCATTACTCACGTAGCACACGGCCACCAACTCCTGCCGGAGAGATTCTCGTTCCTGGACGAAGGGCTTGGTGTCTGGATTTACTCCGTTATCAAACACTGTGAATCTGGTGCCAAGCATGTTGGAACTGAAAACAGAGAGGAGAGACACCGCATAAAAGCTCACTGCGCTTCTCGTTTCTGAACTTCTTATGTTAGGGTTTTGGTGGTTTATCTGGAAAGCAATTGGGGGTGCAGAAGAATGGTTGGATGCAGATATGGGAAAGGGGTGGTCTGAGGTCTGCAGAATGTGTCGACAGAGAGACTCAGATGGCTGAAGTCGTAGGTGATTGGACAGATGAACACATGGGAGTGGAGGATACTCACCGGACTTTCCCAATGAAACTGGTCCCACCCCGAGAAAGGTCTGTCGGATCTACAGAGATCAGATAATTGGACGTCTTACTTTTCTTCCTCTTTCTCCCAGCCATTAGGAAAAGCTGCAGTGGAAGAGGAAATGGTCAGTGGCAACAGAAGGTGGTCTCGTGTGGCCTGCTCAGCAGAAGATTCTGGGTTTAATTCCGGGGTTTAGATTATTCACTCTCTGGATCAGCTGAAGCTGCAGATGGTGCTGGGAATCTCAGGGCCTGCGACTGCAAGTCTTTGGTGAGACTCGGTGTGATGGCTGTGCCCCATGAATTGGAAGGGAAGGTTAAACGGGGCAAAAAAAATCTGCGTGCTTATGATTGTAGCCTTATGTGCTAAATTCCAGCCCCATTTCCAAAATACAAAAAGAATGAGCAAGACCTGGTTTTGGGCACTGACCCTCCTGCCATCCTCCCTTTCCAGCTGCAGGTAGTAGGTGGGAAAGATGCCTTTGTCCATGCCCTTCCTGTCCCTGGTGATGCGACACTGCAGCGTCATGCCCTGGGGTGCGGGGCGGAAAGCAAACTCTTCCAGATCATCGATGTCCAAGGAGACTACAGGCTGGCAGTCATCGTCCTGAGCACAAGAGGTGGAGATGAGATCTTGGGATGCAACTGAGGCCGATGAAACTATGTGCGCTGTAAGCATCTGTTCAAATACTCAACTCTTTGGATATGTTCAGCACATGATGGAACCATGACGGATCTGCTAATTAGCTAAACGTTTGTCCAAACCACTCGCCTTAGTCTGAGCCTTATGGAAGCTAAGTACCATGAGCTGACTTGCATAACTCCACAACCATGAGCTACCTTACCTTGCTGGAGACAGAGGAAGAGCTGACATAGATGCCATTGTTTAAAACATTGGAGTCTCTTTCTGGGTCGTCTTTCTCAGCTTCCTCTCCTTCCTCCTCTTCCCCCTCGCTTTGGGTCTTGCTCCTTCCTCTGTCTGGGTGGGAGATGAGAAATGTTAAAGGGAGAAAGCCACTGCTGCTATCGAGTCGGTGCCATGCCACTAAGGCGTCAGATGCACCCAGCATGTCCTAAAGGTTTCAAGTGGGGAAAAAAACATAAAATCAATCTCAGGCTCACAATGGTGATGAGCAAGGGAACAGACTCAACATCAAACAGAGAGGAAGAAATGGGGGTGTGAAGAAACCATCATACACTACTGATCAAATGAAAAAAAATACATAATCCCAGGAGTCCACCACCAAATCTGAAAGCCTAACGGTTGACCTGGCATCAGCATGCTATAGCATAGTAGTCTGGGCCTAGATTTGTGCAGAATTTGTTTGATTTTGTCGTGGTGTTGGGCGATCGTTGCCTTGGCCTGATTTTGGCCTGGTCTACCTGTGTCTTGCAGAACTTCATCCGGAGGCAGGTCCGTGCATAGCTCCTCTGTGTCAATAAGTGGTGCCCGGACAACCTCATCCCACATCATGACTAAGGGCAACAATACACAGCTAATGAGCAGGCCTTGATCACAACCTCTTGTAGCACAATGGAAATGAAGATCAAACTCCCGGCCCAAAAAATAGTAACACTACAGGGCACACTGACATCATTTTTGACCTGAATTCTTACTTCAGCTGGAATTCTGCACGCAATCATTTTGAAATTTACACTTTTTTGTGATATTTTATTTCTGTATTGAACTTTTAAATTAAGCATCACTCAAAAAGAATATGCTTTGTTAGTCTGACAAACTAAGCATTCAGGATTATGCATTGTTCAGGTCTTTGACACAGAAGTTTGAATTTTGTGTTCAGAATGCTAACAGGAGTAAATTTTGGAAAACCCATAGGCATAGTTATGGGCTGTGTTGTCATCAGCGGTGTGACCTCTGACCCCATCCCCGCTTTGCTTTGCTCTGCTCCTCCTCTGTTGTCAGTTGCTTGCTTTGCTCAGCAGGGGATTCCTCAGCCTAATTCATCACTAAGATATTATGCTGGAAACATCTGTAAACCATCTCTTGAAATATTGCGGCATCACTTGCTCCAAGAGCTCCTGCTCATATAAATGGGAAAATGCAGGTATTCATTATGAGATTGTACGTAGCATCCCTGCCAGGAGCTCCGATATATGCGGACAGCAAGGTCACTGTAATATACATCATGATACCAAAGTCTGTAATAAGATAAGGCACTCTGGGAGGTGTGGATAGGAGGGATCTAGCAGAGCTTGAAGAATTTGGCAGCTGAGATGTAATGCTAGAAAATTAAGTGTCATGCATTTGGGCTGCAAAAACCCAAGGGAGTGGTTCAGTATAGCGGCCGAAGTACTTGGGGGGGGGGTGACATTTTCTGATGATCTTAAGGTGGCTAAAGAGATTTTTAAAAAAACGGTGACAGTGAAAGCCAGAAGGATACTGGGTGCATAGGGAGAGGAATAGCAGCAGGAAGGAAGACGTGATGATGTCTCCAGATGTCTCTAATGAAACATCATTTGGAGTATAGTGTGCAATTCTGGAGACCGCACCTTCAAAAGGGTAAAAAGAAGATGGAGTCGGTGCAGAGGGTGATTAACAAAATGGAGTGGGCTTCGTCAGAAGGCATATGGGGTCAGACTTAAAGATCTCAATATGTATACTTTGGAGGAAAAGCAGGAGAGGGTATATTATAGAGATGTATAAATAACTGGAGTGGCGAAATAGCCTAATGGTTAGAGCACTGGCTTGGGGGCCAAAAGACCAGGGTTTAATTCCCACTATCACTCCTTGTGGCCTTGGGCAAATCACTTAACCCTCCATTGCCTCAGAAAAATCCAAGTTATCAATGTCCCTGTCTAATATACATTACCAAGCTTAAGTTACAATGTAAACTGCTTTGTCTAAAAAGAGAAATTTTACTTACCGTTAATTTCCTTTCCTGCTAGACTGGACCAGACAAATGGGTTATGCACGCCTGCCAGCAGATGTTGGAGACAAGGAAAAGATAAACTATGCCATGACATCATCACTGACATAAAACCCTGGCACAGCTAGGGGTCCCCTCAGTACTTCTCGTAGCAAGCAATGGAAGGCATGAGGGACCCTGAACAATGGAACTATATACAGGAGACATATTGATGTCACAAACTGTGTATAGAAACACTGCGAGAACAGTATACACAGACTGCAGATTCCACAGAACGTGGAAATAAGACCAGTGTAAGCCCAACACCAGGCTAAAGGGAGGGTCCTGGAATGATCTAGCAGGACTCCAGGAAAGGACATCAACGGTAAGTAAAACGTCTCCTTCCAGGTCCTGCTGCTAGACCAGTCCAAACAAATGGGATGTACCAAAGCTATTCCCTCTCCAGGTGGGATGAGAGCACAACGTATCACACCTGATCCAAACCCGGTGGCCGTCTGAGCATGTACGTCCAGATGGTGATGCTGAGCAAAGGTAGACAGATGTCCATTAGCCGACTCAGCCCAAGAAACTGCTTGCACTCTGGTCAAGTGGGCTTAAGCCCCTGGGTCAGAAGATGGCCCTGCAGATTATGTGGAGGTAATTGTTTCACAAATCCAGAAACCAAGGGTCACTTTAGACGCCGCATGGCCGTTGCGGGGCCAGGCAAAGAGAACAGAGAAGTGATCGGAGAGTCGGAAGGGATTCGTCGCCTCCAGGTGGTGTAACCGGACTTGACAGACATCAACATACTGAAAGCCTTTATCAGGCCTGGAACACTGCTCGGGAGAGAAGGCCGGTAAGGACAGGACCCGATTGACATGAAAGTGGGAGAGAACAGGCAGTAAGAAGGAAGGGATGGGCCACAGAATGCTGCCCTCAGGTGAAAATGTCCAGAAGGAATCACGACAAGAAAGCACATGCAACTCTGAGATGTGCCTTGCGGAAGTGATCGCCATGAGAAACCATTTTGAGAGAGAGAGATCCTTGACGGCACATTTAAGGGGCTCAAAGGGGGATTGCATGAGAAAGAAACAGCCAAAGAACCATCCCAAGTAGGAACCACAGGTCATACTGGAGCCTGAGGGCACATGCTCCCTGCAGAAACTGACAGACATCCTGGTGCGCAGGGAGGGATTGGCTCCCCACTGGGCTGCAGAAGGAAGAAAGAGTTCCCGCTTGCACTCTAAGAGAGATCCAAGCAGGACCTTTAATGAGCCTGTCCTGAAGAAAGGTGAGACTAGCCAGAAGCAAGACTCGTCATGGGGTAGGTGGTGCTGTCGACACCAGGATTCAAAAAGAGACCACAGGGTAGTAGACTGTTGACACACATTTAGCAATATGGTTACCATGGCCGCTGAATAGCCCTTACATCTCAAATGGTGCCTTTCAATGGCCAAGCCATAAGCCCTGACGCAGAAGGCCCTGCTGAGCCTCGAGATGCAGAGGTGTCTCGATGCACCATATCTGCGTACCAGGAGCACCAAGGCCAGTCCGGAGCCACCAGAATTAGAAGACACAGGTGGTGCTCGATCCAGTGGAGGAGGCAAAGAATCATAGCCCAAGGAGAAAACATATAGAGGAGAAAATCCCTGGGCTAGGGTTGGACCAGTGCATCCAGGCAGCTAGTCCCGATCCCTCTGCAGCAACTGAAGAAGGTGGGAACCTTGGCATTCGCTTTGGTCACCATGAGATCCATTCCCAGAGTACCCCACTAATGGACGATACGGTGAACGCCCAAGAGGCAAGCTATCATTCCCCGGGATCGAGAAGGTAATGGCTGAGAAAATCAGGCTCCAGATTTCTGCCCAACACATTGTGGGGGAAGACAATGGCTATTAGGTGCAATTTGGCCTAAGGAAAGATCAGGGACATCTCCCTCGCCACTCTGTGACACTTAATGCTGCACTGGCGATTGATGTAGGCCACCATCGTGGCATTGTCGGATAGGACTCGCACCGCCTGCCCATGGAGCAGGCGATGAAAATGGAGTAAGGCTAAATGGACGGCCCTCACTTCGAGGTGACTGATGGCCCAACAGGCCTCAACCAAGGTCCAGAGTCCTTCAGCCGTATGACCCTGGCAGTGTGCTTCCCAGCCCGACAAACTGGTGTCAGTAGTTAGGAATACCCAGGATGGGGCCTCGAGGGGCATACTCTTCAGCAAGTTAGTGGGAGAAGCCCACCACCGAAGATTGCGTTGGACTGCTAGGGGAAGCGGAAGGAGGATTCGGTAGTTCTGCGAACACGGAGACCAGCAAGAAAGCAGGGCCTGTTGCAGGAGGTACATGTGAGCTCGCGTCCATGGCATAAGGTCCAAGGTGGCAGCCAATCCCAAGCTGTGGAGATGGAAACTGCTTGAAAACAGCGGAGCTGATGTTAGAATTTAGTCCATTGCTCCCATGTCAGGAAGATCCTGCCGCTCTGAATGTCGAAGCATGCGCCAAGAAACTCTAAGGATTGAGACAGGGTGAGACAGCTCTTGCTGCAATTGATTACCCAACCAAGTTGCTCTAAGATCTGCATGGAGAGATGAAGAAGGCATCCTTGATGAATCTGGCACATTCGAGAATATAACTGTAACTGTGCTGTATGATGTTGAGCACCCAGCGATCTGTGGTCAATAGGGCCCATTCGTGGAAGAAGTGCCAAAATCAGCTTCCCATCTGTGGAAGGGCTGAATGGGCCCCTGCCCTGTCAATGGGAAGAGCGGGAGGAGGGTTTTCCTGCAGTCTAACCCTGGGAGTAGGGGTGACAACCCCCGTGAAAGAAGTGTGACCGAGTCAAAGATCCGGATGTCTGTTTGTGAGGTCGATACCTTTGGGAATCGCAGAACTGCTGCCATGAGGAGGACGCCCCAGAGAAGGAAGATGAATGCTTGTTAGAACTTTTGGACTTACCCCCTGGTAGGTGCTGGGGCTAGACCTTCCCAAGAGCCTCGACGAGCTTCTTGAGGTCTGCCCCAAATAGGAAGCCTCCCTTAAATGGAAGCTTGGCTAAACGGCCCTTGGAGGCCCCATCGGTTGACCAGTTCTGCAGCCAGAGCCAGCAACGTGCCACAGTGACTGACATTATCCTGCAGGCAGAAAGGCGCAGCAGGTCATAAAAGGCATCCACCAAGAAGGCTGCCAAGGCAGGTTGAATTGTCATCTTCTGGAAGCAACTGCATCCAGTGGAGGAGGATGCGGGCATCCAAGCTGCTACAGGTCAATGTTTGCAATGCCAGGGAGGAGGCAGAAAAAGTCATCTTAACAAGACCCTCGGCCTTGCGATCCTGCAGGTCCCTGAGGGCCGCTCCACTCTCCACTGGGATAGTGGTGCGCTTGGTGACAGCAGTGATGAGGGCATCCACTTTGGGGAAGCACAACCATCGGGACGTTCCATTCCACGTGACCATTTACTGGAATTTGGCAGGGAAGGGAAAAGCTTTGGATGGCTTCTTGAAACTCACTAGAATGGGGTCGGCCATAGAAGAAGGAGTGGAGTCAGCCCCATCCAGAATGCCAGCTCCTTCATATTTTGAGAAAGGCTAGGAATCTCTTTGTGGCGACAGAGGCATACTACTGTGGCCTCGCCGTGGTCCTCTACTGTGGACAGTTCACCCTTCTCATCCTCAAAACTTGGGGAGATGAAGAAGATGGAGAGGTAGCCTCGAAATCTTCGTTGTCACCTGAGTCATCTTCTTCCCTAATGGCCACCTTAGGAAGATGGGATGTGACCCGGTTCGAATCCAAAGCACAGGGGCACTTGGGGGCACTGCCCGTGATGGGTGCCGGTCTGGGCTGAGCCAAAGAGAGATCCTCATCCCCTTTCCAGAAGCTCCAGTCATGTTGTAACAGCAACGAGAACTCAGCTGCAGTTGGGTCTACGGCTTGTTGTTGTGGGAGGAGAAGGGTGGGTGGGGACCATATATATCCCCTGCAGTGGAGCTGGATTGCAAGGATGGTTTCAAAGTAGGAGATAGCCTGGGAGATGCTGGGGCCAGAGAAGAAGGGCCCCCCGATGAGGCATCCATCCCGGGGGCACGTGGAGGCCGACAATGTTTCCTGGGGTGAGCAGCACATGCAGAACAAAGCTGATTAATGAGCATGTGCTGCTTTTTCCCATAGCCCAAGCACCTCGGGGAACTGGCCGGCATAGCTCCAGACATTTTCAGAGGCCGAAAATGGCACCAAGGCGGCAGTAGCAGGGTGGGGAACAGGCCACGGCAAGCATACTCACTGTTAGATGCAGTGGCTCCAGCCGCCAGCAGCAATGATCAGCATGGTCAACGGGAAGAGGTGAGGGCAGTGATCTGCTGCGTCCTAAGAGACACAGCTCCCATCTGTAGAGGCACGGAAGATCGAGGGAGCGGGGGGAGTACAGGAGGACTTATCAGTCATGAGCTAAGGCAGAGGTCCCCAACTCCAGTCCTGGAGGGCCAAACACCATTCAGGTTTTCAGGCCGTCCCTAATAAATATGCATGAGATGTATTTGCATGCACTGCCCCCGTTGTATTCAAATGTATCTCATGCATATTCATTAGGGGCAGCACCTGAATGGTGTTTGGCCCTCCAGGACTGGAGTTGGGAACCTCTGAGATAAGGCCTTGAAGCAGATCCAACGCAGGAGGATATTGTTCTCTTCAGAGTCTCTAAAAGTGTTTTTCTTTTTTAATTTTTCATACTGCGCTCTTTAGAATCAGTGCGGTTTACATGTATACTAACAGGTACTTTTTATTCCCTTGTCCCCAAAGGGCTCATGATCTAAGTGTACCTGAGGCAATGGAGGGTTAAGTGGCTTGCCCAAGGCCACAAGGAGTGGCCATGGGACTAGAGACCCCAGTCCCTCTGGCCTGAAGTTGCTTGTCCCCATGCAGGAATTGAACCCCTGGCCTTCTGGTCTGAGGTAACCTGTCCCAACCATTGAGCCACTCCTCCCTCTTAATAAAGAGAAAGGATTTAAACTAAAGCAAAAAAGGGGTAAAAGTCCTAGGGTCCCTCAGAGGGAACCTCACAATCCCATGCCCCAATCAAGCTGCACTGGCTCTCTTAGCCAGGAGCTAGCCCCAAAGGAGACCCACTGGGACAGGGTATTTCTCATACCCCCTCCCAGGATCTGAGGTGGCCCAGCTGAAGGGAACCAGCGGAAGTCTGGATACTGTGCCATACAGGAGATCCACCGTCTGCTGAGATGGAGAAAAGTACTGGGGGGACCCCTAGCTGTGCCAGGGTTTTATGCCAGTAATGAAGCAATGGTGAAGAGCTGGCTGTGAAACGATCCACTAGAAGCTAAGTGTTGAGAAATGTTTTGATAAAAGCAAAGCTTTCAATAGTGGCTTTAGAAGTTTCCATAGTGAACTTTAGGGTTGGCACCTTTTTGCTTCATTACCACTGGACAATATGTATTGAAGGTCATTGATGCTATCAGGCACACCAGTTTGACATGTTACAAAGTCTATAAAAGAGTGCCGAATCAGTCTGAGACCTTCAGTGATATTAAATGTTCTTGAATAACCATAAGAGATAGATTGAAGAAGACTTTGTTCCATATTGATTACACTGAGCGTTTTTTTGATAATAGTTATAGTATTAATCGCTCGGAAGAAGACCATATTTTTTGAGTGATAATGTCATGACATAGTTTAGGGGTTTTTTTCTTTTCTCTGTCTCCAACATCTGCTGGCAGAGGTACATAACCCATTTGTCTGGACTGGTCTAGCAGGAGGACCTGGAAAACCTGTTAAATACCTCTGTGGCATAAATGCACAGGAGAGCCTCTTTCGATTGAAAGAAAGCTTTGGAATGAGGGGGCACAGGATGAAAGTGACAGGGAACAGACTTAGGAGTAATCTAAGGAAATATCTCTACCACCTCTGCTAGGAGTCCATTTCGTGCACCTTTCCATAAAAAAATAAGGACATATCTGAATTCAAGAAAGCATGGGAGATAAGCACAGAGGATATCTAAGGGAAAGGAAGAGCTTGTAGAGCTGAGCAGTTGATTGTGGAGAGGCCATATAGTCTTCATTTGCCATCAGAAATCTTGCAGGTATACACGTTGCTCTCACCTTTCCTGGCTGCCTTCTCTTTCTTCTTGGGCTTTCTCTTCACAGTGGACAAAGGCAATGGGCAATCTCCGGCAGGCTCCATAGCCTCTTCCTCCAGGTGTACAAAGGGGTCATCTCTGCTCATCTCTCGGACCTCATCCGCCAGGATGGCAGAAACAGAGTTGCAGCCTGGGAGGTAAAGGGTGACAGTTAGTTCCTAGCAGGACCTGCACCGAGAACTGTTTGACTGGAATTTCCCAGTGTGAGAACTGCCCTTCAGTGGGCTTACACTCTCTCCCCTCCAAACCCCAAACTTGGATCCAGGCTGTGATTCTGCCCAGAAACCTGGCAACCACAACAACCTCGTGCCCACCTTGCCAGTCCTGCCTCTCTGCCTCTTTCCTGCAGGTTCCTCTGCTGAGGGTGTTTCTGTGCGACCTGCGCGATCTCGATGTGGCTTTGCTGTTGGCACTTTTGATTTCGGAACTTCCAGGGGCTGGAGAGTAGTAAGATAGAAAATAGGTAGGGGGGGGGAGATAAGGAGAAGAGAAATGTTAAAAGAGATGTGGAAAGGTACAGGATTCACCGCATAGTCAGGTTCTGCAATAGCCTGTCAGTAGAAACAGTGTCGGTCCTGAAATAATGAATAAAAGAGCACATTTCCTGGGCGGCAAAACCCATTAAGAGCACAAAGTGCCCCACCCTGGGCATCCTTGTCAACCTTCAAAGATCTGCAGCAGGTCAGGGAAATAAAGCCACCACTTCTCCAGTGTCCACACTGAGGCGGTCACCACTGCAATAGCGCTGTGCACATGGGCTGCTAGTGTCCACCATCCCTCGGTACAAGAGGACTGCCACATTAATTGCACCATATAATGTAAACAGTGCGGGGGGGGGGGGGTGTCCTCATGCACAGCAGGACAGTCTGATTTTTGGTTCCAGGGGCATTTTTTGCAAGAAAGAAACATGGCTTTGTCAAGGCAGAATTGCGCCAGTACACTAAAGCATGTGAGAGAGACCTGCTAATAGCCCTACGTGGGCTCATACGTACGTGACCAGAGAGGGGAGAAGCAACTTTGGAAATAAGAGATCTCTTTTCTCCTCTTATGCTACATTGTTGCTGGGTTGTTGGTTTTTTTTATGGGGGGGGGGGGAGGAGATGAGCCCCACATCAGAAGGCTTCTCTTGCAGCTACCTGGGGTGCCTAAACTAAGTCTGCTGCCCACATCCATCTCCATGTCGCTGGACCCGCTTCCTGCTAGTTAGATTTTAACCAGCGGAAAATAACTGAAAGCCTCTAATGAAGTAAATGTTTACTTGGCCAAGGGCTGACTCTGATCTTGCGGTTTAAACTCTCAGTACGAACACTGTCTTATGTGGCTTGTTTTTCCCCCATTAAATTTAAACCGATGAGTGCAGGAAAGATCACTTAATTCTGTGGCTGGGGTCAACACACCGGTTCTGACCGGTTCTGCTTTCCCTTTGTTCCCTGCTATATTTTTCAAAAATAACAAGAAGGAGACCTGCCTTCCTCAGAGCTGGGGATCAGAGTGGCTTAAGGAGACCTGCCTTCCTCAGAGCTGGGGATCAGAGTGGCTAAAGGAGACCTGCTTTCCTCAGAGCTGGGGATCAGAGCGGCTAAAGGAGACCTGCCTTCTTCAGAGCTGGGGATCAGAGTGCCTTAAGGAGACCTGCCTTCCTCAGAGCTGGGGATCAGAGTGGCTAAAGGAGACCTGCTTTCAGACCTGCTTTCTTCAGAGCTGGACATCAGAGTGGCTAAAGGAGACCTGCCTTCCTCAGAGCTGGGGATCAGAGTGGCTAAAGGAGACCTTCAGAGCTGGGGATTAGAGTGGCTAAAGGAGACCTGCCTTCCTCAGAGCTGGGGATCAGAGTGGCTAAAGGAGACCTTCAGAGTTGGGGATTAGAGTGGCTAAAGGAGACCTGCCTTCCTCAGGCTGAGATCAGTGTATATAAAGGAGCCCTGCCTTCCTCAGAGCTGGGGATCAGAGTGGCTAAAGGAGACCTGCCTTTCTCAGAGCTCGGGATCAGAGTGGATAAAGGAGACCTGCCTTCCTCAGAGCTGGGGATCAGAGCGGCTAAAGGAGATCTGCCTTCCTCAGAGCGGCTAAAGGAGACCTGCCTTCCTCAGAGCTGGGGATCAGAGTGGCTAAAGGAGACCTACCTTCATCAGAGTGGCTAAAGGAGACCTGCCTTCTTCAGAGCTGGGGATCAGAGTGGCTTAAGGAGACCTGCCTTCCTCAGAGCTGGGGATCAGAGTGGCTAAAGGAGACCTTCAGAGCTGGGGATCAGAGTGGCTAAAGGAGACCTGCCTTCCTCAGAGCTGGGGATCAGAGTGGCTAAAGGAGACCTGCCTTCCTCAGAGCTGGGGATCAGAGTGGCTAAAGGAGACCTGCCTTCCTCAGAGCTGGGGATCAGAGTGGCTAAAGGAGACCTTCAGAGCTGGGGATCAGAGTGGCTAAAGGAGACCTGCCTTCTTCAGAGCTGGGGATCAGAGTGGCTAAAGGAGACCTGCCTTCCTCAGAGCTGGGGATCAGAGTGGCTAAAGGAGACCTGCCTTCCTCAGAGCTGGGGATCAGAGTGGCTAAAGGAGACCTGTCTTTCCTCAGGCTGAGATCAGTGTATATAAAGGAGACCTGTCTTTCCTCAGGCTGAGATCAGTGTATATAAAGGAGAGCTTTCACTCTTGCTGGCGCTGGTGCCTCTGGAAATAAGGGGTTAATCGTTCTGTTCCTTGTGCGGGAGAGCCCAGCACCGGCCTCTCCGCCTGGGTTCTGCTCTAGGTTAAACAGCACTATGCTCTTACCTGATTTGGGTTTCTCCGTTCTGACTGCAACCAGTTCCTTCTGCTTGCTGAGAGGCTCAGTGTCCTCCAGGGTGGTCTCCTCCAGGTCTAAGTCTAACATCTCTGAGCAGGAAACATTGGGGGCAATAGGGTGGCAAGCAAATTAGAAAAGGGGGGGGAGAACAAAATGAAATATTAGAATTCTGCATCAATTTAAGATCAGATGAAATATACAGTATATTTCTTTATCCCTCGCCTGGGAATGGAAATGGCAGTCAGCCTTCTGATTGGTTGCTGTGGTCGGGACTAGTCTAGCCCTGAGCTCGGCTTTAGGACAGACTCCTTTCGGAGGAACCCTATTCCCCTGATAGGCAATCCTACGTTTAAACTCAGAGATAGACAGAATGAAGTATACAGGCCTGAGCAGAGACTCCCCACCCCCACACCCTTACTCCCAGTTCATAACATCCAGCTAAAGGACAGAGCCCAACTCTCTCTTCCTTCCCTCTCTCCCCCCCCCTCTACACCCATCTCCCGCCATTCGTTCTCCGCACACCCTTTCCTTATCTTCCTCTCGTCCTCCCTCCATTGTTCCGCTGCCCCCTCCTCTCTAGTTCCCAGTCCTCTCCCCCTGCCCCTTGTCCTTCTCTCTTTCTCCCCCTCCCTTCTAAATGCTGAAAGCCTACCCGCATACGGTCTGATTTCCAAGGAGAAGGTGGGAAAGTACTAGATGGTAAAATCAGGGGTCTGCTTATGCCCAGAAAGACAGAACCGGAGGCCAAAATGACAAAAACAGGGCTAATATAAGGGTACTGAGCATTCCAGGTGAACCTTCAATCTTATGCCTGTTGTTGTTGTTAAGTGCCGTCGAGTCTGAGTCGACTCATGGCGACCCTCTGGATAGCTATCCTAAATTGTGTTCGGTCTTCAGTCAGGCGGCTCATTGTTGACAGACTGGTACCCGTAGCTGCTGTTATTGTATTGATCCATCTCATTGCTGGCCTTCCTCTTTTGCGTTGACCTTCTATCTTGCCAAGCATGATGTCTTTCTCTAATGATCTCTCTCTTCGCATGATGTGTCCAAAGTATGAAAGTCGAAGTCTTGTCATCTGAGCTTCTAAAGAAAGCTTAAGTTTGATCTCCTCTAGTACCGACTGGTTTGTTCTTCGTGCAGTCCATGGTATACACAGTATTCGCCGCCAGCACCATAATTCAAAGGCATCAGTTTTCTTCCTGTCTGTCTTATGCCTACCCTCCCCTTAGAACCTAAGACAAAAATGCCAGGGTTAGGCTCTTTCTAAGAATAACCCATCACGTACCGCCTCCACCTGGAGTTAAGCCGGGGCTCGGCAAATTCCAGGCGCCGGGTTTGCCATGGTGCTTAAAAATTGCACCATGGTGCCAGGGATTTCATACCTTCAGTTCTTTTCTGTTTAGTTCCCTGTGGCCATGGCCTCGTACCACTGCTGCGCCCGCTACCAGAGAACACAGCATTCTCTTCTGCCGTCCACTGCGTGATGTGGGTCACTGTTAGGACATTCCTGTACTGTGCGGGTCACACTATCAGTCTCCTGGTTTAAAGTCTCGCGAGACTTAGATCGCAAGACCAGCTGGAAGCTCCTCCAATCTGCGCCTCAAACTAACAGTGAGCCGAATCATGCCGTGGGGAGCGAAGGACCCACTGGCACAAGTCAGAAGGGTTTTCTAGACTCTTCTGGGCTCTGGAAGAACAATTCTGGCCTGGTGACATTACCCATCTGTGTGCTGATTCTATCCTGCCTGTCCACGGAAAAATACTTTTTTTTCAAGTAGCAGCAGCGGTGAATGTTGCAAGTATACTAGTCTAAAAAACGTTTGTTTAGGTGGCAAATGAGTTAAAGTGAATGTGTTGTAGCCACAATTCAATATGGTAGGGCGGGGCCATATAAAATAGATACAGAATTTAAAAAAAAAAAGCATTGGTAAATGAGGTCTATATAGTTTCAAACACTCCACCAATTCCAGGGCTTGAGACTCCTTGATGGTACTGCTGGGCAAACACCCTGTGAACTCCAGAAGGGTATGGAGGGGCGTGCATTGAGTGGAGGGTTATGGCAGAGGAAGTTAGGGGGATGAGTGTAGGTCTAGGTGTGGATGAAGGAGTGTGATGCATAAAGGGAAAATTTAGGGGGACTGGTGAGGAATGCAGAGTACAGGCACGAACCTCCAGGATCCAGAGTAACCTGGAGAGCTTGGCCAATCCACAAGTGAGACCTCCCCTACGACACTCCTCTTGTTTACTGAGGCACCTTACCCCATCCCACCAAGACACACCAGTGGCCTTTGCAGACAGAGGAAGAGTGACTTGTTCTGTCTGGGTGAAGACGGAAGAGGGGAATGAAGGGGGTAGGGAAGTGAGAGAGAGACTAGGTAAAGGCTGCTCGAGAGATGTTGAAGACTAGGTGAAGCCTCATGTCCTGAGGGAGACTGATGGGTACCCAGGCCATGGTGATATGTGAAGCAAGGGACTGATTTACTAAACTTTCTTTACAGAAGGGGAAAAGACCTTTAATATATCAGTTTCTAAAAGAGATACTTTGGTGTGAGGGTGATGGAAAGAGAAGAAGCAAGAGGAATCCTAGCCACTGGATTCTAAGTGTTTGGATTGACTCCTAGATTCAAGGAAAATTTGTTGAGACCTAGATTAAACTCTTGGCCTCCTGAGAGTCTTAGCAAAGGCCACATGGATGCTTCTGCGTGGATGCCCCCCCCCCCCACCCCACCTCACTTCCCAGTTCTCAAATGTGGGTTTCCCTGTGGTCAGAAAGATAAATACTCAAGGATCTTTTGTTCAAAAACAACTAGACCCAATAGTGCTTCACTTACCAGGGTCACCAATCAGTCTCCGACCGATATCTAATAACCTAAGTTTATTATTAAAAAGGTTGTCTAGGGAACATAGAAAAGCAGGTGAAAAAAATCCACCAAAGGAACCTCTATAGTATCCTTGACTTAGTGGAAGAGTTAGACGCTGCCATATCTGAGGACACAGGCGATGATTTAGCAACTTTCCATCTCTGACATGTCCCGAGCTGAGAGAAAATCCAAAATCACTTAACATTTCGGTCATGGACCAGCATCTCTCCCTCAATTCCTAGCAGCCTCTCTGCTGGCTCATAACTCATGGCCCAACGGAAACCAACTGTCACTCTACCTTGTGTCACAGCGTGATGTCAGCAGCCACGTTCTGCCTCAGCTCACGGCGTTAGATCAGTGGCCACACTCTACCTGGTGTCACCGCATGATGTCAGCAGTCACATTCCACCTCAGCTCACAGCATGGCATCGGCAGTCACACTCTGCCTCGTGGCAATACACGTTGCCAGAGACCACGCTCTGCTTTGTGGCACTGTGTAACCTCAATGGACGCTCTCTACCTCTAGTCACGGTGAGATACCAGCAACCACCTCTGCCTTGCATCAAGGTATGACACCAGAGACCATGCTTTGCCTCGTGTCACTGCATTGCATTGGTGATCACGCTTTGCTTCATTTCACAGCTACACTTTGCCTCATGTCACTGTGTAACAGGAGCGACCACACACTGCCACACAACATAAGCAGCCACACTCTGCCTCAGGTCACAGCGGGATATCAGCAACCACACCCTGCCTCTTGTCACAGTAAGACCACGCTCTGCCTTGTGTCACAGCAAGACGTAAGCTTTCATGCTATTCCTCATGTAGAAGTGAGAAGTCAGTGGCCAGCCTCTGTCTCACATCACTGTGTGATATCAGCGTCCACACTCAGTCTTATGTCACAGCAAGATGTTAGCAGCCAAGCTCTCTCTCACTTCACTGCGGCCACACTCCAGTCTTTTGACACAACGTAATGTCAACAGTGATGCTCTGTTTTATGGTACAGTGTGACGTCACCAGCCACACTCAGTCTTGTGTCACAGAATGATGTCACCAAACACGATCTGTCTCATTTTGCAGTGTGGCATCAGTGGCCAGGATCTGCCTACTGTTTATAGCATGAGGTCTGTGGACAGGTTCTGACTCAGGAAGCAAGAGATTAATTTTGTCAGTACCAGCAAATAGTGACTGTAGAATGCTGTTCCGTTATAGGACCTCCAGCTCTTTAATGTTAGTATTGATAAGGACAAAGGCTTGTTACAGGCAGAAAAAAAACAAAAAAAGCAGAACTCCAGGCAAACAAGAAAGAAAGAATATTATCATAACCACGCACTCCAGACCCAAAGAGTCCATTCTAAAACAGGGGCAGACCGTGGAACTGTGAGGGTGCAAATCCCGGCCTCTCTCTGACATTCTTCCCTCTCTCCTTGCCCTTCCCCAAGCTGGTACCTTTCTGGATTTCTTCCCCCACTGCTTTCTCCTCTACGGTGGCCTCCAGTACCACGCTTCCATGCGATAGGTCAGGCCAGTCCTCAGAGCTGAGAGAGGGCGCCTCTTTGGGGACATCAGCCAGACAAGGGTTGATAATGCCTGAAATGGCAGAAGAGAGGGAGCCGAGAATTAGAGAGACGTGCATGGCCCCCTAGAATCCTGGGGGTACAGCACCCTACTGGTTCTAAGCTTTGAAAGTGGTGATCGGAGGGAGGGGGAATGGAGAATGAGGGGATGATTGCCTCTGTGTGCAAATGTATCATACTATCAGGAGGCGTGGAGAGAGCATGTCCCTGGTTCCTGAAGACAGGGAGCCCAGGGCGTTCCTGCTCCCCCCACCCACCATATTTTGAGCAAGAAACTGTAACAATGTTGCTGTGTTGACTGTTTTCTCTCCTGTAAGTCAAGGCAACCTGATTCAACCCTTAGTTTTTGGGCCTTCTCGACAGGAAGTGCTGGAATCTGCCTTCCATTGATGCCAGTTTCCGCCCAGCCCTGTAACATTCAGTTGCCTGGAATAACGCCACAAGTAAGATCAGTGAGCGTGGAAGCCAGACCTGTATTCTGCTTACACTGAATGCAGTCAGATGACATCCTAAGTCATGGAGCATGCACATGTAAAGAATTTTGCAAGAACACACAGACACACGTGTGATAAAAGGGGAACCAAGGCCTAGCTCCCAAGCACGGCACGCGTGGGTTCCCGAAGCACCTAGTGGGCCAGGCTCCTCACCTTGGTAGTTGCAGGGAAGGCTGCCAGCATCGACCAGCGGCATTCGATCTTCCGCCCTGTGGGTGTGCCGGGGATTCAGCCGGGAGTCGGGGTTTGCTTGCACCATAAGTGGCTCCTGGCGCCTCCGCCTCTGCTTCTTCTCAAAGAGGGTGCGCTATGAGGGAACATGTAGATGGAATAGACGTATCTTTAACATATCCACGTGTTTATTTATTCGGCTATTTTTACATGCTGCTGCTTTTTCTGAGTCAAAGCGATTTACCGAGTAACTTAACTTAATATTTTACACAGAACGAGAGTACAGAGAACTTCAAAAAGTCTAACAATGCCCTAGTCACAGTATAATAGAGGATAAGGAAATCTGGGGGTGGCACCATGTTCTGGTCTATGCTACCAGTGCTGAAGGAAGAGATGGGTCTTGTGCTTCTTACGGAATTCTGTGAGGTCGGCTATAGCTCGTATCTTCTCAGGGAGCGTTTCCCATACTGCTGGTGAATCGAAGGAATAGACTGGATCTGAGGCGGCCTGGCTGCTTTTCACTATTTGACTAGGGATGGCGAGTGTGCATTGTGTGCTGACTCATCTGGTATTCTGTGTAATAGCAATCGCAGACAGACCGATGACTGGTTGTGGGAAACTTTGAAGATGGTCACTATGGCTGTAGAGCTTGCACGGCTTGGAAAAGGAAGCCAGTGTGGCTGCTTCAATACTGGTGTTAGGTGCTCATCTCTGGATACCCCGTATAGGATGCGGGCTGTAAGGGGTGAATAGCGTGTTTCGATAAACCTTGGAGGATTATATTATAGTAGTCAAAATGTGTGAACACCAAGGTCTGAAAAACTGTTTGGAAGTCCAGTAGCGGTCGAAGGTGCTGTCTTGTTTTAATTTTGTGATAGATAAGTATTATAGTGTTGCTAATATGCGGTAAGTTAATCGTTGGTCAAGTGTTATTCCTAGATAACGTACTTGAGGTTTGACCTCTAAATCTGCTTGTGGAAGCTTTAATGATTTGGGTGGAGTGAAATTTGCATCTCTTATAGATATGGAGGACTTCAGTTTTCTGATAGTTGAAGAATAGGCTGTGCTTAGGCAGCTAGATTCCCCCGGGGCAGTTTTTGAAGGGACTATACAAAGGCTTTGTGGTGGTGAAGGGCACATACATAAAGCATTATGTCATCAGCATATATATGATAGACCACATTATGGGCCTGTATAATGGCGCAGATGGGTTGAAGGTAGTTGTTGAAGAGTAATGAGGATGGGGTCGAGCCTTGTGGGACACCCTATAGTTGGGCAGATTTTTGCAGACCTATTTTTATTTGTTGTTGGCATCTTGTAAGGTAAGAACAGCACTATTTCAAAGTTGTCATATACTCCTGTGGACCAGGGAGTTGGACCGAGGGAGAGCCCTAGATGTGGTGTATTTAGATTTCAGTAAAGACTTTGACACTGTTCCTCACAAGCGACTTATAAACAAACTGAGCACCCTAGGGATGGACCCTAAAGTTACTGCTTGGGTAAGAAATTGGTTGGGTGGGAGGCGACAAAGAGTATAGGTAAATGGAGCTCACTCTGAGAAGAAGGAGGTTACCAGTGGTGTGCCCCAGGGATCTGTCCTTGGTCCAAGTCTTTTTAACATCTTTGTTAGTGATATAGCGGAAGGGCTGTCAGTTAGGTTTGCCTCTTTGCGGATGATACCAAAATCTGCAATAGAGTAGACACCCAGGAAGGTGTAGATATCATGAGGAGGGATCTAGCTAAGCTTGAAGAATGGTCTAGAATTTGGCAGCTGGGATTTAATGTTAAAAAATGCAAGGTCATGCATTTGGGCTGCAGCAAGCCAAAGGAGCAATATAGTATAGGGGGTGAAGTACTTTTGTCCACTAAAGAGCGGGACCTAGGCGTGGTTGTGTCTGATGATCTTTAAGTAGCTAAACAGGTAGAAAATGTGACGGCAAAAGCTAGAAGGATGCTTGGGTGCATACGGAAAGGAATGGCTAGCAGAAAAAAGGAGGTGATGGTGCCTCTGTGTTAAGTCTTTGGTGTGATCTCATTTGGAGTATAGTGTGCAATTCTGGAGACCGCACCTTCAAAAGGATATAAACAGGATGGAATCAGTGCAGAGGGTGGCTACTAAAATGATTAGTGGTCTTCATTATAAAGCATATGAGGACAGACTGAAGGATCTTAATATGTACACCTTAGAGGAAAGGTGGGATAGAGGTGATATGATTGAGATGTTTAAATACCTCCGTGGCATAAATGTTCAGGGAGAGAGCCTCTTTCAATTGAAAGCAAGTTCTGCTATGAGGGGACATGGGATGAGGGTGAAACGGGATAGATTCAGGAGTGATATATGGAAATATTTCTTTATGGAACGAGTGGGGTGGATCTGTGGAATAGTCTCCCAGTGGAGGTAGTAGATATGAGGACAGTAACTGAATTCAAAAAAGCATGGGACAAACACAGAGGATCTCTAAAGGAAAAAAGGGGATTGTTGTATATGTAAGGACAGACTAGATAGGCCATGTGGTCTTTTTCTGTCATCATTTTTCTATGTTTCAACGTAATAATAAGTTGTGGATCCCTTTACAGCAACAGGATAAAAACAAAATAAACTGAACCATCTAACTTCTCAACAAATAGGGGTGTCCTACATGGAGTGGTGGGTCCACCCCTAAACAAGGACATGGGGAGGGGTGGCCTGCACAGAGCGACAGGTGCACCTACTCTTGCCGTATCTTGCTGGGCAGACTGGATGGACCATGCTGGTCTTTATCTGCTGTCATTTTCTATGTTACTATGAAGGAGTCAGTCAAAGGCTGAGGAGATGTCTAGAAACAATAGGATGAATCCTTGATGCGGTGTTTCGACGACCTTTATGGGTCTATCCATGAGTGTTAACAGTGACTCGACTCCATGGCTTGGTTGGAATCCATATTGCTGTGGGTCAAGAGGAGTGTGTGTCATTGTGGTCCTGAAGCTGACATTCTACTGCTTTTTCAATTACTTTTGCAAGAAAAGGAAGGCCGGAGATGGGTCTGTACGAGTTAGGGAGCTTTGGGTCTGCTGAGGCACCTTTTATTATTGGACAGATCGATGTGTTTTTAAGGATGGTGGGCATGCAGCCTTGTGTGAGAGAGTGCTGGGTCATCTTGAGTAGTGTGAGAAGTAATTCAGCACAAGCTATTTTAATCCAGCTTCCTGGACAAGGGTAGAGTGGAGAAGCGGTGGTAGTGCGGTTGGTGATGATACTCTCCGGCTGCTCCATTGAGATTGGTTTGAGCGGTGACGTTGTGCATGGTCTACTGTTGGTCTTGAAGATCGCCTCGAAGGTGATCAGCCAGAGTTTGTGGAGGCAGACCACTTTCCCCTAGCTCTTGATGGGGCCTTTTATTAACGATTTGACTATATCGAAGAACTCTCTAAGACGGTTTAAGGAACTAAGTGTGAGCTTTGTGTGGTGGTTATTTTTTTCCTTGTCTATCATGCCCTGGTGTTCTTGTAATTTAGACATGCAGGTGTTGTGGTCGTGTGTGCTCTTAAGAGTGCCTCTATCTGTCTAAGTTTACACTTAGCCTCTCTTAGCTCTGCGATATATCAGGGGGCAGAATGTTGTTTTCTGGTGGGCTGGTTTGTTTGTGGTGCTGTAGAGGCTTTACTTAATATATCATTCCAGTTGTGCACTGGGGTTGTGCAGTAGGGTCAAGGTTATCTGTCTAGCTATCAAGTTGTGGGATGACCTTACTCAAGAATGCTTGTTTTTCCAAGTGAAGAAATCTTCGAGCTGTGGATTCTGGATGGGTGTATCCAAATGACTGGGGGATCTGGGGTATGTCAAATATAATGGTCTTATGATCAGACCATGGGACTGGTGTGAATATCTCTTAGCACTGGCTTGAGTAGGAATAAGAGATCTAAGAGGCTCTTTTTTCATGGGTCGGTTCGTTGATGACGTGTGTGTAGTCTAACGCTTCTATAAAGGATTTTGAGAGATTGGGGGGGGGGAGAGGGAGGGCTGATGTTCGGTTTAAGTCACTTAGAAGAAGAAGTCGCTTATTCTGTGTGGAACATGCACCTAAGAATGTAATATAGACCACGACATTGCAAGAGATATTCACAGACAGGAAAAGGCAGATGAACAAACAGAGGGAGAAGGGAAGAGAGAGAGACAGATGGACACAATGCCAGGGGAAAACAGCGGAATAATGCTCATGCCTATCACCCCCACCAGTACCTGCATTTCCAGTTTTTTCTGGCGGACCCTGAAAAGATCATTGCCAGCCGTGCTGCAAGGGAAAAAGAAAAAGACATTGAAGGCTGGAGGTGGAAACACCATGTCCGGAGAGCATCACAGAGTCTCGGAGGGCACTGCTTAGCTACGGGAAGGGATGCCCACCCCCCCCCCCCCCCTATAAACTACTGGGCTATGGGACGGGGGGTTCTTTAAACAGGGTTAACAAAGACTTGGCAAATCACTTCCAACACCCTTTGCTTTCAGTGACAGGGGTGGATTCCCTTCCCAGGGGCACAGAATGGAGGAGTACCACTGCCCAACACTATCAATCACTGCTAACTGCCTTCAAGGAGGCTCTGGGCTGGTCCAAACCCCACCTCCCCTTTTCTGGGTGCCATGCTGATGCTGGCTGTCAGAGACCATAACTACAAATCCCAGCATGCACTGTGGGACTCACTTTAAAATCAAGAATTAGCCTTACCCCCTGGGTCAGTGCCTATGCCAGGGGTTCTCAACCCAAACTTCAGGACACACCTAGCCAGTCAGGTTTTCAGGAGAGTCACAATGAGAGAGGTTTGTACGCAGATCTCTCTCATTCCTATTCATTGTGGCTCTCCTGAAAACCTGACTGGCTAGGTGTGCCTGGAGAACTGGGCTGAGAACCCTAGGCCTACTCTAGAAACAGAGTCAGCTCCTCCTGCCTGACCCTTGATGGGTATTAATGCTGCTTCCAGAAGCCTAGCAAGGTTAGGGTTGCCAACTGGCTCCAGATGCGCCCGACAGGGTAAATCCAGTCCTGGGTTTACCCCATTGCATGCAGGGATATGTAGTTCTGATTTCTCCATTGCACTCCATAAGAAATGGAAAACTACAAGTCACTGCATGCAATGGGGTAAACCCAGGACTGGATCAAGTCTGTCGGGCGCATCTGGAGCCAGTTGGCAACCCTAAGCAAGGTGCAGAGGACAAGGGATCCCTCGGCCACAGACTGCGGGTTCTTTGCAAGCTAAACCCGTCCCAGGACTATTGGGGGGGGGGGGGGGTCCATGGATCAGAATATTGCATAGTCTGGATACAGTGAGAAAGGAGCTCTAGGGAGAGGTACCAATATAGGATGGGGTGAGGCCTGCCACCTGACTCCATGTCATAGTCAACAGGCTAATCCAGTCCTGGTTTTACCCTATGACAAGCATAATTCTGATTGTCCTTCTGCGTTCCCTAAGACAATCGGAACTACAAGTTCCCAAAAGGCAGACAGATTCCATGCTGCTCATCCTAGGGGTAATAATGGTATATGGAGTTTTCCTCCAGGACCTTGTCCAAACTTCTTTTAAACGCAGCTACACTAACAGTTTTCACTACACAGCTCTGTGGACGAGTGGTGTAGAAGAATAGCTAATAGATAGACATGCTCCAGGTGGGATGCGGAGAAGGCGTAGGAGAATTACTTACAGTTCCATCCTCTTTGCTCCGCGCAGCCCTTAAGCTTCCAGTGTTAGCTCCTTCTGTGACAGACAGCGAGAGAAAGATGGAAAAGGAGAAATGAGAAACGGTTCTCTTACCACCTGCACAGTGCACTCTAACGAGGACCGGTCCTATCGGCATAGACCACTGCAAAAGTGTCAGGCTCTCTTGTAGCGGGGTTTAGGCTGAGGTTTCGCACTGTCTAGGTTTACATTTTCTAATGCAGTTGTAATTAATTCGCTTATTTTTAATGTTGAAGTCGTATTTCATTTCCAACCATGCCAGGCTTGCTCCAGCCTTTAAGAAGATCTAGCAGAGAGGGTTGCTAACCCCAGCAGGCGGCAAGGAGACAGGGTCAGATGGCAATGCAGTGAACTAATCCCACTCACCAAACCTCATTCCCTCCCCCTCCACATGGATGAAGACTGCTACTCTCTAATCCGCTTTTGTGGCCTGGATTAGTCTTATACCGTGCCCCATTTATAGATGAGACTGATGGGAAGGACTCTCAGACCCTGCTACCAAGGGGCGGTGGAATGGCTGGGGGTGAGACTCGGCTCCTAGATCACAGGGACGCCATGGGCTCCACTTACTGGGGATTCTGAACTGCATTGTGGGATTCATAGTCCTCCTTCCATTTCTCTGCAGAACTATGGGAACCACAGTGCCACAGATAGCCTCATGTCCAAGAGATAGGGAGAGCTCAGGCAGTCTAATAAGGGTAGGACGGTTCCCGTGTATAATAAAGGCAGGAACTGAGCACCTAAGGGCTCCTGCTGTATAGTAAGGACATGGACTCTGCCTCTATAATGAGGACAGGGAGTAAACTCTGAGGACTTGTATAGGAAGTGGAGGGATTTGGGCTCAGATGACAGGACTTCGACTTTCCTACTTTGGTCACACCATGCAAAGAGAGAGATCATTGGAGAAAGACATCATGCTTGGCAAGGTCAACGTAAAAGAGGAAGGCCAGCAATGAGACGGATCGATACAATAACTGTAGATATGGGTGCCACTCTCAACAATGAGCCGCCTGACTGAAGATGGAACACAGTTTAGAACTATCCAGAGGGTCGCCATGAGTCAACAGCACTAAACAATAGTACGAAAAGACAGGCACCGCTCCTTTTGAGCACTGCCAAACTCATGACATGAAACTTGTCTGAAATACTCACGGAGCTGCCTTCCTCCTGTGCATGTCTCCTATAGCTCGGGCGCTCCCCCTCCCGAGCTTCACAGCAGCAGTGCGCACTCCAGAGCACAGGAGCACTAGAAGTAGTGCGGGACCCAGGGCTGGCTTTGGGCAGCAGGGGGCAACCTCATATGACACAGTAAGTGGAGGATGGGGGCACAGGAGCCACTAGATGTAATGCTACAGGTCAGCTGATGATGGACACTAATCTGGGAATGATTGGGTGGCGGGTCACTGGAGCACTAGATGTACCGCTGATCGGGTAGCTGTGCGCGTATTAGCGCTGACGGTAAACAATGGGCCACGTTCCAACAGGACAAACGTCTCTATGGCGACGGACGCCCTTTCTGACGTCACGGTCGACTCTCTGTGACGTACGGCAAGCCGCTTCACCGCCTCCTCCATCTTGTGGGCGGGGCTCGCGTTTGCAATGTCACGAGAGGAAGGCACCGCCCCGCTCCTCTTATACTTGCGTTTCCGGGAATCGCAATAGGTTGGAGCGGATCCCAATACAGCCCTTCAACCACGCGCCTTAGCCCCGCCCAGCTCCCTAAAGGTGCTGCGCATGCGCTCTAGCAGCCGAAGACGTCACGGGTCGGAAGTGGAGGTGCGAGAAGAGTGTCTGTGTCGTGTCCTAGGAGAGTGACCGGCACCGAACCCCCTGTATCCCCTGAGACTGGGCGGCACCGATCCATCAGCATTTTCTGCAACGGACCGGCAAGGATAGTGCTGTACCCCGAACGTGACGTGACCCACCCCCGCCATGTGCCCGATGAGCCTCCCCCTGCTCCTCGCCGCCCTTCTCGGGCTAGGCCTGACGGTGCCTATCGAGCGGCCCCAGAACAAGAAAGCGGAGGAGCCGCCGCCCGAGGCCCAGGTCAGTGATGGGCTCAGAGAGAGAAGAAGGGAGAGAGGGGTTCAGTGTGTGTCCTCGAGAGAGGGGGGCTCAGTGTGTGACCCCTAGATAGAGGGGGGGCTCAGTGTGTGACCCCTAGATAAAGAGGGGCTCAGTGTGTGACCCCGAGAGAGGGGGGCTCAGTGTGTGACCCCTAGATAGAGAGGGGCTCAGTGTGTGACCCCTAGATAGAGAGGGGCTCAGTGTGTGACCCCTAGATAGAGAGGGGCTCAGTGTGTGACCCCTAGATAGAGGGGTTCAGTGTGTGTCCCCGAGAAGGGGGTCAGTGTGACCCCCTAGAGAGGGGGGCTCCATGTGTGACCCCTAGATAGAGGGGGGCTCCGTGTGTGACCCCCAAGAGAGGGGGGGGCTCCGTGTGTGACCCCGAGGAAGGGACTCAGTGTGTGGGGGGCTCGGGATGTGACCCCGCGAGAGGGGATCAGTGTGTGGTGGGAGAGGTGACCCCGCGAGAAGGGCTCTGTGTGTGGTGGGAGAGGTGTCCCCAAGAGAGGGGCGCTGTGTGTGTGGTGAGAGGTGACCCCACGAGAGGGGCTCGGGTGTGACCCCGCGAGAGGGGATCAGTGTGTGGTGGGAGAGGTGTCCCCGCTTGAGGGGATCAGTGTGGGGGGGGAGTGGTGACCCCGCGAGAGGGGATCAGTGATGACCCCGCGAGAGGGGATCAGTGGTGACCCCGCGAGAGGGGATCAGTGGTGACCCCGCGAGAGGGGATCAGTGTGTGGTGCGAGAGGGGATCAGTGGTGACCCCGCGAGAGTGGATCAGTGGTGACCCCGCGAGAGGGGATCAGTGTGTGGTGCGAGAGGGGATCAGTGTGTGGGGGGAGTGGTGACCCCGCGAGAGGGGATCAGTGGGGGGGGGAGTGGTGACCCCGCGAGAAGGGATCAGTGGGGGGGGGGAGTGGGGACCCCGCGAGAAGGGATCAGTGGGGGGGGGAGTGGTGACCCCGCGAGAAGGGATCAGTGTGTGGGGAGTTGAGGGTGACCCCGAGGGAGGGTGTATGAGAGTAGATCTGAGGGAGGGGCTCAGAGTGTTGTGGTGAAGTGAACCTAAGAAAGAGGTTCATAGAGGGGGGGAGGAGGTTGAATGTGAGAGAGGTAGTGATCCCGAGATGAGGGCCTCAGGTTGTAGAGGAGTTACCCTTAGAGAGGGGCTGAGAGCATGGGAACAGAGGGTGGACCTGAAGAGTCTTACTGAGGAAGGGGCTCCGAGTGGTGCTGCAGTTAGCAGTCCCACATCTTTAGGCTTAAGTTCACCTCTCCTTGTCCTTTCCTGTCCTAGCTTTTGATCTGCTTGTGGGTTACGGATGCTCACTTTCCACTGTAGTCCATTGGCCTTATTTGTTGGTCTGATTCTCTAATGCGTATTTTCTCGTTGTGCATTGGTGGACTCTCATTGATTTGTTTATCTGAACCCTTGTCCACCAAATGGCCAGGTTATCTGTCCCTGCTCATAGAATTGGCCTATGGCCACAGAATCACTCTTGGGGGATCATGGACCAGGAAGGTGGCTGTTCTGATGCATGTCTGTAACATACAATCCACCTTTTCCACTCTCATCATCTTGCACTGATCCTAGTCAGCAGCAACTGCGTGACAAGAGCATCCTTCCAGCTCGACTCCCTGAAACCCGCCTGCTGCTTTGAACCATGTGAGTGTCCTATGCAGTTCAAAGCAGCATTTCTTATGCATTGTCACCTGAGATGGGATGAGGGGTTAGGCACTGGGAAATGTGAGACTGTCCCTTCCCAGCTCTGTCTCCACCCCACACCCATCCAATATTTCTCTCTCAAGATCCCAGAACCTGCCTCTCTAGTTCTTCCCCATCCCAGTCTGTCCTTCCTTCTCTCTGTTCTTTCCATTGCTGATCCACCCTTCCTTTTCTCCATCCCTGAGATCTTTTATCTCCTATCCCAGCTTAATATCTGAGGTTGTGCACCAGTAAAACTTGCAAAACAAAATAAATAATTCAGACACAGAGAGGTTGAAAAACGTTTTAAATGCAAAATAAATGTACATTACTCAGTATGAAAGCCAATTCAATTTTGTGCAGATTTGTCACATAGTTGCTATAGAATGAACTCTTGCTGCAAAATCTACCACTCGGGTATCACAGAAAAATGGGGGCTTGTAATAGCAGCTTATGTGTAAGCTATTTTTATGAGACCCATGCCATCTCCAGTTCTTGGGATCGAGTCTTGGAATTCGTTGGTTCTTAGAAATTACCTGCTGGGCATGGAATAGTTTTCTTGTTCTTACGTTAAGTTGATGGAGATCTTTCTGTGGCTAATCTGATTGTCTAAAGCTATATAAGAAGTGTGGAGATTGCAAATTGATTGGCTTGTGTCTTATGCCATGATTTTGGATCATTTTATAATACTAGTTTGTGTCCTGTAGTACTTTTTGTTGATATTTTTTCCACTTTTCTCTAATCTTACACATACTCTGTTGTATGTTCTTTTTTTTTTTATTAATCTTTCTGTGTGTGTCTCTACCCATCTTGTTTACTTGGGTTTTGTATTGCCAGGTTTCCAAAACTGAGCTTGTTCTTTTTTTTTCTTTTTAGTCTTTAACTGGTAAAGGGAGCTGAAAGGTCCTGAAAGTCTGGATTTTACATTTTTACTTACATAACTAGTGGCTCCTTATTGTTCCTCCAGTTTAGTCCTCAACCTCTGGGTAGTGAACCTCCTCCTGCAGCTTGGAGACTGGGCATGTCAGAAACAAATGACATCACTGGATATAGCCTGCTGGTCTCTCCCATCAGCCCCCAGTGTGTCCAGTCTCCATGCAGCAGGAGGACGTAGTGAACTTAGCTTCTGGGCTCACTTGGGGGAACAGATAAGGAGCATTTAGTGTGACAAATTCTATTCTGATTTTACTTTTGATTTTTACCTTTAATTTTACTTTTAATTCAGTTACCTTTGGTTAATTGGCAATCAGGGATTAGTTCCCTTTAGTTGTTAGGAGCAAATTTCCTTATATTTACAGTAATTTTAAATTTGAGCCTGGCTCTTTAAATTAGTAGCAGCTCTCGCCTTCCCTCCTTGTCAGTTATTTTCACTTACTGCAGGCATTCGCCGGTGCGGATCTCTCTCTCCTTTGACGGTACGGGAGAGAGCTCCGGGACCCGTACAGCCACACTGAAGCTGTGTGAGATGGAGCCTCTCCGTTGCTGCAGGATTTTAATTTTATTCTATGGAACCAGCTGAGCGGTCCTCGCCGTGGCTGCTGGGTGCGGCAGCGCGGCTTGAGGATTGGATGAATTCAAGGCGGTAGGAGCAGGCTGCGTGGCTTTCGGCCCTGCAGGTAAGGCCTTCGGGCTCTGTCGGTCTGCTGAGGCCTCCTTTTTGCATCGGCTGTTGTTCTTGGCGCCAAAATTCGTTGGCGAAGGGCGGCCATTTTCTCTCTAGGTATTTGGCGAGAGTTGCAGGGAGCTGCTGGTGTGAGGAAGACGACAGGCAGAATAGCTAGATTTTTAGGTCTAGTGTTTTCTTTCTTTTTGTTTGTAGGTTTTTTTGAGGCTCGGGGGGGGGGGGGGTTCCTCAGCCTTAAGGGGGCTGTTGTCAGCCCTCTTTATTTTTAAGTTTATTCTTAGTTTTATAGGACAGCAGTTTTGGCATTGATCTCTGATGCCACACGTTCTTTCCCTCCTAATCATGTCTCTGAGGAGCATCTGTTAAGTCCCGGGATATTAGGCAAATTGCTAGCTTTTAGGTTCTTCAAGAGCAGAGCCCTAACTTGTAGGTGGAAGGAGGGACAGACTGGAAGTGTGCCTTTGTGTATTCTATAGTGAAAGTGGCCCAAACTCCTGTGGTTTCACAGGGACAGGTTTAGGAAACCTTAGGATATAAAAAAATATATATATAATAATAATGACAGTTAAACTGTCAACCAAGAAGTGCCTGTGCTACAGTCTATGGTCATCAGAGGGCAGCTGGTACACTCAATGGTGCCTTTCTGTGACCGTGTGTATGCAGCCATCATCAGATTGATCATTCTCTGCAAGTCAGGGAAGAAATAACCACAGGGCCACCTCATGGGCACTCGGGGGTTAGTGACTAAACAAGCAACTGTAAAGTTCTGCAAATCAAGATTATATGACCAAGATTTAAAGCTCTTAACTTCTGTATCGTTTGTCGGGCTCTAGTGCCCTAAAGGCCACCGGATGGCAGCGCTGCTCATGAATCACATATAGTATTCAGTGCCCCCATCCCTGGGGGGGGGTGGTAAAATACAAAATCGTATTCTTCATCAGGTTCACACAGGCAGCAACCTCTGAGACCTCCACTTGCAAGGTTGTCGGTGTATCCCACTGTTATTTCTCTGACTGCCGGGGGGCAGGGGGTGCTTGTGTGTTTTCATAGCTCCACTTAGATGAGAATTTCCTGGGAAAGGCATGCTGTTTCTAGAGCCTGGGCTGTCAGAGCAGGGCTTTAAGCACTTAGTAGGGGCATTGACCCGTCTGTGCCATCTTGTTAAAGGGCCCGTGCTGAGGGTGAAGAGAAGGACGTCTAGGTAGCACAGTCTGGGGCTTAGCGCTCTAGGGCACTGGAAGGTTTCATAGCGGAAGTCAATACTCTGTGTATGCTCCATGCATTCAGCCTATGTTCAAGTGTGCTCACTGCACTGTGTTTGGGTGACAGGTGCTGGGTCACCCGTATATGTAGATGTGCATTTTGTATGTGCTCACAATTGCTTAGGCATGATTTTTGGGTGCACTCTTTGCAGAGTGAGACTGCATTTCTTTGCTCAGACTGTATTATCAGGCTAAGGTAATTTCTCCAGTAATGGGGGGATGTTGATTGTAATAAAGTGCGTGAGGTCCTTATGGTGTTACATGGGGTTGGAGATGCAGTCGTGGGATCTGCTGTGGAGTGAGCCGTCCGGAGGAGCTACAGTGTCAGTCACCAGTTTCCCTTTCTCTTTGGTCTTTGCTCCCAGATCCTAGCCCCTCTTTCTCTCTGATGTCCAGGACGCAAGGTCCCTGGCCCACTGGACAATCTATTCTCAGCCTTTTCTCAATGCTGGCAGAAGGACTGGGAGAGCGAGAAAGGAAGACCAGGAACCAGCACCAGCTCTGATGTCTCCACTGCCAGTGTTTGCTACGGTCACATTCCCAGTCAGTTATTTATTTGAGTATACTCATTGCCTACAGGTCAGGGTGGCATACAGTCGATTACGGTATTTCTATTTCCCTTAACCCTCTGCCTCGGGTACCAAAACATAAATTGTGAGCCCTTCAGGGACAAGTTGCTTAACGAAGGCCAGAAGGACCACCTGTGGACCAGAAACCCCAGTTTTTATGGCCCAAGGTTGGTGGTCTCGATTGGAATTGAAACCCTTGGTCCTCTGGCAACTTGCCTCAACCACTAGGCCGCACTGCTCCGTGTGAGCTAGCCACAGGGCCATAGGGCCAGGCGCAGCCGGTTACTTCCAAGGCAGAGACCTTGGGGAGGTTCTGTTCATAAGGATACGAGAAATGCCATACTGGGTCAGGCCAAGCTCTTTCAGGTCCAGTATCCTGTTTCCTAGGGTAGCCAATCTTGGTCTTAAGGACCTGGCTGGTTTCCAAAAAGACAAATAGGCTACTCAATGCTTGTATCGAGGCAACCGGTGGATTCATGTATGCTCATATTTTAAGGGTTCCATTGCATGTACAACAGATGTGACACTCTGTTGGGTTGTGTGCCTTGTAGAACACCTTGAATTGGTGAAAGTTGGTATAAAAAAAATTATAATTTTCCAGCTTCTCTCTAATAAAAGGTTATGGACCTTTCCTCCGGGAGCTTGGCCAAAAGCTTTGTTAAACTCCGCTACGTTTGGAGATCGTTTCGCACAAGGCTCTTGGAGTACACAGGAGACCCAGTGGTCAATCAACTGACTGGAAATGTGAGCGATACGCCGGGCGTTGCAGGCGTTCAAAGCTACGGTGACAGGTCGAGCGGTGCGAGTACTGTCCGTCAACTCCGCGGCAGTGGTGTTTGGCTGCCAGTGTTTTTGGTGGCGCATGTTGCGGGTAAGGACATTGTGATGGCGGATTTCCTCAGCTGGGTCCGAGTAGATGCTGGAGAATGGGAGTGGCATCCGGAGGTGTTCGCACAGATCGGTCGCATATGGGGACAGCCAGTAATGGACCTCATGGCGGCGTTTCACTCTGTGTAAATGGGTCGCTTCTTCAGCAGACGACGCAAAAGGAGGTCGGAAGGCATCGGCGCACTGTTTCAACGGCGGCCGTTGTTCGGTCTTCTCTATGTCTTTCCACCGGGTGCACTCATAGGTCGAGTGGTTCTGCGTATCGAAGCACTTTGGGGAAACGTGTGGTTGGGGGCCTCGGGCTGGCCGAGGCGCCCTTGGTATGCCTGCCTCATACGGTTGCTCAACGAGAATCCATGGAGGTTTCCGACATTGGAGATTCTGTTGCTACGGAGTTGCCTTCGAATGTCTCAGGTGCATCGGTTTTTGCTTATGGGGTGGCCATTGAAAGGGCAAGCTTAAGGAAAAAGAGTTGCTCAACAGCAGTCTTTGCCACCTTGCCGCAAAAAAAAAAAATTTAAAATTTAAAAAAATATGCAAGGAACGTAGACTTTTTATTTTATATGTCCATATATGGAGCATCTTTGAGGACGGGTGCTCGCGGAGGCACGCTCGCGCGACAACAGTGTCATTTCCCTTGGTATTAAGTTTTCTGCAGGATGGCTTTGGTAAAGGCATGTCCTGGAGAGTTCAGTTAGCAGCTCTGTCTTGCTATAGGGGCAAAGGACAGGGAGTGGCTCTCATACACAGGTCGATGTGGTATGCTTTCTCAGGCAGTTACCAGACTGTTGCCCTGTCGTAGGATATTAATTCCACCAGGGAAGCTCAAGTTGGTTTTAGGAGCATTGGCTAGCGTGCTATTGGGGCCCTTGCAACAGGCATAGGTTAAGGGTTTTGCCTTGAAGACGGTATGTTTGGTGAGGCGATTTTTAGAGTTGCAGGCGTTGACCTGTCAAGAATCATTTTTTGTCTGTCTCCAGACAGAAGGTGGCCTGGCGGCTGGTTCCATCGTTGTTGCCAAAAGTGGTTTCTACGTTCACCCAACTAAAATGGTCTCTCTTCCAGCGCTAGGTGCGGCGGACGGGAGCGTATTGAACCATAGCTTACGCGGTTTGGACATCAAGAGAGCGCTGTGGCAGTGTTTAAAGGTTTCAGAAACTTTTGCAAGGCGGATCGTCTCTCTTCGGGGTGTTCGAAGGGCCCCGCAAAGGGAAGTGGCGGCGAAGAAGTCCATTTCTGGATAGACTGAAGCGGCGAGTGCGTCGGCTTATCTTCTATGGGACCGTACAGTCCCAGGGAGCTTACGAGCTCACTCTACCAGAGTGCAAGCGTCTTCTTGGACGGGGCACAGTTTGATTCCGCCAGTGGACATCTGTAGGGAGGCCTCTGGGTTGTCTCTCCATACTTTCAGTAAGCACTACCGCCTGGATGTTCTGGCGGCTAAGGATGCCATTTTCAGGGAGGCGGTGTTGAGATCCGTCTGGAAAGGTCCCTCCAATGATTACTGCTCTGATACATCCCAGAGGTTGAGGACTAAACTGGAGGAACGATAAGGAAATAGGAATTAACACTTACCTGGTACTTGTGGTTCCTTGAGTGACTCCAGTTTAGTCCTTATTCCCTGCCCGGTGATGGGGTCTTAGCAGTGGTCTTTCTGTTGGGGGAAGTGCAAGGTTAAAAGTGGATGTAGGCCTTTACTGGTGTTCAGTCGTTTTGATGCTTCCATTTGTTTTGCGCTATATTGTTACATATATTGCTATATTGCTCTGGATTGTTTAGGGCTAGGCATTCGATGGAAAGGAGAGCATGCAGGAAGCAGTCCCTTTCCTTCTGGAAGGAGAGTAGTAGGTAGATAGGTTATATGTTCTGCGTGCCCTTGAATATAATGTTAAGTTAAAAAAAAAGTTATTGATTTTTTGCTCCTTTGAGTCTGGTTTGTCAATAGTTCACTGGGGGCTGATGGGAGAGACCAGCAGGCTATATCCATTGATGTCATGAGTTTTTGACATGCCCAGTCTCCAAGCTGCAGGAGGGGGTTCACTACCCAGAGGTGGAGGACTAAACTGGAGTCACTCAAGGAACCACAATTACCAGGTAAGTGTAATTCCTATATGTCTGGTGTCCCTGCTTGTAGGTGTCATTTAGGGTGGGGTGTGTTCAGTTTCTGGGTTAGTTAGTCGGAGGAGGGGTTGGACATGACTGTTGGTGGGATGGAGGACATAGTAGGAAGACAAACACTGCACACGGTTTATAACCTGCCACCTCTCTCTCTCTCTCAGGACACAGGTCTGTACTACAATCGGTACCTGCAGGAGGTGATCAACGTGCTAGAGACAGATGGACATTTCCGGGAGAAGTTGCAGGCAGCCAATGTGGAGGATATTAAGGTGGGTGGCTCTAGAGCCAGAAGACCATGCTCATTCCATCTGGGTGACAGCAGGGTTTTGCTAAAGTTTCCAGCCCTGCATGCATTCCTCTTTAGCACCATAATCGATTGGAGCTTGTTCTATTTGTGTCCGTCTGGTTCTATTCTCTGTGGGGATTTTTGTGGAATATCGCAAGCAACATTTATCGGTCTTTGTTTCTTTCTGTCCATTATCCCATCTTCTCATCTCTGGGTCTCAGAGTGGGAAGCTGAGCAAGGAACTGGATTTTGTGGGTCACCACGTGCGCACCAAGCTGGACGAGCTGAAGAGACAGGAGGTATCCCGCCTGCGTATGCTTCTTAAGGCCAAGATGGATGCCACCATGGAAGACAGTGAGTGTTGCATGGCGCCTGGGATAACGCTCGCAACCTGCATTACTGTCTGAGGGGGCTGCATGGAAGAAGAGGGGGGGGATCTTGGGTACCTCTAACATATTGGCATGCAGGGAGGGGGCGTGGCTACTGGGGATTATTAACCCCTTGTTCCCTGCTGCTCTTCTCCAGATGTACAGATGGACCACCTGGCATTACTGAAACAGTTTGAACACCTGGATCCGCAGAACCAGCAGACATTTGAGGCCCGGGACTTGGAGATGCTTATCCAAGCAGTAAGAAATGAGTGGTGGGGGTAGGGGGAGAAGAATGTGGCTTTCGCAGATTTCTTGACTGCAGAGCGCAATTCTCATGTTTCTTGTTGCTGAGGTAAATAGTTGAGGCCCTTTGGCGTGAGGCGCATTTTCTCCATCAGCATTTTTTTTTAAACCCTCATTCAAACCTTTTTTTGATGGACGTCCAAAATTGAAACACACACGCAATGAGTCTTATAATGCGGAAGACTAGTGAAGTGGTTGAGGTGGGGGGCAGGGAGCAGCAGAGCTTGAGAGAAAGGGATAGTCCCTGTACCTGATGGATGCCGTCCTCCACCCACAGGCCACCAAGGACCTGGAAAACTATGATGCAGCGCGTCACGAGGAGTTTAAGCGCTACGAAATGATGAAGGAACACGAACGGCGAGAGTACCTGAAGTCCCTGGACGAGGAGAAGCGGCGGGCCGAGGAGGCACGATACGAGGAACTGAAAAAGAAACATAAGGAGCACCCTAAGATCAATGTGCCGGTGAGCAGCAACCCCCCCCCCCCCCCCACGCAGCACGCCAGGAAGGAGCAAGGCGCTCGCCTTCCCCGAAATACAAACAGCACCCCAAAATCAGTGTGCTCCTCAAGCTTAATAATAGACTCCCCCCCCCCCCGATACCTGAACAGCGTCACATTTTTATTATCTTCTTTCCTCCCGTACCCCCCATCCCTGCAGGGAAGTCGAGATCAACTGAAAGAGGTGTGGGAGGAGACGGATGGTTTGGACCCCAATGATTTCAACCCCAAAACCTTCTTCAAACTGCACGGTAAAGATGTGGGAAAAGGCGGGACCTGGGGGGAAGGAGACCCCTGGCAAGTAATGGGGGAGGGAGCAGGGTGGGCACTGGGTGCTGGTGGTGAGGAAGGCAGGGTAGAGCATTAGATTAAGGTTCTGGGGTGTGGGATCTTGAGAATGGGGAAGCCAGAACTGGGTTTAAAATGCGTATGCCTATAGGCAGGACTGGTCAGCTGAAGGAGTGAGAGGTTTATCCCCCTAATAACTGATAAAGACCCTAAAGCCAGCAAAACTGGGCTCCTGTTTATTTATGCCAGTTATTTATCACCTTAAAAATATGCAACCTGGGTAGTTGCCTCTGTTGCCTATACCTAAATCCAGGCTTGGAAGGAGGGCAGGCTCAAATTCTGGAGTGTGGAACCCTGGGAGTGGAGGGGATGGGTGTGGGGCCCGAGGTGCTGGGCTCTGGAATCTGGGGAGTGGATGGCCATGGGAATCAGAGGTGCTGGGCTCTGGGGAGTGGACGGCCATGGGCCCGAGGCGCTGGGCTCTGGGGAGTGGACGGCCATGGGCCCGAGGCTCTGGGCTCTGGGGAGTGGATGGCCATGGGTCCTGGGCTCTGGGGAGTGGACGGCCATGGGCCCGAGGCGCTAGGCTCTGGGGAGTGGACGGCCATGGGCCCGAGGCGCTAGGCTCTGGGGAGTGGATGGCCATGGGCTCGAGGCACTGGGCTCTGGGGCGTGGACGGCCATGGGCCCGAGGCTTTGGACTCTGGGGAGTGGATGGCCATGGACCCGAGGCTCTGGGGAGTGGATGGCCATGGGCCCGAGGCTCTGGGGAGTGGATGGCCATGGGCTCTGGGCTCTGGGCTCTGGGGAGTGGATGGCCATGGGCTCTGGGGAGTGGATGGCCATGGGCCCGAGGCTCTGGGGAGTGGATGGCCATGGGCCCGAGGCTCTGGGCTCTGGGGAGTGGATGGCCATGGGCTCTGGGCTCTGGGGAGTGGACGGCCATGGGCCCGAGGCTCTGGGGAGTGGACGGCCATGGGCCCGAGGCTCTGGGGAGTGGACGGCCATGGGCCCGAGGCTCTGGGCTCTGGGGAGTGGACGGCCATGGGCCTGAGGCTCTGGGGAGTGGACGGCCATGGGCCCGAGGTATTGAATTCCCACCAGTCTGTACGTCTAATGCACTTTCCCCTGTGTTGATCCTGGTGTGCAGCAGAGTAATGGCGGCAGCATGTCAAGCTGGAATGGCCGGTTCCTTTGCAGTTTCTTGTTCCTACTTCACAGTTAGTTAGCCCTTCAGGGATATCAGTGATACTCTGCATTAGGTACTCATGCTGCCCCTGGGCTCTGGGTAGCTGGTGCTGATGCTTAGAACAAGGACATTTTAAACCCGTGAGAAGGGCTGAGGAGATATGAAGGGGCAGGAGTGCCCCAAGAGGCAAGGGGGAGAAGGCCTGCTATTTGGGAAAGAAGATCTTGACTCTGTTCCTTTTTTCCTTTCAGACACCAACAGTGACGGGGTACTAGATGAGCAAGAGCTAGAAGCTCTTTTCACCAAGGAGGTAGGTGCAAGGTGATGGGGAGATCTGCTTCTTTAGAGAGGGGGGCAGAGAGTAGACACCTCCCAGGGGAGAAGGGAGGCTGCTTGCTCTTCCATAGCACCCTGCTAGACCAGTCCAGACGATGGACTGTGTTCCCCTGCCAGCAGACGATGGACATAAAGAATACCATGACTTTCCAGTGGTGCTATAATAGTGACCGCATGAGAGGTGCAGCGAAGGACACTAGTCACTACTTGTCTCTAGCAGAAGTTGGTTTCTGGACAAGTATAGCAGGAGCTTTAGTGGTGGGCTGCTGGGGTCACAGTCTGTTCTCCCCAATCAAGGGGGATCTGTGGGCTCCTAGGCCGCCTTCCCTGCTGGAGCAGAGTCCATATCAGCTCCCAGAGAACCGCTTCGGCTTACATGTTAGTGGATTGTGCGGGTTAGTCTCCCAGAGGGTCTTAAGGCTTCTGGTTGAGGTTGTCTCTCCAGGTGAGGTCCACTCTAGTGGGGGGGTTCCTATCCCTTTGCCTGCTTTTCTACCCCCTTCTCCGGAGCTGTCGGAGCTTCGTGACTGTTTCTCGGTCACAGGGAAGGGCTGTTGAACTCCCAGGGTGAGGGGGGGGGGGGGGACCATTGGGCTGCTCCATTTGTAGCTCATGTGATCATGTTGACCATGGCCCATGGGGGCTGGCTTGCTACAGGCTCTGCAGGGCAGGTGTGTGCAATTTGTGCCATCGATATTTGTCCACCTGTATCTTGATGACCGGCTCATTTGAGCCAAGTTGAAGCAGGACAATGAACGGGACTGTGCCTTGATGGTGGAGGTCCTGCAGAGTTTGGACTGGGTGGTGAATCTTTCCTTGGAGTATCTGAGGTACTGTTTCAGCACCAGGTTTAGGGAAAGTATTCCTGATTGAGGGCAGGATCGGAAAAATTCTCTCCTTCACCAGTTTTGTGGTCAGGAAAGCTCCAGGTGTTGGGTTTCATAGTAGCCAAACTGGACTTCCAAGTCATCCTGCTAGACCAGTCCAGACAAATGGTTAAGTCCCCCTGCCAGCAGATGTTGGAGACAGAGAAAAACTACCAGAAGCTTGATTGGTTGAGCCCCGGTAGACATATAGCTGCACCCCTAGAGGGCGCCCTCAGTATTTTCTGTCTCCAGCAGATGCTGGTGTTATTCGGTTTTCTCTTAAGGTTTTCTTTTAAGTTATTAATTTCAGCTGGACGTTTTCAGGGCGCACAGGAGGTGTCCCTCTGAAATTTCCCAGCTCATCGCATTGGGGATCTGGTTGAGCTCCTGGTAAGAGGACTAGTCGAGCTCCCCGTATGCGAGGGGAAGGCCGCCTCCTGATCACAAGGACCTGGTAGGCCGGCAGCAGTGGGAGCCTTCATTGCTCTGATAGAGCTTAGCTGCAGCAGCAGTTTTTGGTCAGCCTTCTTGCAGCGTCTGCCTTGGCTCCCCTGCTCTAATACTCCTGCGATCGCATGGGGCACAGTGAGTAAGTTCCCACCCCCCGGGTCTGCCGCTTTTCTTTACCTTCTGGGATACAGAGGCTCCGGGTGCTTGTACAGCGGGGGTTCCAGTAGGCCGGCAGCAGGGAGAGCCTTTTTATTTTTGCTAAGCCTCTTGCAGTACTGCTCCTGCCTTAGCTCTCCTGCTTCTCCAGGAGGACACAGGGAGTTTGAATCCCACACTCCGTTTTGAGCGCTGGGTCATTCTGTCACTATCGCAGAGACACCATGTTTTTTTTCTTTACTTCGAGACTGCTGCGGCTGCCCTGCCCTGCTTTCTGCACTGCTGTTTCTGTTTCTCTGCTTCCCGCCTTTTTGTTTGAACTGATCCAGCATGTGCAGCAGCCATTTCATCAGCCCCAGGGGGGGGGCACAGCATCCATTTTAAATGTCAGAGCCGCGCGGCATTCTCAGCCACGGTGGCTGGTTTGGAGCGGGAAAGTTAGAAAACGCTGCGGCTCTCGCAGGCTGCACAGCTTTCTCCTTTTATGTGACGGTATTTCAGGGGAACGTTTAATTTACAGTGCCCTCCTTAACGGTAAGTGAAATTTCTCCTTTGTGCCCTGGGTCAGGGCCCACTTATAGCCGCCCCAACATTTCTTTATTTTATTTATTTAGCTATATGTCTATACCGCTTTTCACTGGGTCAAAGCGGTGTACAATGAACAAATTTTAATAGGGCTTACATGGAACTTTTTAAACTATCTGCAGCAACTTGTGACCTGCATTGAAATTGTAACTATTTACATAGAGCTGACTGCGTGTTACTTGTTAATGGGGTTGGGAAGGGGGTTATGTAGTATTTGTAACATTCTTTGCAAACAGGTGGGTTGTTTAGTAGTTTTCTGAAGTTCAAGACTTTGGTGGAGTTTCTGATGTTTTCTGGGAGGGCGTTCCAGAGTGAAGGCGCAAAGAATTCAAATGATCTCAAGCAGGCTTGCTGGTTGCTTTTTGGCTTTTCAGCAGGTATCATATGGGTGTGGACTTCCTTGTAGGTTTGGTTGATGAGCGAGGGTGTAGCAGTTTTTGGAGATGGGCGGAGGAGAGGTTGTTGATGGTTTTATAGGTTATAAGGTGGGATTTGTACTGTATTCTGGCAAGTAGTGGGAGCCAGTGGAGGTGTTTCAGTATGGATGAGATGTGCTCAGTTCCGGGTGTTCCTTGTATCATATGGAGGGCCATTTAGAGAGGCTGGAGGATGATTTGTGGGAGTTGCAGTAGTCTATGTGGGGGGTGGTGAGGGTTTGCAGAGCGGAACGGAAGTCAGATGGATGCAGTAGTGGGTGGAGGCGTTGGAGAATGCAGATTTCAAAGTAAACTGCTCTTGTAGTGTTGGCAATTTGGAGTTTGAATGTGAGAAGCTGGTCAAGAGTGATTCCAAGGTATTTGATTTCGTTCTTTACCTTGATTTGGTGGAGGAGGGAAGGGTGGTCTCTGGTGATAAGTGTTTTCGTTTTTTGGAGATTGATGGTGAGATGATTTTGTTCAAGCCAATTTGAGACATTTAGGAAGCATTGCTGGAGTTTGTGGGATGATGGGCTGTTGGTCTCGTAGGAGGGTATACAACATTTCATCAGTGGATATGTGGAAGACGACGTTGTAGGACCAGATTATTTCACAGAGTGGTTACATGTAGATGATGAAAAGCAGAGCGGAGAGCGTGGATCCTCGTGGGATTCCTTGGATCTGGATATACGGCTTTGTAGTGGAGGCTCTAATCTTCACTAGTTGCTGGTGGTTTGTGAGGTGGGAATGGAACTAATTTAGGACTGCACCTGTTAAACCTATGGCTTGTAATCATTGAATGAAGATGTTATGGTTGATGGTGTCGAAGGCCGCTGAGATGTCAAGGAATAAGTGGATGTATCCGTGGTTAGGTTTTGAATCCCTTAGGATAGAAGTTAACAATGTCTCTACTCCGTGAAGAGGTCGGAATCCATATTTGTCCTGCTGGTCTTCGCTGTACTAAGATTTTGAACGTCACTTTCCTCTTACCCCATTGTGGCATGGAGTTTGCAGTGGTAGACCTTGCAAGGGGGAGACAGTACAATTGTTTGTTCTTTATTGTCAGTCCAGCACAGACGCGTGGCTATGCTCACCTACCAGCAGGTGGAGACTGAGAACATTGAGCTGAAACAGCCCTATAAGAAGCCTATGCACTGTAACTCGGACAGTATTTCTCAGCAGATGGTGAGAGCATAGCCTGTGTGAATTGAGATTGGATCGGTGGCCCAAGGGTGCAGAACCTGGTGGACTGGTCCCTCCACCATATTCTCCCCTAGCCACACTTGTTGGCTCCTTTTTTTTTCCCCCTCCCCAACCTTTGGGAGGGGGCCAAAGGTTGAGCACTGCTTGGGACCTGACATGTCAGTGTCTCTTTAAGAACTTTGCAAAAAAAAAAAAAAGGTTTCCATATCCTGCTAGACCAGTCCAGACAAGTGGGTTGTGTTCCTCTACCAGCAGATTGATGGAGACAAAGAACCAATGAAAAGCCCAGGTTTCAATGGCATCATGCCCATGTCTCTCTTCACCTCAGCCACCAGAGGTCCCTTCAGTATTTCTTTGTCTCTAGCAAGTGGATTTTCTTCTATCTGAAGAATTGAGAGGAAAAAATTGATATAAAAAAAATAATGCGGGCGACACTCTCACTTGAGCACAACGTGGGAGACTCTCCACTAGACTGCAGTCTTTTGGGTAGCCATAGGAGGTGGGAAAATTAGTTCAGCTCCACACTCTTGCCCTGGACAAGAGCGGTTGAGGGGATGTCAGAAGACCATGATCATGCTGCAGAGGTGTAGGCCCAGAAAGTTTGGTGGGAGCAGCCGCCATTACTGACGTGTCCCAGGCTGAGCACATTGAGCCCTCTGTTTTGCAGCTGGTGCAACCTGTGTCAATCTCTGCGGGCAAGTTAGCTGTGGGGAGTTTTATCTTTATCTTTATTCATATTTGATAAACCGCTATTGTAAGAACATTAAGCGGTGTACAATAAAAAGGATGGATTTAACACTGCAAACCAAGAAAAAGGAACGCCACTAATAAACAGGAAAGGAGGAGGCAAGGACAGAATAGTAATACCACACTAATATCAAATCATAGACAGACATAGTCCAGCCACACAACATAGACAAGCAAAACAAGGGACAGACAAGTGACAACCTGAAGGACAAGAACAAAAAACAGGATAATCAGGGAGGGGCCTCAGGGGGAAGGTTATATGCTTTCTGGAATAGATGGGTCTTAAGTAACGACTTAAACTGGGGATAGGAGGGTTCTAGCCGGAGGGGAGTTGGTAACATGTTCCAGAGGAGGGGTCCAAAAAAGAAAAAAGCAGAATGGCGAGTCTGTTCTAAGTGGGCCTGAGATGGTGAGGGAAGTGATAAGCGGTTGGCATGGATTGGGCGGAGTTGGCGGTAAGGGGAATGCAGAGAAATGCAGTTTGCTAAGTAGAGAGGATTTCCGGTATGGATGGCTCGATGAATCAGAATCAGAAATTTTATAGTGGAAGCGAAAACGAAGGGGCAACCAATGTAACCGGATGAGAATGGGAGTAATATGATCAAACCGACTAGAGAAAGTAACTAGGCGTGCTGCTGTATTTTGAATCCGCTGTAGTCTTTGGAGCTGATACTTAGGGAGGTTAGCCAGGAAAACGTTACAATAGTCCAACCTACTGACAACTAGTGCAAGGATGAGGGTAACCAGTGAACTAGGAGGTAACACTGAACGAACGGCTCGAATTTGTCGTAGAGCAGTGAAGGAGCGGCGAGAGATTGATGTGATATGTTCCTGAAAGGAAAGAGACGGATCCAAAAGAACACCCAGATAACGGTTTTGTAGGGGGGTCCCCATTTTCCCCAGAGTTGGTGCTGCTACTCCCATCAAGCCTACCGCTTGAAGCAGGGCCAGGGAGACTCTCGGTTAGGGTGGATTCTCCAGTGACCCAAGGACAGTCTCCCTTCACAGCAGTGAAGGGAGCTCGCATGGAACCACTGCTTGAGGAAGAGGGTGCGGCCTCCGTGGGATCATTGGAGGGTCCCTCTGATCTTTTTGAGGAGCTTCCTCAAGAAGACTTGGAAGATGAGTTCCCTGCTGGAGAGGACCTGTTGGCTGCGCGTATATTTCACAGGGATGAGCTGAAATTTCCTCATCTCTCATACACTAGCAGCATTGAGTAACACGGAAGAGCTGTGGCGGATCCGATCTTGGAGGGCACTCAGAAGCCTCCCAGATCTTTTCCTTTTCAAAGGGCGAACAGGGAACTCATTGAAGCTGAGTTGAAGACTCCAAATGCAGTGCTTCATGTTGGCAGGACCATAGCCAAGATTTGTCCCATGCTTTCTGAGGAGAAGAGGAAGTTGCGTCTGCCATCGGTAGATGCTCGGGTGCAGTGGTCACTGAAAGACGACTATTACCGTGGAAGGCGGGGGCCACTTTGAAGGAGCTGTGGAGCCGGTGGATGGAGGCCCTGTTTAAGATCCCTGCACTGGCATTGCTGGTGTCACTTTACGGGGCCTATATGGCCAGGACATGCCTTAGAAACATAGAAAAATGACGACAGAAAAAGACCACATGGCCCATCTAGTCTGTCCTTCCATATCAACAACTACAACAGTCCCCTTTTTTCCTTTAGAGATCCTCTGTTTGTCCCATGCTTTTTTGAATTCAGATACTGTCCTCATCTCTACCACTTCCACTGGGAGACTATTCCACGGATCCACCACTCTTTCCGTAAATAAATATTTTCGCATATCACTTAGGTGGCCGCAGATGATTCCATAAGGGCCTCTAGTGGAGTCTGGGGGCTTGGCTGATGCAGCTTTGCTGGAGTCTGGGTCTGCTTTTTTGGCAGATCTTCTGTATGATTTGCTTAGGGCATCTGCTAAAAATATGGCCATGGTTTTATAACTGCTCAGTGTTTTATAACTGGTCAGCGTATGTGGCCTCTAAAATTCAGTTTAACAAGCTCCCTTTTGTCAGACATTTGCTCTTTGGGCCCTGGCAAGGCACATGTGATTACAGTTTGCCAGGGAGCGCCTGTTGCAGCTTAAGGATGTGATCCCCATGCCAAGAGATGAGTTTGACATGGGTCGGTATTCCATTTACTTCGTGGTTCCCAAGAAGGAAGGAACATGGCTGCCAATCTTGGATCTCAAAGGTGTAAACAAGGCACTGAAGGTCCTTCAGTTTTGTATGAAAAACTTACGTTCCGTGATTGTAGCCATCCGCAAAGATTATTTAACCTCTCTGGATTTGACCGAGGCTTATCTTCATATTCCAGTGCATCCAGAGCATTAGTTTTTCTGCACTTTGCGGTCCCAGTGGGGCATTTTCAGTTTTAGGCCCTCCTATTTGGCCTAGCAATGACTCCCCGCGTTTTCATCAGGGTGGTGGCGGTGGCCAACCTGCAGAAGCAGGGAATCCTGACCTATCCTTATCTGGACAACTGGTTGATTCGAGCAAAGTCCCCATGGAACAGTCGTCAAGGCAATCCAGCTGGTGGTTCAGCAGCTGCAGGAGTTGGGATGGGTGATCAACTTCATGAAAAGCAGGCTGGTGCCATCTCAGTCCTTGGAGTATCTGGGGGCTTGCGGCAATACATGAGCTGGGGTGATGTTCTTGCTGGATGGCAGGATAGTGAAATTACAGGCTCGGGTCTGGTCATTGCTGAGAGTTCCATGCCCGAGAGTGTGGGATTATCTACAGGCTCGATGGTGATCACTCTGAAACTCGTGCCTTAATTAGATATGTGTCTGCAGCAATTAGCGCTTCTGTTGTGTTTGTCTCAGTTGCAGTTAATGGACCTGCGAGTTGTCCTGTGGGGTGCAGCCAGGGCGAGTCTGCAATGGCAGTTGGATCTGGCTCAGTTCTTGAAAGGAGTTTCTCTCGAGACACCAGAATGGGTGATGGTGACCATGGATGTCAGTCTGGTGGGCTGGAGCGCCCATTGTCTTACAGAGGTGGCTCAGGGTCGGTGGTCTCCGGAGGAGAACCAATGGCCCATCAACCACTTGGTACCTGGTTTCGGGGGAGGACTTAGTGCTGCTTTGACAGTTTGATACTGGAGAGAGGAGATAAGATCCCTGAGGGTTATAGGATAATGTCATTAGAGAAAATTTGCCTATTCAGTCTCCAGCTGCTGGGGGACAGGCATAACCCATTTGTCTGGACTGGATTGGAGGGACTCCATGAAAGTAAATTAGCAGGTAAGAACTAATTTTCCCATTTTGACAGTATCCGATACTTCAGGGAGGCCTTGCAGTCCATAATAATGGATTTCTGGGTCTTCAACATCATTCAAGGGGAATATCGCATCAAATTCTCCAAAGTCCCCCTCCCCCCACAACTCTCCTTGGACACGAAACCTCTCTCTCGGCTCAACACCTCTTCATCTTTGAGCAGGAAGTATCTTGAGAGTCTGCGCAGCCAAGCAATTGAGCAGGTGCCTACCCAACAGTGTAGACAAGGCTTCTACTCCCGCTTTTTTGTAATTCTGAAAAAGACTGGAAGGCTGTATCCAATCCTTGATCTGTGCGACTTCAATTGCTACATAAAGCGAGAGAAATTCAAGATCAACTCTGTTGGCACCATCTTACCTCTTTTGAGCCAGAACGATTGGCTAGCCTCCCTGGATTTAAAGGATGCCTATGCTCCTATTCCCATTCACCCACTGCACTGAAAATATCCTTGCTTCAAGTTCGACGAACAACATTACCAGTACAAAGTTCTTCCTTTGGTTTGTCCGCAGCACCATGAGTCTTTACAAAATTCGTTGACAGGGCCACTGTGTGTATCCCTATCTCAACAACTGGCTTATCTCAGCTGCATTCAAAACCGCAGCACAAAATACCATTCAAGTCACGATATCCCTGCTACAGGCCACGGGATTCATCATTAACATACAGAAGTCCAAAATGGAGTCTCAACTGATGCTGTGCTTCATCGATGCACGCATCCACACTCCCGGGGAAAGCGTACTTTCCCAGCAACAGGGACAAACTTTCTTAAAGCTTCAGCATCAAATTCACATGACTTCTGTCGGCCCCGGCCCATGTTGTTCTCCAGCTCCTAAGACAAATGGCAGCCTCAGCCCACATAATTCCTCTCGCCAGGCTGTACATGTGCCCGTTGCAGGGGCACCTCATACTCAGCTGGAAACAGCACTCTCAGTCCCTCCACACACAAATCTCCCTTTCCAGGGAAAGTTATCAGGTGCTTCAAGACAGTGTTGTACTGGTAGAGCATCCCCTCCAACCTCCAAGCATGATTGCCCATTTCAACCACTGCAGCTTCAGCTCACCCTCACCACTGATGCATCTACTTACGGATGGGGACACACCTGCTTCATCTATCCATGCAGGGGATGTGGTTAATGCAGGAGTGGGCATTATACATCAGTGTTTTGGAGCTTCAGGTCATCTTTTACACCTTCAATGCTTTGTGACTGGGTGTGCCACAAGATCCTTTTGGTAGAACTGACAATCAGGTTTCCATGTTTTACATCAACAGATGGGGGGGGGGGGTTGATCCTCCACTTATTATAGGAGACCACCTGCCTCTGGCTCTTTGCCCAGTCCATGCGAACGATCCTCAGAGCGACCTACCTTCCAGGGACCCAGAATCAGATGGCGGAACACCCTCAGCCAACCCCTGGGCCCTCACAAGTGGTCATAGGACGACAACCTCTTCTGCAGACTCTTCAACAGATGGGTTAAACCAGAGATCGGCCTCTTTGCATCAGACGATAATGCGAAATGTCTAGCCTTTTGCTCTGTTTGCCCCACAGCATGTCATTTAGCCTACAATGTGTTTGCCATTTCTTAGAGTCCACCAACTTTTCTATGTGATTCTGTCGTTTCCACTCATCAGCAGGGTACTCACCAAAATTAGTCAGGACAAAGCGACCGTCACTCTAATTGCTCCACAGTGGCCCTGGCAACCGTGGTTTCCTCACCACCTCAAATTGGCGGATGAAGGCCCACTATCACTAGGCAAACATCGATTTCTCTTGACTTGGAACCAAGGCGCCCTTCTCCATCCAAACCTCAGCAGCCTTTCCTTGGGGCCTGGAAAATCTGCATGACTTGGAGGAGAGCTCCTGCTCTCAGATGAAGTCTGCTAAATGCTCATCATATCTCGATAGCTAGAAACTTTGCTTTCCTACCAGCATGAGTGGTTGTGTTTCTGCCACTGGGCCACGGAGCAGCACCGGAACCCCATTCTCTGTTTTTGCAACACAATTCTTGCTTGTCTCCTACATCTATCGCAGTCAGGATTGCAGATCACATCAGTGCATTACCATCTCTCAGCCATAGCCACTCACCACACCCAGGTGAAGGGAAACCCATCTCAGTGCATCCTTTGGTATTGAGGTACCACCTCAGCTCGACAAATCGGTGAGCTTCAGGCACTGGTTCGGTACCCACCGTACACACAGATCCTGCATAACAGGGTCCTGTTGCATACACCTAAAGTTGTATCTGAATTTTATCTCAATCATTCCATTGTGCTACCAGTTTTCTTCCCGAATCCACTGGTGGACTCACCGGAACAAGCCCTCCATTCCTTGGACTGCAAGTAAAGCTCTTCTCTACTATCTCCATGTGACTGACTAAAGAGCTGTGTACCACCTTGCAGCTCTTTGTTACCTTGAATCCCAATGATCCGGGTCAACAGGCATCAAAGAAGACCATCTCCTACTGGATAGCGCACTGCCTTTCCTTTTGCTACAAGCAAGCAAATCTCCAGTCCCCAGGCTGTATTGGCCCTCGTTAGCTGCGGGCCACAACCACGTCAGTCGTTGGTTTCTTTTGGTCTCCTCTTAAGACATTTGCAAAGCAACCACCTGGACTTCGATTCACCCTTTTACGAAGCATTACAGGTTGGACTCTTCATCAGCACAGGATTCTGCCTTTGTGCAAGCAGTCCTTCGGATTGAAGCGCTCGGGAGTAACTCGGTTAAGATATCTTCTGTTCCCCTGCACAGAACTGCACCTCCAAGCGCTTACAGTCCAGCACATCGCAGGCGAGGACAATCGGGTAGCAGATTTCCTTAGCCGTCACCTCCTCGATCCCAGGGCATGGGAACTTGCCCCTTGGGCATTCAATCGGAATGTGAATCGGACTAGATGGCGATGGCAGCCAGTGCCAAGGTTTTCTCCTTCAGCCATCACTTGGAGCCCATCCAAGGTGATGGACTACTGGTCCCGCCCCGTGGGCAATGATACCTCAAGTCCTTCGGAGGATTGAGAGTCACCCAACTCTGGTGATCCTGGTGGCCCTGGACTGGCCTCATCGTGGTACTCGGACATTGTCCGTCGTCTCACCTCCCAGCCCCTGTGTCTTGGGGACAGGAGGGGCTTACTACAGCAGGGCCTATGGCGTAAGGGCTATTCCCTGCTGAAGGCCAGGCGACACTGCATCTCATTGGCTTATGCTTGGGTCTGGTGTCGTCGACGTCATCTTTCCCCGTTGGGGGGGGTCTTGATCCCCCCTCAATGCTAACTTCCTTCAAGAAGGAGCTCAATCAGGGTGCGGGTAGTGGCACATTTTGCAGTCCGGTGGCGGGCCACATGTTAGCGATGCACTGGGATGTGGGCTGCTTTCTCTGTGCGGGTTCGGACCCTTCATATACCAGTACACCCCATAGTCCTGCCGTGGGACCTAACGTGTGTTCTCCGAGTGCTTATGTGTCCACTCTATGATCCGCTTAGGCAGGCTACCATCAAGGATCTGGCCTTGAAAATGGTGTTTTTGGTAGCTACCACTTTGGCGCAGCGGATTTTGGAATTGCAGGTATTTCCCCTTTTTTGCAAAGCCCAAGATGCTCTCTCCCTTTTACGTCAATTGGATGCTGTTCTTGCCAGCCTTTTCGCTAGAGCAATGCACTGAACCAGACAAGGCCTTGCATTTTGTGGACGTGCACTCTTGCGATACTTGAAAATGACAAATTTACTTTCATCTTTCCAATCACCTCTTTGTCCTTTTTGCTGGACCGTGAAAGGGACAAGCGACGTCACGACCGTAGGTCGCTGGTTCAAGGATACTATCGCCTCAGCCTATCTGATACGGGGTAGACCTGTTTCCCCAGGCCTCGAGGCTTATTTGACTCGGGCCAAGGCAGCTTCCTGGACGGAGTCGTCTCGTGCATTGCCCTTGAACAATTTCAGGATGGCTTCTTGGTCCTCCTTAGCTCCTTCGTGCGGCACTACCATCTAGAAGAGCATGTCCAAGTGGCCACACGGTTTGGCTTGGTTGTTATTCCACTGCACTTTCTTCCCGCCCTGGGATGGAGTAGCTTCGGTACATCCCACTAGTCTGGACTGGTCTAGCAGGAAGATCTGGAAGGAGTAATTTTACTTACCGTTAATTTCCTTTCCTGGAGTCCTGCTAGACCAGTCCCGTACCCACCCCGTTAAGCTTTGTACCTTGGACTGCAGCAACCTTCTGTATATATTTGTCCCTTTGGACCATGCAAAGATTGTATATAGTCCTTGTGCGCTGCATATGCCTTGTAGTGCTATATAAATGATTATTAGTGGTGGAGTTGAGGGGTTCCTCGGGAGGATTTGACTACCTTCCATTGCTTGCTACAAAAATCCTGAGGGCTCCCTCTAGCTGTGTGGTAGGTGTTATGCCGGTGGTGATTCATGGGATAGTTTTGCCACCTTTTCTCTGTCTCCCATCTGCTGGCAGGGGGAAATAACCCACTAGTCTGAACTGGTCTAGCAGGACTTCAGGAAAGGACATTAATGGTAAGCAAAATTTCTCCTTCCTTGTCACGATCTGTTCAGCTTGATGTGTTTCCAAGCTGCAGGCCCTGTTGTGCAGAGACCCCTATTTGTCCTTCTTGTCGTGGGTCTTATTCCAACCAGTCCCCTCTTTCTTACCCAAAGTGGTGTCAGTGTTTCATGTGAACCAGGTGGTGTTGCTTGCAGCTTTCTCAAAAGAAGTGTCTCAGGAGAGACGGGGCCTTTCATCTCATGAATGTGCGTCAGGTTTTTCTCTTTTACCTAAAGGTGACAAATTAATTTTGAAAGCTGGACTGGCTTTGTGTTTTGTTTGGTGGGCCCCAAAGGGTCAAAGCGGCCTCTAAGTTCACCCGGGCTAGATGGATTAAGGAGGCGAATGTTTCTGCTGACATTTTCAAAAGAAAGCTGATTACAGAAGCCTTAGATGCGCAAACAGGCTTGGTCCTGTTCAGTCTCTCTGGCAGTTTGTCGTCTTTGAATTCCTCCATGAAGCACTATCAATTATTATACTTGCACACTAAGGAGAATGCTGCCTTGGTGTCCTCCACCTGCCCGAATTAGGGTGAAGCTTGGGTACTTCCGCTTGCCTGGACTATTCAAAGAAAGGAAAATTCCTTATTGTTCCTCCAGTCCAGCCCCGGCCTGCGGGTCGTCTTACCTCACCAGCAGCTTGGAGACTGAGCATGTCCTCTTTAATTCTATCATAATAGATAGGCAGCTGGCAGCTCCCATCAGAATCCAGTATCTGTCTCCAAGCAGCTGGAGAGGTGTCATTCCATAGGTAGGGACTCACTCAATGAGCATCTAAAGTAGAGCAATTTGATTTTGTCATCAGTTTGGGAGAAAAGAGTCAACAGCTGGCCATTTAAAACAGGCTGGTGCTGAGTTATTGAGTAAAGTTGAAAAAAAAAATAAAGTAGTGATGAACATACCAGCAGATCTCGTTAGACCGGAGCAAGTAACAGCAGACAACTTACCTTGGCAAGGTGCACAGGGTCTGTACATCTGCCTCCCGGAAGTAAGGTGTGCTCCCGATCCCTCAGAGGAGAGGAGCCTGTTCGAGGCACTCCAAATGACACTGAAGCGCTTTGAGGTAGCCGAGCATCATGACGGGAGATGCGAACAGTACCCGTTAAAGGCAGTTAGCGGGCTGGGTTGGCAGGAGGGAGCCGCAGAGCCATCTTCTGCTAAAGGGAGGCTGATCATCACGAGATGCGCAGTGACATCCTTCTGCTCAACTCACGAACCGGCTCCAGTATAGGTACCACGTTTTGGTTTTTATTTTCTTGCAGGCTTCTCTTCCCAAGGACATTTGTGGATGCTCTGAGCTTTATCTTGCGTTTTATTATTTTTGTTTGGTCATTTTCAGTTGCTGGATAAACAAAAAACAAAAAAAAGAATAATTAAGATAGAGGGGACAAGACCGTCGGAGAGAGCTGCTGGGCCTTCTGGACTGCTGATAGGTGGACTTGTTATGCCCTCTAAGGCAATGTGGCTTGCGCAGGGGCTTTATCTCTGTCGCGGGGTTCTGCTACAATTGTGAGGTAGACTCGGAGGAAGGGCTCCTTGATAGGAGGTTGGAAGGAGTGGTGGAACCCTCAAGGGGGATTAAAGCTCCCTCCTCACCTTCAGGGACTCGCGGTTCGTCCGCATCTGCAGCAGAGAGTATGCCCGGGTTGGGGGCACAAAGAGCTCGCCTCCACCTACTCTGGAACCAAAGAAAAGGGATAGCAGATTCGCCAGACCCTTCAAGCTCTCCTCGACTCGAGGGCCATTTGCGGGATGTCTTCCAAGAGCGTTTTCATCCATATTTGACCATCTCATGCATAAGGCCTTTTGTTTGATGAGGAGAGGAGACTCTGGATGGCTCCCAAGTAAAAGTGAAGAAGAGGGGTTTCCCCGAGGCCCTGATGAGCAACAGTGAGCCTGGACCCAGCTGCCAGGAGATGGACAATGACCCTTGGGGGGGATCGGTCCATTTGAATGAGGAAGAAGTTCCAGAGGCATGTGAAGCTCAAGGGAGGTGCAGTTCCCCAAAGTGAGGAGTCTTGCATTGTCCATGTTTTTCGCAGAGAGAAACTAGCAATTTTGATTTCTCATTCCTTGAGAGCACTCAATATGGGTGCAGAGACTGCTGGAAGAGGAGCCTCTGGAGAATCCTCTTTTCCAGGCCATCCGGAAGCCACAGACGGTGTTTCCTATGCACAGAGTCATACGGCAGATGATCCAGGATGAGTGGGATGTTCCATTGGCCACATTGAAAGAGACACAGACTGTGGCCCGTTTGTACTCACTGCCTGAGCGGAACAGAGAGCTCTTGTGCTCCCCTAAGGTTGATGCTGTGGTCTTGGCAGTGACAAAGAAGACAACGATTCCAGTGGAGGGCAGCTCGGCCCTTAAGGAAGTTCAGGACAGTAAGATAGAGACCATGCTCAAACAGGCATTTAATATCCATGCTTTGTCGTTACAGGTGTCAGTTTGTGGTGCCTTTGTGGCACGAGCATGTTTGAGGGGTACAAGGGATTATAGAGGTGTGGGGGGGATGCTCACGCGCTAATGCCGGAGGTGGCTAAGTTGGAATCGGGCACAGCGAATTTGTTGGATTCCTTTTATGATCTGATCAGAGGTTTGTTAAAGAGCATGTCGGCCGCTCGCTGTTCTTTCTCCGGAATTGGTCAGTGGATGTTTCATCCAAGTCGCATTGAGTAAGCTCTCTCTTCTGGCTAAGCTGTTGTTCGGAGAAAATCTTGACAAGTTGGTAAAGGACTTGGGAGACTCGAAAGGGGGTTGGCTTCCCGAGAATAAGCAGAATCTGGTCTGTTCCGCAACGCAGATGCAGGTATAATCTTCTAACTACCGACGCTTCCGCGTGGTGCGTTTTTGCTCCATACCAGAGGGGAAGGTTTCCTTCCAGAGGGCATTCCTTTCAAGGTTTTCAGGGAAGTAGTAGGGGATTTTACCCCACTTTCTCCTTGGCCTCTAAGAAGTCCCAATGAAACGAGGGAAGCCCAGGCAGGGGTGGTGCCCATAGGGGGTCGGCTGCGGGAGTTTTATCCCACCTGGGCTCAAATTACTTCCGATCAGTGGGTGCTAGAGATCATCAGAGAGGGGTACGCATTGCAGTTGACCTGTCCTCTTGTGGATGTGTTTGTCTTCTCCCCTTGCAAGGCCCATCAGAAACTCAAGGCCATGAGGGAAACACTCAACAGTCTTCTAGACCTGTAGGTGGCGGTAAGGGTGCTGGACGACCAGTGCAGTTTTGGTTGATACTCCATTTATTTTGTGGTTCCCAAAAAGGAAGGATCTTTCAGACCCATTTTAGATCTCAAGCTCATAAATCGGTGCTTGAGTGCCTCATTTTCACATGGAGACACTCCAGTTGGCCATTATGGCTGTCAGAGAGGGGGACGTTCTTGACCTCACTCGGTCTAACAGAAGCCTACTTGCACGTTCCCATTTGAGTCGAGCATCAGCAGTTCCTGCAGTTCGCAGTGCCCATGGGTGTCTTCTAATTTCAGGAGCTACCATTCAGTCTGGCAACAGCACGCCGCACTTTCACCATGGTTATGAGGTGGTTGCGGCTGGGAATGTATTCTGGTGCACCCTTATCTGGACAATTGGATCATTCTGGCAAAATCCAAGGAAGAAAGCGAACGGGTCACAGCAAGAGTGGTTGCATACCTTCAGAGTCTTGGCTGGGTGATTACCTTTGCCAAGAGTTTCCTGTGGCCCTTGCAGGATTTGGTGTACCTGGGAATCCAATTTCAGATGGTGGAAAGCCGGGTGTCCTTGCTGGAGAACCGGTTGTACACGCTGCAGGGAGAAATCCGGAGGTTTCACTGAATGAAGTTTCCAATGGTATGGTACTATCTCCAGGTGTTGGGTTCCATGGCGGCGAACATTGAGCTCATGCCGTAGGCGCCGGCCCACATGTGACTGTTGCAAAGGATGTTGTTGTGAATATGGTCGGCACAGTGCCATCTGATATTGCAGCCAATGCCTTGCCTGGGAAGGATCCGGAGAAACCTCCAATGGTGGCTGCAGTCGGACAGTCTCTGAGTGGGCATGCCCTTGGATGCACCACAATGGATCCCGTTGATGATGGATGCCAGTCTGTCGGGATGCATTGCAAGTCCCAGGTAGCGCAGGGTCTCTGGTATCCACAGGAGAGTGCTTGGTCAATCAACCATCTGGAATTGCGAGCGATGTATTTGGCGCTGTAGGAGTTCCAAACTCTGCTTCAGGGAAAAGTAGTTTGAGTGTTCTCGGACAATGCCACGGTGATGGCTTATATCATTTGGCAAGGGGGAGGTGAGCAGTACGAACCTGCAGAATGAGGTCTCCGTTGTTCGCCTGGGTTTATGTTTGTTTATGCAATTTCTTGATATACTGCCCAGGCTGAAGGGCATCAGAACATTTTACAATCACTACAAACAGGTACTGGATACATCCCCTTGTCCCCAAAGGGCTCATAATCTATGTGTACCTGAGGCAACAGAGGGTTAAGTGGCTTGCCCAAGGCCACAAGGAGTCCTATAGGACTAGAAACCCCAGTCCCTCTGGCTTGAGATTACTGTCCCCTGGTGGGAATTGATCCCCTGGCTTGATGTACCTTGTCCTAACCACTAGGCCACTGTTCCCTACAAGCGCTCTTGGCAGTGTACATGGCAGGCAAAGACAATGCAGCAGTCAACTATCTCAACCGGGTACATCTGGATCCCAGGAAGTGTCTCTCAACGGTGCAGTCTCTGTGCGGACAGTGCGCTGCTGGAGGCAGCCAATCATGGATCCCATGGCAACATTGGAATCAGCAAAGGCGGCGCGATTTTACAGCAGGAGGGGAGAGCACGTGTCAGAAGGGCCCACGGAAGGACTGCTCTATGTATTCCTCCCCTGAGCGCTCATAGGTTGAGTGGTACAGAGGATAGAGGTGCATCGGGGCCAGATGCTGCTAATAGCTTCCAATTGGGCTTGACGCCTGTGGTATTTATTTATTTATTTACAGTCTCTTATATACCGCGCTATTCTGCATCAGTGCGGTTTACATTGAACAAACTGAAATTACATTGAACAGGGCATTATAACTTGGAGATAACTATTTTGCAGGGAAAATGCTCCATCTGATCTGATGCTGATGTGTTACGTCTGATGGTCGACTGACCGTGGTGTCTGCCGGCACGACTTGATTTATTGTCGCAGGGTCCGATCCTCATGCCTCAGGTGTATCCATTCTTCATTATGGCCTGGCTCTTGAGCGGGCTAGATTGCGGAAGCGGGGCTATTCGGCCCCAGTAAAATCGACACTTTTGAAGGCCAGGCGGCGCTTCACTTCGCTGGCTTACATTCGCATGTGGAGGGTCTGAGGGCTGGTGTAAGGATCACCACTGTCGGCCTCTGGCAGCTTCTTTGCTGGGCGTCTTCGCCTTTTTATAGGCGGGGTTGGATAAGGGATTGGCTTGTAGCAGCCTTCGGGTGCAGGTGACATCCATCTCCTGTTACCATGGGAGAGTTCAAGGAATGTAACTGGCAGCGCACCTTAATGTGGTCCGGTTTTTGCGAGCAGTGAAGCGGGTTCAGCCACCAGTGCAGTCTATTAATTCCAGATCAAGGTCCCAAGGAGGAACAATCGGTGTTGACGAGGGCACCTTTTGAGCTGTTGAGTGCTTGTACCTTGAAAGGATCTCACGATAGACTCTATTCCTGGTGGCCATTTGTTCAGCTAAAAGAATATCGAAGCTTCAGGGGCTGTCATGTCGGGCACCTTTTCTTATCCTTGCAAAGGAGAAGGTGGTTCTGAGACCCATGCCTGCATTTCTTCCCAAAGTGCTATCGGATTTTCATCTCAATCAGTCTGTGATGCTCCTGGTGTTTTCCGGGTCAGGAGGTACGGTGGAGGATTCCCTTCTACACTGTTGGGATGTCTGTAGGTTGGTACGATGCTATTTGAAGAGAACAGAGTCTTTTTAGAAGATCCGATCGCCTATTCATTCTGTTTGGAGGTACATGCAAGGGCAAGCCAGCCTCTAAAGCCTTCATTTCAAGATGGGTATGGGAGGCCATCTCTTCCGCATACTTGCTGCGGCACAAGAAATTGCCCAGGGGGTTGAGGGCTCACTCCACCTGGGCACAGGCGACGTCATGGGTGGAGTCCAGATTGGTTCCGCCTGGGGAGATCGGTAGGGCGGCAACCTGGTTGTCTCTGCATTACCTTCATGAAGCATTATCGGCTCAATATTCAGGCAGCAGGGGATGCAAATTTTGGTTCAGCGATTCTTCAGGCCAGGCTAACGGGTCCCTCCCAAGATTAATACTGCTGTGATACATCCCACAGATTGGTACTGGACTGGAGGAACAATAAGGAAGGTGAAATTAGGCTTTACCTGCTAATTGACATTCCTTGAGTGACTCCAGTCCAGTCCCAGACCTACCCTTTTTTTTTCTTTTAGAAGGACATCTCCGTGCCTGAAGAAAGTAATTTCATAGTTATGGGCCAGGGGAGCTGGTTGAGGTGTTTTCCTAAGACAGCAACAGCATAGAAGAGTACAAGGCATTTGGGAGGTTGAGTCGGTGGGTGCTGGAGTGACCAGAGGGACTCGTCCTTGAGTAAGTCGGTACACTATGGGACTACCACTTGGTAAATGATCTTGTTCTTCATTTAGGGGTTTGTTTTCTGCCTGTTGGGGTTAGGTTGTTGGTTTCCCAAATTGAGTTAGATAATATACCCTCTTAATTGTTGTTCTCGTGAGTCTGCTTTGTCAATAGGATACTGTAGTCTGGTGGGAGGTGCCAGCTGCCTATCTATCCTGATGTCATTAAAGATGACATGCTCAGTCTCCAAGCTGCTGGTGAGGTGAGACTACCCACAGATTGGGACTGGACTGCAGGCACTCAAGAAACGTCAATTAACAGGTAAAGCTTAATTTCACCTTATTATGTAAGTAAAATTTATTGGGCACTTTCTCGAAATGGGTTAGTTTTGCACTACTAGGACAGGGTATGTGGCCAGGGTATGTCTCTCAAATGTAGTGCTAATGCTCAATGTGGTACTTGCATCGTGCCAAAGAGCACCTCTTTCTGGAGTTTATAAAATGTAGCATGGGGACAGTGGTGCAGGGGACTATGGGTCAGTGGAAGCCTTCCCTTACTGGGGGACTTGCAGGGCAGAAGGTGTGGGGGAGGAACTTTTGACAGGCTGTAGAGACAAAGCTATTAATACACCCTCCTTCTTCGCAGCTGGAAAAAGTGTATGACCCCAAAAATGAAGAGGACGACATGGTGGAAATGGAGGAGGAAAGACTTCGCATGCGAGAACATGTCATGAAAAACGTGAGAATCATTGCAGAGGTCCTTAGCACTCACACCGTGAAACTTGGTCATGAAAACATCAGCAACGGTGGGCTCAGGGTCCTTTGTGCTTTGCTCTTACCCCAAGGTCTCAATTGGAACTTGTATTGCCATACCTTGGGCTCGTAATGCTGTCACCTCAGAGCAGTCCCGGGATTGGGGCTTGGGGCTGCCACTTGGGCTCACAACCATCTAAGACTAACCGCAAAATTTGTGCTTTCCAGGTGGACACCAATCATGATCGGCTGGTCACGCTGGAGGAGTTTCTGAAATCCACGGAGCGGAAGGAGTTCGGGGAGACTGCAGACTGGGAGGTGAGGACTGTGGGGAAACTGGGATGATGAAAGGAGAGAGGGTTGGTGTCTTCGTCTATGTATCAGCACATTTAGTGGTGGCTGGGGATGGAGGAGGAGAATTAAGGATGGGGGATGCTTGGGGTGAAAAGAGGCCAAGGATGGGCAGGTATAGAGATGGGGGAGCTCCATGCTGCGTTCTTGCCCTCTGGCTGTATTTGCAGACAGTCGATGAGACCCAGCCATACACAGAGGAGGAACTGCGTGCATTTGAGGAGGAGTTAGCAGTGCGGGAGGCGGAACTTACCCAGCGGGCGGAGCAACTGCAACGAGACCACGCGGACCTGCAGCAGCGACAGCAGGAGCTGGACACACAGAAGAAAGAACTACAGCAGGTGTGTAGGGGGGGGCTGCCCCTCCTCTTCCCCCATCATAAGAACATAAGATATTCCATAATGGGTCAGACCAAGATCCATCAAGCCCAGTTTCCTGTTTCCAACAGTGGCCAATCTAGGTCACAAGTACTTAGCAGTGTCTTCAAAAGACACAGGTTCCACAATGCTTGAATTGGGTCAAGTAGTGATATCCTGGGTCCCTTTTAATAATGGTTTATGGATCTTTCCTCCAGGAACTTGTTCAAACCTTTTTTTAAACCCAGCTACACTAACAGCCTTTACTACATCCTCCGGTAACAAATTCCAGAGTTTGATTACACGTTCAGTGAAAAAAATATTTCTCTTAATTAGTCTTAAATAGTTTACCCTGTAGCTTCATTGCATGTCCCCTAGTCTTTCTATATTCTGATGACGTAAACAATTGATCTTCGTTTACCCGTTCCATTCCATTCATTAATTTATAGGCCTCTATCATATCTCCCCTCAGCCGTCTCTTTTCCAGGTTGAAGAGCCCTAACCTTTTTTAGCCTCTCTTCATAGGGGTATCCTTCCATCCCTTTTACCATTTTGGTGGCTCTTCTCTGTACCTTTTTTAAAAACGCTATATCCTTTTTAAGATACGGCGACCAGAATTGCACACAATATTCAAGTTGTGGCCGCACCATGGAACGATGCAGAGGCATTATAATATCCATTGTTTTATTCTCCCTTCCTTTCCTTATGATTCCTAGCATTCTATTTGCTCTCTTGGTTGCCGCTGCACATTGGGCCAAGGGTTTCAACATGTTATCCACGATAACGCCTAAATCTTTTTTCTGAGTGGTGGTTCCTAATGTGGAACCCTGTGCAACCATAGTTTAGGTTGTTTTCCTAGGTGTATAACTTTGCACTTGTTCAGATTAAATTTCATCTGCCATTTGGATGCCCAGTCTTCCAATTTATCAAGATCCTCTTGCAATTTTCCACAATCCTCATGGGTTTTAACAACTTTGAATAGTTTTGTGTCATCTGCAAATTTGATTACCTCGCTCATTATTCCCATTTCCAGGTTATTTACGGATATGTTAAAAAGCAGCAGACCCAGCACAGATCCCTGGGTACTCCACCTTTTTCCATTGGGAAAATTGGCCATTTAGCCCTACCCTCTCTGCTTTCTATCTTTTAACCAGTTCCTGATCCACAATAGTACACTGCCTCCTATCCCATGACTCTTTAATTTCGCCAAATGTCTTTCATGGGGGACCTTGTCAAAGGCTTTATGAAAATCCAGATACACTATATCAACCGACTCAACTTTGTCTGTTTATTCACACCTTCAAAAAAACATAACAGGTTAGTAAGACAAGACCTTCCTTGTCTAAAGCCATGTTGGCTGTCTCCCATTAAGCCATGACTACATGTTCAGTAATTTTGTTCTTTATGATGGTTTCTGCCATGTTTCCCGGTACTGACGTCAGGCTCACCGGTCTAGTTTCCCAGATCACCCCTGGATCCCTTTTTAAAAATTGGCGTTACATTGGTGATCCTCCAGTCTTCAGGTATTACAGATGATTTTAATGATGGTTCACAGATTACTAATAGTAGGTCTGCAGTCTCATATTTCAGTTCTTTCAACATCCTCGGATGTATACCATCCGGTTCAGGTGATTTGCTACTCTTCGATTTATCCAATAGTTGTAATACATCTTCCCAGTGTATCAATATTTCTTTCAATTCTTTCACAGTATCACCTTTAAATACCATTTCAGTCATAGTAACATCCCTACATCTTCCTCAGTAAAGATCGAAGCAAAGAATTCATTCAGTTTCTCCACTATGGCCTTGTCCTCTCTTTTACCCCTCTGTCATTTAATGGTCCAGCTGACTCTGTCAAGGGTTTTTTGCTACGAATGTACTTTAAAAAGTCTTTATTACACATTTTTGCTTCCACAGCAAGCTTCTTCTCAAATTCTCTTTTTGGTTGCCTTATCAATGCCTTGCACCTAACTTGCCAATGCTTGTGGTGTTTCCAGTTTTCGTCATTTGGCTCCTTTTTCCGTTTCCTGAAAGATGCTTTTTTGGCAACAACAGCCTTTCTGACTTCACCTTTAAACCATGCTGGCAATTCTTTGGACTTCCTTCCACTTTTCTTAAAGGTTGGAATACAGCTGGTCTGGGCTTCTAAGATAGTATTTTTAAACAGTACCCAAGCTTGATGTAAATCTTTAACCTTTGCAGCTGCTCCTGTTAGTTTTTTCTTAACTGTTGTCCTCATTTTATCATAGTCTCCCTTTTGAAAGTTAAAAGGTAGTACTGTGGATTTCCTTATGATCACTATTGCCAAGTGGCCCCAACACCCTTATCTCTTGCAGCAGATCTTGTGTTCCACTAAGGACTAGGTCCAAAATGGATTCCCCTCTTGTCAGTTCATGAACCAGCTGCTCCAAGAAGCAGTTAGTTTCTAGATGAAATAAATATCTCCCTACCATGTCCTGCCGTGACACTGACCTACTCGATACCGGGGTATTCAAAATCACCCATTATTATTACTGTGCTGTAACTTTTGTTAGCTTCCCTGATTTCTTTGAGCATTTCATCATCCATCTGTTTATTGTGGCCAGGTGATCGATAGTACACCCCCACTGCCATCGCTTCCCCTTCACCTTTTTACATGGAATTTCTATCTAGAGATTCTACAGTGAATTTTGTTTTCTGCAAAACTTTAATCCTGTGTGACTCAATGCCCTCTCTAATAGAGCGCAACCGCTCCACCAATTTGATGAGCTCTATCATTACGATATAGTTTGTACCCAGGTATCACAGTGTCCCACTAGTTGTCCTCCTTCCACCATGTCTCTGATATTCCAATCATATCTAACCTCTCATTTAGTGCTATATATTCTAACTCTCCCATCTTATTTTTTAGACTTCTAGCATTTGCATACAAGCATTTTAGAGGCTGTATTTTATTCATATTAATCTGGCTATCAGTAGGTAGGGGTAATTTTGGAATCTTTAAGCTCTGTCAGCGCCGTACTCAAGAGCATTGGGGCTACTTGGGTCTTTATTGGAACCTTTCTGTTGCTATGCCCTAACTTCATTCTTTTGCTAGTATCCTTCAAGGATACATTGTTCTGAACCATGCGCTCTTGGGCGACTGTCGGCTCTCCCCTATTATCTAGTTTAAAAGCTACTCGATCTCCTTTTTAAAGGTTAATGCCAGCAGCCTGGTTCCATCCTGGTTAAGGTGAAGCCCCTCCTTTCCCCAGAATGTTCCCCAGTTCCTAACAAATCCAAAACCCTCATCCTTGCACCCTTCTCTCATCCACACATTGAGACTCCGGAGCTCTGCCTGCCTTTTGGGTCCTGCGTGTGGAACAGGAAGCATTTCGGAGAATGCTACCCTGGAAGTTCTGGATTTCAACTTCCTACCTAAAAGCCTAAATTTAGCCTCCAGAGCCTCACTACCACATTTTCCTATGTCATTGGTACCGACATGTACCAAGACAGCAGACTGCTCCCCAGCACTATCTAAGACCTTATCTAGGTGGTGCGTGAGGTCCGCTACCTTCGCACCAGACAGGCATGTTACCAGGCGATCCTCACGTCCACCAGCCACCCAGCTATCTACATGCCTAATGATCGAATCACCAACTATAACGGCTGTCCTAACCCTTCCCTCATGGGCACAAGGCCCTGGAGAAACTTCCTCGATGCGAGAGTGTTTTACATCACCTGGAGGACGGATCCTAGTTACAGGATCACTTTCTGCCACACCAGGGTGATGCTCTCCTGTCACGTGACCTCTCTCCTCCATTGCAACAGGCTGGAGGTGGGACTTCAGGACTATATCCCTGTAGGTCCCGTCTGTGTATCTGTCTGTCTTCTGTATGTCCTCCGTTACTCTAGCCTCTAGAGATCGGACTCGTTCCCTGAGAGCAAAGAGCCCCTTGCTCACTGCCAGCCTTGCACCAAGCTCACTCTTGACCTCTGTTCTACATCTATTCGTGGGAGGGGAGGGCTGTCTGTCACCTGCACCCCATTATCTGAGCCAGTGCCAGCTCAACCACAAAGCAAGCTAAGCACTCGCCTAAGGCAGCAGCTTCTGGCATGGGGTGGGGGGTGGCAAAGAGAGAGGAATTCAAAGCTACATAGATTCTGGCAGCTGGTGAAGGGGGGCGGGGGGCTTAAGGTATGCCTAGGGCACCAATACTGTGAACCAACTCCAGAGCGGGCTCTGGGCTGAGTAGAGACAGTAGTAAGACTGTCTCTCATCTCTCTGCAAGGACCCCCATCCCCCCCACCCCCATCTCAGTGCTCTCTTTCCCTCCTCCAGGCTGTGCTTCAGATGGAACAGAGGAAATTGCAGAAGGGGGCTCCTCCATCGGGCCCCAACGGCGAGCTGAAATTCCAGGCTCAGGCCCCCCATGCAGGTAAAAACCCAGGAATGCCTCCCTCTGTTTGCGTCTGTGCTTATACCTAGGGGCCCTGGGAGGGGGGGCGGCGGCGGCAAATACTCTCCAGCTCCACTGTCATGCTCTTTCATTGCTGATACAGTGTTAGGCAAACTGTTAGTCAGGCCCCGGCCCCGGCCCCCATCCCACTTCCACCTCCTGTGCATACAAGCACTCCGCTTCGTGTGTTCGTTTTAAATTTGGGGGTTTTTGGTAATGCCAAAAGGCGAAGGAAAGTTGTGCCATGTCCTGGCTTGTGACTGTTCCCATCCTCCGGCCCATCAGCGCTACGGGAGGGTGTTCTGGAAAGAGACAACACAGCCTGGGTGCTGTAAGACGGGGTCATCCTGCAGTGTAAATACCTTTAGCAGATGGGCGTTTGGGGGACAGACTTCACACCGCCCTTGTGAGCACGAAAGGATTCTGAGGACGGCATGGCCCTGTGACTCTGTACTTTGTCCATTTCTTCCAGACACAGTCGCTGAGCCTAACGCCGAAGACCAGCAGCCAGCGCCACCAGGAGACGCGGGACTGAAGCCGCAGGAAACTAATGAGAACGAGCCTAGGCCGCCACAGGACCGTGAGCAATAACAACAGTCTTCCCAGAGCGTAAACCAGGGGAGAGGGTAGGGAGTAGCCGTCCTGCCCCACCTCCCCAGGGATCCACTCGGGCTTTAATCTTCACGTGTTGAATCGTGATAACACGCAATTAGGGAGAGCTGTGTTCACCGAGGGAAAACAACGTTGAAACCCTGAATCAATGCCACTAGAAGCCTGCTCCTTTATCCGCAACGTGCGTGCTTTTAGCCGTTTTGACGGGTATTCCTGGAGCTGTCTTTGGGTTGTGTAAGGACTAGGGCACACGTTTGTGGCATTTTTAGATTGATTCTACCCACTGAGAAAGCAGATGCCCGTGACCCTTTGGACTTCATGGCCCACCCCTAAGCTTCAAGCAAAATGTCCCAGCCGAATTTTGCGCCAATAATTGGTTCAACCATTGTAGAGGCAAGGTCTGTGCTCTCCCCGTTTCCCTGCACACAGGGAATGAGTGTCGTCGTGTCTCATTTTAAAGAAATAAATGAAATCTCACATGAGGAAGTGGGAGTGATTTGTTTTTAGGAACCACATTTGTTAAACTGTTTAATTAGAATGAAGTAGAGGAGGTTTGGAATCATGTCCTGAGTTTCTCAGAGATGGGAAGCAAGTTGGGTGGGTGGCTGGCCTGACCCTCCCTCCTTTCCTTTTTGGCTTAAGGGCATTTTCAAGGGCTTCTCTGTGACTGAACCCCTCTGGAAGGAGATGAGTTGGTGGTATGAGAGGCAGAGGTGCCTACCCAGACTTTCAGGGCCAGACCAAGGGTTTCTGCTCCCCCTGGCTGCAGCCGATTTGGACAGCTTGGCATGGCAGCACACATGGCCTGCCACTTTTGACCCCCCCCCCCCTCCCTCTGACACAACTTCTTGTCATAGATTGGGGGGGGGGTCCACAAGCGGCCAGCCATGAGCACTGTGCTGTGCTACTCAGAGGTCTGCTGTGTAGTGGATAGGCTGGCCCAGCGTTTGGTCTGTATCTGGTAATAAACGTTTTTGCACCCTGGGGTTGTCCTTAACAATGTAAGAATTGCCATACTGGATCAGACCAAAGATCCATCGAGCCCAGTGGCCAATCCAGGTCCTTTTAACAGGGCTGAGCAGCTTTGAGGGGTCTGGCCTACAAAGAGGCACTAGCCTTCCACAACTCAGTACCTTCCCTACAGATGAATGCAGGCACCTGAAACCCTAAGGGAGATAAAAGGGGCTGCTGGAGCATTCCAGAAATAGTACTTGGAAACATAGCAAAAAGGTGACGTCGTGGCTGTGGGACAAAGGGGGGATTAGATAGGTGTTCTCCATCCTCCTGGATGAGGGTCAAGGCAGAGAGGCTTGCATCCTGTAAACTAATGCGAGGACGGGGTATTGGTGAGAGCAGACAGAGCTATGGGATGATTTCCAAGGGCTGTTGAACAGAAATGGCCCCAAAGAAGGGGTAACATGTCTTCCGCAGCAGATTGCTTATCCCACTGCAGCAGGCCTTAAAATTCAATGGATGAGAGAATAAAGCTCTTGCTTTGGCAAAACTAAATGATTCCATAGAAATGGGGGGGGGAGCAACATCTGTGAAACTGCGTGTCGAAATGGTGAAACTAGACATTACCTGCTAATTGTCTGTCTATCCTTGAGTTCCCCCAGTCCAGTCCCAACCTATGGGAGTCACCTCTTATCAGCAGCTTGGAGACTGAACATGTCATACTTTCTGACAATTGCCATAGATAGCTGGCATCTCCCATCAGCATGCCATTGACAAAGCAAACTCACAGGAGCAACAAGTAAGAAACATGTTGTTCAGGCAAGCGCCACAAAAATCTGATATCTCCAACAGGTTGGAAACCCCCCCCCCCACTAACAAATGTAGTGGAACACACTTACTTGGAAAACACTTTCACCGAGTCCTCTTCAGAGCGCGACCCCCCAGAAAGGAACTGGACAGTCCCCACAGGAGCCGCAGACGTTGATGGCTGCTCAACCAGCTTCCAGACCAAACACATTCAGATGGACTTCTTCAGACCCGAGAACGCCATCACATTACAGACCTACAGGAATCAGGGCGTGTCCAGGACTGGACTGGACTGGAGGACCTCAGTGAAAGACAATTAACACTTTTCTTATCATCTCTCCAGTCCAATCCCAACCTGTGGGCTGTACCATAGCAGTACTAACCTTGAGCCCAGTTTGAAGTATCAAACCAAAACACACATCCCCCACCGCCTGTACATCTAGACAATAATGCTTCACAAACGTATGCAAGGACAACCAAGTCGTTGCCCTGCAAATCTCCGCCTATGGGACCAAGCTAAAGTCTGCCCAGGAGGCAGCTTGAGCATGGGTTGAATGAGCCCGCAGCCCCTGGGGCAACTCCCTGCACTGCAGCATATAAGCCAGGAGATAGCCTCCTTCACCCAGTGGGAGATGGATGCCTTAGAAGCCACCTCTCCCTTGTGCAGACCTCCGAACAGAACAAAAAGACAATCTGACATGAAACTGTTCCGTCTGCTGCAGGTAACGCCGCAGGACTCATCTGAAGTCCAGGAGACGTAGGAGAGGGTCTTCCATCCCTGAGACCACAGGAAGCCGGCTGGTTGAGATGAAAGGCTGACAGCACCTTGGGAAGAAAGGAGGCACTAGCCACAGCACAATTTTTTCTTGGGAAAGGCATAGAAATGAGACGCGACACAGCAGTGCCTAAAGTTGTGAAATCCTCTTAGTCTTTTTAGTGGCTATCTGTTTGGCTGTCTTCAGCGTCAGATCTTTCAAAGTGCAAGCTCTCAGTGGCTCAAAGGGTTCCTCCATCAACACAAGGTTGAAGCCCTAAGAAGAAACCACTCAACCAACCAGAGGACGAGCATGCTTAACTGTCCGTAAAAAAAACCAAGCGACATCAGGATGAGTTGTCAGGGAGAGACTCTCTGGGCTCTACCATGATAACAGGTGATGGCTGCCACCTGAACGCAAAGAAAATTGTAAGCCAAATCTTTATCCAACTCCGCCTGCAGAAAAACGAGAATATCTGGTACAGAGGCAGAAAGAGGGCGACAGCCATACTCCGAGCATCAGTCCTTTAAGATCCTCCATACCTGGACATAGGCCTGGACCTGGCTGAGGTAGTCTCTGATCACATTATCCTTGCCAGCCACATGAGCTGCCGAAAGCGCCTGGAGATGGGCCTCCACCTACTCTAACAGGCTGACCTGTGCTTCGAGCTGCATGCTGCTTGTGCCTCCTTGCTGGTTGATGTAAGCCACCGTGGTGGCATTGTCCAAGAACACTCTCACTGCCTTTCCCGGCAGGAAGGGCCTGAACTCTTGCAGGGCCAGGAATACTACCTGCATCGCCAACTGATTGATAGGCCAAGTTCTCTATTGCAGGGTTCAGAGACCCTGGGCAGTCTGGGCTTCGCAGTGCACCCCCCAGCCAAACAAACTGGCATCCATGGTCAACAGGATCCAATGCGGAGCCTCCAGTGGCATCCCCACCAAAAGCTTGTCCAACCGCAACCACCAACTGAGGGCTACCTAGACCGCTCCCAGACATGGCAATGGATGGATGAGCTTGTGGCGCTGCACAGACCTCCTCCACAACAACCCCCTTTGTTGTTGCCTCAGGTGGGCATGGGCCCAGGGTATCAACTTGATCAATGCCGCCATTGATCCTAGCACCTACAGATAATGCCATGCCATGCCATCTGTGCCACCATGCGCAGAAACCGACAGACCTGATCGCTGCAGCATGGTCATCCTTTCCTATGGCAGGGACACTCTGCCTAGGTCCATTTGAAAGTGAGCTCCCAGATACACCAAGTCTTGAGACAGCTGAAGCCAACTCTTGGCGAAGTTGACGACCCTGCAGGTAAGTGATGACCCACGCTGTAGCTCAAATGCTCTCTTCCTGAGATTTCACCCTGATGAGCCAATCGTCCAGGTAAGGATGGACTAGAATCCCTTCCTGCTGCAGTTCCGTCGCTACAACCATATCGCCTTGGTGAAGGTGCGAGGGGCGGTTGCCAGCCTGAATGGCAAGTCCAAACCTGGCCGTGACCCACCGGGACCGCAAAGTGGAGAAACTGTTGATGTTCGGGCTGGATGGGAATGTGCAAATAGGCCTCTGTGAGATTGAATGGGGTCAGGAATTCTCCTTCCTGGACTGCCACTATGACTGACCGGAGAGTCTCCATGTGGAACTGGGGCCCCCTTAGGCAGCGATTTACATGCTTGAGATCGAAGATGGGTCAGAAAAAAACCCACCTTTTGTGAGGACTGCAAATTATATGGAGTAACAACCACAACTGCACTGGTCTCTCTGGATCTCTTCTACTGCTTGCAAAGCGTCCTACATGGCTTCAAGCTTGCGAGACACCATGAAAAGGAACCTGACAAAAGTCTCCGCGAGAGGCCAGGTGAATTCCAACGTATACCCCCCTGGATGACTTCCACTATCCACTGGTCGGAAGTAATGCTGGCCCAGGTGGCATAAAAAGTCCCACAGCCGACCGCCCGCCCGCCCCCCCCCCCCCCCCCCCGGGAACTAACTTCTCCTGTGCCCTCCTTGCATCACTGTGTCTTCTTCAAAGGATTGCCCTCTGGAAGGAAGCAAAACGCTAGCAGTCCTGTGACTGCCCCCTCAACATAGTCAAGGCATATACCAGCTTCTGCTTTTCCTCTGGGACCCTTCCTCCCTTGCACTCCCTGAGATCCAGATCCTCATTAAACATGCTTCCCTTTAAAGGGAAGTTTGCTCAGCCGAGAATTGGAAGACACTTCTGCTGTCCAATTTCATAACCACAAGTAGCGTCCAGCAGCCACCACTGAAGCCATACCCTTGGACAAACCCCTGATCAGATCAAAAAAGGCATCCAACAAGTGCACCACTCTGGACCTCCAGCATTGCGGCCTCTGGAGCCAGTGCATGTGAGGCTCTCACATTGCTGAGCACTGTACCCAATGTAAACATGCAAAGTCAAGACATTAAAATCAAACACCTGCTTCAGAAGAGTTTCCAACTTCCTATCCTGCACATCCTTAAGGGCCGCACTCCCCTCCTCAGGGATACTGGTCTTTGTGACCACGGAAACTGCTGCATCCACCCTTAGAGAGCGGAAGAGCTGCTTGTCCTGATCCAGTAGAGGGTACAGACGGGCCATTGCTCATGTTCGCTTCAGGGACATTCTATTCCTCCCAATCATTTGCTTGACCACCCTGTGCAGGGGGAAAACCATCTGCGTCTTCCAGATAGTTTGGAACAATGGATCGTTCAGAGCTTCCTCTGCCACCAGCATGTCAGTCCCCCTATTAAGAGCTTTTTTGGAATGTGTGATTCTTCTCTATGGAAAACGCAAACAATGCAAGACTTCCTCAAGCTCCATTGCTTCTACTTTCACATCAGTTTCTGTGCCTGGGTCTTCGTGCTCATCTGAATGAGCAGACCCCCCCCCCCCCCAGGAGTTATCCAAACACTTCCTGCTAAGGCTGGGTTCATCCTCACCCCACAGCTGGCCTTAGACGAACCCTGCTTTTTTGCTTGGCTCTTGACACTAAGCAAATCTTCGTCCCCGCGTTGCTTCAGGCAAAAGACCTTATGCATAAGAGGACAAACTCAGCCAAAATCCTTTGGAGAGCATCCACAGGAAAAGTCCTAGCTGTGGAGGGCATGGGAAATGCAGCGAGCCTACACCTAAGCGCCGGGGGGGGGGGGGGGTCAGACTTTCCCTACCCGCAGTCCTGTTCCTAGCTGTAGAGGAAGAATAACAGACCTCGGTTTCCCAATGCTCTGTCCCCCTTCTCTTCAACAGATCGGGACTCAGCCTCGCAATCATGAGGGAGACCAAGCCCCTGTGTGAGCTGCAAACTAGGCCTGCTTGTTTAGAGGGTATAATGTCCAGTGCCAAACAAGGGTGCTACTGCTGTGCTCTGGCCAAGCCTACTGTGTTGTTAAGTGCCGTACGTTCCATGCCCACTGTGAGGTGACCAAAAACAAAAAAAAATCACTGTCCACAATCTGCTCAAAAATTGCTCCCAAACACCCTGTTACCCCGATACTTGGGAAAGACAAAAAGAGAAAATAAAACATGAAGGAAGGTAACTGTAGGGTCCGGTCCAACCCCAGAGCTCTCCCCCCACCTCTGGCAGCAGTGCAAAAGAAAATGGTGGCGATTCCTGTCAAAGCGAGAGAGCAATGCACCCAGCCCTGTGGTCTCTGACACCTGCCACAGCCCGCAGAGTCCTGTGAAATTGCTACTGCTGCCTCCCACCCACCACGAGCAGGAAAACCCTCAGCAGCCTGGGGTGGAGAGTTTCCATCCACCTGCTCTGACCAACTTTGGCAGCACCAGGGACCTGGAGTTTCCAATTCCTTTGATGAGCAGCCCTGCTGCAGGGTTTGCGGGTCACTGAGCCAACCCGTAACTCCCCCCCCCCCCCAAAAAAAGTAAAACTCCTGTCCTTCAAGAGGCTTTGCTGCCTGACTGTCCTGAGCATCTCCTGTCTCAGAAAAAAACAAAAAGCAAGTGGCTTTTTTGAGGACAAGCCTCTAGAAAAGAATAAGGGCCAGCTCTCCACCAAAAGCCCTCCCCCCCTTCTTCATTGCCCCTTCACCGAGTCCCTGGAATCACTTCTCTCCTGCTGCTTGGAGACAGATACTGGAGGCCGGTGCCAGCTAGCTATGGTGATGTCAGAAAGTGTGGCATGTTCAGTCTTCCAGCTGAGAGGCAACAACCCCCACGTTGGGACTGGACTGGAGGGATGATAAGGAATTAAAGGTCTGGATGAGGTAGACTTGGATTTCATGGCAAAGCATGGTGCTGTGCCTAGAATATAATCATACCAGTCTCTAATCTATTTGAGGGGGGAAAGGAGCAGAAGTAGCATTTTATATCTAAAAAAAAAATTATATATGTATTTAAGCCACAGAATTGTAGGGCTGCTGAGGGAAGGAGGCGGCAATTGTGGGTTAGTCTAGAAACAATACGAGTAAATCAATTTATACTTGGGCAAGATCCAGATCTCCCTCACAGGCAGAAATAAAGAGTGCATTGAAGACACTAATAATATTGCTAGTAACGGGTAAGTGCTTTTGATAGGAGATTTCCATGTGCCAGAATACAACTGGGATATCCTGGCTACAATGTTGGCTGCAAGCAGCGAGGATCCTGGATTCAAAGGAGACTACTGCAGCCATTACCTTAGCGTGAGAGGCTGGGTGGAGCAGTCAGAGAACTGAGAAGTCACATGGCAAGGAAGTGAGCTTACTTACTGTAACAGGGGTTCTCAACGGGCAGCAGGATGAGTCAGCCACGCATAGGTGTCACCCTCTGGGACTGGATTCAAATTCTTAGGGTTTTTTTTTAATTCCTCTGAGCTTCCTGCCTCAGTTTTTTTCCCATCTATCATCCGGACACCCACAAACCCTTGAGTTATTGGAGAGCTACTCCAGTCCCAGAGGGTGACACACCTACTACTTGTCCATGGAGAAACATTGTTCTTCATAAGGAGAGGCTGGTTTGGTTGGCTGAAGTTGCTGCCTTGGTAAAGGGGGGGGGGGAGCGGGAGCAAACCTTCCTAAGTTCTGTATCCAGGGACTGATAGACTCAGGTGTAATTTAAGGAACTTTCTTTCCATTAGGGGTGGGGGATGCCTGAATTAGTGTCTTACAGAGGGCTGCATCAGACTAAGAAAGATATGGGACAGGGAGTGTAGGCCCTGTCTCTAACTGTGCCCATTACTTGTATCTTGCAGGGCCCCAGCTGGCTCTCAAGAAATAGCCTTTTCTTTCCCATGTCTTTCTACTACCAGTACGCTCAAGTGTGAGGGATGATCGGGGGAAGGCCCCTTCCTTCTGCCTTTTTAGGGTAGGGGAAGGGATGGATTGTGATGACCAGGCTTGAAGCAGCTTCTGTCTTGAAGCCAACCACATCCCCAGAGAGTACAGTTGGCCAGCTTCTTCCATCACAGCTCTACCCTCAGAGCACAGAAATAAAATGCATAGACAGTGATGTAAAAAACCACAACTTTTAATTCAATACACACCCATATAAAACTAATAAAAAAAACTTTGTCTAAATGAAAGCCACTGTTTAATAAGCACTATAGCAAAAAGGTCCATTGTGACTGAGCCATCCTTCAGATCTCTGCTTCTGGCTCTGGCTCTGGCTCTGGGGCTGGGGGCCCCCCCGTAGAGGTCTTAGATGGTTCCACTCCATGGCTGAGGTCTCCAACAGCAGGCAGAGTCATCACTGTTCCTCCTATCTTCCAGAATTTATTCCTCAGCTTAAAAGGGGCTAGTCTTCATAATGCCTTCCCTTTTCTCGTGTTTGGATGGTCTTGCGATGCCCTGGCTCTAAGCACCAACTAATGGCTGCCTCCACCTCAGCCATGCGTTTCTGGAAACGACAGCGGTCACGGGCCATCTCCTCCCAGGGGCCTCGGCGGGCCATGCGATGAGCAAAGCTCCAGACCCTTAACGGGTGCACAGTGACAGTGGGTGAGAAGCAAACCTGCCAGAGAGAAAACAGTAAATTTGCATTAAGTGCCAGAAGGCAGGCAGGAGGGAGAGTGTAACCTGGGACTTCCCTCCCTGGTTTCAGTAAGTGACATCAGATCTCAGGGAGAATCTTATGCAACTGAGCTGAAACATTCTCTGAGCTGTGCCTTCCTGGCCCCCTGGGGGTCTCAGGCAGAAGCCTTCTGCGGGAATCTCTAACACTGAGCTGCATGCAACCAGGTAACATCCATCCACCCCTCCCTCCCCAAAAACAGATTTTGAACTGGCTTCTGCATGTAACTGCTTGAATGAATCAGATATTCAGCCACAGTTACCAGCTACGGGGATGGTAGAACAGAGAGAACTGGGCTTTACGAACCTTTGACATAACGTGCACTTAAGGATAACTCAATATGTCAAAGGTTCATAAAACCCAGTTCTCTCTCTGTTCTGCCATCCCCGTAGCTGGTAACTGGCTGAATATCTGATTCAGTCCGGTAGTTGGAGTCCTAGATTTCAAATTCAGTTCTATTCCTAGCTTGCAGGTCTTCTCCTGGTCCTCTCTCCCCTCCCCCCAAATTTTCATCTGGTGCTTTGTTCTTTCCTGCAGAGTCAACTCACCTTCTTGAGGCTGCAGCTAGACTCCAGGCTCTTCCGTTGCTGCCTTGTCCCTGGCAGCTCTCTGTCCTCTAAATTGGGAACAGGTGGGATTATGAACTGTGCTACAATACAGTCATTGCCTCTTGTGTCTTCCTGAGGCTCACCTGGTGCTTTGGTAATGGTCACTGGCTGGCTACCAATGGAACTAGAGAAGGAGAGCAGGTTATAGGGGTCTTTGCTGTTCCAGAAGGAGTCCCAAAGGCTTTTGTTCTCATTGTCCAGTTCCCAAGAGTCGTCATCGTCTTCTTCATCAGACCATGTGCTCTCAGAGTCAGAGGTATCAGATTCTAAGGAAATCCCGTCACTCCCTATGGCGCTGTCAGGCACCTCGTCTTCTGTGGACAGGTCCTGGTGCTCTTCCTCATTCTCACTTGACCAGTTTGAATCTGACGCAGCTGGACAGCGTCTCATGGACAGGAGTGTGAGATTAGTGCACAGCTGGAATGCTGGATCCTGGTAGAAGCCCTCTCCTTTCCCCTCCATGGGATTCCTAGTCTGCTCTCGTCCCTCTCCCCCTTCTCTTAAACTGAGGTTCAAAGAGGGTGGACACAGTCCCCTAGCCATTACTTCCAGCACCTCGAAACCCCTCTGTACTACACAGTCCTCAGGATCTGTCAAACCTATGGATGCAGGATTTTCTTCACATTCTTGTTGGTGGTTCCTACCCCAGCTCTCTAGCCTAGGCCAGCACAGAAATGGGCAAATTTGGAAAGCCTTAAGGAGCCACTTCTGGCCTAGCGCTGTACAATAGTGCATGGGCTTCCTCAGACACTGCCACAAAGACTTAACCACAGCGAGAACATCCATACGCCCTCCCAGGGCCACAGAGGCTACTACCCACTGGGGGTAAGCAGCATCCTCCATAGTGTCCATCCGATTGCCTGTGTCAGACTGGACTGGTGGTACGAAAGTAGTGACGTTCATCAGATCCAAACCAGGGCCAGAGGGATTCAGGTGCAGGATCATCTCTGCTAGCTCTGATGTCTGAAAGAAAACAGGAGACAAGAGAATCTTGAGTCCCTCAGATCAACAAAACAGTTTCTAAAGCAAGCAGTTTCTGGCAGTGTCCCCCTATTCTCATCCCTATCTCCCCCCCCCCCCCTCCTAGCCCTCATCCCTATCCCCCCCCCCTCCTCCTAGCCCTCATCCCTATCCCCCCCCCCTCCTCCTAGCCCTCATCCCTATCCCCCCCCCCTCCTCCTAGCCCTCATCCCTATCCCCCCCCCTCCTCCTAGCCCTCATCCCTATCCCCCCCCCCTCCTCCTAGCCCTCATCCCTATCCCCCTCCTCCTCATCCCTATATCCATCATTCCTTCCCCCCCATCTCTTCCTCATATCCCCCCTATACCCATCACCCCTCCTATTCCTCATCCCTCCCCCCTATACCCTCTCCCCCCTCCTCCTCCTCCATCCCCCCTCCTCCTCCTCCTCATCCCTCCCCATCCCCTAACACGGGGCAAACGCACGTGCCTCAGCCTGCTCCGGGCGCGGCTTCTATGCGGACCATGAGGGACGGAAGCGCGTCCCCGCACTCACCGATCAGCCGGTAGGCAGAGCTCCGAGGCGCTGGGCTGCTGTCCTGAGAAAGGCAAAGCTCCTGCCGAGGTTAGTGCTGCGCATCGCGGGCCTCGTCCTCTCGCTGATCTCGGTACCGTGTCTGTTCCTTTCCATCTTTAGCTGTCAATGTTGCGCGCCTGGGTTCGCACGCAGACCTTTAAAGAGCCACCGCGCTGACGTCACCGCCGACCAATGGGAGCCGGGGGCGTGGCTCCGGCGTCCGGTAATTCCCGAGAACTCTCCGCGCAGCCTTGCACGTCCCCAGCGCGCTGACGTTGCGAGAGACGGCCGTTGCCTGGCAACCCCCTTCCGTCGAGCAGAGCCGGAAAGAACCGCCCAGTACTAGAAGGGTGACAGTCTTGCGTCATCGGACGCGTGACATCAGCGGGAGGGAGGGACCCGAAAGGGAGCGTGGGGGAGGGGTTAGCAGGATGATCTGAGAAAGAAAAAGCAACTTAAGGCTTTAAACAGGAGCTTTGCTTGTTTCGTTTGCAGTTCGCAGTGGAATCCCAGCGGGGACGTCACTCTTCGTGGAATGATGTCACTAGTCCTGTGATGACATCATTTTATCTATAATGCCACAATTGATGCCCTCTTGGACAAAGTTATTACATTTCTTTACTATATTTCAGGGCTGAACCTCCCTTCCTTGGTCTGAACTCTAGAGATATGTTTACTAAGTCTCTGATCAGGAACAAGCTTGGCCAACGAGCACATGCCCTTCTTGAGTACGTGTTGTTGACACACATCTAGCAGTCATGCTGAGATGGTATTACCTAAAAAATATTTTTGGTATATTATATTTAGCTTTATTTATATACCTCCTTTCTCCAGGTCTTTGTAACAGTGATGCAAAAGTATATACAGCATGCAAACAAGACCCGGGAGGGGGGGGGGGGGGGGTGTGACAACTATTTAATATTAAGCAAACAAGATTGGGGGGGGGGGTGAATTTTAACTATCTACATTTCAGACTGTATACAGGTTAATGTTATCTATCATGTTTGAATCTTGTGAGGGAGGGGGGTTATGCTGTTGTGTTGAAATGTTCCATGAATAGATGTGTTTTTAGGTGTTTTCGGAAAGTGTTGAGGTCGGCAATGAGTCTGAAATTGCCCGGTAGGCTGTTCCATTTGGACAGTGCATATAACTGCAATGCCCTTTTACATGCTTGCTGGTTTGATTTGGTCCTGGTGCGAGAAATAGGGTGTTTCTTGCAGGGTTCTTGTTACTGAATGGAGAGTAGTTTGGAGCGGAAGAAGTGTAGATTGTGGAAGTCCTTGGTAAATGTCATTGCAGTAGTCTAGGTGGGGCATTATTGTTGCTTGTAGTACTGTCCGGAAGTCTTCTGGCTTGAGGTGTGGTCAGAGTCGTTGTAGTGTCTTTGTTTTATGATTAATTGTTTTGGTGGTTTTGTCTATATGGACTTGAATGTTAGATGTTGGTCCAGGGTGACTTCAAGGTATTTGACCTCTGTCTTAGTTTTGATGGTGGTATCATTCAGCATTATCGTGGGTGGGGGAACAAATGTGGTGTCTCTCGTTATGTAGAGGGCTTCTGTCTAGGCACCTTTTATCATGGGGCAGCGATGGGAGCCACTTTGGCTGCTTCGGTGGCTTCCTTTACGGTTCACCAGTTGGCATCCATATCGGTTGAAATCTAGTTTACCCATCAGTCAATGTTTGCCCGGAGGATCTGCTCTACAGTTTTATAGTTTCAAGTGGATTCTAAGCGTCTTACGTCATGGAGATATCCTCCATTGGCTATCTGTAAAGCATATCTGCCAGCAAATTATGCCCAGCATGAACATCTGTACAACATCAACAATCAGAGCAAGATGAGGCGTTAGTTTGTGTTTTACTTTATACAGTTGGTGTTCATCAAGTTGTTAAATCTATCTCTAAATGTTGGAATATTTTGAGTCTTCATCCCGCTTTGGCAGTTCCTTTGTGGATTGCTTATAAACAAGGTAGGAATTCAGGGGAATTGCTTATAAGTTATGCAGTGTCTGAATGTTTTGATTCATGTGGCAGCTGTAGTTGGTGCCAATCTGCAATAACAGTTATCGGTTGGACTCACTCCATTGGAAAAACTTACTATTCTAAGTAGCATGCAACTTGTAATTCTGAATGGATAATTATATTTGATCGTTTGCCCTTAACCTTTAGTATATGTGAGACGTACAAAGAGAAAGGTACACCTCTGATTAACAGAACACAAAAGTCATCTGACCACTTCCTCTGAGTCAACCCTTCTCATTTCTCATAGGTTACATCATCATCGTCAAATATATGATTTGAGATGGCAGGTGCTTGATCACACACCTGCCACATGGCGAAGTGGCAATAGACTTCAACAGCTGAACTTGTGTGAAGGTGCTTGGATATTCCATTTAAATTCAATTAAACCATCTGGTCTTAATCAAGCAATTGATTGGGCAACTCTTATGTGAATGACCCTTCTGATCGCGGGACCGCCCGTATGCCCTTAAAGTTCTTTGTGTAATTATTTGGTAGTGTGTGAGCGCTCAGCCGGCTGGAGAGTAGCTCTAGGGATCTCATGCTTTGATTTTCATCTCCCTGATACACCACATCTAGGACCGAGGGAGAGCCCTAGATGTGGTGTATTTAGATTTCAGTAAAGCCTTTGACTCCGTTCCTCACAGGCGACTTATAAACAAACTGAGCACCCTAGGGATGGACCCTAAAGTTACTGCTTGGGTTAGAAATTGGTTGAGTGGGAGGCGACAAAGAGTACAAGTAAATGGAGCTCACTCTGAGGAGAAGGAAGTTATCAGTGGTGTGCCACATGGATCCGTCCTTGGTCTGATTCTTTTTAACATCTTTGTTAGTGATATAGCGGAAGGGCTGTTGGGTAAGGTTTGCCTCTTTGTGGATGATAACAAAATCTGCAATAGAGTAGACACCCAGGAAGGTGTAGATAACATGAGTACTTCTGTCCACTAAAGAAGAGCGGTACCTAGGCGTGGTTGTGTCTGATGATCTTAAAGTAGCTAAACAGGTAGAAAAGGCAACGGCAAAAGCTAGAAAGATGCTTGGGTGCATATGGAGAGGAATGGCTAGTAGAAAAAAAGGAGGTGATAGTGCCTCTGTATAAGTCTTTGGTGAGACCTCATTTGGAGTATAGTGTGCAATTCTGGAGACCGCACCTTCAAAAGGATGTGAACAGGATGGAGTCAGTACAGAGGGTGGCTACTAAAATGGTTAATGGTCTTCATTATAAAGCATATGAGGACAGACTTAAGGATCTTAATATGTACACATTAGAGGAAAGGCGGGATAGAGGTGATATGATTGAGATGTTTAAATACCTCCGTGGCATAAATGTTCAGGGAGAGAGCCTCTTTCAATTGAAAGCAAGTTCTGCTACGAGGGGACATGGGATGAGGGTGAAGGGAGATAGATTCAGGAGTGATATGCGGAAATATTTCTTTATGGAAAGAGTAGTGGATCCGTGGAATAGTCTCCCAGTGGAGGTGGTAGAGACGAGGACAGTATTTGAATTCAAAAAAGCATGGGACCAACACAGAGGATCTCTAAAGGTAAAAAGGGGACTGTTGTAGTTGTTGATATGGAAGGACAGACTAGATAGTCCATGTGGTCTTTTCCTGTCATCGTTTTTCTATGTTTGTATACATTTTTCTTACTGAAACACAATATTGTGTCAGGTTGAATTTGTTTTGGGGTTTAGCTGAGGGACGTTATGAGTAAATTTTGGACCTTTGCTGATATGGAGTGGAACGAGTTAGCCTTTGTTAGACTGTCATACTTGAAGGCTTTTTTAGCCTCTGTTGCTCACATTATTTGAGGTCCTTTGAGGTATGAGATGATAAAGACTTTGTATGGACTTTAGTTTTATGTAGATAGTTCATGCAGTGACACCAGGTCAAGCACTACATAAAATAAAATTAGATGAGGCCAGTTTTTTTATTAGAGACATTGATTTGCAAGCTGCCAGTCAGCCATAGGTCACTTGTAACAGGGTTCAGCCACAACAAGGTCAGACCTGGGGCCCAGAAGAAGCCCTGGTGCTGTACCTCAGCCGAGACCTGCCTTTGCAGTGTCTAGGCTGATTTGGATAAAATATCTCTAGACAGAGTCCCCAAGAGCACATAAAGCCCTTCTGAGACATTTCCTGGTTTTACTGTCCATCCTAGTGCATTGTGGTAGTTGTAGTACTGAATTCACTTGGCAGCTGCACTCAATATAATCCAGGGGGGGGGGGGGTTGCAGTGGGAATCGGGGGCAGATCTGAAGCTTTCCACACCAGATAAAGAGAAAAATGTGAGAAGTGAGGGGGTAGAGAGAGTCTCTTCTAGTGTTTGCCCTTCGGACTCAGGGAACAGCCCCACCACCTCCTCTTTATGGACAAAGTCCATTTTGTTTATAGAGACTAGGGTTATTGTTATTAAGTGGCAACCCTCTGGATAGTTGTCCAAAACGGTGTTTGGTCGTCATTGATAGAGTGACATCCATCGCTGCTGCTATTTTATCGATCCATCTCGTTGCTGGCCTTCCTCTTTTGCGTTGACCGTCAACCTTGCCAAGCATGATGTCTTTAATGATCTCTGTCTTTGCATAATGTGTCCTTAATAAATATGCATGGTTATATTTGCTGCTTCCAACTTGCCTATTCATTAGGGCAGAGAAGGGCTTCCCAGCCCTGCCCTGGGGACCTCACAGCCAGTTGGGTTTTCAGGAATCTACAGTGAGATCAGTTTAAATATCTTGGAGACCCAGTAGATGCCAACTGATCTTATTTATAAATAAATTGATCTCATGCATAGTCATTCTGGATATCCTGAAATCCTGTCTGGTAATGCCGTCCCCTGGACAGGATTAAAAACCCCCACTACCTAGCCTCCATTGTATGCAAATCTCCCTCATACATATTTGATTAGGGACATCCTGAAACTTAACCTCTCGGCAGCATTGGGCTTGTGATCTGCTTTTGGTCATTGTTAGAAACAGGATACCAGGCTTGAGGGACCACTGGTCTGACCCAACGTGGCAAATCTTATGTTTTTACAGGCTAGGAGAGGGCTCAGGACTGCACCAGCCTGTTTAACATGTGCTCAGTGCTGCCACCCTGTGGTCGATAGTAAGAAAGCAGTGGGGTGGGGCCCTTGCTCTGAATGTCTGCATGTACCCTAAGCCAGAACCTCACCCTGTCCCGTCCATACCCATGAGTTCCTCTCATTCCCCAGCCAAGCCCCTCTCCGGGACAGCAGTAGCAACTGTCTCGAGGGGGGAGGAGGAGTTGTTTGGCAGTTTCGTTTAGCTGCAATTAAAGAGTTTGATAACATCTGTACCATTGCAATGTTCTTGCCTGCCTTTGGGCATGTGCAGCTACCCTCCCTAGTCCCCGTCATGCAGTCTTGGAGAAAACCAGTTCCTCCTGTTTTTTGATTCCTCTGCTAGGATGTGGAAGGACATTTCCTCAATTCAGTGATTTCCTTGTCCCGCAAGGGATCCTGAGACATTGCCCCAGGGGGAAGGAGGGAAAGGCAGTCATCTGCCCATTTCTGCAGGAAATAGGACCACTTCTGTTTGCGACCTGGGGCTAAATACTTCACCTGGCCAGAAGAGCTTATCTTTCAGGGGGTGCGGTGATCTGCTCTGCGTCTGGGGCTGCAGATACCACCTGCAGCCTTCTGCCCTCCCTTCAATGTACTGGCTCAACAGCTAGAGAGCTTTACTCCAATATCTTTATTGGATGCTTGATATAGTACTCAAGCAGCACATCAGAGCCATTTACAATAAAATATTGGAGGTTGTGGGTTCTAGTGCCCTGATGAGAGACGGTTCTGCTTATGTTTTAAAGCCAAATCCAGGAGTGAGAGGTATAAGGGGAAGAAAAAGCAACAGGCTAAGGACTGACTGACCGGTGGCTCAGAGCCTATGACGGCTTTATTCCAATCTAGGAGGTTGTGGGTTCAAGTCCCTTGATGAAAGGAGACGCTGCCTGTGTTTTAGAGCCAAATCCAGGAGTGAGAGGTATAAGGGGAAGAAAAAATAAAAAGCTAGGAACTGGCTGACTGGTGGCTCAGCGGCTAAAGGTGCTTTACTCCAATATAGGAGGTTGTGGGTTCGAGTCTAGCTTAGCCAGAAGCTAGGTGGGGCCAGAGCAGGTAAGTGGTGTGGGTGGATGGGGAGGAGGGGGGGTCAGATAGACCTGCATATCAAGTATATTGGGGAAAAACCCTAATAGCTGAGGAGAGCCACCATCAGCCAGGGTTATGCTGCTTTTTCCTATTAAAAAGAAAAAGTCCTAAAACTATTTTCTCCTTTTAACTGGGAGCACAGAGTCCAGGTAGGATTCAAACCCACAACCTCAGGATTACCAAACCAACTAGGTAACCACTAAGCCAGCAAGGCTTTTACACCTACTGATGTTTGGAACTTCTATTTCACCTTTTCTGGGCCCAGAGTTGTCAAAGAGAGAGAGAGAGAGAGAGAGAAGAACCTGAAGAGTTGGACAGAGGCGTTGTGTCAGGAGCTGCTGGTGGCTCAGGCTTGAAGGTAAAGATGTGAGAGTAAAGGCTTAGCAAGCTTGAATCCAAAGACTTTATTATTCAAAAACTTGACTTACACTTAATATTCAAAAGTGGGAGGTCTACGTTTTAGGAATCTGACAGGTACTTGTGACCTGGACTGGCTGCTGTTGGAAACAAGATACTGGGCTTGATGGACCTTGATCTGACTCAATAGGGCAGTTCTTAGGAATTTGCTAATCAGTGATGTCACCTACTACCTCAGCTGTTTGAAGTCATGTATTAATAGCCTTCAAGGAACTTGGGATGCATATCTGGAGATGGAGCGTGCGCCGTCCTCCTGTAGAGTTTATCTGGATAGAAGTCTGTGGTTTAGTATCAAACACATCCTCGCTCTGTCCCCTGATCTAACACCTTCCTTGGGAAGAGGGGGGTGGGGGATTATTGGGTTACCGGTAGTCTCCCTGTTCTCAGGGCACATCTGCTGTCTTGTGTCAAAGCCCTGACACTCCCCCTCGCTCCACTTACAAGTTATCCCATTAAGACAGCCAGGAGCCCTGCATTACCCAAGAAATTCTCAATCTTTTCAAACAATTCTGAATCATATCACCAGTACTTACAAAGGGAGAAGCCTCTTGGATGCTTGGCCTAGTAGCACAGATGCAGAGGCATGAATTCTGCAAAGGAGGCATGATGCAGAAGGGACAGAACTATCAATGAATTAGCAGCTAACTCAGGGGCAGAAACCATCTGCCCCATTCTCACCTCCATATCCACAGTGCTAGATAATACTCCAACTGCAGATTAAACTGGGTTACTTACCTGTAACGGGAGTTCTCCGTGGACAGCAGGATTCGTCAGCCACACCTGGTGATGTCCCCCAACAGCACCGTATACGGAACTGCTCTCTAGAGCTCAGAACTCTATCCCACCCTGCAGAGTGGCAATGAAATGGGAAGCTCAGGATGTGTTCAGCAGAGCAGCTCTATACTAAAGCTCACAGGTTTACGCCCATGTTGACCAGGAGAGATCAAAAACCTTTTATTTTGTCTGTTTTGTTTGCCTGTCTCTTTCTGAACCCACCTTCCCTTTCTCACCCGTGGTATAATTCCCAGTTCTGTCAGCAAGAGGGGGAGAGAGGGCTCTGACTTCATGCCCACAAAACGTGGCTGTAGAATTCAAAGCAGATGGTTCAGTGCAAAGTCTGTGTTAATTCTGTTTTCCTTTTCTGGATAGTTTGTTTTGGTTGAACAGGGGTGGTTTTCTTTCTTTTTTTTCTTTTTTTTTCTTGGAAATGGCTTTGAGTTTCATCCATTTTCCTCTTCCACTGCTCATCTCCCATCCACCCCCCATCCCTACCTGGATACAGGGCCCCTAGAAAGGTGGAATGGCTGATCAAGAGATCTCAGAAGGCCTCCCGTTGAGCAGACACCCCAAGGGAAGATGTGCGTGGTATATGTGAGCAGGAGAGGTACAGAGACAGTAAACTCCAGCTTGTCTCATATACAAGACATGGGGGGAGCGGGGTTAAAAGGAACTTCATCACTAGCTATTACTACTACTAATATTGATTTGTATAGCGCTACAAGGCATACGCAGCATTATACATAGAAATGTAAGACACAGACCCTGCTCATCAGAGCTTACAATCTAATGAAGACGAAAAACATCACAAAACAGGGGACTAGAGTATGGTAAGATACACACAAGTAGTGGAGCATCAAGAACCAAAAACAGCCTCAAAGAGGTGGATTTTTAGCCTGGATTCGAGTAGGGCCAGAGAAGAAGCCTGATGCACTGACTCAGGTAGTTTGTTCCAGGGATATTGAACAGTAAGGTGGCAGGAACAGTCTGGAGTTGGCCGTGGCAGAGAAGGGCACAGATTAAAGGGATCTGCCAGAGAAGCGGAGCTCACGAGGACGGGTGTAAAGATAAAAGAGGAGAGGTAGTGAGGAGCCGCAGAATGAAGGCACTTGTAGGTCAGCAGGAGACGTTTGAACTGGATGCGGAAAGGGATAGGGAGCCAGTGAAGTGGCTTGAGAAGAGGGGTTACGTGAGCCCACCCTCGGGGGGACTCACTGCAGGAGCAAATGGTAAAACAGGGAGGCCACGGGGTGCTCAGATAAGTTTATGGAGGACAGAGAGTTAGGAATGTCAAGGCCCGGGTGAGAACACCCACTACCCCAGGACACTGGAAGAGGGCGACAGGTGACAGACACCCCTACCTCTGCCTTATTTCTTTTCTAGAGCACACGGCTGCAGTCAGACAACTTTATGCCCAGCCATGCCTGGGCAAGGTGGACTCTTCGGCCTAGCTGAGGTGGATCATGAGGGAGGAAAGGTCAGAGGCCCTCGTTCCCTTTCCACACTTTCCCAACTCTAACGAAGATGAGGTGCTGGGGTGGACAGACCTTTGGGACACATGTGCAGACCCAAGAAATCAGAGGCCAGCAGGAAAACAGACAGAGACAAGGGGGCACACTTGAATGGACAGACAAGACATGCTTATATGGACAGTCCCATCTGCCCTTCTGGGAATTAACTGTGTAAATGCCTGGTCTGTGCGTGACCCCCTGAGAGAGAGCTGGCCAGGTATGGGGGAGCTGACTGTGTACCGGAAAGCTTGTGGCATATAGGGCAGCTGCCTGACCACAGCAAAGCCAGCTGGGTCTGAGGATAAAGTGGGCACGAGAGAGAGGCTGGGTCTGAGGATAAAGTGGGCACGAGAGAGAGGCTGGGTACGGGAGAGTCAGCTGGGTCTGAGGATAAAGTGGGCACGAGAGAGAGGCTGGGTACGGGAGAGTCAGCTGGGTCTGAGAATAAAGTGGGCACGAGAGAGAGGCTGGGTACGGGAGAGTCAGCTGGGTCTGAGGATAAAGTGGGCACGAGAGAGAGGCTGGGTCTGAGAATAACATGGACATGAGGGAGAGGCTGGGTCTGAGAATAACGTGGGCATGAGGGAGAGGCTGTGTATAGGAGAGCCAGCGAGGTAGCAAAGAGAAGGTCGGGTACAGCAGCATCAGCTATACTCAGAGCTAACCTCCACTCTTTCTCCCCCTCAGGGTGGCAGATCAGTGATTAGAGGCTGTTCCAGTCTCTTTCGTTCATGTGGTTTCCTTTACCCCTCTTTCTTATAGACTCCCCTCTCTCCTTTTCTCTTTCCTCTGCCCATCCTTATTATTCCCCTTCTGATCTCTCATCCCCCACACTAGAAACAGAAGGTCATTCTATCATATTGAGGACCTCTGAGAAATACATCTTGAGCTTTCCTCTCCAGTGTAACTCTGCAGGATGCAAGCTCGGATCAGAGAGCAGCCTGCACCCAAGGATGACTGCAAGGAGCTGGAAGGGACACAGACACCCCTCTCCCCCCATCAGCTCATAAGAGGAAGATGTGACCCCAGTATAGCTCATAGGACTGAGGAGGGGACGCTGCTCCTTGCAATCCACCCCAGCAAGGCCCAAGTCTACCCAGGCATGGCTAGGAGTGTCTCCAGGCCAGGGTACAGCCCCTTCTAGGTAGGAAGCCACGAGGCTGGCCGTCTCCTCTAGCCCTGGCCCCCACTCTGGGCCTTTGCACTGGGAACGGCTGGTGCATGTCTGACCTCTGGAGCACACGCTACGGTCACCGTGTGCCAAGCGCCTCCTGCCTGGCCCAGTTCTCTTCCAGGCAGTCCAAGAGAAAGGGGGAGAGCAAAAGGAAAGGGGGGGGGGGGGTGAAAAACAGCAGGACAGAGTGAGGAGGATAGAGAACCAAATCAGAGGCCAAGTAGGAGAGGGGGGAGGCCCAGAGCAGAAAATGACTTCCAGCTGCTCTTTCAGTAACAGGATGTTGGCTTTGGCCAGGGAGATTTGGAAGCTTAGTCTTAGGTTAACTCCTTCCCTTCACGGGGAAAGCAGAACGAGCTCAGCTCACACCAGGGCACAGCACTGACAGAGGGGGGGGGGGGGGGAGAGAATAAGAGAGGCGTGCTGTAGGGCAGGAGTGAGGTGCATTGGCAGAGGGGAGGGTGGTCTTAGTACTGGTGTAGCAGAGATTAACAAAGTCTGAAGCGGGTGGGAGAGGTTTGGAGATTTTTATCCAAGTCTTTTCCTGGAATTTGCAGCCCCTCCCTGGAAATTATAGCCCAGTCTAAGGAATCCACAGAGCCCTGGAGATCAGGATGTGACTCTCGCCTTCCTCCTCTGGAGAGAGACAGCCGCCACCCCCCCCCCCCTCTCTTTCTAATTCACATGTTGGAGCAGAGGTGCGAAGCTCATGTCACACCAAGGCCCTAAGTGCCCCAGAGAAGCGTCACCTCCCCAGGTTGGCCTTGGGGGTCTGTGTTTCACCAGGGTGCAAACAACCTTCACATGCAGGGGTGAATCCTGACCTGTGACCAGCATTACCCCAGGGGTGGGCGGCAGGACCAGACAACACCAAACATGTGGAGATGGGAGTCAGTATTTTTCTCTGCTAAATATATAAGTCCTCTGCCTCTCATGGAATACAAAAGTCTGCTGCTCTCTCACACAAAAAGTTTGTTTGCCAATGCACTAAGGAAACAGACTGCAAATAAGTTGCATTAATATAAGAGAGCACAATTTAAACATGCACGCAGGTCTGGACTAGCAGCTGCTAATTCTTGTGCACAAAAATCCTGTTATCTCTCATGCGATTCAGCACGTAAATATTGGTGGTAGCAGGAAAATTATAGTGGTTTTATGCAGATGCATGACACATATGTGCTGGAATGCTATTTTGCACGCAAACAGCTGCGTTATTCTCTGCAGAAATATCGTGTTATGTCAGAGGTCCGGTTCTTTGGATGCTGACATTAAATAATACAATGTTTCTGCACAGAATAATATGAATGTTTATGCGTAGAAATAGCTAATTCCTTCATTAGCAGGACATGTAAATGAGCTGTGTGCTATGTCAGCGCAGGTATTTGCGTAGAGTTAGGTCGTGTGCAAAACACCTTTTCGCATTGGAGAGTGGCAAAAAACTGTGCACCGAAGCCATACTACAATACACGCAAGGCCTCCTGCATGGTTTATGGTTTATTAGGACTTTATATACCGCCCCTCGAAAACTACAGAGGTTTACAAATTTTAAAAAAATTCATAAAAAAGAGAAAAGAACTCCAAATTAAAAGGTAAAGCAAATAGAGAGCAAATTTACACAGAACACATGTAAATACAAATATTCTGCAGGAGGCACAGTGTGAGAGTAATTAGCAAAGTGGTCACATCCCTGACATCAAAATCCCCTCTGGGAGCTATAATCTCCCCCTTAAATCACAGACGTGCACACACACCCTCGCATATGCACCTTTTTTTGTTTTTACAAGCTCTTGTGTTTCACAGGTACTGAGACTAGAGATTAATTTTCCATTTTCTTTTTCACTTTCATTAATGATCTGACAACCTTTCACTCTCTCTCTCTAACCCTCCTCTCTCTCTCTTTTACCTCTCCTTCCCTCCTCGCAGCCCTCCTTCCCCTTTTCCATTCCCTCCATCCCACCTCCATCTCCTCTTTTCTGTTTTCACCCTCCAGCCCTCTTTCCCCTTTCCATTCCCTCCATCCCACCTCCATCTCCCCTTTTCTGTTTTCACCCTCCAGCCCTCTTTCCCCTTTCCATTCCCTCCATCCCACCTCCATCTCCCCTTTTCTGTTTTCACCCTCCAGCCCTCCTTCCCCTTTTCCATTCCCTCCATCCCACCTCCATCTCCCCTTTTCTGTTTTCACCCTCCAGCCCTCTTTCCCCCTTTCCATTCCCTCCATCCCACCTCCATCTCCCCTTTTCTGTTTTCACCCTCCAGCCCTCTTTCCCCCTTTCCATTCCCTCCATCCCACCTCCATCTCCCCCTCTCTCCTTCTCTTCCAACTTTTCCCTACAACTCTTTCCCTCTCTCCCTCCAACACTCTTCTTTCATTCCTTCTCTTCTCTGCTCTGTCTTCCTTCCAAGGCTGAGTCATAAAAGTGTCTCAAAAAAAAAAAAGAGGGGTCTGGAAGAAATTACCGGGAAAGACTAAGCTATTCCGGAAATACCAAGGATGGGGCTGGAGCTGCAGGGTAAAGGACCCAAGCTCCCCCCTGCAAGTCCTGTTGATCACTAAAGGTGGAGGGGATTGGGGGGGGGGGGAAGGGGCACCCCCCCCCCTGCCCTTTGCTGTGGGCACGGTTTAAAATAAGATGATGCCAGAAGTCAACAAGGTAGCTGGACAACCCCCTTAACCCCTGCAACACCAGGAGCAGAGGGCATTAAGCTCGGAGTTCTGCCACACCTTGGGAGCTGGGGTAGCAATGATGGAAGGGCTGCCCTGAGGGGTGAAAGGTAAGAAAGAAGGGATGGGGGGGGGGGGGGACAAATAAAATCCATATAAAAATCCTAATCAACCACCAGGGCAAAATGAAGCCAGAAAAAGATAGCAAGTATTAGTATTCTGCAGACAAGAATTAGGCCCGGGACCGACAGTATTAAAAGCAAATTCATTCCCTTTTCTTCAAGATCCAAACCAAGAAATTAACCTTTTAAGAGCTTGGGGCTAAACGTAGGTTTAAGGAAGAAAAGTTACAAAGCAGGGCAGGCAGCTTCGGCTAGGTGCAGCCAAATTGCAAACTCTTAGTGCATTTGCTGTCTGAAATGAGACAAAGTTGAATCCCCTCTCTCCCTCCCCCTCCCCAGATTTATTTCACCCAAAAGCACTGGTGCGTCTGTTTGTCTTTGGACCTTTCCCGATAAAGGCAGCTAAGGAACCAAACTCCTTTTTTCATTTTACTGTCACTAATTAACTCCCCCTCCCTTTCCTTTCTTTTCCTGCCCAGGTGAAAAAAAACAAAAAAAAAAACCAAACTCGAGAGAGACTAAGGGAAGAGCAGTCAGAGCCTGGGCGCCTCTACAGGCTGAGAAAAGTCCCAGAAAACAGGAAAAACTAAAGAGATCCCGAGAAGGCAACAGCAGGCTCCTGCTTGGCTTTCCCTCGCCCTCCCAAAGTTTTGGGGTGGGAGCGTACGGGGCAGGCGTGGGGGAGCTTGATCATTGCAAGGAGGAGAGAAAAACAGGCAGGAAAGAGAGATCAGGAGAGGCAAATACGATCCAAGAGGACTCTGCAGTTGTCTCCCAGCAAAAGAAGGAAGCGAAAACCCCCCCCCCCCAATTATCTTCTGGTGAAGGTAAGATTTTGAGTTTTGCTGGTCTCTTTCTGGGAAGAGGGTCGGGTATAGTGGGTATCTGCCATTATGGGAGAAGGGGATAAGACATTGCCTGCTCCTGCTGGGAAAGGGCACCCTCAAAGAATATCTATTTATTTTTATAGAAAAGCAGCGTGGTGGCAGATTGCCGAGATGGAGCGAGGGCTTTAGGAAACCTCGATTTTAAAGGTCCCCTCTCTTGAAGCACTGTGACCACCCTTCTTCCCATGCTGAACATCATTACCTCTGCTATACTGGGGAGGGGGGTAGGTGAGATTATAATCTGGGGGCTGGTGGGGGGGGGGGATGATGGTCGACACTGAAGGATGTGAGAACTATGAGGTAGGCGGCTGAGGTTCTTGGAGTCCAGAATATAAGGGGTGGAATGGGACCTATTCTGGTTAGGGCACTGGAACAGGTCTGGTTCTGGGACCACGGGGGGGGGGGGGGGTTATCGTGGATCCTAGACGGGGGTGTGGGTCTCCAGGTTTTCATACCATCCCCCCCCCCCCCTGGAAAGGTTAGCAAGGAGTATGCCATAAAGCTCGGTCACTAAGATTTAGGGAAAATGGAAGAGTAGTAGACCTGGAACTATTGCCACCCTCCTGCAGGATTGAGAAGACTGAAGGTGAAGGAGGGTGAGGGGATGGGGGTCTTACACGAACAGAGCTCAGGGTCAAGCTAAGTCTTGGAAATGACCCGTGGAGAACCCAGAGTCTAGGGATACACACCAGCTTGACCTTTATCAAATCACTTAACCTCCGCATGGGGAGTGCGGTGCAGTGAACCTGATGAGCCCCAACTAGAGGAAAGAAGACGGGATACAGTCCAGGGAGGAAGATCAACTTTACCCTGTAACTGGCCCTTACTGTGCAATGGACTGTAGAATCCATCCCCCCACCCCATCCTCGCCTGCGCCCCAGTACTGGCCATAATACAAATGTGATCTTTCTGGAAATGTGAATATTTCTAGGGGAGTGGAGGGCTGATATATTTCGGGTTCTGCCTCTTTGACAGCTTTCACCAAGTGCCAGATTTGAGCAGCGCCCTGTTATATAAAGATCAGGCTGAGACCAAGAAAATTCACTACATATGGATCTCCTGATGCACTACTGTAGACCCTGTGCAAACTTTGCCTTTACCGCTCACTCCCCCACCACTGAGGATCCTCGGTGCCCATCCCAGGCTTCACCCCTTACTCCCCTCACCACTGAGGATCCTCTGTGCTTATTCTGGGCTTTACCCCTCACTCCCCCACCACTGAGGAGCCTCTGTGCCTATTCTGGGCTTTACCCCTCCCTCCCCCACCACTGAGGATCCTCTGTGCCTATTCTGGGCTTTACCCCTCACTCCCCCACCACTGAGGATCCTCTATGCCCACCCCGGGCTTCTCCCCTCACTCCTCCACCGCTGAGGATCCTCTGATCATCCCAGACTTTCCCCCTCACTCCCCCACCAGAGGAATCCTCTGCCCATCCCAGGCTTCACCCTCACTTTCCCACCACTGAGGATCCTCTGTGCCCATCCCAGGCTTTATCCCTCACTCCCCCACCACTGAGGATCCTCTGTGTCCATCCCAGGCTTCACCCCTCACTCCCCCACCACTGAGGATCCTCTGTGCCCATCCCAGGCTTTACCCCTCACTCCCCCACCTCTGAGGATCCTCTGTGCCCCTCCCAGGCTTTATCCCTCACTCCCCCACCGCTGAGGATCCTCTGTGCCCATCCCAGGCTTTACACCTCACTCCCCCACCACTGAGGATCCTCTGTGCCCATCCCAGGCTTTACCCCTCACTCCCCCACCACTGAGGATCCTCTGTACCCATCCCAGGTTTTACTCCATCACTCACCCACCGCTGAGGATCCTCTGTGCCCATTCCAGGCTTTACCCCTCACTCCCCCACCACTGAGGATCCTCTGTGCCCATCCCAGGCTTTACCCCTCATTCCCCACCACTGAGGATCCTCTGTGCCCGTCCCAGGCTTTACCCCTCACTCCCCCACCACTGACGATCCTCTGTGCCCATCCCAGGCTTTACCCCTCACTCCCCCACCACTGAGGATCCTCTGTGCCCACTCCAGGCTTTACCCCTCACTCCCCCACCACTGAGGATCCTCTGTGCCCACTCCAGGCTTTACCCCTCATTCCCCACCACTGAGGATCCTCTGTGCCCGTCCCAGGCTTTACCCCTCACTCCCCCACCACTGACGATCCTCTGTGCCCATCCCAGGCTTTACCCCTCACTCCCCCACCACTGAGGATCATCTGTGCCCATCCCAGGCTTCACCCATCACTCCCCCACCACTGAGGATCCTCTGTGCCCATCCCAGGCTTTATCCCTCTCTCCCCCACCACTGAGGATCCTCTGTACCCATCCCAGGTTTTACTCCATCACTCCCCCACCGCTGAGGATCCTCTGTGCCCATCCCAGGCTTTACCCCTCACTCCCCCACCACTGAGGATCCTCTGTGCCCACCCCAGGCTTTACCCCTCACTCCCCACCACTGAGGATCCTCTGTGCCTGTCTCAGGCTTTACCCCTCACTCCCCCACCACTGAGGATCCTCTGTGCCCATCCCAGGCTTTACCCCTCACTCCCCCACCACTGAGGATCATCTGTGCCCATCCCAGGCTTCACCCCTCACTCCCCCACCACTGAGGATCCTCTGTGCCCATCCCAGGCTTTATCCCTCTCTCCCCCACCACTGAGGATCCTCTGTGCCCATCCCGGCTTCACCCCTCACTCCCCCACCACTGAGGATCCTCTGTGCCCATCCCAGGCTTTATCCCCTCACTCCCCACCACTGAGGATCCTCTGTGCCCATCCCAGGCTTTACACCTCACTCCCCCACCACTGAGGATCATCTGTGCCCATCCCAGGCTTTACCCCTCACTCCCCCACAGCTGAGGATCATCTGTGCCCATCCCAGGCTTTACCCCTCACTCCCCCACCACTGAGGACCCTCTGCACCCATCCCAGGCTTCACCCCTCACTCCCCCACCACTGAGGATCCTCTGTGCCCATCCCAGGCTTCACCTCTCACTCCCCCCACCACTGAGGATCCTCTGTGCCCATCCCGGCTTCACCCCTCACTCCCCCACCACTGAGGATCCTCTGTGCCCATCCCCAGGCTTTACACCTCACTCCCCCACCGCTGAGGATCCTCTGTGCCCATCCCAGGCTTTACCCCTCACTCCCCCCATCCCAGGCTTTATCCCTCACTCCCCCACCACTGAGGATCCTCTGTGCCCATCCCAGGCTTCACCTCTCACTCCCCCACCACTGAGGACCCTCTGTGCCCATTCCAGGCTTTACCCCTCACTCCCCCACCACTGAGGACCCTCTGCGCCCATCCCAGGCTTCACCCCTCACTCCCCCACCACTGAGGATCCTCTGTGCCCATCCCAGGCTTTATCCCTCTCTCCCCCACCACTGAGGATCCTCTGTGCCCATCCCGGCTTCACCCCTCACTCCCCCACCACTGAGGATCCTCTGTGCCCATCCCAGGCTTTACACCTCACTCCCCCACCACTGAGGATCCTCTGTGCCCATCCCAGGCTTTACCCCTCACTCCCCCACCGCTGAGGATCCTCTGTGCCCATCCCAGGCTTTATCCCTCACTCCCCCACCGCTGAGGATCCTCTGTGCCCATCCCAGGCTTTATCCCTCACTCCCCCACCGCTGAGGATCCTCTGTGCCCCTCCCAGGCTTTACCCCTCACTCCCCCACCACTGAGGACCCTCTGCGCCCATCTCAGGCTTCACCCCTCACTCCCCCACCACTGAGGATCCTCTGTGCCCATCCCAGGCTTTATCCCTCTCTCCCCCACCACTGAGGATCCTCTGTGCCCATCCCGGCTTCACCCCTCACTCCCCCACCACTGAGGATCCTCTGTGCCCATCCCAGGCTTTATCCCTCTCTCCCCCACCACTGAGGATCCTCTGTGCCCATCCCGGCTTCACCCCTCACTCCCCCACCACTGAGGATCCTCTGTGCCCATCCCAGGCTTTACACCTCACTCCCCCACCACTGAGGATCCTCTGTGCCCATCCCAGGCTTTACCCCTCACTCCCCCACCGCTGAGGATCCTCTGTGCCCATCCCAGGCTTTATCCCTCACTCCCCCACCGCTGAGGATCCTCTGTGTCCATCCCAGGCTTTACTCCATCACTCCCCACCACTGAGGATCCTCTGTGCCCACCCCAGGCTTTACTCCATCACTCCCCACCACTGAGGATCCTCTGTGCCCATCCCAGGCTTTATCCCTCACTCCCCCACCACTGAGGATCCTCTGTGCCCATCCCAGGCTTTATCCCTCACTCCCCCACCACTGAGGATCCTCTGTGCCCCTCCCAGGCTTTATCCCTCACTCCCCCACCGCTGAGGATCCTCTGTGCCCATCCCAGGCTTTACCCCTCACTCCCCCACCGCTGAGGATCCTCTGTGCCCATCCCAGGCTTTACACCTCACTCCCCCACCACTGAGGATTCTCTGTACCCATCCCAGGCTTTACCCCTCACTCCCCACCACTGAGGATCCTCTGTGCCCGTCCCAGGCTTTATCCCTCACTCCCCACGACTGAGGATCCTCTGTGCCCATCCCAGGCTTTACCCCTCACTCCCCACCACTGAGGATCCTCTGTGCCCGTCCCAGGCTTCACCCCTCACTCCCCCACCACTGAGGACCCTCTGTGCCCATTCCAGGCTTCACCTCTCACTCCCCCACCACTGAGGACCCTCTGCGCCCATCCCAGGCTTCACCCCTCACTCCTCCATTGCTAAGGATCTTCTGTGCCCTGCTTAGACTTTCCCCCTCACTCCCCCACCAGAGGATCCTCTGCCCATCCCATGCTTTACCCCTCACTCACCCCAACTCTGTGGTTCCTCTGTGCCTATCCCAGGCTTTACCCCTCACTCCCCCACCACTGAGGACCCTCTGCGCCCATCCCAGGCTTTACCCCTCACTCCCCACCACTGAGGACCCTCTGCGCCCATCCCAGGCTTCACCCCTCACTCCCCCACCACTGACGATCCTCTGCGCCCATCCCAGGCTTCGCCCCTCACTCCCCCATTGCTAAGGATCCTCTGTGCCCTGCTTAGACTTTCCCCCTCACTCCCCCACCAGAGGATCCTCTGCCCATCCCATGCTTTACCCCTCACTCTCCCCAACTCTGTGGATCCTCTGTGCCTATCCCAGGCTTTACCCCTCACTCCCCCACCACTAAGGACCCTCTGTGCCCATCCCAGGCTTCACCCCTCACTCCCCCCAACTCTGTGGATCATCTGTGCCCATCTCAGAATTTTACTCCTTATGCTTCCTTTACTGAAGATTCTCTGGGCTTCTGTTCTAATGAGAATTAGCAGTGCTGTGACACCCAGAAGCCACCCAGGAGACCCCAAAAAACTGCTCCAAAATGCATGAGATTCTGAGGTTGGAAGGCAGATAGGGGACTTCCTTGGGGCCATATGGGGGTGTTGGATCCAGGTTGGGTGATAGGGGTAAATCAGCTCTATCAGCAGCAGGGATGATATAGTATTTTAATCAAATCTGTCCGGTCAGGGTTCCCCCCCCCCCCCCCTTCCTTCCTGGAACTTTGCATCCGCCATAGTCCCACATCTATATCTGCAATGACTGAACCCGTTCTGCGGGTTTTTGATCCAGGGAGGGAGTGGCTGCTGTAGTGTGTGTGAATGTTGCCCATCTCCCCCCCCCCCCTTACTTCACCCTTCCCCAGAAGCCAAGAGAACAGAGTTAAGACTAAAAGAATAGGGTCTGGGGAATGGTGGGCAGTTGCAGGTACCAGCCTCCCCCCCCCCCCCCCCGTGGTCTGCCTCCATTTCTTCCATCCACAAAAGCTATTTCTTTAGCCACTGTATCAGAGTTTTAAGGGTGGGGACTGGAAATGGGGCAGCAGCGGATCCCCCTCCTCCCCCAAATAAAGGATGGCAAGTTTCTCTTGAATCTGCGGCTTGTCCATTCCTTATTTGCTGACCACCTCCTACCCCTCCTTCCTTCCCCGCAGTGTAGAATAAAGGATAGCTGTATTCTGGAACAGGAAATGGGGAGGGGGGTTGTCCTGGCCCACTGCACATCCAGCTGTGCTGGATCCAAAGGTACCGATGAGAGAGACAGCTTGTTGCTGTCCCTTAGTCCTGCCCTTCCCTCCACCTTTTGGGAAAACTTTGCAAGGGAGACAAACTCACATGGAAGCTGGTCCTGGTGGTGGGGGGGGGGGGGCTGGATACCTACATGCTGAATCTTTGATAGCCCAAGGAAGAGAAGAGGAAATGGGGAAATGGGGGTCTTGGAACCCCCCCCCCCCCTCGGAGGAATTAATTCTTTCATAGGCTCCACATGCGGATGCCGTGCCCTGGCCTGGGGAAGGGAGGGGGGGGGGGAGGTGACTTCATTTCCCACTGGCAGGAAGTTCTTTAGCTGTCATCTTAAAACTCTCAGACAATGTCTCCCAGGTGGCTGTAGAGGAGGGGGCAGCGAGCCAGAGAGGCATAATCGTGCTCAGGCACTTCCTGCTATGCAGGGAGGCCTGGTCAAGAAGGCACCCACAGTCCCAGCATAGTGTTAGAGGGACACTCTCCCCTCTGAGCCAGTACTGACCTGGTGTCCCAGCATGCTGTTAGGGGACACTCTCCCCTCTGTGGATCAGTACTGGCTCAGAGGGGAGAAGGTCGCCCAGCAGGAGCTGCAGGGTGAAAGATGGCTATATGATATGCACATCCTTGTGTGGTGATACCAGGACTGAGCAAGGTCCAGGATGCAGAAACACAGCACTGTTCAGCTTTTAGATAAATCAGATTTTTAGGAGATCAGTAATCGCCTGATTGATACTGTCACAAGGCTTTAGAATCCCTGCGCTAGGATCAGCCCAGTCTGTGAATTCCGCTGCACTACTAGATATGTCCATTTCAATTGCCTTATTCATCTTCTCCTGTCCTAGGCTGTCCTCACCGCTGAGATGCCCATCCTGAAGCAGTCGGGTAGTTCACACTCGAAGAAGCGCCCCCGCATTGACCGGGAGATGATCAGCGCCCCGCTAGGCGATTTCCGTCACACCATGCATGTGGGAAGGGGTGGCGATGCCTTCGGAGACACCTCCTTCCTCAGCAACCACGGGCCCTCACCAACCCTTCTGCCTGAGCAGCCAGAAGCCAAGATAAATGGGTCCCCAGGGGTTGGGTCACTTAGTCAACTCTCCCAGTCCTCAGGCATCGCTTCTGGGGCTGGCAGTGTGGCTTCTAGCCCAGCTGACTCTGGGTTATCCGCAGAGGATGGACTGGGAACGTGGAACCAGGATAGCATTGGCAGCCGAGCAGCACAGGTGGATGGAGTTGACTGGATAGCGTCAGGTGAGGACTGTGGCCTGAAGCATGCAGAATCTATCCTGTCTTTCCACCTGGACTTGGGTCCATCCATCCTGGACGAGGTGTTAGGTGTAATGGACAAGAGCGGACCAACGAGTGAGTGGGAACACACCAAAGGGAACCTCTATGGCTTTGACAACAGACTCTCCCCTGGGACCACCAGCACTGAAAAGGAGACACCATCGCCAGCTTCAGCAGAGCCTCTAACATCCCCCCAGCACAACCTGGCCATGTCAAGCGGGAGGGCACCCAGGGACTCCACTTCCAGTGCCACTTCAGCTTATGAAGGCGACAGTGAGGAGGAGAAACACTCCGTTTATGATGGGGTTGGTGACAGCCCGGAGCAGAGTGTTCCCGCTAGCCACCATAATGAGGAAGAAATGGAGGAAGTGGAGGAAGAGGAAGGAGGGCAAAGCTACACATTCGATGACACAGATGATGAAATTGGATTATAGGACGTAGTTCGCTCTTTCTTCCTTCCAAGACTTGACCTTTGATGGTTTGAAAGACCATGGACGAATGTGAAATGGGTGAGGGAAGAAGAGATAGTGTGAGAAGTGGGATATGATCAATACAGACCAGGCCAACGGCTTGTTCAAACTGCTCTTCCTTCTACAGAATTCAAATTACTGACTCAAGTGAGAAAGGGAATCCTTTTCTCCTTTAGGTCTTGGTAAGCAAAGAGGGATTCGGGGGAGAGAAAGGAAGAAATATTTTCTCCTCCCAAGTTCAGCACCTAAGTCCTTTGGCCGGAGACATGACCTCAACGGATGTGGTTAATGGAGTTACTTTATCGCTCAGGGGACCTGTTTGGGGTGGGAGGGGGGTTCAGGTGTACTTGAAAAGCTCGAATGTGCTTGAAGGCTGATATATATTTCAAGGCTCAGTGGAGTGGGGGAGGGGGAGACAACACCAGTGAGATGTCCCAACTTGTCTCCTTGTTCCCCAATGCCTGTCTTGGCCCTATTAAATGGCTGTAAAGAGTGACCCCCCCCCTCTCCCCTCCCATTTTGGTTCCTGCAGTGGGTGCGGTCCAACTTTACGATGGTTGTACCTCCAGAGGGAGCTAAGTAGGATCAGCCCCCTCAGTTCAGAATCGTCAGGATGGGGATCATGTGAAGCAGGGACTCACCGGTACTATCCTCCCCCGCCCCTTCCCCATGAGTTATCAAAAGTCCGTCATAGCTCCACTTAATATTTAGTAAGCTCTAGCCATGAAAACCTGTTAGCTCCACATCTGTGTGGAGGTGTATCATGAAATCTGTGCAGTCCTTCCTAAATATAATCTTGCTTTTCTGCATTTACTGACTCTCGGTCTCAGCTGTAAATTTTTCTTAGCTGGTGACACCCCTGGACATGTGAAGCAGAGGATGGGGGGAAAGGGGTGGCAGAATGGAAGAGTCCAGGTTTCTCCCTGAACAACCAGCTTTGAGTGGGACAAGCGATTCTGCTGCTTCTGTTTAATTTCTATGGAAGGGATATTCAAAGCGATGAACGTGGTTAGCACACCTGCTAACTGTGTTAATCACGATCACCGGGCTATTCAACGGCGCTTATGCGCCGGACGCCTCGTAACTGACTGACTATTGGGGCGAGTGGAGTGGAGCGATACCTAGGGATAACCGTGTAGTGATGATATTTAGCCACGGTCCAGTTATCTCTCGGCGGTGTAAGTTAGGCGCATTAATGGCTGTTCTAACCTCCGCTACTGAAGGTAACAGGACAGCGGCTGAATATCTCTGCTACCCAGTTAACTTCAGCGCTATCCAGCTGGTCCACATAGTCAATGTCGGTGGCCGGATACAGCCCTGGCATTGAGTATTCAGGTCCTAGGTTGAGCAGCTATGTTGCTAATCGCCTTTGCTGAATATTTGGCCCTATGTGTCTTACGTTTTTATTGATAGAGCACTGGAGAGCCGGTGACTCTGCCCTGTAGAGCGTTAGAACTCTAAGCACAGCAAGTGGGGAGGTCGGGCAGGGAATGGGGTCAGCAGTTCAAGGGTCACAGCTCTGTGGGCTACACCATCAGTCCCCTAAGCTCTCAGAGGCAAGGAGACTATCACCCCCCCCCCACACACACACACACACACACACACCTCTCTTTCTTTTTATGCATACAATCTGTGCTGAAATCTACACTCTGGTCTTATCCCATTTGCCGTCTACCTTCTAAGATCCAGAACAATCTTCCTGTCCTCATGGGGGAGCATCAACCCCTTACACTGACCTGCCTCCCTCTCCAACTCTGCAGCTGTGGGTCCCACAGGAGAAATGAAGCGAAGCTCCACCATCCCTGCCCATCGTTTTCCCTGCTCTGACAAGTTATTTTGGCCCATGTCTGCTAAACACCCAAGTCCTCCCACCCTGCCTCAAGGCCAGGCAATACAGCTGCAGAGCGAGACTCCAATCCCACCGCTGCCACCAAATTCCCTGTGTAATCTGGCACAGAGCTACAGAGCCGATGAACCCAGAGCCTCAGGTTCCAAAGCGACCAGCGCCACCCATCTCTCATTATGCGAGCTGCCCCAGAGCAGAGATATCCAGGGAGCCGGATTCCGATCCCACCACTGCCACTGCCAGATTGTAAAAAAACCAAAGAAATTTCCTAAAGGTTGAGTGCAGAACCCTGAAGGCTCAGTGTGCTAGAAACACACAGGGGTGCTGAGGCATCAGAGCCAAATTTCTCCTGGCCCAGTCCTTCTCCGAACTCCTAATACTGCCATTGCACCTGGACCAAGTAACGTCTTTGGTACGCAAGAACTTGTGGGCGTGTGTGTGCACGAGGGTTTGGAATTTGGAGTGTAGTGCTGGAACCAATGTTTACCTATCCTTTGCATACAGGTGTACACACACACACACACATCTATTTACAATTTTTATACTCTGCCGATCATAACATTTTCAGGGGGTCAAAGTTCAGTAGCTGTTATCTCGATAGCAAAAGCTACCATCCAGGTAAGTGACACTGAAAGGATCTGGATAGTAGCAGGGAATATCCTTATCCAGTGACTCCGCCGTATCCGGAGAGTGCCAAAGTGGCTGGAGGGAGGCACAAGGACGTCTCAGGAGAGGGGCGATATTCAGCTATACTCGCCGCATAAAACTTAGGCTGCTCTGAGCTATCTGCAAAGTGGTGCTGAATATCTACATTTTGTTTTTTAAACTATGGTGCTGGTGTTTAAAAAAAAACAATGCTGACCGCCACGATGATAAATAATATTAGCGAAGGTAACAGAAAAAACAGTACAAATTCAACTGCAGGATTTTATTGATGTACACGCCCAGCTAGATGAACAGCAACACGGCTTTAGGCCACACCACAGTGTCGAGACGCTCATCTATCACTATTTAACAACTTCCTTATTGGTCTAAACAGCAGCAAACAAGGATACATGCTTGTGTTTCTTGACATCGCTGCTGCTTTTGATAGCATCAATCACAAAACACTAATCTCCAGATTGCAACAAATCGGTCTCCAAGGAATGGTGTTGCAGTGGTTCAAATCATACCTTGCAGATCGGAACCAAGAAGTTAAGATAGGCACAAATGTGTCCTCAACCTTCATCCAATCTCAGGGTGTCCCGCAAGGCTCCACACTCTCTGCTCTACTATTTAACCTTTACATGCAACCCATGTGTGACATCTTCAAAAAACAAAGTATTCTATCATCTCTACGCAGATGATATTATGTTTTACCATCAAATTGACACATCCAACCCAAAATACAGGCATGCCTCTCTGATATATCTAATTGGCTCCTTGCAAACAACTTAAAAATCAATTTCAAAAAAACGGAAGTGCTTTACATGACACGTAATCAGAACTTCAACCCCCCAGCCAAAATTCACCGTAAGTAAAACAGGAAGTCAGATATTTAGGAGTTATCATTGATCAATCCTTAAACATGAGCTCACACATAAAATCCATTACCAAGATCATTTACTTTAAACTAAAAATGATTCAGCATCTCAAACCGCTCCTGGAAAGCCATGACTTCCGCCCAGTTCTGCAAGCCCTCATAACCCCACATATCGATTACTATAATAGTATTCTTCAAGGTCTACACCCCTTCCCCCCAAAAAAACACACACAGCAACTTCAAATGGCTCAAAACCTAATATCACGGATAATCTTCAACGCCCACCACAAGGATCACATTACCCCTTTACCATATAACCTCTACTGGCTTCCTATTGCATCCAGAATTAAACACAAATCTATCATGATTGTATTTAAGCTATACAACAAAATCGCTCCTTCCTACTTATCTTCTCTATTATGATTACCTGATCCCACAAGAGTGAGAAGACCCAGCTCTCAGAATACCTTAACCATGCCCACAAACATTCACAGTGCAAATAAAGTTACCAGCTCAAGGGCATTCGTATACATCGCCCCCACTTTATGGAACACCCTCCCTGATAACCTAAGAACAATTAAAGATCTTCTGAGTTTCACAAAGCACTTAAAACTCACTTAGTTACTTGGTTACTTAATAAGTTAATTGTTTAAAAGTTCAAGACTGTTATAATGTAACTTGGTTGTGGTTCATTGTAAACCGCCACTGATCTATGGAAGTAGCAGTATATAAAAGCTCACAAACAAATAAATAAACACGGCACAGAAAACATGTTGCTTAGACATACAATCCACCATCTACGTAATTTATAGATCGAAAGCTTCTTTAAGTAAAAACATTTTCAATTTCTTACAAAAATCCTTCAAACATAAGCACATAAAATTCAGTATGCCATAATGAGTCTGACCAAGGGTCCATGAAGCCCAGTATCCTGTTTCTGTGGGCAATCCAGGTCACAAGTACAGTGCAGTTACTCACCTGTAACAGGTGTTCTCCGGGGATAGCAGTCACCATGCATGCATGATCCTCTTCCCACCCAAGGGTGTCATCTTGCCTTAGTCAGATGACATAGCTAAAGATGGCAAAAATGATAGAAAACCAATTCAATGGGGAGGAAAAAGGGTTGTGAAGACTGATTCCTGCTGTCCCCAGAGAACATCCATTACAGGTGAGTAACTATGTTTTCTCCGGGAACAAGTAGGAAGTCAGTCCTCACATATGGGACTTCCTAGCTGCAGGCTACCAAAAGTTCGTAGAAAACCACAGATGCCCCCAAGGGGAGCTGTGAGCAGCAGCAATTGAGTCTAAGGATACAGACTCCAGAAGGACCCATGTGTCCAGTGAGGAACCAACACTCCGGTAGCCTGAACACAGAAGGGTTAGAAGGTAGGAGTTGCCTAAATATGGAGCACGGCCTGGCGGAAGGCGCTGTCCCATTGGGACTCCCTCTCCAGGTAGTAATGAGCTGTGAAGATATGGACTGAAGACCAGGTAGCGGTCTGGCAGATGTCCAACATTGGGATAGAACAGAGGCTTGCCAGGCTGCCATGGTCCTGACATTGTGAAACGTGACCTGGTGCTCCAGCGAGAGCCCAGCCTGGGCATAGGCGAGGGCAATGCAGTCCACCATCCAGGTGAAAAGAATCCGCTTGGTCACTGCCTCCCCCAGCCAACTGGGGTCATGAAGCTTTGTGGTGGCCCTGGGTACGTTGAAGTTAAAAGGACAAGACCCTCTTACAATACAGAGTATGAAGGACAGCCTCTGCCCTGCTGGTGTGAGGCTGCAGAAAAAGGTGGGGAGCACCACCTCCTGATTGAGGTGGAATGGGGACACCACCTTCGGGAGGAATTTGGGGTGCATGCGGAGCACAACCCTGCTTTTGTAGAACTTGGTGTAGGGCAGCTCTGCCACCAAGGCTTGGAGCTCGCTGACCTTGCAAGCGGATGTGAGTGTTACCAGGAAGACGACTTTCCATGAAAGATATTTCAAGTGGCAGATAGCCAGGGCTCAAATGTCAGCCCAGTGAGCTGTGCTAGCACTACATTGAGGTCCCACTCCACTGCTGGTGGGCGGATGGGGGCTTAAACAGGAGACCCCACAGGAAGCAGGCGACAAGAGGCTGCACCAAGAGGGGCTTGCCCTCGATAGGGTGGTGGTACATCACGAACACTCAGGTATACCATGACGGAATTGGATTTGAGCCCAGTTTGCAACAAATGAAGTAGGTATTGCAGCCCCAGCTGTGCTGAGCAGGAGAATGGGTTCACCTGTTGCTCCACGCACCACATCGAAAACCTGCATCACTTGAAGGCATAAGCTTATCTGGTGGAGGTTTTACGGGAGGCCAAAAGGACCTCCTCCACCTCCCCTGAGAGGTTGAAAGGGGCCAAGGCTACCCTCGCAGCAGTCAAACTGTCAGATTGGGGTGCAGGAGGGAGCCCTCCTCCTGAGACAATAACCCCGGGGCACTCCCCAGGTGGATGGGGCCCTCTGCTGCCAAGCAGAGAAGCAAAGGGAACCACGGTTGCCTAGGCCACCATGGAATCACCAGGATCAGCGACGCCCTGTACCAAATAGCCCTGAAGAGGATCTTGGCAATCAATGGCATGGGCAGGAAGGCATACAGAAGGCCCTCAGACCATAGGATGAGGAAGGCATCCACAGCCACCCAAGACAGGTGGGGCTGCCAGGAGCTGAAGTGGAGCAACTGGGAGTTGTCCGGGCTAGCAATGGCATCCATTAGAGGGGTCCCCCAGAGTCAGAAGAGCCGATTGGCCACTATGGGGTCCAGCTGCCACTCATGTGGCTGGAGGACCCTGCTCAGTCTGTCTGCCAGGATGTAGTCCTGTCCTGGCAGGTACAATGCCTCCAGGCGCATTCCTTGGTAGATTGCCTAGGAACAGAGAACCACCACTTCGTGGCAGAGGGTACAGGACCCTGTGCCCTCTTGTTTGTTTACACAGAATATTGCCACTTGATTGTTCGTTTGGATCAGCATCGACTGGTGCTGCAGATGGTGGCAGAAGGCTTGGAGAACCAAGTGTATGTCCTGGAGCTCCAGGAGGTTGATCTGCTGCTGGCTTTCCACCTCGGATCACTTACCCCGAGTGCAGAGTTCCTTGCAATGTGCTCCCCAGCCCAACAAGGAGGTGTCTGTAGTTAGGGGGGGGGGGTCTGAAAGGGCATCCCCGCTCAAAGGTGCTGTGTGTTCTGCCATCAGTTCAGGGACTCTGCCAGCTGGCAGGTCACTGACACACTGTTTCGCAGTCGGACCATGGCCTGTGTCCACTGGGCACAGAGGCACCACTGGGCCACTTTCATATGAAGACGGGCATCTGGGGTAACATGGACTGTGGAGGCCATGTGGCCGAGTAGGTGCAGCAGGAGGTGAACGGACACCGAGGGTTGGTACTGAATTTCTGCAGCCAATGTCTTGAGATGGTCGGCCCTGTCCAGGGGGAGAAAGGCTCTGGCCTGAACTGTATCCAGCCTTGCCCCAATGAACTCCAGACACTGTGTTGGGAGGTGAGATTTGGGGTGGTTTATCATGAACTCCAGATGTTGCAGGACATAGATGGTGCGGGCCGTGGCCAGCTGCACCTCGGTGGCTGTGTCTCCCTTCATGAGCCAGTTGTCTAGGTAGGAAAGACAAAGGCCCCCTGGAGACAGAGGTAGGCAGCGACTACCATCAGGCATTTTGTGAAGACTCTGGGAGCAGAGGCCAGGCCAAAGGGTAGTACCCTGTACTGATAGTGGCCACCCCCACCATGAATCCGAGATACTGCCTATGACTTGATAAATGAGGATGTGGATATAGGCATCTTTCAGATCTAAGGAGCATAGCCAGTCTCCCTGCTGGAGATAAGGAAGCAATGTTCCAAGGGAAGCATTTTGAACTTCTCCCTCACCAGGAACCTGTTTAGATCCCACAGGTCTAGGATGGGCCTTAGACCCTCTGTTCTTTTTGGCATGAGGAAGTAGCTGGAGTAGAACTCTTTGCCCCAGAGGTTCTGGGGCATTGGTTCTGCCACCCTGTCCTCAAGAATACCTGTGAGTTCTTGCAGTAGTAGATCCCGGTGAAGGGGAGTCCTGGAGGGCTCTCCTGGGAAGAAGGGGGGGGGGAGCATCTGTGTCAGGTCTAGGAGATAACCCTCCTTGACCACTTGGAATGCCCAAGTGTTGGTGATACTGGCTGGCCACTGATGGGCAAAGTGCATCAGACATCCACCTGTGAGCTGCTGACTTCCTGGGGGTGGAGAGGCTATGCCCAATGAGTCAAAAACTCTCACCAGATTTGGCCAGGGCCTGTGCTTGGGGCTTAGGAGCCTTTTGCTTATGAGGGCCATGCTCGTGTCCCTTGGCCTGCTTACTCTGCTGGGGAGCCTGGGAGGCCTGATACTGCGGGTAGTTTCTATAAGCAGCTCCCTTCGAATAAAGGGGCATTTTACTCAAACCCTTCCATCGGGGGAGGGTAGCGGTTTTCTTGGAGAGCCTGGTCCTCATCATGAATTCAGCCTCCAACTCGGGAGCCTTATTGGCCATGGGTTTGCCAAAGAGAGTCTCTCCCTGGCAGAGGACATCAACCAGTTTGTCCTGAACCCATTGCTCCAGGTTAGGAGACTGTATACAAACCTAGCATCAGACACAGATGCCCGCCGTGGCTATTCTAGCTGTGACTCAAAGCCATCATAGGCTGCTTGAGTCATAAACATAGAGCACTCATGGATGCTTTGGCCAGGCTCTGAAACCGCTGTAGGGGCTCCTCAGAAAGACCAGCCAAGAACCCGGCGAGTTCCTTCACCAGGTCCTTCAGGTCCATGCACAGGGTACAGCTGGTATGCCTGGATCTGGCCAATGAGCATCAAGCCCTGGTAGCACTAACTTCCAATGGTGTCCAGGGTGCGGACCGCACTACCCAGGGGAGCACCAAGGAGTGCATCTTCTGGCTCTTGAGCAGACGCATGACTGACTCAACCGCTATGGAGTTATGTGGCAGATGTGTTTTCTAGAAGCCCAGGCTCCGGCAGACTCAATAAATTGAGTCAAGCCATTGGCTCACAATGGGCACAGATGCCGGTGTTTCCACATGCGGAGAAGCAACCGTTCCAGGATGGATGGGATGGGCACTGTCAGTGCTTCCCTCGGTGGGGCCTCGTACTGTAGGATCTGGAGCTTCTCCATGCGAGGGTCCTTCCCAGACTCAGTGGGGAATGCCAACCCCTTCGACATGCCCTGTATGAAGTCAAGGAACACCATGTCCTCGGATGGGGATTGGCGTTGAGTCTCTGAGGGAGATGGGTCCAAGGGTACATTGCGGGGCTGATGGATGTCCAGGGACTCTTTGTCCTCAGTCTCCCAGTCCAAGTAATTGGTGCAATTGTCGAGGGAGGGCCGGCCCCAGCTAGGTCGAAGACCTGAGGCTCTGCCAGCAGTAAAAAAAAAAAAAGGTGCAAACCGCACACAGAGGACAAAAGAAAAAACATTAAATGGAACCGAGACGTGATGCCAAGGTAGCACGCTCGGGGGCGGGAAGAGTACCGGTGCAAGACCAGAGAAAAAGAGTAAAAAACCTCAAAAAACAGAAACGTTTTCCGGGGGAAACAGATAGACATCTGGTGGGCTCCACAGAAAAAAGGAGATTGAGGCAAGATGGCACCCTTGGGCAGGAAGGGGACCACGCATGTGTGGTGGCATTTCCCAAAGGCTTTCTTTGAACACTGGGGAAATGCTTCTGCGAGGGCTCCGTCAGTGCCGACGTCACCCATATACGAGGACTGGCTTCCTGCTTGTTCCTGGAGAACTGTCAGGTTCTTCAGTCTGAAGTTCTACTGGCGAGGAATTCTACAGTCGTGGGCCTGTAACTGGTCAAGTACAATTTCTCATTGTGGCTTTTCTTGCAAAATGCAAGGACAGAACCTCTAATAATCCCTGTGTCTGAAGTGAGGGTATCACGATGTTCTGTCCTTGTAAGCCCATATAACCTTAGAGCCTTAAAAAGCAATACCATTGAAGGTTTGGAGTTTGCCTGGCTCTGTCGTCTCTTGCTACTGAGCTGCCCGGTCCTGCGCATGCTTCAGCGCAAGGCTGATGACACCAATGTCTGGGTATATGGACTTCTTGGTTGGCTCCTGTAATACCTTGGGGGAAATGACCCCACCACCTCAATCAGGCTATGTGACTTTGAACTCAGAATCCAGCTCTTCCGGGAAAATTGAGCCGGTTGGAGTTCAGTCAAAGCTCCCCTGAGAGGTTTCCTCAGTAACTGTGCAATCTCAGAGTGATGCTGTTCCCCCCTCCCTTGGGTTGTGCAGTTTCCTACAATGGATCTTCTTCAGTGATAACGTCTGGGCAAAAGGCCTCAGCTGGTCACTGCGGTGATATTTCCGTAAAAGACATTTGGGCATTGTCTCTCGTACTGGGGTGTCTTTGTCTGGAACTTTGCAACAGTTTTCAGAATTTACTAAGGAATCTGTGGCAAAACGTTTGCAGCATAATTCACATTAGGTTTAATGGTCTCTTGCCTTCATAAAATTGAATCCCAGGTACTAACATTTCAATCTTCTGCTGTACCGTCAAAAGGAAAATTCAGAAAATGCTTCTAGAGATAAAAATCTCAATTGCTTGAAATTTTCCTGTAATTCCTTAGCTATCCCCTTTAATCCTATTTCAAACATATCTTAAAGAGGGTTTGGGGTATCAGAGTATTGATACTTTATGTTTGAATAACGTTTATTATCTACCTGGAGGTATTCAAGTTAATAAGGAAGGGCAGGATTCAGTTTCTCCTGTGGATAGTCTCATAGATTTATCAGTTTTTCTTGAATCATCAAAGGATGAGATTCTAACACATACCACATTGAATTAGATAAAAATGTTATTTTGAAATTGTATTTTCAAAAGAAGAAGAACAGGTCCAATATACAAAGGCATTTACACGCTTTATACAAATGCCACTTAGAGAGATATTCAGTAGCCTTAATATTGTTACTACTGCTGAATATCTCCAATTATCTTCGCCACGCGTCCCAATGCTAACTGCTTAGCATTGGGGGCGTGTCGTGGGTGGCAACAGTCACTAACTGGGTAGCAGCGATATTGCACCGTTGACTGGTTAGCACCTGCGGGTAAAAGATAGGCACAGCAGAAGTTGGCCTAGCTTTCCCACGGGAGCTAACCGGGTCATGACTCAATATCGCTGCTATCCGGTTAGCTTCTGTGAGTTGAAGTCTCTTGTGGTCAGAAAGTTAGCTTTCTCCCTGGTGTCTCCAGGCCAACCAACATCGCCGAGGTGAAAGGCTTTTCTGGCCTTGCAACTTGACTTTAGGGGCCACCTTTTTCCTGAAATTTCCCTGAAAGTGCCTGATCTTGTTCCAAGGAAACTGCTTATACCTTCATTGACGCAACTCACTTAGAAGATTTTTTAAAAATGTAATGCTGTTTGATTCTATGTTTTGCCAGACTGTAATGGAAAAAATGGGGCTATATGTTATAACTGGGCACCCATCAGTTCTATTTGATATCTTAAGTTTGTTTTTCTTGAAACTAGTAAGTCTTTTTTTTTTCTTTCTTATCTTATACTCCAGCCAACCCCTAATGTGGACTTTATATTTGTAATTAATTATCTTTTTTGTTGCTATTATTTCTTCATTTTCTGCGTATATTTCATTTGTAAAAAATAAAATGTTAAAAAAACAAACCCAACAACAACAACAACAAAAAACAACAAATACAATACCAAAATCTTAAACTTTCCCGGGCTCTGGAAGAATCAGCCTCTGCTGGTATCGTCATCAGTGGGGATGGGCCAGAAGGAGCAAGTTTTCTGCTTGGAGTCCAGAAGCTGATTTTCCTCATCTCCCCTGGGAGTGGCTTTGTCTTCCGGTTCACTGGGTCTGCAGAAGAGCTCTGTTGTGGTGACTTTGGACCTGCTCTAGGACACCATTCAAGGTTTGAGGGTCTCTTTTTCAACCTTGTCTTTGAATCTAAAAAAAAAAAAAAAAAAAGATTTGGGAAATGCTGCATGGTCCTCAACCGATCTCTCCACCACATCAGGTCACAAGACTGGAGTCCCTGGAAGCCAGCATAGCTGACATGAGTAACTTTAGAAATGTGCAGATAAGGGATAGGAATTTTGTACATCGGTGCTTGGAACATTTTGAGAACCAGTTAAGGAAGAATAATTTGAGGATGACTAACTTTCCTAAGTCCCCTCTTGAGATGGATAGGAAGTATTTTCAGGAAGTTCGGGAAATTGCATTTGAATCACTGCCCCCTCTGGTTAGGGTGCAACATCTGATTCTCCCAGGCCATGTGGGAAAAACTTCCAGGTTGCAGCAAGAGGAAGCCCAGAGAAGTTTAAATCTAATGAAGTTGCTGGAGTCATTATTGGAAGTGATTACACAAGTACTACTTTGAACATGATCGCAATGTTTCTTACTCTCTATTTCAAAACCATGAATAAGCTGTTCATGGGGCAACATCTGAGAACCACTTTTAATTTAAAATTTCCATGTAAATTCCTTTCTGTTGATTGGAGGTAGACGTTTTTTATTTCATGACCCAGGACCGCTTTTGGGAGCCAAGGGTCCATCAAGCCTAGTATCCTGTTTCTAACAGTGGCTAATGCAGGCCTCAAGTACTTGTCAGGTTCTCAGAATGAACACAGATCCCATGCTGTTGTCCAATGGGTAAGCAGTGGATTTCCCTGTTCCTCTTAAATAATGGTTTAAGGACTTTTCCTCCAGAAACTTGCTCAAGCCTCCTTTAAATCCAGCTACACTAACAGCTTTTACTACATCCTCTGGTAACAAATTCCAGAGTTTAATTATGCTTTGAGTGAACAAATATTTTCTCCGATTAGTCTTAAATGTGCTACATTGTAGTTTCATTGCTTGTCCCCTAGTCTTTCGACTTTTTGAAGGTGCAAACAACCGATCTACATTTACCCGTCCTACTCCATTCATTATTTTATAGACCTCTATCCAATTTCCCCTCAGCCGCTGCCCCAGCACAGAATCCTGGGGCACTCCACTATTCACCTTTCTCCATTGAGAAAATTGGCCATTTAGCCCTACTTGCTGTTTTCTATCTTTCAACCAGGTCCTAATCCGCAATAGTACACTGCCTCCTATCCAATGTTCCCTCTAATTTTCTGTAGGCTGTGTGCGCATAAAATATCAGCTGTGTGCAGCTTTTGAAGGAAGGTTAAATTTTTGTGCGCTACATAACGACATTCGGAGTTATATACTTTAAAATTTGACTACACGTCAGAATACAGTATGTACACCACATTGATTTTAATAAAATTAAATGAAAATAGACGATTACTAAATGAAGCGGGAAATTTCTAGTAATTACAATCATAACTTTTAAATTTTAAGACGTCTGGGTTGTTTTCTATCAGAATCAGAGCCTTAATTTTTGTGCGCTCTGTTGTAAAGTATGTGCGCTCGCTCGGCGAGGTGTGTGCGCGCGCACACGTGCACAGCTTAGAGGGAACAGTGCTCCTATCCCATGTTTTTTTAATTTCCCCCAAAGTCTCTCATGAGGGACTTTGTCAAAGGCTTTCTGAACACTGAGATATATTATATTTATCTGTTTATTCACACCTTCAAAAAAATATAAGAGATTGGTGAGACAACTTTCCTTGGCTATATCCATGTTAGATTTCTGCCATTAAACTATGACTATCTACATGTTTAGTAACTTTTGTTTTTTTAAATAATGGTTTCTACTATTTTGCCCTGTACTGATCAGGCTCACTGGTCTGTACTTTCCCGGATCACTCCTAGAACCCTTTTTAAAAACTGGCGTTACATTGGCCACTCTCCAATCTTTTGGTACTACAGATGATTTTAATGATAGATCACATATTACTAATAGTACTTCTACAATTTCATATTTCAGTTCTTTCAGCACCTTGGGAGGCATGCCATCTGGTCCAGGTGATTTGCTGCTCTTTAGTTTATCAATTAGCTGCATTACATCTTCGTGATTTATTGAGATTTGTTTCCTATCTGTTTCTATGCTTCTAAGACAATCTCTTAATTTCCTGGGTGATTCATACTACTATTGGTTTGATAGAGGGAACCTTTCAAGTTGCCCCTTTGATCTGTCACTTGACTGTAACACCTTTTTAAAACAATGTCACCGTTCTCTTGCCTCCTAACTGGTAGGCATCTTTGTAAAAGATCCCTAGAAAACAATCTCTCTCTATATACTCAAAAAATATTTACCCTATTTTATTCTCTCTTTTGAGATATACCCTAATGGGCTTTAATTTAACTCAAGTCTGGTTTGTTATACTAAGCCCCAGCTGTTTGTAATTTCACTGAAAGCTGGCTTGTTATACTAAACCCTAACTGGCTTAATTTTAGCAGCTAGGGAGGGCCCTGTGGTATTGAATGAGGTGGTCCTGGTGTCAGGAACTGTTGTTGTTGTTGTTGTTGTTAAGTGCCGTCGAGTCTGAGTCGACTCATGGCGACCCTCTAGAACTAGTTTACTGGATTTCCTCTTTTAGGTTTAATTACCTGTTTATAATTATTCTTTTTCTCCGGGCTTGTGGACAGATATATCGATGAGTATCTTTCTGATTGACATTATATTGCAATGGCTTTTTTTCCCTTATTTCCTTGGTCACTCATTGTTGGATGTGATATTTTTTGAAATTTCAATAAAAATAAAATTACAACCCCCCCTCCCCCTACAAATCTTAAACTTGGAACGCGCAGCCAATGAAGCCAAATCTATGTTGGCGGGATATGCTCTCTCCTTGAAATTCTCACTATCGAAAGAGCAATGCTGTTTTGTACCAGCTACAGAGTTCTTGTTACTAAAGCAGGTAAAATGACGTGCCATGGATTAGCTGAAGACCCAGCTCTGTAAGGCTACTCCTAGAAATTCCTCTCCCTAAATTACAAGGTAAAGAAATCCCGTTAGTCAGCAGTTGGAGGCTGCCCGCCTGCTTGGCGCACAGAGACACTGCCAGTGAGCAGTCCCACAGGCTAATTGGTTTTACCTTAGGCACTTGGCGGAATCGCAGGCTTGCGGCTTTCTCATCCTCTTTGAAGTTGTAGGAAATAGCGCAGCAAGATAGCCTCTCTCGTCACGGATGCAAATCCTGCCACTTGCCACCTGCAAAGGGAAATACACAATTATTGACACCCCTTTCCATCCCTAAAAGAGATAAAGCAGTGTGACCGCCATGTGACTGCTTTAATGCTCGTTAAATAAAAGCAGAAAAAGGAAAATAAGGCGATACCTTTTTATTGGACTAACTCAATACATTTTTTGACTGTCCTGACCTGAAGGCGGATTTAACCTTCAAAAGCTAGTCCAAAATGTATTCAGTTAAAAGAGATAAAAGTCACTCTCAAGCCAGAAATGTTTTGAGGGAAAGAATTTGGGTCTGTTCCTCTATCTGGTGGCAGAGAATACACTCTGCACCATGGGATGTTATAGCCCAGGTACCCTGCATCTCTCCCAAGCTCTGATCATTGTATTCACTTCTTTAAGGATGGTCTACGGTGTCCATGATAGGTGTTCCTGAATTCACAGTCAGAGACACATGCGGGTCTAGCCTCCTGCAAAAGAGGAACCTAAAATGGGGCATGCAAAGGGCAGGCGGGGAGCAGCTCAACAAAGACAGAGTCTTCCAGCTTGTGGCTCACAAGAGCGCTGGCCATCTTCACCACCTGGTTCCATGTCATAAGGAACAGGCTAATCCGGTCCTGGATTTACCCCAGTGCATGCAGGGATTTTTAGGAAAACTACAAGTCCCAGCATGACTTATTTATGACGCTGGCTCAGATGCCAACCCCAAGCAAGAGGCCACACCCTGGGCCAGATCCCAGCTCTGAACCTGCAGTAGAACAGGCAGGACCCGCCCTCTTCCGGCTTCCTAGAGTAGAGAAACCAATGTAATCCACCCTGATCTCTCCTCCCTGGGTTGTCTACCAGGCGTACATACTGGAGGGGGCTCCAGAGGCACTGATAGCGGCCCTAGGACGGTTCTCTTCTCCTTAACTAGCCAAAGCAAACAGGGCAGTGGCCAAACACAGCTCTCAAGCAGTGGTAAGTCACTTTCTTATCCTAAATGGGAATGAGTAATTTTCTTCTGGGTTTGATGTCACTAACAGAGAAAGGAGGTGTAGGGGGGGAAAGAACAGAGTCCTCGCTCTCACCTATTCTCATGCAGGGGCTTCTCTCACTTTCCTTTGACAATTCTAAGAGGTTAAGAAAGATCTAAAAAAAAGCAGCTCTCTTTTAATTGGATTGACTTAATATATTGTTTGACTAGCTATGGGAGATAACACTCCCTTCCCCAAGTCAGGACAGAAAGAGCAAAAGATGGTATTATAGATTCAGCATTGCCAACTTACCCAATTCCAGTTGTGAGATTTTAAGCCAGTCCTGGATTTGTGACAAACTCATCCTGATGCATTATGGGATCTACAGCACTGATTCCAATGGCTAAAATCAGGGACTACAAATACCATACTGCACTGTAGTGCAAATTTAAAACCGGAACTGACTAAAAAGCTCATCCTTGGAACTGGGTAAACTTGGCAGCTTTGTAGATTACACTGGGGTTATGTTGGGGGCTGATGCAGCCTGCTCCTATGGTTCCCCTCTGCTCTTCTTATAAGCTTGTAAAAAAAAAAACAGTTTCCTTCTCTTGCTATCTTGGGTCTGATTTAGAAAGATCCACCTTTGGAGGATGGCCTCAAGGACTACAAGTCTGCAACGAGACCGCAGTTATTCTTCATGGAACCAGGTGTGGCACAGTTGTCCTTGACAACCTCAGCCTGTGGCTGGCTCTCTGCGCACGCTGGCACATTCCAAGAACCAGACCTGTTTGGCGAGTCTCCGGCTTTGGCTCGGGTTACCAATGACACCGCCGAATGAGCTGCAGCCTAAACAATGAGTTTCCAGGCTGGCAGAAGGAGTGGCCAGAGGGCACCTTGCCCGGTGACTCAGTTGTTACTTTGACAACTTAAATGACCCATCTAAGGTGCAGTCTCCCATGAACGCTGCCAAAGATCCCTGAACACAAACCCTTCGCAGTTGGGCTAGTGACATAAACAAGTTCCCAACTGTTCAAAGTCTACTCCCCAGGTACATCAGAAATCAAATGCAACCTATAAAAGAGAGAAAACAATGCACCCGTGGGGGCATTAAAGGGAAAAATACTCCAACAAAGCCCACATATCTTCAATTTTCCATCCCACATGGAGCACATGAAAGGAATTATTCTGGTTTTATTTCAGTCCCAAAACCATGAGTTTTTCTGCTGTCCTTAGGGCACTGGGGGTAATGGGCTCATTCTGATAGAATTCATGCAAGGCAGTGACATAACGTTAATGATCAAACTGAAGGAGGAGTGGCCTAATGGTTGGGGCAAGGGGTTTGAATCCCGCTAGAAGACAGCAACCTTGGGTTGGAAGGACTGGGGTTTCTAGTCCCACAAGTGCTCCTTGTGGCCTTGGGCAAGCCACTTAACCTTCCATTGCCTCAGGCACAAAAATGTAGATTGAGAGCCATTTAGGAACAATGGAAAGCATAGTCCACACACCTGTAACCGGTGATCTCAGGAAACAATAGGAAGCTGGTCTTCACATATGGGTATCATCAGTACAGAGCCCACATCCAATAGGAAAGCTTTTAAGAACACTCTACTGTGCCTGTGCATTTGCCTTCCCAAGTCCTCTCCTCAGCTGAAGTTGTAGCTAAGCTATGGAGGAAAAAGAATACCTTACAACTTCTCGGGGAGGAGAGCAGTTGTGAAGACTGATTTCTGCTGTTCCCGGAACTCACCTGTTACAGGTGAGTAATTAATAATATCTCCAGAAACAAGCAGGAATGCAGTCTTCACATATGGGACTCACTAGTTCCCAGGTACCAGACTGAATTGGCAGTGGTATCCGCAAAGCTAAAGGATGGAGTGACCCTGTTGGACTCTAAGACAGTTAGCAGAAACATCAATAGAGAAGTCTGGTACCAGAAAGTCCGGGACAGAGGGTAGGCGTTGCATTTAAGTCCCACAAAGGTGCTAGGGAACAGCCTAGCCAAAGTCAGCATCCCAACGGCATTGCCTGTCTAGGTAATAGTGAGTAGCGAAAATGTGAATGGAGGACCAGGTAGCTGCCCGATCAAAGTCATCAATAGACACAGACTGAAGGTTGGCAACTGAGGTTGCCAGGGCGCACACATTGTGAGCAGTGACACGACCCTCTAGGGAGAGTCATGTTTGAGCATAGGCAAAAGAAATGCAATCCACAATAAAGTTTGAAAGGGTGCGTTTCGAGAATGTTAGTCCAAGGTGACATGGAGCAAAAGAAATGAATAATTGTGAGGATGTTCAAAAATCCTTGGCTCTGTCCACATAGAAAGCCAGTGCATGCTTGCAGCACTGCTTCTGCCCTAGAAGCATGTGGTCTGGGGCAGAAGACCGATAGCCTGACCGCTTGAGATGGAAAGCAGAGACCACCTTTGGGAGGAAATGTGGATGTGTAAACACCTCTTTCATATAAAGAAATATAATGATGTCTCTAACAGAGACCAGCAAACATCTGGAAAATTAAAGAGAAAAGAAACATTATGAATGACCAGTTTCAATCTCTTAATCCTATAGCAATACTCCACTTATCTGAACAATCAGCTCCCGATGTAATTTCTTCAACAATACACCAAATGCTTCATGGTTCGCCGCCTCTGGCAAACAGAACCGCTGGTCAGACAACACCATGAGCAAATTGGGCAGCAAAAGCGTTCCAGATCCGACAAAAGCTTCTGTTTCACCCTACCGGGCTTCCTCAGGGATCCAACGTCATGCCCAAGTAACAGTTACACCATTAAAAGAGAGCGACACAAGCGCTTCAGCTACTACAACGGCGTCTGACATCACTGCCCTTAAATGCAATCAGATACCAAGCTGATACGCTAAAAGAATCTTACTTCATCCCCCTTTCAAACTCCACTCAGCTTTATTAAATACACAAACACACTAAAATCAATATATTCAATATACCTATCCATATCTCTACTTACTTATAAAATATACACACATCCGAACACTTATGACTAAACCCATATACACCCGCCTTCAAATATCAAAAGAATCCAAGAGAAAACACAGAACTGGAACTCTCAATTAGGCCAACCTATAGGAGAAAACTAATCCATCGAAAATTGTATCTTGGAAATATATTAAAAAAACAATGCCCATTCGATCTTATCGTTCAAACCAGTAGGGGCAAGAGTGTGTAGGGTATAAATCCAATACTGTTCTCTTTGAAGAAGTAAGCGACCCTTATCGCCTCTGCGAATATCAGGAAGAATTTGTTCAATAACGGTGCATTGTAGATCTTGAAACTTATGATTTGTAGCGACACAATGTTGGACCAAAGGAGTTTCTGTCCGTGCTTTCACCATGCTATATTTGTGCTCGGCTAAGCGTGTACGCAAGGGTCTTGTGGTTTTGCCGATGTATAACAAGGCGCAAGGACACTTCAAAGCATAGACCACATATGAAGAATCACAGTTCGTTGGTTGTTTAAGACAAATTTTACGCTTAAATTCAAAACATGATGAATCAACCATCATCGTACAATATATGCAATGTCCACATTGATGATGTACAGCAATCGAAAGATTCACAGGTCTAGCAACTGCAGGACACAATCGGTCCCTAAAATTCCTACCTCTTTGATAAGCCATACGGACCGGGTAAGAAGACAGTACCGAGTGCCTTGAAAACATTTTCCAATGCTTGTGTATAGAAGCTGCCACGCGCTGCGAAAGAGTAGAATATGGTAAAACACATGTAATTGGTGTCAGCTGATCTTCAGAACCAGAATTATCACTAAAAGGGTATAGCAACCAATCTCTATGGTTATACTTAGCACGCTTATAGGCTCTCTTTAACAGAGGCAGAGGATAACCACGATGTTTGAACTTAGTGATCATCAACCTTGCTTGTATTTCAAACTCTTCTTTGGATGAACAGATACGGCGACAGCGTAACAATTGTGAATAAGGTAAATTATTTTTCAGATGGCTTGGATGGAAGCTGAAATAATGCAGCAGGGTATTTTTATCCGTAGGCTTAGTAGATAAAGTGGTCTTGAAACCTTCTGTAGTCCTAAAAATCTGAACATCCAAAAAATGTATCGAATTCTGATGCTTCTTCATCTCAAATTGTATATTACTATTACAGCCATTTAAATACTGAAAAAAGTCCTCTAAACAGTCCGCCGAACCCTTCCAAAACAGAAGGATGTCATCAATGTACCAGTACCAACTCACAATAAAAGGTACATACCGAGAATTATACACCCATAGATCCTCAAAAAGATGCATATAGAGGTTAGCCAAAGAGGGCGCGAACGTAGCGCCCATTGCAGTTCCCGAAATTTGTTGAAAAAATTCTTGTTTATAAAGAAAATAATTCTGTTTCAACGCTAACTTCGCCAAATCACATAAAAAAGATGAACAGCATGTGGACGTGGTCTTGCCTCCCAAACATGCTGTAAAGCAGACAAAGCATCATCTTGTGGGATGGAAGTATAAAGTGCTGTCACATCCCAGGTAATACATTCAACAGATGGACAATCCTGTAAAATAGTCAACAAATGCATCGTGTCTTTAATGTACGATGGAATACAAGGCACCTCATCCTTAAGGAACATATCGAGATATTGTCCAACTCTTTCAAGAAGAGAATCATTACTTGAAAGAATAGGACGACCCGGGTTTTTTTTTAAACTCTTATGTATCTTCGGGAGTACATAAAAAACTGGGATTTTAGGAAACGGTGGATTCAAAAAAGCCCTTTCTTTTATTGTAAGAAAACCTTCCGAGACCGCCAAAGCAGTCATTTCAGAAACGGTTTTTTGTAAACGTTCTGTAGGATCTTCATCAATACGCATATAATTATGGGCATCACGAAGCTGACGCATAATTTCCGCATTGTAATCTGAAGTATTCATAACTACTACCGCCCCTCCTTTATCTGCACGCTTGATAGTCAGGTCCTCATTGCTAGCTAGCTCCTGTAGAGCCTGAGATTCTTCAACTGACAGATTTCGGGGAAAGTTATGAATCCTCGTTTCCATAACTTTTAAGTCTGCCAACACTAAATGGCGAAAAGTATGAACCATTGGATCCAACGGACCCGGAGGTGACCAATTAGATTTTAATGATACCAAAGAGCGATCGGAGGTCTCAATTTTCCCATGAAAAAAGATTTTTAATTGTAATAGACGAATCAATCGTTCAATTGCAACATGATTATGAAAACTATCATAAGTAGGGCCATCGATAAACGATAGACCACGAGAAAGCACTTGTAACTGTACTGAAGACAGCGGTACCTGCGACAGATTCACCACTGTATCAGTTACTGAAATGTCACTTGATCCTTCTTTCGCCGTGCTCTGGTAGAGTGCCCTGGAAAATTTTCTTGATCAGAATGTAAAGCCACTTGTTGCTGAGTGCGAGGGCCTTTCTTATTACTATTACTGGGTTGAACCTGAGCAACAGAGGGTCCACCATCTACACTAGAATCAGATGAAAATGTCGAAGAATCTGGGTAGTTGAATCTTCTTTGATTATCAGTGCGTCTGGATCTACCAGCGGACCAATTATATATTGATCCCTTTCATCCATCTCTCATCTTTAAATAGCTTTTTGATTTTAGAAACCTTCAAATCTGTTTTGTATTTATCTAATTGCTTGGAAATATCTGCAAACCGTTTCTCATAATCCTCTGTATCTTTCATTTGTGTTAAATCTGACAAAAGTTCTTTAGTAAGAGTTTCATGCTTAGAATGCGCTGTTTCTATCACCAAAAGCATTAAATCTAGGGAACATTTGTTCAAAATCTGATTCCACCGGACTACAAAGGCTTCATCTTCTAAAAACATCCCCGGGGCTTTCCAAATTCTAAGGCCTTGAGGAATAACCTCCTTCCGGCAATATTCAGCTAAGGTTAGACTATGGAGTTCCAGTCTGATGTTTCTCTTGGAGCGATTGAAGAATGAATCCCAATCCGGACTAGCACAGATCTTATCATCTAATAATGAGGGGAGTTTCAATATTTCCTCCTGTCTCTCTGAACTAAAACTGAAAGAGTCCTTCCAACGGACTGCCATGGCAGTAACTAGTTTTCTCCTATAGGTTGGCCTAATTGAGAGTTCCAGTTCTGTGTTTCATGTCATTATATTTCTTTATATGAAAGAGGTGTTTTTTCCTCTGATTTAGTCTTGATTCCAAGTAAATGATATACCTTAGTTATTGAATAGATTCATAAAGAACGATTGTTTGTGTGAATCCTTTAAAAGTACTTTTTCAGGATAAAATTGTATAGCTTGTTGTTAATTAAAGGTGTAGGTGGGTAGGGTAAGGCCTATGATGTGGAAGTTCTTCAGCTCTGTCCTGTGGTGACACTGTTCACCGATGATTGGTATGAGCGATAACTGAGGCCTTTTTGACCTTATACTAATTAATTTAATTGGTTTGCAGCGTTTAGGTATAGTGCATTAAAGAAAAGGATGAGATAGGAGGTGTTAAAGGGTAGTTTTGTTTTATGTGGTTATCCTATACCCTTTAGGCGGTTGTTTGTGTTTGGATGTGTACAGAGAACCATCTTGTCATGATGGAACCGGGTATATGGAGGATCCGACACCAACACCTTCAGTTCGCTGATGAGGTGAGAGCAATGAGGAAGAGTTCCTTCCAAGAAAGGAATTTTAAAGAAATGGTGGCCAAAGGCTCAAAATGAGGCTTTAGAAGTTGCCCCAGAACCACGTTGAGGTCCCAAACCACCGATGATGGTTTGATTGGCAGCTTAGACAGGAGACCCCACATAAGTCATTGCACCAAGGTGTGAGACAAAATACAGAGCCTGTCCACCTGCCTGTGATAGGCTGAGATGGCACTAAGATGAACTCTGACTGAGTTAGTCTTGAGATCTGTCAATGATAAGTGGAGGAGATACTGTAAAAGGAACTCCACTGGACAGGCCAAGGAGTCAGTATGTTTCAGGGTACACCAAAGTGTGTACCTTCACCATTTGAAGGCATAACAACATCTAGTAGATGGCTTGCGTGATGCAAGATGTTTGACCTGTTGAGATCAGCAAATATCATGCTCTCAGGAGCCACGCTGTGAGATGGAGGGCTTGTGGATTGGGACGGAGAAGCATCCCATGATCCTGGGAGAGGAGGTTGGGGGCATGCCCCAGGGTGAGAGGTGGAGCCCGTGCTAATTGAAGCAGCAGAGAAAACCATGGCTGACAGGGTCTGTAAGGGGTTATTAGAATCATGGAGCTCTTGTCAGCCTGCAGTCTGAATAGGGTTTTGGATAGTAAAGTGGGTGAGTGGGAATGCATAAAGCAGACCCTTCCCCCAGTGGAGAAGGACGGCATCTGCTGCTTGACTGTTGAGGGAGGGAATCCTCAAGCAAAACAGCAACAGTCATGTATTCTCCTCTGTGGCAAACAAATCCATTGAGGGGGTCCCTCACAGGTGGAAGATCCAAGATGCCATGTCCTGATTTTGAGTCCATTCGTGTGGATGCAGGCTGCAGCTTTTTCCCTCCAATCTTTTCCAAAGAGGTTCTCTCCAGAGCAGGGAACATTAGCTAATTTATCTTGACACCACTGTTCAAGGTCAGAAGCCTAGAGCAATGCTATTTTGCGAGCACCAATCAGACTGCTGAAGTTCTTCTGGAAGACTCAAAACATCAAAAGATGCCCTAGTAAGGGAACTTTGATGTATTCTGATTCTGCCTAAGGCCAGGAATGCATCGCGTTTGTCATCAGGAAGGAGAGGAGAGGAGCAAAATTCTCAAAATCCCTGGAGATATCCTTGAGATACATGCCCATGTAGAGCATGTAAGAAATAATCCTGGAGGTGAGCATAGATGCCTGAAAACAGCGACGCCCAAAAGCATCGAGAGGCATGGAAGAATGAGTCATAGAACTCTTGATGCGACACATCGCCCATTCCACTACCATGGAATCATGTGGTAGTTGAGGCTTCAAAACTAGGGTATGGTGGAACCCGGTTCATGGTATCCAGCCGTTTGCTGATAGGCAGAACCGGTAGTCCTGCAGAATTCGATGCACCGGTAATGTAGCTGCCTCCGTGGGCTCCAATTCCTCTGCCCTTGGTTCTGTCTCAAATGTGACAGTAATCTGGAGGCCCAATGCCATGTCCCAAACTAAGTATTGAAAGGACATGTCCTCTGGTGGGGATCTACACCACTCATGAGACTCCATGAGTCTAGTAGGAGCAAGATTGGATTTTGAGAGGTTTATGACTAGTCCCAAATACTGAAGGATTCGCATTGTGCGAAACAAAGCAGAGCTGGCTTCTGGCACTGTAGGGGCTCAAATGAGCCAGTTGTCGAAGTAGGAGAAGACAAATATTCCCAGAGTGCGGAGAAATGCAGCTACCACAGCCATGCATTTTGTGAATACTCTTGGTGCAGAAGCCAGGCCAAAGGGAAGAACCTCGTACTGGAAGTGCTTTCCTTGAAACAGGAATCGGAGGAATCTTCTGTGATTTGGATGGATGAGAATATGAGTATACGCATCCTTGAGATCTAGAGAACAAAGCCAATCCTGACTTTGAAGCTATGGCAGCAGAGTTCCTAGAGAGACTATTTTGAACTTCTCTCGGAACAGATATTTGTTCAATTCTCTGAGGTCTAAAATGGGCCTGTATCCTCCTGTTTCCTTTGGAATAAGAAAATAGGGAGAGTAGAACCCTGTACCAGAATGGGTACTTCCTCTATTGCTCCTTGCGCAAGGAGTGTTGTGACTTCTTGACCTAAGAGATTGTCAAAAGAGGTCTGAGAATTGAACTGTCTTACCATTGTAGGAGGGGGCATGCTGTGAAAATGAAGCTTGTACCCCTCTCTTACAATGGACTGAGTCCAATTTTCTGCTGTTATTTGGTACCATCTGTGGGCAAAATGACAAACTGCCTGGGATGTCCAAGGGTTCTTGAACCTTCAGGGGTAGGAAGGCAAAGTTCTCTAGAGAGGAGTCAAAGCCCCTAAGGAGGCTGAGCCTGCTGAGGTTTTACGGCTTTTGGCTTCTTTTGTTTAGGTTGTTGCTGTTGTCCCTTTTGGGCAGGCTGACCTGGACGGTGTCCCTGTTGGGTATAGGAAGGATAAAACTTCTTCTTATTGAAAAATGTTTTTTTTAGAGGATCTTTTCCTTGCAGGATCGGCTGTAGATTTGGACAATCTATCCAAAGTGATATTGTCTGCATCTCTCATTAGCCTTCTCCTGCCAATTCTTGCCAAAGAGCTTTTCTCCTGTGCAAGGAATGTTTCCTAATTTATCCTGTACCCAAATTTCCAAGTCGCATGCCTAAAGCCAGGCAATCCGACGTGCACCAATGGCAATGAGGTTCTGCTTATGCACTCAAAACAGTCAAAGGCTGCACGATTTACAAACTTGGAAACATCCTGGGTATGTTTGACAAGAGTAAGATAGTCCCTTCTTTTGTCATCAGGAAGAAGGGGGCTCATAAGCTCCAAGTCTCCTGTGACCTCTTTAAGGAACATTCCCATATACAAGATATAGGAACTGATCCTAGCCGAGAGCATGGAAGCATTGACGCCCAAAGGAATCGAGAGTCCTGCATTCACGACCTGGAGGATTGGATGCATGTCTCTTTGCACTTTTCATCCTATGCATGGCTGATTCCACTACCATTGAATGGTGTGTAATTGAGTTCTTTGAAAGCCAGGACAAGGTGGAACTCGGTACATAGTATCGAGTATCTGAGAATGAGGAGATGTGGTTAGAGGTGTTACTCCTTTGCCCTAGGCTCTTTTTCAGGAGCTACTGTGATGGAAAGGCCTCTGGCCACATCACAGATAAAATCCTGAAAGGACATATCCTCTGGTGGAGACATTCTGTGCTGAGGAGAAGAGGAATCCTCTGGGAGTACTTTTGTATCGGCAGAGTCTTTGGAGTCATCAGACTCATCAGAGGATTCAAAATACCTCCAATCCAGGTGATTGTGCAGCGCACGGTACCGGTATCGGGTTGCTCCAGTACCGATCTGTCGATGCCGGAGACAGACGCATGACTCGGTATGGGTAGCATACCCATCGAGATCGATGCCGTCGGTACCAGTTGAGGTGTCTGAAACGGTTTCAACGGTACCGAAGCTGTGAGAAGAGCCGCTAGACTGCTTCCGATAGCAAGAAATCTCTGGTCTATCAACGCTGCTGATGCTTGGGTGTCGGTACCGGTAGAAGCGGCCTGAACCCCAGAGCATAGCGCCAGTAGTTCTGCTGAAGTTGAGGCCTCGAGAATATCCTGGAGCCCCCACTGATGCTTTGGAAGCTGAAGCCTCCCGCCAGGGCAGTTTTGCTGGTGAAAATTCCTCAAGGGCAACGCCAGTGGCATCTTGATACTTAGGAGATCTACCCTTGGAGGACTGACTAGATTTATGTTTAGTTACCTGAGATCCATGGGAGGAAGATGAGGCCCTGGAGGACGTCAATGCAACAGACGTCGCGTCTGAGGGAAAAAGGGTGCTAAGCTTGGCAGCTCAGTTCTGGCAGCCCCTTTTTGACATCATTCCACAGGAGAGGCACTCTGAAGTAGAGTGGTCAGGACCTAAACATTTGAGACACCAATCATGGGTGTCAGTGATGGAGCTAGTACCGCCACACTTAGAACATTTTTTTTAAAACCAGATGTTGGTTTTTCCATTTTTAAGGAAAAATTGGGCCTAGTGCCCAAAATGGCACCTAGCACCAAGGAAATATTTTCTGAAGTAAAATAACTCAGAAACCATAGGATTTTTTTATTTTTAGAAGAATGAACCAGCAGTACCGGTATAGCGTCAAGGGAAGGCAGACGTGACCACAAAAAACAAAGATTAAAGACAAAATTTTTCTGCGGTGACAGGGCATGGGACAGCGTAGTTACTCACCTGTAACAGGTGTTCTCCAGGAGCAGCAGGAATCAGTCCTCACATATGGGTGACGTCGGCGCCGACGGAGCCCTCGCGGAGCAATTTTCCCCAGCTTTCACAGAAAGCCTTTGGGAATTGCAGCGCGCATGCGCGGTCGCCTTCCCGCCCAAGGGTGCCATCTTAGCCAGTCTGATGACATAGCTAAAAGACAGCATAAAACTTTGCAAAAAAACTTAAGCAGATGATTGCAACTCCACGGGGAGGAGGGAGGGTTGTGAGGACTGATTCCTGCTGCTCCTGGAGAACACCTGTTACAGGTGAGTAACTACGCTTTCTCCAGGACCAAGCAGGAAGTCAGTCCTCACATATGGGACTCCCAAGCTTAAGGCTACCGGAGACCCTAAGCACAAAAATGAGCTCCCTCGAGCTCGGCAGTACAGAAGGATGGAATCTTCGCTGACTTATTACCCACCGGTAGCCCCCATCCGGGATGGAGGGTAGGAGTTGCTCAAACCTCGAAGAGATTTCGGAGGACTGCCTGTCCGAAAGCACTGTCCCTGCGGGACTCCCTCTCGAGACAGTAATGGACCGCAAAAGTCTGGCTCGAAGACCAAGTAGCGGCCCGGCAGATTTCTGCCAGCGGAACAGAGCGGAGGTAAGCCACTGACGTAGCCTTCGCCCGAACACAATGAGCCGTGACTCGACTTTCTAAGGAGAGTCCGGCTGCCCCATAAGCCCAAGCGATACAGTCAGCAACCCAGATGGACAGAGTACGCTTGGAGACAGGGAGCCCCAATTTATTGGGGTCAAAAGACACAAAAAGCTGAGCAGCTTTACGGTGCTCCCGCGTACGGTCAAGGTAGAAGTTCAATGCCCTTCTACAGTCCAGGGTATGCAGGACTCGTTCAGCTCGGCTGGAGTGAGGCCTGGGAAAGAAGGTTGGAAGTACCACCTCCTGATTGATGTGAAAAGGGGAGACAACTTTTGGAAGAAATTTTGGGTGAGTCCGTAGGACTACCCTATTTTTGTAGAACCGAGTGAAGGGAGGATCAGACACGAGGGCCTGCAATTCACTGACGCGTCTAGCGGAAGTGAGGGCTATCAGGAATAAGGTTTTCCACGAAAGAAAACGCAGAGAACAGGTAGCCATCGGTTCAAAAGGCGGACAGGTGATCCGCTGTAAAACCACATTCAGATCCCAGTCAGGTGCTGGCGGGCGCAGAGGTGGTTTTAGTAGAAGGAGACCTCGGAGAAACCGTGCCACAAGAGGGTCGCTGGAAAGAGGTCTGCCGTCCACCGGCACATGGTGTGCTGACAGAGCACTGAGGTGGACCTTGACTGAGTTGGACTTAAGTCCCAGATTAGAGAGGTAGAGCAGGTACTGCAAGATCACCGACACCGAGCAGGAGAAGGGATTCTGAGACTGCTGTACACACCAAACGGAAAAGCGACGCCATTTAAGGGCGTAGCATTTGCGGGTAGAAGGTCGCCGAGAAGCTAGGACGACCTCTTCCACCTCTGCCGGCAGGAGAAGGGGAGCAAGGACTACCCTTTCAGCCGCCAGGCCATTAGATTGAGAGATCTGAGGTTGGGGTGTAGCAGAGACCCCTGATCCTGTGTTAGGAGATCCGGATGAAACCCCAGAGGGAACGGATCCTCTACCGCTAATTGCAACAAGAGTGGAAACCACGGCTGTCTGGGCCAGCGAGGAGCCACCAGGATCATGGACGCTTTGTCCTGGAGAACCTTGAACAGAGTTCGGGAGACCAGCGGGATGGGAGGAAAAGCATAGAGAAGGTTTTCCGACCATGAGAGCAGAAATGCATCTGCCGCTACCCGAAGGGGATGTGGCTGACGCGAGCAGAAGCGAGGAAGTTGCCGGTTGAGAGGACTGGCAAAGAGATCCATCGTGGGGAGGCCCCACTTCAGAAAGAGTTTCTGGACTACCAAGGGATCCAGACGCCACTCGTGCGGCTGGAGTATCCTGCTGAGTTTGTCCGCCAGGCAATTCTCCTGGCCTGGGAGATAAACTGCTTTGAGAAGAATGCCGTGACTGACGGCCCAAGAGCAGAGCTTTTGAGCTTCTCGGCAGAGAAGGAAGGAGCCCGTGCCGCCCTGTTTGTTCACGTAGAACATGGCAACTTGATTGTCCGTCTGGACAAGGACGGACTGGTGAGAAGTCAGGTGGGAGAAAGCCTTGAGCGCCAGACGAATAGCTCTGAGCTCCAGGAAGTTGATCTGTTGAGCAGATTCCCACGCGGTCCAGAGACCTTGAGTACATGCCCCCTGGCAGTGAGCTCCCCAGCCCAGGAGGGAAGCATCGGTCGTCAGCACTTGAGTCGGCTGAGGCGACTGAAAAGGCATTCCGAGCACTAGGTTCGGCCGATGAAGCCACCACTGTAGGGAAGAGGCCAGCGGACTGGAGAGGCGCACTAAGTCGGCTAGGCCGCCGGTGGCTTGTTGCCACTGTTTGCGAAGGCACCATTGAGCCGGCCGCATATTCAGGCGAGCATTGGGGGTCACGTGGACGGTGGAAGCCATGTGGCCGAGCAATCTCAGGAAGCGCCTGGCGGAGACCAGGGACTGGCTGTGAAAACGGCCGGCTAGGTCCATGAGCCGTTGAGCCCTGTCGAGAGGCAGGAAAGCTCGAGCCTGAGGAGTGTGCAGTCTTGCGCCGATGAACTCGAGATCCTGTGAGGGGAGCAAAGTGGACTTTGCGAAGTTTATGACAAAGCCCAAGTACTGCAGAAGAGTCACCGTGCGGTGTGTGGCATTGGTGACTGCCGGAGGGGACGACGCTCTGATGAGCCAGTCGTCGAGGTACGGAAAAACATCGAGGCCGTGAAGCCTGAGATAGGCCGCCACCACCGCGAGACATTTTGTGAAGACTCGCGGTGCGGAGGACAGGCCAAAGGGCAGTACTCTGTACTGGTAGTGATTTCCGGCCGCCACAAACCTTAGGTATTGGCGGTGGCTTGGGTGGATGAGGATGTGCGTGTAGGCATCCTTTAGATCCAAGGAGCATAGCCAATCTCCCTGCTGGAGGTAGGGCAGAAGGATTCCAAGGGTAAGCATCTTGAACTTTTCCCGCACAAGGAACTTGTTGAGGTTGCGCAAGTCCAGGATGGGTCTTAGGCCTCCTGTCCTTTTTGGTATTAGGAAATACCTGGAATAAAAGGCTTGACCTCTCAGGTGGTGGGGCACCGGTTCCACAGCCTGGTCCTGAAGAAGACTTGCTAACTCCTGAAGGAGTAAGTCCCTGTGCAGAGGGAGTCGCGGAGGTTCCCCCGGAAAATAAGAGGGAGGGACCTGATGGAAGTGGAGAAGATATCCTTCTCGCATGACTTGAAGCACCCAGGCATCTGAAGTGATGTTGGACCACCTGTGGGCGAAGTGAACCAGCCGCCCTCCGGTGCTGGGAGGGACCAGCTGAGGGGGAGAGGCTATGCTGAGGAAGTCAAAAACCCCCACCCTGCTGAGCAGGGGCTGGTGGTGCATGCTTGGGGGCTTGCTGCCTACGGGACCCATTACCCCGTCCCTTGGCCTGCTGACCCTGTTGGGGAGCTGGAGGGGCCTGATATTGGGGGTAGTGTTTGTAGGCAGCCGCCTTTCTCGGGTAAAAGGACTTTTTTCCCGAGCCCTTCTTTTTCTGGGAAGGGGCGGAGGTCTTCCTAGAAAGCCTGGTCCTGGTGAGAGTCTCCGTCTCGATTTGCGCAGCCTTTTCCGCCATGGGCTTGCCAAAGAGGTTCTCACCTCTGCAGGGGACATCGACCAACTTGTCCTGCACCCAAGGCTCAAGGTCAGACAACTGAAGCCAAGCCTGTCGGCGGGCACCGATGCCGGCTGCGGCCACACGAGCCGATGCTTCAAAGCCATCATAGGCTGCTCGGGACATGAATTTGGAGCATTCCCGAATACCAGATGTTAAGGCCAGGAACCTCCGCAAAGGTTCCTCGGACAGTCCAGCAGAGAATCCGGCTATCTCTTTAGCCAGGTCTCGGAGATACATGCCCATGTATAGCTGGTAGGTCTGGACACGACAAGCCAGCATAGAGCCCTGGAAACACTTCTTACCAAGGCCATCCAGGTTACGGGCCTCCCTGCCAGGGGGCACCGAGGAGTGCATTTTCTGGCTCTTCAGCCGATGCATGGCCGATTCCACTACCATGGAATGGTGTGGTAGCTGTGCTTTTTGGAAGCCAGGACTCTTGCGGACTCGATAGATGGAATCGACCCGCTTGCTCAATACCGGCGACGAGGCCGGACTCTCCCACATGCGGAAGAGTAGTCGTTCCAGCATGGGAGGCACCGGTACAGTAAAGTGCTCCCGGGCGGGAGAGTCGTACTGAAGGGCGTCGAGCTCTTCGGCTCGAGGCTCCTCCTCGGGATCCGCCGGGAAGGCCAAAGCCTTGGCCATATCCCTGACGAAGTCCGAGAACCGGGCATCCTCCGGAGGGGACTGTTTCCGAGGTTCGGACTCAGGTGAGTCCGAGGGGACACACCGAGTCCGAAAGGAATCAGGTGACTCCTCCTCTTCAGACTCCCAGACCGACTCCGAGGAGGAATCAGTGGGGTCGGCTCGGGCAGGCGGAGGTGTCGGCCGCCCCGACGCCAAGGGAGTCGGCGGCGACGACCTCGGTCCCGAACGGGAGGCCGAGGGTGACCTCGACCGAGGATCGACTCGAGTTCGCATGGACTCGAGGATCGGCTCGGTCTCCGGGGTCGACTTAGACGTCGACGTCCCAGCGGTCGGGGCAGCGGCGCCAGCGAGGCTAGCGATCAGTGCCCGCTGCTGGTCCATGAAGGCAGATAGTCTGCTCTCCAAGGCCGTCAACCTGAGGCCGACCTCAGGTGACCCAGCAGTCCCCGACTCGGGCCCCGACGGCATCGGGCCCGACGTCGGACCTCTCGGAGGCGACTCCAGAAGGACCACAGGACTTACCCGAGCAGGCAACTCCGACTCCAGGCGAGGTCGCTTCGGGAGGTGCTCCTTCTCCAAAGACCCGGGACGGCCGTCGGGGCTATGCGACCTGGTCCTCGCGGAGCCAGGAGCGTCCACTGACGCCGCCCTCGCGGGTTTTGTCTTCCGTCGATGGTCTCCGGAGGGAGAACCCCTGTCGGAGGAGCTTCGGCGATGTTCAGAGCTGGAGCCTCTGGATGCCGAGGCCTCCGACGAGGTCCGGGTACGGCTGGGGTCAGCGAAGATTCTATCCCGCTGATGCCGCCGACTCCTCAACGCTTTGGAGGACATTTTGCCACAGGCTCCACAGATCATTTCTTCATGATCCGGGCCCAGGCAGCGGAGGCATTTATCGTGTGTGTCAGTGAGTGACATATTTCTGTCACACTGACCACACCGCTTGAAACCACTGGCAGCCATCGGGGGAAAAAGGGCCCCTGCAAGGTCAAAGGACCGGGCTGCCAGGGAAAAAACGAAAATGAAACTGACTAAAATCAGAAAAACCGAAAAATAAGGGAAGGACTCGCAACGGCGTCGCGAGTCCGGGCAGGAAAACGACCGGCGTCGAACCGAATTGAAAAACGAGTAAAACTCACGAAAATCAACTTTTTCAGCGGGGACACGACGGGTACGTCTGTAGGGCTCCGTGGAAAAAAGAAGACTGGCTTAGATGGCACCCTTGGGCGGGAAGGCGACCGCGCATGCGCGCTGCAATTCCCAAAGGCTTTCTGTGAAAGCTGGGGAAAATTGCTCCGCGAGGGCTCCGTCGGCGCCGACGTCACCCATATGTGAGGACTGACTTCCTGCTTGGTCCTGGAGAACTATCGGCTCCGCGGAAAACAAAGAACTGGAGAGGGACAGTTGGAAAGGCGGGAAGGCAGCACGCAGACACTGTGTGATGCCCCCAAAAGCTTTCCTACTGGACGCTGGGGAGCGTTCCCACGCAGGCTCCGTCGGTACTGACGATACCCATATGTGAAGACTACATTCCTACTTGTTCCTGGAGATCACCTGTTACAGGTGAGTAAACTACACTTTCTCCAGGAACAAGCAGGAAGTCAGTCTTCACTTATGGGACTCCCTAGCTAGAGGCTACCGAACCTGAAACCAAAAAACACCTCCGCGAGGCCATAAGCAAAAGCCAAAGGAGCCCAAGTCCTTGGGTCCTCTGGGCGAAACCCGCAGTAGCCGTGAAGAAGGGTCGGAGGGCAGGAGTTACTTATACCCCTAACAGATTACGGCGTATAGCCTGGCCAAAGGCGTTGTCCCAGCAGGACTCCCTCTCCAGGCAGTAGTGGATGCAAAGGTATTTGTAGAAGACCAGGTTGGCACTTGGCAGATGTCCATCATGGGCACGGAGCACAGTGAGGCACTGAGACCACTTTGGTTCGGACCCTGTGTGCAGTGACTCAACGATCCAGAGAGAGGGATGCCCGCCTTCGCATTAGCAAATGCGATGCAGTCCGCCACCCAAACAGAGAGGGTACGCTTGGTAACTGCTTTCCCCTGCCTACTGGGATCGTAGGTCACAAAGAGCCAGTCAGACTTGCAATGAGTCTGGGTATGCTGCAAGTAGAAGAAGAGGGCCCGCTTGCAGTCGAGGGTGTGGAGAATCGCTGATGCCTGATCAGCATGGGGCCTCGAGAAGATGATTGGGAGCACTATCTCTTGGTTGAGATGAAAGGGAGACACAACCTTGGGTAAGAACTTAGGATGCATCCGGAAGACCACCCTGTTCCGATAAAATCTGGTGTAAGGGGCACCAGCCATGAGCACCTGAAGCTCTCTGACTCGGCGAGCCAGCAGGAAGGCCACCTTCCAGGACAAATGCCAGAGCGAACACGTTGCCATCAGCTCGAAGGGTGGATGAGTGAGCTGCGTGAGCACCACATTCAAGTCCCATTCCGCCAGAAGGGGGCGGATGGGCGGCTTGGACAACAAAAGGCCCTGCATGAAGTGGGAGACTAGGAGTTGCCCCAAGAAAGGCTTTCCCTCGATAGGGAGATGATTAGCTGGTAAGGTGCTCAAATGAACCCTAACAGAGTTCGACTTCAGCCCTTCCTCCCTTGAGAGGTGGAGAAAACAGCAAACCGTGCATGAGAAGGGGTTGATTTGGTGCTCCGAGGACCAGACGGAGAAGCGTTTCCACTTAAAAGATGTAAGCCCGCCTAGTGGAGTCCTTCCTTGAGGCAAGGAGGATTTCTTCAACCTCCTCTGGAAGGGCCAGAGAGGCTAGAGAGACCCATTCAGCTGCCAGGCTGTGTGGGATAGGGAGTGTAGATTCAGGTGTAGTACCCGACCCTCCTCCTGCATCAGCAAATCCCTGGCTGAGCCCAGGGGAATCGGAGGCTCTGACGACAGATGGAATCCCTCTGGAATTCTCTACTGAGCCACCTCAGGAACAACAACGATCTCCTGTCATTCAAAAAACAGCTAAAAAACATCCTATTCCAAGAATATCTCAAAACAGAAACACCCTCCCACAAATAACTACACCAACCCCTCTAGGCCACCCTCAAGAACCCATGATCAAAAACTATGTTATCTTGTCCATGTCCATGTCTATCCTCTGTCAAAATCATCAATGTTGCCCTCCTGGTGATGGCCCTATCCCTATGACCGATTAACCCCCCCCCCCTTGTTACACCGCTTTGACCCAGTGAAAAGCAGGATATAAATACAGTTAATTAAATATATATCTTTTTTTATTTATTTCTTTTTCTTATATACCACACTTTTTAGCATCAGCGCGGTTTACATGGAACCATAATTAACAAATATCAGTTTTACATAGAACAGGGAAGAAAAACTTGGATAACTTAGGGAGACATGCACAACAATTATTTACATATATAACAATAAGCTTTGTGAGTATCTTATGATAAATCTATGGGTATGCGTTAGGACTAGAGGAGGGGTGTGTCTATGGTGGATTAAGATTGATCTGGTAGTATTGTATAAATAAGTAGTGCTTGAGTGCCTTCCTGAATTGCATGAGATCGGTGATTGTTCGGATTTCTGGAGGCAGTGTATTCCAGCACTTGGGAGCATAGAGACTGAATGCTCTGTTGGATGTTGTTAGCGTGCATTTTGTTGAAGCATTTGGTATAATTAGGGTGTTTGCTGATGTTGATCTTCTGGATCTGTTGGGCGGAGTGGGTTGAAGTAGATTGATTAGTGTAGAAGCAGTTATGTTGTGGATGGCTTTAAAGGTAAGTACTAGGGTCTTGAATAGTATTCTTCCATGTGTTGGGAGCCAGTGGAGCTGCAATAAGATGGGTGTGATATGGTCATACCTCGCTGCTCCAAATAGAACTCTCGCAGCGGCGTTCATGGCCAGTTGTAAGGGATTCAATGTAGATTGTGGGAGCCCTTGGAGAATGGCATTGGCGAAATCAAAATGGGGTAGGATAAGGGCTTGATATACAGTTCGGAAATCACTTGGGTCCAATAAGGTTCGGAGGTGTTTGAGTGTCCGGATCTTGAAATATACAGCTTTAACAATGTGGGATATGTGTAATTTCATGTCCAAATAAATAAATAAATAAATAAACAAACAAACAGATGGAGCGGGAGTGGGAACCAAGGCTGCCGAGGCCACGAGAATCAGTGACGTCCCGTCCCGTCAAGCCTTGAACAGAGTCCTCGCACTGAGGGGGAAAGGAGGAGGACCAGTCCAGGAGAAATGCATCGGGGCCCTCCCTGCCTGGGTGCGGCTCCGGGCCACAGAAGCGAGGGAGTTGTGTGTTCTGGGGGCTGGCAAAGAGGTCCATCGCTGGAGTGCCCCAGTGTAGAAACAGCCAGCCTGCCACTCTGGGACCAGGCGCAACTTCTGGGGGTGAAGGATTCTGCTGAGCCTGTCTGCCAGGCCATTCTCCTGACCCAGGAGATACGTCACCTTGAGGGACATCCTCCGCCAGGCGGCAAAAGAGCAGATGAGGACTGCTTCCCTGCAGAGGGAGTATGACCCCGTGCCCCCCTCTTTGTTGATGTAAAGCATTGCTTCCCAGTTGTCGGTCTGCACCAGAACCGACTTCCCGCTGAGGACATCCTCGAACCGAGCAGGTTTTATCTGCTGTTAAGCCTCCACCGGCGGCCCGTGTGCAGAGACACCCCCAATGGGCTCCCCACCCTAACAGGGAAGCACCTGTGGTCAGTACCACATCGTGCTGTGGGGCCTGGAAGGGCGAACCCCGCAGGAGGTTGTGGGCGTTTCGCCATCAGTTCAGGGACAAAGGTCAAAAAGAACCCTGACGGGGGTCCCTGAGGTGTCCAAGGGATTGACTCCATTGGGAGCTGAGACACCACTGGGTCGTCCGCATGTGCAGGTGGGAGTGAGGAACCACATGTACGGTCGAGGCCATGTGGCCCAAGAGACCTACGTAGCATGGACCAAGCAGGGACCTGGTGGGTGCTCTGGATGCAAGCCGCAAGACCCCGGAGGCAGGTGGAGCGATCCACCAGCAAGGCGGCCATGGCCTGCCAAGTATCGAGGCACACCCCGATGAACTTGAGAGCCTGTGCCAGCTTGAGGTGAGACTTTGGGTAGTTGACCAAGAACCCCAAACTCTCCAAGAGGAGGACAGTGCGCAACATCGCTTACCGGACCTCCTCGACGGAGGAGCCTGTAACGAGCCAGTCGTCAAGGTAGGGAAACACTGACACGCCCCAGCACCTTAGGTGAGCAGCAGCCACAATGAAGCACTTCATGAAGACCCGTGGGGCGGATGCAAGGCTGAAGGGAAGCACCCTGTACTGGAAGTGCTCTCCCTGCACCCTAAAACGCAGGTACTGCCGGTGTTGGGGGTGGATCAAGATATGGGCGTAAGCATCCTTTAGATCCAAGGAGCATAGCCAGTCGCCCTGCTGGAGGAAGGGCAGCAGTACACCAAGAGATAACATCTTGAATTTCTCCTGCACCAGGAACTTGTTTAGCCTGCAGAGGTCGAGGATGGGCCGCAGACACCCCATCTTTTTCAGGATGAGGAAGTACCGGGGGTTGGGGCCTTCTCAACTGCCCATTGAGCAAGGAGGGAGTGTAATTCCCGCTGCAGCAAAAGCTGGTGTACGGGGAGTCTAGAAGGCTCCGCTGGGAAGAAAGGGGGTGGGGGAGCCTGTCGAAGTGGAGGCGAGAGCCCTCCTGGAGGACTCAGGTGTCTGAGGTGATTAACGCCCACGACGGGGCGAAGGACAGGCGTCCCCTCACGGGCTGATGTATCGCCAGAGGGCAAGGGGCTAAGCCACTGGCGTCAAAACCCCTGAGGGTGTTGTGGGGGAGCAGGCATCTAGGCCTTCGGGACATTTGGTTTACGGTGACCCTGGCCAAGCTTTCCCTGTGCAGGAGTGGTCAGCGTGGGGTTAGCTGTAGTACTGGAGGCCTTTCCTGGGGAAGAAGGGCTTCTTGGCAGTCTGCTTCTTCCGAGGAAGCGTAGAGGTCTTGCGGGAGAGATGGGTCCTAGTGACATACTCCATCTTGATCTCTGCAGCCTTCTCCTCCATCGGCTTACCAAAAAATTGCTCACCGAGGCAGGGCACATCCAGGAGTTTCTCCTGCACCCACTGCTCCAAATACGAAGATTGGAGCCACCACCTGAGCCGATGTCTCTAAGCCATCAGAGGAGGCTTGAGAGATATACTTGGAGCAATCAGCTACTGATTTCAACAGTGTGCGGAACCTGTCAAGGGGCTCGCCCTCGAGGCCCGCAGAGAAACCTCCAAGTTATTTTGCCAAGTGAACAACAAAAAGGAGGTGTCCTCGGGCAGTGAATGCCACTGGAGACCAGGCAGCAAGGGGTCCGACGGAAGATCCTAGTGGGTGCGGGTCTCCGGGGATGTATCCCCATCGGATTCCCAGTCCGAGAAGTCGGTCGAGTGATCCGAGCAGGGCAGTTCGCCCTTTCTGATGGCCGGTGGCCTGAAGCCGGAGGCCGTGGACGATCTCGCCCGAGGAACAGGAGAGCAAGCGAGACCATCGAGGACCCTCATGAGGCCTGTGGCTCTCAGGGGTTTCCTGGACAGATTTGGGCATCTCACGCGAGGGACCAGTGGGTCTCCAGGCACAAGTCAGCAAAGCTGGCCGTAAGCACCTGCTGGGAAGCAATGAATGCAGAAACACTGCATTCCAGCGCCAGCATACAGGACTCTCACACGGGCATGGGGCCTTGGGACGCAGATACCGGGGTCACTGGATCAGGCATCGAGGAGGACAGGGGGTCCTCACCAGGACAACCCTAAGGAGACTGGATGCCTTCGCTGGAGGCCACCATTTCTCTGCGAGGTACCTTGCAGGGCCACTCCTTGTCTGACTCTCGGGAACGCCGAAGGGGGCTAAGCGAATGGGCGTGGGAGCGCTTGAGCTTGTCGGAGGCCCCAGACAGCGACTTCAAGGCTGTCTTCTTTTTGCACCGTTCCACCTTGGGGGACCCCTGGTCAGAATGCCGGGTGGAACGTGGTGCCGCATGGGGAAAACCCACCAGAGGGGAGACGACCGAGGGTGCCACCGGAGACTCCAAGGCAGCTTTTCGAAAAATGTCTTTGGACTTCTGCTTACGGCTGAGCAGGACCTTAGAGGGCATTTTCTTACAGAGCGAACAGAGCTCTGGGTCATGGTCGGCTCCCAGACACCTTAGACAACAGTCATGAGTGTCCGTAAGTGACATATTTCTAGAGCATCTATCGCATTTTTTAAACCCGGTGGCCATGGGGGAAAAATGCCCCCTGCGAGGTCGAAGACCCATGCGGCCAGCGGTTGGGAAGACAAAAAGGGCGCAAAGCCCAAAAAGAAATCTGAAAAGGTATCCCCGTAAGCGCCAAAAGAGAGCAAGGGGAGGACAGGTAGAGGACCGGTACAACAACCGGAAAAAAGAGAGATTGCCTGTTAAGGTGAGAAAAATGAAAACATTTTTCGAGGGACGAGGACATGTGTCCGAAGGGCTCCATGGAAAAAGGGAGACTGAGCAAGATGGCACCCTTGGGCGGGCACATGCGTGGTAGCAATCCCAAAGGCTTTCTTTGAAAGCTGGGGAATTGCTCCATGCGGGCTCCATCGGTGCCAACATCACCCATACGTGAGGGCCGACTTCCTGTTTGTTCCTGGAGAACTACCCGTTCCTCTCCATTATTTTATAGACCTCTATTATATCTGCCCTCAGCCATCTTTTTTCAACACACACCACCCATTTCTACCTTTCTAGCCACCTTCTTCAGATCAACCACCCCATACTCTTTAGATAACACTCTTCCCAAACAACCACCCAGGAACATTTCCTAAAACTATTTTTAAAACTTCAACCACTTGAATTGTAAATAAGTTGAACTTATAAGAATCATGTAAATACATATGATTGATTCACCACTTGCACTTGTTTTATTGTTAATATGTTTAATGTATTATTGGGGGGGTTTCTATGCTTCAGTAGTGTATACCATCCCAATAGCAGCCCTTTCTCACTCCTTACAATTTGTGTATAAATTTGTAAGACAGGACAGCTTATGAGTGAAAACCAATCTAATTTATTGAACTCAAATACACAGGTCTGCAGCACGTATAACACTGTTGTTATCCTGTGAGGCAGAGTGACGTTACTTAATACAGAGCTTCAGACACTGTCTGCCCCTCTTATATGTTTTAAAGCACTAATTTATACAGTCCTTTAAACACATTTTGTTGCTTTTCATATGGCTATTTATTACATAGGAACACATTCCTTTCTTTACTTCTCTTGTTTTATGTTCTGTTACTAGGGTCTTATCTTATCTCCCTCTCCCAATCCCTGTCTCTCTCTTGTTTATGTATACTCCTGGGTAAACTATTCTCTCTGCAATTCATCTTGACAGCTTGCCTGAAGGTTCACAGCACGTACACAGAGACTGCCTTATGCATTCATTTTTAAAGATGGAGTTTTCAGAGAGGAGTCTGGGAAAGCAGATTCATTCAGCTCTCGTGTCTCCATCAGCATCAGTTGTCCTTTATGTAAACCGCTGATTACCCATAATGGCGGTATAAAAATCACACAAATACATACATAAAGTTGAAGAGCCCTAACCTTTTAAGTTTTTCCTCATAGGGGTATCCTTCCATCCCCTTTACCATTTTGGTGGCTCCTGTTCGTACCTTTTCTAATTGTGCTGTAGCCTTTTAAAATTCTAAGTATCCAGAATTGCACACAATATTCAAGGTGTAGTCACACCATGGGTTAATATAGAGGCATTATAGAGCCTTTGTTTTATTCTCCATTCCCTTCCTTATGTTTCTTAGCATTTTACTTGCTTTCTTGTCTGCCACTGCAAACTGGGCAGAGGTTCCTAATGTGGAACCTTGCATTGTGTTAAATTCATCTGACATTTGGATGCCCAGTCTCCAAATTTATCAAGATCCTCTTGCAATTTTTCACAATCCTCTTTGTGTTTTAAGAACTTTGAAAAAAATTGTATTATCTGTAAATTTGATCACCTCACTTGGTATTCCCGTTTCTGGGTCATTTAAGAATGTGTTAAAAACAGCAGGCCCAGCATAGGCAAACAGCCAGCCCATTACAGACTCTGACAACTCTTACTGCAGAGGAAGCAGTAACTCCCTCAGGGTGGGGTTTGAACCAGTCTAGCAGGACTCAGGAAAATAAAGTTATGAAGTAAAATTCACCTTCTAAATTGTCCTACTAGAGTAGTTCAGACAAGAGCCAAAAACCTTAACCCAGCGAAAAGTGGTATATAAGCACTGCTAAATAAAAATATGAGTTGGTGGAGGGAGCAGGGAAGACACATCTGCCCTAAGGGCTCCCTGTTTTAAAGGCTGCATCAGGCCTGCCATAGGGACTCAGCTCGTAATACTTGACAGAGGTAGAAAGAAAAGATCAGGTTAACACAAGACAAAAAACTTTGCATTTTAGCACTTGCCTATGTTGCCATTAGATCCAAGGAAGGACATCCCCAGCAATCTAGTAGATGCTAGCTTCCCTTCCCCAGCATCGAGAGTATGATTACTGAAAAGATCCACGTCAACTTTCAACAACTGCAAAATGTTAAGCTGAAACTGCCTGGAAGTGATGCACCACCCAGGGGCAAAAAAAGGCTCATCTAAAGAGCCACTAGCACACTATTTGCTCCCCTTTACCAGTTGACATAAGTCACTATGGTGGACTTGTTAGAGAAAATCCAGACTGCCCAATCACAAAGCTGCAGCAGCAGTAGACTAATAGTGCAGGCCTCCATCCAATTAAGTGACCAGGATGCCTTACCCAAGGTCTACCACACCCTTGTGCTGTCCTACCCAATCAGTAAGCATCCCTAAACCGAAAGGCTGGTGTTGTATGTTAACACCAGCCACTGCAGGCTCTCCAGAGGCATAGCTCAAGACACACTGGAGGGAAAGACCCAGCAGAGAAGATTCTCTGCTACCATCAAGAGAAGGGGAAGGCAAATGTAATCCTGAGAGCAAGGGGACCAACAACACAGAAGTGCTTTGTGGAGCGGACAACTGCATGCCCATGATCAGGCAATAAGATCTATCATGGCTACCGTGGAGCCCAGCAGTTGCAAATAACGCCAGGCTTTGGCACATGTCGGTTCTTGAACTCTGCCAGCTGGCTCAAGAGATTTATCTGCCTCACTTCAGTCAGAAAGACCTTGCTCACATGTCCCGAGATACTCCAAGGAGCGAGAGAGAACTAGACGACTCTCATTGTGGTTCACGACCCTGCCCAGATTTTCCAGAACCACACCTCTCGGCCATTGCAAGGGAGGCCTCAGACTGCGACAATTGTCCAGACAAGAATGAACACAGCTACCCTCCTGGACAGCTGCCACTACCACAACCTTGGAAAAGGTTATGGGCACAATTGCAAACCCATGGGGAAGGCAGAGAATTAAAAAGGTCTGCCCCGAATGATTAAGTGTAGAAAGTGTGGCTCATTTTCCTAGCAGAATGAGTGGAGGCAGTCTCCAAGTCTTCCTCATCCCCCGAGCCATCCTCCCCGGATAATGTGTACCTGAAGGTGCAAGGGGAGTGCTCCATGTGGGACTGCTTGCAGGCCCCCAGTGTCAGGGAGGGGCTTGGCTGGGAAGATGGCAGTCCTTACTCCTTTCCACAAGTTCCAGACATGTTGGAACAATAGGGTAAATTCAGTTGTTGCAGAGTCCATGGAGGGCTGCTCTGTGTGGGGGGAGAGATCAGCAGGCTAAGAGGAATGAGGCAGTGCTGCAAGGACCGGAGTCCACGCTGGCGTGACCTGTAGGAGAACCCAATATGGCTGGCTCCCCAGAACCCTTAGAAAACTGAAGTGTCAGGGGAAGAAACGCTGAAGCCGAAGATTCGCCTGGATCGTTAGCGCAGGACAAACAGATATTTACAAGCATTCAGCATTTCTTCCCATAGGCCAGACACTTGGGAAATGAAGCCAGCATTGCTGCACTGAACAAGATGGTGCCTGCAAGACAGAGAAAAAGGGCAGGCAGCAGGAAACAGTGACACGGTGGTGGGAGCTCGCTGTGGCAAAACTCAGCTGCAGCAGCTCCTGTGTCGCTGAACGAGCTGGCAGCGCATATTCCAGGCTAGATTCATACAGTAATCTGCTGCATTCTGTGTCCTCAAAGTTCAGGAGGAACGTGGGCACAAGGGGGAGGGGGGTGAGAACCTGAAGCTAGAACACTGTGCACAGGCCAAGGCTGCCACTGACAATGGAGCTAAGGTTCTGTTCTGAAGGAGTTTGATTGGTAGAAAAATAGAAGCTACAGGAACCAAAAGAAAACAAAACTAAAAGTGCTGGGGTCTCTCAAAGGGACCTCACCAAGCTGAACTGGCTGTCATAGCCAGTAGTTAGCCCAGGAAAGATACACCAGCCAGGATGTGTTTTGTACACCCCCAGGATATGGATGGCCCAGCATGCAGAAGAGTCCACAGACCAAAAAGGCCAAAGGCCCGACAGGAGAGAAGATAAGTGAAGCCCAGCATCTGCTGAGACATAGAAAGTACTGGGGAGACCCCTAGCTGTGCCTGGAGATTATACCAGGGATGTCGTCACAGCTGTGATTGGCTCTTCACTTTCTCCATCTCGACATTCTGCTGGTAGGGGGCACATAACCCACTTATCTGGACTGGAAAATCTAGAACTTGCCTTTATTATTGAAAGGTAGCGAGCTCTCTCTCATGGTATTTTTAAATTATTAATTTTCTGCTTGCTTCCCCTATCTGACCATACTAGTCCTGCTTTAAAGCCATTTGAGGGTGATGGGGGGAGGTTAAGCCTCCAAGTTGAGCTGCCTGTTACAATGTATGTTATATTCGAGCTGAAATGTAAACTACTTTGAGTTTAAATGAAGTGTGACATCCCCCCCCCCCCAATTATTCATTTTTGTGACACTGCTGTCTCTCTTTTTCAGAGATACAAAAACTGATGGATAAAAAAAGCTCAATTCAGGAAGTCTGCACCTCCGGTGAAACACTGGACAATGGAAAGGAACAAGAAGCAGAGGAAGAACCCACTGTTGGGACAGATAAAACCAGCACCTGCAATTTCTTTGTGGAAGGCCGCTGCCGCTTTGGGAACCGGTGTCGGAAACTCCACCCCGGGTTCACACAGAACAGCATGCCACTTCCTTCACAATCCCCAAACAGAGGATATCTTGAGGTGTCTAAGAAGCCCTCCATGAAGACAGCAGAGGATGTCATTTCTCGCATCCAGTGGGATGAGCACTTGCCGAAAGACTGCTTTGTGGTGGGCTATCTGGACCGTTTCCTGGGTACCCTAGAGAAGCCTTTTTCTGCTTTCTGCTGGGAGGACTTGGCCTCAGTGGGACAGGAGGTACTAGCTATACCCAAACACAGAATCCAATATTTCAAATACAGGGATCTGATAGTGTGGGATAAAAGAACACGCATGGACAATGTCTTCGGCTCTACAGGCAGTGGGCAGACCATACTGGACATCATGCAGTCGTACAAGACCCTGGTGCAGATGGATGAGGGCTGCAGGGGAGAAACTGGAGGTACAGCTGAAGATCACTCAGAGGAGAGCGAGGATGAAATTCACACTGATAACCTTAGCATAGAAGGCTCAGCTGCTGGTGTTCCTGAAAGGCCCTCACGCCAGAGACCAAGACCCAGTCATTTTGTGGCTGTACATATCAGCAGCAAGGATGTGCAAAATGCCATCAGAGAGGTTCAGGAAGACCTGGTGAAGGAAAGGCCTCAGCTGAAGGATTTCTGCTGTCCCATATCCACTCTCCACCTCAGCCTGTGCCTGCTTCACCTAGATTCCCCAGAGGAGATTCAACAAGCTCTCACAGTCCTACAAGAGCTCATGTCCACTACCCAGCGCCTTCTTCCTCCAACCCTCATCCTTCACTTCCTGGGGCTGGAAGACTTCCACTCCCGTGTCCTCTATGTAGCACCCTCTGAGACGTCAGAGCTGCTGAGATTCACACGTGTTCTGATTCATGGCTTCAGTGAGAAAGGATTGAAAGTCATACACCCACCCAACTCCCAGACACTTCACCTTACTATTGCCAAAGTTCCCAGGCGCTGTTCTCAGAAGGATCCCATGCTTCACCTCTGCCCTGACCTCTATAGCAAGTGGCAAGGGAAGGATTTTGGGTCACAAGCAATCGACTGCCTCTGTTTTTGCTTTGCTGGAAAAGCGAGGCGAGCAGACGGCTTCTATACCACACTGATCGAGTGCCCGCTTTATTGATGCTGAAGCAACCTCTCTCCCACCCTACTCCTCTGTACTTGAAACACACCTCCTGGTTATCTCAGCTCCACATCCAAAATTTTGACTTTTATTCAAAGTTTCCCAGTGGAACATTCTGCATGGGGGCAGTGGGAGGGGCTGGTTAGGTCACTTCTAGTTAGAGTAAAAAATGGCAGAAAATAAAAGTATTTCCACTTTCTGAATTTCACAAAAATCTTGTTTTAATGAAAAGCAACTATTGTATAAGAAAATTAATGGTTTTATTAGCAGATTACAGGGACGGAAAGAAGAATTAAATTCTCTGTAAAGGAAAGAACAGTTTACTGTTTATAATTGTACATTACAAAGTAATAAATACATGGCTGGGGAGAAGGTAAGGCTAAAAAAAAAAAAAAACAACAAAAAAACAAAAAAAACCCCAAACAAAACACAGGATAAGAAAAGCCCAAGATCTAAAGAAGAGACTCCGGAGAAGAGTGTGTTAGAATTGGGTACTGACATGACCAATTTACCTGTAAAATCAAAACAAACCAGGTTGAGAAAACTAAAAGGAAATACAAACTAACTGTACAGAAATAGAAATCAAAGAAAAACAAAACAAAACAAAACAAAAAAACAAAAAAAGAAAAAAAAAAGGGGGGGGGGGAGGTGATCAGGACAGGAACGAGGTAACGTAATTATGGATCTTCTCACAAGGTGGTAGCAATGGGATCTTGCTAGAGATGGGACAGCTGCTGGTATCTCCTCTCTCTCAATCAGTAACCAGGCTCCAGGGTGGGAAGTAGATTAACAGTCTCTTCTGGAATGCACAAAGTCTCTCAGCAGGAAGGCAGACACACAAGGTACAGAGGCGCAGAGTCTTCTATTCCACCACATATCTTTGGGGGATTTTCATTTCCCTTCTGCATCAGCCTCTGCTTTAGGTTAACGATTTTACCACTCCCGCAGCAGCACCTGTTCCCACCTCTGAAGAGGCATCCAGACAGACCCTCATACAAGGGATACACAGACAGAGAGAGAGAGAGACACAAGAAAGAAAACTGAGATATGGTTAGTTTCATTGCACATCAACATACAGATAAATAAAGAAAAAATACCTTACAAAAATAGTATTAAAAAATGTAGAAAATGATTTGTACAAACAGCTTCTGTATTCACAAAATTTACACCCTGTTATGTACAAAAGCCCCAGATGTACCTTCTGATGAAGTTGAAAGAAAAGTTAAACACAAGACTTCAGCTGTTGCATCCCATGAGATGTCTGAGCAGAGGGCATCACGGCCTTGTACAGACATTGCAGAATGCGGCAGGGCTTCCCTGCGCTTCAGGACCGACAGACAATGGGCCTGGTCCCTGCCTGCGAGCCACAGCTTCCACAGCACCTTTTGCATTGGCTTCTGCTCCTGCCCATCTTCCTGGAGCCTGACCTCTTCTGCCCACCAGCCCCTCCCTTTGCAGGCCTGCTAGCCAAGGTCAACACCACACCTCAGGGCATCAGTCCTATAGGGCCAGCAAAATCATTCCTCTCTGCTGAGCCAAACAGAGAGAGGTAGCAGGTGCAACCCAAAGCCTCTTAAAAATTCTTCAGAGATAAAAAGAAAAAGGTGATGATTCTTCAACACTGACTGAACGGTGGCGATAATTCTCTGGATAAACTCCATTAAAAATAAAAACCAAACACACAGGGGAGGGGAGGGAGAAAAAAAAAAATTGTGTGCCGATGCACCTTCCCGTTTTCTCCATGAAGAATATTCGGTGACCTCATACACCCCTCCGTCTGCATCTTCATGTCTGCCCAGCTACCGTCTCCCTCCCACCATCTTCGGCCTCTGGTCTCTGAGGCAGGCAATGGCAGCAGTGAGCAGAGGAGGGCTGGCATTCCTCAGGCTCGCACAAGGCAGAAGCTCAGTGTGCGTTTTTCAGAAAACACTTTCTCTCCTTTCTACTCTTTCTGCTTAGAAGTTGGGCAAGACCGCCAAGCTCTGCTTGCAATCGATCTTGCTGGCGTCGTCCGAGTATGTAAGGGACAGAGAAGCCAGGAAACTCTGGCACTCTTCCTCGCTCTCGAAGGCCAGCTCTGAATGAACGTAGGAAATGGGGAGCGCCGGGCGGAAACTAAAGGAATGGGGAGAAGCACCAGAGAGACATGTCAGAACAGGAAGAGGTTACATTTCGTCACATTATGAGCAAAACGAAAAAAAATAGTTCCTTTCCGCCCCACACTAGAATTGTTACACGCGTACCATCTCCTTACTACAGCCAAGAAATATAGACTGTAGCCACATGTGCTCCTCTACACACACACACTCTGTACCCACAAGACCCCATTCTGAAGCATGCACACAATGCCGTCTGCTGCTGAATGCAAAAGCGTTTGCAGACTGAACGAACTGCCCCAACATGCCCCCCCCCTTCCTTTTAAAACCTCCCCGGTGCTTCTATGAATTCCATACTGTCTGATGCACCACAGTAGGCTGGCTTGTCCAGCCTCAATTATCAAGAACCGCAAAGCTGCATTCTTATATTTGCCATCACTAGAGCATTTTATGGGAAAGGCTTTAACCACCAACACTGGCCAGATGACACAGACAGGATATAAATAACTAACATTCCTATGCCAGCCATCTCTAAACATCCAAATTACTATAACCCTGCATTCTACCCACATAGAAAAAGTGAAATTTCATCTTACCTGTTAATTTCCTTTCCCTGAATCCTGACAAATGAGCTTGTCACCTTCAAGATGGAGAGAGGGCACACAGCTTTTTCAGCAACATCACTGCCTGCAAGAGGCTGTGCCTACCTAATACACTCTAGTAACTTGCCAGATGGATAGAGAAAAAGAAAAAAAAGCCACCCTCTTATGAGCATTGCACCAGACAACCAGACGTGAAAGGCAACCTCCAACTTCCCCACAAGCTATGGGAAAAGGAAGGACACCAGATACAAAAAAAAGCATGCATCTTGACATGAAAAAAAGCCAACTCTGCTGCCCAGAACCAACAGCCAAATGCCACAAAATCCAACACATGAAAAGTAATAAGCCTGGCTTCAGAAGCCAGTCCTGGGCTGTGCTGTTAAAGCAAGATTCAAAGAAAGAAAATTAACAGGTAAGATTAAAATGTCACCTCTCTCCTCATCCTGCTAGACCACTCCAGACAAAGTGTGTGTGGAGGAGGGGGAAGGGGGGGGGGGGGGGGCGAACACAAGTCTGCTAGTTCTACAGGTAGGAAGAAGCCGGGGTGCTCAAAACCCATCCCACCCCAAACCAGGCATCCTCCCTGCCCTGAATCTCCAATCTTTAATGCCTCAGAAAAGAAATGGAGGGCCAAGTCACTGCCACACACGTCCTCTGGCAACGTAACTTGCTACTCCACCCAAAATGATGTCTGAGCCTTCAGGCACCTGATGGCCACAGAAATGACCACCTTGATACAAAAGACCATGAAGGACAGACCCAGCTACTCCCTTACAAAGATCATTAAAGAGGACAGATGATCTGACTCCCAAAATTTGTAAGCTTCAGCAAGCATAAGAAAATCCGATGCACATCTAACTTGTGTAATAGACTTCCCCCTTTGACCACCTGATTCAAATGGAATGGAGACCACTCCGGAAAGCAATGACAGCATTGGATGTAAAAACATAGTATGAGACAAGACAATATGGTTCATCTAGTCTAGTCTATGCAAATCACCCCCCATGCCTTAGTTTAGTGTTATACCCGCCACTCCACACAGGTCGCTACCCTCTATTTATTCAAGTATAAAAGTTATTTAAGTTAGCTTTGATTTTATACGCTTGCTATAAAAGGGATCCACTGTGTCTGTCCCATGCCATTTTGAATTCAGTCACTGTCTGTACTCCTAACATTTCCATCAGGAGGGCATTCAAAGTATTTACTGATGTTGTTTTTAAGTTTACCGCCTTGCAGCTTCATCGTTTGCCCTCTAGATGTACAGCTGCTTCTTCTTTTGAGAAAGCAGAGTTACTTACCTGTAACAGGTGATCTCTGGGAACAGCAGGAATTAGTCCTCACATATGGGTAAGTCGGAACCGACGGAGCCCGCGCGGGAAAGCTCCCCAGCTTTTCAGATGAAAAGCTTTTGGGGCTTCCCACAGTGCATGTGCGCTGCCTTCCCGCCTTCCTTACCAGCTCTCTTCAGTTCGAGTTTATAGCTGAGACAATAGAGAGAGGAAAGGAAGGTAGATAGATAGAATATACAACTCCTAGGGGAGGTGGGTGGGTTGTGAGGACTAATTACTGCTGTTCCCAGAGATCACATGTTACAGGTAAGTAACTGTGCTATCTCCAGGAACAAGCAGGAATAAGTCCTCACATATGGGGACTCCCTAGCTAAGATGCCTGGGAGATCCCCCTCCAAGGGTAAACCATCTTCGTATGGATCTCAGGCATCCATTCAGGGAAGGTGGGCAGGAGTTGCTTAAGTATGGAACAGGTGTTTGAGGACAGCCTGACCAAACAAGGCATCCCGGCGGGAGTCCTTGTCCAAACAGTAATGGGCTGTGAAGGTATGAACCGAGGCCCAAGTGGCTGCTCGACAGATCTGATCTATGGATACAGAGTGAAGATGAGCCATAGAAGTAGCCATGGCTCTCACATTGTGAGCTGTGACATGGCCTTCCAGAGAAATGTTCTTACTCTGGTAAGCAAAAGAAATACACTGAGCAATCCAATTGGAAAGTGTACGTTTGGAGACTGGAAGTCCCAAATGAGAAGGATCAAAAGCTACAAAAAGTTGGGAAGACTTTCGATGTGGCTGAGTCCTGTTGAGGTAAAAGGCGAGAGCTCTTTTACAGTCAAGAGTATGAAGGTTCCTCTCTGCACTGGATGCATGAGGAGCCGGGAAAAAAACAGGTAGATATACCTCTTGATTAAGATGAAAAGGCGAGACCACTTTGGGCATAAAGTGGGGATTCGTCCTAAGGACCACCTTATCATGATGAAATCTGGTATAAGGTGGATTAGCCACCAAAGCCTGCAGTTCACTGATGCGGCGAGCCGAAGTGACTGCAATAAGGAAAAAAACCTTCCAGGAAAGAAAGTTCAGGGAGGTAGAAACCAAAGGTTCAAAAGGTGGCTGCATAAGCTGACCCAGAACTAGGTTTAAGTCCCATGCCACCGGAGGTGGGCGGATGGGAGGCTTAGTTAGGGTCAGGCCTCTCATGAATCTGGCAATAAGAGGATGAGAGGAGACAGGTTGTCCATTTATAGGTTTCAAAGATGCTGCAATAGCACTTAAATGGACTCGTACTGAATTCGTCTTGAGGCCTGCATTGGAAAGATGCAGGAGATAGTCTAATAGAGAATGCAAAGGAAGTGCTAGAGGGTCAAGACCCTGTTGAGCACACCAAATGGAAAAAACGTTTCCATTTAAAAGCATAGGAACGCCTGGTAGAGGGTTTCCTAGAAGCATAAAGTATATCTTTCACTGGTTGAGAAAGACTATAATCATGCACGCTTAAGCCTTCAGTAACCAAGCCTGGAGATGTAGGGACTTGGGGTTTGGATGCCACAAAGTCCCCTTCTCCTGAGACAGAAGGTCTGGCGCAGCTCCCAGGTCCAGGGAGGAGTCCTGGGAGAGCTGTAGAAGTAGAGGGAACCACACTTGGCGTGGCCAGCGTGGAGCTATGAGGATCTTGGATCCGTGATCCCTCTGTAGTTTGAACAGAGTCTTGGGAATCAAAGGAATGGGTGGAAAAGCATACAGGAATTCCTGACCCCAATGCAGGAGAAAGGCATCGTTGGCCTGAGCTCCCTGACACGGAATCCTGGAACAGAACCGGGGAAGTTTGGCATTCCACGGACTTGCAAAGAGGTCTATGTCCGGGGTCCCCCATTCCTGGAAGATTCAGTGTATTTGGTCCATATGCAGGGACCACTTGTGTGGAAACAGAACTCGACTGAGTCTGTCTGCCCGAGAGTTTTGAACTCCTGGAAGATACACTGCCAGAAGATGAATTTGATGCTCTCTGGCGAAGGCCCATAATCTGAGAGCTTCGTTGCAAAGCGACAGAGAGCCCGTCCCTCCTTGTTTGTTGACATAAAACATGGCTACCTGATTGTCTGTCTGGACTAGGACAGTCAGGTTGACAAGGAGGGTGTGGAAGACTGAGGGCAAGGAAGATTGCTCGCAGTTCCAAAAGGTTGATGTGAAGGGTGGTCTCCTGGGGAGACCAGGTGCCCTGAGTGGAGAGGTGTTGGAGATGAGCTCCCCACCCTGTTTGGGAGGCATCTGTTGTGAGGGTTGCTTGGGGCAACGAAGGTTGGAAGGGGGTCCCCAACAACAGATTTTTGGAAGATGTCCACCACTGGAGAGACCAAAACAGACGTTTTGAGGTGAGTACTTGGTCTGAGAGCAGTCCCGATGCTTGAGACCACTGGGTGGCCAGAGTCCATTGAGCTGCCCTCATATGAAGACGAGCGTAGGGCACCACATGGACCGTGGAGGCCATGCGGCCCAGAAGTTGCAGCATTTCTCTGGCTGACAAGTGACTTCTGGACTGAGCCTGGGAGGCCAAGCTGATTAGCCGTTGGCCTCGGACCAGAGGGAGGTATGCCCTTGCAGTGGTGGAGTCCAAGTGGGCCCCTATGAATTCCAGGGACTGAGTAGGGATGAGTTGGGACTTGGGAATGTTTACCACAAGTCCTAGATATTGAAGAATACGCCTTGTGCGGTCCAAGGAAATCTGGGCTTCTGACTGAGATGGAGCTCGGATGAGCCAGTCGTCCAGATATGGGAAGACGAAGATTCCCATGCCTCTTAGAAATGCGGCTACGACTGCCATGCATTTTGTGAATACTCTTGGAGCAGAGGCGAGACCGAAGGGAAGTACTCTGTATTGGAAATGTTTTCCCTGGAACAGAAATCGAAGATATTTTCTGTGGGATGGATGGAGGAGTATATGAGTGTACGCATCCTTGAGATCTAGAGAACAAAGCCAATCCTGACTCTGAAGGTATGGAAGGAGAATGCCCAGAGAGAGCATTTTGAATTTCTCCTTGAATAGAAACTTGTTCAATTCTCTCATATCTAGGATAGGTCTGAAGCCCCCTGTCTTCTTTGTTATGAGAAAATAAGGGGAGTAGAACCCTAACCCCTGTTGAGGAAGAGGAACCTCCTCTATTGCCCCTTGGGCAAGGAGAGAGGAGACTTCCTGACCCAACAGGGTCAGAAGAGATGGGGGAGAACTGAATTGCCTCACCATGGTATGGGGAGGAAGGCTGGAGAAATGAAGTTTGTAGCCCTCTCTGATGATAGAGAGGGTCCATTGCTCTGATGTTATTTGCTCCCATCTGGGAGCAAAGTGAATTAACCTTCCAGGTATGGTGAGAGGCTCTGGTTGTTCCAGAGCCAGAAATGGTAAGTTCTCTAGGGGCAAGTCAAAACCCCTGAGGGGGTTGAGCCTGCTGGGGTGTAGCAGACACTGCAGACTTTGACTTTACTTGCTTAAATTGCTGACGTTTAGCAGCAAAGCGAGGCTGAGAAGATTGCTGGCCAGTATTTGTGGAAAATCTGGCCTTCTTATAGTAAGGCCTTTTAAAAGACTTCTTTTTGGCAGGAGTAGAAGTAGACTTAGAAAGTCTATCTAGAGTGGCATTTTCTGCATCCATTTGAGCAGCTTTAATTTGCCAGTCTTCACCAAATAAGTTCTCACCTGTACAGGGCAGATTCCTTAGGCCATCCACAACCCAGGGTTCTAGGTCAGAAGCCTGGAGCCAAGCAAGACGTCGGGCTGCAATAGCAATTCCCGAAGCCCTGCCAGCAACCTCAAAGGAATCAAAGGCTGCCCTGTTGGAAAACTTGGAGACCTCTGAAAGTTGTGTCACCACAGAAGTGAAGTCCTCCTTTTTATCCTCAGGGATAAAGGGGCAAAATGCCGTACCTTTAGGGCAAGTTCTCTGAGAAACATGCCCATATAAAGGCTGTAAGAATTGATCCTGGCTATAAGCATACTAGCCTGGAAGATCTTTCTACCAAAAGAGTCAAGGGTCTTACATTCTCGCCCTGGAGGGGTAGAAGAGTGCCTTTTGGGACTCTTTATCTTCTTCATAGCAGACTTCACCACAATGGAGTGGTGAGGCAGCTGAGATTTTTGAAACCCAGGAGAAGGAGGGACCCGGTACATGGTGTCCAACCTACGAGAATGAGGAGACAGAGTTAGAGGAGTCTCCCACAAATCCATCAAGTGTTCTTGAAGGATTTCATGGATAGGCAGAGTAACTGCCTCTTTAGGAGCTTTAGAGTATCCTAAAATATCCAATTTTTTTGATCTGGGTTTCTTTTCAGAAGATGTAGCAATAGAAGTCCTTTAGCTACATCAACAATGAAATCCTGAAAGGATAAATCCTCTGGAGGAGACATCGCCCTCTTTAGAGAAGAGGGCTCCTCAGGAAGATCAAACTCAGCAGAGTCATCAGAGGAATTGAACTCATCAGAAGAATCTGAGTATTCTCTCTGTGCTTGCAATGCACGATACGCGTACCGATCGATATCGGGCGTATCGGGCATGGGATTGGTATCGGGCAAAAGCCTGAATCCAGCAAGCGGAACCGATCGACGCTTGGAAGTCGATGGTCTCGGTTCCGGTGTGGATACCGGAACCGGGGTCGGTACCGATGGAATCGGTACCGAGGGCGTCGCAGCCTTAATGAAAGCCAGAACGGCCTGCTGCATGGTCTGGACAGTATTGCCCATGGACGCCACTGCTGCCTGGATGTCGGTACCGGTATCGACCGGTACCCCAGAGCAGTTTAACAGGTGATCAGTCGAGGCCGTGCCATCGATGTCAACCTGTAACCCCATAGGTGATGCTTTGGAGGCCGGAGCCTCCCGCCGGGGTTTTTTTGGTGTGGGCAGAATCCTCAAACTCAAGATTGAGAGCCTCTCGATCTTTTGAAAGAGATTTGCTTTTAGAGGATTTGCCCACAGAAAGATTGGTTACCTGAGATCCATCCGGAGAGGAAGACCTGGATGACTGTGATGTTGGATTATCTGAAGCAAACAGCACATGGAACTTGTTGGCCCGGTTCTGCATACCACGTTTAGACATCTGGGAGCAGAATGGGCAGTCCGGTATGGAGTGGTCAGGTCCCAAACATTTAAGACACCATTCATGGGTGTCTGTGAGAGAAATAACAGCATTGCACTTGGTACACTTTTTAAAACCAGGAGCTGGTTTCTCCATGAGGAGAATTTGTGTAGGCCTGAAGGCCTAACAAAAGTTACCAAGCTGTGCTGAGAAAATAAAAAATAAAAAAAATAAATCTTTTTTTTAAGAAAGAAAGAAAGAGACCGGCAGTACCGGTTTTGGTATGGGGAAGGCAGGTACGCGGTCAAAAGAAACAAATTAAAATAACAATTTCTTCAGCGGTGACAGGAACACGACCTGCTGGCTCCGCGGAAAAAGAGAAACTGAAGAGAGCTGGTAAGGAAGGCGGGAAGGCAGCGCGCATGCGCTGTGGGAAGCCCCAAAAGCTTTTCATCTGAAAAGCTGGGGAGCTTTCCCGTGCGGGCTCCGTCGGTTCCAACTTACCCATATGTGAGGACTTATTCCTGCTTGTTCCTGGAGATAAAGGATATCAATGAAGCAACCCTAAGTATTTAAAAGTCTGTTAGGTTAGGTTTTCAAGTCTCTTCTCGTATATCTTTTGGTGCAGGCTCCAAATCAATCATTTTGGTTGCCTTCCTCTGAAAAGTTGTGTCTTTGTATATCCTTTGTGAGATACAGTCTTCAAAACTGAAGACAATACTCCAAGTGAGGCCTCACCACCAATTTTACCTCCTCTTTTCTGCTGGTTATTCCTCTTTATATGCAGCCCAGCATCCTTCCGGTTTTGGCTACCGCCTTGTCGCACTGTTTCATCATCTTGAGATCCTCAGATACTATCATTCCAAGGTCTCTCCCCCTGGTCCATGCACACCGCCCTCTCGCCCCGTCACATACAATTCTTTTGTATTTCTGCACGCCAAGTGCATAACTCTGCACTTCTATGAATTAAATCTTAACTACCAAGCATTAAACCGTTCTTGCAAGATACAGAGTGCTGCTAGAGACTGCACAATTAGCATAGCCAGCTCTTCTTGCTGAAAGATGTGAAAGATATTGGGGTTCTCTCCAGGGGGAATTTCCCCTTCTTTTAAGTCGATCACAACAAATCCCCCCCCAGACCAGAGGGACCTTCTAAGGAGTCCTCAGAGGCCTGCCCTGTCCAGTTCTACATCCAGGTGATGCTTCTTTGACAGCAGGTCTTCCAACACTGCCAAAAACCGCTGCAGGGTTAAAGCCAAAGGCTCGCTCCTCAAGAGCTCCCCTTTGGTCCCTGCACCGTCTCCCAGCCCCTGCTTTGGACTGTAGGCTTGACGTAACAATAAAATAAAATCCAGGGACAAGGGTACCGCAGGAGACTCAGAACCAGTCAATCCTGCCCCTGATAAGTGACTGGGAGCTGTAGCAAAGTAATCTTGCCTTCCCTCTGTTGCTGGCAATGGCATACAGGGCTGAATCAAAATGGCTGCGTTTCCTGCCAAAACTGCAGGAGAAAAAGGCTGATCTGAAGGCTGTACTAGTATATCTCCCAATGCAAGAGCTGTCTCCCCCATGGAGGCCTTGCTATTGGAAATAATCTCCCCAGCTGCGTGGCCCTCCTGCTCACAGCCACAGCAGCTGCCACTTGCAGCATAGACCTGCTTGCTGGAGGGCATAAGAAAAGCAGATGCCACCAGGAAGAAACCCGCCCAACGAGACCAGACGCACTGCTGCCCAGCCAAGCTTGTTAATCTGCTACTATGATGCTTTATAGCCCCATTATTTGTTTTTCAAGCACTGAGCTGCGCAGTGGTTGTCGGACTGCCACCGACTGAACAGCCACTAAGCATCAGCAATGTAGGACAAGAGGGAGGAGCAGCAGCATTGGAGGGGGGGGGGGTGAGTGAGAGGAGAGACCTGAACCACTATATACTGCATCTCCAATAATACCGGACAGTCAACTGTCCTTGTCCTGACAGGTGAGCTCAGCCCTCTCCCCCCTCCCCCATCTATCCGGCTGTCAGATTCCTGTTGCCTTGTTCTTTTTCTGTTTTGGGCTTTATTGCTCTCAACCTTGCTCCTCCTATGTATGCTCTTCTCCATATTCACCCCCTTAATCTTATCCAATATCTCATTTTCCTTTCCGGTATACACCATAGTGCACAGCAGCTCCTTCACCAGCTGCTGGAGACCGAATTGCTGCACAATGCCCTTCTAGCATGACATCACTAAACCCAGACATGCTCAGTCTCCAGCTACTGTTGAGGAGAGACAACCAACACATCTGGACAGGACCAGAAGGACGATATGGAATAAGAAAATCCATCCATCATTTGCTGAAGACAATAGAAGAAGAAATTAGACCTTATCTGCTAATTGTCTTTCCTTGAGTTCTCTCCGGGCCAGTCCAGGTACAGTTGGGTAGTCAATCCCTTCTAGCAGCTGAGGACTGAATGCTGAAACTTTTGCTGGCAGATGCTATAGCTCCCTTTAGTGCCTGAAAGCCAGTCACCTGTTGTCAAAGCAGCGAACGAAAAACAAACTCGAAACCTCGTCTCCCTATGGGAACAACTCATAACTCAAACAAATGAAACATGCTCTATGCTGCAAGAAATGCCCCCTTATGCACGCCCTCACTAGCTCCCTTAAAACCATTCCAAACTTGTCTTTGAACTGTAGCATTGTTTTCCTGTTATGTTTCCCCCATTTTTTTTTCAATCAATGCTATAAAGAGTCCCCCTAGCTAGAACTCTCCAATATCCTCTTCCATACACCGGAGCAGCACCGTTTACCGCAGACAGCAGTGAAGACTAAACTCCAGGCAGCAAAACCTTTGACTCATGAAATGAACTGTTGCTCGCAGACCAATGGGTTGGGACCTGGACAGGACAGAACTCAAGGAAAGACAATTAGCAGGTAAGGTCTAATTTCTTCTTCCTCTTCGTCTCTCCAGGCCAGTCCAGGTACAGTTGGGCAGTACCAAAGCAGTACCTAAACTGGGGAGGGTCCAGCGAGCCCCGCTATTATGGCCGAGGCCCCCACTTTAGCATCTGAACGCGCCTGGACATCTAACCTATAATGCTTCGTGAAGGTATGCAGAGAAGACCAGGTCACTGCCCGACAAATATCCGCTGGCGGAATTAAGGCCATCTCCGCCCACGAAGCCGCTTGTGCTCTAGTCGAATGCGCCCTGAGCTCACACGGAGGCATCCTACCCTTTGCCTCATAAGCTCTCGCTATTGCTCTCTTCACCCAACGAGCGATGGAAGCCTTGGTAGCCGCTTGCCCCTTGCGAGGGCCTCCATAGAGAACAAACAAGCGATCAGACTTACGAAACGGCTTCGTTCGTCGAAGATACTTCCGCAACATGCGACCCATGTCCAACCCCCGCAAGGTGCGGTCCAAGGAACTTCCGCTCTGCGACCGAAAGGTCGGCAGCGAAACAGGTTGGTTCATGTGAAACTCCGAAAAACTTTCTCCTCCGAAAAACATAGATACGGCTCCCTACAGGACAGCGCTTGTAAATCGGAAACCGCCGAGCCGAACAAGGCCACGAGGAAGGCTGTCTTCCAAGACAATTCCTGCAGAACGTCGGCAGGCCCGGCCTCAAAGGGCGGACCCGTCAGAGCCTCGAGAACTAAATTCAAGTCCCACGGAGGCACCAAAATCCGGAGAGGCAGCCGGACACTCTTAGCCGCCTGAAGGAATCTCTGAACATCCGGGTGCGACAAGAGCGAGCAACCGTGCACTCGACCCCGAAAACATGCAAGAGCGGCCAAGTGCACCTTTTATTTATTTATTTAATTCTATTATATACCGCGCTATTCTGCATCAGTGCGGTTTACATTGAACAAACTGAAATTACATTGAACAGGGCATTATAACTTGGAGATAACTATTTTACAGGGAACATGGGCTATGGAGGGTTAAGTGGCTTGCCCAAGACCACAAGGAGCACCTGTGGGACTAGAAACCCCAGTCCTTCCGGCCCAAGGTTGCTGTCCTCTAGTGGGATTTGAACCCCCGACCTTCCGGCCTTGAGAGTGTTGAAGGCTAGACCTCTCTCCAGAAACGCTAGAGCCTCCGGCAAACCTGCGGCACGGGGCGACACCCCTCTGTCTCCAGCCCAAGCCTCAAAAACGCGCCAAATGCGAACATACGCTAAGGATGTCGAGTAGCGATCACGGATCCAGAGTATCCTCTGCGCCGCAACCGATTCCTTTCAACAGCCAAGCCGTAAGCAAGAATTGATCCACCTGCGGCATCAGCACTGGACCTTGGAACAAGAGATTGATTCGGGAAGGCAACCTCCAAGGAGGTGCGATCAGCAAATCGCACGAGATCGGCATACCAGGGACGCCTGGGCCAATCCGGAGCAATGAGAATCACCTTGCCGCCGTGACGCGATATCCTCCGGATGACCCTTCCCAACAATGGCCAAGGAGGAAACACGTAAAGGAGCTGATCCGTCGGCCAGGGCTGGACCAGCCCGTCTAGACCCTCCGACATGTGCTCCCTGCACCTGCTGAAAAAGCGGACCGCCTTGGCATTGCCCAGAGTCGCCATGAGGTCCATCCCCGGCTGACCCCAACGCAATGTGATCTCATGAAAGATTGCCCAGTTGAGCTCCCATTCTCCAGGATCCAGACGATGCCGACTGAGAAAATCGGCCTGCACATTGTCCTTTCCCGCCACATGAGTGGCAGACAGTGCTTGAAGATGCAACTCTGCCCACTGAAACAGACTGACTCTCTTGCAGCAGAGGCGCACTGCCCGTGCCTCCCTGCTTGTTGATGTAGGCCACCGTCACTAGATTGTCGGAAAACACGCGAACCGCTTGCCCTTCAAGAAGCTCCGAGAAATGCCGGAGTGCAAGACGAACCGCCCACAGCTCCAAGCGATTGATCGACCAGGCGCTCTCCTCCACCGACCAACTGCCCTGCGCTATCTGGGATAGACAATGAGCCCCCCAACCGGAGAGGCTGGCATTCGTCGTGACTAGAACCCACTCCGGGATCCTCTAGAGGAACCCCCGACTGCAGGTGGGCTGGAAACTGCCACCACCGGAGACTGTCGCGGACGTCCTCCGGACAGTGCAGCCGTCGAGTCAGGGGATGCCGTTGAGGAGACCATCGGGAGAGCAGTGCATGTTGCAGCGGACGCATGTGAGCTCTGGCCCAGGGAACCAGATCCAAGGCCGCGGCCATCAAACCCAACAACTGTAGATACTTCCAAGCTGTTGGTGCCGGGATACAGAGGAAGGCCTTTACCTGAGCTATCAGCTTTTGCACCCTGACCGGCGGCAGACGAACCCTTCCGCCGCTGGTGTCGAACAGAGCTCCCAAGTACAGCAACTGTTGTACGGGACTCAACTGACTCTTCGCTCGGTTGATGACCCAACCAAGGCATTGCAGAAACTGCACGACCCAAGTCGTCGCCGCAGCCGACTCCGGCTGAGAGCCTGCGCGGATCAGCCAATCATCCAGATAAGGATGCACCTGAATGCCCTCCTTGCGAAGCGCAGCCGCCACCACTACCATCACCTTTGTGAATGTGCGTGGCGCGGTTGCCAGACCGAACGGCAACGCCTGAAACTGAAAATGCCCCATGGGCACCGCAAAACACAGAAACCGCTGATGTTCCGGTCGGATCGGGATGTGCAGGTAGGCCTCCGTGAGATCTATGGAGGATAGCCACTCTCCTGGCTTCACTGCTCGAATCACCGCCCGCAGGGTCTCCATCCGAAAGTGTGGAACCCGCAAGCACCGGTTCACATGTTTGAGATCCAGAATTGGACGAAACGACCCTTCCTTCTTGGGCACCACAAAGTAAACCGAGTATCAACCTAACCCGTCACGGCCCGCAGTTGTAACAAATGACGCAGCGTTACCTCGACCGCTTGACGCTTTGAGCGCGGACCACAGGGGGAAAACACGAAGGCATCCGCCAGAGGAGTGGCGAACTCCAGAGCATAACCCTTGCGGATAATCTCTAATACCCAGAGATCGGAAGTTATGGTGGCCCAGACGGAGAGAAACACCTGCAAACGGCCTCCTACAGGAATCTCCGCCTGGACCAGTGCACCTTCATTGCGGCTTTTTAGAGGAGGACTGCTGGGCGCTGAAGAACCCCCTGCCAAATCCTCGGGCACCACGAAAGGACTGCCCCCTGGTAGGAAAACGACCCCTCTGGTAAGGGGTAAACCGAGAACCTCGAAACGTACGAACTTCCCTGTTGTGACCCCTCTGCATCTGACTCGCCCTCGGCGCTCGAGGTCGATCCTCCGGAAGGCGACCCCCCTTAGAATCGCCTAAATCCTTAACAATTTTCTCTAACGCTTCCCCAAAAAGCAGCTTGCCCTTGTAAGGAAGCTTACTGAGGCGCGACTTGGAAGACGTGTACGCCGCCCAGTTCCGCAGCCAAAGAAAACGCTAAGCCGCAATGACCGACGCCATGGATTTAGCAGAAATTCTGATCAGATCATAGAAAGCGTCCGCTAGGTAGGCCACCGCCGACTCCAGCTTGGCTCCGTCCGAGGAGGCAGTCTCCTGCTTGAGATCCGACTGCTCCCCCTGAATCCATCGGATAGAAGCTCGGGACACAAAAGCCCCGCAAACCGACGCTTGTAAAGCTAGGGCATTAGCGTCGAAAGCCTGTTTCAACAACACCTCCAACTTGCGATCCTGAACATCTTTGAGGGCAGCCCCGCCCTCCACCGGAATCGTTGTCTTAGTAACCGCCGAAACAAGCGCGTCCACTTTCGGCATCCGTAAGAACTCCTCCTCCTGGGGAACCGGGTAAAGACGTGCAATGGCACAGCCCCCCCTTAAACTAGCCTCAGGGCACTCCCACTCATAATCTTTTTAATCACCCTATGCATGGGAAAGCACCGTTGTTCCGGCTTAAAACCTTGCAATAAAGGATCCTCCAAGGGCTCCTGCTGCAGTGCAGGCATAACTATATTTAATGCAGCAAGGGACTGAACAATCAGAGCCCCGAGCTCTTCTTTACGAAAGACCCTGAAGATATTAGGATCCTCACCAGGCCCGAGTTCCCCGTCCTCTAAATCTAGAGGCCAGGACTCCAGACCCTCCTCAGAACAAATCTCTCCCTCTTCAGGCAGAAGAGGACTAGAGAGCCCAGGATCCACTGCCTCTGAGGAGATCTCTGCACCCTGCTGCTGAGTTGAGGAGCCCTCCCCCGGATCAGACTGCCCAGGCTCGTTTAATAAAGTAGTCTCCGGAAGCACAGCAGCCGGACTGACAACTGGCTGAGACAATTTCAACATGTAGGCTTTATGCAAAGCCAAAATAAAAGCCGGAGAAAAAAAGGAATCCACCGACTCCTGGGCTGTAGGGGACAAGGAAGCACTTATTTCCGCCTTAGCAGAAGTCTTATGGGATTTGGCCTTTTTCTTCCCTGCACGCTGCAAAAGCGTGGGAGAATCCCCAGCCTCTGAGGGCAACGACGCTGCCGACCCCGTTTTAATCAATGGAGCCTGAAGCCGTTCCCCAGACAGCTCCCCAGGTCCTGTAGCTTCCATGAGGGGCCCAAAAAACCAAAACGAAACCAATTAGAAATAAAAGCAAAAAAGAACAGCAAAGACTGACGAAAACCGCCGCATAAAACACCGGCGAAAACAAAATGGCACTCCCGCCTAACCCACCGGACGCAAACCGCCACAGAATACCACTGATCTCGGAAACCCCTGCTTTAAAACTAGCTGCCACCTCAGGCCCAAACCCAGGAAGCAAAAAAGAAACCGCAGCTTACCTCAGAAGCACAAGGTTTTGTCTCAAAGGTCCCGCTGCTAGCAAGGTACCGAGACAAAGGGACAGTGGCGGGAAGAGGATACTGGGGCTCCCAGCTCCTAACAACCCCCTCGATGAACAGCGGATCCTCTGGAAGCAGGCTCTGCCTCCGGGAAGTCAGAAAACAAAAAACAGTAAATCGAGGATCGCTGAATTGTTAAGTGCTTACAGTCCCGTGAAGGGATAAGGGAGCGCTCCCTGCTATGTTGCCCTGCCAGAGCCAGTGAGCAAGGTTCCCTTTGGAAAGTTTGAGCTGTCCTTTTTCCTTTACTTTTTTAGTTTAAAAGAAAACGTAATCTAATCCTGCCGATCCAAATTCGTCTCTCCTGGGAGCCTGCCAGAGATACATCCTCTCCAGCTGCTGAGGACTGAAGACTGGCTTTCAGGCACTAGAGGGAGCTATAGCATCTGCCAGCAAACGTTTCAGCATTCAGTCCTCAGCTGCTAGAAGGGATTGCCTACCCAACTGTACCTGGACTGGCCCGGACAGACGAAGAGGAACACCGAGTTGCCCTTTAGTACAACCCCTCTTCGAGTCACTTCACTGGCTCCCCATCAGTTTCCACATCCAATTCAAACTACTACTACTGACCTATAAGTGCATTTATTCTGCGGTGACTCACTACCTTACCTCTCTTCTCTACACCCCTCCTCGGGAACTACGCTCCTCTGGCAGGTCATTTATATGTGCCCTTCTCTGCCACTGTCAACTCCAGACTCTGTTCATTCCATCTTGCTGCTCCAAATATCTGGGACAAACTGGCTCCATATGCCTGTGTGTCAGGCTCCTTCTCTAGCTCTATTCAAATCCAGGCTAAAAACGCCTCTTCGAAGCCGCTTTTGGATCCTGATGCACCTCACTCCCTTGTCCACTACTTATGTGTATTTTACCATACTTTAGTCCCTAGTTTCAACTAAGTGTTTTGTCTTGATTAGATTGTAAGCTTTGATGAGCAAGGACTGTCTTACATCTATATGTACAGCGTGGCATAAGCCTTGTAGCGCTAAAATGATTAGTAGTAATAGTGGCTCAGCCCGAGAGGGGCATGGGAGTGATGTCACCAAAAACTGGGCTTTTTATTGGTTCTCTGTCTCCACCAATCTGCTGGTAGGAGAACACAATCTACTTGTCTGAACTGGTTTAGCAGGACAATATGGTGAAATTAGGTCTTACCTGCTAATTTTCTTAGTCTCTCCAATTCACTCTGGACACCTGGGTTGTGTTCCTCTTCCAGCAGATGGAGACCGAGCATGCTGCCTTTTGGTGATGTCACGGTACAAGGAGCCTGCGCTTCTCCCACCAAGCCAGTAATCTCCTGACAAAGCAGCTAAGGCAAATAAACCAATAACTATTCTACACTATGTTCACAACTACTGTAATATCTAAACCAATAACTATTCTACACTATGTTCACAACTACTGTAATATCTAAACCAATAACTATTCTACACTATGTTCACAACTACTGTAATATCTAAGTGGTGAAAAACATAGCCCACGAGAACTAAGCCTGTAGCCGACTGAAGGACTCCTCAGAACTAAATCCTTAGGTTGCAGAACAGCCTCCCTGCTACCTGCAGGCGAACCTGCACAAACCCAACAAAAGGTGGCCGCCTTTCCTGGGCTTGCCCGTAAATTGCATCAGAACAGGCAGGTTCTGGACTGGACTAGAGGGACTAAAGGAAAGAAAATTAGCCGTTAAGACCCCGCTGTGTCTCAGCAAAGTCCTCCCGCCTACCTGCTCCTCACCCCTTTAATCGGGTTCGGGAGCAGGGAGGCTCTGAGCCACGCTAAGAATGCTCGTTACACGCTGGGGCTCACAACAGAAATAGAGGAAAAGAGTGAAAAGAGGAGAGGGAGAAGAGGAGGAAACAGAAAACCGGTCCACAACCAGCAGGAATCCTCTGAGCAGCAGCAGGTCTGTCCTAGAATAAATCCAAAAGGCACAATTAACCCAACAAAAAATAAAATCTGAAAGAAAAACCTCTGCTTATTTGTTCCTACAGAGCCCAGTCCCGGGCTCAGAACCTCCAAGCTGCTTGGAGACTGAAAGTACTGGTGGAAGAGGGGCGGTACTAGCCAAGTTATACCAGTGACATCAAGGCGATGACATCTTTCAGTCTCCAAAGCTGCTGGTGGAGGTTGTAAACTCTATGGTTCCGGGACTGGACTAGAGGGACGCTAAGGAAATTAGCCGTCAAGACCTAATTTCACTTCCATAGCATTCCTCCAGTCCAGTCTGGAACCTCTGAGATGTACCAGAGCTGTAAATCAGACTTGGGTGGAACCAGCCTGTAAACCCCACGAACCAAACCGCGCCTCCAACCGGGACTGCAGGTCCAACCGATGCCGACGTGAGGTGGTTATGTAAGGTCACACCCACATCGCTGCCCAACATCTACCAGTGGACCAAACCACATTCCATCTATGTCACCGACTGCGCTCTAATATAATGGGTCCATAGTCCTACTGGACTGGTTTACCTTTAGAGATGTAGACTAAACCAATTGCCTCCTTCACCAACAGGCAATGGAAGCCTTGGAGTTTGCCTCATCTTTACACGAACCCCCCAAAAAGCACAGACATGCCAACACGCTACAAGCAGCAGTGCGCTTCAGATAAAGACGCAATATCCGGCATACATCCAGGCAACAAAGGTAAAATTGGCTTTCCTTGAGTTCCTCCATTACAGTCCCGACCTCTGGGTTGTCAACTCCCACAAACAGCTTGGAGACTGAGAATGTCATCTTTTGATGACATCAGTATACTTAGGCAGCTGGCACGACCTACCAGCCCCACCAGTAACCTATTAAACAAAGCAGACTCATGGGAGCAAACAAACAAAAAGTTAACCTTTGAACAAAAGATATATGATCCAAAAAACAAACAAACCTAGGAGCAGGACCCCCAACCTTACCAAAGACCCTCCCCCCAAGGAAGAAACAGCTAACCATAAATCCTGAGAGCACGCAAGGCATGAGCTCTGACATCACTAGTGTTTCTACAAACAATGTCCTGAGGCTAGCTCGCAGAAGCTGCAGAAACAAGTAGCATAAAAATGTATCTTTTTTTAAACAAAATAGCGGCTCTCCAACAAAGGGCTCCTGAGCCCTTAATGCTTTTACTCCTTCGAGGAATCCCCTGAACTGCCATGCAACAATGACCTTCTTCAGGCCAGGGGTCACTAATGCCATCTGTTGCTGAATCAGGGAGGGTTCTGGGACTGGAATGGAGGTACTCAAGGAAAGCCAATTAGCAGGTAAGGTCTAATTTCACCTTCCTCCTCCAGTACAGTCCTGACCACAGCAGTACTAACCATGGGAGGGACCTGTGAGCCAGCCTGAATCACTACCGCACCAAATTTCATGTCCCCCGCCACCTGCACATCCAGGCAATAATGCTTCACAAAAATATGGAGCAATGACCATGTGGCCGCCCTACAAATATCTCCCAGCAAGACTAAATTAGCCTCTGCTCACGATGCAGCCCGAGCTCGGGTCAAATGGACTCGTAGCCCTGCTGGCACCATCTTTCACCATAACAGATTAGCCATGTAATAGCTTCTTTAATCCACCCAGAGATGGAGGCCTTAGAAGCTGCCTCCCCCTTACGCAGTCCTCCAAATAGGACGAATAAGCAACTTGACTTCCGAAACAGAGTGTCCTCTTCAAATAACGCCTTAACGCCCGATGCATGTCCAGAAAGCGTAGCTGTGGATTCAAAACCTCCTCGGTCACCCTAGAAAGCACTGGCAGGATGACTGGTAAGTTTAAATGAAAAACAATGAGAGTACCTTAGGTAAAAACGACAGAACCGGATGCAGTACCACCACCTCCTAGGAGATGGAGAGAAGATTCAACATGACAGTTTGGAGCTCAATAGAGATTCTCCTGGTGGAGCAGATTACAATCAGGAAAACTTGTTTTAAGCATCAGGTCCCTCAGTATGCAGGACCCTCGAGGCTCTTCAACCATCACTGATAACACTAAACTGAGGTCCCAAGGAGGAACCACCAACCTCAGCAGTAGATGGACCTGACTTTACTGACCTTAAAAAAAACAAACAAAAAAAACCACACACCCCCACAAACAGACATCTGGGTGAGCCCTTAAGAACATCCCTTGGATCCTGCCAAGGTAACAGGTTATCGCTGTCACCTGCAACCTAAAGGAACTGCAGACCAGACTCTTCAAGGCCAGACTGCAGGAAGGCCAGCACTTTAAGCACTGATGCAGACAAAGGCCGGGACCGACACTGCACACCAGGCCTCAAAATTTCACCATACAATGATATATGACAACAAAGTGGACCCCTTATGGGCCTTCAATAACATCAAAATCTCAGGCACAGAGTAGCCACGTCTTCTCAATTTAGCCCTTTCAAGAGCCATGCCATAAGCAAGAATCGATTCACTTGAGGCATTATGACTGGCCCTGGGACAACATGTTGGCTTGGAGTGACAGATGCCATGGCCGCTCCATTGTCAGCCACCTCAGCCAATCAGAATGACCAGACCCCGGTGCACCTCAATTCGCTCTACCATGCGTCCAATGAGTGTCCTGCTTGAAATTGGTAGTGTCCCATGTGCACCGCAGAACAAACTGATGATGCTCTAGACAGATTGGAATGTGCAAGTAGGCTTCTGTGAGGTGAGCAATGTCACGAACGTTCCTTCTTGCACGGCCATGACAATGGACTGGAGGATCTCCATATGGAAACAGGCCACTCACAGACACTGGTTCACTTGCATGAGATCGAGAATAGGCTGAAAGGAGCCTTCCATTTTTGGGCACCACAAAATAAATGGAGTATCTACTATAGCTGCACTGGTCCTGAGATATCTGCAAGATGGACCCAAACTCCAGAAACCACACAAGGGTGTCCCACACTGCCTTGGCTTTCCGCATACTTTGCGGGGAGACTGTACGAAGGAGTGTGTGTGTGTGGGGGGGGGGGGGGGGGGTTGGGCTATCTCTAGCACGTAGCCCTCTTATGACCTCCAGGATCCATAGATTAGACGTGGTCAGGAGCCAAGCAGGAGTAGAACTCCAGCAGAAGACCTCCCACAGACTCCACCACTGCCTGGGCACTCCTCGTTTCATTGCAGCATTTTAGGGACACAGGAAGAGGCGGCAGCATGGTACCCCCATCCTGTTCCTTGAAACCCTCAAAAGGCCTTTCCAAGAGCGAAAACGTCCCCTCTGGTAAGATGCAGAATGCATGGCACAAAAGTGTCTGAGATCTCGTGCCTGAGCCTGCACCAGGCCTGAAGAATGTACCTGCTTCTGCTTGTCCTCAGGGAGGCGCCCACATCTGGACTACCATAAGTCCTTCACAAACGTATCCAGTGCTTCTCCGAATACTAGCTTACCCTTGAAAGGTAGCTTACTTAACCACTATTTAGAGGAGACATCAGATAACAATAGCAGTGCGCAGCAACCACAGAAGCCATGCTCTTAGAAAGACCTCTGATGAGATCATAGAAGGCGTCTGCCAGATAAGCGGCACCAGATTCCAGTTTTGTTGCTGCTGCAGGAGGCTCCAGGGACTCCTGTGTAAGCTCCAGAAGCCCCTGCACCCAATGCAGGCAAGCCCCGGTCACGAATGTGCAACAGACTGACACCTGTAATGACAAGGCATTAATATCAAATGCCTGCTTCAACAAGGTATCTAACTTCCTATCCTGAAAATCCTTGAGCACGGTACTGCGGTTTCTTGGTTACGACAGACACTGCGGCATCTACCTTTGGAGAATGCAGAAGCTCCCACTTCTCCTCCAGTAGTGGCTACAGAAAGGCTATGGTCCTTGTCCCTTTAAGACCGGTCTCTGGGAGGTCCCACTCATCCTGGATCATCTGCTTAATTACACGATGGAAGGGAAACACCCATTGAGATTTCCGGATGGCTTGAAACAGCAGGTCTTGAAGGTCGCCAACTCTACCTGGCGGAAGGCACGAACGATGTGGGATTCTCACTTTCCTCCATGCTCCTCCAGCTCTGCACCAAGGTCAGCTTCCATGTCCGAGTGAAGAAAGCTCGTCTCCTCGCATGGGTCACATTTCGAGCTGCCGCTTGCTCGAGGCCAGCTCCTCGCCAAATGTGGACTAACAGGACCTCTGTTGCCGCTTTCTTTCTGCCTCAGTCCAGCAGGGGAAAGGGGGATCTTTCCCCCAGTTTCATGAAGAAAACCTTGTGCATGACAACAAAAAGCTCAGGGGGGGAAACGCTCTGGGATCATATCCCCCAATGGCTCCTGAGACAATGAAGACCTGGGAGAAGTGTGCCCCCTGCTCCGACACTCCAACAGTGGTGGCGCAGAGCCAATCCCTCCCTCCATCCAGGTCAGTGTTCCTGCCGAAGGGCAAATCCCTGACCCCCCCTTTGTCTGCGAGCCAACCACTGATCCCCTCCCCCGAGGACCTAGCTCACCCAGTCTTGTCCGAGCCTCCGCCTCACAGCAGTGGCATATCCCCCACAGCAGAGAACATGCCCCATATGCTAAACATGTAGCCCTTAAAGGCACGATAAGGCTAGGAGAAGGGAAGGCCCCTGGTGCCCTTTCCAAATCCCCTGCCAGTGTCATAATCTCTGGAAATGCCAGGTATTTGACTGTCCTTTTTTCTTTTTCTCCTTTTACTTTTAAACGTGCAGATGGCCAGCAGAAGCAAAATCCAAAAAGGTGGAGCCCACCTTACTCTAGTCCTGTGCCGTCTGTCAGCTTGAAAGGAAAATGGCGTGCTTTCCCGCACTGCTGCAAAACGGAACTGTGAACCTTGCAGTTGCAGGTGTCTAGCCTGAGCTGTGAAAATGAAAGGAAAGTCTGCTGTTCAACAGACGACTTCCCCAGAATGGCCTTATTCTGCTGTCAGCATCAACATACAGCCCCCTTCTCGCTCCCTGCCTCGCGCACAGCCCTACTTAGCAACTTCAGCGTCAGAAGTGCAAATCTGATGATAGTCATGAAGTGATAGGGCCTCAGCTTCACTAGCAGCTCCTTACCAGAGGATGGGCTCAGGAGCCACTACAGCTGCTGTAGAGGGACTGGCAAGCCTCCTCTACCATCGGAGAGAGAGTACCTGCCCCAATGACTGTCTTTTTTCCCCTCCAATGTTTGTCAATAACAATACTCCCTTTCAGTCAACTCTCACCTTGAACTGAGGGCTACATCTAACTGCCAAAGCAAGGGAATGCAAAAAACAGCCCAACAGCAAGCTGAAAGAAAGAGAAGAAAATAAAAAGCTCCTTAGTTGTCCCTTCAGAGAGTCCAGATCTCTGGGATCACCTCTCCAGCACCATGTAGACTGAGGCTGGTAGGTGGTGCCAGCTGTCCAAGTACACCGATGTTCAAACTACAAGCTGCTGGTGGGGGTTCACAACCCAGAGGTCGGGACTGGACTAGAGGGGCTATAAGGAAGGTGGTCAACCTCTGCAGGGAAGGCAGGCAAAACCACAGTCTTGTTGAGATGGAAGTCAGACAGTACCTTGGACAAAAAGGCTGGAACTGTGCAGAGCACGACCTTATCTTTAGATAGGATCAAGTAGGGCTCACAACAAGATAACGTCTGCAGCTCAGACGAGCACCACACTGAACAATGGTGACCAGAAAAACTGCTTTCAAGGTAAGATCCATAAAAGAAGCCAAGCCCAAAGGCTCAAAGGGTGCCGGAATTAGGACAGACAAGACTAAATTCAAGTCCCAAGGTAGAACAGGCAGTCGAGTGGAGGTTTTAAACTGTTCTTTTGCTCTGAGAAACTGCACCACATCTGGGTGCGCAGCCAGGGAGATGCTTTGTAGCTGCCCATGCTAACAATGACAAAGGCAATGTACTCACAGAATTCAGAGCAAAGCCTTTATCCAAGCCGGCCTGCAGAAAGGCCAAGATTTCCGGCAGAGAAGCCCTCAAGGGACACAGATCATTGTCTACACAGCAGGCCTCGAAAACACACCATACTCACACACAGAACGACACCTAGCCTTCAGTAAAGTGGTGATTACTGGCACAGAGTAGCCCCGCCTAGTCAGGCGCATCCTTTCAAGAGCCAAGCTATAAGCAAGAATTGATCTATTTGGGGCATCAGAATCGGATCCTGTGACAACAGGTTAGGTCTACTCAGAAACCTCTACAGTTTTGTCTGTCAGATGGACCAGATGCGCATACCATGACCTCAGAGACCGATCTGGTGGTATGAGAACCATTAAGCTGCGATGCGCCTCTATGCACTGCAGTATTCTCCCTACTAGAGGCCACAGTGGGAAGACAAAAGACAACAGTCTCTGGGCCAATGCATCAAGACCCTCTGAATCCTTTCCCTGCGTTAACTGAAGAAGAAAAAAATAAATGCTCCACTCGGGCACTGTCTGCTGAAGCCATCAAATCCAATCCATCACAGGAAGGCCCCACCTTTGAACTAAGCTGTGAAACAGGACTCCAGAGATCACTCCCCTGGATCCAGCTGATGGCGACTGAGGAAATTCACCTGCACATTTAGCTTCCCTGCCACCTGAGCTGCCGACAAGTGCAGAAGACGGACTTCACTCCACTTCTTCAGTGGGTGGATCTCCTCCACCAGAAGCACACTGCCGGTGCTTTCCTGGCGAATCATACAACAGCTTAGACCACTCCTAGATGCCAAGGACTTCAGAGCTGTAATGCAGGCGATGATACTACCACACCTGGATTACTGCAATTCCATATACCATAGACTCCCAATCACCATGCTCAACCCACTCCGAACTGCATTCAACACTACAGCCAGAACCATCCAGAAAGCTAGAAATTTTGACCACATCACTCCAGTTCTGAAGGACTTACACATTTCTTCCAGTGGATGGCCGAATCAACCCTTGCACTGATCCACCAGGCACTTCATCTCATCTTCACAACCTCCTGGAAAAAACGAATTCAGGAAAACCAACGCGGCAGGTTACAACCAACGTGTTTATTGTCCCACATAGTCGAACCAAATTCAACCAAAGAACCTGCAACTGTTCTTTTGAACTTTATGCACCTACATTATGGAATTCACTCCCAGCTAAATTCTGGTGCAACAAAGATCTATCTACATTCAGAAAACAGCTAAAGACCCACCTATTCAGAGAACACCTTGGCGTCAAACAGACCACCACCCACTGACACTATAAAATTCAAAACAGAGTAATCAAAAATATGTGAACTTCTAAGACAACTAGGTAGTAACTATGTAATGTCCAGCCACCAGTTCAGACTGCTGCGGACAGACAAGGGCAAAGAAGCTGGCGCTCCAGTAAATGCCGCTGATGCGACCACTTCGACACCACCATCCTCTGAAGAGGGTGCATATGTGCTCTCGCACTAGGAACCACATCCAATCCAAAACTTGCAGCTAAGCCCATGTGGTCTGAACACACTGCCACAGAAATTGGCAAACCTGTCTTGGTCCTGCACTCGCCCAGCAAGAGAACCAACCATTGAGCCATATCGAAACAGGCTCCCAGGTAAATGAGACTCAGAGGGTGTAAGGTGAATCTTGGCCAGGTTTACCACCCAACCGAGACTCTGAAGAACACAGAGCACCTGTTGCTTTGCCTGCTCGCTCTTCGCTCTCGACTGCCACCAGTACCATTATCTTCGTGAAGGTGCGAGGAGCCATGGCCAATCCTAAAGAAGGTCTCAAAACTGGAAATAACCCATGGGTGCTGCAAACCTGAAGAATTTCTGATGGTCTGGCTGAATGGGAACATGCAAGAATGCTTCCGTGAGGTTTAAGCTTGTCAAATACTTTCTCTGACAAACTGCCACAATGACTCTGCACAAGGTTTCCATCCGAAAATGAGGAACATGGAGCGCCTGATTGACATATTTCAAGTCGAGGATGGGTCAGAAGGACCCCTCCTTTTTTGAGACCACAAAGTAAATCAAGTATTGACCTTACTGGTCAACCAGGACAAGAACTGCCTGCCTGCAGAGAGAGCAAACAGACTAGCGTCTGCCTGACTGCCCACCTCTTGGAAGCAGACTTGCAGGGGGAAAAGAGAAAGACCTCTTGAAGGGGCTGAATGAACTCTAACATGAACCCCTCCCGAATCCTCCAAAACCCACTGGTCAGTGGCCACTTGGACACAGATGGAATGAAGATGACCTCCCACTGGCACCCATTCCTCCTCCGCCTGGGCTCGCCACGACTCATTGTGACTTCTTAAAGATGGCATTGGTAATGGAAAATAAGCCCCCACTGGAACCTCTGCATCCGCGAAATGGCGGTCCCTTAAAAGCATACCATGTCTTCTGGTAGGGAGCAAAGCGCAAGGCTCAAGGCTCGAAAATGTCTGAAATCTCTATCCTGCCCTCATCTGGCACTGATTTCGGGGCCTTGGGCTTATCCTCTGGCAATCTGACAGATTTGGAATCCCCAACTCCTTTACCAGCTTTTCAAGCTCCTCACCAAACAGCTTACCCCTAAAGGGGAGCTTAGTTAGCTGATGCTTTGAGGAAACATCTGCCAACCAGTTAGAGAGATAGAGTAGCCAGTGGGCAGCAACTACCAAAGCCATACCTTTGGCAGAGGCCCTCAGGAGATCATAGCAGCTGTCGGCTAGATAGGTGGCTCCCAACTCCAACCGAGCGGCATCTTGCAGCTCCGGAATGGCCTCAGAAGCTGGTGCCCCAGAACCTGTGACCACCGCATGCATGCACGTCACATAAGAACCACAGGCAGACATCTGCAGAGAGTGCATTGACCTCAAATACCTGGTTCGATAAAGTCTCCAACTTCTTATCCTGTGGATCCTTTAGAGCTGCGCCACCACCTAAGGGAATGGTAGTTTCTTTGATCACCTCTGTGAACAAAGCATCCACCTTGGGCAGTTTCAAGACACCCTGCTCCTTAGAAGATACCAGATAGAGGCGATGCATCAACATCTCCTGAGACCTGCCTCAGGAACCTCCCCATTCAAGGTCAATCATCTGCTTTAGGGCTCTGTGCAACGGGAAGGCCACTTCCGAGACTTTAATGCCTTGCAACAGGAAATCCAAGGGAGGCTCCTCCACCAGAGCATCTACAGAAAGATTAAGAGGAGTCAGAGTGTGTAATAATCACTGTAAGCTCCTCCTGATGGAAGGCCCTGACAATACTGGCATCTTCAACTGCTGAACACTGCTCCAAACAGTCCCCCAAGGCAGCCTCCCCCTCAAGGGGTTCTGAATGACACTCCAAGGGATCCTCAGATCCCGAAGAAAGATCCAAACCTCTTTCTACTTTCAAGGCACCCAGTTCTCGGGAAGATGCCCAAACCGCTGGGTGAGCACTGAGTTAATTTACCCTGAGAAGGAAGAGAGGACCCAAAACTACAGTAAGCCTGGTGCATCATGAGAATAAAGTCTGTTGAGAATGGAGCATCGACCAGCAATCTGGGGGTTCCCATGGCAGGTTGAGTAGAAGTAACCGGATTGTTTACAATGGCTGCGGGCTCTGAAATGGCTGCTCGGGGAGGAGCCAAAATGGCATCGTTTCCCACCAAAAAAGTGTAAAACCCAGTGCTGGCGATAGAACGGGTGGCAGATGACACTGCGGCCTCCACCAGCCCTGTTGCTGAGTCTGGTGCCACATGGACATAATAGATTAGTTACTCACCTGTAACAGGTGTTCTCCAGGAGCAGCAGGAATCAGTCCTCACATATGGGTGACGTCGGCGCCGACGAAGCCCTCGCGGAGCAATTTTCCCCAGCTTTCAAAGAAAGCCTTTGGGAATTGCAGCGCGCATGCGCAGTCCTCTTCCCACCCAAGGGTGCCATCTTGCTCAGTCTGATGACATAGCTAAAAGACAGCAAAAAATTAGCAAAAACGAAATCATAGAACTGCAACTCCAAGGGGAGGAGGGAGGGTTGTGAGGACTGATTCCTGCTGCTCCTGGAGAACACCTGTTACAGGTAACTACGCTTTCTCCAGGACCAAGCAGGAAGTCAGTCCTCACATATGGGACTCCCAAGCTTAAGGCTACCAGAGACCCTAAGCACAAAAAAGGAGCTCCCTCAAGCTCAGCAGCCCAGAAGGAAGGAATCTTCTCTGAATACGTCTCCAACCGGTAGCCCAACATCCGGGATGGAGGGTAGGAGTTGCCTATACCTCGAAGAGGTTACGGAGGACTGCCTGTCCGAAAGCACTGTCCCTGCGGGACTCCCTCTCCAGGCAGTAATGGGCCGCAAAGGTCTGGCTTGAAGACCAAGTAGCGGCCCGGCAGATGTCTGCCAATGGAACAGAGCGGAGGTAAGCCACTGACGTAGCCTTCGCCCGAACACGATGGGCCGTGACTCGACTTTCCAACGAGAGGCTGGCTGCCTCGTAAGCCCAAGCGATACAGTCAGCAATCCAGATGGACAGAGTACGCTTGGAGACAGGGAGCCCCAACTTATTGGGGTCATAAGAGACGAAGAGCTGAACAGCCCTTCTGTGCTCCTGCGTACAGTCAAGGTAGAAGGTTAACGCCCTTCTACAGTCCAGGGTATGCAGGACCATTTCAGCTCGGCTGGAGTGTGGCCTGGGAAAGTAGGTCGGAAGCACCACCTCCTGGTTGATGTGAAAAGAGGAAACCACTTTGGGAAGAAACTTAGGGTGAGTCCGTAGGACTACCCGGTTCTTGTATAACCTAGTGTACGGAGGATCAGACCCCAGGGCCTGCAGCTCACTAACGCGTCTAGCAGAAGTGAGGGCCACCAAGAACAATGTTTTCCAAGAAAGAAAACGAAGAGGACAGGTAGCCATAGGTTCAAAGGGCGGACAGGTAATCCGCTGTAAAACCACATTGAAATCCCAGTCCGGGGCTGGTGGGCGCAAAGGCGGTTTAAGGAGAAGGAGTCCTCTGAAAAAACGAGCCACCAGAGGGTGGCTGGAAAGAGGTCTGCCATCCACCGGCATGTGATGGGCAGAAAGAGCACTGAGGTGGACCTTGACCGAGTTGGACTTAAGTCCAAGATTGGAGAGGGAAAGCAAGTACTGCAAGACCACTGATGCCAAACAGGAGAAGGGATCTTGAGACTGCTGAGCACACCAGACGGAGAACCGACGCCACTTAAGAGCGTAGGACTTCTGGGTGGAGGGCCGCCTGGAGGCCAAGACGACCTCTTCCACATCTGGAGGCAGGCGGAGGGGAGCAAGGACTACCCTTTCAGCAGCCAGGCCATCAGATGAAGGGACCGGAGGTTGGGGTGCAGGAGAGTCCCCTGATCCTGTGACAGGAGGTCGGGCTGAAACCCCAGAGGAAGAGGGGTGTCCACCGCCAGCTGCATTAGAAGTGGGAACCAAGGTTGCCTCGGCCACCGGGGAGCCACTAGGATCATCGAGGCTTTGTCCCTGAGAACTTTGAAGAGTGTCCGAGACACCAGCGGCATGGGAGGAAAGGCATACAAGAGGCCTGTGGACCATGGAATCAGAAAAGCATCTGCCGCTACTCAGAGGATGCGATTGTCGCGAGCAGAATCTGGGAAGTTGCCGGTTCAGAGGACTGGCAAACAGATCCTGGTGGGGAGGCCCCACTTGAGAAAGATCCGCTGAACCACCATCGGATCCAGCCTCCACTCGTGTGGTTGGAGGATCCTGCTGAGCTTGTCGGCCAGGTAATTTTCTTGACCTGGGAGATAGACAGCTTTGAGGAAGATGCCATGGTGGACGGCCCAAGAGCATAGTTTTTGTGCCTCCTGACAGAGAAGGAAGGAGCCTGTTCCGCCTTGTTTGTTCACGTAGAACATTGCAACCTGATTGTCTGTCTGAATCAGCACCGACTGGTGAGAAACCAGGTGAGAGAATGCTTTGAGCGCTAGGCGGATGGCTCTGAGCTCCAGGAAGTTTATCTGCTGAGCAGACTCCCAAGGAGTCCAGGGACCTTGAGTACACGTGCCTTGGCAATGTGCTCCCCAACCCAGGAGAGAAGCATCGGTCGTCAGGACCTGAGAATGCGGAGGGGGCTGAAAAGTCACTCCTAATACTAGGTTTGGCAGATGAAGCCACCATTGTAGAGAAGAGACCAGCTGGTCGGAGATCTGTACGGAGTCCGCCAGGCTCCCAGTGGCCTGATGCCATTGTGTGCGAAGGCACCATTGAGCAGGTCGCATGTTCAGGCGGGCATTGGGGGGTCACATGGACCGTGGAAGCCATATGGCCGAGCAGTCTCAGAAATTGCCTGGCCGAGACCAGGGCATTGCTGTGAAAGTGGCTGGCGAGATCCATGAGCCGCTTGGCCCTGTCCAGAGGGAGGAAGGCCCGCACCTGAAGAGTGTCCAACCTGGCGCCGATGAATTCAAGATTTTGAGAGGGGAGCAAAGTGGACTTTGCGAAGTTTATGACAAATCCCAAGTGCTGGAGTAGAGTCACAGTGCGATGAGTGGCCTGAGTGGCCTCTTGGGAAGACTGGGCTCTGATGAGCCAGTCGTCCAGGTATGGGAACACAAAAAGGCCTTGAAGTCTTAGATAGGCCGCCACCACTGCCAGGTATTTGGTGAACACCCTGGGGGCGGAAGATAGGCCGAAGGGCAGTACTCTGTACTGGTAATGATTTCCTCCCACAACAAACCTGAGATATTGTCTGTGGTCTGGATGAATAAGGATATGAGTATACGCATCCTTTAGATCCAAGGAGCATAGCCAGTCGCCCTGCTGGAGGTAGGGCAGCAGGATTCCAAGGGTAAGCATCTTGAACTTTTCCTTTGCAAGGAACTTGAGGTTTCGCAAGTCCAGGGTGGGTCTGAGGCCTCCTGTTCTTTTTGGTATCAGAAAGTACCTGGAGTAAAAACCTTGACCCCTCAGGTGGTGGGGCACCAGCTCCACAGCCTGTTCCTGAAGGAGACTTGCTAACTCCAGAAGGAGTAAGTCCCTGTGCAGAGGGAGTCTCGGAGGCTCCCCTGGAAAGTAGGAGGGAGGTACCTGGTGAAAGTGAAGATAGCCCTTCCGAACTATGTGAAGTACCCAGGTATCCGTGGTGATGTTGGACCACCTTTGGGCAAAGTGGACCAGCCGGCCTCCTGTGCTGAGAGAAACCAGCTGAGGGGGAGAGGCTATGCTGATGAAGTCAAAAACCCCCACCCTGCTGAGCAGGGGCCGGTGGTGCAGGCTTGGGGGCTTGCTGCCTACGGGACCCATTACCCCGTCCCTTGGCTTGCTTACCCTGTTGGGGAGCTGCTGAGGCCTGATAATGAGGGTAGTGGTGATAGGCAGCCGCCTTTCTCGGGTAAAAGGGCTTTTTCCCCGAGCCCTTCTTCTTCTGAGAAGGGGCAGAGGTCTTCCTTGAGAGACGAGTCCTGGTGAGAGTCTCGGTCTCGATCTGTGCAGCCTTCTCATCCATGGGCTTGCCAAAGAGGTTTTCACCTCTGCAGGGTACATCGACCAACTTGTCCTGCACCCATGGCTCGAGGTCGGATGACTGAAGCCAAGCCTATCGGCGGCTACTCGAGCCGATGCTTCAAAGCCATTAGGCTGCTCGAGAGAAAAACTTTGAGCACTCCTGAGTACCAGTTGACAAGGCTTGGAACCTCTGCAAAGGTTCTTCGGAGAGACCAGCAGAGAACCCGGCTATTTCTTTAGCCAGGTCTCGGAGATACATGCCCATATAGAGCTAGTAGGTCTGGACTCAACAAGCAAGCATAGAGCCCTGGAAACACTTCCTACCGAGGGCATCCAGGCTTCGAGCCTCCCGACCGGGAGGCACCGAGGAGTGCATTTTCTGACTCTTAAGTCTATGCATGGCCGATTCCACCACCATGGAATGGTGCGGTAGTTGTGCCTTTTGGAACCCGGGGCTCTTGCGGACTCGATAAATGGAACCGACCCGCTTGCTTAACACCGGCGACGCCGCCGGGCTCTCCCACATGCGGAAGAGAAGTCGTTCCAGCATCGGAGGAACCGGTACAATAAAGGCCTCCTTTGGGGGAGAGTCATACTGGAGGGCATCGAGCTCTTCGACTCGAGGCTCCTCCTCGGGATCCGCGGGGAAGGCCAAGGCTTTGGCCATATCCCGCACGAAGTCCGAGAACCGGGTATCCTACGGGGGGGGGACCGTCTCCGAGGTTCGGACTCGGGGGAGTCCGATGGGACACACCGAGTCCGAAAAGAACCAGGTGACTCTTCGTCCTCGGATTCCCAGGCTGACTCCTCGGAGGAGGAGTCGAGCGGCTCCGGTCGGGCGGGCATCGATGCTGTTCGCCCCGACGCCGAGGGAGTCGGCGTCGACGACCTTGGTCCCGAACGGGAGGCCGAAGGAGACCGCGACCGAGGATCGACTCGAGCCCTCATGGACTCGAGGATCGGCTCGGTCTCCGGGGTCGACTTGGATGTCGACGTCCCGGTGGTCAGAGCAGAAGCACCGGCGAGGCCAGCGATCAATGCCCGCTGCTGGTCCATGAAGGCAGTCAGACTGCTCTCCAAGGCCGTCAACCTGAGTCGGGCCCGACGTCGGCTCCTTCGGAGGCGAGTCCACGAGGACAACAGTACTCACGTGAGCGGGCGAGTCCATCTCGAGACGAGGATGTTTGGAAGGCCTCTCCATCTCCAAGGACCCGGGACGGGAATCGGGGCTATGCGACCTGGCCCTCGAGGAACCAGGAGCGTCCACCGACCCCGCCCTCGCGGGTTTCTTCTTCCGATGATGTTCCCGGTTAGGAGACCCCCGTTCAGAGGAACTTCGACGATGCTCAGGACCAGAGTCCCGAGACGTCGAAGCCTCTGACGAGGTCCGGGCCCGGCCGGAGTCAGAGAAGATACGTTCCCGCTGATGCTGCCGACTCAACGCTTTTGAGGACATTTTGCCACACGAACCACAGATCATCGGGTCATGATCGGGTCCGAGGCAGTAGTCGTGTGTGTCGGTAAGAGACATGAGCTTCTTACAGCGATCACACTTCTTAAACCCGCTGGCAGCCATCGGGGGAAAAAGGGCCCCTGCGAGGTCAAAAGACAGGGTTGCCAGTGAAAAAGAAAAAAAGGCGCGAAATCTGTCACGAAGGACAAAAAACCGAAAAATAAAGAACGGACTCGCAACCGGCGTCGCGGGTCCGGGCGGGAAAAGAACCGGCATCGAACCGAGAAAAATACAAATAAAATCAACTTTTCTAGCAGGGAATTACAAACGTCTGTAGGGCTCCGCGGGAAAAAGAAGACTGAGCAAGATGGCACCCTTGGGCGGGAAGAGGACCGCGCATGCGCGCTGCAATTCCCAAAGGCTTTCTTTGAAAGCTGGGGAAAATTGCTCCGCGAGGGCTCCGTCGGCGCCGACGTCACCCATATGTGAGGACTGACTTCCTGCTTGGTCCTGGAGAATGCCCATTTCCTTTTCCTCAGCTTCGCAAGATTTATAGAAGCCAGCGGACGAAAGATGCCCCCCATTTCAATGCACAAACCGAACAAATAGCTTTTGCCAGCATACTGAACGCATGCAGCCACCGCTGCAGACAGAAGGGCCTAATGAACCGACACTCACTCTCCCGAGGATCCTTTAGTTCCCCTGAGATGAAGGAAGGGAAGGGATGGTCAGGACTCACCTTCTAGAATTAAGGTGACACGACTAAACTTAAAGGGAACAGCCACACATCCTTGCTCACACCAAAAGTGTTAAGAGGATGCAGATTACACATGCCCTGGACAGAGGTCAGATCCCCAACAGCCCCCACCTCCTCCCAAGGGTCTGCAGCTGACTGAACAACTTTGGACTCTAGGCAGGAACATTTACCACCAAAACCAAACTAATGCTAAAACATCTTGCTTACCAGAGGAATACCAACTAAAGTGCTCTAGTCCTTAGAAAGGCTCTCATTTTTTTTTTCTCTCTCCAATTCCAATATCACTTCAGTGCATCTCAGACTACACTGAGATGTGTCCCATCTGCTGGAAACTTGAGTATACTGGCTTGGTGAGAGGAGCGCAGGCTCCTTGTACTGTGACATCACCAAAAGGCAGCATGCTCAGTCTCCATCTGCTGAAAGAGGAACACAACCCAGGGATCCAGACTGGAGGGACGCTATAGAAGGAAACCGTTACGTATCTACTGGAGACAGAGAAAATACTGGAGATTGCTCCTAGCTGCATTGGGTTTTATGCTAGTGATGAGATCACGGCACTGTGCTTGTTTCTCTCTCCATCTCCATCATCTGCCGTTAGGATGAGATAACTCATTAGATTGGACTGGTCTAACAGGAAGATCTGGAATTACTAGTCTCTCATAGAAGAGGTAGGGAGTTCCAGAGATGTGGACCAGCATAGCTAAGGCATTTCTCCTAGTCAAAGATGGTCAAATTTTATCCAGTGGCGGAAGCTGAAACAGAAGTTGTTGTGACAAGTTTATTGGGTAGGCACAACTCCTTAAATAGCAGTGGTTCTCAAGCTTGGGGTCGGGACCCCAAATGGGGTCATCATCAGTGAAATGGGTCACAGAAACATGGCCATTTCCCCTTCTCTCTGGGCTTTCAGTGTGATCTATGCCAAATAGTGGCAGTCACTGGTCAGCATGTGGCCTGTGAGTCATAGGCCCTTGCCCTCTCCTAGGTAAGCTTCTTGTAAGACTGGAAACTCATGCTGAGTACACACTGCACACTGACACAAGGGACACTGTGCTGACTTCTGCTTTAGGTGAGTGGAGAGAGGGGAGGGAACCTGGAAAACTGCTAGCTTGATTTCTTCTTTATCTGGGGTCACATGACTTTTCAGTTATTAAATTGGGATCATATGGGATAAAAGTTTGAAAAGCACTGCCTTATAGCGATGTGACTACAAAACTATGTGCTCTGTCTCCATCTACTGGCAAGGTGACAAACACGTTCCTCTGGACTAGTCTGGGGGAAGGGGGAGGAGGGAAGAGGGAGCCCATTCTTGCCCTCCTGTCCTCCCAAGGAAGGGACCACAGACAGCTGTGGGATGCCAAAGAAATCCCATAGGATGCCCTCATTCTATTCAGGAGCCGAGAGCTAATGCAGGGCCTGGGTTGAGCAGAGTGTCAGCCCTCACACATCCTCACTCTGTACTTACCTGCAGCTTAAGGGCAAGGCTGATTCTCTGAGTACTAAAATAGGCCAAAAAGGCACAGCACTCTACTGTGTCATCCACAACAGCCGTGCCACCAGCTCAGGAGCCCAACTTCCAATAAGCAGCAGCAGCAGAGTGGATCAGGCCCCACCCCTTTTGCTATGGAGGAAGGCTGTGAAAGGAAGATTAATTAGCATTAAGCAGCACCACCCCCACATACGTTTTGATCATGGCCTTGAGGGCGGACTTCCTCTCCCTCTCAGCAAACTTATCAATGAGGTATCCAGACATGCGGGGCGCCCCACGGTATAGCCGGAAGAAGCGGTGGTAATTTGAGAGCGCCCAAGCATTGCGCAGTGCCAATGCATGGGCCACGCAGGGGTCGGCCTTCAGTTCTTTGGTCAGGTATGCCAACTCAGTAGTGACATCTGTGTGAAAAACAGAGGGATGTGCTGCAGTCAGATAATACTGTTCCATTCAATTTTTTCCAATGAGAAAGACCTTCCCCCTCTTTCTCCTTACCGCCAGAATTCTTAGTGAAGATGTAATAGAGGATTCGATAAGCCGTGAACTCCCCAACGTTGCCTGTAAGATTCTCTGCATATAAAGATTTCAGCTGTGCTTGGCACTGGTTGAACTCCTCATGATCACCCTAACACAAAAAGGACAAAACTCATTGTAGGCATGCAGAACAAGCTATTAGGAGCATGCTACTTTGGTGTCAATCTGACTACTATTACACAATTCAGTCCAGTAAGCTTTAGACCCAGAACTAGGGGAGACTTACCTTCTCCAGAGCTATTCGTGCGTGCGTCTCATACACTTCCACAGTGAATTCCGTGCGAATTCCCTGAACCTGTGCGAGAGAGAGAGAATGGCAGAGTCACTCAGGCCACACTAAGAGCTACAAAGCTTTCCCCAGAGACAATCAGGAGGATGCAGGCACACTGTACTGGTGACATCCATGACAAGCGCCATACCCCTACTGTCTACGGATTACCCCCATTATAGGGAAACTACGCCATGTCACACAGTGTTTGCTTCACTTGCCCGGGCACCATGCTAACTGCTGAACAAAGTATCCACAGATGGAATGCAAATCTGGCACAGCTCTAGTTAAAAGTTACCGTTAGGTCCTGCCGAATAGACTTCATCTGCTCGCAGGCAAAGGCATAATCTTGATGTTCCTTCCAATGACCCTTCACCATAGTGAGCGCCTTCTTAAGCACCTAAGAGAGGACATATGGTTATCAGCTGCTGGGAGCGCACCAGGGCAGCACACCCTTTTCAAGCTACGCACGAGGTTTATTTATGCAAGCCAATGACTCAGTTCACAGGTGTCCTTTATCTTTTTTTTTCTTCACCCTTTGAATGGGTGCCATACTCACTAGCACAGGCCTGACGGTGGATGGGTCGGGAGCACAAGTCAGCCGCAAGTAGTGCTTGGTGATGTCCTGGCAAGTGCCAACAATTTTCAGCTCATTCCAGTCCAAGCTGTCCGAGGCACCAGCCTGCAGATTGTTGATTTGAAGAATGAGGGGTTCCATGCGGAGCTTCCGAGAATGCGCATGCTGGAAGCGTGCCGCCCGTTTCTGCTTCTTCAGCTCTCTCTCGGGATCCTCATAATCCAGTGTTACGTTCTTCCTTCGGCTGCGCTTCCCAGGCCCTTGATCATGCCTGTAATGAGAATTTGTGCGTAATATGGGTAAATTAGACTTACCTGCTAATTGTTGTTCCTTGCGGAACTCTAGTCCAGTCCCGGAACCATAGAGTTGTCAACCTCCTCCAGCAGCTTTGGAGACTGAAATACATCATCGCTTTGCTGGCACCAGTATAAGTAGGCAAGGACCGCCCCTTCTCACCAGTACCTATTGACAAAGCACACTAAGCAGAACATCATAAGGAGAATTAACCAGAATACATTCAACATAACAAGTGGAGTAGTAGCCTAGTGGTTGGGGCAAGGTACTTCAGGCCGGAAGGTCGGGGGTTCAAATCCCACTAGAGGACAGCAACCTTGGGCCGGAAGGACTGGGGTTTCTAGTCCCACAGGTGCTCCTTGTGGTCTTGGGCAAGCCACTTAACCCTCCATAGCCCATGTTCCCTGTAAAATAGTTATCTCCAAGTTATAATACCCTGTTCAATGTAATTTCAGTTTGTTCAATGTAAACCGCACTGATGCAGAATAGCGCGGTATATAAGAGAATATAAATAAATAAATAAATATATATATATATATATATATATGGAACAGAATATGCCATGTTCCATTTCAAGTAAGTAATATTACTTCTCTAAAATTTTATTTATTTTTTTTAAAACAAAGTAATTGCATTCATCGACTGTGTCGGAATAAGGATATCGTCTGACAACACAGAAGCGCCGCACCCTACCCCCTCCTAAGAGGATGGACAGGCAAGAGCGCTACGCAAGAGGGTCCTCCCATGGCTTCATCCCGCGCCCCCCGGAAGCAAAGACAACGCAGAGCACCCGCGGGAGCCGAAACAATCAGGCTGGCAACACTTCAAACCAAGGGAGGGATCCGGGACTGGACTAGAGTTCCGCAAGGAACAACAATTAGCAGGTAAGTCTAATTTACCCTTCCTTAGCGTCCCTCTAGTCCAGTCCCGGAACCATAGAGGATGTAACAGAGCAGTGCACATCAACGGGAGGGACAAGCAAGCCCAGCCTGAAGCACCGCTGAGCCGAAACGCCCATCCGCCGCTGACAAAACATCCAAGCGGTAATGCTTAGCAAAGGAATGCAAGGACGACCAAGTCGCCGCCCTACAGATGTCGCCCACCGGGACCAGACTGAACTCTGCCCAAGACGCCGCCTGCGCCCGAGTGGAATGAGCCCAAAGACCCAGCGGAACCAACTTGCCCTTCAAGATGTAAGCCAATGCGATAGCTTCCTTCAACCAGCGGGAAATAGACGACTTCGGGGGACCGCGTAAGGGAGAAGCGGCAGCGAACGCCACAAAAAGGCGATCTGACCGCCGGAAGGACGCCGTCCGGGCGAGATACTGCTTGAGAACCCTGCGGGCGTCCAACAGGTGCAATCGACCCCCCGATCCGGCCCCATCACGATCGGAGAACACCGGAAGAGAGACCACCTGGTTAACATGAAACGCGGACACCACCTTGGGTAAGAACGCCGGAACGGTACGGAGAACCACCTTGTGGTCGGTAAAAGAGAGATAGGGCTCCCTACAAGACAAGGCCTGTAGCTTCGAGATCCTCCTAGCCGAACAAATCGCCACCAAGAAAACCGTCTTCAACGTGAGGTCTTTTAGCGAAGCAGTGGACAACGGCTCAAACGGGGGAGCCAGCAAGGCTTCCAGAACCAAATTCAAATCCCACGGAGGAACAGCACAGCGCCGTGGTGGCCGCATGAGCAAGACCGCCCTCAAAAACCGCCGGACATCCGCGTGGGCCCTGAGAGACTGACCCTGCACCTTCCCCCGGTAGCAGGAAAGGGCAGCCAGCTGCACACGCAACGAACTAGCCGCCAAACCCTTATCCACACCATCCTGCAAGAAGGAAAGGATCTGCGACACGGAAGCTCCCAACGGATGGACGGTACGCTCTGAACACCAAGCCTCAAAGATGCGCCAGATGCGAATGTACGCCAAGGAAGTTGACCATCTACGTGCCCTCAGCAAGGTCGAAACGACCGCCGGCGAATAACCCTTAGCGGTCATCCGAGCCCTCTCAAGAGCCATGCCGTAAGCGAGAACCGAGCTACTTGAGGCATGCGCAACGGGCCCTGACTCAAGAGATCGGCCCGCTGAGGGAGCCTCCACGGGCGATCCGCTAACAGTCGCACCAAATCCACGTACCACGGCCGCCGGGGCCAATCGGGCACCACCAGCACCATGAGGCCCTGATGACGCTCTATGCGCTGCACCACCCGGCCTATCAGAGCCCAAGGCGGGAAGACAGAGCAACTCCTCCTGTGGCCAGGGCTGTGCTAGTGCGTCGAGCCCTTCCGACATCCGCTCTCGCCGTCTGCTGAAAAAGCGATCCACCTGAGCCGATTGAAAGGTCGCCATGAGATCCATTAGGGGAAGACCCCAGCGCCTTACCAGAAGCGCAAAGACCTCGGGGTGAAGGACCCACTCGCCCGGGTCCACCCTTCGGCGACTCAGAAAATCCGCCTCTACATTCTCTACGCCTGCCACATGCTGTGCCGACAGACAGTGCAGATGCGATTCGGCCCAAGCCAGCAACTGAGCTGCCTCCTGCTCCAGCGCCATGCTGCCGGTGCCGCCCTGCCGATTTATGTAAGCGACTGTGGTCGCATTGTCCGAGAGAACCCGCAGCCTGCCGTGCAAGAGTCCCCCGAAACGCTTGCAGAGCCAGAAACACCGCTCGCATCTCCAACCGATTGATGGACCATTCCTTCTGCACCATTGATCACAGGCCCTGGGCATACGCGTCCCCGCAACACGCCCCCCACCCCAGAAGACTGGCATCCGTGGTCAGCAGCTTCCAGGACAGGGGTTCCAAGGGCATGCCTGCGGCTAGAGTCTCCGGGCGTAACCACCACCGAAGATCCAGGCGGACCGCCCGGGGACAGATCAACCGCCGAGATAACGCATCGCACTGATGAGACCAAACGCCAGAGGAGCGCAGCCTGAAGTTTTTGCATATGCGCTCTGGCCCAAGGCACCATCTCTATCGTCGCTGCCATCGTGCCGAGCAACTGGAGATACTGCCACGCCGTAGGCGCTGGCTGCCGGAGAAAGTGCCGCACCAGCTCCCGCAACGCTCACGCCCGCTGATCCGGCAAGAACACTCTCGCGTGAAGCGTCTCGAAGCGCGCCCCCAGGTATTCCAACGACTGCAAGGGAGTCAACCTGCTCTTCGCAAAGTTGACCACCCAGCCCAGACTCTGTAGCAACCGCACCACCTTTGCGGTGGCCTCCACACTCTCCGCTCGAGACTTTGCCCGAATTAACCAATCGTCTAGATAAGGATGCACGAGCACCCCCTCCTTGCGAAGAGCCACCACTACAACTACCATGACCTTTGTGAACAGGCGGGGCACCGTCGCCAGGCCGAAGGGCAACGCCTGAAACTGAAAATGTCCCATGGGAACCGCAAACCGCAGGTAGCGCTGGTGCTCCCGCCGAACTGGGATATGCAGGTAAGCCTCTGTGAGGTCGAGCGAAGTCAGAAACTCCCCCTGCCTGACGGCTGCTATGACGGATCGAAGGGTCTCCATGCGAAAGTGAGTTACCCGGAGACACCGATTGACCCTTTTTAAATTGAGGATAGGACGAAAGGAGCCCTCCTTTTTTGGCACCACGAAATAGATGGAGTACCGACCGGAACCGCACTGGTCCTCTGGCACCGGAACGATGGCCCTGAGGCGCAACAACCGCTGCAATGTGTCGAAGACGGCCCTCCGCTTGAGCGGAGCACTGCAGGGCGAAAGAACAAAGGAATCTAACACGGGACAATGAAGCTCGAGAGCGTAGCCCTCCCGGATTACCTCCAGAACCCACTGATCTGACGTAAGTTGGACCCAGGCAGGGTAGAATTCCCGCAACCGCCCCCCAGCGGGAACTACACCCACCTGAGCCCGCCTCATCTCATTGGGACTTTTTACTAGAGGCAGAAGGAAAGGTGGAGAAACCTCTTCCGGCTCCTCTAAAGCCACGAAACCCCTGGCTTCTAGTCGGGAACCGTCCACGCTGGGGCAGACCAAAATGAGCCGCCCGAAAACGGCGAAAATCCCGAGGAGCAGCTCGAGACCCAGAGGCAGCCCTGACCAGCTTCGGTTTATCCTCTGGAAGACGACCCCCTTTAGACTCACCGAGATCCTTAACCAGCTTTTCCAAATCCTCAAAACAACTTACCCCGACAGGGAAGTTTACTGAGACGAGCCTTGGAAGAACTATCGGCCACCCAATTGCGCAACCATAAATACCTGCGCACCGCTACAACAGAGGCCATCGACTTAGCTCCACTACGGATGAGATCATAATGGATGTCCGACAAATAGGAAGCCCCAGACTCCAAACGCGCCGCATCCTCTACCTGCGCTGTCCCGACATCCCCCTGTAATCGCTGGGACCAGCGCAAGCAACCTCTCGCAACCCAAGCCCCGCTACGGCGGCTTGCATAGAGAGGGCACAGACAAACACCTGCTTCAACAGCGTATCTAGCTTCCTATCCTGCACATCCTTCAACGCCGCGGCACCCGCAACCGGTATCGTAGTCTTCTTAGTGACGGCTGACACCGCCGCATCAACCTTTGGAGACCAAAAAAGCTCCCTATCCTGATCCGACAATGGATAAAGGCGCGACAAGGCCCGAGAGCCCCGTAGCGCCGATTCGGGCGAGTCCCACTCCTCCTGAATCATCCCTCTAAAGACTCTATGCAGGGGAAAGACCCGCTGGGACTTGCGCACCGCCTGGAGCAGAGGATCCTCCAGAGCATCATCCGACGCCGTCGCCTCCGCAGGCATATTCAACGTTTTGAGAGTCTCGGCAATCAAGGCCGGAAGCTCTTCCCTCCTAAACACCCTGACGAGCCGACTATGTTGCTCCGAGTCAGGTAACTCTCCCTCCTCCAGCTCCTCACCGGAGTTGTTATCCAGGTCCACGTCCTCCACCCCGAGGTTTTCCCCCAGATGAGACGGAGAATCCTCCTCCGCGGACCCTTTGGCTACTTTCGCAGCAGGAGCGCCGTCCTCCGCCTGAAGCAGGGATCCCGGACGTTTCAGCCCCTCCGAAGCACGAGCCGAAGAGACTAAGCCGGGTTGCAGGAGCACAAAAGCTTGTTGCATGAGAGAGAAAAAAATCTGGCGGAATCCCCGGAGCAAGGGCCACCGACGTCTGACCCTGCGAAGCCGAGGACCCCTCCCCCGAGGAAGACTCCGGCCCCTGAAAATCCAGAGTCGGAGGTAAAGCCGGTACCTCCCCCAGCGTAAGCTCCTCACCTGCGACGGCCGGAGAAGGAGCTGAAGCTTCCATAACGTTGGAAGCCAGAGTACAGGACCCACACACACTGGATCCTGACAGCAAACCCCACTTAGCTCCACAAACCACACAGCGTGGCTTCGCAGGCATACTCAGAGGGAAGCACTCCTGCCACCCCCCCTCTGTCCGTGGGTCCGCAGCACAGCCCAGCAAAAAAGGGAGCTTGTGAGGCTGAATCCAGAAACCCCTGTTTAAAAGTGAAGTGTTTTTTGTTTTTTTTTTTTAAAATACTGCACACACTATGATGCTAAGGCACCCCCAAGTCAAACCCAGGTGGTCTGCAGCCAAAATGAGGGTTAGAAAGCCCAGAAAAAGCAAATTAAAAGCAAAAAAGAAAATCGGGATTTTTTCAAAATGGCCGCCGCAGCCGATTCCCGCCGAAAAAACCACGCGACAGGCCACCCCGAGAGGAATAAAAAATCAAACTTAGGCACCCCCCTGTTAAACCCAAAGGGGCCCCCAAAAAGTAGCAAATTAAGCACCTTCTACTCACCACAGCAAGATGGGGTGAAGGAGAGAGGGAGAGATGCAGCAGCCTCGCTGGAGCTCAGCCTGACTGTGGCTTCAGCTCCAACACCAGCAGCAGTCTGTCAGCTGCCCTGCCAACTCCGGGCCACTGCTGTTAGCCTGCAACCTGCTCCTCACCCTTCAAAGCGGGTTCGGGAGCAGGGAGACACAGACATATCCTTGTGCTGACTGAACCCCACAGTGCTCGTTTAAACAATGGGGCAGGTAAAGGAAAGAAGTAAAAGTTAGAGGAAAAGTAAGAGGAGGGAGGGGGGAAAGGGGGGGGGGGGCAGATGGAGCCAGAGGAAGAAATCTCCTGCACCAGCACAGCTCCTGCAATCAAAAAACCCAGAAGGGCAAATCAATAAAAGTAAAGTCAAATTTAAAGTTAAAATGTATTCTATTTAGCTCTGCCTATATTCCTAACTGAGCCCAGAACCAGGCTCAGAATCTCCTTCAGCTGCTTGGAGACTGAAAGTACTGGTGAGAAGGGGCGGTCCTTGCCTACTTATACTGGTGCCAGCAAAGCGATGATGTATTTCAGTCTCCAAAGCTGCTGGAGGAGGTTGACAACTCTATGGTTCCGGGACTGGACTAGAGGGACACTAAGGAACATGTGAAATACAACAATACTCACCGCAAGCTTTCCTCACACAAGGGCCACAATACAGGGGGAATAGGAGGCAAACCAAGGTTTGCCAATAGCTGTAAATGATTTTTAGGCTAGAGTGCAGAGTATCTCATTTCAGGTGTTCTTCATACCTTGAACCCCTCTGCATTCTCCCTCGGCCCATATGTCCGCCTCTGCCCCGGCCTTTCTGGAGGTTTCTGCGTCCCCCTGTCCTAGGCTCACCATCAGAAAAGGAGCTGCTCTCAGAGTCTGAATGGGAATCACTGTGGACAAATGAGAACAATGGTCACACTTCCATGCAAAGTTTCCCAGTGAGGGAGGAGGGTTGCATCCAGTTCCAGAGAAAGTGTGCAGCTATGAAAGAGGAGGCAACTGTGTTAGGCTGTAGTAGAGGCAAAGCTATGATTCAAATCCCAGCAAATTGTGGAGAAAGATCTAAATGGCTTTATCTAGTCTGTCCATGCACACAATCTCGTCATATCGTCTAGACTTCTACGGAGGGGCTCTTTCACACATCCATCTCTCCCCATTCCAGAGCATCCTTTTGATAGAAAGTGCATCCGCCTCCTGTGAAATTTATACCCAGGAGACATCTCTATGTTACCTTCCCTTCTGAGGGAGATATACGTAGATCTTTAAATCTATCCGCAAATGCTTTATAATAAAGGGGTTGATGTATAGAACAGAAAATGACAACTTAACCACCCACTCTTCTTCACTTTCTCCAAACGCAGAAGCAATAAGATGCCAAATTCCTTCCAAGAACCATAACCTGACGATGGCATCCTTCCATACCCCCCCTCCCCCACTGCCCCCTCATTTACCTGCGGCGGTAACGGCGATGGGGTGACCGTGATGACGACCTGGAGCGGGACCGAGAGCCAGTACTGGAGGAAGAACTGGATTCCTTCATGAAGACATTTCTGTTCCCAAACTTAGTGGCAAAGTTGTTGCCATGGCCACGGAGGGAGCCAGAGCCACTGCCACTGTCCCTTTGAGACTGGGTCACGATGATGTTGCCACGGTGTGACAAGCTGGCTCCGCGCTGGGACGGCAGAGAAGATGCTGCTTCCCACCTCTTCTTCTTGGGACTTTCCTTCATGCTATCCTTCCCAACCCTGGCAAGACAAGGCCACATGTTTCAGAGCTGCTTTACCTAAAAGCTCTCCCACAATCCTTTTCCTGCTATTACCACCAGGTGCAAAGACTACACCACTACAAGCATGCTCTACTACAGTGAATCATCTGCTGTACTAAACAGCAGCTAGTAAGGGGATTTCTTTTGCCTGCAAATAAATTCTTACCCGGGGAGTGGCTCTCTGCTCCAGTCAATAGTATAAGCTGTCCCATCCTGTAAGCGGGCCTGCAGCACCTCTTTCAATAGTTTCTCTGTTCTATCCTTGTCCTCCTCGGACTCGCAGGCTGTGAAACACCGCTGCACATACTCTTTCATGGCCTGAGGCCAGTCTTCTGGCTTCCCTGACGAACCGCTGGAAGAGAGCGAACATCAAAAAAGTTTCAATCCCTTATATAGTTATTTAAAATGTTTAGTGCTGCCCAACGGCTGCCAGATTGCCATCGTAGACCTAAGCAGTGAAAGAGCAGCCGCGTCCTTATCACACCCCAGGCACAGACTTTATTCAGGCCTCTCTCTTCTGCCTGGCTCTGGATCAATATTACCAACCCTCAAAACCTATCTGCGCTGAAGAATAAAACCTCAATGCAGATATTCTGCTAACAAGCTACTCTCCAAACGGCCTTGTGATAACACTGCTACGAGGCAATCTGACAGTATTTCTCCATTTAAATTTCCGCAATCATGGGACACGCATTTAGAAGCTTTTAGAGGTTATTTCTCATTGAAATCAGCAAATCTGCTCCAGACAACCTAGCTACTCACCTGTAACAGCTGTTCTCCAGGTACAGCAGGAATTAGTCCTCGCTTATGGGTGACATCGACACCGACGGAGCCCATGCGGAGCAATTCCCCAGCTTTCAAAGAAAGCCTTCGGGATTGCTGCCACACATGCGTGGTCCTCTTCCCGCCCAAGGGTGCCATCTTGCTCAGTCAGGTCCCTTAGCTCGAGCCTTACCAAGTAGATGGCAAGGGAAGGACAAAAATCCAGTAAATCAGGGGAGGAGGGAGGGTAGTGAAGACTGATTCCTGCTGTCCCTGGAGAACACCTGTTACAGGTGAGTAACTATGCTTTCTCCAGGAACAAGCAGGAAGTCACTCCTCACTTATGGGATTCCACAGCTACAGGCTACCGAACCTGTAACCAAAAAACGCCTCCGCGAGGTTGAGAGCAGAAGCCGATGCCCAAAGGAGCCAGAGTCCTCGGGTGGAAGCCCTCGGTAGCTGTGAAGAAGGGTCGGAGGGTAGGAGTTGCTTATACCACGAACAGATTACAGGAGTACAGCCTGGCCGAAGGCGCTGTCCCAGCAGGACTCCCTCTCCAGGCAGTAGTGAACAGCAAAGGTATTCTTGGAAGACGAGGTCGCACCCTGGCAGATGCCCATCAGGGGCACGGAGTGCAGCGAGGCCGCTTTGGCCCAAACCCTGTGCACGGTGACTCGATGATCTAACGGGGCAACCGCCTTCGTATAAGCGAAAGCGATGCAGTCCGCCACCCAACCCCGAGAGGGTGCGTTTGGTAACTGCCTGTCCCGGTTGATTGGGATTGTAGGTCACAAAGAGCCAGCCAGACTTGCGATGAGTTTGGGCGCGCTGCAAATAGAAGGCGAGAGCCCTTCTGCAGTTGAGGGTGTGAAGAGCTGCCGACGTCTGGTCAGCGTGGGGTCTCGGGAAGAAAGTCGGCAGGACTATCTCCTGGTTAAGATGGAAATCGGAGACAGCTTTAGGCAGGAATTTGGGGTGGGTGCAGAGGATCACCCTTTTCCGATAGCCCTTACACCAGGTTCTATCAGCCATAACAGCCAGGAGCTCACTGACTCGGTGGGCCGAGGTCAGCGCCACTAGGAAGGTCACCTTCCAGGACAGGTGCCGGAGCGAGCATGCTGCCATTGGCTCAAAGGGTGGACAGGTGAGCTGCATGAGCACCGCATTCAGGTCCCATTCCACCAGGGGAGGTCGGATGGGCGGCTTGGAAAGTAAAAGACCCCGCCCGCATAAAGCAGGAGACTAACTGCTGTCCCGAGAGGGGCTTTCACTCGATAGGGAGGTGGTTTGCCGAGATGGCGCTCAGGTGTACTCCGAGTTAGACTTCAGACCTTCCTTCGAGAGACGGAGGAGGTACTGAAGGATCCATTGAATAGGACATGAGAACGGGTCGATCTGGAGCCCCGAGCACCAGACCGTGTCGCCACTTGAAGGCATAGGCCTGTCTAGTGGAGTCCTTCCTCGAGGCGAGGACCACCTCCCCCGGAAGAGCCAGAGCAGCTGGGGAAACCCATTCAGCTGCCAGGATGTGAGAGATAGAGAGGCTAGGTTTATGTTTATTATTACATTTGATATACCGCTCAGGCCAAGAAGCATCAGAGCGGTTTACAATCCTACATTTATGTTACGGAAAATAAGAAGAGAACGCCATTAATAAGATAGGACAGAGTAGGAAAAGCAGATAGACAAAGAGATAGCAAAGATAGGAGAAAACAGAACAGACTACCTTCACAAACTACAGGCATGACAAAGACTCACAATTTCTGTATGATTTTTAATTAATCGCCACGGACCCCGCCTAAGGGCCATGCAAAGGGCCCTCTGGTGAGGCCCTCAGGCGCGCCTCCAGAGCGGCGGTTTAAATGCCAGTGAGCAGGGCAGTTGCTAGAGGAACTGGAGGCTCCATCGACAGTCTGAGCAGAAGCAGGAACCAAGGCTGCCGAGACCATGAGGGGGCTACGAGGGATCAGCGATGCCCAATCCCGCCGAGTCTTGAAAAGGGTTCTTGCAATGAGAGGGAATGCATAGAGCAGCAATGTTCCCTCTAATTTTCTGTAGGCTGTGTGCACGCATAAAATATCAGCTGTGCAGCTTTTGAAGGAAGATTAAATTTTTGTGCGCCACATGACACTCGGAGTTATATACTTTAAAATTTGACTACACGACAGAATACGGTATGTACACCACATTGATTGCACTAGAAAATATTGTAGAACTTGTGAAAACCATAAATACACAACAGCTTTTCAATTTTAAGAAAGTCTGTGTTGTTTTCTATCAGAATCAGAACCGTAATTTTTGTGCGCTCTGTTGTAAAATATGTGCGCTCACTCGGTGAGGTGTGTGCGCGTGCACACACGCGCACAGCTTAGAGGGAACAGTGTAGAGCAGGCTGGATGACCAGTCCAGAAGGAATGCATCCGGACTCTCCCTGCTTGGGTGTGGTACCGGGCCGCAAAAGCAGGGAAGCTGTGTGTTCTGGGGACTGGCAAAAAGGTCTATCGCCGGCGTCCCCCAGAGAAGAAACAGCCAGCCCGCCACCCCTGGATCCAGCCGCCATTTGAGGGGGGGCACGAAGGATCCTGCTGAGCCTGTCTGCCAGGACATTCTCCAGACCCGAAAGATGACTATTACATCTACATCAAATGTGTCATCTAATCATCCAGCATACAAACATTTAATAATTTCACATTGTAAATAGTTATTGATGTTAATTGTTTCTATCAGTTATATAAGCTGGGCATCAACTTGCCAATTGTTTCTACTGTCCTATGTATATTAAATTGTTCTAAAAATGTTCATTGTAAAAAATAACAGTTCCATTATTTTCATTATGTTACCTGTAAACCGCATCTGATCTCTAGAAGAAGCGGTATAAAAGAATGTACAAATAAATAAGGTAGGTTGCCTTGAGGGACATCTTCCGTCGGATGGCAAAGGAGCAGAGTAGGACCACTTCCCAACAGAGGGAGCGGTATCTAGTGCCTCCCTCTTTGACGACGTAGAATATTGCCACGCAGTTGTCATCTACATGAGTACCGACTTCCCCTTGAAATGGCCCTTGAAGGCCTTCAGGGTCCACCGACTCACCCGAAGTTCGAGCAAGTTTATCTGCTACCGAGACGCCTCGGGTGACCACTGACCCTGCATGTACAGAGGCCCGCGATGGGCTCCCTACCCTAACATGGAAGCATCTGTAGTCAACACTGCATCGTGCTGTGGGGCCTGGAAGGGCAACCCCCAGAGGCGGCTGCAGGGGTTCTGCCACCAGCTTAGAGACAAGCGAAGGTAGGTAAGAACCTTGACGGGGTCCCTGAGGTGGCCGATGGACAGGCTTCATTGTACGCTGAGGCACCACTGAGCTGTCCACATGTGCAACCGGCATGGGGGACAACATGAACAGTAGAGGCCATGTGGCCCAGGAGGCGCAGCATCGTCCAAGCTTTGACCCGAGGAGTGTTTTGGACCCGAGTCACCAGGGCTTGGAGGCTGTTGGCACGATCCACTGGTAAGAATGCGGTCGCTCGCTGAGTATCAAGGCTTGCCCTGATAAGTGCCTGCACTGGCTCAAGGTGAGACTTGGGGTGGTTGACCAAGAACCCCAAGCCTTTCAACAGAAGGATCGTGAGCGATGTTGCTCACCGGGTTTCCTCGACCGAGGATCCTGTGACGAGCCAGTCGAGGTAGGGAAAGACCAGCACGCCCTAGCACCTGAGACAGGTGGCCACCACAGAGAGGCATTTCATGAAGACTCGTGGGGCAGACGGCAAGGCTGAAGGGGAGCACCCTGTACTGGAAGTGCTCTCCCTGCACCCTGAAGCGCAGGTACTGCCTGTGCTGGGGGTGGATTATGATGTAGATTCAAGGAGCATAGCCAGTCGCCCTGCTGGAGGAAGGGCAGCAGAACACCAAGGGATAACATCTTGAACTTCTCCCACACCAAGAACTTGTTCAACTTTCGGAGGTAGAGGATAGGCTGCAGACCCCCCCCCCCCCCGTCTTCTTTGGGACGAGGAAGTATCAGGAATAAAAGCCCCAACCTCCAAGGTGCAGAGGGACCTTCTCGACTGCCCGTTGGGTGAGGAGAGAGAATATTTCCTGCTGCAGTAAAATCTGGTGCGCGGGGAGTCGAGGAGGCTCTGCCAGGGAGAAGGAAGGTGGAAGCCTATCGAAGCGAAAGCGACAGCCATCTCAGATGACCTGGAGAACCCTGGTGTCCAAGGTGAAGGAAGCCCACAAAGGGGTGAAAGATGACAGGCGTCCCCCCATTGGCTGCTGCGTCACCGGAGGGTGAGGGGCTATGCCAATGGCGTCAAAACCCCTGTGCTGGTTGTGGTGGAGCCAGAGTTTGTGCTTTTGGCCCTTTTGGCTTGCGATACCCTTGGCCAGACTTGCTCTGCGCTGGTGTGGTCGGCATGAGGGTAGCCAGGTACGGTGGGTAGCTGCAGTACTGAAGACCCTTCCTCAGAAAGAAAGGCTTCTTGGCCTGTTGCTTTTTCCGGGGCAGAGTGGAGGTCTTACCAGAGACAGATTCTGGTAACAAACTTGTCTCCAACTCTGTGGCATCCTCCATAGGCTTGCCAAAGAGCTGTTCGGCTAGGCAGGGGACGTCAAGGAGCTTCTCCTGCACCCACTGCTCCAAATCTGACGATCAGAGCCATGCTTGACGGCGGGCCCCGATGCCCACGGCCACCACCTGAGCAGAGGGCTCGAATCCATCGTAGGCAGCTCGGGAAAGATATTTTGAGCAGTCTGCGATGGAATTCAGATGCTGAACCTATTGAGGGGTCTTGCCCTCGAGGCCTGCGGAGAAACCTCCCAGCTCCTTGGCTAAGTCGCACAAGAACATGCCCATGTATAATTGGTATGCTTGGGTGCGACAAGATAGCATGGAGCCTTGGTAGGCCTTGCAGCCCAGGGCATCAAGGGCCCTCGACTCTCGGGACTGACGAGTGTGATTTCAGGCTCTTTTTCCTCATGGCAGTCTCCACCACCATAGAGGTGTGGGGCAGTTGGGTCTTTCTAAACCCCGGGCCACACTGTACCTTGTACATTGTATCAAGATGCTTGCTCACGATGGGGACAGAGGCGGGTGCCTCCCACATGCGGAGCGACAGCTGAGACAGAATGGGAGGGACCGTAACAGCGAGAGATTATTTGGCGGAGAATATTTAGTTCTTCAGCACGAGGGTCCTCCTCGGCCTGAGTGGCCAGGTTAAGAGCCCGTGCCATATCCTGGATGAACACTAGGAAAGTGTCGTCCTCAGGTGGCAAGCGCCACTGGAACGCGGGAGGGGAGGGGTCTCACGGAAGGTCCCGATGAGTATGGGTTTCTGGGGAGGTGTCCCCAACGGACTCCCAATCCGAGAACTCGGTTGAGGTGTCCGAACCGGGCAGATCGCCCTGTGCGGCGGCCGGGGCCCGTTTAGAGCTAGAGGCCCTGGAAGATCTCGCCTCTGAGGAATGGGAGAGTGAGCGAGATCGATATCAAAGTACCCTCACGAGGCCCACGGCTCTCGGGGGTTTCCTGGACAGATTTTGGTGTCCCACGCAAGGGACCCATGGTCTCTGGGCGCGAGTCAGCGAAGCAGGCTGTGAGTGCCTGCTGGGAAGCCATGAATGCAGAAACGCTGCGTTCTAGCGCCAGCATGTGGGACTCCCACGTGGGCGTGGGGTCCTGCGACCCCAACGTCACTGGGTTAGGCGTCAAGGAGGTACTCACTGGCACGGCCCTCAGGAGAGAGAGAGCCTTTGCCGGAGGCCTCCATATCTGTGCAGAATATCTTGTGGGGCTGCTCCTTGTCCGACTCTCAGGAACACTGAAGGGCTAAGCAACCGTGCGTAGGAGCGCTCGCGCTTGTCGGGGGCCCCCGACAGCAACTTTGAAGCCGCCTTCTTATGCCGCACCACCTCAGGGGATCCCTGATCGGAGTGCCGCCGAGAGCATGGGGCAGAAGGGGGCCCCACTTGGGATTCCAAGGCGGCCTTTTGAAAAATGTCTTCGGACTTCTGCTTACAACTGAGCAGGGACTTGGAGGATATTTTCTTACAGAGCGAACAGAGCTCCAGATGATGATCGGCTCCAAGGCACCGCAGACAACAGTCTTGAGTGTCCATAAACGACATGTTCATAGAACATCTATCGCATTTTTTGAAGCCGGTGGCCATAAGGGTAAAAATGGCCCCCGCGAGGTCGAAGACCCAAGTGGCCAACTGTTAGGAAAAGAAAAGGGCACGAAGCCATCTGACAAAAAAGGTGAAGGAAATACTATCCCTGAACAGCTCTAAGAAGGTAGAGCAGGGGAAGGACAGGTAGCGGACCGGTGCAACCGGAAAATAGAAGGCCAATAGGCCAAAAATGAAAGACCTTTTCCAAGGGACGAGGACGTGCATTCAAAGGGCTCCGTGGAAAAAGGGAGACTGAGGAAGATGGCACCCTTGGGTGGGAAGAGGACTATGCATGCGTGGCAGCAATCCCAAAGGCTTTCTTTGAAAGCTGGGGGAATTGCTCCACGCTGGCTCTGTCAGTGTTGACATCACCCATAAACGAGAACTGACTTCCTGCTTATTCCTGGAGAATATTGTGAAATTAGGCCTTACCCTTACCTGATAATTAGCTTTCCTTGAGTACCTCCAGTCCAGTTCCGATCTGTGGGTTGTCACACCTCACCAGCAGCTTGGAAACAGAGCATGTCAAACTTGATAACATCAGCATACATAGGCAGCTGGCACTACCCAACAGCCCCAGTATTCTATTCGCAAAGCAGACTCACGGGAGCAACAATTAAGAAAACAATGAAATACCAAGAACTGAAAAAACCTGCTTTCCTCAAACAAGTAGTCAAACCCACCCCCTAAACTGAGAATCCAACTTCACCAACACACTTATACATACAAACCTGAGTGAGAGCCAAGGTCACTTCATCTTCTCCAGGTGCGGTTCAACGAATATGTTTAACTGCAGTTCTTCCAATCCTTTTTTTTTTTGCACCCTTGGAAACAGAAGTAGTGGACGCCCCCGAAAGGAGCACCTATTCACCAATGGCTGTTACATTCAAATCCACCAGACCTCTAACACGGAGATGGACTTCAGGCCCGGTGTCACCATCGCAAATGACAAGCACAGGGAGGGTCCGGGACAGAACTGGAGGTACACAAAGAAAGTCAATTAGCAGGTAAGGCCTAATTTCACCTTCCTTTTTGTCCCTCCAGTTCAGTCCCGACCTGTGGGATGTACTATAGCAGTACTAACCTCGTGAGGGACCTGTGAGCCCAGCCTGTAGCACCACTGAACCGAACTTCACATCCCCCACCGCCTGCACATCCAGGCGATGCTGCTTCACAAAAGTATGCAGGATGACCACGTCGCTGTCCTGCAGAGGTCCACCAGCAGAATCAGAATAGACTCTGCCCAGGATGCAGCCCGAGCCCAGGTCGAATAAGCCCTCAGCTCCCTGGGCAACTCCTTCTGCACAACTGGTAAGCAGAGGAGATTGCTTCCTTCACCGAGAAATGGAGGCTTTGGAAACTGCCTCCCCTTTACGATGTCCTCCTTTGGACTTCCGAAACTGTCCATCCTCTTCAAACACCACCGGTGCACATCCAGGATATGCAGAAGAGTGTCATGTCCTGCCCCTCCTGCCCCCCAAGAACACCGGCAGAGTTGCCGGTTGATTGAGATGAAAGCACCTTGGGTAGGAAAAGAAGGCACTGGCCGCAGCACCACCATCTCCTTGGACATTGAAAGAAAAGGCTTGCAATATGACAGTGCCTGAAACTCCGAAGTTTGCTTGGCTGAATTGCCACCAAAAGGACATTTTTAACATCACATCCTTCAAAGTGCAAGCACTCAATGGCTCAAAGGTGCCTCCGTCAATACAGATAATACTAGATTAAAGTCCCAATGAGGGGGAACCTGTCTCACTGCTCAAAGAAATCAGACAGCATCCAGATGGGCCACCAGGGACATGCCCTGAACCATCTCCTGGTAGCAAGTTACAGCTGCTACTTGCACGCAAAGTGAACCGCCAGCCAGGCCCTTCTCCAATCCTGCCTGCAGAAAGGCGAGAATATCTGGCATGGATGCTGACAGGGGCTGACACAGTCTACACACCAGCCCTCGAAAATGCACCACACCCGAAGGTAGGAAAGGGATGTGGAGCATCTCCAGGCCTTCAACAAGGTTGAGATGACCAAGGTAAAGTAGCCCTGTTTCCTTAAACAAGCCCTTTCAAGAGCCAGGCCGTGAGCAGGAATTGAGCCACCCGAGGTATCAGAAACAGCCCCTGTGACAGTAGATTGGCTCAAGCTGGCAGGTGCCACAGCCGATCCACCTGACCAGATCAGCAAACCACAGTCTCTGCAGCCAATCGGGAGCAATCAGGATGACTAGCCCCCAATAAGCCTCGATCCACTGCATGACAAGCCTTATAAGCGCTCATGGGGGGAAACACGTGCAGGCCACTGTTCATAGGCCACCGCTGCACCAACACATCCAGTCCTTCAGACATTCGTTCTCACCTCCAGCTGTAGAACCAGGCCGCCTTTACTGACGTGAAGTCACCATAAGATCCATGATCGACAGCCCCCAACCGTCTCAACTACTGTGCAAAGAACTGCCTTGCTGAGGGTCCACTCCCCTGGATTGAGATGAAAACGACAGACAGTTGCCTGTCACATTCTCCGTTCCGGCTACGTGAGCCACCGAGAGTGCTTGAAGGTCTTCCTCTGCCCATTCAACAATGGTCCTCTCTCGCTTTCCAGCTGCACGCTGCTTGTGCTGCACTGACAACTGATGTAAGCCACCATGGTGACATTGTCCGAGAACACTGAATGTTTTTCCCTGCAGCAGGGACTGAAACCTCTGCAGCGCCAAGAATATCACTCATCTTGTAGCGGCAATTACTGATAGAATATAATAGTAGGCTGCCTTTTTATAAGGCCTTGATTTAATAGAAAAACACCACACATTTATGGTCTCTGTGAAAGTCAGCACCAGATGTTGCAAAAGAATGGCGCAAGGTCCCTTCCTCACTCACTCTTTCCCACTTCCGCTCTACGCACTCCTACTATAGAACCCGTGCACAAGGCCAAGCAGGCTTACTATTCCACTGCGATCTCCTCTGCACCAAACCAGACGCGTCATCTCTATTCTGTCCTCCGTTTCCTCACTTCCCTCCAGTCTCATACCTCTCCTTCCCCCCCTGTTCCTTCACCTTCCTCCTCTCAATTGGCAACCTACTTTAGCACCAAAATAACTGACCTTCGACAATCTCTCCCCCATTGCCCTCCTCCTATTCCCAGTCTCCCTCCCTGTTCTCCTCCCCCTCTTTCCCAACTGTCTCATGCTTGGCATTCTTTTCATCCACTCACCTCCTCTGAGCTCCTTGCAGTTATATCCTCCTCTAAGAAAACCTCTTGTGCTCTTGATCCCATCCCGTCTTCCTGGCTACTCATTCCCTCCTTGGCCCTTCTTCCCCCAGCTCTCACATTGATCAACACTAGTCTTTCCTCTGGTGTTTTCCCCCAGCCATGGAAGCACACCCTGGTTCGACCTACCTTGAAAAAGCCCTCACTTGACCCGTTAGTCCCTGCACATTATCACCCCATCTCTAATCTTCCTTTTCTGTCGAAAATCCTCAAGAAAGTTGTTTTTTCCCAGCTGTCATCCTATCTTGACTCCACCCACTTTCTTCACCCCCATCAATCTGGCTTCCGACCCGGTCACAGTGTTGAAACCGTTCTCTTGGGCTTTCTGAATGAAATCCACACTGCTCACGATCGGGGTGACCTCTCGGTGGCAGTCTCTCTTGATCTATCAGCCGCTTTCGATCTTGTCGATCACTCCCTTCTCCTAGCCCGTCTCCGTGAAGCCGGTCTTTGCAGCACAGTCCTTCACTGGTTTCATTCCTTCCTTCATTCTCGGTCCTTCTCTGTCCGCTCTTCCCATGCCTCCTCTTCTTCTACCTCCGAACCTACTCCTCTTCTCTGTGGGGTCCCCCAAGGCTCGGTCCTAGCACCTCTGCTTTTCAACATCTTCCTCACACCTCTTGCCCTCCTCCTAGTCCAACAGCACGGGATATCTGCCTTTTATTATGCCGATGATTTACTCCTCCTCTACCACACCTCCCCCCTTGCACCTGACCTCTCTCCTCTTAACACTTGTCTTGCTGCAGTCGCCAACTGTCTCACTACTCACTGTTTACACCTCAACCTTACCAAAACCCTTGCCATCTGGTTCACCCGTGATGCCTCCCCGCCCACACTCTCCCCCTCTTTCTCTGGATCCCCAGTTCCCATAGTCTCCTCCTTTCGCTACCTTGGCGTCATCTTTGATCCTGCCTTGACTTTTCCCGACCACATTGCACATATCTCACAACTTTCCTTCTTTCATCTCCGCCAAATCCGGGCCATCAGGCCCTTTCTCTCTACGTCAGCCCTTACCACTTTCCTCCTCTCACTTGTTATGTCCCGTCTTGACTTTTGCAATTCAGTTCTAGCCGGTCTTCCTAACGTCCACCTCCGTCGTCTCCAACTTATACAAAATACCGTGGCCCGACTTCTCTCATTCCTCCATCCGTGATCACGTCACACCTCTTCTCATCCACCTCCACTGGTTACCCATCAAATTCCGTATTCACTATAAAATTCTGGTACTCCTCCACCGGGTCCTTCACACTCACACCCCCCAGTATTTGTCCAATCTTGTACACATGCATGCCCCCACTCGCTCTCTCCGATCTTTCCACCTTAACCGCCTCCATCTTCCCTCACCCTCCTCTGCTCGTCTTCAGTCCACCCGCTCATCCGCGTTCTTCTTCCTGGCCCCCGCCCTGTGGAATTCCTTGCCTTCCTCCATCCGACTTGAATCCGAACACCCTACTTTTAAGAAAAACCTCAAGCCTCACCTCTTTGCCCGTGCCTCCTACCAGATCCCTCTGTGTGACCTTACTCCTTTCTTTCCTCCCCTCCTCTCCCCATCTCTGTCCTGTTGTATGCCTCTGTTCTCTTGCTTTCCTATCCCATATTGTAACTTCCTTTCTCTTCACAACCTTTTCCAGTTTTACTATGTAAACCGCTGTGATGTATTTTCCTCAGCGGTATATCAAATTCAATAAACAAACAGAAAAAAAATGATAGGGTGTGAAGAAATATTTGAGTAACTGCTTGTGTGGGCAAACTAAGCTCATGGGACCAGGGACCAGAGAAGTGAAATAACCGAAAAACCACATGCGTGCAATGGAAAACTGATGAAAGTACTAAATATCAGGGAACTGGCCAGCCATATAGAAGTATGTGATTGTGACAGCCCTGGGTACTGCAGCACAGAACTCAGTAGCTGTGAGTCACCCTGATGTGCCAAGACAAATAAAGAATGTGGATATGCAAACAGAAAAGTGATGACGCTCACAGAAACTAAGTCAGAGCAACAGGTTTAGGGAAGTAAGGTGGAATTTGTAGCCTGCATGTACAGGAGGAAAGCTAAAGGTATATATGGAGAGCAAGAATAATAGTTGGAGAGAGAAGCCTTCCGGAGGTGCCTAGTGCCCGAAGGATCAGCTTCTCTCTCTTGCCTCTGTAATATCCATCGGTGTTATAATAAACTTCATCTATTTGGTCCTGCACCGACTTTTTGATTCTGGTTATTTGGGGCAGCCACTATGATTAGGATATGGTAACTGTTTGTGGGATACAGGGCCCCACAATCTCCAGGCACTCCTCTGGAGACCAGTGGGCCTTGCATGATCCGGGTCTCACAGCGAGCCCCTCCAGCTTGAGAGACTGGCACCTGTCATCAACAGAACCCACCGTGGGGACTCCAGGGGCATTCCGGACAGAATCTTCTCCAGCAGCAGCCACCAACTGAGAGCTGCCAGGCGGCCCCCAGACAAGGCAGCTGCATCAGAGGGTGGCACTAAGCTGACCACCTCCGCAACAGTGCTCTCTGCAAAGCCCTCATGTGCCCAGGGCATTAATTCTATAGACACCACCATGGAGCCTAAAACCTGAAGATTACCACGCTGTTGTGATCTTCATCCAGAGAAAGTGTAGTTACTCACCTGTAACAGGTGTTCCCAGGGGACAGCAGGAATCAGTCCTCACATATGGGTGACATTGGCACTGATAGAGTCCTCATGGAAACAACTCTCCAGCTTTCAAAGAAAGCCTTTGGGAGATGTTATCACACATGTGTGGTCCCCTTCCCGACCAAGGATGCTGTCTTGCTCAGTCAGTCAGATGACATAGCTAAAAGACAGCAGAAATAATTAAAAGAAGGTAAAGGAGCAACTCCAAGGGGAGGAGGGAGGGTTGTGAGGACAGATTCCTGCTGTCCTGGAGAACACCCGTTACAGGTGAGTAACTACGCTTTCTCTAGGAACAAGCAGTTAGTCAGTCCTCACATATGGGACTCCCCAGTTACAGGCTAACAAAAGCACATAGTGAAAAAACATGGTTGCCCTCAAGGGGAGCAGTGAGCAGCAACAATTAAGTCCGTAGCTACAGACAACAGTAGGACCGGACCCCTGTCTCCGATGGAAACCAGCACTCCGGTAGCCTGAACACAGAAGGGTCAGAGGATCGGAGTTGCCTAAACCCCAAAAAGATTCCGGAGCACGGCCTGGCCAAAGGCACTATTCCTTCAGGACTTCCTTTGCAGGCAGTAATGGGCTGCGACGGTATGGACTGAAGACCAGGTGGCAGCCCGTCAGATGGGATGGAGCGCAGGTTTGCCACAGAGGACGCCATGGTTCCGACACCGTGTGCTGTGACTCGACCTTCCAGCAGGAGCCCTGCCTACTCAAAGGCAAGGGCGATACAGTCTGCCACCCAGATGGACATTGTACGTTTGGTCACTGCCTCCCCCAGTCTACTGGGGTCATACGAGACAAAAAGCTCAGCAGCTTTGCGGTGGCCCCGAGTACGCTGGATGTAGAAGGACAAGGCCCTCTTACAGTCCAGGGTGAGGAGGACTGTCTCCCCCCTACTGGAGTGAGGTCTTGGAAGAAGGTGGGGAAGTACCACCCTCCTGATTGAGGTGGAAGGATGAAACTATCTTCGGAAGGAATTCAGGGTGTGTGCAGAACACCACCCTGTTCTTGTACAACTTGGTATAGGACGCCTCTGCCACTAAGGCCTGAAACGTGATAAGCCTGTGAGGTGAGCGCAACCAGGAATGCCACCTTCCATGAGAGGTATCACAGGTGGCAGGTAGCCAGAGGCTCAAAGGGCGGGTGAGTGAGCTGCCCCAATACCACATTAAGGTCCCCCTCAGTCACCAGAGGGCAAACCGGGGGCTTTGATAAGAGCATACACCTTAGAAAGAGGGTTACCAACAGCTGGTCCAATTTAAGCCCAGATTGCGAGAGGTGGAGAAGATACTGAAGCACCAGTCCCATCGGGCAGGAGAACGGGTTGGTCCCGTGCTCTGCACACCAAATTGAAAACCAATGCCATTTCAAGGTGTACGCTTTCCTAGTGGAAGCTTTACGAGAGACCAGCAGGATCGCCTCCACCTCATCCGGGAGGTTGAAAGGGGCTAGGGTCACCCTTTCAGCAGCCATGCTGTCAGTGTCTGGGACCCCAGGTTGGGGTGCAAAAGAGAACTCCACTCCTGGGACAAGAGCCCTGGGAAGTTCCCCAATGGGATGGGAGTCTCCATCGCTAGCCGGAGGAGTAGCGGGAACTATGGCTGCCTGGGCCATCGAGGGGCTATCAGGATGAGCGAGGCTTTGTCAGAGGGCTCTGAACAATGTTTTGGCAATTAGTGGAGTGGGCGCAAAGGCATACATGAGGCCTCCACTATAGCATGAAAAATGCATCCACCGCCACCCTGGAGGGTTGGGCCTGCCGGGAGCAGAAGCAGGGCAACTGGTAGTTGTCTGGACTGGCAAACAGGTCTATCTCCCCAAAAGCTGAAAGAGCCGCACTCATGCGGGCTTGAGTTCCCTGCTCAGTCTGTCGGCCAGCGAGTTGTTCTGGCTTGGCAGGTACACTGCCTGCAGGAGTATACTCTGCTGGAGTGCGTAGGAGCAGAGGACCAATACCTCTTGGCAGAGGGCACGAGACTCCGTGCTGCCCTGTGTTTACACAGAACATTGCCACCTGGCTGTCCGTCTGTACCAACACTGGCTGGTGCGTAGGTGGTGACAAAAGGCTCGGAGGGCTAAATATATGGCCCGAAGCTCCAGGAGGTTGATCTGCTGGTTGCTCTCGTCCTGCAACCAGCTGCCCTGGGTGCGGAGGTCCTCGCAATGGGCTCCACAGCCGAGCAAGGAGGAGTCTGTGGTGAGGACCCTTAAAGAGCTCAGAGCTTGGAAAAGCATCCCTGCCTCGAGGTTTTGGGGAGTCTGCCACTAGGTCAAAGATTCTGCCAACTGGCGGGTCACTGAGACATTGTCCCGGAGGCATCCCAGGGCCCGAGTCCACTGGTCTTGAAGGCACCACTGTGCAGCCCTCATGTGGAAGCGGGCATCTGGGGTGACGTGGACCGTAGAGGCCATATGCCCAAGTAGGCACAGAAGGAGCTGGGCGGGTACCGAGGAGTGGTGCTGTACATCCAGAGCCAGGGTCCTGAGATGGTCGGCTCGGTTTTAGGAAGGAAGGCCTTTGCCTGGAGGATATCCAGTCTTGCACCTATGAACTCCAGAGATTGTGTTGGGAGGAGGTAGGACTTGGGGTAGTTTCACAAATCCCAAGTATTGCAGAACCTGGATGGTGCATACAGTGGCCTGCTGCACCTCTGAGGCTGTGCCTCCTTTTATGAGCCAGTCGTCCAGAAAGGGGAAGACAAAGACCTCCTGGAGGCCGAGGAAGGTGGCTATGACTGCCAGGCATTTTGTGAAGACCCTTGGGGCAGAGGCCAAGCCAAAAGGCAGCACCCTGTATTGGTAGTGCCCCCCACCATGAACTGCAGGTACTGCCTGTGGTTGGCGTGAATGAGGATGTGGGGGTAAGCATCCTTCAGATCCAAGAAGCATAGCCAATCTCCCTGCTGGAGGTAAGGCAGCAATGTTCCAAGGGAGCGCATCGTGAACTTCTCCCTCACCAGGAACTTGTTCAGGTTGCACAGGTCGAGGATGGGCCTTAGACCTCCAGTCCTTTTTGGCACGAGGCAGTACTTGGAGTAGAACGCCTTGCCCTTGAGATGGTGAGGTACTCGTTCCACCGTGCCTTGTCCTCCAGAAGACCTGCGAGCTCCTTCAGTGGAAGATCCCAGTGAAGGGGAAACCTGATGGGCTCTCCCGGAAAGTAAGGAGGAGGTGTGAGTCAGATGGAGGAGGCAGCCCTCCCTGACCACCCGAAGTACCCAGGAATCTGTGGTGATAGTTATCCACCTTTGGTCATAGTGGATCAGATGTCCCCCCGTGGGCTGCTGACCGCCTTGGGGTGGAGAGGCTATGCCCAAGGAGTCAAACTCTCCCCTGGCTGGACCAGGGCCGATGCCTGGGGCTTGGCAGCCTTCTGCTTAAGAGGGCCATGTCCATGTCCCTTGGCCTGCTGACCCTGTTGGGGAGCCAGGGAGGCCTGGAAAGGTGGGTATTTTCTGTAAACAGCCCCTTTTCTCATGTAGAAGGGCTTTTTACCCAAGCCCTTTCATCGGGAAGGGGCAGCAATCTTTTAGAGAGCCTGGTCCTCATCATGAATTCGGTCTCCAGCTCGGCAGCCTTGTCGGTCATGGATTTGCCAAAGAGGTTTTCTCATTGGCATTGGACATTGACCAAAAATTCTTGGACCCATTGCTCAAGATCGGACGACTGTAGCTAAGCCTGGTACTAGGCACCGATGCCCACCGCTGCTACTTGAGCTGCCGACTTGAAGCAATCATAGGCTGCCTGAGACAAATTTGGAGCACTCAGATGGCCTTGGCCAGGTTCTTGAACTGCTATAGGGATTCCTTGGACAGACCAATCGAGAACCCGGCAATTACCTTCTCTCAGGTAAATACCCATGTACAGCTGGTAGGCCTGGATGCGGCAGATGAGCATCGAGCCATGTTAACACTTTCTGCCGAGGGCATCAAAGGTGCATACTTCCCTGCCGGGAGGCACCGAGGAGTGCATCTGACTCTTCAGTAGAGGCATGGCCGACTCCACCACTATGGAGTTATGCAGCAGCTGTGATTTCTGAAAGCCCGGGCTCTGGCAGACTCAATATATCGAGTCGGGTCACTTGCTCACCACCGGCACCGATGCTGGTCTCCCCCACACACAGAGCATTAGCCGTTCCAGGATAGGAGGAATGGGAACCGTAAGCAATTCCCTTGGAGGGGTCTCGTACAGGAGGATTTCCAGCTCCTCCATCCAAGAGTCGTCCTCCGATTCTGTCAGGAACACTAGGGCCTTGGCATTCCTTGACTTCATCAGAGACATGTCCATGTCTTCCGTGGAGACCGCCGCCGGGGCTCTGAAGTGGGAGAGTCCGAGGGAACGTCACGATGGTAACAGGTGTTGGGCGACTTCTCATCCTCCGTCTTCCACTCGAAGTAGTCCATTGAGTACTCTATGGAAGGCCAGTCCATTGTCCCCAGGGCGGACACCATGCTGTAGCCCTCAAAGGTACCGCAGCTGGCGCGGAGCGCACTGGCTGGGGACGATTGCAACACCGTCAATTGGGACCCGGATTGAGACCTTGGCCAAGGATAGACTCGATGCCGAAGGGTCTCAAGGATCGGCTCAGTCTCCAGGGAAGTCTTCAATGTCGAGGGCCCAGTGGTCAGGGCGGAGGAATCGGTTGTGCTGGACAACAGTGCCCGCTGCTGGTCCCAGTCCATGAAGGCAGACAAAATGCACTCCAAGCCACCAAAGGAATTGGGCCAGACGCCGTGTCCCCTGAAGGGGAATCCTTGACAAGGATGGTCCGAGGTAGAGTCCTTTTGCAGACAACTCCCTCTCCGATCCCTTGGACAAGCGTCTTGGACTGCGGGACCTGGCTCGGGATGCACCCAGCCTGTTGGATCCGTTCAGGGATGCCACCTTTGAGGTCTTGTTCTTCTTGGATTCCCTCTTGGGAGACCCCCTCTGAAGAACCATAACGCTGCTCGGGTTTCGTAGAGCCGCCCCGAGATAGTGTGGCTTCAGGCGAGGCCCTGGCCTTTGAAGGTATTGGGGACTCGGGGAAAAACTTAGCATGGTGCTGCTGGCACCTTTGAGGGCCTTGCTGGACCCAAGACAGCGAAGGCAGCAATCATGTGCATCAGTCAAAGATAATTTCAGCACACTGATCACACTTTTTAAAGCCACTGGTAGCCGGGGGGGGGGGGGGGGGGGAGGGAAGTAACCCAGCGAGGTCGAAGACCCGCCATGCTTCCAGTTGGAAAAAAAGAGACACGAAAACGCCAAGGAGGAAAGAACTATAAAAAGGACCCAAACTCACTGACGAGACAGTGAGGTCAGGTGGTGGGAAGAGTACCAGTGCAGTACCAGAAGCAAGTATGAAACTCAGGCAGAAAAATCAACTTTTTTCCGGGGACAAGCCAGACAAACAACTTAGCCACCTCAGGAGGCAGAAGGTGTGCTTTGCTAGCACTTTCTAGTATCCTGACCCAGCGTAAACACTCCCGGGCCACGAATGCACCACATACAGACGCCTGTAAGGACAGAACACAAATATTAAAGGCCTGCTTCAGCAAGGTGTCCAATTTTCTATCCTGCACATCCTTTAGTGCAGTGCTACCTTCCACCAGAACAGTGGTGGTCTTCGTGACTGCTGAGACCGCTGCATCCACACCCTAGGCGAGAGCAGATTCTTCTTGTCTGGATCCAGTAGCAGATAAAGCCGTGTCATCGTGCGAGTTACTTTAAGGCCTGCCTCCGGCATGTGCCACTCATCTTGTATAATCTGCTTGATTACCTGATGCAGGGGAAAGACCAGTTGAGTCTTCCTGATGGCCTGGAACAGGGGATACTCCAGCAGCTCATCCTTCAGTTGCACCCCTGCCACCATATTAAGTGTCTAACGATTGGGAGATGAGAGCTGCCAACTCTTCCCAACGGAAGATGCGCATGAACCAAGACTCCTCACCTTGCGGAATCTTACCTTCCTCCAGCTCCACGGATTCCGCTGCCATGTTCACCCCTGCCTCCTAGTCGTCATCCTCCTCATCCGAGTGGATGAATGCCGTGTTTTCCCAACCATCACTTTCCAGGCACTGGTGGCAGGGGCCCAGGCTCCTCCGCTGCCACCGCATTCGCAAGGCCTCAGGGAAATTCTGCTTCCTAGCTCTCTCCCCCCTCTGCTTCATACAGAACGCATAAGGAGGACAAACTCAGGAGAAAAACTGCCCCGCTTTATCCCTGGGAAGGCTGGGACATCGACATCTGTGAAGAATGGACCCCCTTATCCAAGAGTTCCTGCTAGGCAGGGCATCTTTCATCCCCCACCCATGGAGGGAATCCACCCCCCCCCCCCCTAAGAGCCGACTTCTGGGACCTTACTTCCTGCAGGCTCTCTTCTGCAGACACGGTCACTTCCTTGCAGCCACGGCAAAACTCTGCTGCAGCAACCAAGCCACTTCACGATCCACACACCAGGCATGCAGTATTGTTGGGCATAGTGAATCAAGAAGCAGGTAGTCCCCTTGCTCTGAGGAAAAATATATCCTGCCCCTTTCTAGGCAAGCTGCCTGTGTGCTTTTCCCTTTTTTCCATCCTTCCCCCCTCCAAAAAGGAAGCTTTCCAACTGAACAGCACCCCCACCCAAAATTAGAAAACGCAAAGGAAGCACCCCCAGCGTCCACAAACCTATTCCAGGGGTTCCCTCACTGATGCCACCAAATAAGCCGGGTTGAACCAAAATGGTGCTGGTTCACACACTCCTCTGACCGATGCTGCTCCCACATGGCTAGGGATCACAAAACTATCAGGGCAAAATTACAAAGTCAGCAAAACCTTTCACACCTCAGAAAGCAGAGGACCACACACTCTCTCACTTCCTGCCCACATGCTCGTCTGCACTCCCCAACGTCAGCAGTGGCAGGGATACTCTTAGGGACCCAAGTGACCGGCCTCCACAGCGCTAGCAGCTCCTCACCCACTAAAGAGATCAGGAATCGCTTCAACTAAGCAAAGTACAGTCAGGAAGGCCCCCCCCCCCAGGGCAGGAGAGGCTTTTCTGTGCACCCTTTAGGGCCACAGACATGGAGGGGGGGAGGGGTGAACCCAGCACACACTGCACTTTATTGCCCAAGTTGCTATCAAGCACCAGCCTGCAAACCATAAAAAAAGGCTAGGCACTGCAACACCAGCCTATTTACCCCTTAGAGGTAAGACACAAGAATAAAAGAATTTCCTCTTAGTTGTCCCTTCAGCGAGTCCAGAACTATTGGATCACGTCTCTCTAGCTGCTTGGAGATTGAGACTATTGGGGCTGGTGGATAGTGCCAGCTGCATATGTATGGGGAAATTTCACTTACCGTTAATTTCCTTTCCTGGAATACTGCTGGAAGGGGGGCATAACCCGCTTGTCTGGACTGGTCTAGCAGCATGAACTGGAAGCTTATGTTATCAAATTTGACATGCTCTGTCTCCAAGCTAATGATGTGGCGTGACAACCCACAGGTCAGCACTGGACTGGAGGGACGATAAGGAAACTTGCATGAGGTACCAAAGGCAGCACTACAATTCCCAACCTGTGATCTTGGTGCCTCTCAGGGTTCTGTTGTTGTCCAACGCTGGAATTATGGTGCTCCGAGAACCTGAAAGTTTGGCTGGCTGTCACAAAGGGGCGCTTCTGAATATTAAATTTCAGCCCCCCAGCTCCTGGAGCCTCTGTTAACACAAAAACGTTGATAAGTCACCTCAAATACTCATAACACCATACCAGAATTTAAGCTCATTGTAAATAAACTAGAAATGTTTGGTGGAAGGTGTCCCAGATTTTATTTCAAGTGGGATCATGCACATAACTAGTAGAGAATTAGGTCTATCTTGCTCTTTGACTAGGAATATTTAAGAAGCTTTAGGACACTCACGTTTCATGCGGTTCCACAGTTGCTGGCCTTTCTTCTGCTTGGCTGGTTCACAGTAAGAGTGATGATTATAGCTGGACGAGTCAGCTACTGCATGCTGTTGAAGGTGGTGTGTGCCAAGTGATACTCCCTGCTGATCTGAGGGAACAAGAGAGTGGCCACTATGCTGCTGAGTGACCTGGGACTGACTGGAAGCAGACAGCTGTGCCTGAGAGCCAGAATAAGATAGGCCATCATCCATTATGGCGACTTGAGGCTGTACAAAAGCAGAAAATCTAAGTCCAGTTAAAAGGCAAGGCAGGGAGGGAAAGCGCAAACCAAACCAAAGCTTATTAGGTTCTCACTCTGGCATACTGCAACAAAAGCATGTCTACAGTATGCCCTAAACCACACCCCGGAGATCTTAAACTATTTTATACAGTTCTCATAACACCTTATGCAGTGAGCACCACAATAGCAGTTTAAAAGAGTTAGCAATAAAGAATAATTGGTGTGTCTCAGATCCAAGTCTGGCACGCCTGTTTTACCTGATTTAGGTTTCCCTGGTGTTGTCCGGGGATTGTAGTCTGCTGGGGTGTTAAAGCTGGGTATGAACCTGCCATGGCATACTGACCAGCCTGGGTGTATCCGCCATATACATTCTGCAGAACAAGGACAAGAAGTGCTCAGCACAGCTAATTCTAACTCAACCATACTCCTCTTTGAAACAAATTAATCATCCAAGAGGAAACGCTTGCCAACCCTCAAAACCTAACGTGAAGGAACCTTAACATGAAATTATGTCTTATCTGCTAATTGTCTTTTCTTGAGTACCACCAGCAGCTTGGAGACTGAGCACGTCAAAGCTCATATCAGCAGACATAGGCAACATGGCGCCACCTACCAGTCCCCAGTATTCTATCTGACAAAGCAGACTCACAAGAGAAACAAATAATAGCACTTGCAAACAAAAACAGAACTACAGTCCCAAATTTCTGGTAGAGAACACCCCTCCCCAAACCAAAACAGTCACTTACCCAACATGCCACAGTCCTTCAAGGGAACAGAAAGACATGGCCATTCCCCTTCGCCAGGAGCCTCTCCAATTCCTCTTCAAACTTCACACTCCTCCTCCTCTGTGAAAGGGGGGAAGAAAACCGCTCCAAAGATAAAGGAGAAGCCTGCAGACCTTGAAGGAGCGCCGCCCACCAATGGCTGCCTTATACCTTCTGGACCCCCTACTACGAAATGGATTTCTTCAGGCTCTGGATCACCATGCAACACCATAAAGCAGAATCAGGGAGGGTCTGGGACTGGACTGGACGTACCCAAGGAAAGCCAATTAGCAGGTAAGACTTAATTTCACCTTCCTTATCATCCCTTCAGTCCAGTCCCAACCTCTGGATTGTACCATAGCAGTACTAACCTCTGGAGGGACCTGCAAACCAGGCCTGCCCCGAACCTCGCGTCCCCCACCACCTGCATGTCCAATCGATAATGCTTCACAAAGGTACATAAGGATGACCACGTTACCACCCTACACATATCCACTGGTGGAATCAAACCAGCCTCAGCCCAAGACATGGCTTGTGCTCTCATTGAGTGAGCCCTCAACCCTGCAGGCACTGCCTTTTTCTGCAATAAATAGGCTGAGGAAATAGCCTCCCTCACCCATCTGTAAGTGGAGGCCTTGGAAGCTGCCTCTCCTTTACATGGGCCTCCAAACAGGACCAACAACTGGTCAGACTTTCGAAAAGGCTCCATGTTCTGCAAAGAACCCTGCGCACATCCAGAAGTCACAGGTGGGGGAGAGGTCCTCTGGGGATCCCCCTGCCGCCAAGAAAATCGGTAGAGTGACTGACTGATTTACATGAAAAGGTTAAAAGCACCTTGGGCAGGAAAGCGGGAACTGGATACAGAAACACCTTCTCCTTGGACATGGAGACAAAAGGCTTTAGACACAATAGCACTTGAAGCTCTGAAATCTTCCTAGACAAGCAAACTGCCACCAAAGCACTGTCTTCAATATCAAATCCTTCAGAGTACAAGCAGACAGAGTCTCAAAGAGCACCTCTTAACACAGACAATACCAGACTGAGGTCCCAAGGCGGCACTAGCGACCTCACCAGGACCTCACCTGTTTCATCACTCGCAGAAAAAGGAGCACATTCAGATGAGCTGCCAGGAGACACCTTGCACCATTCCGCGGTAACAGGTAAGGCCGCCACTTGCACTCATAGCGAACTGCACGCTAGTCCCTTTTTGAAACCCGTCTGTAGAAAGATCAGATCTCTGGCACAAAGGCGGCCAAAGGCCACCAGCCATGCTCTTCACACCAACCTTCAAAGACACTCCAAACTCCTATATAGGAAAGCATAGTGGCACGCTTGCGAGCCTTCAATAAGGTCATGATTACACTGGTTAACAAATTTTTACAAAAGTCATGTTACTGAAATAAATAGGCATTTATCATCAATTTTTTTATGCTGAACACGAATATGACAGTGAAATTGCAAAGTTGGCTCTAGTTTTTTTGTAATCTACAAGAATTAATGTTTACATCATGAAATGCATGTCAATAGTAAATATAATAGGCCTTCGGTTAATACCTGTAAAAAAACAAGTCAGACGACTTTAGATTTTTTTTGCCTGTCTCTTGTACAGCTTTTCGGGAGCTTCTCTGGGGCGTGTCCAGCAGTAGTAAGCCAGCATTGTAGTGGACCATTTTCCCTGGTATCTTTGCTCCATCGTTGCGATATCCTGGTGAAAACGTTCACCCTGTTCATCACTAACCATACCACAGTTGTCAGGAAAGAAATCGAGATGGGAATCAAGGAAATGGATCTTTAGAGACATATTGCAGCCAAGTGTCTGATACTGCATCAGCATGTCTTCTACTAGTTCCTTGTAGTTTTCTGCCCTAATATTCCCGAGAAAGTTTGTTGACACTAGGCGAAAAGCATTCCATGCTTGTTTCGCATCACCCTGCAGCAAGTTGTTGAACCAGTCATCTTTGAAGAGCTCTTGAATCCGAGGACCCACAAAAACTCCCTCTTTAATCTTTGCTTCGCTGAGTCGAGGGAATTTTTCATGCAGGTATCGGAAAGCTGGCGAAGTGCGGTCCATGGCTTTCACAAAGTTTTTCATCAAACATAGTTTGGTGTGAAGGGGTGGTAGCAGGATTTTGTGAGCCTCAACCAGAGCTGGGTGCTGTATGTTCTTCTCTCCAACTGTTACATTTGTCTGCGATTCCATTCCTTCCGCAAGTAGTGCCAATCCCTTGCTCGGCTATCCCACTCACATAAGAAACACATGTATTTTATATATCCCTGCTGCAGTCCCATTAAAAGGGCAACTACCTTCAAGTCACCACAGAGGTGCCAGCTGTACTTGTTATAGTTAATGGAAATCAGTAAATGCTTTACGTTATCGTATGTCTCTTTCATGTGGACGACATGCGCTACTGGAATAGATGGAAGACTGTTTCCATTGTTCAAAAGCACAGCCTTCAAACTCAGTTTCGAAGAGTCTATAAATAGTCTCCAGTCTTGTGGGTCATGAGTGATTTGTAAGGCATTCATGAGGCTTTCAATATCGGAACAGACTATCAGATTACTTTCCTTTCTGAAGAAAGGCTCCAACTGCTGGCGGTGCTTTCGATATGGAGTAATGTTGACATCTTCTAGAAGGTGAAATTAGACTTACCTACTAATTGTTGTTCCTTAAGGAACTCTAGTCCAGTCCCGGAACCATAGAGTTTAGTACGTCCTCCAGCAGCTTTGGAGACTGAAAGATGTCATCGTTCTGATGTCACCAGTATAAGTAGGCAAGTACCGCCCCCTTCCACCAGTACCTATTGACAAAGCAGACTCAGCAGAGCAACAAATAAGTAGTTAACTATAATAAATTAATGAAATAGGCAGTCGGAACCACCATCCTTAACCCCATAACACCACGAAGCCACTAGGGCCAACATGTTTTATACTGATTCTTATTTCTTCAAAACTAACGAAGCACTGCTGCCACAAAAAAGTTCCTCCCGCACTCGCACTGTGCGCCCCCCTCGGAACCTCTCCAAAGTCCAACCCCCCTACACTTTAGGCTGAACGACGCCCTTAACAAAAGACGGGGAGGGATCCGGGACTGGACTAGAGTTCCTTAAGGAACAACAATTAGCAGGTAAGTCTAATTTCACCTTCCTTTGCTTCCCTCTAGTCCAGTCCCGGAACCATAGAGGATGTAACAGAGCAGTGAATCTCAACGGGAGGGACCCACAAGCCCAGCCTGAAGAACCGCTGAGCCAAAACGTCCATCTCCCGCTTCCTGCACATCTAGCCGATAGTGCTTGGCAAAGGAATGTAAAGATGACCAGGTTGCTGCCCTACAAATGTCACCGACCAGGACCAAACTGACCTCCGCCCAAGACGCCACGTGCGCCCTAGTGGAATGAGCCTGGAGACCTTCCGGCACCGTCTTTCCCTTGAGGAGGTACGCCGACGCGATCGCCTCTTTCAGCCAACGAGAAATAGAGGACTTTGCCGCCGCCTCGCCTTTACGCGGACCCCCAAAGGATACAATCTGTCCGACTTCCGGAAAGGCGCGGTCCTGCGGAGATTGCTCTTAAGCACACGACGCACATCCAGAAGATGCAACCTGCCCCCGGAGGCATCCTTCTGTTCCTGCAAAAACACCGGAAGCGACACCACCTGGTTGACATGAAAAACCGAAACTACCTTCGGCAAAAACGCTGGCACCGTACGCAATACGACTTTGTGATTGAAGAATGACAAATACGGCTCCTTACAGGACAAAGCTTGCAACTCCGAAATTCTTCTAGCTGAGCAAACAGCCACCAGAAACACAGCCTTCAAGGTCAGATCCTTCAGTGAAGAAGTGCCCAAGGGTTCAAACGGCGCTCTCACCAGCGCCTCCAAGACTAAATTCAGATCCCATGCCGGCACGGGACCCCGCTTCGGAGGTTGCATAAGTAAAAACGCCCACAAAAACCGTTGAATATCGCCATGAGCCCCCAACAGCTGACCCCTAACTTTACCACGGTAACAGGATATGGCTGCCAACTGCACCCGCAAGGAGCTAGCTGCTAGACCCTTTTCTACACCATCCTGCAAAAAGGAAAGGATCTGCGGCACCGAGGCCCCTAAGGGCCTCAGCTTCCGCTCAGAACACCAGGCTTCAAAAATCTGCCACACTCGGATGTACGCCAACGAAGTGGAGCGCCTACGCGCCTTCAGCAAAGTAGAAATGACCGCTGCCGAGTAACCCTTCGCAGTCATCCTAGCCCGTTCAAGAGCCATGCCATAAGCGAGAACCGAGCCACCTGGGGCATGCGTAACGGGCCCTGTAGCAAGAGGTCCTCCCGAAGAGGAAGCCTCCATGGTCTGTCCACCAGCAGCCGCACCAAGTCCGCATACCAAGGTCTTCTGGGCCAATCGGGCGCTATTAGAACCACCTGGCCGCAGTGCCTTTCTATGCGCTGCACCACTCGGCCTATGAGAGTCCACGGCGGAAACACAGGGCAGCCCCTCTTCCGGCCACCGCTGAGCCAACGCGTCGAGACCCTCTGACATTCGTTTGCGCCTCCGGCTGAATTAGCGGGACACCTTTGCTGACTCAAATCTTGCCATTAGATCCATTAGAGGAAGCCCCCATCGCTGCACCAACAACCGAAAAACGTCCGGGTGAAGCTCCCACTCCCCCAGGTCCACCCTGCGGCGACTTAGAAAATCTGCTACAACACTGTCTACTCCAGCCACATGCTGAGCCGAAAGAGCCACCAAATTTCGCTCGGCCCACTTCAAAAGCTGGCTCGCTGCCGGTGCCCCCTTGACGATTGATGTAAGCAGCCACGGTCGTCGCATTGTCGGACAGCACTCGTACCGCCGTCTGCCACACCGATGCCTGAAACTCCTGAAGAGCCAAAAACACCGCCCTCATCTCTAGACGGTTGATGGACCATTCCTGTTCCTCCAGCGACCAGTGCCCCTGAGCAAACCTGCCTTTGAAATGCGCACCCCACCCTACGAGGCTGGCATCTGTCGTTAACAACCTCCAAGACGGAGGCTCCAGAGGCACGCCCGCCTCCAGGTTTTCCATCCGCAGCCACCAGAGAAGCTCCAGACGTACCTCTAGGGGACAAATTAGCCGCTGAGACAATGCATCGTTCTGATGAGACCACCGCCGGAGCAGTGCACTCTGCAACGGCCGCATATGAGCCCTGGCCCACGGCACCACTTCGATCGTAGCCACCATTGTTCCTAGCACCTGCAGATACTGCCACGCCGTCGGCGCCCGCCTTGCCAGAAACCTGACCACGAGCCCTCGCAACCCCTGCGCTATGTGGATCGGGAGAAACACCGCTGCTTTCCTTGTGTCGAACTGCGCCCCCAAATATTCTAGAGACTGCGAGGGAACCAATCTGCTCTTCGCAAAATTGACCACCCAGCCTAGGCTTTCCAACAATTGTACTACCCGAGCGGTGGCCGCTATACTCTCCTCTCTCGACTTTGCCCGAATCAACCAATCGTCCAAATAAGGATGCACCAGAACTCCTTCCTTGCGGAGCGCCACCGCCACAACCACCATGATCTTGGTGAACGTCTGAGGCGCTGTTGCCAACCCGAAGGGCATCGCCTGAAACTGAAAATGCCCCATAGGTACCGCGAACCTTAGAAACCTCTGATGCTCCTACCGAACCGGGATATGGAGATAAGCCTCCGTGAGATCTAATGATGTTAGGAATTCGCCCGCCCTGACCGCCGCAATGACCGAGCGCAGCGTTTCCATCCGAAAGTGTGTAACCCGAAGACAGCGATTCACCCTCTTTAAATCTAGAATAGGCCGAAACGTGCCCTCCTTCTTTGGAACCACAAAATAGATGGAATAGCGACCGCAGCCGCACTGGTCCGAAGGAACGGGTACCACTGCTCTGAGCTGCAAGCGCTGCAGCGTTTCCACGACCACTTGTACCTTCTGCGGAGCTCTGCAAGGAGAATGGACAAAGGAATCTAACACGGGTCGATGGAGCTCTAGAGAATAGCCTTCTCAAATAACTTCCAAGACCCACTGATCTGAGGTAATTTGGACCCAGGCAGGGTAAAACTCCCGCGGGCACCACCCTCCGCCTGAGCCCGCCTCATCTCATTGGGACTTCTTAATGTTTGAGGATTGGAAAGGCGCAAAACCCCTGCCCGCCCCTCGAAAACCTCGAAATCCCTGCCCCCTAAAGGGAAACCTCCCTCGCTGGGGCTGTCCAAAACGAGAGGCCCGAAGTCTACGAAACTCTCTTGAAGACCCTCGGGAGTTCAAAGCCCCCCGGCCCTGCTTCGGCTTATCTTCCGGCAATCGACCTCCCTTGGAATCGCCAAGAAGTTTGCTGAGACGAGCCTTAGACGAAACGTCTGCCGACCAGTTTCGCAACCAAAGATACCGGCGTGCAGCCACCACCGATGCCATACTCTTAGCCAGGCCCCGCATAAGGTCGTAATGAATGTCTGCCAAATACACAGTGCCCGACTCCAGCCGCATTACCTCATCTAAGTGCCCCTCCAACTGATCCCACTGCAACCTTTGGGACCAGCGCAAGCATCCTCTCGCCACCCACGCCCCCGCTATCGCGGCCTGCAATGAAAGGGCACCAATATCAAACACTTGCTTCAGCAAAGTATCTAACTTCCTATCTTGCACATCCTTCAATGCTATAGCTCCTTCTACCGGAATCGTAGTCTTCTTGGTCACTGCGGACACCGTGGCATCTACCTTTGGAGAGCGGAAAAGCTCCCTATCTGGTCATAAAGCGGGTAAAGTCGAGCCAAGGCTCTCAAACCACGTAGAGCCAACTCCGGACAGTCCCACTCCTCCTGAATCATGCTTCTAAAAACCCTATGAACAGGAAACACTCTCTGGGACGTCTGAACTGCTTGCAAAAGCAGATTCTCCAAAGTTTCCTCCGCTACTGTCCTCCTCCCCCCTCCCCCGAGAGCATGTTTAACGTCTTGAGAGTCTCGGCAATCAAGGCCGGCAACTCCTCTCTTTGAAACTCTGACTACTCTACTGTTGCTCCAAATCAGGCAATTCTCCCTCTTCCAACTCGCCCTCTGAGGCCTCGTCTCCGTCCTCGTCCGCCCCTTCCAGCTCTTCCTTGAGCCGAGAGGGCAACCCATCTTCCACCGCCGCTTTCTTGTGCTTGGCCGGAACAGCCTCCTCTTCAGGCAGGCCCCCCGACCTGGCCCGCTTCTGTCCCCTAGGACCGAGCCCCCAACATAGGCTGAAGCAAGGCAAAGGCCTGATTCATGAGAGAAAAAAATCAGGGGGTATCCCTGGAGCCCCCCCTGCCTGGCAAACTCATTGGTAGCGAAGTGACGTCTGCCGAAGAGGGCCCAGCCATCAGCTGCGCTGGACTCAAGGATGGAGGCTGGGATTCACCCGACTCCCCGGGAACTACGACCTGCTCCCCAGGGGAACCCCCTAACGCCTTATCCATAACCTCTGCTTCCAAAGTGCAGGCTCTACACACCCCTGAGTCCAACACCTCGCCGCGTCTGGTGCCACAAACCAAACAACGCGGCTTAGCAAGCATCCTATCAAAGTCAGGGGAACCTCCTACGTCCCCCTCTGTTTTTTTTTTCGTAAACTGCTGTGCACCCAAAGAACCACCGCCGCAAAGATGCCCAGACAGCGCAGCCTTACAATGATCCTTTTGGCCAAAGTTTCTATTTTCCTTTTTTGTTTTTTTTTTCAACCACACAGAAACCTGCACCCTCTGGTAACTAGCTGGCACTAACTAACAATCTACTCAAACGAGGCCTAACCGAGGCCTAAAACATGCTCTCAACAGATAAGTGCAAAACGTTTAAACCGCAGCAGCCCAAAATGGCCGCCGCGAAGCTTCCCGCTCAGATACACGCAGTCTGCCCCCCCGAGCGCCGGCTAAGCACAGGCCCTAAGGCTGCCTTTGTAAACCGCTCCTTTCTAAACGCTCCTTGCTGCCCTACTGCGAAAACCGCGGCTCGCCGCCTTTCAACTTACCTCCCGCAGAGGAATGAGAAGGGAGCCACCTGAGCGCCGGAGCTCAGCCGTACCGCGGCTTCGGCTCTAGCGGGCCTGCACCAATCACCCCTGCAAGACTCCTGCTTGCCACGTGGTGCCCCGCCGCTGCTGACTCGGCCTTCCACCTGCTCCTCACCCTTTGCTGCGGGTTCGGGAGCAGGGAGGCACAACTTCTGCCGGAACTCGGCAGCTGCTCGTTTCCTCGATGGGGAAGAAACCCTTAGTGGGGGGGGGAGGGGGGAGAAGAGTGAGGGAGGCTCAGCAGCACAAACAGGAGCTCTATCAGCAACAGCAGTCCTACAAAGCAAAAAGAAAACCAAAAACCAAATAGGTAAACCTAAAAATTAACCTGAAACCCCAACTTTAAAACAGAAAAATGTAAAAAGGAAATCTAAAGGGAATTTAGCTCTGCTTATTTGCGCCACCTGAGCCCAGTCCCAGGCTCAGACGTCTCTCCAGCTGCTTGGAGACTGAAAGTACTGGTGGAAGGGGGCGGTACTTGCCTACTTATACCGGTGACATCAGAACAATGACATCTTTCAGTCTCCAAAGCTGCTGGAGGACGTACTAAACTCTATGTTTCCGGGACTGGACTAGAGGGACGCAAAGGAAGATTCCATTGTTGGAGTCTTGATCCTAGCAATTCTGCCTTGTTCTTGGATAAGTCCAAATCAAGAAGCAGGTCATTTAGTTCTTCCTGTGTTAGTCTGTGTAGAGTTGATAATGCATCTCAGTGAAAATCTGGGTCACTGCATGCTGACGGACCAGGAGAAGAACAGGTCGGCTCATCCTTGTCCTCATCAGATGAATCAAGAGAATATTCCCATGGAGGTTCTGGAATAGGAAGTCCCTCACCATGTGGAGCTGATCTCAATGCAGACGGAATGTTTGGGTAGACTATGCTCGACTTCTTTTGCTTCATTATTCCGCTGGAAAGAGGAACCACCAAGCAGAAGCAACAGTCATGTATGTGTTTGCTTGGCTCTCTCCACACCATGGGGACGGCAAACGGCACTGATGGTCTTTTGCAATTCAACAAGTGTGAAAGCTGTGTTGTACATGTAGCGCAGCATATATGCGGGGCCCAAGGCTTGTCTTGGTCACCAATCTTGCATCCGAAGTAAAGATATGCCTTCTTCAGTTGAAAAGTGATACTTTTCTTCTGGTTGGCAAATGTCACTTCCCCACAAATGTAGCAGATAACGCACTTTTGCAGCATTACTGTTCTGTATTGTACCTAAATGGCTAAAATTATATGATTAATAAAAGTTACATGTAACAGTAGCTTAAACTGTCTCGCACACAGTCTGAAATATTTTAAATGCTCAACCTTTCTGACTGCGTATAGTACACTGCTGACGTCAGATGGCTTCAGCAGCCGTCTGGCAGTAGTATTGCATTGCATCAGAAAATGATGCAATCAACTCTGGATGATGTGTGCATGCTGGTATTATGCAATGTGATGCAATATTACATCATTCAAGGCTTATTTGGGATGCTGTTGATGTCCTACTGGATAAATTTATACAGTGAAATGTCAAAAATGAACTACATGCAATATCTTCAAAACGAGAGCCAATAAAATTTTTTAAATGTTATATTCATGTTCAGCTCACCAAGATACTACAGATAACGAAATTAGGTCTTACCTGCTAATTGTCTTTCCTTGAACTTTCTCCGGGCCAGTCCAGGGAAAGGTAGGGTTGTCAATCCCCTATAGCAACTGAGGACTGAAGACTTCAAGTTTTCCTGAGAGGTGAAGCCACTCCCCCTTAGGGCTAACCAGCAGTCTCCTTCTGACAAAGCAACTAAATAGAAAGAACTGAAAAGAATAGATTAACCCTCGAAAAACTGCTAAGAATCTATAGTTCTTGAACGAGGAAGCAAAGAAACCCACTTCCCCTGTTTGTTCTTGATTTTTTTTTAAATATACAGTATTTACGACAGAGCGATCCGAGTTTGGCAGTGAGTACCAGCGCCAAGCCCCAAGTTGTGTCCCTGGAGACGCAGACGCCGGTAAGATGAAATGCTTCGAATATGCCAAAAATATAAAGATACCGCTGATAAAAAAAAACTTAACACAAGGGTGGGACCCTGGACTGGCCCGGAGAAAGTTCAAGGAAAGACAATTATCAGGTAAGACCTAATTTCGTTTTCCTTATCACTTCTCCGGGCCAGTCCAGGGAAAGGTAGGGCCAAAGTAGTACCTAAATCTGGGAGGGACCCGCCAAACCTGAGATAAGAGCCGCAGCCCCCACCTTCGCATCGTCCCGGGCCTGAACATCTAAGCGGTAATGCTTCGCAAACGCATGCAAGGAAGACCACGTCACTGCCCTGCAAATATCCACCGGCGGAACAAAAGCAAACTCCGCCCAGGAAGTCGCAAGAGCCCGAGTGGAATGAGCTCTCAAAGCCCCCGGCAGCGAAAGACCTCGGATAGTGTATGCTTCTGTAATGGCTTTGCGGACCCACTGAGCAATGGTGGCCTTAGATGCCGCGAGACCCTTTCGAGGACCACTGAACTGGACAAAGAGCCTATCCGTCTTTCGAACAGTCTGCGAAACCCGAAGGTACGTCTTGAGAACCCGAGCAAGATCTAAATGCTTGAGAGCTCGGTCCATAGGAGAAGCGGAGGTATCCGAAAAAACGGGCAACGCGACAGATTGGTTAATATGAAAGGACGACAGCACCTTCGGTAAAAAGGAAGGAACGGTGCGTAGCAAAACCCGCTCGGGAAGAAATTGCAAATAAGGTTCCTGGCAAGACAAAGCCTGCAAATCCGAAATCCGGCGCGCCGAACATAAGGCAACCAGGAAAGCCGTCTTCCAAGAACACGCCCGGAGCTGCCGCGAGCAGAGGGAAGTCAAAGGAGAGCGAGAAAAAGCTTCCAAAACCACATTCAAGTCCCAAGGAGGCACAATAGAACGTACAGGAGGACGGATAATCTTCGCTGCTCGCAAAAAACGATGCACATCCGGATGCGCGGAAAGATGGCGACGTTGCACCGTACCTCGAAAACAGGCTAGCGCCGCTATCTGAACCTTAAGAGTATTAAGAGCCAGACCTTTGTCCAAGCCATGCTGTAAGAAAAGCAGAAGCTGAGGTAAGGTAGAAGACATAGGAAGAACATTGTGCTGAGTACACCAAGTTTCAAAAAGGCGCCAAATCCGCACATATGCCAGAGAAGTCACCGGTCTCTTAGACTGTAGCAAGGTAGACACAACGGAGCTCGCATACCCTTTGCGTTTTAAGCGAGCCCTCTCAAGAGCCAAGCCGTAAGTAAGAAGCGATCCACTCGTGGCATGAGTATCGTACCCTGATGTAAGAGATTGCTGCGGACTGGAAGAGGCCACGGCTGATCTACTAGGAGTCGAACGAGATCGGCATACCAAGGCCGTCGCGGCCAATCCGGAGCTATGAGAATCACCAACCCCCGGTGCCGCGCAATGCGCTGGAGAACCCGACTCAGCATCGGCCAAGGAGGAAAAACGTACAAGAGAGAACCCTGAGGCCAGGGCTGAACGAGAGCATCGAGCCCCTCGGACATGTGTTCCCTGCGCCTGCTGAAGAAACGATTGGCTTTGGCATTGCTGCACGTTGCCATCAGATCCATTATTGGCTGTCCCCAACGCAAGGTCAGTTCGTGAAATACCGCCGCATTCAACTCCCACTCTCCGGGATCGAGAAGATGACGGCTGAGATAATCCGCCTGCACATTCTTCGTGCCCGCAACATGAGCCGCTGAGAGCGCCACCAGATTGGCCTCCGCCCAAATCATCATTTCGTGACATTCGGAGAGAAGAGAAGGAATCTTGGTTCCCCCCTGACGATTGACATACGCAACCGTCACTGCATTGTCGGAAAAAATCTTGACCGCCGACCAATGTTCCCTCTAATTTTCTGTAGGCTGTGTGCGCATAAAATATCAGCTGTGTGCAGCTTTTGAAGGAAGGTTAAATTTTTGTGCGCCATATAACGACACTCAGAGTTATATACTTTAAAATTTGACTACACGTCAGAATACAGTATGTACACCACATTGATTTTAATCAAATTAAATGAAAATAGACGATTACTAAATGAAGCAGGAAATTTCTAGTAATTACAATCATAACTTTTACATTTTAAGACGTCTGTGTTGTTTTCTATCAGAATCAGAGCCGTAATTTTTGTGCGCTCTGTTTTAAAGTATGTGCGCTCGCTCGGCGAGGTGTGTGCGCGCGCACACGCGCACAGCTTAGAGGGAACAGTGCCGCCGACCCTTTGAGAAAAGATGCAAAGTGAAGGAGGGCGAGACGAGCTGCGCGCAGCTCCAAGAGGTTGATCGACCAGGTGCTCTCTTTTGGGGACCAAGCACCCTGAGCAATGTGTGTTTGACAATGAGCTCCCCAGCCCACAAGACTGGCATCTGTGGTAACTAACACCCAGGAGGGTTCCTGTAAAGGAACGCCCACGGACAGATGACCTCGAACTAACCACCACTCGAGACTGCGACGCACGAGAATTGTATAGGGCAGGCGCCGAGAGAGGGTGAAGCTGTGGTGACCAACGGGAAAGCAAAGCCTGTTGCAAAGGCCGCATGTGAGCTTTGGACCACGGAACCAGATCCAGCGCCGCCGCCATGGACCCCAAGAGTTGTAAATATGTCCATGCCGACGGGGTTGTCAGCTGCAGAAACGCCTGAACCTGCCACACCAGCTTGTCGATGCGCACCTCGGGCAAAGAGACTCTCCCCCGCTCGGTGTCGAAAAGATCTCCCAGATAAACCATCCGCTGCGACGGTACCAAGTGACTCTTGGCCCGATTGATCACCCAACCGAGCTGCTCGAGAAGCTGCACCACTCGAGTAGTCGCGGCGATGGAATCGACCCGGGAATCGGCTCTGATCAACCAATCGTCGAGATAAGGATGAACGCGGATCCCTTCCTTCCGAAGTGCCGCTGCAACTACTACCATCAGCTTCGTGAAGGTCCGCGGAGCCGTAGCTAGCCCGAAGGGCAAAGCTCGAAACTGGAAATGTCCCATCGGAAGGGCAAAGCGTAAAAAGCGTTGATGCGAGGGCCTGATGGGAATATGAAGATAGGCCTCTGTGAGATCTATTGAGGAGAGAAATTCTCCCGGCTGCACCGCCCGAATCACGGTACGAAGAGTTTCCATGCGAAAGTGCGGCACCCGCAAAGTACGGTTTACGCCTTTGAGATCTAGTACGGGACGAAAAGAATCCTCCTTTTTGGGAACTACAAAATAAATCGAGTATCGACCGCAACTGTATTGGTCTAAAGGCACGGGAACTATCGCCTGCAGCTGCAAGAGACGCAAGAGCGTTTCCGCTATGGCCTCCGCCTTCCGACCGGAGCCGCCGGGAGACATTACAAATGCGGGAGCTAAGGGGTACGCAAAATCGAGAGCATAGCCCTTCTGAATGATTTCCAACACCCATCTGTCGGAGGTGATGGTGGTCCAAGCCGTCAGAAATTTCTGGAGTCGCCCGCCTACCGGAACCAACGGCTGGACCAGCCGACCTTCATTGTGACTTCTTAACGGAGGGCTGGGGCGCACTAAAGTAGGACCTGCCAAACCCTCTGGCTCCCCGAAAGGATTGGCCACGAAAGCTGGAACGGCCCCTGGCATAGGGAGCAAAACATGCACCACGAAATCGACGAGATTCTCTACCGGAGCCACGGGAGGCAGACACCGAGCACCCCGGCTTAGGTCTATCCTCAGGTAAACGGCCGCCTTTGGAGTCACCCAAATCCTTAACAATCTTTTCCAAGGCCTCACCGAAAAATAACTTTCCCTTATAGGGCAATTTACTGAGCCGCAACTTTGACGAAACATCTGCCGACCAGTTGCGTAGCCAGAGAAAACGCCTAGCTGCTACGAGAGAGGCCATAGATTTAGCCGCAATCCGTAACAAATCATAGAAGGCATCTGCCATATAAGCAGCGGCTGATTCCAACTTTGCCGTGTCGGTCACTTCAGAAGATTGCTCCCCTGACACGTCCCCTTGTAACCACCGAATGGACGCCCGAGAAACGTATGCCCCACAAATTGCCGATTGCAGCGCCAGCGCGCTGGAATCAAAGGCCTGCTTGAGAAGAATCTCCAATTTCCTATCTTGCAGGTCCTTGAGAGCTGCTGCCCCTTCCACGGGGATGGTAGTCTTTTTGGTTACTGCGGAAATAATAGCATCCACCTTTGGCATGTGTAATAAATCCTTCACCTCCTGGGGAAGGGGGTATAAACGTGCTAAGGCGCGGCTACCACGTAGGGAAGCCTCTGGACATTCCCATTCCGAATCAATCATTTGCCTGATAACCCGGTGCAGAGGGAAACAGCGTTGCTCGGTTTTAAACTCCTGTAATAAGGGATCTTCCAAGGGCTCCCGAGAAGAAGGGAGCAATAGGTGTAGCGCTGTCAACGATTGAGAAATGAGCGCCGAAAGCTCCTCTTTACGGAATACTCGGAAAATATTGGGATCCTCGCCTGGAGCCATCTCCCCTTCCTCCAATTCCTCTGCCTCAATATCTAAAGCTGGATCTGCCAGCACCTCTGGATCCCCTTGAGCTATGGAAATGGCAGGCTGAGAAGAAAAAAGATCAATAGGATCTGAAATATAACCTTTAGCCTGAGAAGATCCCTCCCCAGGATCCTCAGACCCAGGAACCTGCACAGGCAGAGGCACAGGAGAGGAAACGGCAGTGAGCGAATCAGGCTGAGAAGATCTCAATAAAAAAGCTTTGTGCATCGCCAGAATAAACTCTGGCGAAAAAAATGAAGCAACCTTCTCCTGAGGCGCAGAAAAGGAATCGGAAGGCTTCGCCTGGTGTCCTTCATCTTTAGATGACTTTGCCTTCCTCTTATGCGGCCGAGGCTGCTCAGACAAAGCACTCACCGGCGCTGTCAAAATGGCCGCCTTTCCTGCCTTTTCGGCCGGCAAAGACGGCTCCTCTAACCTCTGCAAAGACTTTTCCGCCATGAAATTAAGACACCCGAAAAACCGAAAAGCAGAGCCAAAACAGACCGCCGACGGGCAACACGCAAGGGAAAGAAATGAAAAAACAAAACCGGCACGGAGCCACGCCACGCTATTCTGACAGGCAAGACAGGTACAAAAAAACTCACCAGACCAAAAAAAATGAGCCGGTCCCGTAGAGCCGCTGCTAGCGGTAAGGACAGCAAGAGTGTCAGCGCTGTACCAGAGGAACAACTGGGGCCCCCAGGATCACTCTGTAGTCGGAGACGGAGGCAGGCAATGAGGCAGGCTCTACCTCGCACTGCAAGTACTCACACTCAACGTCTCAGTGCTCTTAAAGCAATAGCGCTCTTAATTCACAGATTCACAATTTGTCACAAGAACCATAGAAATCAGCTCTGCTAGAGCTAATATCACTCAGTGAAAATAAATGTAAGAGGGAGAAAAAAGGATTCGATCCTCTTTAGCTGCTGAGGACTGAAAGACTGCTGGTTAGCCCTAAGGGGGAGTGGCTTCACCTCTCAGGAAAACTTGAAGTCTTCAGTCCTCAGTTGCTATAGGGGATTGACAACCCTACCTTTCCCTGGACTGGCCCGGAGAAGTGATAAGGAATAGGGCCTTTTAAAGTCAGTAACGATTTCAATGTTGACCAGTGTTATCTGAGCCAAATAGCCACGCTTCGTTAATAAAGCCCTCTCAATAGCCAGGCCATAAGCAGGAATTGATCCACCCGAGGCACCTGGACAGGATCCTGCACCAGTAGATCCATCTGAGCCTGCAGCTGCCAAGGTCTGTCCACCTCCAATCAGATTAGATCAGCGTACCAAGGACTGTGTGGTCAATCTGAAGCAATCAGGATGACTAATCCTTGGTACGCCTCAATCTGTTGCACCACTCGGCCGCTCAGTACCCATGGCAGGAATACATAGAGCATCCTGTCCCTGGGCCAGCTCTGAACCAACACGTCCAGACCTTCCGATATCCGTTTTCTCCTTCAGCTATAAAAACAGCCCACCTTTGCGGACTTGAAGGTCGCCATGAGGTCCATGAATGGCAGCCCCCAGTGCCTTACCAACTGCACAAACACTGCCTCGAGGATCCATGCGCATGTAGCTGAGGTAGTCAGCCAGTACATTCTCTTTCCTGGCCACATAGGCTGCCGACAAGGCGAGCAGGTTCTCCTCCGCCCACTCCATTAATGGGGACATCTCTCCTTCCAGTAGTGTACTGCCAATTTATGCATGAAACCGTGGTGGCATTGTCCAAGAACACTCTTTCCACCTTTCCCCTGTAATGTAAACACCACTGCTCTTATCTCCAACCAACTGATGGACCATGTGGCTTCCTCCGGAGACCAACGTCCCTGCATTATCTGGGTCTTGCAATGCACCCGCCCCCCCCCCAGCCACAGGCTAGTGTCTGTCATAAGTGAACCCAACTGGGAGTCTCCAGGGGCATTCCCGCCAAAAGCCTGTCACCCCACAGCTACCAACCGAGCGCCTTCCGGGCAGGGCAGCTGCCTATCTCGTGTGATTCCATAAATATGCAACCATTACGTCTCATGGCAGGTTAGACCGGGAGGGTCCAATGTGCTCTATCCAACTCAAATGTTGGCACTGGCACCTCCGCCTTCCCAGTCTCGATATTCTGGCTAGTCTGGGATCCCATAGAAGCGGAGATTGTTCCTCCTAGTTCTGTTCTATATGTCCTCCAATTTATCTGCCATTTGGATCTGGGCCTCCTCCAGGTCCTTGACCACCTCTCCCTGCTCTCCGATGTGCTCCTCCACCGTCTCAATACATTGGCACATATCATGCAACTCTGCTGGTACTCCGGTCACTACCATGCCTAAATCGCCTCATGTTCTGCATTTCTACCTTCAGGTCCACAAATCACCATCTGAGCACCACTGCTACCATCACTGTGGATGCCTCCGTCTCTGACTCACTCTTTCCAGTTTCAGCTTGCTTGCGGCCGCAAAGTGTCCCCCTGTGCCATTTTGCCTTCTCTCTGGGGAGTTGCCGCTCAGTTGAAGGCAAATTTCTTTAGATCTGGTCCTTTCTTTTTACCAACCATGCTACCATAAACAGAGGATAAGCGAGCCCTGCACCGTTTATCTTCCTGATCTTGATCAGGATCTCTAACAAGCACTTCTTGCTAGGGAGGTGAGGAGCACATGAATTACACCACCATATCAGCTGGTGACATCACTTCCCTCTTTTTTTTCATATTATTAAAGCACCAAGCATCAAAAAGCTGCAGCAACAGAAAAACAAACCGCAAATGCAGAGAACCCCACAGCATCCAAAAACCCGTGGAGCCTCTTGCTGACTGGTGCTGTGCAGACACAGAAATTGGCTGTCCTTCCCACGCACACCGGAGTGGCCTACTGCTCTGCAACACACTCTGTGCGCTGGCAGCACCACGGAACCAGAAGTGCAGAAAAAAAAAAAAAAAAAGACTACAGCCGAGGACTTCCTACATGGCACAACTCCCGGCAGCAGCAAAACTGCAAAAACTCTGACCATCTGCTCAGCCTTTCCCAACGGTGGGATTCCTCTGAAGGCAGAAGAATTACCGGCCTCCCTCCAGTCAGCGGCTCCTCACCCATGAAAGGGATAAGGAACTGCTGTGAGGCCCAGGACGAGGCAAGGTAAACTGCTTCCAATTAAGAGGGAGCCCCTGCCTGAACCAGCGACCCCCTGATATTTCATACCGCTCTGCGGTCGCTGTCAATTTAAAGGGAGAGTACCCCTCAAAGAGACCAACTCCCTATCGCTCTCAATCCAACTGAGTACAGACCAAGGGTAACCCAACTCTTAGTTATCCCTACAGCAAGTACAACCTATGGGATCACGCTTCTCCAGCAGATTGGAGACAGATACTGGTAGGTGGTGCCAGTTGCCTATGTCTGCTGATGTCATGAGTTTTGACATGCACAGTCTCCAAGCTGCTGGTGGGGCATGAGTATCCACAGGTTGGGACGAGAAGGACGATAAGGAAACACAGATTTTATTGCAATGGCACTCTGTGGCTCTCAAAGCAGCCAAAATTAAACCCTTTCTGGACCACTTTTCATTATTATTTTCCCCCTACAACTTTTTTTTTGTTTCCTTCAATACCCCATTAAGGGCCAGTCAAATCAAAGAATTCCAATTACTAAACCCTCTTTCTACTCCATATTGCCTCTTCGGTGGAGTCCAGACTACAGTAAACCTCCCCATGCTGTTTAGAGACAGAATACTGAGCTTGATGGGAGGTGCCTGCTACCTATATGGAGCGACATCAAGAGTTGGCATGCTCAGTCTTCAAGCTGCGGGAGGAGGGTGACAACTCCGTAGTCTGACTGGACTGAAGGGGATAAAGAAACACTGATTTTGTTGCAATACCTGAAAGCTCTAACAGAAGTTAAGTCTATTTCTCAGACTGACACAACCAAATATTAACATCCTCCTAAAAAATCCTATAAATTAATGAACCTGAGTGGAACAGGTAAAAGTAGATAGATTGTAGCTTCACTGCATGTCCCCTAGTCTTTCTACTTTTTGATGGTGTAAACTGTGTGATCTGTTTAAGACTAATAAGTATTTGGTGAAAAAATTTCCTCTTAACTCTGGAATTCGTTACTAGAGGATGTAACAGTAATCTGTGAACTATCATTAAAATCATCTCTAATACCTGAGGATTGGAGGATCGCCAATGTAACACCAATTTTTAAAAAGGGTTCGAGGGGTGATCCGGGAAACTACAGACCGGTGAGCCTGACATCAGTACCGGGAAAAATGGTAGAAACCATCATAAAGAATAAAATTACTCAGCATATAGATAGTCATGACCTAATGGGAGACAGCCAACATGGCTTTAGACAAGGAAGATCTTGTCTTACTAATCTGTTATGTTTTTTTGAAGGAGTGAATAAACAGGTGGACAAAGGTGAGTCGGTTGATATTGTGTATCTGGACTTTCAGAAAGCCTTTGACAAGGTCCCTCATCAGAGACTTTTGGCAAAACTAAAGAGTCATGGGATAGGAGGCAGTGTACTACTGTGGATCAGGAACTGGTTAAAAGATAGAAAGCAGAGGGTAGGGCTAAATGGCCAATTTTCCCAATGGAGAAAGGTGAATAGTGGTGTACCCCAGGGATCTGTGCTGGGTCCGCTGCTTTTTGACATATTCATAAATGACCTGGAAAGTGGAATAACGAGTGATGTTATCAAATTTGCTGATGACACAAAACTATTTAAAGTTGTTAAAACCCAGGAGGATTGTGGAAAATTGCAAGAGGATCTTGATAAATTGGAAGACTGGGCATCAAAATGGCAGATGAAATTTAATGTGGAGAAGTGCAAGGTTATGCACCTAGGGAAGAACAACCCAAACTATGGTTACACGATGCAAGGTTCCACATTAGGAACCACCACCCAAGAAAAAGATTTAGGCGTCCTTGTGGATACCATGTTAAAACCCTCGGCCCAGTGTGCAGCGGCGGCCAAGAGAGCAAATAGAATGCTAGGAAAGGAAAGGAATGGAAAATAAAACAAAAGATATTATAATGCCTCTATATCGTTCCATGGTGAGACCGCACCTTGAATATTGTGTGCAATTCTGGTCGCCGTATCTTAAAAAGGATATAGCGATTTTAGAAAAGGTTCAGAGAAGAGCCACCAAAATGGTAAAGGGGATGGAAGGCTACTCCTATGAAGAAAGGCTAAAAAGGTTGGGGCTCTTTAACCTGGAAAAGAGACGGCTGAGGGGAGATATGATAGAAGTCTATAAATTAATGAACGGAGTGGAACGGGTAAACGTAGATCGATTGTTTACCTTATCAGAATATAGAAAGACTAGGGGACATGCAATGAAGCTACAGGGTAAACTATTTAAGACTAATAAAAGAAAATATTTTTTCACTCAACGTGTAATCAAACTCTGGAATTTGTTACCGGAGGATGTAGTAAAGGCTGTTAGTGTAGCTGGGTTTAAAAAAGGTTTGGACAAGTTCCTGGAGGAAAGGTCCATAAACCATTATTAAGAAGGGACCCAGGATATCAATGCTTGAACCAATACAAGCATTGTGGAACCTGTGTCCCTTGGGGAAACTGCTAGGTACGTATGACCTAGATTGGCCACTGTTGGAAACAGAATACTGGGCTTGATGGACCTTGGTCTGACCCAGTATGGCATATCTTATGTTCTTATGTTCTTATAAAAGCTGTTCGTGTAGCTGGGTTTAAAAATGGTTTGGACAAGTTCCTGGAGAAAAGGTCCATAAACCATTATTAAAGAGAACTCGGGAAATGCACTGCTTGCCCCAATACAAGCATTGTGGAACCTGTCTCTCTTTTTGGGAACCTGTTAGGTACTTATGACCTGTATTGGTCACTGTTGGAAACAGAATACTGGGCTTGACGAACCTTGGTCTGATCCAGTATGGCATTTCTTATGTTCTTAACATCTTAGATAACTACCCATCTTTAAGACTATGTTAGCGTGTTGAAAGCAAATTCCACTAAAAAAAATAAAAACAAAACAAACACTCTTTCCTGTCTCAAAAACATTCTCCAGTAAGTAAATGTCAGACCCTCAATATGCATTTCCTCAAAGGGATAATTAGGTCTTACCTCCTAATTGGCGTTCCTTGAATACCTCCAGTCCAGTCCCAACCAGCAGTTTGGAGACTGATCATTTCAGCGTTGACGACACCACTCTATATAGGGAAATGGCACCATCCACCAGCCTCAGTATTCTATTGACAAAGACGACTCACAAGAGCACCAAATAAGAAGCAAGCCAGCCAAAAATCTGGCAACACACCTTCCTAAGACAAGCCAAGATAACTCCCCCCAAAAAAAGGAAATACCTCACCCAACTTCAGAATCCACTTCAGATACTCATTGTGTCTCTTGGTTCTCCTCTGCTTTTTTCCCCCCTACTTCTTCTCACGCCGAGACGCAACTGAAACAAATAGGCCAGTGTACCCCCCCCAAAGGAGCCCCACCCAGCCGCAATATCCACCAGACCCCAGACCATCCTTAATAAATGAACTCTTACGGCCTGGGATCGTGCACACCTCAATGCAGCCTAACTTAGGGAGGGTCCAGGACTGGACTGGGGATCCTCAAGGAAAGCCAATTAGCAGGTAAGACCTAATTATCTCTTCCTTATCATACCTCCAGTCCAGTCCTGACTTGTTGGATGTACCATAGCAGTAACCTCGGAAGGGATCCGCAAGCCCAGCCTGCAGTACCACCACCCCGAATCGTGCGTCCCCCACAGCTTGCACATCTAGATAATAGTGCCACAATAAAAGTATGCAAAGACCACCAGGTGGCTGCTCTGCAATGTCTGCCAGAGGAACTAGACTGGCCTCTGCCCACAAAGATGACTATGCTTGGGTAGATTGAGCCTTAAAGCCTGCAAGCAAAGTCGTCTGACACAACAAATATGCTCAAGAAATTGCTTCCTTAATTCACCTGGAAATGGAAGCTCTGGAGGCCACCTCCCCCTTACGCTGTCCGCCCAAGACAAACAGGCGGGTCCGACTTCCAAAACGACTCGGTCCTCTTCAAATATCTCTTCAGCACCCGGCATACATCCAGGAGACGTAGCCGAGGAACCTCCCCTGCTGCTCCCTCACCCAAAATCGAGAACATCTTAGGTAAAGAGGGAACTAGTCTCAACACTACTTTTTCCTGGGAGATGGAGAGAAAAAGCCCCCAGCATGACAATGGCTAACTCTGAAATCCACCTGACCAAGCAAATGGCCACCAAAAACAGTGTCATTAACGTCAAGTCCTTTACTAAGCACACACTGTATGGTTCAAAGGGTGCCTCCATCAGAACAGACAATACTAAATTCAAATCCCAAGGAGGTACAATCTCTCTCACCGGTGGCTGTACCTGTTTCACCACATGCAGAAATCGAATGACATACATATGGGCTCCCAAGTACACTCCCTGAATCTTATCATGGTGACAGGTCACGGCCACCTGAACGCAGAGCAAACTGCAAGCCAGACCCTTTTTCAGCCCTGTCTGCAGAAACGCTGGAATAGCCGATGACAAGGGCCATCAGGTGTATTCCGCACACCACACCTCAAAAATTCTCCACACATGTACATAAGACAATGAGGTGCAACGCTTCCGGGCTTTCAACAAGGTAGAAATGACAGGGGCCAAATAGCCCCGTTTCCTTAACAGAGACCTCTCAAAAGCCAGGCCATAAGCGAGAATCTATTCATGTACAGCATCCACACTGTACCTTGCGTGAGGAGATCGGCTCTGGCCGAAATGCACCACAGACAATCCACTGCCAGTCAAACCAAGTCCGCATACCATGGCTGCCGCTGCCAATTGGAAGCAACCATGACCACCGATCCTCAGTGTGCTTTGATTCTCTGCACCACCCGACCTATGAGTGTCCACGGAGGAAACAGAGTAGCCTCTCTGTGGGTCAGTGCTGCACCAATGCATTGAAAGCCCTCTGACATGTGCTCTTCTCCTACTGTAAAACCAAGTCACTTTGGTGGACTTGAAGGTTGCCATCAGGTTCATAATTGCTGCGCCCCAATGCCACACCAACTGGGCATACACCTCTGAATTAAGTGTCCATTTGCCAGGGTCGAGGCGATGCCAGTTGAAAGAAAGTTGGCCGCCACGTTTTCCTTTCCAACTACATGTGCCACAGAGAGGGCCAGCAGGTTGTCTTCTGCCCACTGCAACAGCAGCAACATCTCGTCCTCCAGCTGAACGCCACCTGTGCCCCCTTGTTGATTGATGTAGGTCACCGTAGTGGTATTGTCCGAAAAAACACACCACCTTGCCTTGCAGAAGAACCCAACTGCTGTAGCACCAGAAACACCATTCTCATCTCAAAATGGTTGATGGACCAGGTGCTCTCTACCGTCAACCAGCAGCCCTGCGCAAATTGACTTTTGCAATGAGCTCCCCAACCGGTTAAACAGGCATCCAGCATAAACGGAATCCACTGTGGTGCCTCCAGAGGCATTCTGGCTATCAGCTTGTCCAGTTGAAGCCACCACTGAAGGGTCACTCTGACCTCCTTGGGACAGGGGAGCATCTGCTTAAGTGGTACTCAGCCAACTACTTCTGTAACAGAGCTCTCTGCAATGGCCACATGAGGGCCAAAGCCCACGGCACCAGATTGATGGCCACTGCCACTGATCCCAACAACTTACCACCACACCACACTGTCAAGGCTGTCATCTTTAGGAAAAAAAACCTGTTATACTTACTTCTTTAAGGTCTGCATCTTGTCCTCCGGCAACAATACCCAGCCCATATCCATCTGAAACTGGGCCCCCAAGTATACCACATCCTGAGACGGTTGTAAGCAGTTCTTTGCAAAATTGATAACCCAGCCTACACATTATAGGCGGGCGATGACCATCTGTGTGGCTTGCTTGCTCTTCTGAGACTCTGCCAAGGGTGTACCATAATGCCTTCCTGCCACAGAGCTGCGGCCACCACCACCACCTACAAGGTGGGGAGGGGCGCGGTCACAAGACCAAACAGCAGCACTCAGAACTGAAAATGTCCCATGGGCACTGCAAATCTGAGAAACGGCTGATACTCCGTAAGATCGAGTGCCATCAGAAACTCTCCTTACCGGACGATAGCAACGACAGATCAAAGTGTTTCCATGCAGAAATGAGGCACCCTTAGGCAGTGGATGATGTGCTTCAGATCTAAGATGCATCTGAACAAGCCCTCCTTTTTGCGAGCTACAAAATAATAATTGAGTATTGACCCAATCCACCCTGATATGGCAGTACCTTCATGTCGGCATTCAATTCTTGCAGCTGTAACAATGTAACAAGGTGTCTTGCATAGCCTCAACCTTGAGACGCGCCTTGCAGGGAGACTCGACAAAAGCTTCAGCAATACTCTGGACAAATTTGACCGTGTAGCCTTCTCGTATGACCTCCAGCACCCGCTGGTCGGTCATGATCTGGACCAAGTAGGGTAAATGTCCTGTAGCCACCCCCCTACGGGAACCACCCCTGCTGGGGTTCCCCTGGTTTTATTGTGGCCAAGGAAGAGGCATCAAGTATCCCTACCCAATCCTAAAGAAAGGGCTGACCCTTTTTGGGAAACGGCCCCGCTGGTACAGGGCAAACAGCACGGAACTGCTGAAAATCTCGCAATTGCCCCCATGCTGAACCCTAACCTACTTCTGCTCATCTTCCAGTAACCTACCACCTTTAGACTCCCCCAAGTCCTTCACCAGCTTATCCAACGCTTCTCCAAACAGCTTACCCTTGAAAGGAAGCCTGCTCAATCGGGACTTGGAAGAGACATCCTCAGACCAATTTCGCAACCATAAATATTTGTGTGTTTTCTATACCGCTATTTCGGGTAATCATTGCGGTTTATAATGGATATAGAACATTTTAACAGTATAACTGGTGCTGCAATCAGAAATTTACATGGATTTAGGAGAAATAACTTATTAACAATTTAATTACAAGAGATGTCATTAAACCTAAGGGTAGGTTCAGGGGGTATGGTTGGGGGGGGGGGTAGTTTTATTAAGAGTTTGGTTAGTTTGAATGCTGGAGGGGAGTAGTTATTTATGTAGGATCTGTATTAGATGAAAGTGAGTAGTGCCCAAAATGTTCTGTGAAGAGGTGAATTTTGAGATGGGAATGAAAGGAGAATAGGTCTGTAATGTACCAAAGGCTAGCTGGTAATGCTTTCCAGAGTATTGGGGCGTTATATTTGAATGCTCTGTTGCTAGTGCATTTGTTGGTTTTGTGGATTTCAGATGGGGTAACCAGAGTATTGTTCAATTGCTCTCTTCTTCGTTGGTCGCTGGGTACGACTTTGATACACTGTGAGAGGGTTAAGGGAGCTATTTTTCTAACGATTTGGAAAGTAATCATAAGTAACTTGTATGTTATACGGCTATGGATGGGTAAGTCACAAAATATTGGTATTATATGGTCCAGCCGGCGTGAGCTGTGAATGATTCGTGTGCTGTGTTGTGCCATCATGAGCGGGTGTAGAGATGTCTTTGGGAGCCCGTGCAGTAGAATATTACAGTAGTCTCTCCGTGGGGTTAATATAGACTTTAGAACCATAATGCAGGCAAATAGCTGTATTAGGAGTTTTGTGTGTTGCAGCAGACGGATCTTGTTGAATATTGCTTTAGTAATATTTTTGATGTAGGTGGAAAGATAGGTGTTAAGAACATAAGATATGCCATACTGGGTCAGACCAAGGTCCATCAAGCCCAGTATCCTATTTCCAACAGTGGCCAATCTAGGTCGTACGTACCTAGCAGTTTCCCCAAAAGACACAGGTTCTGCAATGCTTGTACTGGGTCAAACACTGATATCCTGGGTCCCTTCTTAATAATGGCTTATGGACCTTTCCTCCAGGAACTTGTCCAAACCTTTTTTAAACCCAGCTACACTAACAGCCTTTACTACATTCTCTGGTAACAAATTCCAAAGTTTGATTACACGTTGAGTGAAAAAATATTTTCTTATTAGTCTTAAATAGTTTACCCTGTAGCTTCATTGCATGTCCCCTAGTCTATCTATATTCTGATAATGTAAACAATCAATCAATCTACGTTTACCCGTTCCACTCCGTTCATTAATTTATAGACTTCTATCATATCTCCCCTCAGCCGCCTCTTTTCCAGGTTAAAGAGCCCTAACCTTTTTAGCCTTTCTTCATAGGAGTATCCTTCCATCCCCTTTACCATTTTGGTGGCTCTTCTCTGAATCTTTTCTAAAATCGCTATATCCTTTTTAAGATACGGCGACCAGAATTGCACACAATATTCAAGGTGCGGTCTCACCATGGAACGATACAGAGGCATTATCTTTTGTTTTATTTTCCATTCCTTTCCTTATGATACCTAGCATTATATTTGCTCCCTTGGCTGACGCTGCACACTGGGCCGAGGGTTTTAACATGTTATCCACAATGACACCTAAATCCTTTTCCTGGGTGGTGGTTCCTAATGTGGAACCTTGCATTGTGTAACCATAGTTTGGGTTCTTCCCTAGGTGCATAACTTTGCACTTGTCCACATTAAATTTCATCTGCCATTTTGATGCCCAGTCTTCCAATTTATCAAGATCCTCTTGCAATTTTCCACAATCCTCTTGGGTTTTAACAACTTTAAATAGTTTTGTGTCATCTGCAAATTTGATAACCTCACTCGTTATTCCACTTTCCAGGTCATTTATGACTGTCAAAAAGCAGCGGACCCAGCACAGATCCCTGGGGTACACCACTATTCACCTTTCTCCATTGGGAAAATTGGCCATTTAGCCCAACCCTCTGCTTTCTATCTTTTAACCAGTTCCTGATCCACAGTAGTACACTGCCTCCTATCCCATGACTCTTTAGTTTTGCCAAAAGTCTCTGATTAGGGACCTTGTCAAAGGCTTTCTGAAAGTCCAGATACACTATATCAACCGACTCACCTTTGTCCACCTGTTTATTCACACTTTCAAAAAAACATAACAGATTAGTAAGACAAGATCTTCCTTGTCTAAAGCCATGTTGGCTGTCTCCCATTAGACCATGACTATCTACATGCTGAGTAATTTTATTCTTTATGATGGTTTCTACCATTTTTCCCAGTACTGACGTCAGGCTCACCGGTCTGTAGTTTCCCCGATCACCCCTGGAACCCTTTTTAAAAATTGGTGTTACATTGGCAATCCTCCAATCTTCAGGTATTACAGATGATTTCAATGATAGTTCACAGATTACTAATAGCAGGTCTGCAATCTCATATTTCAGTTCTTTCAACACCCTTGGATGTATACCATCCGGCCCAGGTGATTTGCTACTCTTCAGTTTAATAGCTGTAATACATCTTCCCGATGTATCGATATTTCCTTCAATTCTTCCGCACCTTTAAATACCACTTCAGTCATGGGTAACATCCCTACATCTTCTTCAGTAAAGACCGAAGCAAAGAATTCATTCAGTCTCTCCGCTATCGCCTTGTCGCCTCTTAGTGCCCCTTTAACTCCTCTATCATCTAATGGACTCACTCTCACAAGTTTTTTGCTACGAATGTACTTGAAAAAAATCTTTATTTCGCGTTTTTGCTTCCGCAGCAAGTTTCTTCTCAAATTCTCCCTTTGCCTGCTTTATCAATGCCTTGCATTTGACCTGCCAGTGCTTGTGCTGTTTCCAGGTTTCGTCGCTTGGCTCTTTTTTCCATTAGGTGTTTAATGTCACACCTAAGTATTTTACTTCAGTTTTAACTTCAAGTAAAACATCATCAATTGGTATGGTCTGTGGTGGAATATAGGTTTGATTCTTGGTGATTTTTAGCACTTTGGTTTTTTTGTAATTGATGTTAAGGCCGAAATTCTTAAGCCATGTTGCAATTTTCTTGAAGCAGGATGTTATAGGATCAAAGTTGGGTGCAGTTATATTGAAGGGCACGAACAGAATTATGTCATCTGCATAGATGGCACAATCAATCTTGAATTGTTTTATTATTTGACAAACTGGTTGGAGATAGATATTAAATAGCAGTGCTGAAAGCATAGATCCTAGAGGAAGGCCAATGGTTTGAGGGTAGGAGATATGTATCCAATGGTTACCAGTTGAACTCTTTCAGAGAGATAGGATGTGAACCATTTGAGCGTTGTATTAGGAGAGAATGGATAACAGAATCAAGTGCAGCAGCTATGTCAAGGAAAATTAATATGTAGGCTTGGTTTTTATTGTCTATTCCCTTAATGATTTTGTTGCATAGGACTAGCATCAATGTCTCAACGCTGTGGTATGATCTAAACCCAAATTGATTGTCATTGAGAGGAGCACAGAGGTCAATGTGGTCTTGTAATTGAATGTAGACATTTTTCTCTTATTTTGGCAAGGAAAGGTAGACTGAAGATAGGTCGGTAGGAAGATAGGCATGATTTGTCAAGGGCATTGTTTAAGATTGGACATATGTTGGCTTTTTTAGGTATGTAGCCTTGGGATAGTGATTTGTTAATTATTGCTAATATGATAGGGACTATTTCAGTAATAACATCCTTGATTAATTTAACTGGGCATGGATCAGTTATGGATGTTGTGGTGGTCATACTTGCAATTATCCTGTTGAGGGATTCAGGGTAAATTGAATGGAATCTATCCCAGGGTTCAGCAGGAGGTGATGAGCTATTAAGGTATATTGGGGAGTTTAGTTTAGACATAAAAGTCTGCAAGTGTTTGTGGTGATATGACTGGAGATGTAGATGAGGAGTTTGGCTGAGATGCAAGGGATTTTACTATAGCAAATAGGTCTTTAGGTTTATTAATTGACTTCATGAGTAGTTTTGTGCGAAATAGCATAGAGAGGCCACTATCAAGGAAGGCCATGCTCTTAGACAGACCCCTAAATATAGTCATAAGAGACATCTGTCAAATAGGCCGCACCCGACTCCAACTTTGATGCTTCCTGCAGTGGAGACTGCTCGGTCCCCGACACCTCCAAAATCCCTTGAGCCCAACACAAACAGGTCTGGACCACAAAACCACCACAGACTGATGTCTGCAACCAAAGAGCATTAATATCTAACCTCTGCTTCAGCAGGGTTTCTAGCTTCTGTTCTTGAATGTTCTTAAGAGCCATATTGCCCTCCTTTGGAAAGGTAGTCTTCTTTGTGCCCGCTGAAACCGCCGCATGCACTTTAGGAGAGTGTAGGAGATCTATTTCCTGATCAAGAAGGGGGTGAAGTCGTTCCAGAGCCTGTGTTCCCTTAAAACCCGCCTCTGGGACGTCCCATTCGTCCTGAACCATCTGCTTAATGACTAAGGAGAAACACTGTCTGGTTTCCTGACCACCTGAACAAGGAATCCTCTCCAGTGGTGGCTCCTCTTGCAGAGCTTCTGCCAAGAGGGTCTTTTAAGGACTGAATGATCAGCACCACCAGCTCCTCTAAACAGAGGACCCTCACAATATAAGCCTCACCCACCTGAGGGCTTTTGCCTTCTTCCAGCTCCACCAATTCCACGTTGGCATCCTCTGCTGGGTCTGTTTCCTCCTCTGACCTTAGGGAACTCGTGTCCTCTCAAAAGTCCTCATCCAGGCACCTGCGGCTAGGGCCGGGCACCTCAACCCCAGCCGCTTCCTAGCGACATCTGGCAGGATCTGCATCCTCACTCTCAGTCCCGAGTTCCTGGTGGGGGGGCTTGGGGGGAGGAACACCCTTCCCCTGCTTCATGCAAAAATGCCTTATGCATGAGGAGGACAAACTCAGGGGGAGAATTCCTCTGGCATTTCCACAGCTATAGGGACGCGGTGACCTGCCATCTCTGACTTGCACTTCCAGAATAAGTGGGGCAGACATGCCTTCCTCTGTCATGGCCACTGATGCCCCTGCCGAGGCCATGGGAGAGCAACACCAACCCCTTCCCCACCAAAGCCCTAGAAGGGCTGACTCCTTCAAGGTCTTTTCTCTAACTTCCTTTTGTGGCCTCTCATCCAAAAACTCTTTCTGCAGACTGAGACTCTATTCCACAGCCCTTACAAAAACCTGCCATGGAGACCAAGCTCTTACAAAGCATACAAGCTAAACAAGTGGCCTTAGAGGACATGTCACTATGAGCACCCTCCCAGCCACTGCCGGACACCCAGGGCAGAGAGCTCCAAGAGAAATACTTACGAGAGCACCGGTGCCTGCTGTAACCTGACTGTGTGCTCTGAAGCCTCGACTCTTACTGGTGGTTTCTTTAAAAAAAAAATATATCTATATATATATATAGTTTCCCAAAATGCTGTATAAGTCTCCAGGCACTATTAAAAAACCCCGTGAAGGTAGAAGCCCCCCCCCCCCACCCGATCCACGCAGCAATGACCCCTCTGAAAGACTCTCCGGCTCACACAAAATGGCACCGTTTCCCGCACATCGCGGGATGGATGGCTGTATGAACTGCACGTGGTCTACAGGCCCCAGCCTTACTCGAGGCCAGGGACCTGATCCACGGTTGAAACAGCGTGCCGCAAAGCAGACAAGAAATCCTTTCAACTCACTGGCAGCTGTGCTCCCGCTCATGCGCTCGGCCTTTCCCAACAGTGTCAGCGGGAGTCCTGTGCGGGTGTCTTGCCTCACTGCAGCCAGAAGGCTCCTCACCCACTGAAGGGATCAGGAGCCGCTGCCAATAACCCTGCCGCAGATCAAGTGTAGATACACTGACCTGAACAGCACCGGAGGAATCCTTTGCTGAACGCGTTTAACTGCCTGTCTTTGTTCTGGGGGGGGGAGGGGGGGGGTTGTTTCTTTTCTTTATTTGCCAGTGGTCATTGATGCAATTAGTACTACGGGGTTGAATCCCAGTATAAGTACTGTCAAAAGTCTGAGACCCGGTTCTAAATTAAGAATATAAGATGAAGTAAATATGTTGAAGAATTCACATCACACATGACATTGTGTCTAAGGTGGCATTTTGAGGAATGTTTATATTTTACTACGGAGTCAATGAAACAAAGCATTTACAGGGCCAGACCCCTACTAAAACACCTCAAAACACACAAAAAGCCAAGCAGTTTTTCCTAATTATTCCTTCAGTGAGTCCACTGGTGAAAATCACCCTGCTCCAGCTGCTTGGAGACTGATAACACTGAGGCTGGTGGGTGGTGCCAGTTCCCTAAAAAGGGGGTTATCAACCTTGATATGATCAGTCTCCAATCTGCAGGATGGGGGGTGACAATCCACAAGTTGGGAGTGGACTGGAGGTACAATAAAGAATAGTTGATTATTCCAATATTTAATATGGGAAACAGATTTCCAGAAAGCAGCAGCCTTTAGGAAGCTCTTTAAATACTGCCAGAACATTCATCAACCCAGTTTTGGAGTTGGGGCATGCCTTGTATCTTTAATGTAAGATAATTTCACTGCACATTTCCCCAAAATTCTTTTAATGAAGAACAAGTCCACCATATACATAAAGTAGCCTAAGTGCCAAAGAAATAGAAACCAATTTAGAGAACAGAAGGGGAATCTGTGGATATCGTGGATAAATGCAATCATTAATTGTCATCCATAGATACAAATGTAATCTTGCTTGCAACGCTGAAGGATGTCTCGCCTGAAATCATGCTACAAGCATCCAAATGACAGCCCCATCGAGCAAGGAAACTAGCACAAGGCCAGCCACTACTCACCATGGGGTAATAGTAGTTGTAGGAGTACGAGTAATTGTACTGCTGTTGATACCACTGGTAATATTGCTGCTGCAAGGCTGCAGGATCTCCCTGGGTAGAATACTACAACAGAACACAACAAGATGAGGAAACAGCACTAGAGGGAATCGCATACAGAGCAAACTACACTAAGTGAGCCAGCCCTTGAGTAGGCAAGACTTCATTAAGGAATACGCACACAACCTATCAGGCCAATGCAGAAAACTTGCGTGGCCTTTAACCACAGAAAAAAGGCACTTAAGTACACTTACCACTACCGCCAAATGCAGACAAGAGACGGACGCACTTGTAAATACTAGCGCACAATTAATGCCAGAGTATTTTTAATGCATTTAAATTATAGGCAAATGAGCTGCACATAAACTTGCACGCAAATACTGGCTGCACCCTATGCAAAGAATGTGTAAAGAATTTCACATCCAGCCTTCACGCCTGGATTTGAGGTGGCTTAAACATCTAGGGCGTGCCCCGACAGTATTTTGATGACAGTGGGGAAAGATGCAGATGCCATCAAAATACCGTCAGGGGCCACTGCACCCGACAGAAAGCAAAGCCCTGTCAGCCCAGATTACACCACCTGCCAAAGTAACTATTTGCGGTGGCCCAGAGGCCCCGAGCCCCCCACCTGGTACCTTCAAAAAGGAGAGGGAGCTGTGCCCACGTGCTTCTGCTCTTGCCCTGGCCATATTGAAAAATGGTGGTGCCTGGCCCCACGTGATGCATCCTGGGGATGGAGGGTGGGATGTTCGGAGCCACTGGGCCACCAGGGTTATTTTCAGTTGGGCAGAGGTTAGGGAAAAAACATAAGGATCAGGGCACCTAGGCAACCATGGATTTTTTTTTTTTTTTTTAAACTTTGGGGGGTGGGGGCAGCAATAGGGGTCGCTGAGCCACTAGGGAGTTGCTTTTTGCCCTGACAGTATTCTGATGGCATCGCAAGCTTTCCCCAATGCCTGGATCATCCGAGGGGGAGTTTGGCATTTTCCCTTAGATGATCCAGGCATTGGAGAAATCCCCCGATGCCATCAAGATACTGTTGGGGCTCCTACGCAAATTAGCTATGCGGTGCCTGCATGCTGTCCCACAGAAAAACTTGCGCCGACTTCATGTTTGACTTGCTCTCCCAGTTTAACATCACCATCTGTGCAGTTTAACGGGCGGCTCATTTACATGCTCATCCCTTTCTGCATGCCATGCTGAAATTGTGCACAGTGCGCCGCAAATAGGTGTAAAATGTTGACAGAGCTTGACTTCAGTGCTAGCTTTCTGCATTAGCCTGTTTATGTGGTACACACCACGCAGGGGAAATCTTACATAAACCTGTAGAAATGTAAAACTCACCCACAACTACTTGCTAGGAGTAATTTTAATTTACAGTGCAGTGGACTGGCACAAGAGTTTGATAACACGCTTTTACTCTCAAGCCCCGCCTCCCCCCCCCCCCCCCATCCTTCTCCTAAACCTTCCGTTACCTGGGCATTAGCTGATCCATCATTGGTACCCTTATTGCTCCCAGAAGTGACATTTGCTTTGCTGATACTAGCCAGTGCCTGGCGTGCTTTCTCCCATTCAGGATTCTCGTGCATTGGAACCTCCATTCCACTGTTCATCGAGTTACAGCTGGTTACATTAGAGAATAGTGCCCTAGCCAAACAGAAAGAAAGAGCCACAAAGTGAAAGTCTGAAAGGACGAGTCTGCTCTGCTACAACCTCAACACTCACAGGAACTATGAGGCCAAAGGTGGGGGCAAATCACTACAATCCTGATGAAGCCTGCCCTATTTAAGAGACTGTCAGTTCACTTCCCCTTCAGTATTTCAAACGCAGCACTTAGGATCTAAGCTCTCCTGAGCTCAAAATTTGAGAAGTAATCAAATCTAAAAATCCAACTCTAAATCCAGATCCTATAACCATTTCAAATTATATTTGCTTATCTGCCAATTTCATATTTCTAAGCATATCTAGAGCAAATGTTTAGAAGGTGAAATTAGGCCTTACCCAATTGTTGTTCCTTGATTGACTCCAGTCCAGTCCAGACCTACGGATAGTCTCACCTCACCAGCGGCTTCAAGACTGAGCATGTCAGGTCCGATATTCAAAAAACATTTACATGGTTTAAAGCCTAGTAAACAGGGTAAATGCCTTAGCTGGGGATATTCAACTGTACCTACAAGGTTAGTGCCATTGAATATTCCCAGGCAAGTCCCCTACGTGCTCCACTGCTACCCAGTTAGCATCTGGGTGTGGTGGGAGCAGCCCAGCCCGGAGCCAAGGCAAAGACTGGCGCTAACCATGCAGCAGTGATATTGATTGCTGCCTGGTTAGCAATCGGTGTCTTGAAAGATAGGCGAGGGTTTTCCTTGCCTATCTTTAAGGCACCAATCGCTAACCTGGCAGCAGCCAATATCACTGCTGCATGGTTAGCTTTGGCGGCTACGAGCTTTGGCAGGGATCACCAGATATCCAAAGCTGGCGCCTCAGCACTGAATATCCGGTTTGGAGATCAGAGGGGAGGGCTATGCACCTGCCAGCGCATAACCCTTCAAAGATCCAAGCAGTTTAATATGCGGCCCATCATCTTTAATGACATCAGGACAGGCAGGCAGCTGGCACCTCCCATCAGACTCCGGTATTTATTTATTTATTTATTTTATTTATTTACAGTCTCTTCTATACCACACTATTCAGCACCAGCACGGTTTACAATGAACAATAAGATTACACATTTCCAATGGTACTTTGTATCACCTGTTCAACTGTAAACACAAACTTGGATAACAGGGGTAACTATTTACAATTATAACATACTATTGACAAAGCAGACTGAGCAGAACAATTAACAGGATATATTATCTAAACCAATTTGGGAAATCAACCACCTAACCCCAACAGGCAGAAAAAAAATCCTTAAACAAAGAACAAGATTGCTTACTGAACAGTCAGCCCATAGCATGCCTACACACTCCAGACCCTGCCAACTCGACTTCCTACTTGTTTCAGCTTCCCAGGCCCATAACGATGAGATGACTTCAGGCCCAGATATCTCCTTTCCACCGAGAACCAAAGACTGTGGGTTCAGGACTGGCCTGGAGTCACTCAAGGAACGTCAATTAGCAGGTAAGGCCTAATTTCACCTTCCTTGTTGTTCCTCCAGTCCGGTTCTTATCTGTGGGATACATCATAGCAGTACTGATCTTGGGAGGGACCCGCTAGCCTGACCCGAAGAACCATCGAACCAAATCTCGTGTCCTCCCGCTGATTGAACATCCAGCCGATAATGTTTCACGAAGGTATGCAGGGACAACTAGGTTGCCACTCTACAGATGTCCCCTGGCGGAACCAAATGGGACTCCACACACACGACATGGCCTGCGCCCGGGTCGAGTGGGTCCTCAACACAAGAGCAATTTCTTGCGCCGCAGCATGTAGACCAAAAAAATGGCCTCCTGCACCCATCTCGAAATGAAGGGTTTAGAGGCTGCATCGCCCTTATGCATACCCCCAAAGAGCACGAACAGTCGATCAGATCTTCTAAAAGACTGTTCTTTTCAAATAGAGCCTTAACACCCTACTGACATCCAAACAGTGCAGAAGGGGGTCCTCCCTCCATGCCTCCTGCTCCAGAGGACACGGAAAGATCACAGACTGATTGATGTGAAAAACCAATAGCACTTTGGGAAGTAAGGCAGGCACTGGCCTGAGAACCACCTTCTCCTTTGCATGGATAAAAAAAGGTGCTCGCTACGACAGTGCCTGAAGTTCTGATATTCTTCTAGCCGAACAAAAAGGCACCAGAAATACAGTCTTTAACGTAAGATCCTTTAAAGTACAGGCACCCAATGGCTCAAAGGGTGCATCCATGAACACCGATAATACCAGATTGAGATCTCAGGGGGGCACAATCTACTCCACTAGCAGTCAAACTTGCTTCACTGCCCGCAAAAAAGCAGACCACATCCGAGTGCACCGCCAGGAACACTCCTTGAACTCTCCCAGGGTAACAAGAGATGGCTGCCACCTGCACCCAAAGGCTGCTACATGCCAATAGCTTATCCAACTCCACCTGCAAAAAGGCAAGGTCATCAGTTTTACATTGTATTTAGAAAGGGCGCATGTCCACTTAGTACTGGACCAATTAAGTTAATGGGAAAGGGACACTCCCAGGCCCGGAGGCTGGGAATAAGGACAACCCCTTACAATTTGCAATTTCTATCACTTTTGCAACAAACAAACCAAGAGAATTGTTCTCCATAGTGAAAACACTCACAAAGGAACCCAACAATGGAAACATACAAGATAAAAAAATATCCCCTCAGAAGATTGCCTCCTACCTACTCGCCAAACAGATACAAGCCCCACCAATAGAACAAATCACGATGACATCCAGCCCTGGAATGGACCTCCAGATTTGTCCCAATTCGAGCTTCCATCAATTGAAGACATCGAAGACACAATACAGAGCCTGAACACAATAACCTCCGCACTGGACCCCTGCTCTGTCACCTGAATATAACTGACTAGATCACACCTTTGTACATACCTCACTGAAACAAAACTTGACCAAAACCCCTCTAATTCTATGTTCAGAGCAGGAGAAACCAGTTGTGATAGAAGTCATTCATAATCTGCTGCATTTCTTGGGAATGAAAGGATTTAGGGTGTCCTGGAAAAAAAATTAGGTTGGGGCTATCTCTTCCCCCTACAACATAAGAAACGAAACCAGAAACTTAACAAAGAGAACAAAGAAGAGAGAGGGAAAGGGGGCAGCCCCTCCCGTGGGCTACAGAAGGCACAAATGGTTAAAGAGTTTAAAAAAAAAAAAAAAACAACTTTGTAAAGACACTAAACTGTCTTGCCTTTGACTCTGTTCAATAAACAAACAACCAAACAAATTGCCCTAAGGGAGTAGACCGAACTTTTTCTCCCTTTGAACTGTTATATGGAAGACTGCTTATTTTTTATAGTCCTGAGCCTCACATTTGATCTCTTGTATTTCCTAGCAGCAGAGGCAACTCTCTTCCCTCCACAGGTATGCTCAGCAGGTCCAGTCCTTTCTACGGGATGACTCAGCTCTTTTCTTTCAATCCGGAGACTGGATTTTGGTAAGGACATACCATCAGCACATAGTACAAGCCCCTTTTCCAGTATGGGACCGTTCCAAGTTCTTCTGATAACATCGATTACAGTGAAGGTGGCGGCTAAAAGATCCTGAAGCTATTGCCCTCACTGGAAACATTCTTCATATACAGATCAGGCTTCAGGACCAGGATGAGAAGTAGCTGACAACGGGGCAGCCAAGGCCCTAGCAACTGGAGAGGAGAGGAGAAGACTCCTGAAGAAAAGCAGCTTTCGGCCTAGAGGTACCGAACCAATATATTTATTTATTACAATTTCTTATATACCGCGCTATTTAGCATCAGCGCGGTTTACATCATAACTTAACGACCATAACAACAAGCTGTCAGGTTTTACATCGAACAGGAATACAAACTTGGATAACGGGGTTAACTATATACATAAGCTATTTACACTGGAAGGATAGGTAAAACAAGATAATGTATGTAAGGGCCTTTCTAGATTGGGTCATTTCCTGAGAGGTATATCTAGATTCAATTGCTGTCAGGGAAGTATTGGAGGAAAAGGTGGGTTTTGATAGCCTTCCTGAACTGATATAGATTGGCTATGGCCCTAATGTCAGGGGGAAGAGCATTCCGGCATTTGGGAACATAAAAACTGAGTGCCCTGTTTGTGGTTGTCGTGTTGGACTTTATTGATGTCTTTGGTATTGCTAGCAAGTTGACAGCTGTTGCTCTTCTGGATCTGTTGGGTTGGACAATGTGGATAAGATGTGTGAGTGAGGAGGCTGAAATACCATTGATTGCCTTAAACGCTAACAGAAGGGTTTTGAAGGTGATCCTCCCATGGATCGGTAGCCAATGCAGCTGTTTGAGAATGGGGGTCACGTGGTCGTTTCTGGGTGCACCGTAAAGGACCCTAGCTGCGGCATTCATGGCCAACTGTAAGGGGCTTAGTGTGGATTGGGAGAGACCTTGTAAGATGGCATTTGCAAAGTCAAAATGCAGCAGGATCAATGCTTGATATATGGTTCGGAAATCCTCTGGGTCCAACAGGGAGCGTAGGTGCTTGAGTGAGCGGATTTTGCAATAGACGGCTTTGACTATGTTGCTTATGTGGCGTTTCATGTCGAGATGTTGGTCCAAAGTAACTCCAAGGTATTTTATTGTATCTTTGGTTTGTAAATCAGCTTCGTTGACACTGATGTGGGATGGGGGAGTAACGTTGGTGTCTCTGGTGATGAATAGCACCTCTGTTTTTTTATGTTGGATGCGTAGGTTCTGTGTCTGGAGCCATGTTGAAACTTGTGATAAGGAAGCTTATCATAGCGCAGGAAGGAGCTATAGAAAAGGTGAAGTGACTCTGAACAAGCAACCTGTCAGTTCTGGTAGAAATAAGAAAACAGAATTTTCCCATAAAAGACTACCAGTCCCAGAATGCACCAGGTTTCCCACAGCCATTAGAGGAGCTGAAGTGGGGAAACGTGTGTTCAATCAGGAGGGCTATGAGGTAATCCCTAAGCACTCATCTCAAAGGGCAGGTCCTGATTCAGCACAGCTGTGCTGTGTTAGGGAGGAGCACTCATCTAAGCAGAATAAGAGTAGAGTTTATTCTACAGATGACCATCTTCATGATCACCTTGGATATCCAGAGAATTGTCCTCAGTATCCTGAGAATCAGCTTGAGTTTGATCATCAGTTTCATCTGAAGGATCATCAGAAGCAGAAGCCAAACCGGACGGACAGAGAGGGAAAGAGACCCTTTGGAAGAAGGAAGAGAAAAGCCTTTGAGAGGTCTAGAAGAGTCCAAAGCAGTACGTATACTGGGAGGTATTCCAAGGGCCAGCATACACCATTGGACTGGGGAAAGCCAGAGGAATGGTGCTGCAGAGCTAGGAATCACCAGAGGCTACCTGTGAGGGAGACGGCTGCACGTGGAAGGGACCCTAAGACCTGTGCCAGAAGGTATGTGAAGAGAGATCCAGTGTCCAGGGATCTGGATTGGAAGGCTGGACATAAGAACTGGACTACATACTGGCCAGGCTATATAGAGAGGAACTCTAGCAGCAATGGAAGCTCAGGTATGAACACTGATCTATGCCCTAGCTATAACCTTGAAAGACAGCAGGGAAACAAGTATTCTCCTGAAAATGCTCCATTGAGAGATTCATCTGTGCCAATCCACGATATTGAACCCATGCTTGTTGAACAAGGGGGAATAATAGCAGATGAGGATCCTGTTTATATGGACTGCTCTCTATCTAAACTCCGTTGGTAACTTTCTGTTATAAAGTACAGCAACCATCACAAAGAAATACAAATTTGTTCTTTAATCTACTCAGGAAAGCTCCTGAAGCAGGATTTGACCCACACAGTGGAAGGCAAGCCAGCTAAGGGGTTTCAGCTGGTAACTGCTAGCAATTAAGCCTTACCTAATTGCTTGTGAGCTAGGAGAGAATCACTTCTGTATCTATGTGGGAAGTAATCAGAAGTTAACCTGAAAAGAACAGTTTGTTTCTTGCTTTGTGGCTTTTCATTTGTTGTTTTCCTGATTTTAACTTTGGTTTTTCCAAGTTAACACTGAAAGCAAGTAACCTAATTTATGTGCTACCAAGCATATCTGTGTTGGGAGAAATAACCCCATAAATAAATATCTTATTGGCTTTACCCAAGAGCACAACTAAATTATTGTCAGCAGCTGTGTCTGGTGTGAATGAACTACATTGTCCACAATACCTTGCAAATCATATAGAGATATGCACTTGCCAAGACTGTGAAGATTTTCACCCAGGCAGCCGTCTGACAAACTGCATTGAAGCATTCTGTTAGTGGGGTCAGGTCCATGTGAGTTGTGGAGAAGGGCATGTATAATAGAATATCATCTGCATATATCAAACATTTCACCTTGAATGATCTGATGATATTGCAGATGGGCTGCATGTAGATATTGAAAAGTAAGGAGGATAACGAAGAGCCTTGAGGTACCCCTTGCTTTTGATGGAAATGTATTGACTCTTCTGATCCAGATTTCACATATTGCCATCTACCGTCTAGATAAGATTTGCACCAACCTAGTGCACTGTCGCAGACGCCCTTCTCTTTCAGTCTTCCAAGAAGAATTTCGTGACTCACGGAGTCGAACGCCGCGGCGATGTCCAAGAAGATGAGCACAAAACCTTGACGGAGATATTATATCCCTTCAAGGTTGGTGACAGGTCAGAGCACCTCAAAAGCACGGTACCTTAGACCCGCTCTACGGACCTCCAAACTACAGTGATCGCTATCACATGGTCAGCCATCATGTGTGACTCCTCCCCTTTGTGGATCCATGCGTCAAGAATCAGGCGTGTATCGTCTTCATTGACATCTTCGGTTCCAGCCTCCTGAACATCATGCACAAGACTGTGTTGACTCCTCCTACCACTCATGTGGTGCCTCCTTCAGCCCGTTTCGGGAACTGTTAATACGGCAATACTACTTGCCCAAACTGCCTTACTTTTTGTGTGCGCAGATCGCTACAAACTGGAGCTTTTCTCTCAACATGTCTCATTATTGTACCTTCTAATCTGTGTGAAATGTAGAAGTTTACTGTACTTGACAATTTAAACTGCACCCAGCCCCATGTTTCTTTTTCTACTTTCTTGTATAACATTGGTGTTACTCGCCCCTCTTTGGGATATGACTAGGTCCTTTGCTCATTGTAAACTGTCTCTAGTTTTAATGCTACAGATTGTTTTATTGTTTCTGCTTTTAGCCTGTTTAATACTGCTCTATACTGTTCTTCAACTACAGGGAAGATTCTCATGATTACTCTGATGTATTTTTCTTTGGGGTGGTCTCAAAGGGCTGCTTATTGCCCTATTGAGCGGTTTTATAATTCTTGTTCTTTTTTGTTGTATATTCATTTGTTCTTAACTGTTGTTGAAAGGCCTTACAAAGCTCTACCACTTTTATGTATTCCTATACTCCTGCTTTTATGGTGGCCGATGTACCTGAGCTGCCGCATACAGATGTTCCATTAATAATGTCTGTTTAGTTATTTTGTAGTAGATTGCTAGGCTGTTCTTATAGTGGGCCTATGCAGGCCCAAAGGGGGGATTGTTAGGGAAATCAGAATCCTATATATATGTGTCCTTTGTAATAATAATGCTTAGTTTAAGTGCATATAGAAGAGGCCTGCACAAGAGAAATTAGAATCCTATGTGTGTGCCCTTTGTACATTCTGGTGGGTATGGAAAAAGGAATGTGCTGTGTAAGCTAAACTGATTGTTCTACTCAAGGATGACTTGTTTTTGCATTAGTTACTGATAAACTATAGTGGGCCCCCAGAAGATGGGTGGATGACGTATGACTAGGTTTCTAAGAATGTATAAAATACGGACAAGCCCTCCACCCTTTGGAATAAACTGCATACCACTTATGTGCAGGTGTGTGTGTGTGTGTGTTTGTTCCCCTGGATTCCAGACAGACAAAGAAGGTAAGGTGATTCCTCGACCCAGACGGACGTCCCAAGGGTTAGTGATAAGAAGTGCTGGGAAAGGAATAATGGACCCTTTACAAATCCTATAGGCCAATATCTAGCATCCCACTTGGTCTCAAATATAATAGAGGAAATTGTCCTAAGACAACTCCAAGACCATCTCAATAAGCATGCACCCCTAGATCCCACCAACATGGATTCAGGCAATTCCATGGGGCCTAAACACTTATCACTTTCCCTCCTAAACACTCTTACAACCTGCTTCAAAACACCAAGAACGGATTCATCCTAATTTTCCTTGACATCTCCACAACCTTCGCCAACCTCCCACACCATCAACTTCTAAAAAGACTCTCTGAAATCAGCCTCCACGACACCACACAACTGGTTCCGTACTTACCTGGATTCCCGAAAACAGCATTTAAGAATTGGCAAGAAGATTTCAAGCCTCTTCCCATAACAAATAGGAGTACCTCAGGGATCAAGTCTATCAGCTCTCCTTTCCAATAGTTATATCAGATATTCAAGACACAAAATGCTATACCAACTCAACGCAGACGACAATATTTTTCACAACCAACCACCTCCTCTCTCCTGGTCTCACCAGCTTACGAAAGTGCTTCAGACATAAAAGGATGGCTTAGTCAGTAGACAGAAAATCTCATCAACCAAGAGAAGACAGAGGCGCTTTACAAAACCACTAACCCAACCTTTGCCCCATCAACAACACTGAAAATAGACGACGTAACAATCAAAGTCAAATCCAAACACAAAATACTTGGGCATAACAGAACAACTGACCTTCCAACCTCACATATAAAGCAACCACCTCGGTCTACCACAAACTAAGAACCCACTACTCTTTCCAGAACCTTTCCGAACAGTGTGCCAGGTATTGATTACTATTGTAATATCTTCCAGGGCCTACTTAAACTCTCCACCCACTATAAAGCACAGTTACTTACCTGTAACAGGTGATCTCTGGGAACAGCAGGAATTAGTCATCACATATGGGTACGTCGGTACCGACGGAGCCCGCGCGGGAAAGCTCCCCAGCTTTTCAGATTAAAAGCTTTTGGGGCCTCCCACTGCACATGCGCGCTGCCTTCCCGCCTTCCTGAGCAGCTCTCGTCAGTTCGAGTTTAAAGCTGAGACAATAGAGAGAGAGGACAGGAAGATAGATAGAGATACAACTCCTAGGGGAGGTGGGTGGGTTGTGATGACTAATTCCTGCTGTTCCCAGAGATCACCTGTTACAGGTAAGTAACTGTGCTATCTCCAGGAACAAGCAGGAATACGTCATCACATATGGGGACTCCCTAGCTAAGATGCCTGGGAGATCCCCCTCCAAGGGTAAACCATCTTCGCATGGATCTCAGGCATCCATCCAGGGAAGGTGGGCAGGAGTTGTTTAAGTATGGAACAGGTGTTTGAGGACAGTCTGACCAAACAAGGCATCCCGGCGGGAGTCCTTGTCCAAGCAGTAATGGGCTGTGAAGGTATGAACAGAGGCCCAAGTGGCTGCTCGACAGATCTGATCTATGGACACAGAGTGAAGATGAGCCATAGAAGTGGCCATGGCCCTCACATTGTGAGCTGTGACATGGCCCTCCATAGAAATGTTCTTACTCTGGTAAGCAAAAGAAATACACTGAGCGATCCAATTGGAAAGTGTACGCTTGGTGACTGGAAGTCCCAAATGAGAAGGATCAAAAGCCACGAAAAGTTGGGAAGACTTTCGATGTGGTTGAGTCCTGTTGAGGTAAAAGGCAAGAGCTCTTTTACAATCCAGAGTATGAAGGTTCCTCTCTGCACTGGATGCATGAGGAGCCGGGAAAAAGACAGGTAGATATACCTCTTGATTAAGATGAAAGGGCGAGACCACTTTGGGCATAAAGTGGGGATTCGTCCTAAGGACCACCTTATCATGATGAAACCTGGTATAAGGTGGATGAGCCACTAAAGCCTGCAGTTCACTGATGCGGCGAGCCGAAGTGACTGCAATAAGGAAAACAACCTTCCAGGAAAGAAATTTGAAGGAGGTAGAGTCCAAAGGCTCAAAAGGTGGCTTCATAAGCTGACCTAGAACTAGGTTCAAATCCCATGCTACCGGAGGTCGGATGGGAGGTTTAGTTAGAGTCAGGCCTCTCATGAAACGTGAAACAAGAGGATGAGAGGAGACAGGTTGTCCATTTATAGGTTTTAAGGATGCTGCAATAGCACTCAAATGGACCCTTACTGAATTCGTCTTAAGGCCTGCATTTGAAAGATGCAGGAGATAGTCCAAGAGGGAATTCAAAGGAAGTGCTAGAGGGTCAAGACCCTGCTGAGCACACCAAATGGAAAAAACGTTTCCATTTGAAAGCATAAGAACGCCTCGTGGAAGGTTTCCTAGAGGCATGAAGGATATCTGTCACAGGTTGAGAAAGATTAAAGTCTTGAAGACTTAGGCCTTCAGTAACCAAGCTCTGAGATGTAGGGATTTAGGGATTTGGGGTTTGGGTGCCACAAAGTCCCCTCCTCCTGAGACAGAAGGTCTGGCGCAGCTCCCAGGTCCAGGGAGGATCCCTGGGAGAGATGCAGAAGTAGAGGGAACCACACCTGGCGTGGCCAGCGGGGAGCTATGAGGATCATAGTCCCGTGATCCCTCTGGAGCTTGAACAGAGTCTTGGATATTAGAGGAATGGGTGGAAAGGCATAGAGGAATTCCTGACCCCAATGCAGGAGGAAGGCATCGTGGGCCTGAGCTCCCTGACACTGAGTTCTGGAACAGAACCGGGGAAGTTTGGCATTCCACGGACTTGCAAAGAGGTCTATGTCCGGGGTCCCCCATTCCTGAAAGATTCTGCGTATCTGGTCCATATGTAGGGACCATTCGTGTGGAAGCAGAACTCGACTGAGTCTGTCTGCACGAGAGTTTTGAACTCCTGGAAGATACACTGCAAGAAGGTGAATTTGATGCTCTCTGGCGAAGGCCCATATTCTGAGAGCTTCGTTGCAAAGCGACAGAGAGCCTGTCCCTCCTTGTTTGTTTATATAGAACATGGCTACCTGATTGTCTGTCTGAACTAGGACAGTCAGGTTGACAAGGAGGGTATAGAAGACCTTGAGGGCAAGGTAAATTGCTCGCAGTTCCAGGAGGTTGATATGAAGGGTGGCCTCCTGTGGAGACCAAGTGCCCTGAGTGGAGAGGTTCTGAAGATGAGCTCCCCACCCTGTCTGGGAGGCATCTGTTGTGAGGGTTGCTTGGGACAACAAAGGTTGGAAGGGGGCCCCCAACAACAGATTCTTGGTGGATGTCCACCATTGGAGGGACCAAAATAGACGGCTTGAGGTGAGTATTTGGTCGGAGAGCGCTCCAGATGCTTGAGTCCACTGGGTGGCCAAGGTCCATTGAGCTGCTCTCATATGCAGACGAGCGTAGGGCACCACATGTACCGTGGAGGCCATGTGGCCCAGAAGTCGCAGCATTTCCCGGGCTGTCAAATGACTGCTGGACTGAGCTTGGAAGGCCAAACTCAGCAGGCGTTGGGCCCTGACCTGAGGCAGGTAGGCCCTTGCAGTGATGGTGTCTAACTGGGCCCCTATGAACTCGAGAGACTGAGTAGGGATTAGTTGAGACTTGGGAAGGTTTACTACCAGTCCTAGATACTGCAGAAGACGCCTTGTGCGGTCCAGGGAAATTTGGGCCTGGGACTGAGAGGGAGCTCGGATGAGCCAGTCGTCCAGGTATGGGAATATGAAAATTCCCAGGCCTCTTAGAAAGGCAGCTACGACTGCCATGCATTTGGTGAACACTCTTGGAGCAGAGGCTAGACCGAAGGGGAGTACTCTGTACTGGAAATGTTTTCCCTGAAACAGAAATCGAAGGTATTTTCTGTGGGATGGGTGGATGAGTATGTGTGTATACGCATCCTTTAGATCTAGAGAACAAAGCCAATCCTGACTCTGAAGGTATGGAAGGAGAATGCCCAGAGAAAGCATTTTGAATTTCTCCTTGAAAAGAAATTTGATCAATTCTCTCAGATCCAGAATTGGTCTGAAGCCCTCTGTCTTCTTTGGTATTAGAAAATAAGGGGAGTAGAATCCCGTCCCCTGTTGAAGAAGAGGGACCTCCTCTATTGCCCCCTGGGCAAGGAGGGAGGAGACTTCCTGACCCAAGAGGGCCAGGAGAGATGGGGGAGAATTGAACTGCCTCACCATAGTATAAGGAGGAAGGTCGGAAAAATGGAGTTTGTAACCCTCTCTGATGATAGAGAGGGTCCATTGCTCTGATGTAATTTGCTCCCATCTGGGAGCAAAGTGAGCTAGCCTTCCGGGTATGGTGAGGGGCTCTGGTTGCTCTAGAGCCAGAAAAGTTAAGTTCTCTAGGGGCAAGTCAAAACCCCTGAGGGGGTGGAGCCTGCTGAGGCGTAGCAGACGCCGCAGGCTTTGACCTTGCCTGTTTAGGTTGCTGACGTTTAGCAGCAAAACGAGGCTGAGAGGATTGTTGGCCAGTATTTGTAGAAAATCTGGACTTCTTGTAATAAGGCCTCTTAAAAGACTTCTTCTTGGCAGGAGTGGAGGTAGACTTAGAAAGTCTATCTAAGGTGGCATTTTCTGCATCCATTTGAGTGGCCTTAATTTGCCACTCCTCACCAAATAAGTTCTCACCTGTACAGGGCAGATTTCTTAAGCCATCTAGGACCCAAGGTTCTAGATCAGAAGCCTGGAGCCAAGCAAGACGTCGGGCTGCTATAGCAATGCCCGAAGCCCTACCAGCACCCTCAAAGGAATCAAAAGCTGCCCTGTTGGAGAACTTTGAAATATCCAAAAGGTGTTTCACCAAGGAAATGAACTGCTCCCTCTTATCCTCAGGGAGAAAGGGGGCAAAATGCCGAACTTTTAGAGCGATTTCACTGAGAAACATGCCCATGTAAAGACTATAGGAATTAATCCTGGCTATAAGCATAGTAGCCTGGAAATTTTCCTGCCAAAAGAGTCTAGAGTCTTACATTCTCACCCTGGAGGAGTAGAAGAGTGCCTTTTGGTACTCTTTATCTTCTTCATTGCAGACTTCACCACAATAGAATGGTGAGGCAACTGGGTTTTTTGGAAACCAGGAGAAGGGGGGACACGGTACATGGTGTCCAACCTGCGAGAAGAAGGAGACAATGTTAGAGGAGCCTCCCATAAGTCCATCAAGTGTTCTTGAAGGATTTCATGGATAGGCAGGGTGACTGCCTCTTTAGGAGACTTAGAGTATCCTAAAATATCCAGTTTCTTTGATCTGGGTTCCTTTTCAGAGGATGAAGCAATAGAAAGACCTTTAGCCATTTCTATGATGAAGTCCTGAAAGGACAAATCCTCTGGTGGAGACATTCTCCTGTTAGGAGAAGAAGGCTCCTCAGGAAGATCAAGGGAGAACTCATCAGAATCATCAGAGGAGTTAAAATCCTCTGAAGAAGCAGAGTATCCTCTATGTGCTTCCAACGCACGATACGCATACCGTTCGGTATCGACATCGGGCGTACCGGGTATGGGATCGGTACCGGGCAAAAGCCCGGATCCGGCATGCGGAACCGATCTGCGTTTGGAAGACGATGGCCTCGGTTCCGGTATGGAAGCCATTACCGGAACCGGACCCGGTACCGCTGGCTGCGGTACCGAGGGCGTAGCAGCATTAATAAAAGCCAGAATGGCCTGCTGCATGACTTGGACAGTATTGCCCATAGACGCCACTGCTGCCTGGATGTCGGTACCGGTATGGGCCGGTACCCCAGAGCAGTACAACAGGTGATCTGTCGAGGCCGCGCCATCGATGTCAACCTGTGACCCCATGATTGCTTTGGAGGCCGGAGCCTCCCGCCGGGGTTTTTTGGCCTGGGCAGAATCCTCGAACTCAGAATTGAGAGCCTCTCGATCTTTAGAAAGAGATTTGCTTTTAGAGGATTTGCCCACTGGAGTTTTGGTTACCTGAGATCCATCCGGAGAGGAAGACCTGGATGACTGTGATGCTTCTGAAGGAAACAGCACATGGAACTTGTTGGCCCGGTTCTGCAATCCACGTTTCGACATCTGGGAGCAGGATGGGCAGTCCGGTATGGAATGGTCAGGTCCTAAACATTTAAGACACCATTCATGGGTGTCTGTAAGAGGAATGACAGCACTGCACTTGGTACACTTTTTAAAACCAGGAACTGGCTTCTCCATGAGGAGAAATTGTGTAGGCCTGAAGGCCTAACAAAGTACCAAGCTGTGCTGAAGAAAAGAAAAATATTTTATTTTATTTTATTTTTTTAAAAGAAAGAAAGAGAGACCGGTAGTACCGGTTTCAGAATGGGGAAGGCAGGTACGCGGTCTAAAGAAAACAATAAAATTAACAATTTCTTCAGCGGTGACAGGAACACGACCTGCTGGCTCCGCGGAAAAAAAGAAACTGACGAGAGCTGCTCAGGAAGGCGGGAAGGCAGCGCGCATGTGCAGTGGGAGGCCCCAAAAGCTTTTAATCTGAAAAGCTGGGGAGCTTTCCCGCGCGGGCTCCGTCGGTACCGACGTACCCATATGTGATGACGTATTCCTGCTTGTTCCTGGAGATCTGGCCCAAACCACTGCAGCCCGAATAATATCTAGAGCCCCTCACCGATCATACATCACTTCCATACTTTCATTGGCTTCCCGTCTCAGCTAGAATCAGATACAGAGTTCTCATCGCAATATTCAAAATCCTCCACAAGAATCTGCCCCATGTCTCCAAACCCTTATCTCAAACTCAAAGAATGAAAACCTGCAAAGAAACTCCACCCTCAACCTACTCACCATCCAGCAGCAGAAGACAAAGAGCAAGCAGTCCACCTGCAATAGAACATTCACCTTATTTGCCCCATCCTTATGGAATAAACTATCGCCAATACTAAATACTAAGAGGACTCTCAGACCTGTCCGAATTCAGGAAAAAATTAAAAATGCACCTCTTCAAGGAAGCATTAAAAAAAAAAAAAAAAAAACACATATCCTCAGACCTAGAGACTCATCCACCATAAAATTTTGCTGTTAAAATCCTCCAATCTAATACACTAGACGCATACACTATCAATGATCCAATGTTGAACACTAGCTATCTCTTACCTACAACACTGTAAATAACAAAGTTAAATGCACCTACTGTTCTGTTATGCAGTTATACTGTTATTTTGTTATATTATTCCAGTTCCTTGTACAATAGCATGCCTTATGGTCCTGTTAAACTGTTTCACTGTAAAAAGCTTTGAATAGCAGAAAAGGCGGTATAAAAAGAAGTTTATACAAATAGTGCCATGCCGTTGGAAGCTTCATGCTGCGAAACCTCCAGATCCGTCCCTGCAGCATGGGTAACCAGTTCTTCAGCAGGGACACCTGACCTGCCACTGTCTGAAATTGGGTCCCCAGGTACATCAAATCCTGAGAGGGCCAGAGATGACTCTTGGCGAAGTTGATCACCCAGCCAAGACTGCAAGTACGCTTTCTTCCTTAGATTTTGCTCGAATGAGCCAATCATCCAGGTAAGGGTGTACCAGGCCACAACCACCACCATAATCTTTGTTGAAGTGTGGGGCGATGTTGCCAGATCGAATGGCTGCGCTTGAAATTGGAAGTGGTCCATAGGCACTGCAAAGTGCAAGAACTGCTGATGCTCAGCTCAAACAGTAATATCCAAGTAGGCTTCTATCAGATTGAGCCGAGGTCAAGAACTCCCTTTCCCTAACCGCCCGATGACTGACCGGAGCGTCTCCATGTGGAAACGAGGCACTCTGAGGCACTGATTTACGTGCATGAGATCTAAAATGCGGATGAAAGATATTTCATTTATTCTGTGGTTCCCAAAAAGGTAGTATCGACCATAACCGCACTGGTCATCCAGCACCCTTATCACCACCTGCAGATCTAGAAGATGGTGGAGCGTCTCCTTCACGGTCTCGCGTTTCCGATGGGCCTTGCAAAGGGAGAGGACAAACATCTGCGAGAGGATGGGCCATCTCCATCGCGTGCCCCTCTGACCATCTCCAGCACCCACTGATCAGAAGTAATTAGAGCCCAGGCAGGATAAAATTCCCACAGCCAACCCCTTAAGGGCACCACCCCCTTCTGGGCTTCTTTCATTGAGACTTCTTAGAGGCCGAGGACAATGAGTGTACAACCACCTACCAGCGCCCAGAAGGACTGTCCTTGGGAAGGCAACCTTCCTCTCTTATATGGAGCAAAGCACACTGCACAGAAGCACCAGAAGTATGAAGACTGCCCCTGCTTCCCAAGTCCTTTACCAACTTCCCCAAATAAGAGCTTGTCCCAAAAGAGGAGTTCACTCAAAAAAACATCCGCTGAGCAATTCCTGAGCCAGAGACAGTGGCAAGAGGCCACCACCACCTTTCAGACAAAACTCTGATCAAATCATGAAAGGAATCCGCCAAACACGCCGCACCGGATTTCAACTTGGCTGCCTTGTGTGATAGTGGGCGAGAGCCTCCCCCCCCCATGCTCTCTATAATCCCTTGCATCCATCACAAAGGCATCACACACCGATGCCTGTAAGGATAAGGCATTGATATCAAACGCCTGTTTGAGTAGGGTCTCTACTTTTCTGTCCTGAACATCCTTAAGGGCCGAACTGCCCTCCACGGGAATCAAGGCCTTCTTTGTAACCGCCAAGACCTCTGCATCAACCTCAGGGGGACACAAAAGCTCTCTGTCTTGCTCAGGAAGTGGGTACAAACGAGCAATAGATCGCGTTCCTTTCAACACAGCCTCCGGAACATCCCACTCATCCTGGATCATCCCACCACCATGATTTTGGTGAACGTTTGCGGCACTGGCACCAACCCGAAGGGCAACACTTGGAACTAATCTACTCTATACTACAGGCTCCTTATCTGTTCCTCTAGTGAGCCCCAGACTAGGCTCACGACATCCTCCTGCTGCATGGAGACTGGTCACACTGGGGCTGATGAGAGTGTCCGACAGGCTATATCCAGTGATGTCATGATTCTGACATGCCAGTTTCCAAGCTGCAGGAGGAGGTTGACAACCCAGAGGTAGAGGACTGAACTGGAGGAACAAGGAGGAAACCCCGTTTCCGGTACATCCCATTCATCTTGAATCATCTGGTCCAACCCCCGGTGAACTGGAAACACCGCCTGATTTGCCGCACAGCCTGAATGGGAGGGTCTTCTAACCCCTCCTCGCCTGCAGGCTGTACTGACGCGAGATTGGGTGCTTGGGGAGACTCCGTAATGCGTGCTGCCAGTTGTTCCCTGAGACAAATTCCTATGTCTTCCATATCTTACCAATCCGGCTCCAAGGGCTGACTAAAGAGAGACCGAGCCCTCTTAAGAAACCTCATCAGGTCACCTCCAACCTCTTTCCCCGAGTCAGCCTGCTGTCCCTGAGTTCCCCGCACTCAAGGCTCTGGGGCCACCCCCTGCTGCAAGAAATTGTCCTTCCAGCTAGCAGAGCACTTGGATTTATGTGAATGCTGTGAGCTGTGCCACAGGGAAACTCAAATTTATTTTATTTTATTTTTTTTTAAACGGATTGCCCTGAACCAGAAGGCTCTGGGCCTCCGATTGAGAAGTACCGAAGGGATCAGCTTTGCAAGAAGCATCCTTTACCAATTTTCAGCCAGCTGAAGATGTTCCGCAGCCTGTTGTGCTTGCCAGTGTGTTGAAGAGGGGAAAATAAAAGTAGACCCCTGGAAAACAAACAGTGCCTTGGCCTTAGGGTACAGAACATACAGGCCATAGAACAAATAAACGGTATTAGCTATAAATGGTCAAAGTTCCACATTCAATATACCTTTGCAATGAAGGATGCCCCTCTAAATTGAGAGCTTTTTTTTTTTTTTTTTTAAAGTCTCCTCCAAGTCCGCAAGACCGAAGCCTTCAAAACCCAGCACTTAAAACTAAAGTAAACTGAACTGTACTCAAATCAAACTAATCAAAATAAACCCTTCTTTAAGGAACCAAAATAAATAAAAGCGCTGCCGCTGGACGCGGCCTACACGCGCCGAGGAAAAATCCCCCACACAGAAACTGCAGTGCCTGATAGCCACCGCAGAGGCATGATCACGGCCCCTGGCCTTTGCACCTGTCAGCGCCGTTCTGCCCGATGCCCTCCAGCAATTCCGCTGTGCCTCACGGTGCGCTGAAGAACCCTGCAATCTCCAACGCTGCCCAGAGTAAAATGTGAGCAGCGGTCGTAGAGAGGACTTTCCAGCCTGCACTTCTCTGCCCTGAACCAACACGAGGCAGCAGAACCGACAGGGAGATTTACCTCCCCGTTGCTCAACCCCCTCCGATCAAGCAAGGAGGGGGGAGCCGCTTCAGGCATCAGAGCCGACTGCAGGAATAGATCAGAACACCAGTTCAAATCCTGCCTTTTTTTTTTTTTTTTTTTTAAATATTACCCAAAAGAAATATAATGCCAGGAAAAATTAAAATTAAAGGGAAACCCTTAAAGGCTAACTACCCTACACTAAGGAATGCTCCTTATGTGTTCCTCTAGTGAGCCCAGCACCTAGGCTCACTACGTCGTCCTGCTGCATGGAGACTGGACGCACTGGGGGCTGATGGGAGAAGACTAGCAGGATATATCCAGTGATGTCACAAATTTGACTTGTCCAGTCTCCATGCTGCAGGAGGAGGTGCACTACCCAGAGGTGGAGGACTGAACTGGAGGAACGATAAGGAATTGCTATTTCTTTTCTTTGGTTCCTGATTAGACAGAGAGACTACCTGTGCTCCTCAACCTCTGAACGCTCTCCGATGTGCTGAAGGATGCACTGCGAGTCCCTGAGGGTTGAGAGGATAGAGAGAAATTTCACTTACCGTTAATTTCCTTTCCTGGAATCCCACTAGACCAATCCTCACAAGTGGATTATGACCCCCTGCCAGTATATGTTGGAGACAGAACCAAAGGCTTCTCTGAGCATGCCTTGGTATCTATGTGCTTCCCTTAGGTGTCGCCTTCAGTATGCCACTGGCAAAGCAAATAGTCACAAGCTGAACACCACACAAATGTGAAACTTGCACGCCGCGAACACCAAATTATGCAGCAGTGTCACCTTGCTTGTGCCAAGAGACACATGGAACTATAAACAGGCTGAAAACCTTATACAGGCTGCTAAGACTATATACAGGCTATAGGCGATAGCCGCTGAAAGTAAAAACTCTGTCGATGGCTGTTCAAGGAACACAGTCAGCGAGGGTGGGAATAGGACTGGTCTAACAGATTCCAGGAAAGGAAATTAACGGCAAGTGAAATGTCTCCTTCCATGCATTCTGCTAGAGCAGTCCCCAAGCTACCCGACAGTAGGGCAGGCCGAGACAGCGCTACCACAACACTGGCTCCAAAAACCGCTGTATCCCGAGCTTGCAGATTAAGGTAGTAGTGGCAAGCGAAAGTGGATATGGAGGACCAGGTAGCCACCTGACAAATGTCCACAGGATTGACCAAGGACTGTTCCACCCAGGATGTGGCTTGTGCCTAGGGGAATGGGCCTGGAGTCCCAACGGTACCAGCTTCCTGCATAAAATGTATGCGGATCTGATGGCTCACTTAATAAGGTGACCATGGCTCACGCAATGGTCACCTTGGAGGCTGCGAGCCCTTTGCGTGGCCTTGCAAAGAGGACAAAAAGGTGGTCAGATTTTCAAAAGGAATTATTCTTCCTCAGATAACAGTAAGGACTCTACTGGCATCAACCAGCCAGAAAGACTGATAGGACTCCCTGCATTCATCCTTCAAGAAGGCTGGAAGCAGAATAGGCTAGTTAAGATGAAAAACCAAAACCACCTTCGGCAAAAAGGAAGGAACCGGAAAACGGCAAAAAGGAATCCCGAAAGGAGAGTGCTTGCAGCTCGGAATCACGTTGAGCAGACATAATAGCCACTAAGGCGGTGGCCTTACAGGATAAATCACAGCGAGACACGTCCTTGATGGGCTCAAAGGGCACCCTCCGCAGACCCACAGAACCAGAGACAGATCCCACGAAGGGACAGTAGGCTGTCGGGGCAGCCCCAAGGACTAACGCCATGCAGAAACCAGCTGATATCAGAATGGGATGCTAGAGAATGGCCAGAAATGGGCCCCGGAAACAAGTGAGGGCTTCCACCTGCACCTTCAAGGTACTGAGTGCTAGCCCCTTGTCATAACCATCTTGTAAGAAGGCAAGGATCTCAGTAATCTATACGCGCCAAGGAAAGGCATGGTTGCCATCACACCAGGCCTCAAAGAGGCGCCAGACCTGTGTATAAGACAGGGATGTAGAAGACTGAAGAGCTTGCAGTAGTGTCTCGACGACCCATTTAGAATATTTTTTGTGTCTTAGGCAGTGCCTTTCACGAGCCAGGCCGTAAGCAATTAGGGTCCCGGATCGTCCATCCAGACTGGTCCCCCCTGCTGGAGCAGTCCCCTACGTGACTCCAGGGGCAACGGATGTTCCACTAGAAGTCAGATCTGCAAACCATGGGCGGCGTGGCAGTTAGGAGCCACTAGAATCACAGTACCCCGGTGAGCCTCTATGTGGCACAGTAATCGCCCAATCGTCACCCAGGGCAGGAAGTAGTAGAGGAGCACTGCCATCGGCCAAGGTTGCACTAATGTGTCCAAGCCCTGAGAGCTGGACTCTTGTCTGCGACTGAAAAATATTTGGGCCTTCGCAGTGGCCACGGCTGCCATCAGGTCTACTGCTGGCAGGCCATACCGCTGGACGATGCAGTGGAATGCCCAAAGGGCCAGTCCCCATTCCCCTGGATCCAAGGCATGATGGCTGAGGAAATCGGCATGCACATTGTCAACACCTGGAATGTGCTGGGTGGACATCATCAGATGTTTTTCGGCCCATACAAAGAGGAGAACCACCTCCTGCGCTCCCAGACATTTTGTGCCACCCTGTCTCTCGAGGTATGACACTGCTGTGAAGTTGTTAGAGAAGACCCATACTACTTTGTGGTTGTTGCAGAGTTAAGAGGATCACTCGGGCTTTGAGACAGTTGATGGACCATGCAGCTTCCCTCCAAGACCAGGTTCCCTGCGCCGCCTAATTGCAGCAATGGACTCCCCAACCAGACAGACTGACATCGGACATCATTGTATTGCCAAATTTTACACTTCCTTTAACCCTGTCACTCACTAGCTCACAGACTATGCATCAAATACAATATGAGTTAACCCTGTCATTCACTAGCTCATAGACTAGGCACAGACACTTTAGCAAATACAATATGCTTTTATTAGATTGAGTCCTTTTAGAATAATAAGCACAAAGTTAAGCAACAATACATCACCGGATTATTGTAGCTCATCACTCTAGCAGTCGGGGGACCAGCGATCGCCTAGAGGGATCCGGGAGACTACAGAGCTTGAAGAAGTCAGTCCCGGAGATCTGCTGAAAATCCCCCTGCTAAGTACTCAATTCAGATTCGTGCCTGCTGCATGATCTGGTAATTCATAGGTTAACATGTTGCATGCTCAAATCAGGATTGGTTAGAGTTAATGTTGTGCTCATGGCTCATACCAGGATTGGTCAGGGTAAACTTTGAGCTGGTGACCAGCAGCTGAAAAAAAAAATGTCAGCTGCTGAGTCACTCATCCAGTTTTGTCCGGCCAAAGTTGCTGCCTGCTCAGAGATTTTGACCTAAAGTAACCCCAGGCTCAGCTATCAGCTCCTGGGCTAGCAGGCTAATTCCTAATTCAGCATGGCTCAAGAGTACAATATTCTTTGCTGATCCAAAAATCCAAATAAATCTTTAATTAGTAATACAATCATGACGACCCAATGTGGGGACTAAAGGAACCCCTCCAGAACATGTTGTCGGACCAGAGCCAACAGTGGAAATTGACGCAGGGAGCACAGCAGCACTAGGTGACAATGAAAATCCATGGATACTGGTGACCAATGAGAGAGAAGAGACCGCTGCAGGGGTTTCACGTGCACCCAAGCCCAGGGGACCACATCAATGGTGGCTGACATGGCTTGAAGACCTTGCAGATAATCCTAGACTTGGGGCCGCGATATCTTGATAAACGCACCAAGTTGACTGGCAAATTTGTGAAAACACTCCTGCGTAGCATAGATCCTGCCGAGTCGGGTGTCAAAACCTGCTCCAAGAAACTCGAGATCCTGAGACAACTCTTGTGACTGACCACCCAGCCGAGGCCTTGTAAGAACTGCATGACACGGTCCACTGCCTGGCTGGCATCAGCATGGATCCATGCTTTGATGAGCCAGTCATCGAGATATGGGTGGACCCAAATCCCCTTGCAATACAGGGCAGCAGCTGCTACTATTTTGGAGAAAGTGTGCGACACTGGCCAAGCCGAATAGTGCCCAAAATTGATAATGCTGGCAGAGGATAGCAAACCGGAGGAACCATTGGTCAGCACAGATTTGAATGTGCAAGTAAGTCTCAGCAAGGTCTAGGGATGCCAAGTATTCCCCTTGTCGGGCCGCTTGAATGACAGATCGAAGTATTTCCATATGGAACCGTAGGACCTGTAGTGAACGACTGACCCTCCTGGGAGATCCAGGGTGGGACGCCAACACATCCTTTTTGGGGACCACAAAGTACATAGAGTAGCGGCCAAGCCTCCTTTCATGGTGTGGCATGGGGCAGATGGCCTGCAGGAATAACAGTCACTGCAGCATGGAGAGCACAGCCTGGCGCTTGTGGGGCATGCATGGAGAGACGAGGAAGGCGTTCTTGATGGGTCTGGCGCACTCGAGGACATAATCATGGCGCACTATTCCTAAGACCTAGTGATCGGTGGTGATACTTACCCACTCGCAGGAGAAAAGGGCTAACCGCCCCCCCCCCTGGTGGAATCCTGTAGTGGGATCCAGAGGCATCAGCAGGACTGGTGAAATGAGCTGGAGAACTTTGTAGCAGAGGAGGTAAAGGAGTCCTTTGCTCTCCGAAAACCCCGAAAAGGTTGGGACCTATCCTGTTGGAGACCTAAGAGGAAGCCGATCTGAGAAGGCGATAACCATGAGAATCTCAGAACTGGGACCTTGCTGCCAAAGGAGCTGCTGAACCACTGTTCCTGTGACACGAAGATGCATGCGGTCTGTCCTTGGGGAGCCGTTGAGGCTTAATTTTGTTGAGATCCTTAACTAACCGCTCAAGATCATCCCCAAAGAGGAGCTTGCCCTTGAAGGGAAGTTTGGTGCATTATGCCTTAGAGGCTGCATTGGCAGACCAATGCTGAAGCCGAAGCCAGAGCCAGCGGCAAGCTACCACGGTAGCAGCGATGGAGCATGCCAAAGTCGGAGTAAGTCCTAAAGGGCGGACTCTAGTCACGCTGAAGTGGAGCCCTCGGGCAATTGTTGTATCCAACTGAGAAGGGCCCGAGCAGCCACCTGTAAGGCAAGAGCGGACGAAGAGAAAGTGGTCTTCAAAAGGCCTTCCACCTTGTGGTTGTTCTGGTCACACAGAGCTGCACCACCTTCCACCAAAATAGTGATGTGCTTGGTGATGGCAGTGACCAAGGCGACCACCGTGGGAAATCAGAGCCATTTGTCAAGGTTGGCTGGAGACCACACAGAGCCAGGCTCAAATGCTGTGCTGCCAAAAGAGACATATCCAAGTATTACTACTCAAGAGACACCATCTATTAGAGTTCTGGGGGAAGAAAAAAGCCTTAGATGGCTTGATGATGCCCGCCAGGATCGGATCCGAATGCGACACATCCGGAGCAAGCAATATGACCGACCCGTCAGCGATATGGGGCACCTCCACGATCCGTGAAATAAGGGCAGACAGCTCCTCCTTGTGAAACAGTCTGACGTCATGTGAATCCTGTTGATCATCATCCGGGTTCTTCAAAGGTGACCCATTCGCTATCTTCTCGATCGGAGGAGGAATCATGGCTAACCCCTCAAAGTGGTCCACGTTCAGATTCGGGTGGGGGGGGAGGGGTTCAATCCCCCGCTTCTCAGGAGATTATCTTGGCCAATAGTGTTGCTGCCCCAGATTACTGGGAGTCACTGGCACGTTTGCGGATCACAGCTGGCCTGGAGGGTCTACAGAGAACAGGAGGTGATGTCCCATGTACCACTGGCAGCTCACTCCTCCAAATCTCCCAGGCCCTCTGGAATAAGGCCATGAACTGGGCTGACTCAGGATCCTCGGGCAACTGAACTGGTTTGGAGTACTGAGGCAGAAGCTGAGGAGGGAAAGAGGCTTCTCCTGCAGCAGAGATGGCGGCAATGTCAGGAGGTGGAGCAGGTGGTGCTGCAGCTGCCGCAGGTGGAAGTGTCCTACCCTCCAGAGCCTCAAGAGTAGGGTTTGACTGGATGATCAGCAAATGCAGCATATAGCCGGTCCACCAACTGCCGGCATTTGTGACCGCATGCAAGACAGCAAGCAATTAAGGCTAGCACAGCTCAGATGGAATGAAAAACAAAGCAAAGGCACTTCACGGAATCACCATGTGCCAGAGAGGCTTTCCAGAGATGTTCTTCTGAGCCCCTGCATGCTAAGGCAAGCTGAGGGCACGTTTAGCTCCACTGTGTGCATGAAGCACGCTGTGCCGGAAATAGCCACCAAAGACAGGAAAAGCAAAATCGCACTGGGAAGCTGTCAGAGGGAGCTGAAAACATGGCAGTAAGAGTGATGGCAGTACCATGGCAGAGGCTTGTAATCTCCAAGGCGCCCCAATCAGAGGCAGGGGGAGAGAAAAGGTGACCATTGCTCGCTGCGATCTGAAATGCTGCCGACTGTGAAAATACAGGCCGACATAGCCTGTTTGAATGTCTCAACCTGACAGCACAGTTAGTCTGCATGCTCACACGGGGAGAACAGCGGTTGCCCAAACACTGGGAGGAGCCGCGATGAGCACCAAGGCAGACACTGAGGCTACGTCCCCCTGAGCCAGCAGAGAAGGCCCTCATGGCCAGCCGCCTGAGCCCGTGAAGAGGTGGCAAGCCAGTCTCCTCTTCATGAACAGTGGCTGCCTGCAGGAAAGTGGTGTGAGCAACTGTACAGGAGCCCGGGGATATAACCCACTTATGAGGACTGGTCTAGCAGGATGTTTGTAATTCTAATTCCCCGAGGGTTCCGCCACTCTAACCTCCCCTAGAGGAGCCCCTTCTCTGCCGAATGAGCTTCACAATTGCAGAAGCAGCCCATGCTAGAGACCAAGCCCCTGCATGGGCCACATGCGAGGCATGTGGTCTTTGAGGGCATAACTAGTTCCCCTATCAGCCCCAAAGGCCCAGCAGCCCCCTTTGACTGGCTCACCCCCACTGCTGCTCCTAGTAATCCTTATCTGTATGATTCTTTTTCTTCCTTTTTTTTTAAACCAAAATTAGAAACGATAAGGAGCTATGAAAAAAACAATAAAACGCGATATCAACCGAGCGCCCACAAATGCCCCCAGTATGTGAAGCCTGCCAGAAAACAAAAAAGAAAATAAGTCAGAGAAACAAAGCCCCTAAAATAGTGCCGGTTCCCGCGCTGAGCGGGAAGCTGTCCCCGAGCATCCTCCTCCGATCAGGCTCCCTTTCAGCAGGCTGTCTCTAACAGGGACCGCTCTCAACTTCACCCCGATACTCAATACCTTGGAGAGCTTTGACATCGGGAGTGCGCAGAGGAACTCAAGAGCTACGTTTTGCACCAGTTCGCAGCTCCTCTCCCCTAAAGGATTGGGAGACTACCCTATTTCCAGGAGGCAAATGAAGTGACCCCTCTGCCCTCCCCCTCCAAGGGACATTTTCTCCCTGCTACCAGCCTCCGTCTACTATAAGATCCTCTGGTACTGTTTAACCTCTGCGTGGCCCATTTTCTTTCTGCAACTTTATGCTATATGCCAGCACCAGCTTTTGTGAAGGGCCAGCTGCTCTTTTGTCCTCAAAGCTAATGACCAAAAACAATTGCTCTACCTTGGTTGTTCCATTAGAGAGACCCCACCTATGGAATGACACCTCTCCAGCTGCATAGAGATAGAGATACTGGAGTCTGATGGGAGTTACCAGCTGCCTATCTATCCTGATGTCATTAAAGATGACATGCTCAGTCTCCAAGCCATTGGCGAGGTAAGGCTAACCTGCAGGTTGGGACTGGACTGAAGGAACAATAAGGAATCAAAGGTTTATATTAGAAGCCTACCCAGCATGCTTGGAAACAGCAAGAAGGTTTTAACAGTGGCAATAAACCAATCATGACCATTTTAGCAATACACAAAAAAAAAAAATTGTTCAGGAGTAAAGAATTAAAAAAGATCAATGCAGTGCAAAAACAAGCAAAACCAGATCTAAAATTAAACTTGTTTAAGAAACACATTTAACAGTAGTAAAGTAGAAGAGTTGAGGTGGGTAGCTTTTAGCAGCCATCTGTATTTTGAACAAGCAGCATAACTGTCTCAGACCCCCCCAAAAAAAAACAAAAAACCAGTATGTTCAGGTGCCAAAGCAGGACCAGCGAGCCTGACCAGTGGCAGTAGCAAGAAGCAGGAAGGTGAGCTCCTCCCCACCAATCTGGCTGCCTCAACAGAATAGTTAAAATAGCACACTCAGGCACGTCCATGCCTTGTGAGCCTCGCCAAAAGGCCCTTAAGGTGTGGTCCTTAAAAGTAGCCCGGGTAGTACCTACTCTAGAAACCTGTTACATTGAGCAACAAAGCTTTATTGTGAGAGTCAGCAATACCTCAACACCTAATGATGTTCTACAAACTAGGGAGTAGCCTAGTGGTTGGGGCAAGGTACTTCAGGCCGGAAGGTTCAAATCCCACTAGAGGACAGCAACCTTGGGCCGGAAGGACTGGGGTTTCTAGTCCCACAGATGCTCCTTGTGGTCTTGGGCAAGCCACTTAACCCTCCATTGCCCATGTTCCCCGTAAGTATTAGTGTATGTGTCTCATATCCCCGCGTGTTAAATGTATCCCCCAATTGTGTTGTGACCGCTTTGAATGAAGGATAAGGCGGTATACAAAACTGTCTAAATAAACTCTCAACATACTCTGTGCCGATTCAGACTCTCCTTTCCCTTCTCCTACCCCCACAAGTGGTAACAATCTACAATGACAACATTCCAATCCTTTACTGACCAAGACCTCTCACTCCAAACACACGCAACAATAAACTGCAGAATAGACTCCTACATCGATTAATAGAAATGAACACCAGTCCACAACCAAAAGATGCACTGACAGCATTGATTTAACCCCCTATCAAATGCTCACTAATCAATGCTCACCTCAATACGCAAAATTCCCATAGTAACAGATTACATACTTCAGAGCAACACTGACCTTATGTGCATCACAGAATCCTGAATTTCCTCTGCTGATAATGTACTCCTCAACCAACTGTCACCTCCTCATTGCAACCTCTTCAACTGCCTCAGGACAGAAGAGGTGTTCTTCTCATTGCAAAAGAACATCTACACTTTGCCGTGCTCAGTTCCCACTCCTCAGAAATGCTGCACTTCCTTACTATCACCAATAATGATCTCACTATTTGCCTAACATACCGAAGACTATATTCCAAGACTGAAGACTTATCAGACTTACTAGAGGAAACATGCATATATTCCAGCAACCAACAAACACTTCCTATTCCTTTGTGATATAAACCTTGCTTCCACCTCCTCCAAACAAGCCCATGTCTTCACCAATGCCATGGAAGCACTTCTCCTACACTACCCAGAGCCTACCCACACTAAAGGAGCAACTCTAGATCTCATGTTCACACCTAAATACCTCTCAACAACCCAATTTAACATCCATATAGACCGTTTTGTGATCTTTCATCCTACCAGATGGATTCCAGAGCCCACTCTTCCCCCAGCAGCAGCCTAGCAAACATCGCTTTAAGCCACTCAAACAATCCTTCCTAGATGACATCTCCTCACACCTGAGCACCGACATATATGACCTGGACAGCATAATACACACATGTAACACAGTGATGACCAAGGCCACTACCTTTACACCTCGAAACACTGCTCTGCCTCCTCTAACCACATTGCAACCACTCTGGTACTCCTGTAAACTCAGAGACAGATGACAACTCAGGTACATCGAAAGATAGAAAAAACCACCACCACCCAGGATGGATCCCTCAAAGACCAATTTGTCTCTAAACAGATTGAATATTGCAACCTCATCTACAACTAGAAAAACCTCTTTGGCCTAATAGCAGTATAGAAAACCTGTTAAATAAATACATCACTAACACAGGACTCCTGTTTCTAGCTACCTTTGATGGCAAATACACTAAACATCTCCTGTTCTCAGATCATTTTTAATGTCCCTTTTAAGAACCTGCATCACGATATATATACCCTGTCAAGGAGCCTATGAGCAGGACACTAGAAGGGGCAGAAAGAACGAATTGGAAACGCCTGAAATGAAAAGGATCAAATGCGCCAGAACATAAGAGGCTTTAAAAGAGAGCTGGTAAAGAATACATAAGGATTTAGTTCGTCTTTTCAGTACTGGATCAAGACAGGTTATAATCGGATACGGTATTTTCCTGCTCCCAGAAAGCTTATGATCTAAACCTGTACTCGAGTCAACTGAAAATTAAGTGGATTTGTCCAAGTCCACAAAGTCTATCAGTGCTTTTCATGGTTCTCAGCCTGCTACTGTAACTACGAACACTACCTGCTGGTTATATTCTGGCCTGAAGATGGAGTTAGCTCTCAAAATCTAACCACGATGTTTATTTTAAGGCTCTGTGCCCGGATCCGCCTCTCGCCCTCCAGTATCCGAGCAGGGACTGGAGAGTGACCCGGGATCGCTTCCGGGATAACAGCCGCCCCATTATGACACTACACTTGGCGTCACCCATTCTGGATATCTCTGTCGCGCGTGAGCGCGGATACACACAAAAGCCGCGCGCCCGCTACGTCATCCCTTCCGGCAAATGCGCGCGCACGAGCTCGTGACTAAACCAAGCGCAGTCCCGTGCCTCTATTCTTCCCTCTGGTGGGTTATCTCCCTTCACCATCGAGCGCGCTCACGAACTTCACATTGGACCCCCCTCCCCCAACCCATTAAACGCTCACACAGCTCTCATGCTTACCTCATGCTATAGCGGTCAAAGCGCGCGCGTACGGCCTCGCAGCCCTATCGCACGAGCAAATAATACACGGACCAACAACAGCGCGCACACGCGCCAAGCAATCGTTTAAAAAAAAAATTGGAGAAAGAAAGGAGCCGATCCGCGCCAAAAATCTATCACCGCGACTCGGTCGCGATTTCTACCTTCCTCCGCGCTTCTTTCGCTTCCTCTGGAACTCGGTAACACCTTTCTCCGGACGAGGCTGCGCAGCCGCTACAGACGTCATTCGTGACGGCTTCCGCCTGCGCACCCGCCCCATCCTTTCCATGTGGACCAACCAGCGTCGCGCGCTCCTTCTGCAGACCTAGGACGAACGGGTCTCGGCTACACCCAATCCGAGGAGCGCTTAGGGCGGGCCCCGCGCCTTATTGTGTGAGGTCACGGCTTCCCCATCCCAGCCATGTCGCCTATTCGGCGTCGCGCTTTTCAGTCTGGCTCTTGGACAGACGAGGATCCGCCTTCTCCTGGAAAGGCGTAGATGGATGTCATATCTGTCCAATGGAAGGGTGGAGTTAGGGAAGATTGACACCGGATAACATTGGCAGAAATAAATAAGGACGTTTCTTCCGCCTTTTCAGGCCGATGCAGAAAACCGGTGCACTGCTAGATGCGCGCGGTACTGACGGTTTACGCGCCCAGACAGCGCACAACTCTTAAGAGTTCAATGCAGGAAAGAGACGCTGTGCAAATGAAGGGCGCGTAAACCCGAACGTATGCAAAGAAAAGACGCATAAAATCCTGGCCCAAAAGAAAAGCATAAGGCACAGGCGTTAAAAAGCAAAGGAAACTAATGCAAGACGTGCACGGTTGAGCATACTGCCCATGTAACCGTCACATTGCTTTTCAGGGTGAATTGTGGCACGCAAATATACACACAAGTCTACCATGAAGCGAGGACATGCCTGGGAGTAAAATCCAGTACCGCCCTATTTCTGATAGGTATTGTCTGCGGGGGCCTCATGCTGTAGCAGCAAAGCGCAGACAAACCAATGATACCAGGAGTCTGTTCAGAAGGTCCAAATCATTTATTTGTGCACAAGCCTCAAGCAAGGCAATTTCAAAATGGCTGAGCCCAGTTTTCAAGCATTACAACAACTTTTATAGACTTCTGTTCCATTCTAGGTATAGAAAAACATTTCATTGGTCCCGGTACGCTCCCGTAGCCCTTCTATTGGTCCCGGTACTGATAAGTTTCTCCAATTATGTTCCTTCTGTGGGCTTCTGTAGGCATGACACCTGCCTGCCCCCCTTCTAGTCCCAATTACAATGGTCAGTTCATCAACTTGTTACTTTCACACTTTCAAGGCTATGGGACCATTTGTGCGTGCAGAAGAGCAAGGTTCTGTAACTCATCTGTCAGCACTCCTCAATATTTCTCTGCAAATGTACTCTTTCTTATCAGTAACTTTAAAACACATCTTTTCTGTATTTTTCCATTTCTTAATTCTGCAATTCTGCTTATCTAAGCTAATTCAATATTTCTACTGAGTTCTTTCTTACAATAGCAGCATATTGGGGGATGTGCAATCCTATATGCCTCTCCACAGGCCTCATTTACAGGTCAAGCTAGCCATGCTGGCCTGCCTATGTCAGACACCGTGGGTCACAGGCCTGCACCTGCCACATTCCCCCCTTTGATTAATCTCACCCTATTACTTAATAAGGTGTGAGAATTAAATCACTTTCTGAAGAATCACATCATGATTGAAGGATTTCTATTAGGACTAGCTTTGTATAAAGCCATTATTTTAGTTGCGGTCTTCCGCTCTACTGTACTATCAATAGCACTATGAAGGGAGCGCATACAACATGGGATTAAACATGGTAAGCAGAGGACAACAGCAACAAGGATTAGTACTAAGATAACGAAAGTCTTAAATCCTCCCAGCCAAGAGAAAAGGTTAGCAAACCAATTAGGAAATTTCAAGGCGTGCCAAGTCTGTACTGGCACATAAGCATGTCTTTGCATATCTTTAGCAATTTCTTCAACTACTTGACCTTTATCATCTATTTTCAAACAGCAATTAGTTAAATTCAGTTTACCACATACTCCTCCTTCAGCTGCTAGCAAATAATCAAGTGCTAAGCGATTCTGGTATATGGCAGTGCGCATCTGAGTACTTTGTCTAGCTAAGAGCGTGAGAGCATGACTAGTTTCATTGGTTATTATTTCAACTACTGCTTGTAAGCGAATAATACGATTAATCATATAAATTGGGGTACGATAACCATACATACCATCATCATTCCAAGTGGCAGGTCCATAATATTCAATAATTCTTTCTGGTGGCCAATCATCGCCTTGCCACTTCTCCCACTTGCCTATCTGTAAGGCCTCTCTTCTCTGTCTAGATGCTCCTTTGTGTTTGTGGGTTGTATATACAGGGTATCCTAATTGTTCTCCATGTTCAGTGTTTAACAGGAAGAAAGAAGGTCTGATGGTTCCTAAGACACATGCTCCTCCCCATTGTGGTGGGAGTTGCGCATATGCTCGGTTACCACAGATCCAATATAGGCCAGGTGGGGCTTGCCAGGCTTGGACTTTGGCAAGGTTAGTCCATAGACCTGCAAGTTCAGGAAATCTGGCTAATGGGTTAGGAGGTTCAGGATGTCTGATTCCTGACCACCATGCTGTCTTTTTAGTCGTGGCATTATAGTACTTCTGGCTAAGACAGACCAGCTGTCCTACCTTTTGGGTGAACTGGGGTCCAGTTCTGGCAAAGCAAAGACGTCCAACGATTGAGTGCGCTAACACCCATTCACTGGTTGTCTTGTGTAATTCAGTCTGATTGTAAATCATGGAATAATTCAATTCTTGGGCTTCCCAGGGCCATTGGTCTCCCATTTGGGTTCCGCCACAGAAATAACAATCTGTGATCTTAAGACTAGATACTACTGCTCCGGCTAATTCTAGAAACAAATTCTGTGAAGGGTGAGGGATCTCAAACTTATTTACATGCATAGCTTCATAAAAGGTATTATGAATATGATATTTAGATGACTTGTGGGCTTGAGTATTCAATCTAATATACACAATGGTCCCTGGATCTGTTCCTCCTCCTGCAATACGTAAACCAAACTTATATCCTTGTTTCCATGCATGAGGGTTATGCACACGCAAATGTAAGGGGTTGCAAGCATCTTTCTGACATTTATCATTTGTGGTTGGCTTGGTTAGAGTAGCCATCCGCTTATCTATTTTCTCATCAGTTATACCAGTGTTCCAGGTAGCATAGAAAACACATTCCCAATACGGGCAATAGTAGTCTGCCGCTGTAGCAGTACTATACCCTGGTTCCTTTTTACCTGTACACTTCCTCCATCCCGTGGCTCCTTCTGGACACATATACTTATGGTCATTTCGATACGCTTTCTCCCATGTACCACAGGTGGACTGACTATCTCTATTAATAGCATTACATGCATCAAAATTCAAAACAGCAGGTTTAGTAATGTCCTTAAGTGGTGATGTAGCAGCTAATATAGGTCCATCTGCATCCTTCCATCTTATTTCCAACGTGTAATAGGATGGATTCTGATGCGGATTATAGCATGCTTTAATTTTGCCATGAGTGCAAACATTTAGTTCAGTGGTGTTATAAATACACCGAGTTATTGTTCCCTTGCAGGTATAGTAAGAATGGTAAAGCAAAGTCTGAGTTACTTTCAGTCCAGTTCTAGTAGAGGTAATACAAGCTGTGCATGGAGGTAGAGCATAAGTCTGTTCAAAACCTCCAAAGAAGGCAACCAAGGCAAAGCAGAAGCAAAGATACATGTTGATGTTGATTGGAGTTCTTCTGAATCCTCAGCTTGCTGATCTTGATCACGACGGTCTATTATTCTTCGTCCCGTTTGCTAATGAAGCAATTTAACGGGTGCTGAGTGTTGATTGAAGATCCTCAAGATGTCCAGCACACATTAACCAACTTAGCAATTCAGTTGGCTTGTGAAATCTGGCTTAGTCAATGTAGTCTCACAGTAGTGTGTCAAATCACACACGCAAATTGGGTTCGTTGAAACAAAACTGTTGCTGCATGGAAAACAGCAATCCTCTTCGAAAGACTTGGCTACTGCAAAGCACTTGTGATGAAGTGTCTATGCTGCTGGTTGCCGTCTCAGAGTAACTCGCAAGGGTACATCAGGGTGCTGCTCTGCTGTCCACCGCTCTGGTTCAGGATCGGCGGCGGGCTTGACTCGGCTGTGGTGGATCCAGGCGTCGATCTCGGCTACCTTTACTGCAGTTGGGGTAGACAGGATGACGGTGTACGGTCCCTTCCAATGGGGTTCCAACGGTATCTTCTTCCAATCTTTGATCCACACCGAAGTTCCAGGCTGGTAGGGATGCAAGGGTTCCGTCAAGTTGATAGGCAACTGGTCTTGGATCCACGTATGGAGAGTCTGCAGAACAAAACTAAGAGCTAGGAGTTCTTGTCTGGTTACTTCTGAACCAATCTGGGCTAGATTTCCTTTGACTCCCTGCACTATTGGTGGGGGTTTACCATACAAAACTTCAAAAGGGGAAAATCCTGTTGACTTTACAGGGGCTGAGCGTATTCTGAGTAAAGCTATGGGAAGCACTTGGGGCCATTTCAAGTGTGTCTCCTGACAAAGCTTAGACATTTGGGCTTTCAAGGTACGATTCATTCGCTCAACTTTCCCTGAACTCTGGGGTCTGTATGCAGTGTGGAGTTTCCACTGTATCTGCAAAGCTTTTGCTAACTGCTGAGTAACTTGGGAGACAAATGAAGGTCCATTGTCTGACCCTATTACTGCTGGGATTCCAAATCTGGGGACAATCTCTCTCATTAAGGCTTTGGTAACTTCTCGGGCTTTCTCAGTTCTGGTTGGGAATGCTTCTACCCACCCAGAGAAAGTACAAACTAATACTAGTAGGTAATGGTATCCATTGGCTTTTGGCATTTCGGTGAAATCAACTTGGAGGTTGTGCATGGGGGTCACACCTCTTGACTGAACTCGGGGTGCTGTAATAAGGCCTTGCTTGGCATTATTCTTGGCACAGATCTGACATTGTCGTGCTACTGAGGCTGATATGGTTGTCATCAGAGGGATGTAGAAATGTGGTCTGAGTGCTTTCTCCATAGCACTCTTTCCATAGTGGGTGGCTTCATGAAAAGCTTTGACAAAGGATGGTCCTAACAGTTCAGGAATTACTATTCTTCCCGGAGGTTGACTGCCTTCTTCTGGTGGCAGCTCAATCCATCCGTCTTTCAATACTCCATTTTCTTTGTCGCAATAGTAATCCAATTCTTTGGTGGTATATCGTGGAGTCCATAGATTCAAGGGTACTGGAAACAATGCTGCTTGCATTGGCATAGCTTGTGGGGCAATCTGTCCTGTCATAGCTGCTTGTCGTGCTGAGGCATCCGCGAATCTATTTCCTCGAGCAACTTCTCCTTTTCCTGCTTGATGTCCTCTACAATGCATGACAGCTACACGTGTTGGGGCCCAGACTGCATCAAGTAACATCAATATTTCGGGACCATACTTGACTGATTTTCCTCCGGATGTGATGAGTCCTCTTTCTTTGTAGAGAGCTCCATGGGCATGCAAGGTAGTGAAAGCATATTTGGAATCTGTATATACATTCAGCACAAGTTTTTCTCCTAATAACAATGCTCTGGTGAGTGCTATCAATTCGGCTTTCTGGGCTGATGTGCCTGAGGCTAGGGCTGATGATTCAACTACTTCGTGTTGAGTGACGACTGCATATCCGGCACAGCGTCGTCCGTCAAGGATGAGACTGCTCCCATCAACATAATAGATCTGGTCAGGATTGTCTATGGGCACATCTGTTAGGTCAGGTCGACTAGAGAACACAGTTTCCATGACTTCGATACAGTCATGTTCTGGGAGTTCTTCACTGATGGGTATCAAGGTAGCTGGATTCAAGGCATGGCTCACTTCAAGTTGTATCTGTGGGTTTTCACATAACATGCTCTGGTACTTCAACATTCGGGAATTGGTGAGCCAATAATTTGCTTTTTGTTCCATAAGGGCAAGGACTGCATGTGGCACAGTGACTCGTATGTTCTGTCCTAGTGTGAGTTTGTCTGCCTCACTCACTAGTAGCGCTGTAGCTGCAACTGCTCTCAAGCAGGGTGGCCATCCTTTGGCCACAGGGTCCAATTGTTTCGATAGGTAGGCTACAGGTCGTTCCCAATTTCCTAATTTCTGAGTCAACATGCCTAAGGCATTTCCCTGTGCTTCATGTACAAACAAGTGGAAAGGTTTGTGGACATCTGGTAGTCCAAGTGCTGGTGATGACATCAATTCTTCTTTTAACTTCTGGAAGGCTGTGTCCTGTTCAAGTCCCCACTCCAGTGGTGACTTCTCTTCTCCTTTTGTGGCTTCATACAGTGGTTTGGCAATTTGGGCAAAGTTGGGTATCCAGATTCGGCAATATCCTGCCGCTCCCAGAAAGGCTCTGACTTGCTTTCTGGTTGTTGGAGTTGGAATTCTGCATACTGCTTCTTTTCTTTCTCTGCCTAATCTTCTGCTTCCTTGGGTAATACGAAAACCCAAGTATTTCACTTCTGTTTGGCATAGTTGTGCTTTGGCTCTGGAAACTTTATATCCAGCTTCATTTAGTAACTGCAAGAGATCCTTGGTGGCTAATATACATTCTCTTTCTGATACGGCAGCTATCAACAGATCATCCACGTACTGGAGAAGTACTCTCTTCCCCGGGGCTACTGGATAGCTTGAAAGGTCTTGATTTAGTGCAGCACTAAAGATGGTAGGTGAATTCTTGAATCCTTGGGGTAATCTCGTCCAGGTGAGTTGGCCCCCTCTTCCAGAGATGGGGTCCTGCCATTCAAATGCAAACAATATTTGGCTTACAGGGGCTAATCTTATGCAAAAGAATGCATCTTTTAAATCCAGTACAGTGAAATGGGTAGCTTCAGCAGGTATCAGTCCTAGAAGAGTGTAAGGATTGGGCACAACTGGATGTATAGTTTCAACTGCATCATTTACTCTTCTCAAATCTTGCACTGGGCGATAATCATCTGTCTCAGGTTTCTTCACTGGCAAAAGTGGGGTGTTCCATGGGGATTGACATACTTTCAGTAGGCCATACTCAAGCAATCTCTGTAGGTGGCGATGAATGCCTTCAATTGCGGCTCTTGGGAGAGGGTACTGTTTGACGTGCACTGGGGTAGCACTAGGCTTGAGGGTTACAATCACTGGTGCTATATGCTTGGCTAGGCCTGGGGGACTGCCTTCTGCCCATACTTCAAGTGGTGCATGAATGTTCTTTAAAGTTTGTTCAAAATAGGTATCTTGAATCAAATCATCAATGTAGTATCTCCACTCTTCTTCTCGGGGTACTGTCAGCAGCATTACTCCTGCTGGTTTGGCTTGGGAATTTACTGTCATTTGCATTTCTCCTTGTTCGGAGAAAGATATTTGGGCTTGAAGCTTGGCTAGCATATCTCGTCCCAGTAGGGGTACTGGACATTCGGGCATGTAAAGGAATTGATGAGTTACTTGCTGTCCTCCTAGACTGCATATTCGGTTTTGTAGAAAAGACTTTGTGGCTTTGGCACCAGTTGCTCCTATAATGGTGACTGCTTTCTTGGTGAATGGGGCTATCTTTTTGTCTATTACTGAATGTTCTGCTCCAGTATCAACCATAAAGTTCATAAATTGGTCTCCTATTTGTATTTCGACCATAGGCTCCTGGAGACCTAAAGCAAACTTGGAGCCCGGTCTGTCCTAATCCACGTCATCCTCATCATGGGCCTGTGTGGCCAATGCTTGGATGGCTCCTCCTCCCCTCTCTCTCTGGAATTGTTCTCGATTGGCTCCTCCTCGGCCTCGGGGACGGCCTCGTCTTTCTTCTCGCCACTGATGATCGTATTCGTCATCTTGCTGGGCGTCTTCGAGTTGCGGGCACGTATCTCTCCAATGTCCTTCCTCTTTGCAATAGGCGCATTGGTTCACGCCTAGTCTCTGGGTCCGGCCTCCGCCTTGACCCCGCCCTCTTCCTCTGCTCCTTCGATTAGGGACACCTCCCCTTTTCTTTTCAACTATGGCCGCAGCCAAAAAATCAGCTTTCTTCTTCATCTTTCTATCACATTCTCTCTGTCTTTCAGTATCACGATTCACATACACTTTATGAGCGACTTCCAATAACTGTGTTGCATTCATGCCCGCAAACCCTTCTAATTTCTGTAATTTACGTCTAATGTCTGGTTGAGACTGGTTTACAAAAGCAGAATTCACCATGCATAAACTTCCTGGTGCCTCGGGATCATAGGGAGTATACATTCTATAAGCTTCAGTTAATCTTTCATAATAATCTGCTGGGCTCTCATCTATTCCTTGGATAATTCCTGCTACTTTGGAAAGGTTCATAGCTTTTTGGCCTCCTCTTCGCAGGCCTTGTAAAAAGCCTTGGCGAAAACGGGCTAGGGCGGTGGATCCTTCATCTGTATTTGGATCCCATTGGGGGTCTTCATTTGGGAATTCTCTCTGAGCTGCTTCTCTACGATCTATTATATTCTGCCCCTGCGCCGGAGCGGCAGGGTTTTCTGCCATCCATTCGATAGCTGCTTTTCTAATTCTCGCTCGTTCCTCTGTGGTAAATAGGGTGGTCAGGAGCTGACGGCAATCTGGCCAAGTGGGTTGGTGAGTTTCCATAATACTAGTTACTAATTCTGTCAGCTCCTGGGGCTTGCTAGTATAGGAGGCATAGTGCGACCTCCAATTTAATAAATCAGTTGTAGAGAACGGGATATACACATAAGTTAGGGGTCCCGCTACCACTTCATCATTATCATTCTTTACGGGCACCCCCGGGACTTGCCTTAAGGGAAACAGTTTGGCTGTCGTCCCAGGCGTCATTTGGGTCTGGGATCTAAGGGCTATTGTCGTTGTCTTTGCAGGAGTTGCTTTCTTTTTCTCAACTGGTTTTGCTTTGGGTTTTTCTTTCACTGGCTTGCTAGTGCTAGCGCTGGCTTTCTCAATTATTTGTACACTGTCCTCTTCTTCTTCTTCTGGGGGATTCCCTCCTTCTTCTTCTAGCTCCACTTCGGGCTCACTTTTTACATCCTCCTCTTCTCTTCCCGCTAATTCTGTCTCTTCCTCTCCTCCAGGAGGAGGGGGGTCTGGGGTTGGGTCTCGCCTCGGCTCTGGCAGTCTCTGGGGTTCTGGGGCAGGACGCCGCCGAGCTATTCTTACTGGACCTGGGGTTCGGGGCTGCCTGAGGACTACTTCTGGGGAATCAGGATCTGCCAGGATGGGTTTCTTCGTGGCTTTCTTATCCTGCTCTTTCATTCTAGGCTGTTCCTTTTTCTGTCTAGAATCTGTTTTAGCTAACATTATTCTGCACTGTTCCTCATAACAGCGCTGCGCCCAGGAGGGCGGATCTTCACAAATACTTAACCAGGAATCTATATAGGGGTACTGATCGGGGTGCGCTACCCGCACTCTACGATGTATTGACTGAATAATCTCTACGGTGAACGTTCCCTCTCGGGGCCAGATGGGGTCTAGATCGGGCCACTCCCTAGTACACAAAATCTGCAAACGGGCTGCTGTCATTTTAATACCATAATCTCCTGAATATCCCTCTTTAAAATGTGCGATCATACATTCTAATGGAGTGTTCCTAGTAGACTCCGCCCCTCCCATTTCGATGTGTGCGCGCAACAACAGACAGAAGGGAAAAGGTGGGCGGACCGTGGGTAAGGGGTCCTCACGGCCCTGGAAACGTATAGGGAATACAGATAACAAGACAAGACGACAATCGCTTCCCCCTTTTCGCGACCTGAACGCGGTCGCCCGGTCAGGAAATGCGCTAATCAGGGGTCCGCCTTCACTTGGTCCGTGCTGCCAGACCTCTCAATCACACTTCGTTCACACAATCATGCTAGCAACGTATTCCCAGAATGCATTCGTTTCTATCTGTTCTGACTAGTCTTTTTCCCAAATTACAAAAAGGATGAGGGTTTCACCTAGCGAATTCCCATGCCAGGCTACTCGGCTCTTCCTTGAGAGGTGATCAAGCTCTCTTACCAATTCCCAATATCTTGAGATTACAAATTCCAAATTCCAAGTTCCAATGGCAGTACTGCTCTTTCTATTTCTGTCTAGACCCAAAATCAAAACTATACTCACCGGATCCGGTCCTCAAACTTCCCAAGCAGGCGCATGAGTTGGACCTCGGACTCCCCTCACTCGGGTTCGAGGCGTTGACTCCAGCCGGGCTCGTCACCCGCCGAGGTCCGACCAGCTCCCTCCGATACAAGGGACCGGTGGCGCCAGGGAGCGGCCCTCGTCGGAAGGGCGCGATCCCGGCAGGACCAAGCCTATAGAGGCGGAAAGTCGTGGTATATTGCCCTATATACACTTTGATTCCACAACTTCCCGGCCAACGCACCAAGGAATATGTAGCAGCAAAGCGCAGACAAACCAATGATACCAGGAGTCTGTTCAGAAGGTCCAAATCATTTATTTGTGCACAAGCCTCAAGCAAGGCAATTTCAAAATGGCTGAGCCCAGTTTTCAAGCATTACAACAACTTTTATAGACTTCTGTTCCATTCTAGGTATAGAAAAACATTTCATTGGTCCCGGTACGCTCCCGTACCTCCCGTAGCCCTTCTATTGGTCCCGGTACTGATAAGTTTCTCCAATTATGTTCCTTCTGTGGGCTTCTGTAGGCATGACACCTGCCTGCCCCCCTTCTAGTCCCAATTACAATGGTCAGTTCATCAACTTGTTACTTTCACACTTTCAAGGCTATGGGACCATTTGTGCGTGCAGAAGAGCAAGGTTCTGTAACTCATCTGTCAGCACTCCTCAATATTTCTCTGCAAATGTACTCTTTCTTATCAGTAACTTTAAAACACATCTTTTCTGTATTTTTCCATTTCTTAATTCTGCAATTCTGCTTATCTAAGCTAATTCAATATTTCTACTGAGTTCTTTCTTACAATAGCAGCATATTGGGGGATGTGCAATCCTATATGCCTCTCCACAGGCCTCATTTACAGGTCAAGCTAGCCATGCTGGCCTGCCTATGTCAGACACCGTGGGTCACAGGCCTGCACCTGCCACAATGCATGGCGAACACTCAGTCCCTCCATTAATAAGAAAAAGTTCCCAGTTTGCAAACTCCCCCTCCTAATCCGTGCCATCTCTGACCTAGCTACTTTCGAAAACTTCGGAAGACACATCTGTTTCAATTATATTATGAACATGTCACATTGAGCCCTGCACTTCCAAATGCACAGCCAGACCCTCAAGCCATCATAAGAAGCTCAAGGTATATACAGTATCCAACACTTGTTAAGTGCCATGGAGTCGGAGTCGACTCATGGCGACCCTCTGGATAGCTATCCTAAATTGTGTTCGGTCTTGAGTCAGGCGGCTCATTGTTGACAGACTGGTACCCGTAGCTGCTGTTATTGTATCGATCCATCTCATGGCTGGCCTTCCTCTTTTGCGTTGACCTTCTATCTTGCCAAGCATGATGTCTTTCTCTAATGATCTCTCTCTTCGCATGATGTGTCCAAAGTATGAAAGTCAAAGTCTTGTCATCTGAGCTTCTAAAGAAACTTAGGTTTGATCTCCTCTAGTACCGACTGGTTTGTTCTTCGGGCAGTCCATGGTATACCCAGTATTCGCCGCCAGCACCATAATTCAAAGGCATCAGTTTTCTTCCTGTCTATCTTTTTCACTGTCCAGCTTTCACATCCATATGATGTTATTGAAAATACCATGGCTTCAACAAGTCGAATCTTTGTATGGAGAGAGAGTCATCTCTGCTCTTGAAAATCTTATCTAGGTCTTTCCTAGCCATTTTGCCAAGAGCAATGCGTCATCTGATTTCTTGACTGCTTGATGCTTCTTTATTGATAGTTGATCCAAGTAGGTTAAAGTTGTTCACGATTTCAATTTCTTCTCCTTCAACGATGAACCTGTTGATTATACCAGTTGTCATGATCTTTGTCTTCTTTACATTAAGGTGCAGGCCCATTTTAAGACTATGTTCTTTGATTGTGAGAAGCAAATGTTTCAGATCATCTTCACTTTCAGCCAGTAATGTATCATCAGCATAACGAAAGTTGTTGATGAGTCTTCCACCGATCTTCACACCTCTGTTGTCTTCATACAATCCTGCTTCTCTGATGATTTGTTCTACATATAAATTAAACAGATAAGGGGAAAGTATGCAGCCTTGTCTTACACCTTTGCTTATTTTAAACCATTCTGTTTCTCCTTGTTCCATTCGAACTGTTGCTTCTTGATCAATGTACAGATTGTGCAAGAGAACGATCAGGTGTTCTGGTATACCCATGCTTCTTAATGTGGCCCAGAGTTTCTCATAGTTTACACAGTCAAAAGCCTTGCTATGTAGTCGATAAAGCACAAATAGATATCCTTTTGGTATTCTTTAGTCTTTTCAAGGATCCATCTCACATCCGTAATGATGTCTCTCGTTCCTCGCCCTTTCCTGAACCCTCCTTGCACTTCAGGTAGTTCTTGTTCCAGGTATGGTTGTAGTCTCTTTTGAATAATCTTCAGTAGAATCTTGCTGGCATGTGGGATCAGAGCGATTGTGTGATAATTTCCACAGTCAGTTGGATCACCTTTCTTTAGTATTGGTATAAACACAGATCTTTTCCAGTCAGTTGGCCACGATGTTGTCTTCCATATTTCTTGACAGAGCCTTGTAAGTATGGTAACACCTGCATCAGATTGCTGTAATACTTCTATGGGAATGCTATCAATGCCAGGTGCTTTGTTCTTTAATAAGGCTTTCAATGCTGCTTCAACTTCTTCTTTCATCACCAATGGTTCCCGATCATAAGGTACAGGTTGAAACGGCTGTTGGTCCACTTGATCTTTATCATATAAAAACTCTGTATGTTCCTTCCACCTTTTCTTTTTTTTTAAATTTTAGTCAATTACATAACCGAAATATACTGAAAGGTCAGTCCGAATAATAAAGAACAAACGAAAGAAAAAAAAAGGAAAAGAAAATAAATGAGAACCCCCCCCCCCTAAAGACAGGAAACATAAATAAGTAAATAAACCTAGGATAAAGTCCACATCATGGAACCATTGCTGTCAAATTCAATATAGATACAAAATAAAAAGAACTATGGGATAAAAAAAATCCCAATTAGAGGCTATACATTATTACTGGGCCTATCTACCGCGTGCTATACATTATTACTGGGCCTATCTACCGCGTGCTTATTGATCAAAAAACTTTCCAGATGGTACACCTCCACAAAAACATAAGATGCATCATCCAAGCAAACAATACATTTGCAGGGGAAGCGAAGAAAAAATGTAGTCCCCAATGCCAAAACTCGGGGCTTAAGATTCAAAAATTGCCGCCGGTGTAATTGTGTACTTCGCGACACATCAGGAAAGATGTTAATCGTCTGACCACAGAATTTAGCGGATTTGACTTTAAAAAAAGCCCTAAGGATATGCTGTTTCATTTCAACAGAAGAAAAAGTGACCAGTAAAGTGGCACCCGTAGTGATGATATCTTGAGAATCCTCTAGAAAGGCAGTCAAATTATCCATTGGGGCAACAATTTCATCTAAACCACCTTCAACCACATTGAGTTTTTTAACGGGCAGGCGCTGCTGGGACAGCCCTACCTGCGGGGACTTCCCTTCGGGGGTTTAAAGCTGTGCCGGGCAGTGTGAGTGTTGGACCAGCTGTCTCTACTGCAGGATGTGTTCGGAGCCAGGCCATCGGCTCAGGAGGCTGCTGCTGCCGCTATAGCAGAGGACTTTGTTTCTCTACCCCACTTCATCGGGCAGGCACTGCTGGGACAGCCCTATCTGCAGGGTCCTTTTTGGGTTTATTTCTTTGGCTTCTTTTTGTGACGCGGAGCGTGTGCGCGGGGTGTGTGTCGAAGGGGCGTGGTTAAAGGGGCTTGAATGGCCCCTTAGACTCAACTGAGACAATATTGTGTTTAAAGGCTTAGTTAGATTGTTTTTGTCTTACTTTGTAGTTTTACTTGATGTGTATATATGGGGAAACGTAAGGCTAAGTCCGGAGCTAAAGCTCCTGGGACCGTGTCCAGTGATATTAGACCGGTCGGTCCATTGGACAAGCATTTCGTCCCCTACCTTTGGCTCAATCTTCCTCTGAAGGGGCGTCTCTGAGCCCCGGCGGCAGGTCCCCTCCTGCGTGCCTTGCCTCTGGCAACTTACTTGGCCTGTCTAAAGAATCCTCTGATTTGGTAAGCAAATTACAACCTATTATTTTACCTGTCCCCCTACAGCCATTAGAGGTGGGTGGCTCCTTTGAGCTTCCTACTCCTTCAGAGTCTGAAATTACTTTGCGTGATATTTGGGGTGCTTTATTTATTAATTTAGCATTTCTTTTATACCGCGCTATTAACATCAGTGTGGTGTACATCAAAACAGAAACATATGCATTCAGGGTTACTGAAGATGCATTTACATTTGAACAGGGAATTAGAACTTGGATAACAGGGTAAATCAATTTTGAAATCAATTGGTCATAAAATGTCTGTTTCATTAAATTCTTTGTGCACTTTCTCACAGGAAGCTACAGTAGCACTGCGGCAGCTTGATGAGAAAGTTGCGGTGGTTGATTTGGCTATTACTAAATTAGAATCGCAGGTTCTCCCTTTGCATACAACGAGTGTTACTGGTATCAAAGATTCCTTGTTTCTTCATGCTAAGGTAGAAGCTCTGGAGAATTCTTTTCGCTCCTGTAATCTCCGTTTCTTTAATTTCCCTCAGTCATTGTTACTATCTCATAGAATTTTGCTTGATAAATTTCTTAAAGAAGTTTTAGCCATCCCTGACCCTGTAAATGTATCACAACTTTATTATGTCCCCTTCCACCTTTTCTTGATCTTCTCAGCATCATTCAACATAGAACCTTGGGCATCTTGTAACATTCCAATTCGAGGCTGGAACTTTTTCTTTAACTCTCGTAGCTTTAGGAAAGCCAATCTTGTTCTTCCTCTAATAGTTTCTGCTTCTATTTCCTTGTCCTGTCTTGCTGCACATTGGAAATCTCTGTTGAGGTCTGCGATTGTCTTTCTTTCTCCTCTGGCTTTAGCTTCTCTGCGTTTCTGGGCAATTTTCAGAGTTTCTTCCGTCATCCATTTTGGCCGTTTTTGCTTTTTCACCTTTTGTAGAGACTTCTCGCTTACTTCCAACACAACCTTCTTGATGTCATTCCATAACTCTTCTGTAGCTCTGTCATTTGTATCTTAAGCAGCAAATCGATTTTGCAGGCAGTCTTTAAATTCCAGTGGTATATTTTCAAGGTCATATTTTGCTGCATTCATGAGTGGTTTGCTCTTTTTCAACTTTAGCTTGAGTTTGCATACTAGTAGCTGATGATCTGTACCACAGTCAGCTCCAGGTTTTGTCTTTGTTGATGTTACAGAGCTTTTCCATCATTGACTTCCACAGCTGTAGTCAATTTGATTTTTATACATCCATTGGGTGAAGTCCATGTGTACAGTTGCCGCTTGCGTTGCTGGAAGAAGGTGTTTGAGATGAATAGATCGTTGGTCTTGCAGAATTCTATCAGTCTTTCTCCAGCTTCATTTCTGTTGCCAAGTCCATATTTTCCAACTACTTTGCCTTCTTCTTTGTTGCCAACCTTTGCATTCCAGTCACCCATGACTATCAGGATATCCTGTTTGCATGTTCTGTCAATTTCAACTTGTACTTGTTCATAGAACACTTCAATTTCATTCTCTTCTGCAGCTGTTGTTGGGGCATATACTTGAATTATAGTTGTGTTGATAGGCATTCCTCGTAGACGAATAGAGATTAAGTGTTCGCTGACTGCATTGTATTTCATTATAGTTCTTGCAAGTTTCTTCTTTATTATAAATGCAACACCATTTCTTCTTTCTCTTTCATTTCCAGCATAGTAGACCATGTGATCATCTGATGCAAAGTGCCCGATGCCAGTCCATTTCAGTTCGCTGACACCCAACAGATCAAGTTGTACACGTTCCATTTCATTCTTGACCACCTCCAACTTCCCTTGGTTCATGCTTCGTACGTTCCATGTTCCAATGTGTAAGACATCTTTACAGCTTCTGACTCTCATTTCATGCGCAGCTACATCAGCAGTCAGACGTCCCGAGGGCTTTGATCCAACTACATCATAAATGCTGGCTTTACTCTGAAAAGTTGTCAGCTCTTCCCCAGTAGCTAGTTGAGTGCCTTCCGACCTGGGGGTCTGATCTTCCATCACTACAGCACAATTTGTTTTGTTGTCACTATTGTCAGACGGCTGCCTGGGTGAGACTCTTCACAGTCTTGGCAAGTGCATATCTCTATATGATTTGCAAGGGATTGTGGGTAATGTAGTTCATTCACACCAGACACAGCTGCTGACAATAATTTAGTTGTGCTCTTGGGTAAAGCCAATAAGATATTTATTTATGGGGTTATTTCTCCCAACACAGATATGCTTGGTAGCACATAAATCAGGTTACTTGCTTTCAGTGTTAACTTGGAAAAACAAAATCAAAAATCAAAATCAGGAAAACAACCTTTAAACTTGTCAGGCAATTAGCTAATGTTTTCTTAGCGTATGTCTAACAAAGGAAAAGCCACAAAGAAAGAAAAAAACTGTTCTTTTCAGGTTAACTTCTGATTACTTCCCACACAGATTCAGAAGTGATTCTCTACTAGCTCACAAGCAATTAGGTAAGGCTTAATTGCTAGCAGTCACCAGCTGAAACCCCTTAGCTGGCTTGCCTTCCACTGTGTGGGTCAAATACTGCTTCAGGAGCTTTTCTGAGTAGATTAAAGAACAAATTTGTATTTCTTTGTGATGGTTGCTGTACTTTATAACAGAAAGTTACCAACGGAGTATAGACAGAGAAGCGTCCATATAAATAGGATCCTCATCTGCTATTATTCCCCCTTGTTCAACAAGCATGGGTTCAATATCATGGATTGGCACATATGAATCTCTCAATGGAGCACTTTCAGGAGAATACTTGTTTCCCTGCTGTCTTTCAACGTTATAGCTAGGACATAGATCAGTGTTCATACCTGAGCTTCCATTGCTGTTAGAGTTCCTCTCTATATAGCCTGGCCAGTATGTAGTCCAGTTCTTATGTCCAGCCTTCCAATCCAGATCCCTGGACACTGGATCTCTCTTCACATACCTTCTGGCACGGGTCTTAGGGTCCATCCACGTGCAGCCGTCTCCCTCACAGGTAGCATCTGGAGATTCCTAGCTCTGCAGCACCATTCCTCTGGCTTTCCCCAGTCCAATGGTGTATGCTGGCCCTTGGAATACCTCCCAGTATACGTACTGCTCTGGACTCTTCTAGACCTCTCAAAGGCTTTTCTCCTCTTTCTTCCAGAGGGTCTCTTTCCCTCTCTGTCCGTCCGGTTTGGCTTCTGCTTATCCTTCAGATGAAACTGATGATCCTTCTCTGGATATCCAAGGTGATCATGAAGATCCTGAGGATGGTCATCTGTAGAATAAACTCTACTCTTATTCTGCCTAGATGAGTGCTCCTCCCTAACACAGCGCAGCTGTGCTGAATCAGGCCCTGCCCTTTGAGATGAGTGCTATGGGATTACCTCATAGCCCTCCTGATTGAACACACGTTTCCCCACTTCAGCTCCTCTAATGGCTGTTGGAAACCTGGTGCATTCTGGGACTGGTAGTCTTTTATGGGAAAATTCTGTTTTCTTATTTCTACCAGAACTGACAGGTTGCTTGTTCAGAGTCACTTCACCTTTTCTATAGCTCCTTCCTGAGCTATGATAAGCTTCCTTATCACATACCCCCCTGCTTAAGTTATTACGGACTGGTGTAACTGGTGAAACTTCTTCTCTACAGTCCGTAATACCTACGAGAGTGTTATCATTTTGAAGCTCACTTACTTCCTGACTGGCTTCAGGGACATTATTATTTACAGGCCTCTCCTTCCAAGACTTAAGTACATTAATATGGTAGGTCTGCCTACGCCCTCTTGCATTTTCTACCACATAAGATACTGGGCTCACTTGTTTAACAACCTTCCATGGCCCTTTCCACTGTACTTCCAATTTTGGGGCTGTACCTGCTACTTGAACCAAAACCTTTTCACCAATGCTTAATTGGCGGCTTTTGGCCTTCCTATCATACCACCCTTTCTGGCGAACTTGGCTGTCCTGCAGGTTCCTCTCAGCAACCTGCGAGGTCCTTTTCAACCGTGCTCTCAAGTCACGTAGAAACTGTGGCACCTCCTGACTTCCTGGTTCAGGATCAATCCATTGTTCCTTCAAAATATCTAACAAACCCCGTGGAGCCCTACCATACATCAATTCATATGGAGTTACACCTAGGGACACTTGAATTCTTTCCCTGCAGGCATATAAGGCAAAGGGCAATAACATATCCCATTCTTTTACCTCTCCTGCTAACCCCCTTCTCAACATTTGTTTGAGAGTTTGGTTGAATCTCTCCACCAAACCGTTTGATTGTGGATGGTAGGCTGAGGTTTTCACGTGATGAATGCCAAAGGCATCCCAGACCTGGGCCAAATATTTGGATACAAAATTGGACCCTCGGTCAGTCAACACCTCTCTTGGGAATCCCACTTCACAAAACAATTTTACTAGCTCTAAAGCTATTGTTTTTGCAGAAACATTCCTCAATGGTATGGCCCAGGGAAACCTTGTGGCCTGATCTACCATAACTAGGATGTATTGGAAACCTCGGGGCGTTTTGATTAATGGGCCTACAATATCCATGGCAATGCGACCAATTGGGTCTGTAATAATTGGCATGGGAATCAATGGCACCACCGGTGGGTGAGCCGCTGTAACTCGCTGACACACTGGACATGCAGCACAAAACTGGGCAGTTTCTTTGAAAATACCTGGCCAGTAAAAACGCATAAGTATTTGATCCAGCGTTCCTTGCATCCCTTTATGACCTCCAACTGGATGATCATGTGCTAATCTAAGTACTAGCCCTTTGAAAGTTGTGGGTACCACCAATTGTTTACGTATGGTCCCATTCCTGGGGTCCTGACTCTCTCTATATAATATGTCATTATCTAGTCTGAATCTGGGCAATTCCTCCCTGACCTCCTGAGCATACTTAAAAGCTCGGGTGAGAGCTTGATCAGCTCGCTGTTCTTGTGGAAAGTTAGGAAACTTTGCCACTAACTCAGCTGGCACCCAGGGTAAACTTTGACCAGCTAACATCTCAGCCCTACCCTGTGCTCTGCAAAGTCTCTCACGCCGCTTTTGTGTTTTCAACTTTCTTACTTTACCAGATTAATAATAATTAGCCAAAATATCCATGTATATAGTTGCCATGTATATAGTATTTATATATAATTACCATGTTTTACCAAGTTTATTTACCTTGTTCATTGTAAAAAACCAATGCTGTTTGTACCATTGTGTTTATATTTGTTCATGTGTAAACCGCACTGATTTAAGAGCGCGGTATATAAGAAAAATAAATAAATAAATAAGATTATGGGGTTATTAAATCATCATGAGAGGGTAAGTCTCCTAATAACTCTGCCTGCTCCCCCTCCTCCTTCTGCTGGCTCTCTATCTTAGCCTGCGAGCGGGTGGATACAAGGCCCCTCTTATTACCCATAGTTTGGCCTTCTGGAAGCTGAACCATCTTTTTAGCTAGGGACTGAGGACTTCCAAAGAAAGGCCCGGGAGCTATTTCCATTAATCCTTCTCCCTCCTTCTTTCCTAGTCCTTCCACTAGACCCTGCTTAAATCTTGGCCAGTCTCTTCCTAGAACCAAATCAAAGGGTAGCCCAGGCACTACTGCTACCAGGACTTCCTCTTGTTCCCCCAGGCACTTAACCTTTAACCTATAGGTGGGATATGATGTTGCAGCACCATGAATGCATCTGATGTGAACTTGGCTTTCAGGGGTTCTAGGCACAAATCCTTCTTGGGCCTCTATCCTCTTCCAAAGCCTTTTTGACATCATACTCTGGTCTGCCCCAGAGTCTAACAAAGCATTTGTGGTAATTCCTTGCACATCAGCCATCAAAATAAATCCTTCTTTGGGCTGTTTTAAATCCACACCCACTAAGCTAGTGTGTGTCTGGCATCTCTTTTCTAAATGTCCCCATTTTCCACACTTGAAACATTTCTTTCTATTCCACTGTGTCATCTGGTTTGATACAGTACATTCATTTTCAGAAACATTCTTAATTATTTTCTTTTCTGATACAGCACATCTTGCTTCAGCATCAATCTTCAGAGGGCCACCCATTCTATGGCAAGCCTGCGTGGCTTCCAAGAATCTCTCTGCTAGCATGGTTGCCTCTCCAAGATTTTGGCAATTTTGCTGTATAAGGAAAGTATGCAAATCTTTAGGGACCGCAGACATAAATTGTTCCAGCATTATAATGTCTAATAACATTTCTACCGTCTTTTGCTCAGGTTCCAACCATTTTACAGCTAAACCTCTGATTCTCTGACTCAGAGCCCTGGGTGTTTCACCCAAGCTCAATGTAGTAGCTCTAAACATTCGCCTATACTCTGAAATAGACAACCCTAGGCGATCTCTAATAGCAGCCTTTACATCCTTATAATTCAAAGCCTGGGCTGCTGGCATTGCTCTATAAGCTGCAAGCGCCTCTCCAGTTAATGAGGTTGCCAGCCTTACTGCCCACTGGGTCTCTTGCCATGCTAATGCTTGTGCCACTCTTTCAAAAGACTCTAGAAAATCATCAACATTATCATCTGGAGTTAGCTTCCCAAAACTAAATGCCCCCATTCCTTGATTGAGTCCCACACTGTCCACATGTGGTGTACCAGTATTCACTGCTGGTCTTGCATCTGTTCCACTTTGGTTCTGCAGCTGAACTAGGGCTTGCACCAGATCAAGCACTGGCCTCTGCTGCTCCATTATGGCTTTCATAGCAGTGTCCTGAGCCTGCTGTGCTAGCTCCTGTTGCCTGCTAAATTGGGCTGCCATCCATTCAGCTAGTTCCCTTGGATCCATCTTGATCCCTGCAAGAAACAAAGAAAAAAAAACCAAAGTGCACCACCTTCCAAACAGGTGTGTTTTTTTCTACTTTTTTTTTTTTTTCAATTACCCCTGTGCTTACTCCCATCCACCACTAGACATGCCCAGGTACTTATTACCTTGTGTCAGTGATGAATCCAGCTCTGCACAGGGTCTTTTCCTCCTGGGACAGCTTCCTGGAACAACCACTTCTCCTCCAAAGTGCAGTTGAGGGAAAATCTTTTTTTTTTCCAGCTTTAAACTTGAACTTTAGTTGTAATCCTCAGCAAGTAAATCCCCTTTGTGCAAAAGCAATCCGAAAAACTACGCCATTTGTCAGACGGCTGCCTGGGTGAGACTCTTCACAGTCTTGGCAAGTGCATATCTCTATATGATTTGCAAGGGATTGTGGGCAATGTAGTTCATTCACACCAGACACAGCTGCTGACAATAATTTAGTTGTGCTCTTGGGTAAAGCCAATAAGATATTTATTTATGGGGTTATTTCTCCCAACACAGATATGCTTGGTAGCACATAAATCAGGTTACTTGCTTTCAGTGTTAACTTGGAAAAACAAAGTCAAAAATCAAAATCAGGAAAACAACCTTTAAACTTGTCAGGCAATTAGATATATGCTAAGAAAACATTAGCTAACAAAGGAAAAGCCACAAAGAAAGAAAAAAAAACGGTTCTTTTCAGGTTAACTTCTGATTACTTCCCACACAGATTCAGAAGTGATTCTCTACTAGCTCACAAGCAATTAGGTAAGGCTTAATTGCTAGCAGTCACCAGCTGAAACCCCTTAGCTGGCTTGGCTTCCACTGTGTGGGTCAAATCCTGCTTCAGGAGCTTTTCTGAGTAGATTAAAGAACAAATTTGTATTTCTTTGTGATGGTTGCTGTACTTTATAACAGAAAGTTACCAACGGAGTTTAGACAGAGAACAGTCCATATAAATAGGATCCTCATCTGCTATTATTCCCCCTTGTTCAACAAGCATGGGTTCAATATCATGGATTGGCACAGATGAATCTCTCAATGGAGCACTTTCAGGAGAATACTTGTTTCCCTGCTGTCTTTCAACGTTATAGCTAGGGCATAGATCAGTGTTCATACCTGAGCTTCCATTGCTGTTAGAGTTCCTCTCTATATAGCCTGGCCAGTATGTAGTCCAGTTCTTATGTCCAGCCTTCCAATCCAGATCCCTGGACACTGGATCTCTCTTCACATACCTTCTGGCACGGGTCTTAGGGTCCCTTCCACGTGCAGCCGTCTCCCTCACAGGTAGCGTCTGGAGATTCCTAGCTCTGCAGCACCATTCCTCTGGCTTTCCCCAGTCCAATGGTGTATGCTGGCCCTTGGAATACCTCCCAGTATACGTACTGCTCTGGACTCTTCTAGACCTCTTTCTTCCAGAGGGTCTCTTTCCCTCTCTGTCTGTCCGGTTTGGCTTCTGCTTCTGATGATCCTTCAGATGAAACTGATGATCCTTCTCTGGATATCCAAGGTGATCATGAAGATCCTGAGGATGGTCATCTGTAGAATAAACTCTACTCTTATTCTGCCTAGATGAGTGCTCCTCCCTAACACAGCGCAGCTGTGCTGAATCAGGCCTTGCCCTTTGAGATGAGTGCTTAGGGATTACCTCATAGCCCTCCTGATTGAACACACGTTTCCCCACTTCAGCTCCTCTAATGGCTGTTGGAAACCTGGTGCATTCTGGGACTGGTAGTCTTTTATGGGAAAATTCTGTTTTCTTATTTCTACCAGAACTGACAGGTTGCTTGTTCAGAGTCACTTCACCTTTTCTATAGCTCCTTCCTGAGCTATGATAAGCTTCCTTATCACACTATCCATTGGGTTTTCATGGCAAGATACAGAAGTAGATTGCCGGGCCTTTCCTCCGCGCAGTTTAAGTTTGGTGTTGTTGCTGTTGTCACAGAAATGTGATCCTCCGCCGTCAACACTATCCCATTCTGCTGCTGCCCAGATGGGTGGTTTGTCTTGGTCTGGCACCTCTGCTGAGATCTGTCCATCTTGGGAGACCCTGCCAGTAGTTAAAAGAGCCTTCACAGCACAACAAGCTGCAAACCAAGTGAGGGTACCCAACTCAGGTTAATACTATAGCAATTTATAAATTAGGAGGGGAGTAAACTTGGGTCGCAATAGGGAAACTATATACGTTATTAGTGTAGTGTATTACCCAACACTAATAATGTATATAGTTTCCCTATTGCGACCCATGTTTACTCCCCACCTAATTTATAAATTGCTACATTATTAACCTGAGGTTGTTATTCTCTAAACCTTCACTATGCATTTTATTGTTCTACAAACTTGTTCTATGTAATTTCCTTTCTTGTTCCTCGTAAACCGCACTGAATTATAAATAGCGCACTATATAAAACCAAATAAATAAATAAATGCTGATCATGGGTGCAGCATGTACCTCCTTGTGCTCCTTTCTTGGGTCGTTGTTATTCTCCCTTCTTTGTCTTGTTAAAAATGTTGTTTTTACAAAATATACGTAGAACTCAAAGTAGAAACAGAAATCTATAGGATGCTAGTTGCTTGCCACAATATATTGGCTCATATGCTAACTTTCTTATTCTGCACCTGGTAAAAACATTTTCTTTTGGTCTTGCAAATCTTAGATTTCCACCACACACCCCCTCCCCCCCCCCCTTAGCTTCTGGCTATAGCACATAAGAAATAAAGAGTAGGACTAGAGCTCAAGGACAGAAGGAACATTGAGTGAGTCATGTTGTCAAAAATTGCTAGAAACCCATAGTGATGGGAAACGAAACTTAAGAAAAGTTAAAGGAACATGAAAGTTAAGACCCTTGGCAGCAAGGAAGGGGGATTTCTGAGAAATCATGTGACCGGTCATACAACCATAAAAGGAATAAGGAAAGAGGGGTAAAAGGGGCAAGGATTGAGAGAAATAAACAGAGGCGGAGATTCACATGACCTGAATAAAGGTCACTAATAGGTAGGAGATTAGTAGTTATGGTTCTCCTAGGACAAGCAGGATGAGTCAGCCACACCTGGTGACATCATCCGATGGCGCCGAGACGAAAGTCCTCTCCATAGCTCAGAAGGGCTTTTTGCTCTTCTGAGCATGAGCCAACTAGCCCTACCTCTTGTCCCGCCCCCTAGCTGGCCAGTTTTTCACTTCCCGCCTTGCATCAAGAAGGACTTCTCTCCTACCAAAATTTAACTTCAAGCAAGATTACATACCTCCATGATGCCCAAACCGGGCTTTAAAAATTGTGCCGTATGCTCCAGAAAGATGAGTAACTCCGATGCCCATCTAAAGTGCCTCCGTTGCCTGGGGAAGGACCATCCAATGCAAAATTGCCCCCACTGTGCCCAGATGTCTCCTAGAGCATGTAAGCCCCGCGGGCATGCTCTTCAGGAATTTCTGGCTTTAACTCCCGCATCAGCCGCTGTCGAAATCAGCAGGGCTCCCAGACGTAATGGGGACTCTCAACGGGCTGGCAACGACTCCACTAAGAACTCAAAATCTGCATCTGCTTCAAAAAGGACAATGAGGGAACCTGAGGCAATTTAGGACGTGCCTATTATGGCCTCCGTCCCTGGCAGGCATCCACAGCTTTCCTCTCCCAACCATGCTACTCCGGAGAGCTCTTGCACATGTGCAGCCATCTTGCTCACACCAGCACTTTCGTCCTTCTCTCCTCAGCTATTGGACATGCGGCCATAAGCTCCACCCCTCCAATGCTGATTGACTCCAACTGCCCTGCCACGCTGATGAACGAGCTTCCCCTCCGCCCCACGGCACAGACGTCAAAGCCGATCCTGGTCTAGCACACCGTGCCAACGCCAGAACAGCCGCAGAACCTCTTCAAGCAGACATCGGAACAGAAGCACAGAGCAGAGCAGGCACAGACAGAGACACAGCCATCATCGGAGCCAACGCTCTGGATGACAGAGCAGACACCAGAGCGGCAGCAGCAGCACCAGCCCTAGCAAGCATAAACGCAGGAGACACAAGTACTTGCACGACTCCCCCTCTTCTACAGGATCTCCGGTGTCGCCCTCCAGCCCTATTAGCCTGCACTCCCTAGGGGACGATGGATGGTAAGTGGAACCCCTCCTCTGTTTCCCCAGGGATCCAAGGACCTTTTCCAATTTTTTTCTGACTGTTTCAAACAGTGGTCTGCAAGCCAGGAGGCTCTTACTTTGGGGAAGGCTGGTGGGGGGGGGGCTGCCTCATACCCTCCACGGAACATGCCCCACTGGAGGACCCAGAACTAACTACAAAGAGCCCCACAGACACACTCACTGGTGACGAGGAAGAGGCTGCTACCCAAGGGCCCCTATCTTCCGAGGAGGCCCTCATATCTCAAGAGACTACCACTGCCCCCAAACCTGATCCATCCCCAGCCAATCCAGAGGAACTGACTTACTCCAAATTCCTGCAGAAGGTCTTCTCCGCACTCAGAATTGCTACTGCTCAACCGACTGATCTATGTCCAGAAATGCAATCAGCACTGAAATTCTTGGAGACACCTAGAGACTCTGCATTCCTCACAGTCCACCCGTTGCTACTGGAGAACCTGATCAAACTGTGGCAGAACCCTGCCACAGGACCTGCCGCCCCCTGGAAGCTGGATGCCAAATACCAGGTACAACCGACAGCGGGGTTTGATAAAACCCAGCTACCTCACATATCTATAGTGGTTGAGTCTGCTCTCAAGCAAGTGAAATCAGCTCGAACACACACCAATAGTCCCCCAACATGGGACCTTAAACGTCTCGACAACATCGGGAAAAGAACTTTCCAGGGAGCAATGCTTTCTTCAAGGGTAGCGGCTCACCAGCTGCAACACACCCTCTACCAAGATGTTGTCATGGAGAAGCTCAGATCCGTACTCAGTACCGAGGCACCGACATCCATCACATCATCTCTCGCAGACCTCCAAGAATGCACAAAGCACCAAGTCAGGGCAGTGATCGATGCTTTCAAAGCAGCGGCCTGCACCGCTGGTACTGCAATATCAGCCCGGTGCCTGGCCTGGTTACGCGCCTCTGGTCTTCACGAGGACACAGATGCCCCATGTGTGGGAAACACTCTCTTCGGCTGAGAAGGTAAATGACACCGTTAATGACATGAAGGATCGATGCGCCACCTTGTAGACCCTAGCGGAGGAAGGACTAGAATGAAAATTACCATCCTCCTCAAGCCGTAATACCAATTACCCTCAAAAGGCATTTGCCTCCTCAAGACATAATTACAACTCCTACCACAAGTGGCAGGCCCCTTACTATGAACAACAATATCACAACTCCTACCGTACCAAACAACGCCAGCAGGATTGGAAACAGCAAAAACCCACACCGTCCAACTCAGGGAAAGCCAATGCTCCCTTTTGATGGGAACTCCCCAGCCAACCTCCCCACTGGAGGTCGACTGGCAGCCTTCATACATACCTGGAAAACCATCACAACAGACAAATGGGTCTTGAGAATCATCAGGGAGGGGTACGGTATAAAGTTCTCCTTTCCCCCCTTACAGCACAAACTGCCCTGCAAAAGCATTCCATCACTTTCACTCCTTGCTCTCTCCACAGAGGTACGCTTGTTGCTGGCTGCGAGAGCAATAGAGCTGGTACCAGTCAACGAGATCAACACTGGATTCTACCCCAGGTGTTTCCTCATTCCCAAGAATTCAGGCAGAGTTCGCCCCATTTTCGACCTTCGCAAGCTCAACAAGTTCATCATAAAAGAAAAATTCAGGATGTACTCCCTGGGCTCCATGGAGAGTGGCTAGCCCCCTTGGATCTACATGATGCCTACACACATATCCCGATACATGTATCGCATCGGAAATACCTCCGCTTCCAGGTGCAGAACAACCACTATCAATACAGAGTGCTTCCATTTGGCCTATCCATGGGTTTTCACCAAAAGCTTTGCGGTAGTGGCTGCACATCTACGAAAACAGGACATTTGTGTGTTTCCATATCTGGATGGCTGGCTGATCTCTGGACGATCACCACAGGAGACACACTGCCGTCAAGAGCACGATCGACCTGCTGACCTCACTGGGATTTCAGGTGAATCTCCAGAAATCCAATCTATGCCCCGCGCAGCGCCTGGAGTTCATCAGAGCAGTGATAGACACAGTCCTGGCAAACACATTCCTCCCAACTCACCGGAGGGACACCATCACCAACCTTGCTATGAGCATCTCCTCAACCCAGCAGACATCCGCTCGGAATATACTTCGACTTTTGGGACACATGGCAGCATCGACACAGGTTCTGCCCCTTGCAAGATTACACATGCGCCATCTACAGTGGCTCCTGCATGCCCAGTGGAATCAGCACACACAGCCGCTCTCGTCACGCATTCCCATGAACACAACAGCAACGCGTTCCCTAGATTGGTGGACACACGCGGAGAACCTGGCGGAGGGCCGCCTGCTACAACAGCAGCCCCACCAATTACCATCACGTCAGACGCTTCGCTGGTGGGCTGGGGAGCCCATTGTCTACAACTCCGCCCAGAAGGAGTCTGGATGGAGAAGGAGCGCACCCTACACATCAACCTATTGGAACTCAGAGCGCTCTTCTATGACCTCAAAGCCTTCCAGAACCTCATCCAAGAGAAGACGGTCCTACTCCAAACAGACAATCAGGTGGCCATGTTCTATGTAAACAAACAAGGAGGAATGGGCTCCCGCTACCTCTGCAAGGAAGCCCTCAGACTCTGGATCTTTGCGCTCTCCAGGCACTGCCTCCAAAAGACCTCCTACCTGCCGGGAACTCAGAACGATCTGGCGGACAGACTCATTCGTCAGATGGACCTGCACGAATGGTCTCTCAACCCCCTCTTCCAGAGGTGGGGACATCCATGTATCAATCTTTTTGCTATGGAGGACAACAAGAAATGCACCCTCTTCTGCTCGAAATGCCCCTCCAACCGCAACATTGCCATGGATGCATTCGATGTATCATGGGGGGAGTGGTCTCTGGTATATGCCTTTCCCCCCTCCCCAGTCATTTTGATGACCATCCAGCGCATCATCTCGGACAAAGCACGGGCCATTCTAATAGTGCTTCACTGGCTGCGCCAGGTATGGTTCCCCTATCTACGCCACCTTGCACTGGAACCTCCGCTGAGACTACCTCTGATCCCAGACCTGATCACATCAGAAAAAGGGAACTGCATTCATCCCAACCTAAGGACCCTGGCTCTTACTGTATGGAAACTGAAAGGATAACATTATCCTCTTTCAACCTTCCCACAGAAGTTCAACAGGTAGTACTTGAGTCACAACGACCTGCAACACGCAAGTCTTATGGGCTAAAATGGAAACGTTTCAACCTCTGGTGCTCGCAACATCATGTTAATCCATTCTCGTGCCCAGTGCCAGTGATATTCCAGTACCTCACCTCCCTTTTTCACAGTGGTTTGAAAGTACAGTCCATTTGATTACACCTTTCAGCGATCGCAGCCTTCCACGAGCAAGACGGAGGCAACACCATTGTGAAGCAACCGCTACTTACCAGATTCATGAGAGGGTTGGCTAACTTACGGCCCCCAATCCGAGATCCCGTACCCCACTGGGACCTCAACATTGTCCTCTATGAACTAACACAGCCACCCTTCGAACCCCTGCTGTCGGCAGAGCTGAAGTACGTGACATGGAAAACGTTCTTAATAGCCATCACTTCGGCCAGAAGGATCAGTGAGTTACAAGCCTTGGTATCGCACCCTCCTTACACTCTTCTCACCCAGGACCGGGCTACCCTACGGACACATCCCAGATTCATGTCTAAAGTGTCTTCCGCCTTCCATATCAACCAGGTGATTGAGCTTCCCTGCTTCCATCCTGAACCCCACACTTCCGCTGAGGAACAGCGGCTACACACCCTAGACTGCATCAGGGCACTATGCACATACCTCCTTCGGACAATCTCACTGCAGAAGGGAACACAGCTATTTGTCTCCTACGACCCCATAAAAACAGGTCGGCTGGTTAGCAAGCAAACACTCTCCATATGGATCTCCACATGTATCGCCTTCTACCTGCAGCAAGCAGGCACACAAGAGTCACCAAAGATTCATGTGCACCAGCTCAGGGCATTGGTGGCCACCGTCGTCAACCTATGTGCCATACCGACAGTGGACATCTGCAAGGCCACGACCTGGTCTTCACTGCACACTTTTCAGAGACACTACTGTCTCGATAAGGTAGTGGGGTGCGACTCCGCTTTTGGACAGGTGATCCTAGCCACTGCAGGGCAACCTCAATTGCAGAGCTCCACAAACCGGTGAAAGCCCGACCATCCAGAGGCACGACCTTCCTCTAGGGTGGAACTGGACACTATTGAACAGTTGCATTACCTGTACGTCTGCACTGTTTGCCCTGCACTGACTGCACTGTTTTGCACTATCGCACCGTTTGAATTGTTGCACCATTACCTGCAATTTTACTATTGTACCCTTGCACTGTCACACTGTTTGTGTTAATTGTACCATTGCACTAGTGCTCCACACTCACAATGTTCAATCACAATGTTATGGAGCACCGCTCGGTACCACCCGAGGCCTGGCAAGTCACGTAAATAAAACTTTAGTTAAGTTCCTGCCTCCGCCTCTAATGTGTTCATCACCCTCGTCAGGGCCTCCCCTTCCACAGCGTTACATAGATTGGGAGGCACCAGGTGTGGCTGACTCATCCTTCTTGTCCTAGGAGAAAGCGAGGTTACTTACCTGTAGCGGGGGTTCTCCATGGACAGCAGGATAAGTCAGCCACACCATCCCGCTCACCTCTCCTATCAAGGGTCGGCCCTTGGGCCTGCTTCATTTCCCATTCCCTAGCGGAACAATCTCAGCTAGTGACAAACTGACCAGCTAGGGGCGGGACAAGGGGTAGGGCTAGTTGCTGAGCTATAGAGAGGACTTCCGTCTTGGCGCCGTCGGAGGACGTCACCAGGTGTGGCTGACTTATCCTGCTGTTCACGGAGAACCCCCATTATAGGTAAGTAACCTCGCTTTTCTTACAATCTGCCTCTTGCAAGCAGCAGAATAGCAAGAGGATAAACTGCAAAAGACATCTCTTCTTTAAATCTAATGCTGAGTACAGTATACCCGGACCAAACATGCAGATTCTGAACGCCGATATGTACATGACAATGAACTGAAGCCGTCCACCATGCGGAGAGATGCGTTAGAGTTTAATGTCACCTCCTGACCAGGCGTCCAAATAACAACGCCCTTGAAGTTTACGCCTGATCGGGTAATCTTTAACACGGCTTTCTGCATAGAGCGCAGATTTCATTAAAATGTTGCATGAATACGCCCAACTCATTTAAATACAGGGGGTGGTGCATGTGCACAGAGGTTTTCCATACTTTTTCCACACGCGCCTATACTGCATTTGGCGTACGGATTGGTAAGCGTCAGAGTTGTGTTATTCGTACGTAAGAGCGCATGCAAGCTGGCATTAGCTTTCTGCATCAACCTGTTTAACTGTAGAGGCAGAATCTGCAGACTCGGGGGGGGGGGGGATGTGGCTGCTTCTGTTGTTGTCGTAGTAGTTATGATTCTTGTTATGTATATAACACTGTATCCTCTATAAACACTAAAGCTTACAGTTTATGTTTAGAAGTAGTCTAATGGTTAGAGCAGAGCGTTAAAAAGCAGGAAACCAGGGTTCAAATTCCCGTGCTCGCCTTGGGTACGATATAGATCTTAAGCTCTCAGGGGACAGAGAAATCCTTGAATATAACACACCCTGAGCTAAAACTAATAAGGCCTGAGCTACATCCAGAATATAAACACAATGGGAACGATTTTCGAAAACATTTACACAGGTAACTGTCCTAGTTACCCGTGTAAATGCCATTTCCAGGATTTTCGAAGGGCACCTACATGGGTAGTGCCCTTCGAAAATCCCGGATATATCTCTAACACGGCCAGATGTTATGCGGATAGCATCAGGCATATTAGGGGTATTCCAGGGTAGAGGAAAATCCTCGCCTATCTTTAAGGCGCAAAGGGCTAAGCAGATAGCATTGAAAATCGGTGCTACCCGGCTAGCTCCTGCAGCTTCCGGGGTGTGCGTCGAGATCCGGATTTGCAATGCCAGGGCCGTATTGAAAATCCAGGTTAGGTGAAAGGGGGACGGGCTATGTGCCGACGCGGCGCATAGCACCGCCCAGCTGAAAATCGGGCCCAATGGTTAGAGCACATGGAACAGACTCTGCCTGGAGTCCCGTAAGATTCGTAAAACTCCCTTGTGAGAGCTTAAAGACAGGCAGTCGCTGACCTCTTGCTCTCACCTTGCTAAACATCCCATCATTGTGGGGTGGATATGTCAGATTGAGAAACAGTAGCTTATAGAATTATAAGGCTGGTATCCAAGCTATTGTTGATCTCCTCTAGTACTGACAGTATTCGTCACAGCACAATAATTCAAAGGCATCAATTTTCTTCCTGTCTCTCTTTTTCACTTTCCAATTTTTGCATCCAGGTGACATTATTGAAAATACCATGGCTTGAAAAAATTGAATCTTTGTATGGAGAGCGACCTCTCTGCTCTTGAGAACCTTGTGTAGGTCCTTCATAGTAATTTTGCCTTACAATCTTAATAAAAACACACAATGTGTCCAATCATTCACATAAAACATATTGGGGGGAGGAGGGGAGAGATTTCTGAAATTAAATTTCTGTTTTGTTTTTAAAGCTATCCATGGGTTGAGTCTGAAGTATCTAAGTATTTGCAGGAGGAATATATTCTTGAAGGGCTTTCTGTTCATCGTAATTAAGAAATTTGAGGTTACCTTCGTCATGTTTGATTTTATCTGAATGTATAGAGCAAATTGTTCATTTCTTCCCTTATTGATTGTAATAGAATTTGGAAAGTGGGGGGGGGGGGGGGCGACATTTTTTATGTTACCGTTTCTGAAATTTTGTTTTTATTTTATCATCTGTTTCAAGATTCCTTGGTGGAGTCGTAAGTGGATTATCAAATCACAGACTAAAGCAGCCATCTCACAAAAATGAGATTTCAGCTCCCCCCCCCTCCCCAGTTTGTAAAGATTAATTTATTTATTTAACAGTTTTTATATACCGCTTTTCCAGGAATGAAAGCGGTTTACAGAGATGAACTGCAGGGTGGTGGGAGAGGGGTATAGGGTAAAAGGCGAACCTACACTGGGCTGAAGGACAGTTCAGCAGAAAGAACTTAGCGCACACGGCAGAGAAGCTCCTTCCACATAGCAAATAGCGGCTTAAAAACATCAGTTAGACAAAAGAGACAGTCAGTCTTAGAAGAAATACATTCTAGACTAAGAACATTTCAAGGTGATTGTCAACATGCTTGCATAGCTGCAGGAGTCAGGCTGCTTTCTTAAAACGTTGTACAGGGGAGAAAACCTGCAGATGCTTATCCAGCCTTCTTTCTGTGGATCATTTTTTCCAGCTAAAACATGTTTTTTGAACACCGGTACCAGGGCCATGCAAAAATACACACATTGCACCACGGTGCACATACTTCCACCTACCCCCTGGGGAGAAAAGTTCACACAGCGCCTTTCTTTCAGGAACATGGAGCCAGAGCCAACGTTAGGCGCGGTCGCAGAGCTGCCAAGCTGCTCCTTTCCAGGAGGGAGATTTTAAACCAGTGTTGGATTTCTGACAGCCCCAGACTGCTATATTAGGGCACCTAGAACTCTAGGAATTGGGCAACGTGGCTGCTTTGTAATCAGAGTGATGACGTCATTATAGTATCACTATCTCAGCCGTCTTCGAGCAATGGGCTGAATTGCCCTCAAAAAGGCTTCATTGTAGGGCAGGGTTTATGCTAGACCCAAGCGAAAGTGTATCTCCAGAGACAGGGCTGTCCCCTATAAAGTGGGGAGTTCCTTATGCAGACCTTCCCTCTGAGAAACAATAATACGCTTGGCTTCCATTTGGATCGGCAAAAATAGTAAAGGGAGATAGAATGTGGAACTCTGCCCTCAACCCCATCATCCCCGGGCCGGAAACAGCAGCCAGTTTGCAGAATTGTACCCTGTTTTCTTGTCCATTATGCAGCCCCGTCCCGAGGCACCTATCTACACTGATTCATGGGCTGTAGCAAATGGCCTGGCTATGAGATTGCCTGCCTCGCAGCAACACAATTGACAAACTCATGGTAAAGATATGTGCGGAAAAGAATTATGGGAATGTGTTTATTTAAGAGAGTAATTCTGTTTCAATTCTTTTTTCAGGTGTCTTCTGTTCCTACCTTGAAGGGTGTGACCTTGTGTCCACCTGAAGGTGTCTGCAACATCCATAACTTTACTCTCTCCAATCCTAAGAATGCTACATTACCTTAGAATGATAATTCTACTTTTAAATCCTCTAAATGTATTCTCGCTAATTTCACCACAACTGATTCTGCAGTGTCTTGGATTTGTGCTTATTGTATAGGAGGATGGATGACATCCTTGGAGGGGGATTCATATTCAAAATATGACAGCTTTTCATTATAGGAATTTTCCAATAATTATACCTCCTGGTGTTTTAACCCTAACTACTGTGATGAAGAAGCTCATACTGAACATATGGAAGTAGAAGAAAAGGATGATTTTACCTTTAAACAAACTGACTGTCAGGCTGCACACACGTTTCAGCGTTTGCAAGAGAGAGGCAAGCATAGGGAAACAGGAGCTAGGCTGACACACCCAAGCTCTGATGTAACTGCAAGCCTGGAACCTAATTACACACACCTGTTCAGGAAGGCAGACCCAAGGCTCAGGGAACAGGAATATAAACCCTGGCTAGGAGAAAGCAAGGGGGAAGGAGTTGGCGATTGGAGTCTCGCTGAGAGAGCCGGTAATAGTGTTGATGAGAGTATTCACTGGAGAGGTGGTTGGAGAGACGGTTGGAGAAGAGCTGGGAGGAGACCTTTGAGGAAACCCAGCTGCAGTTCTGGAATTGAAGCAGACAGAGCAGAAGGCGAGAAGGGACAGACTGCTGTCAGAAACCTGCCTAGAGGGAGAGAGCAGAGAGACCTTCAGACCTCATTACCAGATGAAAAGCTTCAAGGAGCTCACAGGTGGGAACCTAGCATTAAACCCAGGAGTTTGCAAAGCTCAGTTTGGGACTGGGAGCCAGAGCAGTGCTCCAGACAAGAACTCCAAACAGGGAATCAGAGAGCATTTCCCTACAGCTGGAAAAAGATAGCTGAACAAAGCCAGAGAGGAATCTCCACAACCTCAGGTATTTCCAATCCTTACCATATAGAACTGTGCCCAAAGGAAGCACCAGAGGTCTTAGGGGGAAATTATCCTAAGCCGTATAATAACAGATTAAAGCCAAATTCCTTAGTTCCAGAGTTTGAAGAGATGCAACAGGACTTTAATGAGAGTGACTCGGCAGAAGTGCCTATGGATTGTACACTGTGTTTGGCAAATGATATAGAATCCCTTTGCTAAAGGTGTATGAGGGAGCTGAGTGTGAACAAAGGGAAAGAAGATATTTTTCTTTGTGAGAAGAAGCTGTTATGTTTTCTATCTGTTACATGTGATATGCATTGCACGTTTTGTGAGCAAAGAGTGTGAAGCTCAATCAGTTTAAGTTCTGTAAATATCCTCGAGCAAACACCTGAAGAGTATCCTGATTTAATATGCACTGAATCTTTTTTGTTGGGGATAAAATTCTTGTCATTTTGCCTTACCACTGGTCTCACAACTATTTCCTTATCAGAGGGCAAAAGAACTACCACTCCCAGCAGGCATAGCGGGAGCAAAAGGTTTTATCTCACCTTCTGCAAGGAGCATATAATGGCAACCCCAACCCTCTGAGCCCTAGGCGGAGGGCTGGGGCTTGACACTACATATTTTAATTTAGTCAATGTGACGGAAGTGAATGAATTTAATGAAACCTTTCAGATGCTGTTAATGTGTAAATAGTTCACCTATTGTGAATTCTGCTAGGAAACATGCACAATCTCCAGAAACAAGCAAGAATGCCGTCTTCACATATGGGTGATGTCGGTACCTGTGAACCCTGTGCAGGAACACTCCTCAGCATAAATTGGGAAAGCCTTTGGGAGCACTCCATTATGCCTGCGTACCTGCCTTCCCAACTCCTCTCCTCAGCTCTTCATTTTCTGCGGAGCCAGCAGGACTTGTCATCCTGTCACCGCCGAAAAACGTTATCTTTTTGTGTGGAACCTGCATACTTCTGCCTTCCTGTTGACACCGGTCCATCAAATTCGACACCGGACCCAATAATTCCTTTTTCCTTTTATGTGGTTTTTAACACTAAACTAGGCCTTTAGGCCTCCATAGCCTTATCTTCACTCTGAAGAAATATTTTTGAGGCATCGAAAAGCCAATTAGTGGTTTTAAAAAGTGTACCAAGTGTGCTGGTACCATATTAGTCACTGATAAACATGATTGGTGTCTCAAATGTTTGGGGCCTGAACACCAACCCAATCCTTGTCCTTTCTGCCAACAAATGAGAAAGAAAGGCCTAAAGAACCAAGCCAGACAGTATGGATCATTGATCGCCTTGGACTCAATGTCAGTGGCTTCCACTTCTTCGAGGTCATCATCGTCCTCTCATGGATGTCAGGTTTCTTCAAAGTCCAAACATAAAAGTAAGTCTAAGTCTCTAGCCGTTCTGAAGTCATCGGCATTGACAACCGATGCCAAGATCAGAAAGAAGTCCCAGTATAAGCATCGTGACTCCCCAAGGAGTACTTCCAATGCAGACCGACCAGACAAACAACCCAGTGGGAGGATCTGTCCTCCAAAGCACAAGGGGGGCTCTGGGACACTCCCGAGGAACCATCCTCTGGAGAGCTAATTCTTTGCTTCGGTCTTTACTGAGGAAGATGTAGGGATCTTACCTATGACTGAAATGGTATTTAAAGGTGATGCCGCAGAAGAATTGAAAGAAATATTGATACACCAGGAAGATGTATTACGACCATTTGATAAACTGAACAGTAACAAATCACCAGGACCAGATGGTGTACATCCAAGAGTGTTGAAAGAACTGAAATATGAGATTATAGACCTACTATTAGTAATCTGTGAACTATCATTAAAATCATCTGTAATATCTGAAGATTGGAGGATGCCAAATGTAACGCCAATATTTAAAAAGGGTTCCAGGGGTGATCCAGGAAACTACAGACCAGTGAGCCTGACGTCAGTACTGGGAAAAATGGGATAAACTATTATAAAGAACAAAATTACTAAACATGTAGATAGTCATGGCTTAATGGCAGACAGCCAACATGGCTTTAGCCAAGGAAGGTCTTGTCTTACTAATCTGTTATGGTTTTTTTTGAAGGTGTGAATAAACAGGTAGACAAAGGTGAGTCAGTTGATATATTGTAACTGGATTCTCAGAAAACCTTTGACAAGGTCCCTGATGAGAGACTTTTGGCAAAATTAAAAAGTCATGGGATACGAGACAGTGTACTATTGTGGATTAGGAACTGGTTAAAAGATAGAAAGCAGAGGGTAGGGCTAAATGGACAATTTTCCCAATGGAGAAAAGTGAATAGTGGAGTACTCCAGGAATCTGTGCTGGGTCCGCTGCTTTTTAACATATTCATAAATGACCTAGAACTGGGAATAGCAAGTGAGGTAATCAAATTTGCAAATGACACAAAATTATTCAAAGTTATTAAAATCCATGAGGATTGTTAAAAATTGCAAGAGGACCTTGAAAAATTGGAAGACTGGGCATCTAAATGGCAGATGAAATTTAATATGGACAAGTGCAAAGTTATGCACCTAGGAAAGAACAACCCAAACTTTGGTTGCACGATGCAAGGTTCCACATTAGGAACCACCACCCAGGAAAAAGATTTAAGCGTCATCTTGGATAACATGTTAAAACCCTCCGCTCAGTGTGCAGCTGCGGCCAAGAGAGCAAATAGAATGGTAGGTATCATAAGGAAAGGAATGGAAAATAAAACAAAGGATATTATAATGCCTCTGTATCGTTCCATGGTGCGACCGCACCTTGAATTGTGTGCATTTCTGGTCGCCATATCTTAAAAAGGATATAGCGTTATTAGAAAAGGTACAGTGAAGAACCATCAGAATGAAGAGAGGTTAAAACGGTTAGGGCTCTTCAACCTGGAAAAGAGACAGCTGAGGGGAGATATGATAGAAGTCTATAAATTAATGAATAGAGTGGAACGGGTAAATGTAGATCAATTGTTTACGTCATCAGAATATAGAAAGACTAGGGGACATGTAATGAAGCTACAGGTTAAACTATTTAAGACTAATAAGAGAAAATATTTTTTCACTCAACGTGTAATCAAACTCTGGAATTCATTACTGGAGGATATAGTGAAAGCTGTTAGTGTAGCCGGGTTTAAAAAAGGGTTGGACAAGTTCCTGAAGGAAAGGTCCATAAACCATCATTAAAAGGGACCCAGGATGTCAATGACCCAGTACAAGCATTGTGAAACCTGTGTCTTTTAGAGAAACTGCTAGGTACATATGACCTAGATTGGCCACTGTTGGAAACAGGATACTGGGCTTGATGAACCTTGGTCTGACCCAGTATGGCATATCTTATGTTCTTTTGTTGTTACCGGTTCCATGTTGTGGAACGGTGGTCCAAAGCCCCTTGGAGATTCCACCCAGACATTTGCCATCTTCCTGGACCAGCATATGCTGGCTCTCAAGAGGAGTTTGACTGCACTCCTGGCAGCCCTGGTACCTATAACATTGAGAGCTCCAGGAGTGCAGACCTCGGCACCAAGCCTTCAGCCGTGTGTATTGGCCCCGATGCCAGCCCTCAAACTGGCCTTGATGGAGAACCTGAGAGCGGTACTGCCATTGGAACCAACCCAGTCCCCTGGTATCCAACTCCTCAATCTGATGTAGCACTTGGTTCTGATACTTCCAAGCATTGGTATTGGCATCGATCTTCGGCATCTATGAAACATCGAGGTTGAACTCAGGATCACTGATACTTTGACTACTTGCCAGACTCTGAGTCTAGTTCTTCAGATTCTGACGAGGAATCACTCGATTCCCGGGAAATACCAAACATCCCTTCGGACCCTTCACTGCCTCATGAATGGTATTGCTCCTCACCAGAGGATATGTCCTTTCAGGACTTCACACATGACGTGGCAGCAGGGCTCGCCATCACAATCGCCTTGGAAAAGGAACTGAGGACAGAGGAATTGGAGATACTCCAATACCCTCCCACGCCCAAGGAGGCGGCTACATTGCTGGTGCATCGGATCCTACAAGATCTTATGCTCCACATGTGGGAAGCCCCATTCACAGTTCCACCTGTCAAGAGGCTCAATACCATGTTCCTAGTACCAGAGTGCCCAGGCTTCCAAAAACCTCAGCTCCCCCACCACTCCATGGTGGTGGAATCGGTGATGTGCCACATAAATTCTAAGAACTATTCCTCCATGCCACCTGGCAGAAACTCGAGAACACTCGATGCCTGTGGGTGTTGATGCTTCCAAGCATGCATGTTGGCCTCCAGAATACATGCTGTACATGGGCATGTTTCTGAAGGATGTCACCAAGGATCTGGAGACTTCCACCCACATGCTGCCTGAGGATAAGCAGAGGTCTTTCCAGACACTGATCAAGCAAGGCCAAAATACGTCTAAGTTTCTTACCAGGGCCTCTTTTGATGCCTTCCAGCCAACCAGCAGAGCTTCAGCTGTCTGCATTGGGGCTCGTGGAATGACCTGGTTACAGGCATCAGATCCCAAGCAATGGGTTCAAGATAAACTTTCTAATATCCCATGCACTGGAGAAAACATTTTTGGCAAGGATTGGAGGGAAAAAGCAGGAGAAATGAGACGGACGATCTCACCCTAAATGCCTTTCCAGGGAGACAGCTGACCCATCCAAGAGGAAGGCTCGTCCTAAGAAATCTTTCTATGCTAAAAAGAAGAGACACTATCCTTCTTACTTGCCGTTTGCTGCCTATCAACCTCAACATCCTCAGCAGAGACAGCAGGTCCTCGACAACCCAAGAAAGCCAAGACTCCTAAGCCTCAACCAGCTCCAGAGGCACAACCTGCACCTTCTTTTTGACTCCTTGAGAGCATTGCCAGTCTGTCCCCGGAGGGTCTTCAGCCCCTCCACAAAGCCGGCAGACTCTGTCACTATGCCCATAGAGCAGTGGACTCTCCAGATTGTCCAAGGGGGTTATCAGTTTTACTTCAAAACCTTACCCCAAACAGTTTTACAAAGGGTTATCCAACACAACCTCTTCAAGGCACTCTTTTAAAACAAGAAGTGACCACCCTGTTCTCCCAAAGTGCCATAGAAAAGAGTTCCTCTTCCTCAAGAAGGGATGGGCTTCTACTCTTCATATTTTTTCATTCCAAAAAACAGGAGGCTTCAGGCACATCTTGGATTTCAGAGACCTAAACAAATTTGCAATCTGAAAAAAAAAATAAAATGATTTCTCTAGGATCTCTTCTACCATATCTCCAGAGACAGGATTGGCTATGTTCTCTAGACTTAAAGGAGGCGTACATGCATTTACAGATCCTTCCCTCGCACAGACAGTATCTGTGCTTCATTCTTCAGAGAAACCATTATCAGTACTGGGTTCTCCCCTTCAATCTCGCCTCTGCCACAACAGTTTTCACAAAATGCATGGCAGTAGTCACTTCCTACTTGTGCACCTTGGGGGTATTAGTTTTCCCTTACTTAGATGACTGGCTGATCAGGGGAGACTCTCCCTTCATCGCACCATCATGGTGCTCCAACAACTGGGCTTTGTCATAAACTTCAAAAAGTCCCACCTCGCTCCATCCCAACAACTGGAGTTCATCAGAGCGCTCTTAGACACTCAACAGGCCCGAGCTTTCCTTCCACAGGATCGCTGTGCCTACCCAATTGAGCTGGCAAAGAGAATGCAACAGCAAAGCTGGGTAACAGCTCAAGAGATGCTATGGCTATTAGGACACATGACCTCCACGGTCCATGTCATCCCCTATGCTTGATTACACATGCATCAAGCGCAATGGACTCTGTCTTCTCAATGGATGCAAGCAAAGGGGCATCTCAGAGACAAGATCCACATCACCCCTCAATTGATCAAATCCCTTCAGTGTTGATGTTCTCCACAGAACCTTCTCATCGGGTCACCTTTTCAGATGCCTCCACCTCAATGTACCCTGACAACGGATGCTTCCAAGTTGGGTTGGGATGTGCTTCTGAATGATCTAATGACACAGGGATTGTGGACACAGCAGGAATCTGCCCTGCAGATCAACTTCCTAGAACTATGAGCATTGACAAATGCTCTTCGGGTTTTTAAACCCCAACCTTTGGGGCAACCTTTTCTAGTCAGAACGGACAACCAAGTTGCCATGTTCTACACAAACAAAGAGGGGGGAATGGGATACTGTCCCCTCTGCGAGACAGCGCTTCACCATCTCACACCGCATTCACTTCACAGCGATGTATCTCCCAGGCAAACTTAATGTCCTCGCAGACAGGCTAAGCCATATCCTTTATCCACACGAATGGACCTTACATTGGAAGATGGCTGCCTGGCTCTTCTGTACATGGGGGACCCCACGCATAGATCTTTTTGCCACTCTGCAAAACACACAACTTCCACTCTTTTGCTGGAGTCTTCTGTCGCTGCACTGACAGGACCAGTATGCCTTCCTTCTACAATGGGGACAAAGACTTTTCTACACATTCCCAACCATCCCCTTGATACCCAGAATGCTTTTCAAGCTACAGGCCGATAGGGACTCCATAATCCTCATAGTTTCCTTTTATTTATTTATCCAGATTTGTATACCACTTTCTCCTTCTATAACCATGGTTTCCTCTGCTTCTTTGACTTGTGCAAACTCAACCTCTCAGCCTGAGATTTATGCCCAAACTCCTCTCTCAGGACAAGAAGACACTTCTCCATCCCAATTTTCACTCCCTACGCCTGACAGCATGGCTGCTGAAGGGATCGTGCGCACTAACCAAGACCTGCCACAGGTGGTCGTAGATGCCCTCCTTGCATCACACAAAGATTCCACCAGGTAATCTTATGCCTTCAAGTGGCATAGGTTTGCCCTCTGGTGCTCTCCAAAGGACAATGACTCCTTTTCTTGCCCGGTGGAGTCCCTTCTACAATATTTCTTCCACTTATCTGTAACAGGTCTTAAGACTAACTCAATAAGAATTCACCTTAGTGCCATCGCGGCCTTTCACAGCCTACTGGATGGACAGCCTTTCTCCTCACACCCCTTAGTAACATGCTTCATGCAGGGTTTGCTGCTGTCCAAGCCATCCATTAAGCCACCTCCAGTGGCCTGGGATCTCAAAGTTGTTCTCACTCAACTTCTAAAGCCTCCTTTCGAGCCTTTAGCCACCACTTCACTGAAGTTTCTTCTTGGAAGGTAATCTTCCTCATATCCCTCACCTCAGTTCGTCGCATCAGTGAACTACAGGCTTTGGTGGCGGATCTCCCCTACACCTGGTTCCACCATGACAAGGTGATTCTGTGTACCCATCTGCATTTCCTTCTGAAGGTAGTCTCCTCCCTCCATCTAAACCAGTCGGTCATCTTACCAATTTTCTTCCCTAGACCACATGCGTCGGGCTGAAGCAGCGCTACACACCTTAGACTGCAAGTGAACACTGACTTAGTACTTGAATAGAATGAAGGATCACAGAAGATCCTCTCAATTATTCATCTCCTTTGATCCCAGTCACCTAGCCTACCGGTAACAAAACGTACTCGATCCAGACGGATAGCAGATTGCATTTCTTTTGCTTATGCACAGGCAGGACTATCTTTAGAGAGTCATGTCACTGCTCATAATGTGCGGGCTACGGCATCCTCTGTAGCCAATCTCCATTCGATATCCATTGAGGAGATCTGTTGGGCAACTACCTGGTCCTCCATTCATACTTTTACTGCGCACTATTGTCCAGACAGAGATTCCTGTTGGGATGCTGTCTTTGGCCAAGCTGTACTCCAGCACCTCTTTGGGACTTAAATTCAACTCCTACTATTCGTCCCAGACGTCTACGAGAGACCAGACTATCATTGGGGGAGTATCGCCTCCTTAAATTGAGTCCAATGGCCCTCAACTCTTCCAAACCCTTTGACTACAACTTTTTGGCCTCGGGGACAGCTGCTCTCCCCCCCTCCCTCATACTAGTCTGGTACCTGGGAACTAGTGAGTTCCATATGTGAAGACTGTACTCCTGCTTGTTCCTGGAGTTTGTATAATTACTCACCTGTAGCAGGTGATCTCCGGGAACAGCAAGAATCAAGTCTTCACAGCCCACCCTCCTCCCCTAGGAGTTGTAGGGTTTGCTTATATTTTTCTCTTCCTCTCAGCTACAAACTCAACTGATGAGAGGAGTTGGGAAAGCAGGCACGCAGGCGAAGTGGAGTGCTCCCAAAGGCTTTCCCATTGGACGCTGGGGAGCATGGCCGCGTGGGCTCCGTCGGTACTGATATCACCCATATGTGAAGGCTGATTCCAGCTGTTCCCGGAGATCACTTGTTACAGGTGAGTAACTATGCTTCACATTGCAATAACCTCTTTGCAGAAAGCTATTAGCCTGTCTGCACTTGTCCATTACCTGTAAACAGGTGCATTTATCTCCTCAGATTACTTTGGTAAGTTTTAAAGTATCTTTTCCTCCGTTACCTAAGACATAAACAAGCTTGATATGATACATTGCTAGGAGGTGTTGGAGTGGGAGTAGGACCTCTCAACTCAATTGATATTTAAACCTTGACTAATCAATTACAATCAACAGGAGTGGATATAGAAAAGGTCTTGAATATGCAGGCAAAATGGGTTCCCACGGTAAGGGGTACGGACAAACAAAATTGGGATTTACAAACTGTATGGCTCCAGCGATATATTGCTAGTGGGCAAGGAGTATGGAATGCTTTTGCAAATATTACTCAATTTACGAATTCACTTAATGTTCTCTCCAAAGATTATATTATACATTACAAAGGGATCATTTTGAGCAATCTCTACGTATTAATAGTAAACAACTATGGGAAGGTATTTTCAACATAACTGGAAATATCTGGGTTAAACCTGACCCAGAGGCTTCTAGTTGTGGCCCAGATAACTGTACAGGACATTTCGCTCTGTAAAATTACACAAGCCCTGACAAAATCTTATGTGAATTCAAAATAATGCCCATAGTTGTAGAAACATATTTTTTACAACCTATATTCAAGGGAAAGTATATAGAATTGGTAACCAATTAGACATATAATTTAAGGGAATGTGAAGAATTACCAGGGAAAAATATCTATGGAGTGAAGGCACCTGAATATGAGCCTTATTTAAGGCGACATTCTGTAAAAATATGTCAATAGAAACATGTGCTTTTACTAAATTGCTCTTCTATCATTGAAACAGCTACACATTCCATTTGTGTTGTTGCTGATATTCTGATTCCCCCTATTTCTGCCTGTTTTCATAACGCATCGGTGGTAACCACTAATAATGAAGCTTGGATGTTAATGAATACTTCAGAATCATCCAGCTAGACCAGTCCAGACAAGTGGGTTAAGCCAGCAGATGTCGGAGACAGACAAAATTACCAGAAGCTTGATCGCCTGAGCCCTGGTAGATATATGGCTGTACCCCTAGGGGTCGCCTTCAGTATTTTCTTGGTCTCCAGCAGATGTGATTGTTTCACTGCTTCTCTTAAGTTTTTTTTTTTTTTTTTTTGCCTAGCTGGAAAATTCTCAAAGCTGGAAGTCTCCAGGGCGCGCAGGCAGTGACCCGCTGGAGTTCCCAGCACAGCAATGACTAATAACGACACTTGGAGGTTAATGAATACTTCTCATGCGACACAGACTATGATGTAGTATTGAACTTATCTATATCCCTTCCTCCGATGATCACTTTACAAGCGTTACAAACCTTAACAAACGTGTCGTTAGTCTGGCACTATTTGTAGAAATTCAATGATTCTATTCTACAGCACGATACTGAAACTGTTTTCTTGGCTGAAGATTTAAAGGCCATTAATCGATGCATACGGTATGATATTTTTACCGGTGTCCCCTTCGGCGTCTGCTGTGTTATCTACTATATTCATCCCACGTTAATAGCAATAATTATATTAATTGGCCTTACCTTATGGAACTGTATTCTTACTTATTGTGTTTTCAAGCGAGCTATGAGGGCAATTCGGTCAGTGCGTATGTACCATATCCCTGCTGATTCCCGGGAGGAGTGCAATAAGAATGGAAGATTTATAAAAATCAGCCAGGGATACTGAACTCTGACCAAGGCTGCACACCCAGACCTGTTCTACCAGAGACAAATCTTGTGTCTATTCTTCATGGGCACGCAGTCTGAGTCAGCCACGCCTAGGTGTGCCACCCCCAGGTACCGGATTAGCTCTCCCTAAGCTCAGAGGAATCCTTTTTTCCATCCACCTTCCAGGATGGACGTTCAGCTCTCTCCACAACCTTTTCTACATAACCAACCAAAATCAAAATAAAACAGCCTACCACGGAAAAGGGAACATCAAAGAAGTGTCTCTGCTGCCGCGGGCACCTCAGACATCCCGATCAGGATCACTGCCAGTCCTGCCTATTACTGGGGCACCATGTGCAAGTCCTGCACCAACATTACAGAGCACAGGGACACCCATAAGGAGGATCGACGGTGAAAAGAAAAACGGGCAAAACCAGCGCACACGAAGAAAAAGAGCCTGAGCCCGCCGACCACATTCAGGGGGGACAGGCAGAACCCCCTGCAGTCACAGCACTCTGGGGCAGGTAAGTCCGTTCTTTACACCCTTGAGGCCAGAACTCTGCGGATCTGCTGCCAAAATCACCAGCAACCTGCACTCTTCCGGGCCTCCTGGCTCACATCCAGCCGTTTCTGTTGCCCCGGCTACTTCTGTGATGGCAGATCGCCCTCCCCCCTGCCTCCCCCGGAGCTCCTGTCCCCTCCGAAGCTCCAGCCTACACTGATCCATGCTCCCCTGTGGTGCTGGGACTCTCCGCCCCTCCCAGACAACCATAACACTCTGGATCCAACACCGGAGACACAGCGCACAGAATTCTTGCACCAGCAATGCAGGCACAAGGATCCCAAATGCCGGTGCCATGATCTACCCAGGCGCTGACGTGATAACTCCTCCCCCTGATGTCGCCAGCATGACTTCGCCTCCTGGGGACGACATCACAGCAGGAAAACATCCTACAGCTCCTCCCCCTCTTCACCACAAGAGACACACATGTTCAGGAGAACAGGCACACACAGCTCCTCCATCGCGACGTCCACCTGCAGCCAGGGGTTCGTAGCACAGGGGAAACATGCACAGCAGGAAAGTGCCTACAGCCCTGCCACCCCAGACAGTCAAGAGGCTGGCCCAGCCCTACCCACCACAGCTCAGCAAGGGACTTTGATGGAGCTTTGGACCAAGTTCCTAGCTCAGCAGCTCCCGATAACACCACTGCCACAGACACTACATCAGAATCCTGCCACAGCACAGAATCTCATCTACGGTGCCCCGGTCATGACACTATTGACCCAGGCCACCACTCCATGCCAGGGTCCCCTGCTACGGAAGAGGAAGGCAAGATACCACATTCTGAGGAGTCCTTCTGGAGCTTGGGGGATGATGGCAGTATCCGATCTACACAACGTGCCTTAGATGACACACCACCATCGCCGACACCTGCCTCCCCCCACCCCAAGGGCTTCACATGTCCAAAATTCCTACAAAGACTCTCCACAAACTTTGGGTTATCACCAAATGGCATCGTGGACCCAACAAAGCAAGCCCTGGGGATCCTGAAATACCTTGACTCTCCCAAGACCCTGGTGGCTCTGCTGATTCATCAGGTATTTTTGGACTGCAGGGATAACGTGTAGCAGACACCTGCGATGACCCCCACCATCACAAAGAGATTGCAACTCAAGTACCATGCACAGCCCACATCAGGCTTCAAAGTGGCACAACTTCCACACCAGTCCATTATGGTGGAATCTGCCCTGAAGAGCTCCAAAAGCTCCCGAAAAAAATCAAACGCACCTCCAGGAAAGGACAACAAACTCCTCAACGGAGTTGGCAAAAATGTTTTCTCAGGCGCCATAGCGAATGCAAGGATCGGCTCTTATCTGTTTCAGATCGTCACCTGATGGAACGAGCTAAAAACAGTCACACCTCTCCCACAGGAAACAAAGGAACTCTTGACACCCTTGTTGCATGACATGGCAGACTGTAGCAAGCACCTGATCAGAGCAGCTTTCGATGCCTTTGAGACCACCGCTTGCACTGCAGGTATGGCCATCACTGCCCACCGCATGGCATGGCTTAATGCCTCTGGACTGTGGGATGACATCCGTGATTGGATAGCCAATGTGCCCTGCTTTGGGGACCAACCTTTTGGAATTAAAGGAAACAGTGGAGAGCATCAAGGATGAATGCACAGCCTATAAACCCTCGCCAACAATGGACTGCACTGCCAGAGGCCTTCAAAGCCATATGGCAGCCAAAAGACTAACCACTCAGCAAGCAGAACACAATTGCTACAGCCACAGTCACACGGGCTATCAGAATCCTCAGAGCTACAAGTCCAACTACCAGCACAAGTCTCACCCACATGACAGAAGACCCAAACCCCATCCTCGGCTAGGAAAATCCAGGGGTTTTTGACCACCACCCCCCCGTGGGGGATCACCTCTCACTCTTCTCGGAGGCATTGGCGGACAACTCAACTGACCACTGGGTTGTCAATATAATCCACAGGGGCTTTCGCTTTTGCTTCAGAGAACCCCCCCCTCCCAGACCACCTTCCCGCCAGCACCAGATGTCGGTGGGATCGACCTCACACCTCCTTGAAGAAACATGCAACCTTCTGTGGATAGGTGCCATAGAACCAGTTCAAGACTCACAACTCAACCAAGGTTTCTATTGACGCTATTTCCTTGCCCCCAAGAAATCCAGGGGCTCGTGCTCTATCCTTGATCTCAGGCAACTCAATAAACACATCCTCAGAGAAAAATTCCACGTGCACTCTCTGGGCACCATTCTCCCCCTGATCCTGGAGAATCACTGGCTCGCATCCCTGTACCTACAGGATGCACACATTCACATACTCCTGCATCCTTCTCCGAGGAAGTACCTATGCTTCAGAGTGGGAAGCCAACATTTCCGTACAAGGTCCTGCCTTTTGACCTATCCAAAGTGCATCGCAGTTGCGGCAACTCACCTGTGCAAGGCGGGTATATGCATCTTCCCCTGTATTGACGACTGGCTGATTGCGGCACGATCTTAGAGAGCAACATGGGCAGCCGTACAAACCACAGCCTCTCTGCTTCAGACTTTGGGCTTTCTAATCAACCACAACAAGTCGAAAATGCAATCATCTGAGGTGTCAAAATTCATAGGGGCCCTCATCGATACCACAGAAGCAAAAATGTTCCTCCCAGCACCATGAGCAGACAAGATCATCGCATTAGCCGCCCAGATCACCTCATCACACGTGACCTCGGCGCAGATCTTCCTCCGCCTCCTGAGACATCTGGCGGTGGCAGTGCATGTCATCCCGCATGCAAGGTTGCACATGCGCCAACTCCAGTGGCACCTTCGGAGGGCCTGGGACCAGCACAGGCAGCCCCTGCACCACAAGGACAGCATAGACCATCACACCCGCAAGACCCTTAGCTGATGGCAAACACAAAAAAATCTGCAGGGAGGCAAGCCGCTCAGGCCACCCCAGTCGCAGATCACCTTGACTACAGATGCATCGAAATGCGGATGGGGTTGCACCTTCTCGACTTTTGCACGAATGGGAACTGGTCCCCAGCCGAGACGTGCCTACACATCAACCTCCTTGAACTCAGGGCCTTAGGGAATGCACTACGGTCCTTCCAATCTGGGGGAAGGCTGTTCTTGTACAGACAGACAACCAGGTGGCAATGTTATAAATCAACAGACAACGGGGCACGGGCTCACAAGCGCTGTGCAGGAAGGCCTACCTAATCTGGACCACAGTCATCTCCCTGCGGTTCCACTTGCAAGTGGCATACCTATCAGGGGACAACACCACCTTAGCAGATTCCCTGAGCCGACAACTCACCCCATGCGGATGGTTGCTCAAATACTCTGTCACCTCCAACCTTTTCCAGCATTGGGGGACTCTGACAATCAACCTCTTCGCTTGTGAGAACAATGCAAAATGAAACAATTCTGTTCCAAACACCCCTCCACAAACAGGATGACCGTGGACGCGTCCTTCATCATCTGGGGCCCCTAGCTTTGCTAACCTACCCGCCAATTCCTCTCATCTCCAGATCGCTTCAGAAGATCACACACAATGGAGCAAACATCATCTTCATCGCATCTTTTTGACCGAGGCAGCCCTGGTTCCCGTACCTCCAGCAGCTATCCAGCCAGCAACACCATCGCCTACTGACCTGCCTGGATCTCATCTCACAGGACAGGGGTCAGACACTTCACTCTGACCTGCAAACCCTAGCACTGACTGCATGGATGCTGAAGGTCAACCTTGAGATCCTTCTATCTCTCTCAGGACATCATGGAGGTCCTCTTGGCAGCCAGACGCCCAGTCATGCAGCGGTCCTATGCAGCAAAATGGGAAAGGTTCTGCACGTGGTGTGACAGCAAAGGTCAACCGGCTATAGCCCTCATCCATCAGGACACACCTGAGCGCCATAGCCACATACCATGACAGGCTGGAGGAAAAATCCATATCGGCCCAACCTTTGGTCTCACGGTTCATGAGAGGCCTCAACCACCTGCACCCCCTGGTCAGTCCCCTGGCCCCGGGATGGGACCACCACATTGTCCTGAATCAACTCATGGAGCACCCTTTCGAACCACTGGAACAGGTGCCTCTAAAATTTCTCACATGGAAGACCCTATTCCTCGTGGCAATCACATTTGCATTCAGAGAGCTACAGTCCCTCATCAATTACTCCCCATACACCCAGATACACCATGACCGGGCCACCCTTAGGACTCATCCGAAGTTCCTCCCAAGATTGTCTCATCCTTCCGCATCAACCAATCCATCATCCTCCCCAGCTTCTACTCTGAACCGCACAAATCACAGAAAGAGCGCCGCCTGCACACCCTGGACTGCACCAGCGCCCTGTGGACCTATATTGACAGGACCGCACCCACGAGGAAAGCGTCACAACTCTTCCTTGCCTATGACCTGAACAGACCGGGCCTCCAGGTGACCAAATGCACCATGTCCAGATGACTGGCAGACTGCATCTCCTACTGTTACATATGAGCCAACTTGCACCCAGAAGGGGAGGCGCACGCCCATCATCTACAGGCGATGGCAGCCTCGCTGGCTCACTTGCACATGGCAACACCCACAGACATTTGCAACGCATCCATGTGGGCATCAATCCACACGTTCACAAAGTGCTACTGCCTTGACCGCACCATGGACACGGACACTGTATGCTTCAGCAGGACGGTCCTGCAAGCAGCCACTGCTACTTGCACCCACGACTGAGCACGCAAACTCAAGGACTTGGGCGCACTAAACCCTTTTCAAAAGAAGAGAGCACGTAGTTTTGGTTCTGTTTGTTGTTGCATTGCTTTGGAGTTCACAGTGTCTCTGCTGTTGCACTGTCTTTGAGGTCACGGTACCTCTGTTCATTGTTGGCACTTTGCCACCACACTGGCTGCTACAATAAAGTCATTATTTGTTGCAAACCTTACGATCTTTGGGGCTTTGTATACCTAATCTCTCTCCAGCCTCATCCTACCATAGCACACAGGGGCGTGAAGGGGGTAAAGGAGCCTTTGGAAGGCCTAGAACCTTTCCCTCTAACCCTCTTCCACACCCCAGCTCGGGAGTCACCGAGGTGTGGCTGACTCAGACTGCTTGTCCATGGAGAAAGTAAGGTTGCTCACCGTAACGGGAGATCTCCGTGGACAGCAGGATGAGTCAGTCACGCCATCCCACCCACCTTCCCCGTCGGATGAGCTTCCAGGCTAGGGAAACACTGAGGAAGGAAGACCAGGGGCAGGGAAAAGAAGGGGAGTGGACAGGCTCAGAATAATTAAAAAAAAGGATTCCTTTGAGCTTAGGGAGAGCTAATCCGGTCCATGGGGATGGCACACATAGGAGTGACTGTCATTCTGCTGTCCATGGAGAACCCCCATTATGGTGAGTTACCTTACTTGCATGCCCAGACCTGTTACACAAGATGGCAGGATGTCAAAAGGTATAAAGGTGCTGGGAAGACCCAAGGCAGATTGAGAGCCCTCCGCTGACGAGCATGAAGAATCCCAAACTGAGCTCCAGTCCTCGTTAAAAGGGCTTTCCCAGCTGAAGAAAAGGACTGAGATGTTGTCGTCCGGTTTGGTGTTGTATCAATGAATGTTATTTCAAATAGCTTAATGTTATGTTAAATAGCTTATTAACCATGCACGTGTGGTTATTTGCTCTTAACTTAATATGCAAACAGACCTACAACATACACTGATTTCAAATACCCTACAATATAAAATAAAAAGGCCAGCAGCAGAAAGTTTGCAACAACGGTGCCTCTGCAAGAACTAAGTGCTTACTCGTCCGCTTTTCCAGTTTATTTCAAGTCGATGTACATATGGGAAATTCAAGTTAGCATAATAGACCCTACTCAGGAACAAAACAGTCTCTGGACAGAAGAGCTGTGCGGCCTCAGTCTCAGCGCCAGCTGTCCTCTCCCCTCCCCTTTTGCAAACGGTTTGGGGGATTTTTTGGGCTGTTTCTTATACCTCCTACATCTGGAGATTCTGCAGTCATTTGTGGCCCCGCAGGCTCTTTCATCACCTAGCCGGATCGCGTCCCTCTTGGACTCTGCTGGCGCATTCCGGTGATGAACGGGGTGGGGTGGCGGAGTGGCCTTCCACTGGCCATCTCCCAGGTCTGTATCTTTCCTGCACTTATGCTCAATTAAAACCTTTTTTCTAGTTCCTGGCAGCAGGTCTGGCTCTCCCCTCGGCCTTTGTTAGTGATTTTTTTTTGTTTCTGCTCTCATAAGACATTCCTGCTTAAGAGATTGGTGCTTGAGAAGCAATCTGAGGAAAGGGTGGAATAATCCAGTCATCTCTTTTGGACTGAGGTTGAGGTGTTCCTGTTGAGAGCAGAAGCAGATGTCCCAGTCCCTCGCTTTGTCCTGGTGTTAGTCTGCTGAGTGCGTGGCGGGTGCAGGAAGTTGGGAGGGCTTAGCAGGACTCGCTGTAAGATACAGAATCAGGTCAGTCCTGGATGTCGGCTTCTTCTTGGGTAGCACTGATGTAAGACGTTCGCATGCTGGGAGAATACTGGTGGTCCCCAGTTAGCGCCCATTTGGGAAAGGAGAGAGAAAAATAGAAGTCACTTAAGTCAATGTTTCTTACAGCCAAAGTATGAGCACAGCAGGGATAGTTGAAGTAAGATGTCAAGAGAGAAAACAGCAGCATCCTGAGATACCCAAAGCGTGAATACAGCAGAAATAGCTGAAGAGAGACCGCAGGGGAGGGGACAGCGGTACACAGACATCCAAAGTGTGAAGACAGCACAACAGCTGAAGATTGACATCAGGGTGTGGGGGGTGGAGGGACAGCAGTAATGAGACACCTACATTGTGAATAGAGCATGGAGGGCTAGAGAGAAGCTTAAGACTTTTTAAAAACTTGCTGTTCTCTTAAAAGATGCCCAGCCTTCCTCCCAGAAGAAAGGTTAAAACAGTTCAAAGAGAAGAAACGAGAGTCCGTTGTGACAAATAGGAGACCGCTCCCTCCCCCGGCAGAGAGATAGCCGATGCAGGCAGGGCGACTTTTACTGGGACTTACCGAAGGGGGTGGGGACTGTCGCTCTGCTAGGGCCACATTTTCATATCGAAGACTGCCACTGAACGAAGCGTTTTGATTCCTGCAGAGAACAGGAGAAGGAGATAGTGACAGATCCATCACCCAGGCACTAGGAGGATGCCCCCTCCCCCCCCCACCCCCTGCAGCTCAGTGCCGACATCTGGTCACAGATGCCTTTTGGGAACATGGGGAAGTGAGAGGGGTGACTGACAGCAGCTGGTTAGTTTAAAGTTTTCTGAAACAATTAAACTCCTGAGATTCTTTTTGCCAGGTCTGCTTTAATCCCCCCACCCCCTCGGCGTGGTGGCGTTGACACTTGTAATATCTTCCGTCAGAGCACCCAGTTGGTGAGCACCCAGTGCAATGCTGTCTCAGCTGCCCGCTGGCATAGCAACTCCTGCATGTACCCTCCTGTGTCAGTCCTTGAACTAGCTGCTGCCTTTCAATCTCAGCCCTGCTCTGGGGTGAAGGGAGACATGAGGAGCAACCCTGGCTTCAGTGGGGTTGAAACCAGAGCCTTGCGAGGCCAAGATATCCCTAAATTACTGAGAGCCAAGCTTTGTGCGGTGCAACGGCTGATGCTTTCTGCAGCATCCGATTGTGCTTGTCGCCTCCCCAGTAAATGCCGGCAGCTCAGAATGACTCCCAGCGTGTTTAAAAGAAGATCCTGTCCTCAGCACTACAGCCTTGATTACACTTTTATTAGCACTAATGCATGTTCCCAGGGCAAGGCTAAGATGTTCACCCTGCTGGGCCGGGGGGAGAGCGGGTGCAGGTTCCAAGCACAATTGAGAGAAGACCTGGAGGGGGCAGCGCCCTTGGCCCACCAGTGCGCGCATGCGGTGGCTACTCACATGTACTGTGAGACGGGGGCGTTGGAAATGGGTGGGGCCATTCCCTGCAGGCTGTTGCGGCTGCCGCAGCTACTGCGGTAACTATAGAAGCTGGGCAGGTGTGGCCTGCCCACCACGCGCTGCGCCTGCCTACGTGCCTGAGGGTTAAAGGGGTCGTCCTCGTCCATGTCATCGTAATCCAAGTCTCTGTGGAAGAGAGGAAAAAGAAGCACAGAAGCGTCAGGGACGGTGCGACACCAATAGCTTTCATGTTTGTTTCTATTCTTCTAGTACCAACATTGCTTGTTTTGATTTCTTTGAAAGAGGGATAGACAGATGTGTAATGTTCTGACACCCTCTGCTTTATAAAACACTTTTTGTCTGAGCTGCCTCCTCAGCTGTCCTTCCTCTAGTCCTGCATCCCTGATGACTAACAGCACAGCAGCACCACCACCTGCTATAAAATGTTGAAGTTGAATAAATACAAGGTGTATTCACATTTGAATGCATTGACTTCCTCCTCAGGTTTGAACCAGAAACCTGCAAGAAAACCCAAGAGGGTTGTAAAATATTTTGCTGAGTTTATGAACAGAATATGATCAGCCAAAAGATTTGAGGGGTTTTTGATAGTACCTGCTGGCTGTCCTTGAGACTGGAAGGCTTATTTGCAGTACTGGTGCCAGAGAGCTCTGCAGGCCATGGTGCTTTTCAGTGGAATGACAGAAGACTTATCTCGCAGTGGCGCTTCCCAGACTACCTGGTTTTGACACCTGGCAGAGTTATCTCTGCCTGAATTGTGTTGCCACAGTAAACCAGTATCACAGCCGGCCAAAAATGTTGGGTTTGCTCCCTTGCAATGCAAGTAACAAACACAAGAATGACATATTTTTGGGGAGGACAGCTTCGGGCAGAGGGTTATGTGCCACTTCCCGCACCCCCCTCTCACCGGTTCTGGAAGCGTTTGCAGGCACGAGGCAGGCTGCAAATGGAGGTCGTAAACGCCAGAGCTGACAAGAAGGAGAAGAGGAGGAGGAAGAGGAGTCCCTCTGTGCCGTCGTGACACAGACCCTTCAGGGCATCTACGTAATCCTAGGAGAGAACAGAGACACCTTTGCCATCAGGGGAGTCTGTCTGTCGATAGCAGATTTGGACTGCTGGATGCCACCAGGCAGCTGAGCCAAGCCCTTCAACAGAGAAAGATGCAAAAATATAGCCGAACATCTAGCAGCGGCTCAGCTTGCCCTTCTAACCTGTGTGTGTGTATATCTGACTCTCTCTTTTCGTACTTGTGTGCAAAAAGCTCTTTGAGTGTGAGGGTAAAGCCTGGGATAAGCACAGAGGAGCCTCAGGGGTGAGGGGTAAAGCCTGGGGTAAGCACAGAGGAGCCTCAGGGGTGAGGGGTAAAGCCTGGGGTAAGCACAGAGGAGCCTTAGGGGTGAGGGGTAAAGCCCGGGATAAGCACAGAGGAGCCTCAGGGGTGAGAGGTAAAGCCCGGGATAAGCACAGAGGAGCCTCAGGGGTGAGAGGTAAAGCCTGGGATAAGCACAGAGGAGCCTTAGGGGTGAGTGGTAAAGCCTGGGATAAGCACAGAGGAGCCTCAGGGGTGAGGGGTAAAGCCTGGGATAAGCACAGAGGGGCCTTAGGGGTGAGAGGTAAAGCCTGGGGTAAGCACAGAGGAGCCTCAGGGGTGAGGGGTAAAGCCTGGGATAAGCACAGAAGAGCCTTGGGGGTGAGGGGTAAAGCCCGGGATAAGCACAGAGGAGCCTTAGGGGTGAGGGGTAAAGCCTGGGATAAGCACAGAGGAGCCTTAGGGGTAAAGCTCGGGATAAGCACAGAGGAGCCTTAGGGGTGAGGGGTAAAGCTCGGGATAAGCACAGAGGAGCCTTAGGAGTGAGGGGTAAAGCTCGGGATAAGCACAGAGGACTGTTAGGTGTGAGGGGGAAGGTCTGAGGGAGGCACGGAAGATCTTGAGGTGAAAGAGTGAAGTCTGGGGTGAAGACAGTCTCTGCAGTTTTGCATCAGGAAGGGACAAACTCGAAATAATCTACATTTCGGTGGGTTACCTTGTGCAGTCCTCGGCAGTTCAGCAGTGCAACAAGGTGATGGAAGCTGCCTTCAGTGGAGTTCAGTACACCCTGTACTACCAGCAGGTTCTTCTGTTATGAAGACAGGAAACCAAAGCAAACCAACATTAGAAAGGAAAGATGGGTCTATAGAGTTTGTGGCCCCCCACCCCCACCACCCCCACATCACAGCGCGGCACCAATAACCTTGAAACATCGTCGGAGTGCAATGCCTGGAGCCTGGTAACATCACAGCACCGTGTCTGGGGCCTTGCAACGCCATGCGTCTAGTAGACTAGGACGACATTTCAGCTCTGACTTTCAGAGATGCACATTCCCAATGCTGGTGGCTGGTGCGAGCGGATAAAGCCGCTACAATGTAAATGATCCATGCCGTCGCCAAGCGTTACCTCTGCTGCCGGAAACTGTGGCACTGCTTCTCGCTCCAGCCCGTGCAGTTGGGAGTGAATGCTGGAGAGTGCTCTCTGTGACATGGTCAATCTCTGAAACCAAGAGAAAGAGAAATAATAAAAACCAACTGGGCCGGGGGGCCGTGCGAAACAGACGCTTTGCTTTTGTAAGAGGTCTCACAGAAGATCCCCCTCTGCTGTTGCAGGGTGTAATGGAGGGTCCTCGTAGCTAGGCCTTGTGTGTTCATGCTCTTGCGGCTCCCAGTCCACATCGGCCTCGCCCTTTTGCACCTGGATACTGCAGTGCGACTGTAGATTTAAGAAGCTTAAGATGCATTCGTTTTGATTTTTGCTGAACGATAACCATGGGCATTGGTTCACAAAAGAACATAGCCCAAGCTTTCTAGTCCACTGCCACACTGCAGTAATTAAGCAAGGAAGAACAATGCATGTTGAGGGTAAACCAAGTGGATGTGAACTGGGAGGCACACAGCCACCCAAAGCTTCCCCTTTCCCATCTGGGAATTGTAGAGTGTGCCCTGGAGCTCCGTGTGACCCTTTTAGGATGATAAAAGGAAGTCTTGCCTGTCTGTTTCACCCTCCTTGTCTCCGGGGCAGGGCCGGCCCATCCACTAGGCACGCTAAGCAGACCTCTGTGGGTGGCACAACATGGCGGCCGCGGCAGGCCATGTGCTTCAGCAGACATGGCCTGCCACTTCTGACCCTCCTCTGGCAGGAAGTAGTGTCGGAGTGAGGTTAAAAACAGCAAGCCATGTGTGCCAAAGCACATGGTCTACTGCAGGCTGCCTCTACAAAGCTGAGCCACCTCCCCCTGCCAAAATAGGCAACAGCAGGGCATGGTGGCACAGCTCAGCATGGGGGGGGGGGGGGAGGAGGGTGGCATGGCATGAGAGGCAGAAACCCTACAGCGGCCCTACTTCAGGAAGTGGACATTGGCTTCTCTATGAGTGATCAGCTTCTCAAAGGATTCTGGGGCTCAGGGTATTAAGGGTAAGGAGGCAATAGCCAAGATGTTAACTCTTCAGTGGAACGGCACATCCATACCTGCTGGAAGGGGCTAGCCACCTCCTGGTTACAAGCCAGATAATACTGAAGGATCTCTAGGAACAAAGAAAGAGGATATCAAGCCACGGCTGTGCTGTCGCCTTTTCAGCTGCTAGGCATTAAAGTCACTGCATGTAGGGGTGGCCACACAAAGCAAGCCTTACCCGGGCTGACCCCTGTCCTCAGGTGTGTTGTATTCAGCACATAAGTGTCCGGACTGGAGCAGAAGTCGCTCAGGCCCTGGGAGGAGAAGGGAGACAGACAGCATGGGACCCATTTCATGCATCTCAAGAATAATCGGCATCTGTACAAAGATGCAGCTACCCCTGGGGTGATCTTGCTGTGTCATCCGTTATCCACAGCCTGGTGTACCTCATGGTAGCTCTGGGGAGGGACTAATTGAAACCCACCAAAGGAGGCCATCTTTGTTGGGGGAAAGACCTCCGGTTACAGAAATTTAGCTCATCAGAATGGAATGCGATGCCCCCCTCGACTCCAGAGCTAGCTTTCACCCTGCTGGGACTGACTAGGTTAACACTGGCTGGAGCGAGACTTGGGAAGCCAATTAAAGCTGACAGAAGTGATGGGAAAATCACTGACCCAGTGCAGGGCAATTAAATTTCTCTATTTCCTGAAAGGAGAAAGCAGGGGGGGGGGGGGGGGGATGCTGAACCCTGCACCAGGTACCAGTGGTGGAGTTCACACTATTGCTTTCTTTCACAGACTGTTATAACATGGTTAGAACCGCACAGCTCATATTACATATGAAGCATGAATACAGCACGGATAGCTGATGTATGGATCTTCAGAGTTCTATCACATTGACATAGATACAGCATGAAAGCAACACAGATAGCTGAAGATCAGATCTCCAACAGAGTCCTAAACAGATGTCACACTAATAAACATAAATCATGAAAACAGTACAGACAACTGAAGCGTAGATCTTCAGAGCCTCTTGCAGACATCCCATAATACATGTAAACTTTTGTAAAGTATGAATACAGCATGGAAAACTGAAGAGTGGATCTCCATCAGCGTCCCATACAGGCATCACACAACACAGAGCATGAAAACAGCACCGTGCAGGTGTCATAGAGATAGAGGTAAAGTGTGAATACAGCACGGACAGCTGAAAGCGGATCGTTTCTGAATTTTACAGGGGAACACCTAAGAGCCGCCCACCCTGAGGTAGAGATGAACTTACCACCGCAGCGGCTGTCTCCAGCCCCAGGGAACCCCAGCTCAGGATGAGCACGAAAAAACTCATCACAGTCATCCTACGGGGCAAAGGATAAAACAGCTGAAAAGGATTTAAATCAGACACGTACAAGGCCTGCAGGCCTCCCTTGCCTTATCCCCCTCCAAACGGCTCTCACCAGGAGCTATCGCTCATGGCCTCCGTGCTTACACGTCCCTTTCCTGTTTCATCATGGAGCCACTAGCCTCTCTCAGAACCTCTGGCTTCTAGCTCTTATCAGGGAGCCATCGTACACTGCCTCCCCCTCCCCCGTCTGATCCAGCTAGATCTCCCAGTGCATCACTCTCTGTGAACAGGGAGTTTGTGGGCCCTTTTTGCAGTTCCCCCAGCAGGCCAACAGCTGCCGCACTCACATAATCACCAACCACTTGATTTGTTTGGCCAGTCCAAGTAAGGTGAAGAGACAAATGATGAGGTCCAGGAGGAGGAGGAGGATATAGGCTAGCCACCTACAAAGAGAAGCATGGAAAAATGAGATTCAGTAGCATGCTATGAGACAGGAGGCTAGTACCAGGATGACTGCAGCCTCCCCCACCCCCCTAGCGAATGACGAGTGTACCGAGCATCCGGCCTTCTGCCCCTAGGGCGTGGCGGGTTAGGTACGGGCCCTGCCACATCATGTCGCTTCGCACCTGTAGTCCTCCATAAAGGTGATCTGCTCTGCCAGCTCGGAAGGGCTGAGCTCGGTGCCTTTCCAGAAGGGGATGTGGCTGAGATGCTGGGCCAGAGCCTCCACCTGCCTCTGGACATTCTTTACGATGACCAGGAACTCGGTGCGCCGGGAGAAGATGTCCTCCAGCTGGGTCAGGTCGCTCCTCATCACTGCACCTAGAAGCTCTTCTGTATCCGAGACCTGAAAACACAATGGGGAGAAGAAACCACGTAACACTCTGGGGCGGTCTGAGCAGGGTGCAAGCCACCCCCCTGGTGGGCACGTTAGGTTTGTGGGCCAGAGGAAGAGAGAGAGGCAGACTCCAGAGGGGAACACAAACATCAGCGTGGGCCCAGATTCATTCTTTCCGGGCTCAGTGTGTAAAGGAGACCTGCCTCTCCCTCAGGCCTGAGATCAGTGCTTGAAGGAGACCTGCCTCTTCTCCAGGGCCAGGCTCAGCATGTAAAGGAGACCTGCCTCTCCCTCAGGGCTGGAGTCAGTGTGTGAAAGGATCCTACACCTCTCCCTTGGGGCAAGCTCAACGCACCTGGTGTGCATAAAAGCCATGCAGTTTTTCTTTAGGGCGGAAATCGGATCTCCTCTCGGTGGAAACTGAGTTATGAAGGGTTCATATGTGCTCCACTCACCAGCAGGTCGACGGAGGTCAGCGTGTGGTTGGCATTGATGAGGGAATAGGTCGCTTGGTAGGTACCATCGTTGGTTTCACTGTTCCCATAGAAGCCAACACCAATAGCAGCACTGAAAGGGGACAAAAAAGAATTCTCTTTATTACTCTGCTTCCCCTAAGGAGGGGGGGGGGGCCCTTGCATGCCCGTGGAGCCGCCAGACTGTTCCCCTCTCTGTTTCTGCCTAATATCGCCCACCCTTTACAAGGCTGAAGAAGAGACCAGGCAATCGACTCCAGAAAGAAAGTCTGAGAATATGCCAGGGGAGGGGGGGGGGGGACTTTAAAGCAAGTTCAAATGAATTACTTGCAAACAGATCTCCTCAGGACCCCTTCCCCCCATCAAATAATTCAGAGAATCCTAGAAGGGAAGCCTGCTCTTGGATTACTGCGCCTGGAAAAGTGGTGGGTTAGGGGGGGGGGGGAGGGGGAAAGAAAGGCCCTTGATTTAAGCTTCTCTCAAATTTAGTGAACGTGGGGTCTGAGTGCTTTAAATCCAACCCTGGCCAAAGAAATAGGTGACAAGCCCCCCCCCCCACCCCTCCCCAATACCAACACCACACTCACCCCTACCAGGAAAATGGTGGAGCATTTCGGAAAGGCAAGAGAAGAGGAGAGGAGCAGCCCTGAGGCTCCCTAGAATAAACAGGGTTGCAGCGGGAAAGAAAAAACCTCTCTTGTCATTGCAAATGACTCTAGTGGGTTTCTTTTTTTAGCCCAATAATTTTCTTTGCATGCAAAGTGACAGTGTTGCCTTATCATTAAAGAGCGGGCTGGCTGAGGGCAGGACCGTGCTGTGCTTGATGGAGATTATCAGCTGGAAGGAGAAAGGGATGCAGAATGTCTGGACTGACACGGTACCCGGCTGCCCCTCAGAGTCCAGCATGCCTGCTGGTCATCGCCTCGGATGGCTGACCTTTGAATCAGATTATGCCAAGGCTGCAACTGATTCTGGAAGTCCCAGGCCTTCAGTGTGACCTGAGAATGAAAGAAACCAGCCCCGATGGACCTGGAAAAGGGAGCAGAGTCCTGCAAAGCTCTCATCAACAGCTTGTTAAGTGGCCTCTTTTGCTTGGTATTCAAGTGAACTAAGAGGCTAACCAGGTACTTACAGCTATCAGAGCTGCTCAAGACACTTTACTGCTGGGTCCTCACCAGGCAAGAAGCTCAGCTAACTTCTGTTTGATTGTGGGATTTGATTTTTAACCCCACCTTGACGTTACATGCAGTTTACCAGCCTGCCGCTGGCTGCTGCAATCTCTTAAGGGGCCAGAGCTTTGCAGAGACATTAGCCCCAGCCATTGACTTGTATAGATACCAGTAGCTAGTGTAAAATGGGTCCATGACTCCCTTTGAGTGACTTTACATAAGAACATAAGATATGCCATACTGGGTCAGACCAAGGTCCATCAAGCCCAGTATCCTGTTTCCAGCAGTGGCCAGTCTAGGTCATACGCACCTAGCAGTTTCCCCAAAAGACACAGGTTCTGCAATGCTTGTATTGGGTCAAGCAATGATATCCTGGGTCCCTTCTTAATAATGGTTTATGGACCTTTCCTCCAGGAACTTGTCCAAACCTTTTTTAAATCCAGCTACACTAACAGCCTTTACTACATCCTCCGGTAACAAATTCCAGAGTTTGATTACACGTTGAGTGAAAAAATATTTTCTCGTATTAGTCTTAAATAGGTTACCCTGTAGCTTCATTGCATATGCCATAGTCTTTTTATATTCTGATGACGTAAACAATCGATCTACGTTTACCCGTTCCACTCCGTTCATTAATTTATAGACTTCTATCATATCTCCCCTCAGCCGTCTCTTTTCCAGGTTGAAGAGCCCTAACCTTTTTAGCCTTTCTTTATAGGGGTATCCTTCCATCCCCTTTACCATTTTGGTGGCTCTTCTCTGAACCTTTTCTAATAACGCCATATCCTTTTTAAGTTTGCTAAGTAGCTCTCCCCCCCTTCACCCCTCCAACTCCGCCCCCCCCCCCTCAGGGAAGCGTCCATGCTCTTTCTGCCAAGCAGTGATACCACCGAGGGTGGGAAAACCAAAAGAAAAGAAAAGAATTCTCCCTCACTGGGTGAAATGGTGAGAATGTTACCCCCCTTCTCCCCCATTTTTTTCTCATTCAGGTTTGCTCCCCCCCCCCTCCAAGTTCAGATCCCTGTTGCCTTGGAAACTGGCAGCCCTAGCAATTCACAATGGAGAGGAGAGGAGAGAGGCGGAGAGGCTTTTATCATGTTAATAGGCCCCTCTGTCTGAAGAGGGATGCTGGGTGGGAAAATGATCCTTCTTTAAGAAAGTGAGTGGGCAGGGGGGGCAGAGAGGCCTTTCTGTCTCCAAGCCAGCCAGCTTTTAACCCCTTGCAAGGCCGAAAATAGAGAAAGGGGGCTTTGTGAGACAGGCCAAGGTGGTAACTCGCTCTCTTTTGTGAATTCTCAGAATTTCTCCCTTTAGTCTCTCCCCCTCCCGCCCCACTCAGGGCGCATTCAGTTTGCCGAGTTCTTTTAAAATGCTGATTAGGGCCTGTTTGTCTTCAGCCCCAAGAACTGCCCAATCTATGAACACCCAAGAACCCTGCTCACTTCTCACCTGACTGCAGGCCACCATCACTGGATCCAAAAAATATGGATTTTTGGTCTCCTCACCCTAAGTGAGATTGAGCAATGTGAGGCCAAGGCATCAGGCAGGGAAACTTTCGAAAACTGATGAACGGCTCCTGCCATTTCACCGAAAGCCAGCGCCATGGTCACTGTGGGGCAGGAAGTCCCTTTGCTCATCTGAGACACCCTCCCCCCATGATCTACCACAAGTGGACTGACTGCTTGTTCCACTTCAGTCTTCATCTTCTTCATTGCTATGACATAAACCATATTTCCTTGGCATATTCCATGGGCAAATTTTCACAATGCACCTTTGGTTTGTTGACTCTAGCCTTGGTCGCTGCAGAACCAGCGAGGTCCATGAAAGCTCTGTAGAACCAGGCAACAGAAAAAAAGATTTTAGCTAGGGAGCATCTAAAAACATTGGGATAGGAAGAAAAATAATAAGAATCCGGGAACAGGCAATACAGAGGGGGTGGGAAAGAGATGACACAGCTCGAGCCCCAAGCAATTACAAGTAACTCAACTGCAAATGAAGGTCAATGGACAACCCCCAGTATTTCCCACTCACGCAGAGTATGCAGAGATGAGAGAAGAGGGGTGGGGGCAGCCCCAGCCATGGACCCTTAGGATGAAAGTCCAGCCAGTTCAGAGCAGCCTCGCCTACTCCCAGAGCTTTACCGAAGGCCAATGTGCCATGCTAGGTGTCCGCAACTTGCCTTTGGGAGGGAAAACAGTTAATGGTAGACATGAATCCTACTGTCTCAGGCTTTCTGGCAAATTTCTCTCTCCGCTCCTTAGTCTCATGCGTAGACACCCTTTTCTTGCAAGTTATCTTGAAATGTATTTATTTTTAAACCAGGAAACAAACTACCCATCAGAGTAGACTCCAATTTTCTGAGTGTTGGAAGGGAGAGGTAGAAGGGTATGCTAGTGTGCCGCAGGTTTAGGAGGTCTCTCGCAAGCCTCGGTCTCTTGCATCTGCTCCAGCTACAGTTTTACTTTGCTCATTTGAGAATCCTGTCCTGGGAAGTCAGAGTTCAAATCCCATTTTTCCCACTTTGTGAAAATCATTTCACCTCCCCCCCTCCCATTGCCTCAGGTATAAAACTTACATTCTACGCCCTCTGGGAAGAGACCTACTGACTATAACACAGCGTAACTCGCCTTGAGCTCAGATTTGGAAAGATGGGTAATCAAATCAACAATGTCGAGACAACCCAAGGGGGAATATATTTCTTTTGTATAAAAACTCAAAAAGAGGATGGGGGGGGGGAGGTATTCCTGACACGGACACCAGAGAATTTGCCTAAACCAAGCTTGAAGTGAGCATTGGATCATTTGCAGATTGAGGTTAGTATGTAAGATACTGACACCAGGATGGTGATGAAGATACCCTAATTTATCCTTAACAAAATAGCATCACAATAATCAGTGCTAAAATGCACAGTTAGCTTTCACAGGGCTGAAGACTTGGGCAAGATACAAGTGAGGAGTTGTTCCTTGAGTAGTCTTCCTTGAGACAGAGAGAATGGGTTTCAGGCAAAGGTAAGAGCTGTCTGTTCAGCGCCATTAATCGACTGGATTGGATCTGAGAGCAGCCAAGAGCGGTCCAATCATTAACTAAGCCCCGGGCAGAGATCTTGCCCCAGATATAGGCATGAGATATGCAGTCAGCAGGGGCTCTAGAGGCAGCTGGAGACATCTCCATGAAGACAAGAGGTGGAATGGATCTGCCCATTCAGCACCTTAACAATCTAGTTTGGTCTTAAACTCAAGAGTAAAATTGCAGTTAAGCCCAAAATTATGTATTTTACTCAATATGAATTGCTGAATTTCCAGATAAAAGCAAATAATAATAAATTGTAAGAATCATTTAACATGCACACGTTTTTTGAACAGCGGGTCTCAGATTTTCATGGAGTTTTTCAGTGACAATGGCAAAAGCCAGTAACTACTCCCGATATACATCAACGACCCTTTTTGTTTTTTGAACGTGTGTTTTTTTCCAAAGCGTTTTGAAATAACTCATCCAAGATGCATTTTATAAAACAGAAGTTAGGCTTATCTTAAAAGTGGTTTATCCCAACGCCTACTTCAGCGCCATCGCGTTTCACGGATATGTTCCGTTTCTTCAGGGGCTAAATAAGCCTATTCCTTGTATGTATTCGACTATCTGGAACAGAAAAGCAATATAAATATGCCCACGTTCCAATCAGCATATATTTTCATTCAACAAACAAGCGGATCATGTTCAGATATATGAAGACCCCGCTTACCTCATTCATGCGCCCTGAATGCAACTATTGCAAAGGATCAGAAAAACGCCGCGCATGCGGTCTGAAAACCAGGGGAGTGTCTATATATAGTTTGAGTGACTGTGTTGTTTGTCAATGGAATCATAGCCAACATCAGAGGCAAAGAGTCCAATCAATTTGGGTATTAAGCCCACCGGGAATGACTGTCTGTAATTTAAAGATCCATCGTTGTTCTTTGTAAATGAGGGTTTGATCCAAAGTTTTATCTCCCATTGCCTTATTGACTTTTTCAATGCAGAAACAACGAAGGTCAGTAATGTTGGCTATGATTCCATTGACAAACAACACAGTCACTCAAACTATATATAGACACTCCCCTGGTTTTCAGACCGCATGCGCGGCGTTTTTCTGATCCTTTGCAATAGTTGCATTCAGGGCGCATGAATGAGGTAAGCGGGGTCTTCACATATCTGAACATGATCCGCTTGTTTGTTGAATGAAAATATATGCTGATTGGAATGTGGGCATATTTATATTGCTTTTCTGTTCCAGATAGTCGAATACATACAAGGAATAGGCTTATTTAGCCCCTGAAGAAACGGAACATATCCGTGAAACGCGATGGCGCTGAAGTAGGCGTTGGGATAAACCACTTTTAAGATAAGCCTAACTTCTGTTTTATAAAATGCATCTTGGATGAGTTATTTCAAAACGCTTTGGAAAAAAACACACGTTCAAAAAACAAAAAGGGTCGTTGATGTATATCGGGAGTAGTTACTGGCTTTTGCCATTGTCACTGAAAAACTCCATGAAAATCTGAGACCCGCTGTTCAAAAAACGTGTGCATGTTAAATGATTCTTACCATTCAGCACCTTAGACAAGGGTTCCCAAACCTGTCTTGGGGGGGCCAAGATTTCAGGATATACCAAAAGACTCCACATGAGATTGACACATTTACCTGCAGGCCCCCATGCCCTGTGGCAATTGTGTGGTGCATTTGCCAAAATCTGAATTGATCTACATACTAAAGATTTGTAATTTGTAGTTGGCTTTGTAAGGGGGGAGGGTTGTAAGAGTGAAGAATGACAGGTTATCATAGAAGAGACAGAGGTTCCCCTCTTTACATCCCCTGCTAAGTCCTACTGTCAGTCCCCCTCAAAGCCCATCTAGACCCCTTTATATTTTCTCATTCACACCTTACAAAAATGTGTGCCTTTGAGTCAATACTGACCACCGGCAACCCAGCAGCTCCTGGGTTTTCTTGGCAGTGTGACCGGAAGTAGATTATCAGGCCTTTTTTCCGAGGTAATGGGAGGGTTAAATGACTTGCCCAAGGCTTCAAGGGGTGCCAGTGGGAACTGAACACTGGTCTGTTGGTTACCACTAGGCTGATCCTCCGCTCCTCACACCTTATACCTCCCTCCAATTCCCCCACTGCCCCTCAGTCACTTTCACCCCTCTCAGTCTTCACCTTTCACATTCCTTCACCCTTCCCTTTCACCCTTTCCCCCTAAGCCACCAGCCTTCTTCATTCACTCTTCCCATCTCCCGCACTTCCTGAAAAACCTTCAGGGAGCTACTCATGTGTGTTTGTGGACAGCAGGACATCACCTCGGGCCATGTTCTCCTAAGATGCCAGGGGTCTGAGTGTTGGACTTTTAACTGTTGTTCCAAAGGGCAAACCTTCAGCTCTGGGAATCACAGGAGAATGAAGCCTGGGGCATTGCACTGTCCCTTGGAGGGACAGGAGGGTCAGTGTGGAGATCATGCCCAGGAGAAGCGATAGCGAGGGTACACTGCCCCACTACTGCCATGGCTCATGCCATAGATTGGAACTAGCCTATAGTCTCCCATGACGATTCCATAGAAAATTCCAAAATTTGTGGCCCTCATCACCGTTGTAGCATAATGGGAGATGGAAGGGCTGGGGGAGGGAGGGAGAGGAATCTGAATTTGTTCCATGCATATTCATTGCTGATATTTTGAAAACCCAACTGGCTGGGGGAAGGGGGTCTTCGGGCAGGTTCGGGAATGGCTGGTCTAGAGGTGGATAGGAACTGTCCATTCAGCACCACCCAAAAGAGAATGGCCTTCCCTATAATATACTTATGATCTGCAAGGCTGATCATGACGATCTAACCGGGTAGTTTGCTGCCGAAGGTTCAAGGGAGTGAACACTTTTGAGCTGTCAGAGAGGGGGCCACAAATCAGCTAAGGGGCGCTCTGGGATGGACTGAGTACACCAGTGATGCAAGGAGGGGGGGCTGCTGGAGCGTAAAATAGACCACTCTGACCCCAAATCAAGTACCTGTTTACCAGAGAACTAACCCTGTAAGATAGTTGGAGATTTCGCAGTTTGCCTTAGCAATCTGGAGTTCCAGCAGAGCGGTCAGAAAGGGTTTAAGAAGGTTGCCGAATCTTACGTCCGCTCTAAAGGATTTTCACTGATGTACAGATCTTTTCACACAAAAAGGGAATTTGATGACCTCTGGTTTTCATGATTCGTGGGTGCTCGATGCCCTCTCACTGGTCCAGCCGGCGACAGTATACCATTTGACATCATACGCCAGACGCTGTGTGGCGTGTGATGCCTTTTGCGGGGTGACTTTCCTTCCAGTAACCCTTTTCATGGCTGGGAGTTGAGTACCCTTGCCCGCTGTGTTACTCAGTGCCTGGGGGTGAAGGAGGAGGAGGGGGCAGAGCTTTCTTTTTACAAAGAGGCAATTCTGGATGGTGACTGTATTGCAGACAATGTACACTCCCTCTCCTGCCACTCCCATAGCGCGTCCTTCCTTTCCTTTCTAAACCCAGTGCACAGAGCCGGCTTTGTTCGGGCCTGTGAATCGCCTGTGCTGGGATGAAAGGCGACACTTGTTCCCAAAAAGATGTCATCTCCAAGAGCCCTCTGCAGAAGCAGCTTCAAGCTGTGTGGTGTCTGATCCACTCTTGCCCCACTTCTCACCCCCCCCCCCCCACCCTGGACCTGCCGATGCACTAGAACTTCACAACAAACCTTTTCTGCCACACACGGGCGTCCGTAGCATTGGGCTCTCCTCATCTTATAAAACGGGTCACCCTGTCCAAGGATATTGTGCAGCAGGTATGAGAAGGCACGTAGCAAGACATTCAGGACAGAGAAAGACATCCAGGATAAAGGGGGGGGCTACGGTGAGAGTTAGAGAAAGGAGAGTGGGAAGATTCAGCTATCCTACATGCCTAGGAAAAGTGCTAATTCCTCGGCTGAGATCCCATCGCTGAATTTGAGGTCAGGAAAACATATTTTTCATTACTAGGGACGGAGGAAGAAAGGGTTCGGCAAACAGGTAAAGGCTGGGCCTGATGGGATGCCCTGGTCTCCTAAGACAGAAACGGAAGGGACCAGGCCCGAGCGAGCCTGCGTTGCACCGAGAAGTGAAGATCAGGAGCGAGGTGGTGTATTTGTGGAACAAAATTACAAATGGCAGAACAAAGCAAGGCCCGGGGAGGGAGTGGGGGAGTGGCATGACAGAAGAGCCTGAGAACAAGATGCCCTGCCGTCCGATGAAAGGCTTGCCAATTCTGAGCCTTGGAACAAGGTCATCTTTGTGGCTGTCCCTGAGATGGGGAGGAGGGGAGGGAGGCCGGGATGTTCCCAATGGCTCCAAGACTCGGATAAACAAGTCATCATCAGCTGGGTGGAGGAAGGGACTTTGCGGGGGACATCTGCTTGTTATTTTGTGGTGATGACCAGACGGCCTCTGAACACTTGACCATGGCCTGACAGCAGAGCACAGAGCAGGGTCAGGGTGGAAGGGAAGGGGGGAGCATGTGATACCGGGGTGCCTGTTACTACTTAGAAACCTTCTAGAAATGGTAGTTCTCGACCTGAAGTCAGGATTCCCTGATCCCCCCCCTCCACACCAGAACAGATGTGTGGGCATCAGAGGCTGCGGGCATCCACATACCATGTTGCCGTCTCTTGCCCAGTGACCGAGGGTTGAGAGTTTCCCATGCAGGTGCTCTCCCTTAAAGTCTGCACCCCTCCGAGCGACCGGAGCGATGTTACTCTTCCCTGGGCTGTGGATCTCTGCAGCCTAGGAACTGCAAACCAGGGGGAAGTGCAGTTTCCTTCTCACTGCCAGGGAGGAAGGGGGGTGGATGGCTGTGATGATGCTGCGTGCATTTCGTTTCTGTCTGCCCACGTTGATGTCAGCTGGAGGAGACTTTGCACCATGAGCGCCAACGCTTTAGCATGTGATGCTTGAAACCATACTGTGCAAGCAGCAGGCGTGGGCATGGGTGTGGGTGAATCCAAGCACAATTTTCTACCCTCTTCTCAGTGCCTTCCCGAACGGCTCTTTTTCCCCTTGGCTACTTCCCCCTTCCCTTATTTTTCTTTACTAGTCCCATCCTATGACCTGATTCTTCCCTTTCATGCTTTTTTGCTATTTTTCTACGGTTTGAGTAGTGCGGCAGCTTCCATTAGCTTATGACTCGCGGCGTTCCCCCCCCCCCCCCGGGGCTCTGAAACACCTTCTGCCAGACTAGCAGCGCCTGACCTGCTCCAGGGCTGGTGCAGGGGTATTAAGTGCCTAGATGAACCTTTGGCCTTGTGCCCCCACCTCCCCTTTCAAATAACTTTCAGGCCCTTGACACCTCCTTTAAAATTTTGATAATTGAACTCAACAGCACCCCTCCTGGACGAACTTTGTAAAAATACATAATTGGACTTCATACTTTTGAAAATGACTTTGTTTCCTACATGTGAATGTATTTACACCTTTTCCAAGGCAGAAGCAATTGCATCGATCTAAGGCTGCTAGAAAATGACACGTAGGCTTGCAAAGGCACTGACCCCATCCCGTTGCCCTGCCTGTTTTCCTCCCCTGGGAATGCTGTGTCGGAGCCGTGTTTTTGGACGGTTCGCCTGGCTGTCAGGATGTATTGTTTTGCTTTGATTGCTGTTGCACTTTGCCGCCCCTTGGAATTCGCTGTTCCAGGCAATTGCCTAGTTTTGTCTAGTGGTTAAGCCAGCCCTGCCCTGCTTACCAGCACACGATGACTGCCGCCACGCAGCTCCATGTCACGCAGCACACGCGGCGACCTTTTGTCTCCTCCTCCTCTTCCTCCAGGCCACAGCAGAAGAGACGGATCAGGTAGATGCAGATGAGCACCAGGCTGATGGCCAGGCAGAGCCCAGAGAAGCCAGCGAGGAAGAGCAGAGCCTGCAGGGGGGGGGGGGGGGGGGGTGGGGAAAGAGAAAAAAGAAGTGAGAGAGCCCTGCTCTGCCCCATAATCCTCGACTGTCTGCATCTAATGGTTAGAAGTAACAAAAAGAGCTAATAAATCTTGCCAGGCTCAGTTTTCTCTCATGGTCACTCCCCTCCCACACATATAAACACCCACGCACCAGAGCAATGCGCCCACCTAAGTTACATGTGCTTGTTGGATCAGGATTTGGTCCACAGGATTCCATTTATACCCAGAAATGCTCTTTGATTTCTCTACCTGCTAAGGGCAGTAGTAATGGAGACCCTTCCCTCAAGAGCTTAGGGAGGGAAATGCTAGAAAGAGCGGCAGCAATGATGTATAGGCTAAGACAGCATTTCTTTTCTATAGCTTGATAGTTAGAAGAGAGAAAGTGAGATATGGGGGCAGGAAGAGGACCTTCTGAGACCGGCAGGAAGTGTCTGTCCCCGGTCTCTGAAAATCAAAGGAGAGAATCCAGGGTCAGTCACCTCCTGACCTTGGCCTTGGACAATGGGAACACAGAGCTTGATAGAAACCATGGGAAAGAAGAGGGGGGGGGGGGAGGGCGGGGGAAAGAGAGAGAGAGAGAACGGGGGAAAAAGAGGGGCTAGCCTGGAAAACAGGGCCAGCCCCAGAGTTGCTTCAAGATATTGTTGCCTTAAGCAAACCAGGATCTTTACCCACCCACCCGGCTGTCAAAATCTATTATTTAGCTTTGAATGCCCTGTTCTTTGCCGGCCCCACAGCAGCTGCCAACCTAGGTGACTGCCTAATTTCCCTAGTGGTTAGGCCAGCCCTGCTGGAAAATCTGAGGTATTTGGGGGGTTAACCTAGGAACTAAACGGGGGAGGGGAGAAAGGGGAGTAACCTGGGAGTTCTAAAACTGGAGAATAACCCCCCCCCCATACGCCTGTAAGCATCCATACCGACATCCCTATATAATAGCAATATTATATCGCTAGGGCTATTTGCAGGGCAATAAAAGGGTTTCACGGGGGGGCATCAGAAAGAGCGATAAGACTCTGACTGTGTCTCTGTGTCCATCCATGTGGAAGAGCGAGAGATCTGGGTCAGACGCAGCTAAGAGACTTATACTGATTTAAATAACAGCCGAGGAGAGGGCTCTAGAGTCATATCTATTAAAAATAAATTCTCCTTGGGTCCTGAATTAATCTGGGAGAGCTGGAGTTGCGTCCTCTGGTCCCCTGGTTCTGAATCTCTTTCCGGACCATTACTGATCCTTCTCTGACCCTATGAATTTCTCATTTGGTCAGTCCACATACACCTGCCAACAGGTAGCAAAGGGGGGCAAAATGGGGGGAGAGGGGGCAAGAAGAGATTTCAGACCCATCCTTTTACCACCTTGAATATTGAGTTTGACCCTTGTTTTGGGGGGGCATCAAGCACAGCGATAATATTATCTTTATTCCTGCCCCAAGGAAAAATCTTTCCCGCTCCCCCCCCCTTCCCTGCTCACCTCGATAACATAACAACCCAAACTCAGCAAGGCCAGGGCAGATTCACTGCTAAATCCCTGGGGGGAGGGGGGGAGATGAGAAGCAGGGGCAATAATCAGAGCTACAGAACTATTGAGGGGCGAGAGAGAGGCAGGACAGGAAAAGCAGGGGCAATAACTAGAGATATGGGAACTGCTGAGGGGGGAGAGAGGGGGTAGGAGGAGGAAATCAGGGGCAATAAACACAAGAATTACTGAAGGGTGAATTTCTCTTTCTTACCTGCTGGTACTCCCAGTCCTGGGGGGCAAAGGTGCTGTCCACTACCTCAAACTGGAAGTTGGTATGTGGGAGCTGGTGCAGGAGAAAGGTCCACCACGACACCCGGTACCCCTGAGAGACGCTCATTCCTCCTTCCTCGCCTCTTCAGCACCAGAGAGGGCAAAGCAGCAGCCTGAGAACTCGGGGGGCCCGGCGAAAGCTGGTGGCTGGTGGGCAGCGCTGGATTTGGCATGGAGGCTGCCCAGCTTTCAGGGCTGAGGGCACATTGTGCAGACAGAGGAAGCCCGTTAGTGGCTTGCCATGCTGGGGTGTGTGCCGAGATCAGACTGAGGGGTGCCAGCAGAGGGCTGAGTGGAAAAACATCCACTCTCACCCCTTGAATTCAGATGGAGGGAGTGACACTGCCGCCTGGTGGTCACTGGGCCTCACAGCTTTTAATTAACTGCTCCCCGGAGCCTATTCAGGCTGAAGTCCCAGGGACACCCCTGCCCGGGCGCTGCTCTCCTCTTGGCAAGTTGCCACAGGGACTTCATGACATGTCAGTCTCTACTTTTGGGAGGAAAGAAGGGCATAAAGCGAAAGTGGAAGGAGCAAAAGAGCCGTCTCTGCACCTCAGAAGCATCAAAAATAAAACAAAAGCAAAACTGTAAAGGCTTAAATATAACTGGACTATAAATGTGTGATTCCATCACCCTCAAGGACACCCAAAACCATACAGACACGCACAGGGTTTCCAGCCCTGAGGAAAAGGCAGATCTATTTCACACACTGATCCCGGCCATGAGGGACAGGCAGATCTCCTTTACACCCTGCACACTGATCCTGGTTCTGAGGGACAGGCAGGTCTCCTTTACACCCTGCACACTGATCCTGGCTCTGAGGGACAGACAGGTCTCCTTTACACCCTGCACACTGATCCTGGCCCTGAGGGACAGGCAGGTCTCCTTTACACCCTGCACACTGATCCTGGCCCTGAGGGACAGGCAGGTCTCCTTTACACCCTGCACACTGATCCTGGTTCTGAGGGACAGGCAGGTCTCCTTTACACCCTGCACACTGATCCTGGCTCTGAGGGACAGACAGGTCTCCTTTACACCCTGCACACTGATCCTGGCCCTGAGGGACAGGCAGGTCTCCTTTACACCCTGCACACTGATCCTGGCCCTGAGGGCCAGACAGGTCTCCTTTACACCCTGCACACTGATCCTGGCTCTGAGGGACAGACAGGTCTCCTTTACACCCTGCACACTGATCCTGGCCCTGAGGGACAGGCAGGTCTCCTTTACACCCTGCACACTGATCCTGGCCCTGAGGGACAGACAGGTCTCCTTTACACCCTGCACACTGATCCTGGCCCTGAGGGACAGGCAGGTCTCCTTTACACCCTGCACACTGATCCTGGCTCTGAGGGACAGACAGGTCTCCTTTACACCCTGCACACTGATCCTGGCTCTGAGGGACAGGCAGGTCTCCTTTACACCCTGCACACTGATCCTGGCTCTGACGGACAGGCAGGTCTCCTTTAAACCCTGCACACTGATCCTGGCTCTGAGGGACAGGCAGGTCTCCTTTACACCCTGCACACTGATCCTGGCTCTGAGGGACAGGCAGGTCTCCTTTACACCCTGCACACTGATCCTGGCCCTGAGGGACAGGCAGGTCTCCTTTACACCCTGCACACTGATCCTGGCCCTGAGGGACAGGCAGGTCTCCTTTACACCCTGCACACTGATCCTGGCTCTGAGGGACAGTCAGGTCTCCTTTACACCCTGCACACTGATCCTGGCCCTGAGGGACAGACAGGTCTCCTTTACACCCTGCACACTGATCCTGGCTCTGAGGGACAGGCAGGTCTCCTTTACACCCTGCACACTGATCCTGGCTCTGAGGGACAGACAGGTCTCCTTTACACCCTGCACACTGATCCTGGCTCTGAGGGACAGGCAGGTCTCCTTTACACCCTGCACACTGATCCTGGCTCTGACGGACAGGCAGGTCTCCTTTACACCCTGCACACTGATCCTGGCCCTGAGGGACAGACAGGTCTCCTTTACACCCTGCACACTGATCCTGGCCCTGAGGGACAGGCAGGTCTCCTTTACACCCTGCACACTGATCCTGGCCCTGAGGGACAGACAGGTCTCCTTTACACCCTGCACACTGATCCTGGCCCTGAGGGACAGACAGGTCTCCTTTACACCCTGCACACTGATCCTGGCCCTGAGGGACAGGCAGGTCTCCTTTACACCCTGCACACTGATCCTGGCCCTGAGGGACAGGCAGGTCTCCTTTACACCCTGCACACTGATCCTGGCTCTGAGGGACAGGCAGGTCTCCTTTACACCCTGCACACTGATCCTGGCCCTGAGGGACATTTATTTATTTACATTCCCTTATATACCGCGCTATTCTGCATCAGTGCGGTTTACATTGAACAAACTGAAATTACATTGAACAGGGCATTATAACTTGGAGATAACTATTTTACAGGGATCATGGGCTATGGAGGGTTAAGTGGCTTGCCCAAGACCACAAGGAGCACCTGTGGGACTAGAAACCCCAGTCCATCCGGCCCAAGGTTGCTGCCCTCTAGTGGGATTTGAACCCCTGACCTTCTGGCCTGAAGTACCTTGCCCCAACCACTAGGCCACTCCTCCACTCCATGGTCTCATTTACACTCTGCAAACTCCACGGTCTCATTTACACCCTGCAAACTGATCCCAGCCCTAAGGAACAGACAGGTCTCCTTTATACCCTACACATACTGATCGCAGCCCTGAGGGACAGACAGGTCTCCTTTACACCCTGCACACTGATCGCAGCCCTGAGGGACAGACAGGTCTCCTTTACACCCTGCACACTGATCGCAGCCCTGAGGGACAGACAGGTCTCCTTTACACCCTGCACACTGATCCCAGCCCTTAGGGAGAGGCAGGTCTCCTTTACACACTACACACACTGATTCCAGCCCTGAGGGACAGACAGGTCTCCTTTACACCCTGCACACTGATCCCAGCCCTGAGGGACAGACAGGTCTCCTTTACACCCTGCACACTGATCGCAGCCCTGAGGGACAGACAGGTCTCCTTTACACCCTGCACACTGATCGCAGCCCTGAGGGACAGACAGGTCTCCTTTACACCCTACACACACTGATTCCAGCCCTGAGGGACAGACAGGTCTTTTTTATACCCTGCAGACTGATCCCAGCCCTGAGGGACAGACAGGTCTTCTTTATACCCTGCAGACTGATTCCAGCCCTGAGGGACAGACAGGTCTCCTTTCCACCCTGCACACTGATCCCAGCCCTTAGGGAGAGGCAGGTCTCCTTTACACACTACACACACTGATTCCAGCCCTGAGGGACAGACAGGTCTTCTTTATACCCTGCAGACTGATTCCAGCCCTGAGGGACAGACAGGTCTCCTTTCCACCCTGCACACTGATCCCAGCCCTTAGGGAGAGGCAGGTCTCCTTTACACACTACACACACTGATTCCAGCACTGAGGGACAGACAGGTCTCCTTTACACCCTGCACACTGATCGCAGCCCTGAGGGACAGACAGGTATCCTTTACACCCTGCACACTGATCGCAGCTCTGAGGGACAGACAGGTATCCTTTACACCCTGCACACTGATCCCAGCCCTGAGGGACAGACAGGTCTCCTTTACACCCTGCACACATTGATTGCATTCCTGAGCGAGAGGCAGGTCTCCTTTATACCCTGTACACGGATCCCAGCCCTGAGGGACAGACAGGTCTCTTATCTAGAGCACACGTGATCTGGTTCTGATGCTAAAACAGGTCTCCCTTAACAATGCCCACTGATTCCAGCCCAACACCCAGTTTTTACGCAGACTCTTTGAAAAGTTGAGGAGTCATTTTCTCGGCATTGATGAATCTCTTGAATGGTACGGATGTGACTTTCCAGGCATGGAACGTGGCCAAAATGCAGGGTCGGTGCAAGGTTTCCTGATACCCCGCTGCAACCTATAGATCGTTGACCCCTCCTCATTATTATTAATTCACCTCAATGTGTGGCGTTAGTTGCACCTGTGGTTTTTTTGCCACGCTGAAGCACGGTAACTGCTCCATGCTGAGTAACATGTGTGGACCGTGTTACCAGCTACCGGCGTGGGGAGGTACCTGCCTTCCTGCAGTTAGTCTACATTCCCATGCTGGTAGCAGGTAACACGGTCCACACATGTTACTCAGCATGGAGCTTAGGAAATGTGACAAACAACAAGAGGGGCTCAACAGCACCAATGTAGCACCTCCCACTTCCATAAAAACAAGAGTAACTTGGCAGCCCAAACACAGCATTTTCCAAATTCACAGAAGCAAGAGATGCTCAGTGGCCCCCACATAGCACTTTTCACCCCCACATAAACAAGAGGGGTTTTGTGACACTTTCCCCTCCAGTATAAACTGCACATTGGACCAGCATGGTGTTAATATAAATATATATTCTGCAAAAAAACACAAAAAAACAAAGGAAATACAAAATACTTGCACACTAAGGAACTAAAAGAAAATGTGAGAATCACTGCACAGTTTATAACACCAAGGGATATGTTACTAAACCTGGCTAATGGTTAACTCGGGCTATCTGCCACTTGGTCCCATTGAATAATATAGGACCTAGTGGCAGATAGCCCGGGTTAACGGTTAGCCTGGTTTAGTAAACATACCCCCAAATTATAAAAGTATAACTCATTTTATGGTTATAAACTGTGTTATGATTTTTGCTTTTTGTTTTTGAACATATATTCTGCATCCACAGACAATGGGTGCAGAGCAGAATTAAGAGATTTACCCATAATACTCAGTATATTAAAAAAATATATCTGATTCTGGTCATCTCAGTAACAACAACATAAACATTTTCCAGTCCCAGGTATATTTTGAACTAATACAAAATGCTACAAGTCACTGAGGATCTACAGAGCAAATCTACTATACCATACTGGCATTAACCTCCAAAACTCATACAAGGAGTCTATCTAGAAAAAAGCAGCACTATAAATATTAGGGTTACCAGATTAATGGAAAGCAAATCTGGGGCACCTGGCAGGGCTAACCTGGGCTGGTAGGAGCAGAGGTCCTCCCCTCCTCGGGCATATTTTCCCCACACATTTTGAAATGTTTGATCTAAGTACCATTGGGTAATTTCAAAAGTTTAAACAAAACAGCAGCAGATCTTCTTGAGTTATAAGCCTGCATACTTATATGCTAACATTTTATTTTACCATCTCCAAAAGATTAAATCCAATCACTACTCACATGCGACAATACTAATCAAAGCTATAAAAAAATGTTGTCGCACCAAAATAATTTATCCACGAGCACAGCAGCGGTCAGTCATGTTTTAATAGGTCCTTTTTTATAGTTTTTTAAAAATATGCACAGAAGATTCTTTTTGATTAATACCGTATTCCTAAAGCATTGGGCATCCGATACAACTTCAATGCTTTTTGTGTTTCAAACTATCTTAAATACAGAGTTCTTCTTCAGGGAAAATAACTTTCAGCGAACCTTCTTTCAACCAGTCCAATAATCCTTAGTGCTTGGCTTATAGTTAACTGCTTTCAAGTTGTGTTTCTTTCTCTGTACGGTTTCCTCTTTTTCCTGAGGCTTCCTCTTTCAAAATGGCCTTGGCATTTTTTTTTTTTTGCCATTTATATGGTAACCAAGCAGTATCTTTTGCGCATATATTAAAACAAAACAACAAAAAGGACTTATTAAAAAATTGCTGGCGGTTGCTATGCTAGTGAATAACTTATTCTGGACCGACAAATTTTTTTTATAGCTTAACTTTTATTTTATGCATATAGATGCATATGATATATATTTTCTAAAATGTTCCTCTTTTTTCAGGAAAGACGTTAATTTTACATCTTCTACAAGGATCGAGAAGACTCTATTAAAAGAGTATGCAAGAAGAAATCGGGAACGAGAGGTGGTTTTAATCCATGGAATTAGGGACACTACCTCAAAATTGGGGGCATCTGGTAGAACATCCATACATCTATTTAAAAAGCTGAAGAAGTCATATGACTACAGTACAGATCCCTGCGTACAACAAGGATTCATCCTCATCTTCGTAGACATATCTGCCGTATTCGACTCACTAAGTCATACCAGCCTCTTAAACAGACTGACCGAGACTGGAATCAGACACCCCCCCTTTCATGGTTCGCTCATACCTACCAGATAGACAATGTCAAGTCAAGATGGGAAATAGAACAAGACCAATTAAACAGCTACAAGGTATACGCCAAGGATCCTCACTTTCAGCCCTTCTATTTAACATATATATCCAAGCAGTATTATTTGATTTATTTATTTACATTTCTTGTATACCGAGCTGTTAAGATCAGTGCGGTGCACAATGAACAGAAACAATACTACAATGCATCAAGCCACATTGAGTTTACAATGAACAGGGTATGAACTTGGGTGAGAACCAGGGAAACTATTTACAGGTCATTTTACAGAAACTACAGAATATTTACAGTTGAACAAAGGTTCATGGCACAGGGAAGTTTGTACCGGGGAGGGGGGGGGGGGGAGAGCTGGTTATCAATTCTCTTTTTGGGTTTGGGTGTTGGAGCAGTTAGGGAAGAGGGTCAGGGGGCTCATCATGTGTTTTCCTGGGTTCGTTTTCTGGATAGTATTTTAGGAACAGATGGTATTTTAGTGCTTTTCTGAATAGGATAAGACTCATGATTGCTCGAATTTCAGTAGGGAGGGCATTCCAGGCTATGGGTGCATAAATCGAAAAGGCCCTACTGGCTGTTGCCTTAGTGCATTTTGTCATTATCTTAGGGACCTCTAATGCGTTCAGCCTTGCAGATCTTGTTTCTGTTGTCAGGCCTGCTGTGGATCAACTTACTGATGGGTGTGGGGGGATGGTTCTTCAGTGCTTTGAATGTCAGGACTAGGGCCTTGTAATGGATTCGGACTTGTAAGGGTAGCCAGTGGAGTTTCTTCATTACTGGCATTATGTGATCAGACCTTGATAGACCTACAAGTACTCTAGCGGCTGAGTTCATGGCAAGCCAGAGCGGACTTAGAGTTGACTGTGGGAGTCCGTGGAGGATGATATTAGCGAAGTCCAGGTGTGGGAACACTAGGGCTTGGAAGATCGTTCGGTAGTCGGTGAAGTCAAGCAGTGGCCGAAGATGGCGTAATGTTCGTATCTTGTGATATACTGCTTTTGTGATGTTTTTCACATGTGTTATCATGTCAAGCTGCTGGTCAAGCGTGATGCCTAGATAATGAACTGTGGTTTTTGTTTTAAGCTCGGCATTGTTGACTTGTAATGAGGGAGGTGGAATAAACTTCTGGTTTCTCGTGACGAAGAGAACATTGGTTTTGTTGTGATTAATCCACAGGTTTTGTGTGAGAAGCCAGTCTGCCACTGCTTCAAAGCATCTTATGATAGGGGAGAAATCCGGCTGATCAATCATGATGGGATGTATAGCAGGATGTCATCTGCATAGGCAAGACATTGGACATAACCTACATTACCACCTCTATGCTGATGAGATGATGATCTATGGTCCATTTGAAACCGCAAGAGTAAATTACTCACCCATAATCTCCTGCATGAGATCCATCATAAACTGTCTACATCATAATCTGACAATCAACCACAATAAATCAGAGGTCCTTACCATAACGAGAGACACCACCTACTCCCCACCAGAAGAGATAAAAATAGACAAATTTGCCATCCCAGTTAAAAAATAAGTCAAATACCTCGGAGTGACACTAGATCACAGGCTCAACCTACAATCACACATCAAGAAGATGATATCCTCAGCCTACCACTACTGTAGGTATGCCAAGCCATAATCACCCCTCTCCTGGACTATGGCAACATAATATTGCATAGTCTCCCCAAGAATATCATCCACGCCTTACAACTAGCACAAAGCACCGCAGCCCGGTTGATCACACACACTCCAAGTCAAGAGCACATCACACCAATACTCAGAGTCCTACACTGGCTACCAATACAATCATGCATCAAATATAAAGCAATAGTGATAACATTTAAAGTGATTAACAATCAATCAGTCAGCTGAAAGCCCACAACCACTGATCCAGAAGATTCCAGATACTAAAACAAATCCTTCATCAACTTTTCCAAGGCTTCCCCAAAGAGCAGTTTACCCTTGAATGGAAGCTTACTGAGTCTGATCTTCGAAGACACATCAGCTGAGCAATTGTGTATCCAAAGGAAACAGTGTGCCGCGACCACCGAAGCCATGATCTTCGCCAAGGCATGTACCGAATCAAAGAACGAATCTGTTAAGTACACCAAACTGACTCCAACGTAGCCGCTTCCATGGACACATGTTGCGCTTCCTGCTCATGTTTCTGTGCCCATCTCAGATAGGCCCTAGTCACATATGATCCACAAACAAAAAATGGTCCTGTCTTATAGAGTAATAGTGCCGTTAAGTCAATAAATATAAAGATTACTCCAGTGATGTGAGAATTATTTTTAAATAGTTTCCAACATTTAAAAGAGACTTGTTAACACAGCCTTATAGGTATTAATTTATCATTGGGTCTCAGACTTCAAAGAGCTATGGTAATTATATTTTTCTACCAACTCGCTCCAAATTGCATCAATGACCCCTTATTTTTCAATTCTTTGTCAATTATTATACTGTTTTTGAGATTTTTGTTTATATTAAAACGTTATAAGATAGTCAGGCTTATCTTTCTTGAAGCAGGAAAATCCCAACGTCAGCCATAGCGCTACTACGTTTCACAAAAACGTTTCTTCAGGGGTAAGACACTGACTTTTTCTTTGATCAGAACTAGGAAACAAGAATAACATTCTCTAGTTAGTATTTTATCTTTCTTATCAGAATACACTGAAGATCATCTGCATATACTTCATATCGGAGCGAATATGTCTCAAGGTCCATCTGACTCACCACATAGAATTACCCGCAATGAATGATCAAGCTTCGTATAAGAGCGCCGCGCATGCGTTTCAAACTTATCACAGGGAGCCATTTTTATTTGTTAATAAAGCGGCCAGCCCTGCGGTATCAACCAATCAGGAGCAAAGATTCCAATCAATCTGGGAGTTTAAACCCCCCGGTTGAACCGTTTGAAGCTTAAAGATCCAACGTTGCTCTTTATATATTAGAGTCTTGTCCAATGATTTTCCACCACTTGCTTTTGAAACTCGTTCTAGGCAAAAACATCGGAGATCGGTAAACATATGGTTATGCACCAAGCAATGCTCTACAATTGGTGCCGTCATGGTTTTGCAGCAAAGCCTACTGCGATGTTCAGCCAGACGTGTTTTAAAAGCTCTTATAGTCTTTCCAACATATATAAGTGGACAGGGGCATTGAATGATGTATACTACTTGAGTAGTAGAACAATTCGTAGAATGCTGTAGAGTGTAAGGTTTTCCCCGCCAATTAAAAGTAGTTATTTCACAATTCACTTCACAAAAAGGGCATTCACCACAACGTGTGTGTCCCTTAAAGGTATCCGTCACACTGGATTGCATAGAAGGTACAATAGCAGGGCAAAGAAGATCTTTAAAATTGCATTGGCGAGTCCAGACACACCGTACTTTTTTATCTTTTAAAGAAGGAATACATATGTTGCAAAGTATTCCTTCTTTAAAAGATAAAAAAGTACGGTGTGTCTGGACTCGCCAATGCAATTTTAAAGATCTTCTTTGCCCTGCTATTGTACCTTCTATGCAATCCAGTGTGACGGATACCTTTAAGGGACACACACGTTGTGGTGAATGCCCTTTTTGTGAAGTGAATTGTGAAATAACTACTTTTAATTGGCGGGGAAAACCTTACACTCTACAGCATTCTACGAATTGTTCTACTACTCAAGTAGTATACATCATTCAATGCCCCTGTCCACTTATATATGTTGGAAAGACTATAAGAGCTTTTAAAACACGTCTGGCTGAACATCGCAGTAGGCTTCGCTGCAAAACCATGACGGCACCAATTGTAGAGCATTGCTTGGTGCATAACCATATGTTTACCGATCTCCGATGTTTTTGCCTAGAACGAGTTTCAAAAGCAAGTGGTGGAAAATCATTGGACAAGACTCTAATATATAAAGAGCAACGTTGGATCTTTAAGCTTCAAACGGTTCAACCGGGGGGTTTAAACTCCCAGATTGATTGGAATCTTTGCTCCTGATTGGTTGATACCGCAGGGCTGGCCGCTTTATTAACAAATAAAAATGGCTCCCTGTGATAAGTTTGAAACGCATGCGCGGCGCTCTTATACGAAGCTTGATCATTCATTGCGGGTAATTCTATGTGGTGAGTCAGATGGACCTTGAGACATATTCGCTCCGATATGAAGTATATGCAGATGATCTTCAGTGTATTCTGATAAGAAAGATAAAATACTAACTAGAGAATGTTATTCTTGTTTCCTAGTTCTGATCAAAGAAAAAGTCAGTGTCTTACCCCTGAAGAAACGTTTTTGTGAAACGTAGTAGTAGCGCTATGGCTGACGTTGGGATTTTCCTGCTTCAAGAAAGATAAGCCTGACTATCTTATAACGTTTTAATATAAACAAAAATCTCAAGAACAGTATAATAATTGACAAAGAATTGAAAAATAAGGGGTCATTGATGCAATTTGGAGCGAGTTGGTAGAAAATATAATTACCATAGCTCTTTGAAGTCTGAGACCCAATGATAAATTAATACCTATAAGGCTGTGTTAACAAGTCTCTTTTAAAAGTTGGAAACTATTTAAAAATAATTCTCACATCACTGGAGTAATCTTTATATTTATTGACATATGATCCACAGACAGAGGCTTGCAAAGTGAGACATTGACCTCAAATATGTGTTTTCAGCAGAGTTTTGAGCTCTCTATCCTGTGCATCCTTCAGTGCTGCCCCTCCTTCGATCGGGATGGTCGTCTTCTTAGTCACCACTGACACCAGGGCATCCACTCAGGGTAACTTGAGGATCTCCTCCCCCAGTTGGATGGGGTACAGGCAGACCATAGCCCTGCCCCCCTCTGGTAGTTCCCATTCTGCCTCGATCATCTGCTTGATTGCTCTATGCACCGGAAAGGAAGTCTGAAGGTGGGGGTCTTCCAAGGCCGCCACCTCCTCTATGGTAGCAAAGGGAATATTCAGTGCCGCCAAAGATTGCGCTATTAAAGATAGCAGTTCCTCCCAGTGGAAAACCCGGACAATATACAGGTCTTCTCCCGGTGGTATCTCTTCTTCCTCTAGCTCAAAAGCAGAGGAGTCACCCCAAAGCCCTGAGGGACCTTCCAGGGGGTCCTCAGACCTGACTGACACCTGATTATCAGTCGCCTCATCCTCCAATCCGTGATGCTTGGATGGAGGTTCCGGGCCCTCTTTAGCCAATTCCACCATGTCTGGGGCCAGAACTCTTACAGATAACTTGCCCTCCGAAGCACTCACCAGGTTCTGCTTCATTCAGTATGCCTGGTGAAGGAGCAGCGCAAAATCTTGTCAAAAAGCCTTACAGCCCACGAGTGTACCAATTGCTGACTGCCTGCCCCATTCAGCAATGGCTGCTGCTGCTGTTCTGAGAATAGATCATCTCTCTCACATTGTGTTTGCAAGATGGCCGTCATTTCTGCTGAAAAGGCGGGATTGCACGGCTGAGAGGAGGCCTCAAAGACTGATTGGCAAAGTCAGCCATAACTTGAGAGCCCCCCAACCTCGACTGCACCATTTTAAAATTAAGATCTACTGTTCGGCCCTCCTCGACACAACTGCGGCAGAAGCCTGCAGCCGATAAGGTACCCTGCTGGCTCCCGCACGCGGCACACATCGGCCTCAGTGTCGCCATGGCAGCCCCCCTGCTGCCATGAACACTCGGCCTCACTAACACTAGTCTGTTCATCTGATCCTTGCGGCCCAGTCAACTGCAGTGGGAAAGAGCCAGGAGCGACCACGCTCTCTAGGCATGTCGCTGGCTTAGAGGCACACACTGCCAGCCCATTTTGTTTGTTTTCTTATTTCTTTTTTTTTATTAGCGGCCCCTTACAAGACCGGGAATAGGCAGGCTTCACTGGCGATGACAGAGCATGAAGGAGCTAAACTTTGCAGGCCAGCAGCTCTGAGGTAGTAGGGGGAGGGACCCAGACCACCAGATGTGCACCCCGCAATGCTAGAGAAACCGTCTGGTCCATCCGGTTCTCAGTAGAGAGGCTATTTTCACTTCCTTTGACTTAGCTCTATGCAATTTCAGCCTTATCTCCTTTCTTAGCTCTTTCCCTTCTTATCCCTTTTTTTTTTATTGTGAGGTCAGTGGAGTCCAGACTGCACAGACACTCATCACCATCTGCTGGAGACTGAGAATACTGGTCTGAAGACAGGTGCACAGAGCCCTTATGCCGTGACTGGCATGCTCAGTCTCCACCTGCTGGTGGCGGGATATAACCCATACGTCTGGACTGGACTGGAGGGATGATAAGGAAATGAAGGACTATACATGAGTAACCCGTCCAAAGAACCCAGACTCTATGGCGCTGGTCCAGTTTTGCTCTTTTTCTTTTTTTAAATTTTTTTCCACTCCAGTCTTTCTTTCCTGGCTAACATTGATCAAAGCAACTAAGAGTTTTCCTATCTGCTTGTACAGTTAGGTATAAAAGGTAATGTTTTATACAGTGCACTGGAGTGAACACAAGCTACATTATTCATTTTGCCTAATAATGAACTGCTTTTCATGCTTTGCTTTTCATTAACATTTGATGTGCATTGTGCTGAAATCCATGGCCTGCCAGGGGGCAGAGCAAGACAGTGGACACTATGTTGGTGTTTTCTTCTCACTATTGCTAATGCTGTTGCCGTAACATGACGAAGAGGAAAAGTAGGGCCCGTATTTTACCATTTCAAATGGAAGGTCTTCTTCCTCTGGCCCTATCAATTGCTTTGTGCAGCAAGGAGTTGGGGCTGCAGGGAACTGCACTGAATACCACTGGGTAGCATGTCGGGGCAACGTGAGCCGGCGTCGTCCTTGATGGGTGAGATGTCTTTGAATCTGGAGGAGAGGCGACAGCCACGGGGAGAATGAGTGAAACCTTACGTGAGGCATTTTCAAGAGATGCTGTGGGACTTATGACTGATTTGTCTGAGAGGAACGTGGTTGCGGGGCTAGAACGAGATTCATTCAGGCTGATGCAGAGCGCCGGCTCTGAAGTTGTGCGCTACTGACTCTGTGCGCCTCCATGCAGAGCGCCGGTAGGGGCGTATATGCAAATTAGTCACGTGTTAAACTGTGGCAGAAATGGCGGCATTAAACCGGAAGAGTAAGCCAAGCACATGAGCACTGAAGTCGGCGCAAGTTTGGCGTGCTCTCCCAGGGAAACAGGGGCACGGCATGGCTAATTTGCATATGCGCCCCAACAGTAGTTTCATAGCAGCGGAGGCGTCCCCTCAGATGATCCAGGCATCGGGGAAAGCCCCCGATGCCATCAAAATACTGTCGGGTGGACGTTTAAGCCACGTCAGACCCAGGCGTAGAGATATTGGCGATTCGGCTGGTTACAAAATCCTCTACGTGTTTCTCTGCATCAGGTGCAGACAATATTAGCATGCCGTTTTAATACGCGCAGCTCTTTTGCCTATAATTTATATACGCTTGGCGTTACCGTGTGCGCTTGTTTTTCCTTTGCTGTTTACGCGTGCGTCAGTCTCTTTTCTGCATTTGGCTGGTCAGAACCTGTGCTTTGGAGTTGCGCTGTCTTCACGCAAAGGGTACGTTGGTCATCTTGCATCAGCCCGCTTGTCTGCTGAGGTCCAGACCCAGAAGGCTGATATTCAAGACTGTCAGGGGAGACGGGGTAACTTGGAACCAACAGTGGACTAGTTGTTGCAGCATGTTGCTTAAAGATAACGCTTTAATAATTCATAATGAAACGGAAAATCTGGAGAATGTCACTAAGTAAAGGGATTTGCGGGTCATTAGATTTCCAAAGCTTCAGAAGATTTCTCTTACAGATAAGTTCCCTCGGAGGCTGCTCCATCAGAGCTTATTTGCTTTTGCCGAAGATCAGAGATAAAGGTGGAGAACAGGCTGATTTAGCATCATTTTTATAGCTTTGTTGGAATTCTCAAAGAAAGAAAAGGTAGTTTCAACTACACTCTTAGTCTCTTTTGTTCAGGAACGAGATAGACACTGGATTTTACAATTGTTCTTTAGACACAGAAGAATTATTTCTTGATTTGAGACTTTGTGTTTTTCCTGATGCAGCAAGGCTTACGCAACAAAGATGTCAGCTGTTTTCATTAGTACAACCTAGGGGTTTAGTTACTAAAGAACGACAATGTTAATGGGTGTTATTTTCACACAGGTCCCACATTAGCACACCTTAGAACTGGACCCCTTAGAGTGTTACAGATTGATGCAATAGTATAAATGCCCATAGTATGGGGCCTAGTGGTTAGAGCAACAGCCTACGACCCAAGCGATCTGGGTAAGAGTCCCACTGGCACTTCTTGTGGCTTTGAGCAAGTCACTTTATCCTCCATTGCCTCAGAAGAAAAAGCCCAGCAATCTACTTCTGATGATACCTTGCCAAGAAAACCCAGGGGCTGCAGGGTCGCCAGGCATCGGCATTGACTTGATGGCACTTAAAAAAAAAAAATAAAAAAATAAGATCCCAGATATTGAGGCTTTAAGGAAAGAGGCTGACTTGGATTTAGTGGTGGTTACCGAGACATGGTTCACAGACATCCATGACTGCGATGTAATTACACCGGGCTATACTTTATTCAGGAAGGACAGGATAGGAAGAAGAGGAGGAGGAGTGGCACTATATGTAAAAAATAACATTAAAGCTATAGAATTACAGGGTTTAAAAGGGAGAGAGGAGGCACTGGGGGTTAAACTAGAAAGAGGGAAAGGGAAATCTATTTGCATTGGTGTGATATACAGACCTCCCTCACAGGGAGTACACGTGGATGAAGATTTAGTAGAAGACATACACAGTATTGCCAGGAAAGGAGAAGTGCCACTGATAATGATTTCAATATGCTGGATGTTGACTGGCACATCCCTACTGCGGTGTCATCTAGAAGTAAGGAGAACCTGGATTCTCTACAGGGAGAACTGTTCCGGCAACTAGAAACTGAACCCACGCATGAAGGGGCCATACTAGACCTAGTGCTTACCAATGGGGAAAGTGTTTCTGATGTTATAGTGGGAGACCATCTCACATCCAGTGTTCACCAGATGGTGTGGTTCAGTATTAGGACTAGGGCTGATAAAATCCATTCAGAGGATCTTAGGCTTTAGGAAAACTAACTTTTCCAAGATGGGACAATACCTGAAGGAGTCGTTAGCAGAATGGGAACAGTTGGGTGATGTAGAAAAGCAATGGACAAACTGAAAGGGGATATTTTAAGGGCAATACATTTTTTTGTTAGAAAGTAAATAATGGAAAAGTGGTATTGTCAGACTCAAGGATGAAGGAAAGGAATATGTAGAAGCTGATGAGGATAAAGCGGAATTGCTTAACAAATATTTCTGTTCTGTGCTCACTGAGGAAAGGTGAGGAGCAGGACCTCAGAAAATACCCACAAATAGGAAAAGAAGTGATGGGTTCTTAAACGATTTTCTAAAGATTATGTTCATGAGGAACTAGCTAAACTAAAACTAGACAATGTGATGGGGCCAGATGGGATACATCCAAGAGTATTGAAAGAAATTGGGGAAGTTCTAGCACAGTGCTTCCCAAATGTTTACCCGTTCTACTCCATTCATTAATTTATAGACTTCTATCATATCCCCCCTCAGCCGTCTCTTTTCCAGGTTAAAGAGCCCTTACCTTTTTTAGCCTCTCTTTATAGGGGTATCCTTTCACTCCCTTTACCATTTTGGTGGCTCTTCTCTGAACCTTTTCTAATAACGCTATATCCTTTTTAAGATACGACAACCAGAATTGCACACAATATTCAAGGTACGGTCTCACCATGGAACGATGCAGAGGCATTATAATATCCTTTGTTTTATTTTCCATTCCTGTCCTTATAATACCTAGCATTCTATTTGCTCTCTTGGCCGCCGCTGCACACCGGGCGGAGGGTTTTAACACGTTATCCACGATGATGCCTAAATCATTTTCCTGGGTGGTGGTTCTTAATGTGGAACCTTGCATCATGTTACCATAATTTGGGTTGTTCTTCCCTAGATGCATAACGTTGCACATGTCCACATTAAATTTCATCTGCCATTTGGATGTCCAGTCTTCCAGTTTATCAAGAACCTCTTGCAATTTTTCACAATCCTCATTGGTTTTAACAACTTTTAATAATTTTGTGTCATCTGCAAATTTGATTACCTCACTCATTATTCCCATTTCCAGGTCATTTGAATATGTTAAAAAGCAGCGGACCCAGCACAGATCCCTGGAGTACTCCACTATTCACCATTCTCCATTGAGAAAATTGACCATTTAGCCCTACCCTCTGCTTTCTATCTTTTAACCAGTTCCTGATCCACAATAGTAGGCTGCCTCCTATCCCATGACTTTTTAGTTTTGCCAAAAGTCTCTGATGAGGGACCTTGTCAAAGGCTTTCTGAAAGTCCAGATACACTATATCAACCGACTCACTTTTGTCTACCTGTTTATTCTTACCTTCAAAAAAACATAACAGATTAGTAAGACAAGATCTTCCTTGTCTAAAGCCATGTTGGCTGTCTCCCATTAAGCCATGACTATCTATCTACATGTTCAGTAATTTTGGTCTTTATAATGGTTTCTACCATTTTTTCTGGTACTGACATCAGGCTCACCAGTCTGTAGTTTCTCGGATCACCCCTGGAACCCTTTTTAAAAATTGGCGTTACATTGGCCATCCTCCAATCTTCAGGTATTACAGTTGATTTTAATGATAGTTCACAAATTACTAATAGTAGGTCTGCAATCTCATATTTCAGTTCTTTAAACATCCTTGTATTATACCATCCAGTCCAGGTGATTTGCTACTCTTCAGTTTATCAAATAGTTGTAATACATCTCCGGGTGTATTGATATTTCTTTCAATTCATCTGTAGCAGCACCTTTAAATACCATTTCAGTCATGGGTAACATCCCTGCATCTTCCTCAGTAAAGACTGAAGCAAAGAATTCATTCAGGCATGTTGAGTATATTGAATAATTACTTTAGAAAGCATAGATTTACATATTTATATGTTTATATTTATGTTGTGAGAGTAATAATTGTATTCGATTACCAAATTTTCACACATACAATGTGCACGTATATGTTTTTTGCTTTCTGCCAGATCCCCCTGCATGTTATATGCGTGGGTGCATTATATACATAATTATGAACACAACTCGCAAAGAAAATCTAACCCGTTTTGAATTCTTAGAGGCCTTTTATACCTTCTTTGCTTCTGTTGAATTTCAATGGGACTAAATGGCTGAAAGTGGTTCTCATTCCCACTGAAAGCCCATTTTTTTCATGAATTTAGAAATCCAGGCAAAACCCACTTTGAAATCCATGATTCCTCTTTTATTTGCCAGAAACTTCTCTTTGTTGTGAATTGCGACAGTAGAGACAGCTTGATTCTGTTCACTCTGAAATAGAACCCAGTCTCTCAAGTCATTGTCCAGCTGAGACCATTTTGCTTTGGGTCTACGACGTGAGCGTTTGCGGGGGTTCATATTCTCAGACTCCTTTTTTCTTCTTTCTCCATTCGCAAATGGACGTCTCTCTGAACTCAAACTCTCTCGCTGCCACTCTATTGTTTGCTTCTTCTGCTCTTATAACGACTTTTAAATTTATTTTATTTATTTTATTTATTTAACAATCTCTTATATACCGCAGCTTCCTAAGATCAGCTGCGGTTCACAAATAACAACAGGCAACAAATCATGGATTTGTTTTACATATAACGTCATATAACTATAACCAATGTACAGTAAACAGAAATGTTGAACAGATAGCACTGAACAGTGCAACACTATATACATTATGTACATTAACATTATATTATTAAATACATATACAAGTTATGTGGGATATAAATAAGTTCAATTATCAAAACGTTACCTAAGGACACTTGTAAGGAACTGGTTTTTCTAGTCATGGGGAACTCTACCCAAGTGGCCAACAGTAAGAAAGAAGCTATCTGTTCAAAGTTGGAAAGATAACTTCTGACACTTACACATCATTAGTAATGCGCAAAGATGTGCGTTGTTTGCGTGAAAATGCGGGATGTAAGTTGGTGAACTTCTATTCATTTTCCTTAATAAAATGGTTCCTTTGGCTCTCAGGGCTGATGCATGGAGATATGAAATGCTCTTGGTGAATCTCATTCCTGACGCTCCCTGCTCCTGCCCCCATTGCGACCCCTCTCTGTTACCCGCAGCAGTGACAAAGCCTCGAAAATGACACCACAGCACTTACTACCGGATACCCTCTGGCACTGCGGCGCTATTCCTGATCCTCCCCCCCCCCCCCGACTCCACTTTCTTTTGCAAGGGGTGGAAGTGGCTGGCCCAGCTGTTTCCACCCCTATGCAACCTGGAAGTTTGCCTTGAAAGGGGCAAAAGCATAAACAGCCCCACGGCGCCAGAAGTTTTGGCAAGCACCGCGCTGCTCTTCCTGCAGGTCCTGAAGAGGGTGCAGAGGCAGCAATGAGCTGCTCTCAGACTACTGGCGCTCTAGGTGATTGCCTAGTTTGCCTTATGGGCGCACCAGCCCTGCCAGCTCCACGTGTCATCAACTACATACGCACTCCTGCAAGCCCTTCTATCTATTTTAGAAAAAGGCTCTCCATTTGGCAGAACCTTTTCTAAAATACTGGCAGAACTGTGCACGTCTCAGTTTATTTCTTTATTTCACTGTGTTTATATATCGCTGATCTACCAGTCGAAGTGGTTTACATAAAACAACTTGTCCTGGGCTGGTTTACACGGAACAATAATAACTTAGTGAATTATACAGAACAGTAAAAAAGTGCTCTAACTTAATATTAATATAAATAACATTAACGATCTAAGTGTATTCAAAGAGGGGGGAGGGTGGGGTGAGGGGAAGGTTTGGTCAGGGAGGGGGGTGAGCTGGGGTGGGGGGCAGGGATGGGATGGTTGCCCTGGAGGTTCATAGTAGGGTCAACAGCTAAGTTTTTCCATCAGAGTTGTGTTCAAGAAATAGGTGTTTTTAGGTTTTTCCTGAAGTCTGTGAGATCATTTGTGGCGTGGAGACGGTGCTGGAGTGAAGAGGGAGAAAGCCCTTTTAGATGTGGTAGAGCTGGTTTTTGTGTTTAAAGAAGGTCTGTAGAGCATGTTAAGTGAGTTGGTTCTCCTGTCTCTATTATTGGGTGTTTTTTGTATTAGCGATTGGAGGTAGGCGGAAGACAGTCCGTGGAAGAGTTTGAAGATAGTGTGGATGGACTTGTATTTGATTTGTTGAGCGATAGGCAGCTAGTGCAATTGTTTGAGGATTGGGGTTATGCGTTCCGTTCTTGGAGCATTGCAGATGATATGTGTTGCTGTATTCGTGGCTAGTTGAAGTGGGTGAATTGCAGATTTGGGTAGGCTTGCAGAATGAGGTTACAGTAATCAAAATGGGGGAATGTGAATGCTTAAAGAACTGTGTGAAAGTCATTTGGGTCCAGGGATGGTCTGAGATGTTGTACCGTCTTGAGTTTGTGGTAGATGCTTCTTGTGGCATTGCTTATGTGGGGGGGGGATAGTGTGAGGTGTTGAACAAGAGTGATTTTCAGGTAGCGCACTTCCAATTTGACTTGTAGTTGGGCTCCGCAATGGTTATGTGAATAGGTGGTATAAAGTTGGTGTCTTTGGTGATATACAAAACTTCAGATTTCTTGAAATGTCTAGTCATGTTGTGTTATGGAGGTGAAGCATTTTTTATATGAGTGATGGCTGGGTTAGTGTTATTGACTGGAGCATAAATCATGACATCAGCTGTGTATACGTGGTAGAGTATGTTGTGCGCTTCTATGGTTGAACAGATCGGTTGGAGGAAGAGGTTGAATAACAATGAGGATAGAGCTAAGCCTTGTGGGACTCCCTGTTGCTGGAAGTAAGAATCTGATATTTCATTGCCTAGTTTTACTCATAGTTGCCGATCTGTTAGATAGGATGTGAACCATTTTAGCGTGGTGCCTCTTAGACCGATTGTTCGCAGATGTTGAATGATTAGACTGTGTGGAATGGAGTCAAAGGCTGCCTTGACATCAAGGAATTTTAGGATGAAACCTTTGTTAGGTTTGTTGATGCCTTTTAAGCGGTTATCAGAACAGTAAAGAGGGATTCAACTCCATGTTGAGGCCTCAACCCATATTGTTGGGGGTCAGTGGGAAGTGAGTATCTTTGTGTTCTTGGAGTTGTGACTGTACTATTTTTTCTATCACTTTTGCTAGGTATGGCAGGCTGGCAATTGGTCGATATGAAGCTGGCTGTTTTGGGTTTGATGTGCCTTTTATTGTTGAACGGATGGAGGCCAGATTTTGGTCAGTGGGCATATATCCATGCTGCAGTGAAAGTTGTGTGATTTTGAGTATTGTGGGTAGTAGATCTGTTGCGCAGCCTTGATCCAGCTGACTGGATATGGGTCGAGTGGGGAGGTAGAAGTGTTAATGTCATCAATGATCTTTTCTAAGTGTTCAGGGGAGATGGTTGAAAAGGACTCCCAGGTGATTCTGGTGTTGGTGTGGTTATAAAATGGTTGAGTTGTCGTTGTGTGTGTCCGGTTACCTAGGGGATGTGTCAATGTTTGGAAGTGGTCTGCCATGGCTTGCGGGGTTAATTCTGTAACTTCTTACTTTTATGTGGGATCCTTTACTAGGTTTTTGCCTAAGTCACAGAGCTCTCTTGGATGGGTGATGAACTTTGAAACATTTTGGTGTAATACTTTCTTTGCCCAGTCTGGTTTTCAGCTTACATCCTGCCATATTGGTAGCCCATGACTCCGCCCATTAAAATTAAAGCTACAGGTCCTATACCAGGGTGCTGCACCGTTGTCAAAAATGTCTCCCAGAAGCGGGACACATTCCACAGATCGGCCTTGGCACAGACAGTTCTATCTCTATGCTACACTCAACCAATCAAGGGGTGTGATGAAGGACATGGGGTCCTCAACTGACCTGGTGGCAGGGACCCCTGAACCGGGCTCTTGTGTGTGCAAAGAGTTGATCAGAAGCCGTGCAGAAAGAGATTTAGAGGCGAATGGGCAGGAGGGGCTCCAGCTGTCTTCGTCTGCCATCTTCCATGTGGTTATTATGAAATACCCACCTTGTTCTGTCCTAAATTCATTTCTTTAGCTCCAGCAGTAAGTTCAAGGTGAGTTACATACAGCAGGCATATCCAGAGATCTCGCCTGAGGCAACGGAGGGTTAAGTGACTTGCCCAGTGTCACAAAGAACATCAGAGGGATCGGAACTCTAGCCACTAGGCTACTTCACTACACTTAGCTGTTTGCTTAATGGCTGAATAACATCACCACCCATCTGTATAGCCAGGGTTCTACAAAATGCAGTCACGGCTACCATTGATCATTGACCCGTATGCCACCCTGAAAGCTGGCATGATAGCACATGGACTGGAGATCTCTTCCCTCTGGTCAGCAGCAGAATCCAGAATAGGGTGCCATCAGATCTACCTTAGTCTGAACAGAATCACATCTGGTCACCGATGGCAAAATGTCAGTGCCGCACAGTGACTCGGTGTCCCTCCAATCCTTTGTTTGGATGTGATGTAGAGAGTGTTTATTTTACTAGGATTTCTACAAGTTAAAGTGGTGTACCTACTGCATATGAATATAGGTCCCTTGTTGGCTCACAATCTATGTTTTTGTACCTGAGGCAATGGAGGGTTAAGTGGCTTGCCCAAAACCACAAGGAGACCTGTGAGACTAGAAACCACAGTCCTTCTGGTCCAAGATTGCTGTCCTCCAGTGGGATTTGGATCCCTGGCCCTCTGGCATAAGGTAACTAGCCACAGCCACTAGGCCACTGCTCTCTCCCCTTTTTATGTGATCTGTAATCATATAAAAAGCATTAAAGCTTATGCGAGTCATTGGTCGAAAGCTTGGTTCAGGACTATTGGTTCCAGCTCTGAACCTATTCTGGGTTTTCAGAGCTATGCTGGAAACGTGGACCCATCAGGTGGACATCCAGGTCCTGAATAGATGGGAGATTTCAGCTGCAGGCAGGCAATGGGACTGCTGGGGAAGGGGGTCGAGAAGGTAGGAGGGAAGAGAGTTATCCTGTAACTCTCTCAACAGAAGGCAGAGCAGACAGACTTACCACAGACCTTCCAAGTTACCCATTTCCAAGGGGAAGGATTAAGGCCAGTCCTGGATTTCAACACAAACTGCTTTGACGGAAATGATAAAGCGATATTACAAACCTGTTAAATAAATAAAATAAAAATTTCCAACAACCCAATTCTGATACATGGGATCTGCCATACTGATTTCAATGGGTAGAATCGGGGACTACTTATCCCACACGGTTTTCGGATAGAGGTTCCAAATAAGGACTGGCCAAAGCGTTTCCCTCCTGGAACTGGGTAGCTTGGAAATAAAGATCGTGGGTCTTATCATCTGCCCCAGATTTCAGTAGGGTCTGGGCATCCTTTGAAGTGCGGCACCCTGGTCACCCTGCCCAGCTCTGGCATCCCTGTGACCTTAAGGAAGTCACTTCATCCCTTTCTGCTTCAGGTGCCCACTTAGATGGTAAGCTCTTAGGGTTAGGAACTTACCGAGTCTGAATTCTAATAATTCTATATGTGCATTGGAAAAGTGGAATGAAATCCAAATAGTAAAAATAATTAATTACTTAATGAAAAAAAAAGGTCCTACCTGCTAGGGAACAGCTTCAATAAGCAGCCCAAAGCACTTCTGCTATTAAATGATGTGAGTCCTAAAGTAATGGCGCCCCCCCCCCCCCCCGGTGGCCAATGTCTGGAATTCTGTATCCAGTCTCCACAATTTGATGTGGAAGTCAAGACAACCGCACACTCTGGATTTCAGAGATGCCAAGTTGTCCAGTTCCGGGTTTTCTGGCTTTAAAGTTGCATTGCAATGCAGTCTGGTATTTGTAGTCCCTGATTTTACCAATTGAAATCAGTGCTGTAGGTCCCATAATGCATCGGAATGAGATTGTCAGAAATCCAGTAGTTGTGATTAACAACAAAATGTAGGTCACTTATAGGAGTGAAAAATCTAATAACAAAATAACACTCCACCATACCAAAATTAATCTTCAAAAAACTGCTTTCAAAGGAGAAGACAAAAATCACTTCTATTTATCACTTTGCAGCACATCTATATGCTAATAAGGAGGTCTCAGAACTTTCGGGCTATAAAATGATTACATCAATAATTGTAAAACATTTGCCCAGCCACATCAATGACCTTTCTTATAGCAAATTCATACAAAAACGAGCCATAGACAACGAAGCAAAGACTTAACTCTTCAGCACAGCTTCGGTCTATCCACAATCCAATGCCCCGACCCCTCACTCGAGCGCCTCTCAAGCGTTTCTCTTTCCGTTTCGTCAGGGGGTATACTTGCTCACATCAACTGCAAAAAAACAAAAATATTGCAAACTTAACGCACATGGTCTTTTTGGGATGTGATTTTAGATGATTTCTAGTTGGTGACACTGTTTGTAAAGGATTGGCATTGCTGTTTGAGGTAATAGTTAATAGGTGGGTTTAAGAAGTTTAGGTGGTTGCTGGTTGGATGACAACGAGTGTGAGGTCATAGAGCGGCAGACTTTTTAAATCAGCAGGTATGGAGATTGCATGTGTGGCGTTGTTGAGGTTTGTCCGGCCATGTTTGTTTGAGCTGATCCGTAGTACGGTGCAGTGCATAGGCAATGGTGAGTGTCACATGGATTTTTTATAGATTTTTTATAGAGTGGTGTGCTATAATACTAGAAAAGTTAGCAATATTTTTGTTTTTTTGCAGTTGATGTGAGCAAGTATACCCCCTGACGAAACGGAAAGTGAAACGCTTGAGGGGCGCTCGAGTGAGGCGTCGGGGCATTGGATTGTGGATAGACCGAAGCTGTGCTGAAGAGCTAAGTCTTTGCTTCGTTGTCTATGGCTCGTTTTTGTATGAATTTGCTATAAGGAAGGTCATTGATGTGGCTGGGCAAATGTTTTACAATTATTGATGTAATCATTTTATAGCCCAAAAGTTCTGAGACCTCCTTATTAGCGTATAGATGTGCTGCAAAGTGATAAATAGAAGTGAATCCAGTAGTGGCATTTATGATGTGGTTGGATCAAAGCCCTCGGGACGTCTGACTGCTGATGTAGCTGTGCGTGAAATGAGAGTCAGAAGCTGTAAAGATGTCTTACACATTGGAACATGGAACGTACGAAGCATGAACCAAGGGAAGTTGGAGGTGGTCAAGAATGAAATGGAACGTGTACAACTTGATCTGTTGGGTGTCAGCGAACTGAAATGGACTGGCATCGGGCACTTTGCATCAGATGATCACATGGTCTACTATGCTGGAAATGAAAGAGAAAGAAGAAATGGTGTTGCATTTATAATAAAGAAGAAACTTGCAAGAACTATAATGAAATACAATGCAGTCAGCGAACACTTAATCTCTATTCGTCTACGAGGAATGCCTATCAACACAACTATAATTCAAGTATATGCCCCAACAACAGCTGCAGAAGAGAATGAAATTGAAGTGTTCTATGAACAAGTACAAGTTGAAATTGACAGAACATGCAAACAGGATATCCTGATAGTCATGGGTGACTGGAATGCAAAGGTTGGCAACAAAGAAGAAGGCAAAGTAGTTGGAAAATATGGACTTGGCAACAGAAATGAAGCTGGAGAAAGACTGATAGAATTCTGCAAGACCAACGATCTATTCATCTCAAACACCTTCTTCCAGCAACACAAGCGGTGACTGTACACATGGACTTCACCCAATGGATTGTATAAAAATCAAATTGACTACATCTGTGGAAGTCAACGATGGAAAAGCTCTATAACATCAACAAAAACAAAACCTGGAGCTGACTGTGGTACAGATCATCAACTACTAGTATGCAAACTCAAGCTAAAGTTGAAAAAGAGCAAACCACTCATGAATGCAGCAAAATATGACCTTGAGAATATACCACTAGAATTTAAAGACTGCCTGCAAAATCGATTTGCTGCTTTAGATACAAATGACAGAGCTCCAGAAGAGTTATGGAATGACATCAAGAAGGTTGTGTTGGAAGAAAGCGAGAAGTCTCTACAAAAGGTGAAAAAGCAAAAACGGCCAAAATGGATGACGGAAGAAACTCTGAAAATTGCCCAGAAACGCAGAGAAGCTAAAGCCAGAGGAGAAAGAAAGACAATAACAGAACTCAACAGAGATTTCCAACGTGCAGCAAGATAAGACAAGGAAAAGTACTACAATGACGCATGCAAGGAAATAGAAGCAGAAACTATTAGAGGAAGAACAAGATCGGCTTTCCTAAAGCTACGAGAGTTAAAGAAAAAGTTCCAGCCTCGAATTGGAATGTTACAAGATGCTCAAGGTTCTATGTTGAATGATGCTGAGAAGATCAAGAAAAGGTGGAAGGAATATACAGAGTTTTTATATGATAAAGATCAAGTGGACCAACAGCCGTTTCAACCTGTACCTTATGATCGGGAACCATTGGTGATGAAAGAAGAAGTTGAAGCAGCATTGAAAGCCTTATCAAAGAACAAAGCACCAGGCATTGATTGCATTCCCATAGAGGTATTACAGCAATCTGATGCAGCTGTTACCGTACTTACAAGGCTCTGCCAAGAAATATGGAAGACAACATCATGGCCAACTGACTGGAAAAGATCTGTGTTTATACCAATAATAAAGAAAGGTGATCCAACTGACTGTGGAAATTATCACACAATCGCTCTGATCCCACATGCCAGCAAGGTTCTACTGAAGATTATTCAAAAGAGACTACAACCATACCTGGAACAAGAACTACCTGAAGTGCAAGCAGGGTTCAGGAAAGGGCGAGGAACGAGAGACATCATTGCGGATGGGAGATGGATCCTTGAAAAGACTAAAGAATACCAAAAGGATATCTATTTGTGCTTTATCGACTATAGCAAGGCTTTTGACTGTGTAAACCATGAGAAACTCTGGGCCACTTTAAGTAACTTGGATATACCAGAACACCTGATCGTACTCTTGCACAATCTGTACATTGATCAAGAAGCAACAGTTTGAACGGAACAAGGAGAAACAGAATGGTTTAAAATAAGCAAAGGTGTAAGACAAGGCTGCATACTTTCCCCCTACCTGTTTAATTTATATGCAGAACAAATCATCAGAGAAGCAGGATTGTATGAAGACAATAGAGGTGTGAAGATTGGTGGAAGACTCATCAACAACCTTCGCTATGCTGATGATACCACATTGTTTTTGGTCCTTTTGTTATTTTCCTGTCTATGCCTGTATTCTTTATACTTGCTTTCCTATTTTACTTTGGCGTTCCTTTCTTGTTTGTGCACTACCAACCTTTTATTGTACACCGCTTTATGTTGCGACGAAAAGCGGTTTATCAAATTTTAAATAAAGATAAAGATAAAGATAAAGATTACTGGCTGAAAGTGAAGATGATCTGAAACATTTGCTTCTCACAATCAAAGAACATAGTCTCAAAATGGGCCTGCACCTTAATGTAAAGAAGACAAAGATCATGACAACTGGCATAATCAACAGGTTCATTGTTGAAGGAGAAGAAATTGAAATCGTGAACAACTTTAACCTACTTGGATCAACTATCAATAAAGAAGCAACAAGCAGTCAAGAAATCAGACGACGCATTGCTCTTGGCAGAATGGCTATGAAAGACCTAGATAAGATTCTCAAGAGCAGAGATGTCTCTCTCCATACAAAGATTCGACTTGTTCAAGCCATGGTATTTTCAATAACATCATATGGATATGAAAGCTGGACAGTGTGAAAGATAGACAGGAAGAAAATTGATGCCTTTGAATTATGGTGCTGGCGGCGAATACCGTGTATACCATGGACTGCCCGAAGAACAAACCAGTCGGTACTAGAGGAGATGAAACCTAAGCTTTCTTTAGAAGCTCAGATGACAAGACTTCGACTTTCATACTTTGGACACATCATGCGAAGAGAGAGATCATTAGAGAAAGACATCATGCTTGGCAAGATAGAAGGTCAACGCAAAAGAGGAAGGCCAGCAATGAGATGGATCGATACAATAGCAGCAGCTACGGGTACCAGTCTGTCAACAATGAGCCGCCTGACTCAAGACCGAACACAATTTAGGATAGCTATCTAGAGGGTCGCCATGAGTTGACTCTGACTCAAAGGCACTTAACAACAGTGGCATAAAACCCTCACTCCTAGTACTGGGTAACTCTGCTATTCTTAGAAGCTGCTAAGTGCCGTGGAGTCGGTATTGACTCATGGTGACCCTCAGGATAGTTATCCTAAACTATGTTCGGTCTTCAGTCAGACAGCTTATTGTTGACAGAGTTGTATCCATAGCTGCTGTTATTGTATCTATTCATCTCATTGCTGGACTTCTGCCTTTGCATTGAACTTCTAAAGGTTAATAAATTTAAAAAAAAAGAAACCCTTGAGGTGATACCTTTTTATTGGACTAAGCATCTTTTTGACTAGCTTTCACAAGCCTAAATCCTAGAAATCTGCCCCAACCTGAGAAAATGAGCCTTTAGTTCAATGAAAAAGTATCAACTTATATTTTATTTTAATCTTATTTATTAACCTTTATTTCTAAACTTTCAAGTGGACTAACATTTAAAAAAAATCAGATCCCAAGAAGGCATAGATGGTCATTTTGTGAATAACTGTGGACCTCAAGCAGAGGGAATCAGCAGCACATGGGATTTTGTCCTATGACAGGATATGGAAAAAGCTGTACCGCCTTTCTCTAAAATCAAAATGTAACTCACCTTGAGCTACTCCTGAAAATCTGCAGCGCTGAATGGAGAACGATTAGGTTCTTAGGGGACACCTCACCGCTTTTTCAAAACTCAGCCACACGGGGGCAGCATTTCTCTATGCAGTGCTACTTCCACGTCCCGCTGCCACCTGGTGGCTGCTTGCAGTACAGATAGTGGAATATTTCTTCAAGTAGCGTTTTCCAACGATCTGGGAAAACACTAGCCAGACCTTTAGAAATTAGAGAAAATACAGAATGAAGAAGAGTGAGAGGAGGCTCAGCGATCCACGTGGAAGGGATAGGATCCAAGGAACATGTGGTTTTGGATGAACTAGTAATGAGCTCATCAATCGTGGGTTGAGTAATAGAATCAAATTGGTCCATTAATGTGGTCGAGAGTGGGAAGACTCCTCAGAGGAGGTGATATCAGAAACAGAAAAAGGTTGCACCGATGGCAATGAGAGCTGCAGCTTAGAAACCTTAGAGGAGAAGTAATCAGCAAATTGGGCTGACGATTGTTGAGACGCAGAGGACAGGGAGGGTCGCAGCAGACGAGAGCTTTGGATGGTTGCTAGCCTTAGAAATAAGTTTAGTAAAGTGATCAAGTTTAGCCAAAGTGATGGCTGATTTATAGGAACCGTGCATATTTATTTATTTAGACAGATTTGTATACTACCTTATCCTAAAATCAAAGTGGTCACATCCAATGTTCCCTCTAATTTTCTGTAGGCTGTGTGCGCATAAAATATCAGCTGTGTGCATTGAAGGAAGGCTAAATTTTTGTGCGCCACATAACGACACTCGGAGTTATATACTTTAAAATTTGACTACACGTCAGAATACAGTATGTACACCACATTGATTTTAATCAAATTAAATGAAAATAGACGATTACTAAATGAAGCGGGAAATTTCTAGTAATTACAATCATAACTTTTAAATTTTAAGACGTCTGTGTTGTTTTCTATCAGAATCAGAGCTGTAATTTTTGTGCGCTCTGTTGAAAAGTATGTGCGCTCGCTCGGCGAGGTATGTGCGCGCGCACACGCGCACAGCTTAGAGGGAACAGTGGTCACATCACAATTGGAGGGTTACATTTAACATGAGGGTGCTTAACAACATTATACAATCAACTCATATGTCTAGTTCGGATGAGTGAGTGTTGAGTTGGCGGAGGTATTTCCATTATCATTCGGGTGGAGACCACTGTTCCCTCTAAGCTGTGCGCGTGTGCGCGCGCACACACCTCGCCGAGAGAGCGCACATACTTTACAACAGAGCGCACAAAAATTACGGCTCTGATTCTGATAGAAAACACAGATGTCTTAAAACTTAAAAGTTATGATTGTAATTACTAGAAATTTCCCACTTCATTTAGTAATCGTCTATTTTCATTTAATTTGATTAAAATCAATGTGGTGTACATACTGTATTCTGAGGTGTAGTCAAATTTTAAAGTATATAACTCCGAGTGTTGTTATGTGGCGCACAAAAATGTAACCTTCCTTCAAAAGCCGCACACAGCTGATATTTTATGCGCACACAGCCTACAGAAAATTAGAGGGAACATTGGTGGAGACTGTTGTCTGTCTGCTCATAGATTTCTGTAAAGAGCAGGGTTTTAAGGGCCTTGGGAGGGGGTTCCAAAGTATATGCTGGAACGTGGTCACAGTGGTCTGACATGGATCATGACTCCAGAGCCGCTCTGCCCGTCAGAGATGACAATGAAGAATTAAGAGGCCTGAATGATACCATGGGTTCCGTTGACATGGGTTTGTGGGTGACTGGGACTAGGTCTAACGCGGAGAGGAGCATTGTATCCCAGATGGAAGCCTGATGATTAACAAAAAGATCCTTGAAATCGGAGGAGAAGAGGGAATATGCAGGTGGAAAAGAAACAAGAGTCTGGTCAGCAATGTGACGTCGTACGCCAAGAGGCAGACTAGAGCTATGGGAATACTATGTAAGTATTTGAAAAGACTATAAAATTCCAATAAAAAGAATGCAACATGCCCAAATCTTGCTAATCTTGCTGACACAGACTCTGTGTTTTGAACTTAAGCATTATTCATAGTTCTGCTTCAGGGCAAAAGCACTTATCTGTTCATGGTCCATTACTGAAACCAGTCTTCAAAGGCTCGGCTGCAACCAAAGTAAGTAGAATCTCAGTCTTCCGACACCTACATCCTTTCCATACTTCCTAGATCAAGGCACCCTCCCACTACGCAACAACACAAGGGCAACACTTAAATAGGTAGATGAACCATTTTTCAAAGTCAATCAATAAATGAGGGACATCCAATGAAGCTCCAAATTAAGTCCAGAAGGATGGGCGGTGTTCAGTCTATAAATCCAAGATCTGGAACCCTTCTTTCTTATGGAGTCATTTTTCATGAACCCCACCACAAATAGAAGGGGAGGGGGGGCATGGTCAATCACACGCTACTTCAGCTGGGAAAAAGTATGATTCATATCTGCATAATACTGAACCTTAGGGGCAGAAAGAGTTTGAGTTTTCAATTTAGAACGGTGTTCATCCATCTAAACTTTCAGAGTCCAGCAGGTCCATTCCACGTACGATAGCCCACATGGGCACTGTATCAAATACACCACAAAAGTACTCAAACAGAAAGCAGCAAAGCGGTTGGTATACACTCTCCCCATACGTGAAAGGCGCCATGAGCCAAGTGCTATTAGAAACCTGAAAGAAGCAGAGACAGTCCCTGCGGGTCAGAAAAGAACACATTCTGAGCTTTGCTTTCCAGCACTACTCTGCAGTAATGGTGTACACAAAGACAGGATTTATAACCAGTAAAATGAGGCCAATATGATCTGGGAATCAAAGAATGGTCCATGCAGAGGTACCATGGCAGGCGAAGCAGGAATAAGACCAAAAGGTGGCTGGACACAGCCAGGAGAGAGGGAAAATGATGGTGGAGGCTCGTTTGGTTCGCTCTTGTTGCTGTGTGTCTAGAGAATCCTGTCTCAGGAACAAGAAGTGAGGCGTGGAGGGTGGGGGATGCGTCTTCTGGTTTCTCTAAGGGACTTTCCTTTTACTGTAAACAGTTCAGAAAAACCCCTTCACCTAACATAATCCTTCAAACCTAAAGTGCTTTATGGTACTATAGGGAAGAATGAGTAGAGGGCAGGCCAGCCCAGCATTGGATCAAAGGCAAACCTTAAGCCTTGTGCCCCCCTACCTCTCCCAGCTGTCAGAATCTATTATTTAGCTTTGAATTTCCTGCTCTTGTCTCTCCCCCTCCAAAGCGGCTGCCCTAGGTGGATACCTAGTTTGTCTGATGATCGGGCCGGCCCTGGGAGAGGGCAAGGGGGGTGCACAGCAGATTCTAGGCTGCACAGATCCGAATGGCTTTAAAAGAGGAGCATTTGCCCAGTCAGACCCACGAGCTGGAAGGGGATGGGTCGAACTTCTGGAAGTTCCCTGGCGACCTCCTCAACCCTTCCTTGCTGCAAAGACACAGCCCATCACTGCAGGGGGAAGTCCAGGAAATATGGCAATATATTAATGGCAGGAGATGGGGGCAGAGGGAGGCAAGGTGGCATTCGTGAAACACTGGACCCTGCACACCTGAGATCATGAGGCGGGACTCAAAATGTGTGTGTCTGGGGGGGGGGGGGGAAGGTTGTCTCAGCCCAGATTTCTTCCTCTGCTTTCACTTCTTGAAACTCTCTTTGGAGAAGGAGGAATAGGAGTCCGCTCTCTCCTACCAGGAAGATAGTACTTCTGCATTTCTTCAACTGATCTGAGGCTGGGACGGGCAGCGCCCCGCTCCTCAGTGCATCGCAGCATGCGCCCCCAGATCCCTTTCGCCCTCCTGGCTTGTGAGTAGCAGCATTGCACGAGTCATGGTGGGGGGGGCTGAAGAATTTACCATAGATAGCGTTGGCTCTTAACAGTCTCGTGGTTTATTCTCAGGCTGGTTGCTGGATGGGAAGACTTTGGTGTCTGTCTGTGAGTATAGCTTTACTATGCTTCGATTTCCATTTCTTTTATGAGTGCTGCAAGGTGGGCAGCAGTGACTGTACCCAGAGTTGCGTCCTCATGAACGAACAACTTTACTCAGACAGGATCCTCTCTACAGACCCTCAGTGACTGCAGGATGCTGAGAAACAAAGACTCCAAGATTCCTTCTGGCTCATCAAGCTACTTCCTAGTGCAGAGAGACATAGGCCCACCTTCATCTCCAGCTATCTCCTTAAGGCTCCTCTGTGCTTATCCTGGCCTTTACCCCTCACACCTAAGGATCCCAACACCGAGGGAAGACACGGGACTCACAGCCTGGCACAGAGGGAACACGCGGGATTCACGTGCTGATTTTCTTTGTAGGCAGCACATCTGGAGACAGCTGGATAGAGCCTGGATGTCTCTCCTGCACAGATGATTCAGGAGACTCAGAACTGGACTCCAGCGGTGAGGAAACATTCAGTCCAGGTGAGTCTCATTCTAGATTCCCCCTGAGGATCCCCTAGGTACAGGGGCACCTGAGATACAGGACGTTGCTCAATACAGCAGGTCCATTTCTCCCTCATGCAGAATCTTGTATGTAGCCCCCTGCCTTTCTGCTACTAGTTCAGATACTGTAGGTATTTCTCTCTCCCTGGGGGACTTACAATCTAATTTTGCACCTGAGGCAGAGGTGAATTAAGAGACTTGCCCGTGGCCAAAAGGAACAACAGTGGGCTTTGAACCCTGCTCTCACACTGCTGCTTTCAGTACAACGACTCGGAGAGATAAGGGATCCCTATCCATATGCACGCTGTTGCATAGTAGATTCTAAGTTTTAGTTATTTTCTTCCAAGTCTTAGATGTCTACAGTCCATTAAATTATTACTACTACTTATCATTTGTATAGTGGGACTAGGCACACGCAGCATTGTACATAAGAGTGAGTCCCTGCTTTGAAGAGCTTACACTCCCTGATAAATTACCCATACGTGTTACATCTTACAATCTCCAGAGGGAGGCGCTCTTTGGCACGCTGCAAGTAGTACACTGATTCATTGGCAGTAAATTTGAGAGACTGAAAACATACTCCACATGTCCTCACACCTAAGGATCCCAACACCGAGGGAAGACACGGGACTCACAACCTGGCACAGAGAGAACACACGGGATTCACTTGCTGATTTTCTTTGTAGGCAGCACATCTGGAGACAGCTGGATAGAGCCTGGATGTCTCTCCTGCACAGATGATTCAGGAGACTCAGAATTGGACTCCAGCGGTGAGGAAACATTCAGTTCAGGTGAGTCTCATTCTATATTCCCCCCTGAGGATCGCCTAGGTACAGGGGCACCTGAGATACAGGACGTCACTAAATACAGCAGGTCCATCTCTCCCTCATACAGAATCTTGTACGTATGACCCACCTTTCTGCTACTAGTTCAGGTACTGTAGGTATTTCTCTCTCCCTGGGGGACTTACAATGTAATTTTGCACCTGAGGCAGAGGTGAATTAAGAGACTTGCCTGTGGCCACAAGGAACAACAGCGGGCTTTGAACCCTGCTCTCACACTGCTGCTTTCAGTACAAAGACTCGGAGAGATAAGGGATCCCTATCCATACGCACACTGTTGCATAGCAGGTTCTAAGTTTTAGTTATTTTCTTCCAAGTCTTAGATGTCTACAGTCCATTAAATTATTACTACTACTTATAATTTGTATAGTGGGACTAGGCACACGCAGCACTGTACATAGATACATAAGAGTGAGTCCCTGCTTCACAGAGCTTACACGCCTTGATAAATTACCCATACGTGTTACATCTTACGATCTCCAGAGGGAGGCGCTCTTTGGCACGATGCAAGTAGTACACTGATTCATTGGCAGTAAATTTGAGAAGCTGAGATCATACTCCACATGCCCTGGCTGAGAAGTGAGGTTCATGACTGTCAGGTGTAATGGGGAAGATCCATCCTTGGCCTTGAAAACACAGGATTCTGTGAGAACTAGGTCAGAATCTGACAGGCAGGCAAACCACATGATCAATAGTTGTCAGGAGCAATGTAAACAGACCCAGCCATGAGGTCTGCAACCCCGCCCAACTAGCAAGCAATCCTTAGCTCCTGAAGCAAATAGTTTTCACCTGAGTGGGGGAAGTGCTAATCAGCACTATAAGAAACACTCAGTAGAGGTAGAAAGGGGAGAAGGAAGAAACAGGAAGGAACTCAGAGAGAGATCCAGCGGCAGACCCAGAGAGAGAGCGAGAAACAGCTGTGAGAGTCAGTTTGCTGTGACGCAGTTTGGATCTCACAGGCAACGTGCTTTGCAGAGTGAATGGAAGCCTGAGAGAGTGGAACCGTATGTATCTGAGAATTGTGACCCTGGAAGTGATTCTGAACCAGACTTAAGGAAACTTACTGGCAGCAGAAATACCTTGAGAGTTAATGCTCAGAAGCCCCGTGGGAAAAGTCCAAGGCTGGTGCCGTGCTGGGAAGGCCACCAGAAGGATTTAACAGGAGAGCTAGCGTGGGAGCATTTACAAGCCCCTGAGAGGGAGAGGTATTGTGTAGAAGATATCTGCATGTCAGAAGAAGAAGAGCTTGAAAAGCCTAAACCTCAGAGAAAGCTTCCAAGGGCAAAACCCTTTGCTAACAGGGTAAAGCAGTTCCATTATCCTCAGCCAAAACCGGAAGGTAGGACAAGCAAACACTTTAAAGGGAAAAGCTCTTATAAAAAGTTATATGCTGAAAATCCTGGAAGGTGGGTCTCTCCTCTCTCACACTCTGATATATATGGTAACAGTAATTCTTACCTTAGAGAGGGCTGGCTGGATAAGCCCCGTGAAGATACATTAGAAGGAGGTTTACAAATGTTGTGCAATAAAGAAAACGTTTGTCCAGCTGAAAGTCAGCAGGAGCCTATGATAATTGATTCTGCTAGTGAGGATTCATTTGGTGATCCAATGGATTGTACGCTAACCATTTCAGACAAGATTACTTCTTTGTGTTAAGCCAGCGTTTGTGCATTGCTTAAAGCTAGCTGTAAAGATCACAAGATTTGCTGTTCATTTGCAAAGGAACTGTATGCTGAGAATATTGTTTCCTGTGGATATAATTTGAGTAAGAAGCAAGAAGAAGCTGTCTTTCATTTTCCTTTATCACATGCCAGAGTGTATGGCTTTATTGTCCTAAGTTTGTTGTGTTGTATATTTGAAAATCCAACCCCGGGAGGGGAAATAAAATCCTATCTTGTACATGACCCATTCGTGTTCACAACTATTCCTTCATCGAAAGGGTCATCAGGCAGACAGACCCGGTCCCCCTAGGCGGCGGACTGGCCACTGCCTGACACAGGGTATGCGTAAAACTCACCCATTTGGAGAAACTGCCCCCTTACAATCTGTTCAAGACAGACAACAGAACCAAGAGGGGATTGATGAAAAGGTATAAGGGTGTAGAAAGGAGAAAAAGAGGGTACAACCTGAGAAACAGAGACCTGGAAGCGATATCTGTCTCTTCTCTCTGCAGCGACCCGGAGAGATACGGCACGTCCATCTCTCCTCCGGACAGCGATGCTGCACGTTGGGCCATGGAGAGAGCCGGGGGGGGGGGGTGAGGGGTGTAGTGGGAAGCAGCAGGGCTCAGGAATAGGATTATGATTAGGGTCAGGGGTAGGATCAAAGAGTTAACTCACTTTCCTCTTTTTGCTCTTTTTTCGTCCTCTGAAGCCACCCCAGGAGTTCCAGAGACAGACTTCACCCAGGGGAACAGAGTTCGCATTGGACTGACTGTAGCGGTCCTTATTCTCCTGCTGTTGATTGTCGCTGAGGCCTGTCATAGCTGGAGGAAGGAGAGGGAGAGGGAGGTGAGAGCTTTGGGTAGACCTGTAGATCCAGAGGTATTCTCCAGATGTCGGCATTTTGTCGAAATATGTCCCAGAAAATGGGGGGCCTCCATCCTCTGAGCTCCACCTTCCTGCACCGCCAGTTCCTCAGAAGACCTGTGGACCAAATAGAAAATGAACACACCCACCAACCCCCCCCCCCCCAAATTATATACATAGACATCAAAGGCAGCAGACAACGATGGGGAGAGGTGATTTTCCCAAGCATTCCTATGGGTGAAGCACTGGTTTATGCGTAGAAATTGCATGTGAAATATGCATGTCCAGCTACACACAACCAGCCTGTACATGCAGAGTGAGCGGCGGTGTTCCCAGAGCAGGGCTAGGAAAAGGTTTATATTTTCATGCCTGCTTTGAAAAATCTCTGTACGTGAAGACTGGGTATAAATTTCCCTGTGTAATTTTCAAAGCGGAAACAGGTGTATACATTCACTTTGAAAATCTGACAAAGTCTGTACAGAGAAAAAGTGTGTGTGGGCATTATTAAATTACCCTCTTAATGTCTTTCCCCCCACCTCACTGACCGTAATCTCTTAATGTAAAGATAATGGTGTTAGGATCAGTAAGGTGGGAGATAGAAAGGAAAGGGAAAGAGAGGGACATACGAGTATGTAAACCCATTTCCTCACAGGGTAAGGAGATGTAGCAGCGAGCTGATGGGCCGTCCTCTAATCCATGGAGGCTACAGGGGGACAGGGTGTGGAAGTCTTGTGTCAGGGCCTTTAAGGCTATGGAAAAATTCCTGTATTGTAGCAGGAATCCATTTTGTTTGGTTCAGGCTTTTGGTTCAGAGCAGGCCACAGGATACTAGTCCTACAGGCTAGAAAATGATGGAGGGCTCAGGTGCAGAGTCTATGATAAATCACTAATTGATGTTTAAATGCCTCTGGAGCATAAATGCACAAGAAGAGAGCCTCTTTCCCTTGAAAGCAAGCTCTGCTATGAGGGAACATAGGATGAGGGTGAAAGGGGATAATAGACTCAGGAGTAATATGCAGAAATATTTCTTTACAGAAAGAGTGGTAAATACATGGAATAGTTTCCCAGTGGAGGTAGTAAAGATAAGGACAGTATCTGAATTCAAGAAAGCATGGGACAAACACAGAAGGTCTCTAAAGAAAAAAAAGGGGACTATTGCACTTGATATGGAAGAGCAGAATAGATAGGCCATATGGTCTTCTTCTGCCATCAATTTCTATGTTTCTAGATATAACATCTCACAGCCCAGTGCTAAGACATGATCTACAGAGGCAATTCTATTACTGAGTGGATGCATAAGTAATAAATGCTGTTTTTTCCAGTGGTGGTAAAAGCTAATTTTCAAAACAAAACTATACACGTAACCCCTCCCAAATTCCACATAGTAACACATAGAAACATGAGGGCATAAAAAGACCACATGGCCTATCTAGCCTGCCCTTCCATATCAAGTACCATAGTCCCCTTTTTTCCTTTAGAGATCTTCTGTGTTTGTCCCATGCTTTCTTGAATTCAGATACTGTCCTCGTCTCTACTACTGCCACATATTACTCCCGAGTCTATTCCCTTTCACCCTCAGCCCATGTCCCTCTATTGCAGAGCTTGCTTTCAATCGAAAGAGACTCTCCTCCTGTGCATTTATGCCACGGGGGTATTTAACATGTCTATCATATCTCCTCTATCCCTAATTTTCTCTAAAGTATACATATTAAGATCTTTTAGTAGCCACCCTCTGCACTGACTCCATCCTGTTTATATCCTTTTAAAGGTGCGGTCTCCAGAACTGTGCACAATACTCACCAGAGACTTATACAGAGGCACTATCACCTCCTTTCTTCTGCTGACCTTTCCTCTGCCAATACACCCAAGCATCCTTCTGGCTTTTGTCGTGCCTTTTCTACCTATTTAACCACTTTATGATCACCAGAAACAATCACGCCCAGGTCCTGCTCTTCTTTCATGGACAGAAATACTTCGCCCCCTATACTGTACCGCTCCCTTGGATTTTTGCAGCCCAAATGCAAGACCCTGAATTTTTTAGCATTAAATCTCGCTTTCCAAATTCTAAACCATTCTTCAAGCTTATCTAGATCCCTCCTCATGTTATCTACTCCTTCCTGGGTGTGTATTGCAGATTTTGATATCATCTGCAAAGAGGCAAACCTTACCCAACAGCCCTTCCGCATTATCACTAACAAAGATGTTAAAAAGAATCAGACTAAGGACAGATCTCTGTGCACACCACTGGTAACCTCCTTCTCAGAGTGAGCTCCCACTCAACCAATTTCAAACCCAGTCAGTCACTTTAGGGTCCATCCCTAGGGTGCTCAATTTATTTATAAAATTAATCATAATTTCATCATTGGTCCAACCAACGTTCCAATAACAGGTATCTTCATTTATTTAACTATACTATAGACTTTTTAATTTTTAATTTGCTTTATAACAAAATTCAAATATAATTATATTAAAAATGTATGAAAAGAAAAGTTTTATAAGGCGTGACCACCAGCTGGCAAATACATAAATCAAAAAGCACAAAATACAAATACTAGCCCATAACCAAGCATAAAGTGGCCAAATATCCGAATATCCAGTGTCCAATATATTTATTTATAAGTTGCCTGTGCAGAACGGTGTCAAAGGCTTTACTGAAATCTAAGTATACCACATCTAGTCTAGGACTCTTCCCCAGTCCAACTCACTGGTCATCCAGTCAAAGAAATCGATCGGATTTGTCTGACAAGACCTGCCTCTAGTAAACCCAGGCTGCCTCGGATCCTGCAAGCCACTGGACTCCAGAAACCTCACTATCTTCTGTTTCAGCAGTGTTTCCAAGAATTTACTCACCACAGAGGTCAGACTAACCCGCTGGTGAGGTCAGTGACTTCAAAGAACGTGTTCACCTCTTTGAACATGAAGACTAGAAAAGAACTCTACCAAAAGGGAAATATAGTTGCTTTGCCCAAAACCACAAAACATTCCCCCTTTGCAATACAACAGAAAACAGAGTTAGCTATTAAAAATGAAAAGCCCTTTAAGAGCTCTCAGGCAGAGAGCTTGTATTTAAGAGCCACATAGTTTACCTTGCTTGCAATGGAGACCCTTTTAGGAATGACATCGCTTGCAAGGCAATGGAGACCTTCATAGGGTGATAAAGACCAGCACGGTCCCTCTAGTGAGGTAGCTAGTTGTTCTCGCTGCTGCCTGCAAGTTACCCCCTTCTAGGTCTATATTTAGGGTTGTATCTACTGTTCTGGGCAGGTTGTTCCCCCCCTCTATTTTTGAAGTGTAAAAGTTATTTAAGTTTGTTTTGATTCCATCCTCTTGCTATATAGAGATCCGCTGCATCTGTCTCAAGCCTTTTTGAATTGTCATAGTTTTTGCCCCCACCACCTCTTTCAGGAGGGCATTCCAGACACCCACCACCCTTACCGTGAAAAAGTATTTCCTGACGTTGCTTTTGAGTTTATCTCCTTGTAGCTTTATTTCATGTACTCTCATTCTTCGGCGCCCTCCCTCGGGAATGCCTCCGTTCAGCCCCAGTAATCTGGATTGTGCCTACATTTACACACATTACAGGAGGTAACGTTAGAAAAGCCTATTTCTGTGCTTAAAACACTGTTTAGTTGAGAAAATGCAAATTAAAATTTTGTTCCTATTATCAGATGACACATTTTTCAGATGTTATCCCTTAAAGAAATGGAAACCGTCGTTCAGAGGCCCAGCTTGACCTCCAGCACTTCAGGGATCTAGCCCAGGCCTTCCAGAACTTTCCCCTGGACTCCTTTCTCATGACGCCGCCTTAGGGATAATATTTGTGATTAATCCCCCCCTCCTCCCATTGGTTGCTCCCTGTGTCCATTTGGGACAAAGGACTCTGTGCTGACCCCTGTCTCCCCCGTCTCCCTGAGACTTCATGAACGTTTTATCTATTCACACGGAATTCATTCAAGTATCCGGAGAAAGATTCATCACAGTTGCATAGAGGCGGGCACTGTTTAGCTACCCTTATTTCTACTTTCAGCTTAAAATAAGTTTGAGTTTATTCCATCGCTCTGCAACGAAATCGTTTCGGAACTTAAGAACCGAGTCAGTGAATATCTGAAATTGAGTCCAAGAATGTATTGAGCTAGTCTAATAAAAGGGTATTGCCCAGTTTCCCTTTTTGGTTTCTTGTTTTTTTCTAACTTTCTGGAGTAACTTGAGAGCAACACTTGGCTTAGCTCTAAGGGGCTTCCTATGCTTCTTCTCCCCAGGGTGGTGGGGGGGGGGGGGGGAGGAGCTCTTCAGATTCATTTCTGAGGACTTGTGTTTGAATTTTCTGCTCACGTCTTTCCAGGAGTACACCAAGGCAAGTTACCTTCATGTACAGAAGGTACTTCCCTGCCCTCAGAGGGCTTTCACTCTCGGATCTGTCTCCTTGAGCCTCGGAGTGTCCACTTCACCTCTAACCTCTAGATCAGGGGCTTGCGATGGATGTCATCTACCTGGATTTCAGCAAAGCCTTTGATACTGTTCCTCATAGGAAGCTTATCAATAAACTCAATAGTTTGGGGATGGGTCCCAAGGTGGTGAACTGGATCAGAAATTGGTTGACTGATAGACATTAGAAGGTGATTGTACATGGAGCTCGCTCGGATGAAAGGAAGGTTATCAACCGTATGCCCCAGGGATCGGTCCTGGGACCAGCACTGTTCAATGTATTTGTGAGTGATATTGCCGAAGGACTGAATGGAAAAGTCTATCTTTTTGCAGATGACACGAAAATTTGCAACAGAGTGGACTCCCCTGAGGGAGTGGATAACATGAGGAAAGATCTATAAAAGCTGGAAGAATGGTCTAATGCTTGGCAGTTAAGATTTAATGTGAAGAAGTGCAGTGTCATGCACTTGGGAAGCAGAAATCCAGGGGAAATGTATGTGCTAGGCGGCGAGAGGTTGGTGTGCACAGACCAGGAGAAGGACCTTGGTGTGATTATTTCTGAGGACCTCAAGGTGGCAAAACAGTGTGACAAGGCAGTGGCAAAACCAGGAGGATGTTGGGTTGCATACAAAGAGGAAATACCAGCAGAAAGGAAGAGGTACTTATTTATTTATTTAGACAGATTTGTATGCCACCTTATCCTTCAATCAAGGTGGTCACGTCACATCACAATTGGAGGGTTACATTTAACATTAGGGTACTTGTGAACATTTAGACAGAACAATTACTTAACACCATTTAGACAGTACAATTGAGGGGTAACATTTAACAAGGGGGTGTTTAATAACGTAGTATAATAATCTTGTGTGCGTATGTAGGATGAGTGCGTGTCTAGTTGGCAGAGGTGGTTGTGTTTCTGTTTGGGTATGGGCTGTTGTCTAAATGCTCGTGTTTTGAGGTCTTTGCGGAAGTCTGTGATGTCCTCCATTGCCCTCAGGCTTGTTGGGAGGGAGTTCCATAGTGTAGACGCCAGTAGTGATGGAGCTCTTTTTGAAGTTGTTTGTTTGGTTTTGTGATAGCCTGCAGGTGTGCCAATCATGTTGTCGTTATTGGCTCTTCTTGGTCTATTGCTGATATCTCTTGTTATAACGTCTTGGAGTACGTCTGCTGAGAGATGGTGAATGATTTTGAAGATGATCATGATTGTTTTGTATTTAGCTCTTGACAGCATTGGGAGCCAGTGTAGTTGTTGTAAGACAGGGGTGATGTGCTCTGTCCTTGGAGTATCTGTAATGATGCCACTGTATAAGTCACTGGTGAGGCCTCACTTGGAATACTGTGTTCAGTTTTGGAGACCGTATCTTGCAAAGGATATAAAAAGACTGGAAACGGTTCAGAGGAAGGCGACCAAAATGATTTGGAGCCTGCGACAGAAACCTTATGAGAAGAGACTTGAAGACCTAAACATGTACACTCTGGAAGAGAGGAGGGACAGGGGAGATATGATTCAAACCTTTAAATATTTAAAGAGTATTAATGAACAAACAAACCTCTTGCAATGACGGGGAAGCTGTAAAACTAGAGGGCATAACATGAAGCTGCAAGGAGGTAAACTGAAAGGCAATGTCAGGAAATACTTTTTCACTGAAAGGGTGGTGGATGCTTGGAGTGTCCTCCCGATGGAAGTGGTGGGGGGCAAACACAATGACAGAATTCAAAATGGCATGGGACAGACACAGTGGATCCCTTTACAGCAACAGGATAAAATCAACATAAACTTAACTATCTAATTTCTCAACAAACAGGGGTGTCCTACACGGAGCCGTGGGTTCACCCCTAAACAAAGACATGGGGAGGGGTGGCCTGCACGGAGCGGCAGGTGCACCTACTCTTGCCATCTTACTAGGCAGACTAGATGGACATACTGGTCTTTATCTGCCGTCATTTACATGTTACTATGTTACTATGATTCCTGTGTTCCTCACCCAATAGCTTACCTGTGGATACCTCCACCCAGGAAAAAACAGATTGGGATCCTTGCAAAGCAGCAAACCATTGGCTACAACTTCATCTTACAGACACCGATTAAAAAATTATATCAAAAACATTCCCTCAGGGAGAATATTTACATCTTTTCAGGTTCTGTGAACTTTTTTTAGAACCCCCAAATTGTTCTTTCTGGACTCTATAATTCTTTCCTTTCCTGGGCTACACACAGACAATTTGCCAAGCTGGGAAAGTCTCTCTGAATGTGAAAAGAACGGGAAGGAGATGGAAAGAGGGGAACTGAAACTGATGTCTGCATTTTGTACTGAGCTCCTCAGGGAGGGGGGCTCTCAGAAGGCAGGTGTGTCAGTGTCTGTCTTTGTGTTGGAGGATAGATGGGGCTTTTCTGAGTGCAGAACAACATTAAAGAGACTTCTTAACAGATCCTGTTCTGACTTCGCTCCCAGGTACCACTAATGCTGGCAACCATTGGCAGAAACCACAGATCACATTCCGCTGTTCAAACGTCCAGCTGCTGATTCCTAAGGGCTCCGAGAGAGACTCCTACGCTATCGCGAGACCGTCCCACCTTTACAGAGGGGGTCTCACCTGTCAACACCACCAGTAGAGAGACAGGACACACGGTGACCAGTGGTGGCAGCCCGCAGACACAGACACACAGACTGGTCCGGACTGGGCAGAGCGACAGAGAAGGAAGGATCAGGGACAGCGTCAAAAATAAATCTGCGTGACCCCAAAAACCTTTCACTTAAAATTAATCAGCTCACATTACAATGCATCCATTTATCAGCCAATATTAATGTTATTCCCAAATGCACATTTATTTTGTCAATTTTGGATTTTTAAATATATTTCATTTTTTTAAAATGTTTATTGGTGCTCTTTCCATTCTCTGATTGCTGTGATGTGTGAAGCCGATATATGTGATGAGGGGATTCGATATCATGACTAGATGATTATTCACAGTAAAGAGTGAATAGGAGAAAGACTTTATGTTAGGGGGTTTTATAGACCACTGATGGGGAGGCCCTGAACCCTCCGTTCCCCTCAGTGCCTTAAACGGAGGGTGAGTGCAATATCGCGATTGGAGTGCGCTGACCCCTACACGGATTGCAGTCTGCAGGCAATTCCCACTCTCCGTCCTTAACCCGCTCGTTCCCCAGCCCATTAGATGATATTTACCGAAAGCTTTTTACCATGCCGGCATTTATAGCGTGGTAAATTACTGAGGTCTTGTGCTAACCATTTTGGCAGTCTGACAGTTGTTCCCTCTGATTTTTGCAGTGTTTCTGACAGACACGGCATGGGGGTGAAGTACTTTGGGACATGGAGTAGCAGAAGACTGGGGGGGGGGGGGGGTACCTGTCCCTCTTCTCCCAGTCCCAAGCAAGATTGGCTTTAGGGAGCACAAATGAGGTCCTGAAAGTGCCCCGAGCTCACGTGATACAGAAGGCCCCAGGTCGGACTGAAAATAGAAGAGGTACAATCTCTTAAATTTCTACTCTGGGACGCAGCGTGTTTAACACCAGACCCTGACCCCCAGGCTCAGATCCTGGCTGCCGTCTGCCCTCTGGTATGTCCGCTTGCACCAACTGGCATCGCTCTGGACCCTGAGTCTGATAAAGATACACTGTACAAATCATTCAATTAAATTAAAGTAGGTAGAGGAAGCATCCTTCTACCAGGTCTAAATCTTGCTTCTCATCTGTGGTCAGAGAATATTAAAATTTACAGGACGGATGAGATGTTTCTACATCGCAGGGTCACAGCCCCTGTTAGTTCCTCAATCCTGATATATTGGAAGCAGCCTCAGAAGGGACCGTCACAGACTGTGATCTCCAGGTACCGGCAGCATGCAGCCATCTGCGAATGTCCAGCTCCTCCTCCTCTTCACCTGTGAGTACTCCACACATCTCCCTCCTCTTCCCCTGTGAGTACTCCAAACATCTCCCTCCTCTTCATCTGTGAGTACTCCAAACATTTCCCTCCTCTTCACCTGTGAGTACTCCAAACATCTCCCTCCTCTTCCCCTGTGAGTACTCCAAACATCTCCCTCCTCTTCACCTATGAGTACCCCACTCATCTCCCTCCTATTCACCTGTGAGTACCCCACACATCTCCCTCCTCTTCACCTGTGAGTACCCCACTCATCTCCCTCCTCTTCCCCTGTGAGTACTCCAAACATCTCCCTCCTATTCACCAGTGAGTACCCCACAAATCTCCCTCCTCTTCCCCTGTGAGTACTCCAAACATCTCCCTCCTATTCACCAGTGAGTACCCCACACACCTCCCTCCTCTTCCCCTGTGAGTACCCCACACATCTCCCTCCTCTTCCCCTGTGAGTACCCAACACATCTCCCTCCTCTTCCCCTGTGAGTACCCCACTCATCTCCCTCCTCTTCACCTGTGAGTACCCCACTCATCTCCCTCCTCTTCCCCTGTGAGTACTCCAAACATCTCCCTCCTATTCACCAGTGAGTACCCCACAAATCTCCCTCCTCTTCCCCTGTGAGTACTCCAAACATCTCCCTCCTACTCACCAGTGAGTACCCCACACATCTCCCTCCTCTTCCCCTGTGAGTACCCCACACATCTCCCTCCTCTTCCCCTGTGAGTACCCAACACATCTCCCTCCTCTTCCCCTGTGAGTACTCCAAACATCTCCCTCCTATTCACCAGTGAGTACCCCACACACCTCCCTCCTCTTCCCCTGTGAGTACCCCACACATCTCCCTCCTCTTCCCCTGTGAGTACCCAACACATCTCCCTCCTCTTCCCCTGTGAGTACTCCAAACATCTCCCTCCTATTCACCTATGAGTACTCCAAACATCTCCCTCCTCTTCCCTGTGAGTACCCCACAAATCTCCCTCCTCTTCCCCTGTGAGTACACCAAACATCTCCCTCCTCTTCACCTGTGAGTACCCCACTCATTTCCCTCCTCTTCCCCTGTGAGTACCCCACACATCTCCTTACTCTTCATCTATGAGTACTCCAAACATCTCCCTCCTCTACCCTGTGAGTACCCCGCACATCTCCCTCCTCTTCCTTTGTGAATACCCTGCACATCTCCCTCCTCTTCACCTGGGAGTTCCCCACTCATCTCTCTCCTCTTCCCTGTGAGTACCCCACAAATCTCCCTCCTCTTCCCCTGTGAGTACTCCAAACATCTCCCTCCTATTCACCAGTGAGTACCCCACACATCTCCCTCCTCTTCCCCTGTGAGTACCCCACTCATTTCCCTCCTCTTCACCTATGAATACCCCACTTATCTCCCTCCTCTTCACCTGTGAGTACTCCAAACATCTCCCTCCTCTTCCCCTGTGAGTACTCCAAACATCTCCCTCCTCTTCACCTATGAGTACCCCACTCATCTCCCTCCTATTCACCAGCGAGTACCCCACACACCTCCCTCCTCTTCACCTGTGAGTACCCCACACATCTCCCTCCTCTTCCCCTGTGAGTATCCCACTCATCTCCCTCCTCTTCCCCTGTGAGTACCCCACACATCTCCCTCCTCTTCACCTATGAGTACCCCACACATCTCCCTCCTCTTCACCTGTGAGTACCCCACTCATCTCCCTCCTCTTCCCCTGTGAGTACTCCAAACATCTCCCTCCTATTCACCAGTGAGTACCCCACAAATCTCCCTCCTCTTCCCCTGTGAGTACTCCAAACATCTCCCTCCTATTCACCAGTGAGTACCACACACACCTCCCTCCTCTTCCCTGTGAGTACCCCACATCTCCCTCCTCTTCCCTGTGAGTACCCCACACATCTCCCTCCTCTTCCCCTGTGAGTACTCCAAACATCACCCTCCTATTCACCAGTGAGTACCCCACACACCTCCCTCCTCTTCACCTGTGAGTACCCCACTCATTTCCCTCCTCTTCCCCTGTGAGTACCCCACACATCTCCTTACTCTTCACCTATGAGTACTCCAAACATCTCCCTCCTCTTCCCTGTGAGTACCCCGCACATCTCCCTCCTCTTCCCTTGTGAATACCCTGCACATCTCCCTCCTCTTCACCTGGGAGTACCCCACTCATCTCCCTCCTCTTCCCTGTGAGTACCCCACAAATCTCCCTCCTCTTCCCCTGTGAGTACACCAAACATCTCCCTCCTATTCACCAGTGAGTACCCCACACATCTCCCTCCTCTTCCCCTGTGAGTACCCCACACATCTCCCTCCTCTTCACCTATGAGTACCCCACACATCTCCCTTTTCTTCCCCTGTGAGTACTCCAAACATCTCCCTCCTCTTCACCTGTGAGTACTCCAAACATTTCCCTCCTCTTCACCTGTGAGTACACCAAACATCTCCCTCCTCTTCCCCTGTGAGTACCCCACACATCTCCCTCCTCTTCCCCTGTGAGTACCCCACACATCTCCCTCCTCTTCCCTGTGAGTACCCTGCATATCTCCCTCCTCTTCCCCTGTGAGTACCCCACACATCTCCCTCCTCTTCCCTGTGAGTACTCCACACATTTTCCTTCTATTCACCTGTGAGTACCCCACACATCTCCCCCTTCTTCCCCTGTGAATACTCCTCACATCTCCCTCCTCTTCCCCTGTGAGAACCCCACACATCTCCCTCCTCTTCCCCTGTGAGTATCCCACACATCTTCTTCCTCTTCCCCTGTGAGTACCCCACACATCTCCCTCCTTTTCCCCTCTGAGTACTCTGCACATCTTCCTCCTCTTCCCCTGTGAGTACCCCACACATCTCCCTCCTGTTCACCTGTGAGTACTCCTCACATTTTCCTTCTATTCACCTGTGAGTACCCCAAACATCTCCCTCCGCTTCCCCTGTGAGTACTCCGCACATTTTACTTCTATTCACCTGTGAGCACCCCACACATCTCCCTCCTCTTCCCCCGTGAGTACCCCACTCATCTCCCTCCTCTTCCCTTGTGAAGACCCCACACATCTCCCTCCTCTTCACCTGGGAGTACCCTGCACATCTCCCTTCTCTTCCCCTGTGAGTACCCCACACATCTCCCTCCTGTTCACCTGTGAGTACTCCTCACATTTTCCTTCTATTCACCTGTGAGTACCCAAACATCTTCCTCCGCTTCCCCTGTGAGTACTCCGCACATTTTACTTCTATTCACCTGTGAGCACCCCACACATCTCCCTCCTCTTCACCTGTGAGTATCCCACACATCTCCCTCCTCTTCCCCTATGAGTACTCCAAACATCTCCCTCCTCTTCACCTGTGAGTACCCCACACATCTCACTCCTCTTCCCCTATGAGTACCCCGCACATCTCCCTCCTCTTCCCTGTGAGTACCCCGCACATCTCCCTCCTCTTCCCCTGTGAGTACCCCGCACATCTCCCTCCTCTTCCCTGTGAGTACCCTACACATCCCCTCCTCTACCCCTGTGAGAACCCCGCACATCGCCCTCCTCTTCCCTGTGAGTACCCCGCACATCTCCCTCCTCTTCCCCTGTGAGTACCCCACACATCTCCCTCCTCTTCCCCTGTGAGTACTCCACACATCGTCTTCCTCTTCCCCTGTGAGTACCCCACACATCTCTCTCCTCTTCCCTTGTGAATACCCTGCACATCTCCCTCCTCTTCACCTGGGAGTACCCCGCACATCTCCCCCTTCTTCCCCTGTGAATACCCCTCACATCTCCCTCCTCTTCCCCTGTGAGAACCCCACACATCTCCCTCCTCTCCCCTGTGAGTACTCTGCACATCTCCCTCCTCTTCACCTGCGAGTACCCCACACAACTCCCTCCTCTTCCCCCGTGAGTACCCCACTCATCTCCCTCCTCTTCCCTTGTGAATACCCTGCACATCTCCCTCCTCTTCACCTGGGAGTACCCCGCACATCTCCCTTCTCTTCCCCTGTGAGTACTCCGCACATCTCCCTCCTCTTCCCCTGTGAGTACTCTGCACATCTCCCTCCTCTTCACCTGCAAGTACCCCACACATCTCCCTCCTCTTCCCCCGTGAGTACCCCACTCATCTCCCTCCTCTTCCCTTGTGAATACCCTGCACATCTCCCTCCTCTTCCCCTGTGTGTACCCCGCACATCTCCCTTCTCTTCCCCTGTGAGTACTCCGCACATCTCCCTCCTCTTCCCCTGTGAGTACCCCGCATATCTCTCATAAGAACAAGAACATATGGTATGCCATACTGGGTCAGACCAAGGTCCATCAAGCCCAGCATCCTGTTTCCAACAGTGGCCAATCTAGGTCATATGTACCTAGCAGTTTCCCCAAAAGACACAGGATCCCCAATGTTTGTATTGGGTCAAGCATTGATATCCTGGGTCCCTTCTTAATAATGGTTTATGGACCTTTCCTCCAGGAACTTATCCAAACCTTTTTTAAATCCAGCTACACTAACAGCCTTTACTACATCCTCCAGTAACAAATTCCAGAGTTTGATTACACGTTGAGTGAAAAAATATTTTCTTTTATTAGTCTTAAATAGTTTACCCTGTAGCTTCAATGCATGTCCCCTAGTCTTTCTATATTCTGATAACGTAAACAATCGATCTACGTTTACCCGTTCCTCTCCGTTCATTAATTTATAGACTTCTATCATATCTCCACTCAGCTGTCTCTTTTCCAAGTTAAAGAGCCCTACCCTTTTTAGCCTCTCCTCATAGGAGTATCCTTCCATCCCCTTTACCATTTTGGTGGCTCTTCTCGGAACCTTTTCTAATAACGCTTTTTCTTTTTTAAGATACAGCAACCAGACTTGCTCACAATATTCAAGGTGCGGTCTCACCATGGAATGATATAGAGGCATTATAATATCTTTTGTTTTATTTTCCATTCCTTTCCTTATGATTCCTAGCATTCTATTTGCTCTCTTGGCCGCCGCTGCACACTGAGCTGAGGGTTTTAAGATGTTATCCACAATGACGCCTAAATCTTTTTCCTGGGTGGTAGTTCCTAATGTGGAACCTTGCATTGTGTAACCATAGTTTGGGTTGTTCTTCCCTAGGTGCATAACCTTGCACTTCTCCACATTAAATTTCATCTGCCATTTTGATGCCCAGTCTTCCAATTTATCAAGATCCTTTTGCAATTTTCCACAATCCTCTTGGGTGTTAACAACTTTAAATAGTTTTGTGTCATCTGCAAATTTGATAACCTCACTCGTTATTCCCTTTTCCAGGTCATTTATGAATATGTCAAAAAGCAGCGGACCCAGCACAGATCCCTGGGGTACACCACTATTCACCTTTCTCCATTGGGAAAATTGGCCATTTAGCCCTACCCTCTGCTTTCTATCTTTTAACCAGTTCCTGATCCACAATAGTACACTGCCTCCTATCCCATGACTCTTTAGTTTTGCCAAACGTTTCTGATGAGGGACCTTATCAAAGGCTTTCTGAAAGTCCAGATACACTATATCAACCGACTCACCTTGGTCCACCTGTTTATTTACACCTTCAAAAAAACATAACAGATTAGTAAGACAAGATCTTCCTTCTCTAAAGCCATGTTGGCTGTCTCCCATTAGGCCATGACTATATACATGCTGAGTAATTTTGTTCTTTATGACGGTTTCTACCATTTTTCCTGGTATTGACGTCAGGCTCACCGGTCTGTAGTTTCCTGGATCACCCCTGGAACCCTTTATAAAAATTTGCGCTACATTGGCGATCCTCCAATCTTCAGGTATTAGAGATGATTTTAATGAAAATTCACAGATTACTAATAGCAGGTCTGCAATCTCATATTTCAGTTCTTTCAACACCCTTGGATGTATACCATCCGGCCCAGGTGATTTGCTACTCTTCAGTTTATCTAATAGTTGTAATACATCTTCCCGATGTATTGATATTTCCTTCAATTCTTCTGCACCTTTAAATACCACTTCAGTCATGAGTAACATCCCTACATCTTCCTCAGTAAAGACCAAAGCAAAGAATTCATTCAGTCACTCTGCTATTGCCTTGTCGCCTCTTAGTGCCCCTTTAACCCCTCTTTCACCTAATGGACCAACTGACTCTCTCACAGGTTTTTTGCTATGAATGTACTTGAAAAAGTCTTTATTTCGTGTTTTTGCTTCCGCAGCAATCTTCTTCTCAAATTCTCCCTTTGCCTGCCTCATCAATGCCTTGCATTTAACTTGCCAGTGCTTGTGCTGTTTCCAGGTTTCGTTGTTTGGCTCTTTTTTCCATTTCCTGAAAGAGGCTTTTTTGGCAATAGCCACTCTGACCTCACCTTTAAACCATGCTGGCAGTTTTTTGGACTTCCTTCCACTTTTCTTAAAGCATGGAATACAGCTGGTCTGGGCTTCCAAGATAGTATTTTTAAACAACACCCAAGCTTGATGTAAGTCTTTAACCTTTGTAACTTCTCCTTTTAGTTTTTTCTTAACTATTTTCCTCATTTTACTATAGTCTCCCTTTCGAAAGTTCAAAGGTAGTACTGTGAATTTCCTTACTATCCCTCCTCCACTAATTAAATCAAACATGATCATGCTATGATCACTATTGCCAAGTGGCCCCAACACCGTTATCTCTTGCACTAGATCTGGTGTTCCACTAAGGACTAGGTCCAATATGGCTTCCCCTCTGGTTGGTTCATGAACCAGCTGCTCCAAGAAGCAGTCATTTACTTCATCTAGGAACTTTATCTCCCTAGTATGTCCTGCCATGACACTGACACAGTCGATACCGGGGTAATTGAAATCACCTATTATTATTACCGCGCTGTAACTTTTGTTAGCTTCCTTGATTTCTTTGAGCATTTCATCATCCAGTTGTTCATTCTGGCCAGGCGGTCGATAGTACACCCCCACTGCCATTGCCTTCCCCTTTTTACATGGAATTTCAATCCATAGAGATGCTACAGCAAATTTTGTTTCCTGCAAAACTTTAATCCTTTCTGACTCAATGCCCTCTCTAACATAGAGCGCAACCCCTCCACCAATTTTATCAGCTCTATCATTACGATATAGATTGTACCCAGGTATCACAGTGTCCCACTGGTTGTCCTCCTTCCACCATATCTCTGAGATTCCAATCATATCTAACCTCTCATTTAGTGCTATATATTCCAACTCTCCCATCTTATTTTTTAGACTTCTAGCATTTGCATACAAGCATTTTAGAGACTGTATTTTCTTCATATTAATCTGGCTATTGGTAGACATGGGTAATTTGGGATCTTTAAGCTCTATCTGCTCCATACTCAAGGGCATTTAGGCTACTTTACTCATTTTTGGAACCTCTCTGCCTTTGGTAGTATCCTTCAAGGATACATTCTTCTGAACCATCCACTCTTGTGCGACTGTCGGCTTTCCCCTGTTATCTAGTTAAAAAGCTGCTCTATCTCTATCTCCTTTTTAAAGGTTAATGCCGGCAGCTTGATTCCATCCTGGTTAAGGTGAAGCCCATCCCTTCGGAAGAGCCCCTCCTTTCCCCAGAATGTTCCCCAGTTCCTAACAAATCTAAACCCTTCATCCTTACACCATCGTCTCATCCATGCATTGAGGCTCTGGAGCTCTGCCTGCCTTTTGGGTCCTGCACGTGGAACAGGAAGCATTTCGGAGAACGCTACCCTGGAATTTCTGGATTTCAACTTCCTACCTAAAAGCCTAAATATAGCCTCCAGAACCTCCCTACCACATTTTCCTATGTCATTGGTACCGACATGTACCAAGACAGCAGACTCCTCCCCAGCACTATCTAAGACCTTATCTAGGTGGCGCGGGAGGTCCGCTACCTACGCAACAGGCAGGAATGTTACCAGGCGATCCTCACGTCCCACTATCTACATGCCTAATGATCGAATCACCAACTATTACTGCTGTCCTAACCCTTCCCTCATGGGCACATGGCACTGGAGAAACTTCCTCAGTGCGAGAGGGTTTTACATCACCTGGAGGACAGGTCCTAGTTACAGGATCACTTCCTGCCACACTTCCCCAGTGAGTACCCCGCACATCTCCCTCCTGTTCACCTGTGAGTACCCCACACATCTCCCCCTTCATCCCCTGTGAGTACCCCGTACATCTCCCTCCTCTTCCCCTGTGAGTACCCCACACATCTCCCCCTTCATCCCCTGTGAATACCCCTCACATCTCCCTCCCCTCCCCCTGTGAATACCCCACACATCTCCTTCCTCTTCCCCTGTGAGAACCCATCACATCTCCTCAACTTCTCCTGTGAGTACCCAACACTTCTCCCTCCTCTTCCCCTGTGAGTACCCCACAAATCTCCCTCCTCTTCCCCTGTGAGTACTCTGCACATCTCCGTCCTCTTCACCTGTGAGTACCCCGCACATCTCCCTCCTCTTCCCCTGTGAGTACCCTTCACATCTCCTCAACTTCCCCTGTGAGTACCCAGCACTTCTCCCTCCTCTTCCCCTGTGAGTACCGCACAAATCTCCCTCCTCCTCCCCTGTGAGTACCCCACACACCTCCCTCCTGTTCACCTGTGAGTACCCCACATATTTCCCTCCTCTTCCCCTGTGAGTACCCCGCACATCTCCCTCCTCTTCCCCTGTGAGCACTGTTCCCTCTAAGCTGTGCGCGTGTGCGCGCGCACACACCTCACTGAGCGAGCGCACATACTTTACAACAGAGCGCACAAATATTACGGCTCTGATTCTGATAGCAAACACAGACATCTTAAAATTTAAAAGTTATGATTGTAATTACTAGAAATTTCCCACTTCATTTAGTAATCATCTATTTTCATTTAATTTGATTAAAATCAATGTGGTGTACATACTGTATTCTGACGTGTAGTCAAATTTTAAAGTACATAACTCCGAGTGTCGTTATGTGGCGCACAAAAATTTAACCTTCCTTCAAAAGCTGCACACAGCTGATATTTTATGCACACACAGCCTACAGAAAATTAGAGGGAACATTGCCTGTGAGTACCCCACACATCTCCCTCCTCTTCCCCTGTGAGTACCCCGTACATCACCCTCCTCTTCCCCTGTGAGTACCCCGTACATCTCCCTCCTCTTCCCCTGTGAGTACCCCACACATCTCCCTCCTCTTCCCCTGTGAGTACCCCGTACATCTCCCTCCTCTTCCCCTGTGAGTACCCCGTACATCTCCCTCCTCTTCCCCTGTGAGTACCCCACACATCTCCCTCCTCTTCCCCTGTGAGTAGCCCCCACATCTCCCTTCACTTCCCCTGTGAGTACCCCACACATCTCCCTCCTCTTCCCCTGTGAGTACCCCAAACATCTCCCTCCTCTTCACCTGTGAGTACTCCACACATCTCCCTCCTCTTCCCCTGTGAGTACCCCAAACATCTCCCTCCTCTTCCCCTGTGAGTACCCCACACATCTGCCTCCTCTTCCCCTGTGAGTACCCCACACATCTCCCTCCTCTTCCCCTGTGAGTACCCCACACATCTCCCTCCTCTTCCCCTGTGAGTACCCCAAACATCTCCCTCCTCTTCACCTGTGAGTACCCCGCACATCTCCCTCCTCTTCATCTGTGAGTTTCCTAAACATCTCCCTCCTAGTCACCTGTGAGTACCCAGAACATCTCCTTCCTTTTCTACTGTGTGTACCCCACACATCTCCCACCTCTTTCCCTGTGATTATTCCGCACATCTCCCTCCTCTTCACCTATGAGTGCCCTGCACATTTCCCTCCTACTCACCCGTGAGAACACCACACATCTCCCTCCTCTTCGTCTGTGAGTACTCTGCACATCTCCCTCCTCTTCACCTTTGAGTTCCCCACACACCTCCCTCCTGTTCACCTTTGTGTACCCTGCACCTCCTTCTCCATCCTTCCCTCTGCGTACTTTACACCCTCCTCTCTCCTCCTCAGCTTTGAGTCTTCTACACCCATCCCCTCTCCGTTGAGTACCCTGCACCCCACCATTGTGCGTACTCCAAGTCAGCTTCACTGTTTGACTGTTGTTCCAGGATGGATGTGAGACTGTGAAATGAAAAATTGTTTATTGTTTATTCCAGATCAGCTCTTTCCCTTTTCTCTCAGTCTCCCCTGCCATCCCCTCCCTCAACCTGCCTCATGTCTTCTGTAATCCCTCTAATTCTGGATTTCTAAGTCATTTTATAGGATTTTCTGCTTTCTGTGTGACTTCTTCAGAGCTGTCAGACTCTCAATTTCAGCCTGACTGACAGGAGGACACTGATTAACCTTTTAGGTGCTGGTGCTCATGATTCTGTGGTGCAGATGGAATTTTAAAGCTTTGAAAAAGGCGCAGGTCCTCTCTAGAGCTCCTTATCCCACAAAGAAGTGTTTTACAGCATTGGAGGGCTTCTATCCTGCAGACGTTTGATGCTCATTGACTTGCATTGCTGATAGCTTGGATCTCAGTGTTTTAAATATGTGGGATCCTTTTCTCATGGTTAATGGAGATACTTAAAATCATAGGATTCACAGAGTTCATAGGGAGAAGGGGCTGGTAAGGGAAGGGCCAGTAGAAATGATAAAGTCTTAACACTGCTGGGTGCTCTGTCCAGTGCTCCATGGGGCAGATCAAACCCCAGCCACCTGTCTCCCTGCTTGTGCTGCGAGTCTCTTTAACCGCCTGCCCTCTCTTTTATTCTCAGACGGCTTCCTCCTGGGATGGATCCAGGCACAAAAATGTGAGTATCTCCCACTGGTGATGATTCCCTAGGAAACTCTCTTCCCTCAGTACCAGTCAGTTTTCAGCTGTGACAGCAATGGGAATCCCATATTATGGGGAACTGAATTTAGAGTTTTGCCTGACCTGTGGAATTCTTTACCTTAAGAACAGAGGTTACAGCAGGAGCATCTGCCTCATAGAGAAAAAGTGAGAGCCTTGTCATTCCAGGAAGTGTAATTGGAGGGGGGTGGAAGCAGGAATGGACCACAGTGCCGGAGTGGAAGGTAAATTCGCACTAGTAGGGTCCCTCAGAGCCTTGCACTGGCCCTGTGACAGGCTGGTGGTGGGAATGGAAAGGGAACACAAAGGTGGGTAGCAGAGGGAGAGAGCAGGAGAGAGGGTAGGAAGTGGACCTAATGCAAGAGGGTGGGAGGGACAAGAAGCGGGTACAGGAGATGGGAAAGTGCACAGACACAGTGACTCTGACACATGAATGCACACACACAGAGGCCCCCCCCCCAACACGTGCACACAGAGACCCCAACACTCACACAACACATGAAGTTCATTATTGTCATGGTATGTGCAAAACTAAGCCAACAAAGAAATCTCTTAGTTAATAAATATAATACCCACAATGTTTCACTAAACTCTCATTACACACTAACATTCACTGATATTGAGGTAAATGAGATCTCAGGATAGCTATACGCCCTACATCTGGCAAAAACTTCACCATAGGGACTAGCAGACGCTCACATCACAGATCTCCAACCTTCCCTTATTTAAATTTATTAATTAATATTGTTGTTGTTAAGTGCCGTCGAGTCGGAGTCGACTCATGGCGACCCTCTGGATAGCTATCCCAAAATGTGTTCGGTCTTGAGTCAGGCGGCTCATTGTTGACAGGCTGGTACCCGTAGCTGCTGTCACTGTATCGATCCATCTCATTGCTGGCCTTCCTCTTTTGCGTTGACCTTCTATCTTGCCATATAGCATATAAAGAAAAAAGTCGTTCACTGTAACCTTAATACTGGACTAGAGAACTTAATACAGAAATTGTCCTCAAATAATTTCTATATTAAGTTCTCTAGTCCAGTATTAAGGTTACAGTGAACGACTTTTTTCTTTATATGCTATATACATATCGTTCAAAAAGTAAGGGCCAATAGAGCTTCTATCTTGCCAAGCATGATGTCTTTCTCTAATGATCTCTCTCTTCACATGATGTGTCCAAAGTATGAAAGTTGAAGTCTTGTCATCTGAGCTTCCAAAGAAAGCTTAGGTTTGATCTCCTCTAGTACCGACTGGTTTGTTCTTCGGGCAGTCCATGGTATACGCAGTATTTGCCGCCAGCACTATAATTCAAAGGCATCAATTTTCTTCCTGTCTTTTTCACTGTCCAGCTTTCACATCCATATGATGTTATTGAAAATACCATGGCTTGAACAAGTCGAATCTTTGTACAGGGTGGCCCAAAAAAGTGAGAACATCTCATAAATTAAAAGCTTAAATAGTTTACTTATTTACCTTTTTTAGCTATAAACGTCTTTATTTCGACAATTTCTGATCGCCATCTTTTTTTTTTTGTCAATCGTTTACATCTGTCTTTTTGAATTTTTAAATAACTTATATGCAACGAGATGTTCTCACTTTTCTTGGGCCGCCCTTTATATATAAATATAATCCTGATAAGTTCTAACAGTAATATTCAATTACTTATCTGTTCAAATGCAGCAATCCAAGCTTCTCACAGCTCCACTAGATTCACGGTGTAACAAATACTCTCCGTTGCCGGTTATGGCGGATTGGAAAGCTTTTTGCTACTGATTACTCTTTGAAACCCCTGAAGAACCCTTTGGCGAAACAAAGATCTTTGTTGGGTGTTTGCAGCATGGAAGAATGAGAGACGGGTTTGTTAGTGCCTGTTTCTGCAACGGAGAGTATTTGTTACGCCGTGAATCTAGTGGAGCTGTGAGAAGCTTGGCTTGCTACATTTGAACAGATAAGTAATTGAATATTACTGTTAGAGTTTGGCTATTGCAGTTTTGATCTTTTGCTCTCGTTTGTTTGCAGATGCTGTCGCTTGCTGTCCTTCAGAATGAACGGTCAATTATGGAGTTCATTTTGAGACGCTGATCAGTTTTAGTATATAGTGGGAAAGAATAAGTGCTATATATGGAGTGGGGTTATTAGGCAATGCTGAAAAGAACTTATCAGGATTATATTTATATATATATTTAGTGTTTATTAGTATTAATTGTTGTTGTTGTTGTTGTTAAGTGCCGTCAAGTCGGAGTCGACTCATGGCGACCCTCTGGATACCTATCCTAAATTGTGTTCGGTCTTCAGTCAGGCGGCTCATTGTTGACAGACTGGTACCAGTAGCTGCTGTTATTGTATCGATCCATCTCATTGCTGGCCTTTCTCTTTTGCGTTGACCTTCTATCTTGCCAAGCATGATGTCTGTCTCTAATGATCTCTCTCTTCGCATGATGTGTCCAAAGTATGAAAGTTGAAGTCTTGTCATCTGAGCTTCTTAAGAAAGCTTAGGTTTGATCTCCTCTAGTACCAACTGGTTTGTTCTTCGGTCAGTCCATGGTATACACAGTATTCGCCGCCAGCACCATAATTCAAAAGCATCAATTTTCTTCTCGTCTATCTTTTTCACTGTCCAGCTTTCACATCCATACGATGTTATTGAAAATACCATGTCTTGAACAAGTCGAATCTTTGTATGGAGAGAGACATCTCTGCTCTTGAGAATCTTATCTAGGTCTTTCATAGCCATTCTGCCAAGAGCAATGTGTCGTCTGATTTCTTGACTGTTTGTTGCTTCTTTATTGATAGTTGATCCAAGTAGGTTAAAGTTGTTCACAATTTCAATTTCTTCTCCTTCAACGATGAACCTGTTGATTATGCCAGTTGTCATGATCTTTGTCTTCTTTACATTAAGGTGCAGGCCCATTTTGAGACTATGTTCTTTGATTGTGAGAAGCAAATGTTTCAGATCATCTTCACTTTCAGTCAGTAATGTGGTATCATCAGCATAGCAAAGGTTGTTGATGAGTCTTCCACCAATCTTCACACCTCTGTTGTCTTCATACAATCCTGCTTCTCTGATGATTTGTTCTGCATATAAATTAAACAGGTAGGGGGAACGTATGCAGCCTTGTCTTACACCTTTGCTTATTTTAAACCATTCTGTTTCTCCTTGTTCCATTCAAACTGTTGCTTCTTGATCAATGTACAGATTGTGCAAGAGTATGATCAGGTGTTCTGGTATACCCATGCTTCTTAATGTGGCCCAGAGTTCCTCATGGTTTACACAGTCAGAAGCTTTGCTATAGTCGATAAAGCACAAATAGCTATCCTTTTGGTATTCTTTAGTCTTTTCAAGGATCCATCTCACATCCGCAATGATGTCTCTCATTCCTCGCCCTTTCCTGAACCCTGCTTGCACTTCAGGTAGTTCTTGTTCCAGGTATGGTTGTAGTCTCTTTTGAATAATCTTCAGTAGAATCTTGCTGGCATGTGGGATCAGAGCGATTGTGCGATAATTTCCACAGTCAGTTGGATCACCTTTCTTTAGTATTGGTATAAACACAGATCTTTTCCAATCAGTTGGCCATGATGTTGTCTTCCATATTTCTTGGCAAAGCCTTGTGAGTACGGTAACAGCTGCATCAGATTGCTGTAATACTTCTATGGGAATGCTATCAATGCCTGGTGCTTTGTTCTTTGATAAGGCTTTCAATGCTGCTTCAACTTCTTCTTTCATCACCAATGGTTCCCGATCATAAGGTACAGGTTGAAACGGCTGTTGGTCCACTTGATCTTTATCATATAAAAACTCTGTATATTCCTTCCATCTTTTCTTGATCTTCTCAGCATCATTCAACATAGAACCTTGAGCATCTTGTAACATTCCACTTTGAGGCTGGAACTTTTTCTTTAACTCTCGTAGCTTTAGGAACACCGATCTTGTTCTTCCTCTAATAGTTTCTGCTTCTATTTCCTTGCATGCATCATTGTAGTACTTTTCCTTGTCCTGTCTTGCTGCACGTTGGAAATCTCTGTTGAGCTCTATGATTGTCTTTCTTTCTCCTCTGGCTTTAGCTTCTCTGCGTTTCTGGGCAATTTTCAGAGTTTCTTCCGTCATCCATTTTGGCTGTTTTTTCTTTTTCACCTTTTGTAGAGACTTCTCGCTTTCTTCCAACACAACCTTCTTGATGTCATTCCATAACTCTTCTGGAGCTCTTTTATTTGTATCTAAAGCAGAAAATTGATTTTGCAGGCAGTCTTTAAATTCCAGTGGTATATTCTCAAGGTCATATTTTGCTGCATTCATGAGTGGTATGCTCTTTTTCAACTTTAGCTTGAGTTTGCATACTAGTAGTTGATGATCTGTACCACAGTCAGCTCCAGGTTTTTTCTTTGTTGATGTTATAGAGCTTTTCCATCGTTGACTTCCACAGATGTAGTCAATTTGATTTTTATACAATCCATTGGTTGAAGTCCATGTGTACAGTCGCCGCGTGTGTTGCTGGAAGAAGGTGTTTGAGATGAATAGATCATTGGTCTTGCAGAATTCTATCAGTCTTTCTCCAGCTTCATTTCTGTTGCCAAGTCCATATTTTCCAACTACTTTGTCTTCTTCTTTGTTGCCAACTTTTGCATTCCAGTTACCCATGACTATCAGGATATCCTGTTTGCATGTTCTGTCAATTTCAGCTTGTACGTGTTCATAGAACACTTCAATTTCATTCTCTTCTGCAGCTGTTGTTGGGGCATGTACTTGAATTATAGTTGTGTTGATAGGCATTCTTCGTAGACAAATAGAGATTAAGCGTTTGCTGACTGCATTGTATTTCATTAGAGTTCTTGCAAGTTTCTTCTTTATTATAAATGCAACACCATTTCTTCTTTGTCTTTCATTTCCAGCATAGTAGACCATGTGACCATCTGATGCAAAGTGCCCGATGCCAGTCCATTTCAGTTCGCTGACACCCAACAGATCAAGTTGTACATATTCCATTTCATTCTTGACCACCTCCAACCTCCCTTGGTTCATGCTTCGTACGTTCCATGTTCCAATGCGTAAGACATCTTTACAGCTTCTGACTCTCATTTCATGCGCAGCTACATCACAGTCAGACGTCCCGAGGGCTTTGATCCAACCACATCATAAATGCTGGCTTTACTCTGAAAAGTCTTCGGCTCTTCCCCAGTAGCTTGTTGAGTGCCTTCCGACCAGGGGGTCTCATCTTCCAGCACTATAGCACAATTTGTTTTGTTGTAACTATCCATTGGGTTTTCATGGCAAGATACAGAAGTAGATTGCCGGGCCTTTCTTCCGTGCACTTTAAAGTTTGGTGTTGTTGCCGTTGTTACAGAAATGTGATCCTCCGCCGTCAACACTATCCCATTCTGCTGCTGCCCAGATGGGTGGTTTGTCTTGGTCTGGCACCTCAGCTGAGACCTGTCCATCTTGGCAGACCCTGCCAGTAGTTAAACTACCGATAGATTAGCTCTCAGCATCACTGATGCACACAAGCCCTCACAGCACGACAAGCTGCAAACCAAGTGAGGGAGTATTAATTAATACATTTAAATAAGGGAAGGTTGAAGATCTGTGATGTGAGCGTCTGCTAGTCTCTGTGGTGAAGTTTTTGCCAGATGTAGGGCATATAGCTATCCTGAGATCTCATTTACCTCAATATCAGTGAATGTTAGTGTGTAATGAGAGTTTAGTGAAACCATTGTGGGTATTATATTTATTAACTAAGAGATTTGTTTGTTGACTTTATTAGGCTCTTAGGTAGTCTGGTTGTGTGGTATGTGCAAAACTAACCCATTTGGAGAAACTACCCCCACAACACCTATTGCCAACACCCACACTCATGATACACAGACTCACACAGACACACAGCCCCGGCACACAATGCCAACCGTCATACCCACAGACACTCACTCAAATTCAGATACCCGCACACTGAGCCCACCCACCCAGAGACCTCCTGTTACCCCACTGAGGCACAGTTTATCACGGCTGTTTCAGCCAAATTCCGCACTCAGAAATGCCAGAAAAGGGGAACCGCACCATTATCCCATCCTGTAAGTGTTTGTCAGATAAAAAGAGAAACAAAAACAGAAAATAAGGTGACATCTTTTTATTGGACTAACTTCAGATCTTCTTCTTCAGGTGAGGCTCTCTAAGTGCGCACTTTCCAATTCATATCCTTTGCTGGACCCTTACAGATAAACCCTCGATCTCTGTGGAGAGAGACCCTGAGAATATAGGAAGATACAGGATCAAGTGCTCAGTGCCCGAGGCCTACAGATACAGTGTGAAATGGTTTCGTTTACTCTTGAATGGGCACCTTAATCATGACCAGCCTGCTCGAGAACAGCAGCGCACCGGAACTTTCTCTGTTGATGCGGAAGGGCGGTACTCATGCTTTTACATTGGATCCTACGATGACTTCTCTCCAGAGAGTGACTCAGTGACTGTGAGAGGTGAGTCCTGTTCTCTGCTACTCCTGCAGAAGTGGGAAACCAGCCTGAGCCACCTGGATCACCCCTTTCTAAACCCCCCAGCTGCAAGTCTGCCACTTCCTCTCACCTGACCCACCTTTCTCAGGCAGGGCCGGTGTGACCCACTATGCAAACTGTGTGCTTGCACGGGGCAGCAGTCACTGGAGGGCATCATGGTCGGCACGGTGAGCCAGCCATGTCCAGCTGTAGGATGAATGTCAACAAGCAATGGACAGCAGAGAGGCAGAACAAAAAGGCAGCTTTAGGGCTTTGGTACCTGTGTGCATTCAGCATGTTTGATGCGTCTCCGCCCCTCAGTAACAGGAAGTTGCATCACAGGAGGCGGGGATGCGTCTGACATGCAGCGCGTGCATGGACTCCAAAGCCCTGTGCTGCTTTCTTCTTTTTCAAATTCACAGCAGTAACAAGTTAGGTGTCATTAAAGAAAAGGGGAAGGCAGGGGAGTGAGGCCGCTGGATGCCCTACATAAAGAGAGGCGGTAAAAGCTGTGCTGGGAAGCTTTCTTAGAGACAGCAAGCCCCCCTGCATTCTTCAAGGGCCAAGGACAGTGCCGGATTAGCTCATGTGAGTAACTGAGGTTATCGGTCCTGTTATTACTATTAACATGCCACCTTCAGAAACTTGCCTCAGAGCCTTTGCCTTAATAGGACCTGCAATGTTTAATTTCTACTTCATTATTCCCCGTAGAAGGTGGAATTTCTGTAGACAGTAAGTTTCACTGCACAAAATAAAGACAAAATGAGCTCAGTCAGCTTCTGTCTTTCAGATTTTTGGGAGGTAGAGGCAGCAGGTATTCTGGACAAGATAGGATTTCAGAGAAAGAGTATCTAAATGTCCCTGAGTTGTGGAGTATCTGATTTGAAAGCAGTAATTAGGGAACCTGTAAAGTGTGTATTTTGTGCTCTCATGAAGCTTTCTTTTCTCAGTGATCGTACCTATAATTACTTGACAGAGAGAGATTCACTTTTATCCTTGAGTGGAATTTTGTTGAACTAAGAAGGTGATGTACCCGCTCTTCCCTCTCTCCTTTCCACTCTCTGTTTCTCTAGGAAAAAAGAAATAAAGGTAAACAGACACATAGGATATTGTTTTGTTGCACTAACTGATATAGTTTGTTCACTTTTATTTCTATGCATTCAAGTGGACAAACATGGCCTCTACGCTACTTTTTTAAAAAAAGAAAATGAATCGTGAGGCCCAGAAGCAGACTTTCAAAACTAATTTAATCTGTTATGACAATGGGCCATTACACAAGGAAAGGAAACTAGGCTTTTTCCCAAGGAATGGAAGAACATCAAAGTTTAAATGATCTTCCCACTCAAGCACATTTCTTTTTTGATGTGGACTCTTATCCTCAAAAGTTCATACCTCAATAAATTGGTTAGTGTAAAAGGTGTCCCCTGCTTCTGGCAAACCGGACGTACGTCCCTGCTAAACGCTAATCGGAATGACCCCCAGAATGTGTTAGTTTAACATAAATCTTCCTTTATGTCAAGTTTTAAGGCAATTTCACAGCAGGTAAATTCTCACGAATGCACATTCCTTCCCATTGGTTTTCGGCCTGGTCTCAGCACTCCTTCAGGATTCCCAACTAGATAGGATTTTGTTGGCCAGTTTTAGTAAAGGAAAGTCACAAAACAGAATCGTCTTTAAACCAGTGGGATCTTCCAAGCAATATGTTGCTGACTGCTGGCTTCCACAGGAACAAAGCCTCAACCCTTCAACCTCCCTCCTCCCATGGACCTTTGCTTAGGGAGGTCGATCATGGAAGCAACAGCAGTGGCAGCAATGAGCTGCAAAATACACAGGGATTGAGGGGCTAGATTTTCTGCGGAGGTTTAGGTGGGGTATATGGGTTTGGAGGGGGAGACTGTGGTGTGGAACTTCCTTCAAAGTGCTCTGTGAACAGGTGCGTCTTGAGGTGCTTTCTGAATGTTGAGAGGTCTGATATTTGTCTCAATTTATGGGAAGGGTGTTCCAGAGTACAGGAGCGTATAACGAGAATACTCTCCTAGAAGTCGATCGGTTGCTTCTTGTGAATTCCTTAGCTGTGGCCAGTGTTTTGTGAGACGCCTCATCTTGATCTGCTGTTGGGCAGTAGATGATTGAGTGTTGTTAGGTATGTTGCGGGTAAATTGTGTAGGATTTGGAAGGTGATTTGATTCAGCTAGTGATTGGGAACCAATGTAATTGTTTCAGGATGGGGGTGATGTGCTCCTTTTTTGGTACTCCGTAAATAAGGTGGGTAGATGTATGTTGCGCCAATTGTAGCTTGTATATGGCTTGTTTTGGTAGACCCTGAAGGATACTATTACAGAAGTCGAAGTGTAGGAAGAGCATGGCTTGTAGCACTGTTTGGAATTCAGGTGATGGGAGGAGTGGTCGGAGGCGCAGTTTGGTTCTCATCTTATGGTATATTGCTCTGGTGGTGTTGCTAATGTGGGTCGATAGGTTTAAGCATTGGTCCAATGTTACTCCGAGGTAGCGCACTTCTTATTTGACATGCAGTGTTCCTCCTTCAACTTTTAGTGTGGTAGAGGGGATGAAGCTGGCATCAATATCTCTGGTTTTTGGTAATTTATCTTCAAGTTGTGATTGAAGAGCCATTGAGTTGTTTCATTAAAATCGTTTTGTTGCAGCAAAATAGAAATATTTCAGCCATTCGAACCAAACCAAACTGCCTAACTCTGTAGCTAGATATTGAAGGACATATCAGATGCCTTCTGGGTCTGAGGGGGAGGGGGGGTTCTGTAAAAGAGGGCAGCGTATCAGTAATAAGGGCACCTTTGACCTTCTCCACTATCAGTGCCAGATTCCTCCACCTTTGAGCCTTCAGTTCATCAGAAGCAATTCTCTGTTGGGCTGCAGCACCATGAGTCTTCATTCACTATTACTGGGGCGTTTTCCCTATCTTACATTTCCCACCCATCTCAGCCCGATCATTGCTGTAACACCAATTTTAGCTCCCTCCAGAGTCTAGCTAATGTAGATCCCAGACTTGGCCACCGGGCGTTGCTGTTGAATGATGATTCTGTCAAAAATGGGAAAAAGGGACCTCTCAAAGAAAGTGGGTGAAAGGTGTTGAAGAAAGAAGCTTCACTCTGTGCTTAGGACTTTGTCAAAGAGAGTTTTATTACAAGAAAGACACAGAATTTTGATGAACAAGAGGGCCAGTCTGTTGTACAGTGAGAACTCTATTTCTGCCTACATCTTTCAGTGCACAGTTTATAAAGGTTTTTCTCTAATACATCAAGTGACTACTTTTTCACTATGTTCTCAAAATAACTTTGCTGAATTCCCAAGCCAAGCATCCCAGCACAGGCCTTACAATTATCAGCTACTGACTGAGAAAGGATATTCATCTAAGACTTATCAGTTGTATAATATGCTACAAGTTCCTTACTATGCCTGCACTCTACATTTATTTATTTATTTAGCTGCATTTATATCCCGCTTTTCACCGGGTCAAAGCGGTTGGGGGATACATTTAACACAAGGGGATATGAGACACATACACTAATACTTACAGGGAACATGGGCAATGGAGGGTTAAGTGGCTTGCTCAAGACCACAAGGAGCACCTGTGGGACTAGAAACCCCAGTCCTTCCGGCCCAAGGTTGCTGTCCTCTAGTGGGATTTGAACCACCAACCTTCCAGCCTGTAGTACCTTGCCCCAACCACTAGGCCACTCCTCCCTCCAACATCTAGGTTTACTGCTATTTTAGCAGTTTCATGCTTCATAAGTCACAAGCAGCATTAGCTGGTCCAGGTGATATTGCCACGCTTTTGCTTGTCAAGTTACCTTATTACATTCTGGTGAACCTAGAAGATGTGATAGAGCATTTTGACAAACTAAAAAGTAACAAATCACCTGGACCAGATGGTTTGTTTTAAGTATTATTGAATATTTGCCTTCTCATGCCTGCTTTTTCTCTGCTTCCTTCTCGTTTTACTCTTTTAATTTATGTCGTATTGTAAACTGTGTTGATATAATAATTATGGAAGACGGATTATCAAATATACTAATAAACTAAGCTAAACTAATTATACATCCCAAGATACTGAAAGAACTGAAAAACAAAATTGTAGACCTACTATTATTAATTTGTAAAGTATAATTAAAATTGTTTATGGTAAATGAAGACTGGCCAATGTAATGCCAGTTTTCAAAAAGGATTCTAGGGCTGATCTGGGAATCTACAGACCAGTGAGCCTAATGTCGGTGCCAAGCAAAATGGTAGAAACATTATAAAGAACAAACCTAACATGGATTTAGCTAAGGAAAGTCTTGCCTTAGTAATCTGTTATTTTTTAAGGTATTTATTTATTTATCGTTTGTGTTTTAGCTCACATGTTTGCAGGAGAAGATCGAGGTGAGTTACATTCAGGTACAATATGTATTTCCCTGTCCCCAAAAGGATCATAATCTAAGGGGCTTGTTTACAAAGCCGCGGTAGCGGTTCGCGGTCGTTATCGAACCGCTACCGCAGCTTTGTAAACAAGCCCCTAAGTTTGTACCTCAGGCAATGGAGGGTTAAGAGGCTTCCCAAGACCACAAGGAGTGCCATTGGGATTTGAACCCTGGTCTTTCTGGCTCTAGGCTGCTGCCCTAACCTAAAGGTGAGCCAGTTGATATAGTGTATCCGGATTTTCAGAAAGCTATTGATAAGGGTCCCTTATGAGAGACTCATGGGGAAATTAAAAAGGTCATGGGATAGGAGGCAGTGTACTGGTTAAAAGATAGAAAGCAGAGAGTAGGGCCAAATGGCCAATCTTCTCAACGGAGAAAGGTGAATAATGGAGTACTCCAGAGATCTGTGCTGGGCCCGCTGCTTTTTAACCTATTCATAAATGACCTGGAAAAAAGAATAACGAGTGAGGTGATCAAATTTGCAGATAACACAAAATTATTCAGAGTTGTTAAATCAAGTTTCGGCTAAAAAGTCTTCATCAGAGATTTTAGACACTTGATGAATGCTTTTTAGCTGAAACTTGGCCAAGTTGGGCTTTTTCCAATAAAGACTGCTATATATAAGGTCCCTGGTCTAGCTCCGCTCTGTGTCTGCTGATACACGTCTATCCTCTCAGCCATCTTTTCTTCAGACTGAAGAGTCCTAACTTGCTTCTCTCTTGAGACCTGCTTGTCTTTCATGTTTCAGAGTGAAATTGCATTGAACCACCCCTTCCCCACAGCACGAAGCTGCTTAGCAAGGACGGCAGTGGGTTCATGAACAAGTTCAACACGGTCTTGGGGTGTTATTTTAATCTGCAATGTCTGCACTATCGCTACAACCATCTCTAGACCTCGTGCGTAAGCTAGGGGTGGACACCTTTTTACCCTCGGCGACGTGTAGCCAGTATGAAGTGTTCCTTTCCTTTCCAACCATACTTCAATTGCAGTGCTGTCTTGCTGAGATTTTGTATAGATTTTGTACACCTGAGTCACCACGTGAAGAAACTCAATTAGACTTGAGCAGGAAACACAATTATTATTCTGCATGGAGTTATAAGGTGCACCCTTTTGAAACTGTGTGCAGGGTTTGGGTAGGGATGAAATTTCATATCATCAGGTTAACAAATGTTTGCTCTGTTAATATCCTCTGTGCTCCTCCTTTAGACTTTACCACTGGGAACCGAGTTCGTATTGGAGTGGCAGCGGTGGTCCTCATTCTCCTTCTGCTGGTCATCGCTGAGGCCTGTCATGGCTGGTGGAAGGAGAGGGAGAGTGATGTCAGGGAACCAGGCAGACCTGCAGGAGCAGAGCCGTCTAATTAGGTATGTTCATATTTCTTTCCAGCTATGTCTGAATATGACCTGTGGGCTCAGGGGTCTTCATCATCTGAGCCTCATCTTCCGGCACCTCCTCACCCCCTGATTATATACTCAGGTACCCATCCCAGGGAACGTGCCAGTACTGGTCATCACAGTGACTCTGGACACTGGTCCTTGGCCATCCTTTGTGCATGACAAAGGATTGCTCTCTGCTCCTGACTGGACAGGGATATTCATTTTCTGGTTCATGAGCTGTGACAAGTGGTACGCACTCAGAAACACCCGATGTAGCAATCGAGTTGACCTCCATGCAGGCATCATGCTCAACGTTTTGGTATCCATTCTCGAAATTACTGCAGCCCTTGCTTCTAACATGCCGATGCCGCCGTATGTAAAGTATGAGATGCTACGCGTGCTGGGCGATGTGACGGACAGGGACGGAATGCTCTTCTTCCCTGAGGTTTCACACGCTTATTCCCCATCTGTACCTAACGGCTGGACCAGTGGCTATCTTAAAGGTATGAACCGTTTTCACGTGATTCTATTACAATCTCAAAATTCCAATTTCTGGGACTGTTAAACACGGAAACAACCACCTTCAAGTCTCCTCTTGGACCCAACATTTCTGCAGAGCCCCACCCTCCTCTCCTGCTTACACCAGGGGCTCACTTGATTGCACGGCTAAGTCTCACAGACCTCTTTCATATCCTGGCATAGAGTCTTTGATGAGGGAAAAAGACTCTCCACTTCGAGATCGAATTTGAACATCAAACAAGATTGCAGAGTTCTGCTGTGAAATAAAGACATACCTATTTGCTGAACGGTACAGATCCAATACCTGAGAACAAACAGCCCTAATCTTTACCCAAGCACCAAAATTCCCCCCCCCCCCCTCCCCGCATCCTCACAAATATTTCTCTGTGTTATAGCCCTGGGCTATTGCACTTATCCTACTTCCTTATGTTACTATACACTTTGTTTAAGTTAATTGTTCGGCTCTATACCCCTTGCCGGTGCACTTTAAACTTAATCCTTAAAAGCCTTTCTATTGTTTAAATGCCACTATCTAATATATTGTCACCTATGTTTGAATTTATTGTTAATTATCAAGTTCCTTGTAACCTTTCCTTTCCGTCAGCTAACTGTACACCGCTTTGACTTGTAGAGAAAGCGGTATAAAACAATTGCTAAATAAATAAAATAAATAAATAAGTCACATTTCAGACACGGTAATAGCTTTCCAAATTAAAGGTTTTTTTTATTGGGATAAGTTTCTTCAGAGCAAGACAGTTCAGACAGTACAGGCAGATTCTCATGTTACGAGCGCAAAGGCAGAATGGGACTTTCATCCTTTCTTCCACTCACTTCTCAGGTATCCTTCTTCTCACTCTGGGTTACTTCTGGACCTGAGCTGCTCTCCCTGACTTACCCCACGTTCTCTTTGTTGACGGTTCCTACAAATGCTTGAATCTCTCCTCCAAACCACTTTAGACCCCTTTAGGTTTAAGCACCAGATGAGACGGTTTTTCTTTTTCTCCTCTTCACCCTCCATACAGCTGGTCACCAAGCTCTCATGAACTCTATCCTCGAAGGAGGTCAAAGCTGCCAGCTGACCATTCAGGGAACCTACGGCCAGACCTGTGTGTGATCTCTTTTAGGGGAAGTCAAGAACAGACAGACAGACAGACACCTTAATGGAGAGAACGAGTTCCCCTGACATTACTTATTAAAAAATCTCAAAGCTTGGATGTAGGCCGGAATGTCTACTTCTTTGGTGGTCACAGCAAGTTCAGTACTACAGATGTTGATTATTCCAGTTTGCACAGTTTAACATTTTTTGAGGGCCAAGTCTAAAGACCAAATGCAACAGAATCCTCCAATCTTGAAGCAACGATCCTCTGAGGGCAGTCTTGAAATGGGACTTGCTGAAATAGAGTTAAATGTATTATGTCTAGAGCCAGCAAGGTTCCCCTAGTCTCCTAATGTGCTGGCCTGGGGGATTCTTTGCTGCATGTAAACAGGTTTTATGCAGGAATAAACTGAACTCTTGCCCAAGTCACACTGCAGTTACAAAATGGCTTTGCTACATCAAAATTGCCTCCTGCTTTCAGAGGCATCATCTCCAGCAAGACCCCACAAATCTACTGCCATGTCCTGGGTAGAAGTGAGGCAGCCATGAGGCTCTTACACAAGTGATCAGCCTGACCCTTCCCCCAAGCCATGAGGCTCTTACACAAGTGATCAGCCTGCTAAGAGAAGGCATTAAGATTTCAGTAGACACCCTTCCCCCACTCCAGGTCTGAACACAATATCCCCTAGCCCAGAAATTAACAGACCAGAGCACACCGGTTTGAACAGGTCACCCAGGTACCTTCCCCAGGGGCTGCTGATTGGTGGACAGGAAATACCTGTGGCAAATGGGATTATAGAATGAGTTTAAAATGGTACTGTATATAAGGCATTGTAAGACGCCCCTCGGGGCTCAGATTTTTGTGGAGATTGCTGGTTTCTCTATCTGGGCCTGTGCGCACATTAAAAGTTCCTGTTTGCATTCCAGCCTGTCTGTGAGTTTTCCTTCTGTGGGTGAGTGATTGAATAAGAGCTTTTCACAGCGTTTGCTATAACATTTTGGCGACCCAGATGGGACCCTTTTAAATTAAATTTAAAAAAGCCTCTCTCATCACACCCACGGTGGGAAGACTACTGCTTTTTGCAGGATCAGGCCTCCACCAGTCATGGACCGGCCCCTCCAGGTGATTAACGGTCCTTGGCGCCCCGGGCCACTTTGTGCTCCGGAAGGACACCTTGATTTGTCTGGTCAGTCGGTCCCTGTGGCTGACCGCCCGATTGAAAACCAGCTGGATAGACTGGCATCCAAACTCTCTGTCTGATCAGAAGTTCTGGTGAGTACTACTACTTTACTGTTTTACTGTTTTGGGTAGTCCTCTGTTTCTGTATCTGGAAATCCTGGTAAAATTCTGTGAACCTGTCGCGGCCCGATCACCCGCAGCGAGCATTCCGAGTAGGGGTCCTGGGGGGCCTCTGAAACCATTGCTCGTCCTGTCTGTATCTGGTATCTGGTAAATCTGGTTGAAATCTGGTAGGAATGGGGGGGGGGGGCGCTTGCTTGCGAGCGCCAGTAAATGACTGCAGTATAAATTTAACTTTGCCACCTCGGGCCCCTTAAAGGTATTTAAAGTGCAGCGCTGCCAAAGCTATTAAAAATTGCCTGAAATATTAGTACTTAACCCCCGTAAGTGTGACTTTCAAGAATAATTGCGCTGATCGCAATTCTCCGATGATCGGGGCGATTTATTTAGAGCCTTTGCCCCATGTGCTCCTATAGTGTTGGGGGCTTTTTTGTGTTGCCATGTGCTTTTAGTGTTGGGGGTTTCTTTTGTGCTAGTGATCCTGGAGCTCCATCTAGTGGACATTAGAAAATAGTTAGCTACTATTATCCTCATGGTAAAAGTTAAATCCTATGCTAGTGTGTGTAATGTGTAATGTGTAATGTGTATTTGTAACGTATTCGCTGCTGAGACGTCTCTGTTTTCTGTTTTCCCTCTTTCTTTTTCCCTTTGTGGTCCTGTGTGTTTTGTGCAACCAAACTCTGCCTGTTACCTGGATTATATTGTATATTGTATTCCCAGAAGTGAGATTAGAAAATTTACACTGAACATTGCATTCCTAATATTGAGATTAGAAGATTTGCACTGTAAATTGTAATTTTGCAAATTGTGATTAGAGCATGGGGTCCGGAGGCTAAATTGTAGTGAAGGAGTATCCGTACCAGCTTCCCTATATAGATTCATGGCTGGCCCATATAGTTAATGTGCTGTTATGTAGAAACTGTTAGTGTCTCTGTGTTTAGTTGTGACATTAGGGAAAGAAAGTTTTTATCCAGACATTAGGTCTTTATATTTCAGGATTGATTTTGATACTCTATCAGTAAAAGGTGAAGTTATTAACAAATCGCCCCTGTGTCCCCAAACAGTGAAAAACACCAGGTCTACTGATTGCAGGAAAGGGACTGTTCCCTGTAAATAAAAGGGAACAGTATGTAGACTGTTGTACTGGTGTAGCAGTGAAGGAAGACAATTGCTTTGTTTAATGCATATCCAGTTTCATTGCTATGTTTCATGCATGATGAGTGGTCAGGGAACCAGGTTTTTTGGTCATGCCTCTCAGCGGTGAGTGGGGGATGGTTGGAACTGCTGAGATGGTTTGCATAACTACAGAAAGATACTAGGAATGAAACCATTGAGATAGTTTGCATAGCTATAGAAAGATATTGGGAGGAGTTCCTTCTTCTAGCAGATGAATGGAGGCCCATTAGAGAGTGAAGGAAGACAATTGCTTTATTTAATGCATGTCCAGTTTCATTACTATGTTTAATGCATAGTCAATAGTCAAAGAACTAAATTTTTGATCACACCTTTCAGCAGTGAGTAAGGGGTGGTTGAAACTGCTGAGATAGTTTGCATAGCTATAGAAAGATACTGGGAGGAGTTCCTTCTTCTAGCAGATAAATGGAGGCCCATTAGAGAGGACAAAAGAAAAAAAAATCACCTAGGAGTCTTTCTCCTAGAGGACAAAGAATCCCAATTCACCTAGCCACACCTAGCCTGCAAACAATCCTCTTGTCATCAATTTTAATTGTAGAGTTTTGAGCTTCTAGAACCATGGGGGTGCCTCCTTTGAGCATCCTCAAATGTCTGCTGGAAGCAAACAAAGGCTGAAGAAAATCCTTATAAGATTATGAAGAAATGAAGATTTTTTTTACTTGTCTTTTTAAAGCCTGAATTTTATCTCTGGTACATATATTTGGTTTTGACTGCACATACAAAATTAAACAAGTAATACTTCTGCATGATATGCCATCTTTGACATTTTATTCTGCAGACAGTAAATGCTGTTTTGATGATTGCATTCTTTCCTGCTTGGTACATTAAACTGCCTTGATCAACTGTAGTCATTTTTCTGATACTACAATGATATTGCATTCCAGGTATCCACCAACCTTTTTATAGAAAAGTATCAGTTTCATGCTTGTTTTGAACTGTAGGATTCAAGGTAATTACTTTGCCTTGTTAAGCACTGTGCTGACAAATGATGAACAGAACAGTAACATCATAGATGCTATACTATTGGATGTTGGAATAAATTCACCTGTTATTCTGTATTTGAATTTTACGCATTGGGGTCCAGAGAAAAAGTGTACCTTCTTTTGAGGGTTTTTCAGTTTCAGGAGTACAGTATATTATAGCACTGTGAGAAACAAATCTTTTTAGTTTATACACTTGCACTTTGTTACCAAATATACTGGTAGCAGTACATTATGTAGAGGTCCAGTATACACAGCAATAATAAGGATACATTAGTACCTATGCATGTGATTGGTGGAATGATGCAGGTGATGGGGGAGTGTTGTGAGGGATGAAGTGGGATATTAAGAAGAAGGACTTTTGATGGACATTAAACTGATGAAGGTAATTTGAAGTGATGTATCTGGCTAATGAATATGTAAACAAACAAAAAAGAAAAAAAGAGATGAGCATTTTATTCCTGAATAAGGCCTGGAGCCATGTCACCAAATTGCAATACAGAGAGCCCAGCAGAGGGAAATGGCCAGAGTCCAGATGGAGCAGACCATCCCGAGAACTCAGAGCTGCCCACCGCTGAGATGTGTGAAGGAGTCCCTATCTGGATCAGTGTGTCACATTGAAAATGGGCCAGGGTGTCTGCCTATGAGAATGAGAGGTTCAAATTTTGAGAGAGACAGAACTTGAACTTCAGAGAAAGGTGAAGCACACTGCGAGGTCCTGGGGAACTGCTGAGAGGCAGGAAAAAGAACTGTTGGACTGACTGGGGGGTTTTTGGGGGCTTCTGTGAATGATTGTATTGTTATCCTTTTAATATTGTTTTCTTAGAAAGTAACTGAAATCTACAAGCCATTTTGGCTTCAGCAACTGCAATACCCACACCAGCTCAAGTTTTTGCTGTACTATTCTCAGAACTTTCTTTATCACATTATTAAGCACTGCTGCTTTTGACATACTTTCATGTTATGTGTTTTCAATATTATTGACCAGCTGCAAGAAAGTGATGTTACAATGTATGTTGTCTCTAGGGAACAGTACCAGAAGCTGCTTTTCTGATGACCCCTATCTGTCTCAATATCTGTCTCAAATGGTTGCTTGTCCATTGCCCTTAGTGGGATTACCTTTGCCCCATAAACAAGAAAAGAAAAATAAAAATTGGGAATGAAGGGAAATTGGCTGATAGGTATGTCTAGTATGGCTGCATCCTTGCCTGAGGCTGTAATACATTATGATGGCACGGAAAAAGCATGTGGGCTAAGAAAATGAGTACCCAGAGCCCAGCACAACAAGAGTAAAGCCAGGGGGAACCATACTCTGAACAGAAGTGCACAGAGAATGGACCCAGCTAAGAAACAGGTCAGGCCTGAAAGTGCACAGAAAATGGACCCAGCACAAGAAAAGACATGCCAGGCCTGAACAGGTTAAACAGGCCTGAGCAAGCTGGGCAAGCCTGGACAAGTTAAACAGGCCAAACAATGCTGGTGATACAAAGTACTCATATGCCCTGAAAATTACAGTGCCAGTGATTAATGAAGCAAAGGGAATGGCAGGGTGCAGCCAGAATGACTCAGCACTAGCAAGAATAAAAGCCATTAATATGCTGATAAGGATGGATCCCAGGGAAAGAGCCTTTGCCCCAAAGGAAAGAGGCCTCTGCAGACTTTTTGCACACGGCCCTCCTTTGTCCCAAAGGAAAGAGGCCTCTGCAGGCCCTGCAACCTTTTACAGACAGTACAGCAACTTTTGCACACGGAACAAAACTTTTGTGCAGGAGTTGCTACAGAGGGTATAGGGTATGTGTTGTTTTAAACTCACTGACGCAAGTGTTTCCATTGAACACTCTATCCAAGACCTAAGTGATCTAGTTAATCATATTACTGACCCGTCCATGGGTCCTGGGTGGTTTATGAAGTGGTTCAGTTGGCTAGGGGGACTAAAATCCCAGTGGTAGGAGTTCTTTTTATTTTACTGCTATGTGCCATTCTGCCATGTTGTATCCCCATTCTTTACTGCTTCATTACCACCACCCTTGATACCCTGGTGGAACGCAAGGCGGCTACCACTGTCATGGCCCTGACCCAATACACCCCTCTGCGGCTTGCCTCCAGTAATACTGCCCTCTACCGCCCCTAGCGGTTGAGGTCTCACTTAAAAAGGGGGGAGTGAGGCAGCCATGAGGCTCTTACACAAGTGATCAGCCTGACCCTTCCCCCAAGCCATGAGGCTCTTACACAAGTGATCAGCCTGCTAAGAGAAGGCATTAAGATTTCAGTAGACACCCTTCCCCCACTCCAGGTCTGAACACAATATCCCCTAGCCCAGAAATCAACAGACCAGAGCACACCGGTTTGAACAGGTCACCCAGGTACCTTCCCCAGGGGCTGCTGATTGGTGGACAGGAAATACCTGTGGCAAATGGGATTATAGAATGAGTTTAAAATGGTACTGTATATAAGGCATTGTAAGACGCCCCTCGGGGCTCAGATTTTTGTGGAGATTGCTGGTTTCTCTATCTGGGCCTGTGCACACATTAAAAGTTTCTGTTTGCATTCCAGCCTGTCTGTGAGTTTTCCTTCTGTGGGTGAGTGATTGAATAAGAGCTTTTCACAGCGTTTGCTATAACAGAAGAGGTTGAACTGTCCGGCCAACATGGCTGGAAGAGCACAAAATCTACTGAGATACTGCTAGAGAACCACCCACAACAACACAGAAAGGGCAGGAAGTCGGAGGTGATAGTGCCTCTGTATGTCTTTGGTGTGACCTCATTTGGAGTCTTGTGTGCAATTCTGGAGTCCGCACCTTCAAAAGGATATTGAGAGAATGGAGTCAATGCAGAAGGTGGCTACCAAAATAGTCAGTGGGCTTCATCCTAAGGCATATGAGGATAAAGTAAAAGATCTCAGTATTATACTTTGGAGGAAAGGCGGGAGAGAGGCGATATGAAAGAGACTTTTAAATATATCAGTGGCATAAATGCACAGGAGGAGAGCTTCTTTCAATTGAAAGTCAGCTGTGCAATGAGGAGGGGGCATAGGATGAAGGTGAAAGAGGATTGACTCAGGAGTAATTTGCGGAAATATTTCTTTAAGGAAAAAGTGGTAGATGCATGGAATAGTCTCCCAGTGGAGGTAGTAGAAACCAGAAGAGTATCTGAATTCAGGAAAGTATGGGACGAACACAGAAGATCTCTAAATGGAGAAAAGGGACTATTATAGTTGATATGGAAGGGCAGACTGGACAGGCCACATGGTCTTTTTCTGCCGTCAAGTTTCAATGTTTTCTTCAAGGAGAATATCTGCATGTTTTATGGACTTAACCCAGGACTTATTCACCATTTTGTGCATAATTTGTGCAACACACAGACAAATTACCAGGCCAGGGAAAGTCTCTCTGAATGTGAAAAGAAAGGGAGAGTTGGAGATGGAGACTGAATTAGTTCCTCATGGAGGGAGGCTCTGAGAAGAGAGGGGCATCAGTGTCTACCTGTTTCTCTGCTGGGAGATAGCTGGGATTTTTCTAAGTGCAGGGCAACATTAAAGAGGCTCCTTAACTTCGATCCCTCTTTCCTCCAGCTTTACCACCGTTGACCCCACCGAAGGAGCTTACCCTGGACTCTATCTGGCATGCCTTGGAGTCTGTGTACGAGGTATGCGTTGGCGTTCTCCAGATTTTGGCTTTATATTCTCCCAGGATGGATAATGCCAACAGGAGCAGCTGACATGTTTACAGTCTACTATCAAACATTTACAGGAGGTGCAGCAACTTTGGTCCAGAATAGAGTGACCATTGAGCGGAAAATTGAGAACTTGGAAAACCAGAATAGAAAGGAATTCTCTTTCATGGATGTTTCATCCGACTCTTTGGACTTAGCCAAACAGACTGACGTTCTTGAGCAATCCAGTCAAGAGGTGGAAACTGGGGCAACTCTTTTGGTCTCATTTTGTTTTTCTCAAGATAAAGAAGCATTGTTGTGTTTCTATTTCAAAAAGTCTGATGTCTTGGGTGGGAAAATACAGATTTTTCCGGATGTTTCCAAATGGACACAGGTCAGAAGGAAACATTTCTGAAGCTTCGAGCTGAGGCACTTGCCCTGGGGGCGAGATTCCAGTAAAGAGTTCCTGTAAATGGGTCTTCTCAGAAGAAGAGTTATCATTTCATCGAACCTTCTCAGTTGCGTTTCTTCTTGGGTGCTCAGAAGCTGAAAGGCTAACCAGAGGATTTGGTGATGGGTAATGTGAATCTAGCCCCCAGTCCTGACTCAGAACCAAAGCCTTCCACCATCAGGTAATATGTATTTTTGGTTCTTCGTAGCCTACTCCATTTCTTATTTGTGGACTTCTTACACCCAGTGATGCTTTATTATTTATTGATTTTGTTTTTCCTGTGTATTTTGTGATGTATGGTTGAGGGTGTATTTGTATTTCAAAGCTTATCCCTTGATGTACTTGAAATTGCCATCAAAATAAAATTTGGAAAAAAAAGAGACTTCTTAACAGATCCTGTTCTGACTTCTCTCCCAGGTGTCACTGGCAGCCACGGGCAGAAATCACAGATCACACCCTGCAGTTCAAATGTCAAGCTGGTGAGCCCCAAAAGAGCTGAGAGAGACTCCTAGAATATAGCGAGACTCACCTGCCTTCTGCTGAAGATGTCTCACCTGTCAATACCACCGGTAGAGAGAGAGCTCCTCCTCACATTCACAGTCCACTCAAGTACGGAAAACTCCTCCACACCCCAGGCCAAGCAGGGGCGCTCTGAAGAAGACTTAGAAATTCACAGATTCACTACAATGATGCAGCTCTTCAGTCATTTACAACAGGGGATGGTGGTGAGCGGGATTCACTCAGGGGTCAGAATGAATGCATTATTTCACTCTTTCATTGCACCTTGCTGTGAATTTATACTGTATGGACAGAAGTGGGCCGGGTTATTGGACTACCATCTTATTTTCCGTTTTTGTTTAAATACGTTTATTCAAATTGCCGCTAGTCAGAAATTATGTAAGTGGTTTGCAGATATCAACATAGAAAATCATTCGAAGAAAAAAGTGGGTAAAGAATTTAGAAAACATCAATCTTAAAATGCAACATAGTACGATTTGAAGGTAAAATTAATCTAAATCAGTAAGAGAGTAGCAAGACAGCCACAAGGGAGCTGGGCAGAGTGTCAATACCTGCAATTACCCGGTATACTGCAGAGTGGCAATTCCCATAACCAGAATCCCGTCAGTGACCTCGCTGTGCATCATAAGTATTTTACCATCGTGACTCCTTCCTTGTAAGTGATCCCCTTTTTCCTTTTCTTCTCCTTTCCCATCTCCTTTTAATCTACCCCTTAAATGCATTGCCTTGGAAACAAATGTAAAACCGTCATGTCAATAAAGTTATTGAATGTGAATTCAGTGGGGGTCAAGGAGGAAACTCCCATGTGAACCGATATGTTTTTGGACTGACCTTGAATGGTTTTAGGAGGATTCCAAGTTCAGCTCTAATGGCAAAGCCCATGATATCCAAAACAGCTTGTCTACTTCACTCTAGGTGTACTTTGATGCGAGAGGAACTCTCTATGAGTCTTAGTGGCAGGGAATGTGTTGGGATATATGGAATTAGTAAACTTGCAAGAGAAACAGGTTGTGCAGAGTAATAAATTCTAGGAGTCTGCGTGAGGATCCTGAAAGCAGCTCTAATGAGGTGGGCAGCCAGGGCTCCCCTAGAGTGGCCAAAGTCAAGGGGCGGTATTTGGAGCCCTGCTCTGCTCCCGGGAGTCCTGCATTTATCTTTCTCTATACACCCTGTTCTCTGTCCTGTCGTGTCCAGGATCATTCCCTTTTTCCTTTTGCCCTGCTGCTGTCTTCCTTCTGGGCCGACTGCGGCTGCATCGGTGGGCCTTAACGCACTCACAAGCACCCAAGGTCTGCACCATACTGCCTACTCCGACAGGAAGTTTGCATCAGAAGGTCGAGACAGTGCAAGCTTCTAGCACGTGCGTGCTGTCAGACCACCGCCGTGCTGAATTTACTTACTTATGAGGAAGATCAAGGTACCGCGGTGGCAGCAGAGGGAAAGGAAAAAGTGAGCGATCCTGGACACAGCAGGGGGGAGATGCTGAACTGGGAGGGACTGGAAAAGAGAGAAGCTGATGCTGAAGGACTGAGGGAACAGTTCATGGAAGGGAAAGGGAGAAGCCGGACACCTAGAAGAATTAGAGAAGGGGAGATGCTGGACCAGAGGGGAAGGGGAGGGGTGGAAAGATAAATTCTGGACCATGGGAGAAGGAGGCACATGGTTGAAGGTTCGCTTAGGGCATCATATACCCTTGGGCTGGCTCTGGGCTCCAGTGATTAATTTCACAGCTGTATTCTGAAGTGACTGTAAACACTGATAAAGGATGACCTAAGACCTTGAAGAAGGCTGTTCCTGTAATCCAAGTGGCTCGTCTGGAGAGCATTCGCGAGAATATCAACTACTTTGGAATCCAAGTCGCCATGGACTCATTGAACAAGTTTAAGAGCATTAAAATATTTTTTTTCACAACACTCAATATACACAAACTGGAAATTCAATTTGTTGTTGAGAATAACACCTGGGATAAATGGTCTCATTGGGATGATAGATCATGGAATGGCTAGTTTCCTGGTAATGACAGATGGCAGGATCATGAGAAAGTCACCAAAACAAAGGAAAACTACCACAAGGGTATAACATACACAAACAATTAATGGCAGCCCAAACAGAACAAACTAAACACCAGAAAAAAGGACAGGCACAACTTTAGCAATATTTAATACAAACTAATAAACATATAAGAACTTATAAAAACATCAGAATCATATGTCATCATACATATAAGATCATAAATACATAGAAATTGCCTAAAATGCCATATATGTACATATAAAAACATAAATATACATAAGATCATAAAACGCCCAACGTGTTTCATCTCTATGCCTGCTTCAGGGGCTCACAAATCCTAAGGCAACTGCAATGTGGTCAGAAGATAAAACTCAATAAACCATCCACAGAAGAGCAACAACCTGGGGCAAGGGAAGGTGAAGAGGAAGCGCACGAGGCACAAGGCTCCTCTTTCCCTTCCCTACTTATGATTTTATATGTTTGGTGAAGTATGATTTTGATGTTTATATAAGTTCTTATTTGCTTATTGGTTTATATTACATATTTTTAAAGTTGTGCCTGTCCATTTTACTGGGGTTTTTTTTTTTGTTTGGTTTGTTTGGACTGCCACTGCTTGTATGTGTACAGGATCAGTTTTCCCAGGGTTCAGTTCAAGCCTTTTTCCATTAGATTCAAGTCTGGAGGTGATGACAGCGATAGTGTTCAAAGCATCAAGATCCAGTGCAATAAGTCACTGGATCTTATCCCAAAGTTTAGACGAGAGTCGTAAGGGATGACGTGTAGATATGAAAGAGACGGGTGTCCGAACTCAGCCCTGTGGCATTCCATAGGGAAGGACCTGAGACACAGAGGCAATGTCTTTCTGACCACACGTGAAAGACTAGGTATTTAGGAAAAACCATTCCCACGCAGTCCCGTGCAAGCCTAGATCCAAGGCAGAATTTTGGCAAATGACAGAAAGATCTGCAGAGTGCATACCCCTGAGGGAGTAAACAGAATGAGCAATGATGAGAGGTAGTTGAAGGAGAGGTCAAATGCATGACAACTAAAATTCAATGTGGAGACGTGTAGACACGTGTTTGGGGAAAGGAAATGCGAAACAACTGTACACGATGGGGTGAGGGAGGCCGATGTCCACTGACCAGGAAAGACACCTCAGGGTGGTGGTGTTCAATGATTTCAGGATAGCAAAAGAGTGTGAGAAATTGAGGGCCAGAGAGATGAAGATGCTGGGCTGGACAGAGACCCATAAAATCAGCAAGAAAAGACAGTCCTGGCCCTAAACAATTTACTGTGCAGACTGAACGAGCCACTGCCGTCTTTATCTGCTGCATGTACTGTCTTCGTCTCTTACCTGGTGCTCGTGTTTAATGCTTGCAAATTAAATCAGGGGGCTGGTTTTAAACAGACATGAAATTCTGCATCTCGCCCTGAAAAAACGTATCCCTAAGTGAGAGGAGAATAAGCTAACAAGAGTTCTTTTTAGGCAACAGATAAAGGAAGTTAGATCAGTGGCATGAGCATCGCTCGCTGGCAGTAGGTGATGTCATAACCTGTGAAACTTTAGTCCTGGCTGCTTGTCTTGTGACTAAGGCAGGTACTGAGCTGAGGGCACCGGCTCACTTACACTCTTCCATCACTGAAAGAGACACAAATATCGACCCACAGGTCCCTCCCTCCTCCTGAAATACCTGGGGAAGGTCATTTTGAGAACCATTTACCTGCAAAAACAGGTTCTCCATGGACCAGCAGGATGCGTCAGCCACACCTGGTGACGTCCTCCAACGAAGCCATAGACGGAAATACTCTCCAGAGCTCAGAAATGCAAGCGTTTTACATGCTGCTTCTCAACCTAGCCTGGTAAAATTAGGTGCTGAGATGCATCTTCTGTGATGTCATTTGCATTCTCAGGCATGGATAATGGCACAATGGGTAAGGAACACACAGCCCCTTCTGTGATGTCATACATATTCTTGGAAATGGATAATGGTAGAATGGGCATAGTAACAGCACTTATGCACATAGGAGCTGTATAAGGTTATGCATTAATGCACATGTCATGCATTTGGAATGTCCTGCACTCAGTGATGGGGCTTTTTGTAAGTATGTGTATCAGGTCAATAACGTGTACTTTTTGTGTGAGTGTGTATGGGGGCGGAGCTTGGGTGTGGCACAAAATTACATATACTGTACTGTGACCTGCCTCACTTTCCAGGGAGGGGAAGAATCCCAAAGCCCCTAGTCCCAAGAGCTTATGATGGTCAGGGACATCCTTGCAGGGAGGAAGAGGAACCCAGGGTAAACTCCAGAGGGAAGACTTATGCAGGATTTGGGACAGGATCCAAAAAACAGCCTTCAGAAAGAAGCTGGAACATAAAGAGGTGGAGCTGGTGACTGGGTGGTTTCCTGAGCTGAGGAAGAGGGTGAGGCTGATATATCTCCATGGGACAATAAGAAGTATATGAGGCCAATCCCAAACACCAGGAGGACAATTCTTTGGAGTCAGTGTCCTTGTGAGGTCTCCACAATCCAGGAAGTATCTGAACCCATGAAGATATGGAGAAGTAGAAGACTCTGACTGGATATCTGAGGAGATGGAGTAGCAGGCGACCAGCATGCCAAGTGAATGTGTGAGTGAGCTTGTTTAATGCTTGGCTGATGCGGACTGGGCTCTAGGGAATGCTGAGGGGAGGTGTGGGTGGAAGGCTTCCAAAACCCTACTCCAATATATGAAGGAGAAGAAAGGGTTTGCCCAGAGGTGTGGCGTGGTTATTGTTGAAATTGATGAAGTGAATTAATGCTAGTATTCTATATTTGATCTGGGAAAAGGTGTGAAAGTAGAGGAAACCCCTCGAGAAGAAGAGGTTAAAGGGGCAGAATGGCCCCTTTTGTTCCCAGGGGAACACAGCCAGCTTGCGTAAACCATGCAAGCATTATAAGGTGACTGCGCTTAGGGCAAGCAGATTTTGATTGTTGTGTGTGTGTTGAAATCCGGGTCTCACCGCACAACCAGGAAGTCGCAGCAGTGTCTGGGTAGCAGCGATTTTCGATGCTTCCCGCTTTGCCCCTGCACCTGAAAGCTAGGTGAGGAAAAATCCTGCCTATCTTTAAGACACAGAGGGCTAAGTGGGTAGCATTGGAAATTGATGCTACCCAGTTAGCCCTTTCCTCCGCCCCTGCTCTGCCCCAGAACACCCTTAACAAGCCCCGATGCTAACCGCATAGAACCTGGGTGCGTTAGGGACTTATCTGGGATTTTTGAAGGGCACTACACATCTAGGTGCCCTTCGAAAACCCTGGAGAAGGCATTTAGATGGGTGACTAGGGTAGTTACCCATGTAAATGCCTTTGAAACTGTCACCCTAAATAGGCTGATGGGAGGGGTTAAAACTGGAAATGGGCTGAGGGGGGTTAAGAATACAAATAGGCTGATCAGGAGGGGGGCTAGAACTTGTAATGGGTTATCTGTGGGGTTAGAACTTGAAATGGGCTGATGGGGGGTTAGAACTGGAAATGTGCTGATGGGGAGGGGGGGGGCTAAAACTGGTAATGGGCTGATTGATCGGGTTAGGCCTGGAAATGGACTGATTGGTGGGGTTAGGCCTAGAAATGGGCTGATTAGGGGGGCTAGGAAAGGAAATGGGCTGATTGGGGGCTAGGACTGGAAATGGACTTATTGGGGGGGGGGGGGTTAGGACTGGTAATGCGCTGATTGGGGAGCCAGGACTAGAGTGGGCTGATAAGGGGGATAGGACTGGAAATGGGCTAATGGTGGAGGGGAGGAGAATGCTACTGGCCCTGAAAGAAAACTAGGGGCTAGGGCTACAAATAGGCTAGCTGATGGGAGAATAGGAATGGAAGGGAGCAGATACTGAGAGGGCCTGCCAGGGGAAGGAGGGGCTGGAATGGAACTGACACCTGGGATGTACTGACGGACGGGGGACTGGAAGGGAGCTGACACTTCGGGATGGGAGTGGTAGGTGGCTGGGTAATGGGGAAGAGGCTGGAAGGGAGCTGACATGCGAATGGCACTGGAAGGGGGATGGACAGAGGGTAGGGCGACTGGGAGCTGACTTGGGGGGTGGCACTGAGAGCGCACATGAGTTGATACCTGGGATGGCATTTGGACTAGAAGGGGCTGGACAGTGGGGAAGGAGGGGGACTGGAAGGGAATGGACACCGGTGGCAGTTGTGGGAATGCAAGGCGGTTGACATTGGAAGGTACTGGGAGGGGAGGACTGGAAAGGGGGCTTATACTGGGGAGGGTTACTGGAACTGGAAATGGGCTGATAGAAGAAAGTGAAGAAAACAAAAGAAGAGATAAGAAATGGCAGATGGACCATAGACCACAGAAAGAGAGCTAAGAGAAGCCTCAGATCGGGACCAGCATGATCAGAGAATAAAATGGTCAGACAACAAAGGTAGAAAAATAATTTTATTTAATTTTTTATGATTGGACTTTGTGCTATCTTTATATTATACACAGTATTGGGGAACTGCATCAATTATTCATCTAATGTAGCACTGCATGTGGACTCTGGCTTCTTGGGGTTTCAGTTTAAATTTTATCTACATATTTTTATTTTAGATTGTGGTTACTTATTCTGTACTTGGTGAGGGTCGATGTTGTGAGTGTGTGACTGAGGTCAGGAGTTCTGTTACCATGGAGCTTGTACATAAAGATCTATACTATACTATATTAATTTGACTTGTTCAGCTTTTCAAATAGGTGTATGGATGTTCCAGGGCCCACTTTAGTATTTACAGTGACGCTTTTTTTTTGGGTGGGCTCCTTATGTGAGTTCTGGAAGTTTGTGCTGATATGGTATGGTAGGTTTGCTGTTTGTTATAGGGTTTTTTTTATTAGTTCACAATATGCCTGGTACTGGAGAATAGTGGTTGTTGTTGTTGTTAGTGAGATGATCAGAATCAGATTTTGTTTTTTTAAATACTGAGCAGGCAGCGCTGGACGGAGGTATGGGAGGAGGAGGGGGCATGAGCCCAAGCTGCAAGTTGCACAGGGCACGATTGCAGCTCGGTACGGCCCTGTGTGCAAACATCTTGCATTCTCTCCATATAATCTGTGATGTAGAAACCCCTACGGAGCCCATGGAAATAGAGAGAAAGGAAGATTCTACCTTTAAAACTGACAGGCAGCTAGAACACATGGTTCACTGTTTACAAAGAAAAGGTAAACAGAGAAAGACAGGAGCTGAACTGACACACCCAAGCTCTGACATAGCAGCAAATCTGGAGCTTGATCAATCACACCTGTTCAGTTTGAGAGCAGAGCCAAGCCACGGGGAACAGAATTATAAAACCTCGTCATAAACTCCCGATAGAGGAGGAGAGGGAGGAAGCTGGAGAGGAGGCTGGAGTGCAGGCTGGAGTGGTGATTGCAGTTTGGATGGCAGTTGGAGCCGTGGCAGCAGAGAAATTTGGAGTTGTGGCAGAGAAAGAAAAGAAGCAGCACAAGGAAGGAAAGGAGGAGAAAGAGGAGTCCTGGACAGCAAAGACAGGAGAGAGGAGAGAGCTCCTGTAAGACGTACTTGGAGAGGCTCAGAAACTCCAGAGAGTTGGATATCGGGTAAAGAAACTACCTACAGGTCGGGGAGAAAAGTCAGCAGACTAGAAGGAGGGAAGGCACGCCCTGAGACCAGGAACTGGCTGGAACGGAGAGAGCAGGGAACCCTTCAGTCAGAAGGAAGCCTTCAGAGTTTGCACAGGTGGGAGCCCAGCACAAAAGCATTTCCTTATAGCTGCCAAGAATTAGAGGAGAGCCAAAGGAGAAACTCCAGAGCAACAGGTATTTTAAACCCTTGCTGTTTAGAGTTCTGTAAGGGGAAAATACCCGAGTTTACAGAGGGAAGTTATCTTAAATCCCACAGCAACAGTTTGCAGACAAATGCTGTTAGTCCGGAGATGGAAGATATGCAAATAGACTCTAATGTTTGTGACGTAGCAGATATGCAGATAGATTGCACACTTTGTTTGGCTGACAACATTGAGTCACTGTGTTAAACCTTGAAGTAAAAGTGCTGAGAAACAGCAAAGAAAAAGGAGCTATTTTTCTTTGCTACCAGAAGATGTTTTGTTTTCCATTTTGTACTTGTAAAGAGCACTGCATGTTTTGGAACCAGAGAGTGAATAAGCAATTACCTTAGTTATTGTATATAATCCTCATGCCAAACTCCTGGAGACTGTCCTATTTTTGTTCTGCACCAAAGTTCTATTTGTGAGGGGAATAAATCCTTGTCATTTTGCCTTAAACACTTGGACTACAATTGCTCCTTTATCAGAGAGCTAAAAAGGGACTACAACTCCCAAGAGGCAGTGCAAGAGCTGCAGCTGTAGTCTCACTTTCTGAATAGAGGATTATCATGGCAGACCAACCCTCTGCGCCCTAGGCGGAGGGCTGGCCACGTGGTGACAAATCTAATCGGCTTTTTGGTTTGGTTCAGTCCCTGATTGGAGTTCTGAAAAAGCCCTGAACCCCTCTAATGGGGCAGGGGGGGGGGGAGAGGTGGGGTGCGCCATCTAATTCTTCGACTCAGGCAGCAGATTGCCTTGAGCTGCGCCTGCCTTGGACCTTCTAATTTCTGGAGAGTTGGTTTTGGGGGGAAAGTACTTTGGAACATGGTGTAACAGGGCACCTGGGGAGTAACTGTACCCAGGGCCGGCCCGTCCATTGAGCGAGAATGTTTTTTGCACAGGGCCCCGCGTTTCAGGGGGCCCCGCGCAAAAAACATTCTGATCCTACTAAAGTAAAATTAAAAAACAAAACAAAACTGTCTTCTCCGCTGCCGGGGCCGCCGCGGCAGAATCGAGTGTGCCGCGGGGCCCCCCCTGCCCAGCACAGCCTGCCCTCCCCCTCTATCCGTTCTCTCTCGTACAGCTCACAGTCACCCCGCGCCGGCTTTCAGAGCGCGAGGGAAGAGTTTCTCCCTCGCTGCTCTGTTGAGCCCGCGGGGGCTGATGGGAAGTTCCCATCAGCCCCCGCGGGCTTAACAGAGCTGCGAAAGGGAAACTAGTCCCTTCGCGCTCTGAAAGCCGGCGCGGGGTGACTGTGAGCTGAACGAGAGAACGGATAGAGGGGGAGGGCAGGCTGTGCTGGGCAGGGGGGGCCCCGCGGCACACTCGATTCTGCCGCGGCGGCCCCGGCAGCGGAGAAGACAGCTTTAAAAAGAAAAAAAATTCCCTCGGCTGGACTGGGCTGGGGGCTTAGGAATGCTGATGGGCGGGGGGCTGGGGGGGGTTAGGAATGCTGATGGGCTGGGGGGGGTTAGGAATGCTGATGGGCTATGGGGGGGGGCTGGGGGGGGTAGGAATGCTGATGGGCTGGGGGGGTTAGGAGTGCTGATGGGCTATGGGGGGGCTGGGGGAGGTTAAGACTGGCAAGGAGGGGGGTTACGACTGGCGCTGGGCTGGGCTGGGCTGGGGGGGGGTTAAGACTGGCAATGGACTGGGCTGGGCTGGGGGGGGTTAAGAGTGGTAATGGGCTGGGCTGGGCTGGGCTGGGGGGGTTAAGACTGGCAATGGGCTGGGCTGGGCTGGGCTGGGCTGGGCGGGGGGGGTTAAGACTGGCAATGGATGGGCTGGGCTGGGCTGGGGGGGGTTAAGACTGGCAATGGGCTGGGCTGGGCTGGGGGGGGTTAAGACTGGCAATGGGCTGGGCTGGGCTGGGCTGGGCTGGGGGGGGTTAAGACTGGCAATGGGCTGGGCTGGGCTGGGCTGGGGGGGGGGGTTAAGACTGGCAATGGGCTGGGCTGGGCTGGGGGGGGTTAAGACTGGCAATGGGCTGGGCTGGGCTGGGCTGGGCGGGGGGGGGGGGTTAAGACTGCAATGGGCTGGGCTGGGCTGGGCTGGGCTGGGGGGGGTTAAGACTGGCAATGGGCTGGGCTGGGGGGTTTAAGAGTGGTAATGGGCTGGGCTGGGCTGGGGGGGGGTTAAGACTGGCAATGGCTGGGCTGGGCTGGGCTGGGCTGGGCGGGGGGGGGGGTTAAGACTGGCAATGGGCTGGGCTGGGCTGGGCTGGGCTGGGGGGGGGGTTAAGACTGGCAATGGGCTGGGCTGGGCTGGGCTGGGCGGGGGGGGGTTAAGACTGCAATGGGCTGGGCTGGGCTGGGCTGGGGGGGGGGTTAAGACTGGCAATGGGCTGGGCTGGGCTGGGGGGGGTTAAGACGCACTGGGCTGGGCTGGGCTGGGGGGGGTTAAGACTGGCAATGGGCTGGGGGCTGTCTGGAAATGGGGCTATGGGGGGTTAGGACTGATAATGGGCTATGGGGGGGGCTAGGACAGGAAATGGGCTGATGGGGAGGGGTTAGGTCGTAATGGGCTGTGGGCTGCTGGGGGGGTTAAGATGGTAATGAGCTGTGGGCTGATGGGGGCTGTCTGGAAATGAGGTGATGGGGGGTTAGGACTGATAATGTGATAAGGGGGGGTTAGGACTGATAATGGGCTATGGGGTGCTAGGACAGGAAATGGGCTGATGGGGAGGGGTTAGGATTTGAGGTGGACTGATGTGGTTAGGACTGGTAATGGGCTGTGGGCTGATGGGGGGGTTAGGACTGGCAATGAGCTATGGGGGGCTGACTGGAAATGGGCTGATGGGGTTAAGACGGGAAGTGGGCTGATGGGGGGTTAGGACTGGTAATGGGTTATAGGGGGGCTTAAACTGAAAATGGAGTGATGGGGGGTTAGGACTGGAAGTGGGTTGATGGGGGGCTAGGACTGGTAATGGGTTGGGGGGTTGCTATGACTGGAAATGGGCTGAGTGGAAGGGGAGGCTTGAACTGCAAATAGCTGATGGGGAGGGAGCTTGGAATGGAAATGGGCTGTGAGGGAAGGGAGCTAGGACTGAAAATGGGCTGATGGAGCAGCTAGGATAGGACTGGAAATGGGCTGTTGGGGGAGCTAAGATTGGAAATGGGCTGTGGTGGGGGCTTGAATTGAAATGGACTCATGGAGGGGCTAGAACTGGAAGTAGGCTCATGGGGGGCTTGGACTGGAATTGGGCTGAGTGGAGGGGAGCTAGGATTTGACATGGGCTGATGGTGGGGCTAGGAAATGACTAGAAATGGGCTGATGAAGGGACTCAGACTGAAAATGGATGGGGGAGCTAGGACTGGAAATGGGTTGATGGGGGGCTAGGACTGGAAATGGGCTGATGCAGGGACTAGAAGGGAATGGATGCTGGGTGAGACTGGAACTAGAAGGGAGCTGATGTTGGGGGAGGATTAGAATGGGATGGGGCTGGGAGAGTAAAATGGAGAGGGGAAAAATATTTTGTGTGGGAGGGATGAAAATCTACAATTGGCCGGGTATTGGGAGAGTAAGTGGGGATTGAGGATGGAGGGGTAAAATTTGTGTGGATGAAATAGGAATGAGGAAAGAGCAAAAGGAGAAAGATTAGTATGTTAAAGCAGATGTAGAGAGAGAATGGAAAAAAAAACTAGAAGAGAGAAGAAAGAACAAATGGACAGCAGATGATGGACAGTTAGCAGAAAACATGAAGAAACCAGAAGAAAGTGGCTGGAGCAATTGCAACTGAAAAAAATGCACAAAAGGTAGAAAGATATCTCTTTATTTTGAATTTATTAACTGGAATATGAAAGCTCTGGGAAATGTGCATCATTAACGTCTGCGCTTTGTTTGGTACAAGAGGAAATTAATTTATAGTTTTATTTCTACAGTGTTGTTGTACATTCCAAGTTTGGCTTTTGGGGTTCCCAGTTTAATTTACCTTCCTGTTTCTAAATTGTGATTCCTTGTTTGGTGATGGTCTATGTTCTGCATGTGTAACTGAGCTGAGGTATTCTATTTATGTAATTCCTATTTGACATTGCCACTTGTTCTCTTTCCCCAGTATTCTCTGAAATGTACTGGTTTAATATTTGCAGTGTTGCCTTTTGATAGGTAGGGTATGGTGCTTTGTGAGTCCTGGTAATGCTGTCAGGATACGGTGGGTTTGCTATGGGTTCTAAATGGGCAGCGTTTGTAGTAGTTCCTAATGTGCCTGGCGGTTGGCACTGGATTATAGTAATATAGAAATCTTTTAGTCTTTCTTTATCCATACACTCATTAAGAGACATGTTTACTAAAAGTTAGTGTATGGTAACATTATGCAAATATTTATGCAAATAAGGCCACTTATGCAAATGAGGCCCCGCACCGAGTCTCCGCACATGGCCCCGCACCCCCCTTGGGCCGCCCCTGACTGTACCTCTTCTACCTGAGCAAGTAGAGAGCTGTCACCCCTAGACACTGATCCTGGCTGCTGTCTGTCCTCTGGTATGTCCGTTCGCATCCACGACATCGCTCTGGGCCCTGAGCCTGACATAGATAAAGTGCACAGAACACGCGATTGGGCTAAAGTGCTGAGAGGGAAAAAGCCCTTCTTACACTGGCCTTAAATCTTGCTTCTCATCTGTGGTCAGAGAATACTGAAATCTGCAGGGCGGATGTCATGTTTCTACATCTCAGCCTCACAGCCCCAATCAGTTCCTCAATCCTGGTACATTGGAAGCAGCCTCAGAAGGGACCGTCACAGACTGTGATCTCCAGGTACCCGCAGCATGCAGCCATCTGCGAATGTCCAGCTCTTCCTCCTCTTCACCTGTGAGTACCCCACTCATCTCCCTCCTATTCACCAGTGAGTACCCCACACATCTCCCTCCTCTTCACCTATGAGTACCCCACTCATCTCCCTCCTCTTCCCGTGAGTACTCCAAACATCTCCCTCCTCTTCACCTGTGAGTATCCCACAAATCTCCCTCCTCTTCCCCTGTGAGTACCCCACAAATCCCCCTCCTCGTCCCCTGTGAGTACCCCACAAATCTCCCTCCTCTTCCCCTGTGAGTACCCCACAAATCTCCCTCCTCTTCCCCTGTGAGTATCCCGCACATCTCCCTCCTCTTCCCCTGTGAGTACCCCACAAATCCCCCTCCTCTTCCCCTGTGAGTACCCCACAAATCTCCCTCCTCTTCCCCTGTGAGTACCCCACAAATCTCCCTCCTCTTCCCCTGTGAGTACCCCACAAATCCCCCTCCTCGTCCCCTGTGAGTACCCCACAAATCTCCCTCCTCTTTCCCTGTGAGTACCCCACAAATCTCCCTCCTCTTCCCCTGTGAGTACCCCACAAATCCCCCTCCTCTTCCCCTGTGAGTATCCCACAAATCTCCCTCCTCTTCCCCTGTGAGTACCCCACAAATCTCCCTCCTCTTCCCCTGTGAGTACCCCACACATCTCCCTCCTCTTCCCCTGTGAGTACCCCACAAATCTCCCTCCTCTTCCCCTGTGAGTATCCCGCACATCTCCCTCCTCTTCCCCTGTGAGTACCCCACAAATCCCCCTCCTCTTCCCCTGTGAGTACCCCACAAATCTCCCTCCTCTTCCCCTGTGAGTACCCCACAAATCCCCCTCCTCGTCCCCTGTGAGTACCCCACAAATCTCCCTCCTCTTACCCTGTGAGTACCCCACAAATCTCCCTCCTCTTCCCCTGTGAGTACCCCACAAATCCCCCTCCTCTTCCCCTGTGAGTATCCCACAAATCTCCCTCCTCTTCCCCTGTGAGTACCCCACAAATCTCCCTCCTCTTCCCCTGTGAGTACCCCACACATCTCCCTCCTCTTCCCCTGTGAGTACCCCGCAAATCTCCTTCTTCTTCCCCTGTGAGTACCCCACACATCTCCCTCCTCTTCCCCTATGAGTACCCCACACATCTCCCTCCTCTTCCCCTGTGAGTACCCCACACATCTCCCTCCTCTTCCCTGTGAGTACCCCACACATCTCCCTCCTCTTCCCCTGTGAGTACTCTGCACATCTCCCTCCTCTTCACCTGTGAGTACCCCACACATCTCCTTCCTCTTCCCCTGTGAGTACTCTGCACATCTCCCTCCTCTTCACCTGTGAGTACCCCACACATCTCCCTCCTCTTCACCTGTGAGTACCCCACTCATCTCCCTCCTCTTCACCTGTGTGTACCCCACACATCTCCCTCCTCTTCCCCTGTGAGTACCCCGCAAATCTCCCTCTTCTTCCCCTGTGAGTACCCCACACATCTCCCTCCTCTTCACCTGTGAGTACCCCACACATCTCCCTCCTCTTCCTCTGTGAGTACCCCACTCATCTCCCTCCTCTTCACCTGTGAGTACCCCACTCATCTCCCTCCTCTTCACCTTTGAGTATCCCACACATCTCCCGCCTCTTAACCTGTGAATACCCCACACATCTCCCTCCTCTTCCCTGTGAGTACCCCACACATCTCCCTCTTCACCTCTGAGCAGCCCGCACATCTCCTTTCTCTTCCCCCGTGAATACCCCATACATCTCACTCCTCTTCACCTGTGAGTACCCCTCACATTTCCTTCCCTTCTTTCCTCTGGGTACCCTACACCCTCCTCCTCAGCTGTGAGTCTCCTACACCCGCCCCCCTCTCCTTTGAGTACCCTGCACCCTGCCAATCTGTGTACTCTCAGTAGGTTTCACTGTTTGACTGTTGTTCTGGGATGGATTTGAGACTATGAAATGAAAAATTGATTATTGTTTATTCCAGATCAGATCTTTCCTTTTCTCTCAGTCTCCCCTGCCATCCCCTCCCTCAGCCTGTCTCATATCTTCTGTGATCCCTCCAATTCTGGGTTTCTAAATCATTTTTTAGAATTTTATGCTTCCTGTGTGACTTCCTCAGATATGTCAAACTCTCATAATTTCAGCCTGACTGCTGGGAAGATACTGATTAACCTTTTAGGTGCTGGTGCTGAGAGGGGCTGTTCAAGGCAATCTGCTGCCTGAGGGCTCCACACCAGGGCTCCAACCAGGGCTCCACACATCAAACAGGGAACTGTACTTGAGCACAGTAGTATTGCTGAACTCTGTAACCCCCTCAGGTTCAGGAACTGCTAACACCTAATCAGGGGTTAGTGGGCCTGTTTCCTGAGTGCAATTGAAGCCTGCATAAAAAGGCTGCTTTGCCCTGCCCTTTGAGGCTTTCTTAACCAGGGCTCCACACATCAAACAGTAAGTAGGGATTTGAGGGTTTCTTTGTTTGGTTTTTTTTGTTACATTGCTAGCTCTCTGACTGGGAGCTCTTAAAAGGGTTTTGTGTATATTTTTTAAAGCAAGTTTAATTTCATTTTTGCTGTTTTAGGGGAACTGTACTTGAGCACAGTAGTATTGCTGAACTCTGTAACCCCCTCAGGTTCAAGAACTGCTAACACCTAATCAGGTGTTAGTTCCCTCCCTACCCACTCCGACTCCCACCCACCCCTAGTGAGCAGTCTTGCTTTATAGGGCACCTCCCCCTTTAACAAATCACAGTGAATTGGACCAGCACATTTTGAATATAATTAAAGAGTTTTAACTGCTTTTTCTCTGAAAGGACAGCTGTGAAACCAGCTGGTACTTCGTAGATCTCTCTCTTTTGCTTTAACAGATACCTAAGCTCCACAAACAGAACAATGGCTGGGAAAAATCGTATTGCTAAAGCTGTTGCCCCCGTTACAGCTTCTGCCTCAGTCCAGACAGAGGTCCTATTGCCAGTTGAAGAACCGGTTCCATGTGCAGGGTGCCTGCATGCTGAAGCTCTGAGGAAACAGGTGGAGGAACTCAGAGAGGAGGTGGCGAGGCTGAGGAGTATTCAAGACAGTGAGAAGTACATTGATGAGATGCTGCTTGCAGCAACCAGGCTCTCCAGCACAGGAGAAGATGGGTGCCAACAGAATGTCGATGGTTGGACAAAAGTCACCAGAGCCTGCAAAATCACCAATCCAACTTCTCCAGCCCTTGAATTGAAGAACCATTATGCAGCCCTGGAAGTGGAGGAGGTGAAAGCATCCCTGGAAAGGGAAGAACCAGAGTTCAAGTACCCCATAGTTGCAGAATCAGTGACCAGAAGGAAACGAAGGGTAGTGGTGGTTGGAGACTCTCTTCTGAGGGGTACTGAGGCGTCCATCTGCCAACCAGACTTGATGTCCAGAGAGGTATGCTGTCTGCCTGGTGCCAAGATCCAAAATGTTACGGAGAGTTTGCCAAGACTCATCAAGCCCACTGACTATTACCCAATGTTGCTAATCCATGTTGGAACAAATGATACTGCCAGGTATACCTCGGAACGTATCAAAAGTGACTTCATGGCTCTGGGACAGAGGGTGAAGCAGGTAGGTGCACAGGTGGTGTTCTCTTCAATCCTCCCTGTTGAGGGTAAAGGCCAAGGCAGAGAGGATCACATCCTGGAGATTAATGCATGGCTGCGTGGATGGTGTCTTCGAGAGCGTTTTGGTTTCCTAGACCATGGGATGCTGTTCCAAGGGTTGCAGAGCAGAGATGGCATCCATCTGTCCAAGAAAGGTCAACACATCTTTGGTAGTAGACTGGCTAATCTACTGAAGAGGGCTTTAAACTAGATTCGTTGGGGATGGGTGAAGAAAGCCCCCAGGTAAGTGAAAGCCCCCAGGTAAGTGATACATCAAATACCTTTATGGAAATGGGTAACAGGGGTAACATATGGAAAGCAGTGTGTATAAATGCCTGTAGCATGGGAAATAAGATCTCTGAAGTTGAAGCTTTGGTGGGAGTGGCTGACTTAGATTTAGTGGCAGTTACAGAAACATGGTTCACAGAAAACCATGACTGGGATGTAACTATACCTGGCTATACTTTATTCAGAAAGGACAGGGTAGGAAGAAGGGGAGGAGGAGTAGCACTATATGTAAAAACTACTATTAAAGCTTTGGAATTACAGAGCTTAAAAGGGAGAGAGGAGGCATTGTGGGTTAGACTAGAAAGAGGGAAAGAGAAATCTATTTGCATTGGTGTGATATACAGACCTCCCTCACAAGAGGAAGAGGTGGACAGAGAGTTAATTGAAGACATACGCAGCATTGCTAGGAAAGGGGAAGTGCTACTGCTAGGAGATTTTAATATGCCAGATGTTGATTGGCACATTCCTGCTGCAGTATCATCTAGGAGTAAGGAGATCCTGGATTCTCTACAGGGAGAACTATTCAGGCAATTGGTAACAGACCCCACACGTGAAGGGGCCATACTGGACTTGGTGCTTACCAATGGTGAAAGTGTTTCTGATGTTGTAGTGGGAGATCATTTTGCATCCAGTGATCACCAGATGGTGTGGTTCAGTATTAGGACTAGGGCTGTTAGAATCCATTCCAAGGTGAAGATCTTAGACTTTAGGAAGACTAACTTTGCGATGATGGGCCAATGCCTCAGGGAGTCGTTAGTGGGATGGGAACAGCTGGGGGATGTAGAACAACAGTGGGCAAAACTGAAAGGGGGTATTTTAAAGGCAACCAACCTTTTTGTTAAAATGGTAAACAAAGGCAAAAGGAACAGGAGACCGCTATGGTTTTCGAAGGAAGTAGCTGAAAAAGTGAAGAAAAAGAGGGAGGCCTTCATGAAATACAAGAGATCACAGAGAGAGGAAGACAGGCATCTGTATTTGGAAAAACTTAGAGAAGCTAGCAAAGTAGTCAAGAAGGCAAAGATTCAAAAGGAGGAGGAAATAGCCAATGCAATAAAATGGGGGGATAAGACATTTTTCAGATATATTAGTGAGAAGAGGAAGGGCAAAAGTGGTATTGTCAGACTCAAGGGTACAGGGGGGAATATGTAGAAGCTGATAAGGATAAAGCGGAATTACTTAACAAATATTTTTGTTCTGTGTTCACAGATGAAGAACCAGGAGCAGGACCTCAGAAAACACCCACAAATAAGAACAGAAGCGAGGGACATCTTGAACAATTTTCAGAAGACTGTGTTCGTGAGAAACTAGCTCAACTCAAAGTAGACAAAGCGATGGGACCGGATGGGATACACCCTAGAATACTGAGGGAACTTGGGGACATTCTAGCAACTCCACTGACTGACCTTTTCAATGCCTCGTTGGAGTCGGGAGTGGTGCCAAAGGACTGGAGAGAGGCTCATGTGGTGCCTTTACACAAAAGCGGAAGTAAGGATGTGGTTGAAAACTACAGGCCGGTTAGTTTAACTTCAGTGGTGAGTAAATTAATGGAAACGCTGTTGAAAGAGAAAATAGTGAGGTTTCTGGAGTCCAGCGGATTACAGGATCCGAGGCAGCATGGATTCACCAGAGGCAGGTCTTGTCAGACAAATCTGATTGATTTCTTTGACTGGGTGACCAGGGAGTTGGACCGAGGGAGAGCTCTAGATGTGGTGTATTTAGATTTCAGTAAAGCCTTTGACACTGTTCCTCACAGGCGACTTATAAACAAACTGAGCACCCTAGGGATGGACCCTAAAGTTACTGCTTGGGTTAGAAATTGGTTGGGTGGGAGGCGACAAAGAGTACAAGTAAATGGAGCTCACTCTGAGGAGAAGGATGCTACCAGTGGTGTGCCCCAGGGATCTGTCCTTGGTCCGATTCTTTTTAACATCTTTGTTAGTGATATAGCGGAAGGGCTGTCGGGTAAGGTTTGCTTCTTTGCAGATGATACCAAAATCTGCAATAAAGTAGACACCCAGGAAGGTGTAAATAACATGAGGAGGGATCTAGCTAAGCTTGAAGAATGGTCTAGAATTTGGCAGCTGGGATTTAATGTTAAAAAATGTAAGGTCATGCATTTGGGCTGCAGCAATCCAAGGGAGCAATACAGCATAGGAGGTGAAGTAGTTTTGTCCACTAAAGAAGAGCGGGACCTAGGCGTAGTTGTGTCCGATGATCTTAAAGTAGCTAAACAGGTAGAAAAGGCGACGGCAAAAGCTAGAAGGATGCTTGGGTGCATACGGAGAGGAATGGCTAGCAGAAAAAAGGAGGTGATAATGCCTCTGTATAAGTCTTTGGTGCGACCTCATTTGGAGTATGGTGTGCAATTCTGGAGACCGCACCTTCAAAAGGATGTGAACAGGATGGAGTCGGTACAGAGGGGTGCTACTAAGATGATTAGTGGTCTTCATTATAAAGCATATGAGGACAGACTTAAGGATCTTAATATGTACACCTTAGAGGAAAGGCGGGATAGAGATGATATGATTGAGATGTTTAAATACCTCCGTGGCATAAATGTTCAGGGAGAGAGCCTCTTTCAATTGAAAGCAAGTTCTGCTACGAGGGGACATGGGATGAGGGTGAAGGGAGATAGATTCAGGAGTGATATGCGGAAATATTTCTTTACGGAAAGAGTAGTGGATCCGTGGAATAGTCTCCCAGTGGAGGTGGTAGAGATGAGGACAGTAACTGAATTCAAAAAAGCATGGGACCAACACAGAGGATCTCTAAAGGTAAAAAGTGGACTGTTGTAGTTGTTGTTATGGAAGGACAGACTAGATGGGCCTTGTGGTCTTTTTCTGTCATCATGTTTCTATGTTTCTAAGAGATGGCGCCCCCACCCCTGTAGTGTGTGTGTGTGTGTGTTGGTGGGCTTTCTCAAAATACCTGTCAGGGAATGACCAAACCAAAAAGCTGATTAGATAATATAGAGGAACTGCAAGATGTTTGCACACCAAGGAACTAAAAGAATGAACAAGAACCACAGCAAGAATTAAATTATAACTCATTTTTATTTTGTTAGAAACTGCATTATGGTTCTTGCTTTTTCTTTTTGAACATATATTTTGCATCCACAGAACCCCCTCCCTCAACAGTGGGTACAGAGCAGAACCAGGACATTCATCCACCGAACTCAATATCTTACAAAAAATCTAATTCTGATTATCTCACTAGCAATAACAACAACAGACGTTCTCCAGTACCAGGCATATTGTGAACTAATACAAAACCCTATAACAAAGTCACTGAATATCTATAGAGCAAATCTACCATACCATATCAGCACCAACTCTGAAAACTCATACAAGGTTCCTACCCAGAAAAAAAGCAGCATTATAAATACTGCAGCGGGCAATAGAACATCTAACACCTATTTGAAAAGGTGAACAAGGCAAATTACTACAGTACAGATCCCTGCATACAAATTTCATGTTAAGAGAACACACAGCCTTGGTCACACACTCAGAATACAGACTCTCACCAAGTACAGAATAAGTGACCACAACCTAAAGTAAAAATAAAATATTTAAGCAAAAATTAAACCGAAACCCCAAGAAGCCAGACTCCTCATGCAGTGCAACCCCAGATAAATAAGAGATGCAGTTCCCATTCTGTGGGAAATATAAAGATAGCGCAATGTCCAATCACAAAATTGAAAATAAAATTATTTTTTCTACCTTTACTGTCTGACCATTTTATTCTCTGGTCATGAAGGTCTTGATCTGAGGCTTCTGCTTTCATGTCTTCTCTTAGCACTCTTTCTATGGTCTATAGTCTATCTGCCACTTTTTGTCTCTTCTTTTGTTTTCTTCACTTCCTTCCATCAGCCTATTTAAAGTTCCAGCAACCCTCCCCATGTGTAAGCTCCCTTCCAGTCCCAGTGTCTGCTCCCTGCCAGCCTCCTCCACATTACCCAGTCACCTACCAGTCACATCTCCAAGTGTCAGCTCCCTCCATCTTACCCCCAGAAGTCAGCTCCCTTCCAGTCCCCCTCCTATACCATCCCCAGGTGTTAGTTCCCTTCCATCCCCCTCTTCCCTTCCCTAGTGTCATCACCCTTCCAGTCCTCCTCCAGTACCTTCCTCAGGTATCAGCACCCATTCAGCCCCCTCTTTCCCCCATGTCAGTTCCCTTCCAGTTCCCACCTTCCCCCCATGTCAGTTCCCTTCCAGCCATCTCCTTCCCCTCTCTCAGTTCCCTTCCAGCCCTCTGTTTCCACCTCTGTCAGGTGTCTTCCAGCCCTCTGTTTCCCTCTCTGTCAGCTCTCTTCCATCTCTCTCTTTTCCTTTCTGTCAGTTTCCTTCCAGCCCTCTCTTTGCCCTTCTGTCAGTTCCCTTTCAGCCCACTATTTCCCCCTCTGTCAGCTCCCTTAAAGCCCATTATTCCCCCCTCTGTCAGTTCCCTTCCAGCCCACTATTTCCCCCTCTGTGAGCTTCCTTCCAGCCCCCTCTGTCCCGCTGTGTCAGCTCCCTTCCAGCCCTCTCTTTCTCCCTCTGTCAGCCCCCTTCCAGCCCTCTCTTTGCCCCTCTGTCAGCCCCCTTCCAGCCCTCTCTTTGCCCCTCTGTCAGCTCCCTTCCGGCCCTAAGGAGCTCCTGCTGCTGCATCCTGCCCCCAAAAGGAAGTGACACAAGAGCATGACGCAGCAGTAGGGGTTCTATAGGGCTGGAAGGATCCGCACCAGTTTTCTTTTCATTTTAAATTATCACTATCGCAGCCGCTTGTCCACCTTTCTCTTTGTTGTTGTTGTTTTTTTAATCTGAAGCCGGAGTGAGGCGGCTGTTTTTGGGGGCATTTTTGCTGCCCCCAAAGCTTTGCAGCCTGAGGCCACTGCCTCACTCTGCCTCATTATAGAGCCGCCCCTGCCCATACTGTTCAAAATATAAAGACAGCAAAAGTTCAATCGCTAAATTGAAAATAAAATTATTTTTTCTACCTTTGTTGTCTATTATTCTCTGGTCATGCTGGTCCTGATCTGAGACTTCTGCTTTCCTGTCTTCTCTTAGCACTCTTTCTATGGTCTATAGTCTATCTGCCATTTCTTGTCTCTTCTTTTGTTTTCTTCATTTCCTTCCATCAGCCTATTTAAAGTCCCAATAACCCTCCCCACGTGTCAGCACCCTTCCAGTCCCAGTGCCCGCTCCATGCCAGCCTCCTCCCCATTACCCAGCCACCTACCAGTCTCATCCCCAAGTGTCAGCTCCCTCCAGTCCCACCCCCAGGTGTCAGCTCCCTTCCTGTCCTCCTCCAGTAACATCCTCAGGTATCAGCTCCCTTCCAGCCCACTCTTTCCCCCCATATCAGGTCCCTTCCAGCCATCTCCTTCCCCTCTCTCAGTTCCCTTCCAGCCATCGCTTTCCCCCTCTGTCAGCTCCCTTTCAGCCCACTATTTCCACCTGTATCAGTTCCTTCCAGCCCCTCTTTCCCGCTCTGTCAATTCTCTTCAGCCCTCTCTATCCCCCTGTCAGCTCCCTTCTAGCTCTCTATGTCCCCCTCTGTCAGTATCCTGCCAGCCATCTCTTTCCCCCGTCAGCTCCATTCCTCTCCCCCTCCTGCCGCCCATGTCCTGTTCCACTCCCTCTCCTTCCTCCATGTCATCTCCGTTCTGCACCTTCCCCTTTCTCAGTGGCTGCGACAGCGGTAATAATTTAAAATAAAAAAGAAACCAGTGTGGAGCCTTCCAGCCCTATGGAACTCCTGCTGCTGTATCCTGCCCCCAAAAGGAAGTGACGCTAGAGGGGGATGAAGCAGCGGGGCTTCCATAGGGCCAGAAGACTCTGCACTGGTTTCCTTTTCATTTTAAATTATGACCATCACAGCTGCTTGTCCACTTTTATTTTGTGTGGTTTTTTTAATCTGAAGATGGAGTGAGGCGGCTGTTTTGGGGGCATTTTTGCCACCTCCAAAAGTTTGCCGCCTGAGGTCACCACCTCATTCCGCCTCATTATAGAGCCGCCCCTGGGTGCTGATGTTTCTCTGGTGCAGATGCAATTTTAAAGCTTTGAGAAGGATGCAGGTCCTCTCTAGAGCTCCTTATCCCACAAAGAAGTGTTTTACAGCATTGGAGGGCTTCTATCCTGCAGACGTTTGATGCTCATTGACTTGCATTGCTGATAGCTTGGATCTCAGTGTTTATAACATGTGGGATCCTTTTCTCATGGGTAATGGAGATACTTAAAATCATAGGAGTCAGAGTTCATAGGGAGAAGGGGCTGGGAAGGGAAGGGCCAGTAGAAATGATAAATCTTAACACTGCTGAGTGCTCTGTTCAGTGCTCCATGGGGCAGATCAAACCCCAGCCACCTGCCTCCCTGCTTGTGCTGCGAGTCTCTTTAACCGCCTGCCCTCTCTTTTATTCTCAGACGGCTTCCTCCTGGGATGGATTCACGCACTAAAAAGTGAGTATCTCCCATCAGAGATAACTCTCTTCCCTCAGTACAGGTCAGTTTCCAGCAGTGATGACAATGGGAATCCCATATTATGGGGAACTGAATTTAGAGTTTTGCCTGACCTGTGGAATTCTTTACCTTAAGAACAAAGGTTACAGCAGGAGCATCTGCCTCATAGAGAAAAAGTGAGAGCCTTGTCATTCCAGGAAGTGTAATCGGAGGGGGGTGGAAGCAGGAACAGACCACAGTGCCGGAGTGGAAGGTAAATCCCCACTACTAGGGTCCCACATATCCTTGCACTGGCCCTGTGAGAGGCTGGTGGTGGGAATGGAAAGGGAACTTAAAGGTGGGTAGCAGAGGGAGAGAGCAGGAGAGAGGGTAGGAAGTGGACCTAATGCAAAAGGGTGGGAGGGACAAGTAGAGGGTACAGGAGATGGGAAAGTGCACAAACACAGAGACTCTGACACATGCATGCACACACACAGAGACCCCCCCCCCAACACGTGCACACAGAGACCCCAACACACACATAAGACATAAAGTTCATTATTGTCCCACAGGTAAGGCAAGAAATCACGTGTGTATCGAAGACACAGTCCAAAGACGTGATAGTAGTGGAAAAACACAGTTTTTTCAAATTGTAGACCTATTACCAACCCAACACAGGCTGTGTTTCGTAAACCTTCGTCATGGGTTGATCAGGTAAGGTACTAAAACATAACACAAGCACTAATTATAAATACATGATTAAAATAATACAACGTGATAGAACAGATGACTAAATTGTAATACATAAACCATGCATATGTACATTAATACATAAATATCATAAATAGTTAAAAAATAAAAAATAAATAAATATTATGTGCAACAGATAAGAAGGATAAAAAGTGCGAATAACATAATTATAAATAATTAAAAACAAATCTTTACCAACAAATCAATAGTATAAAATAAACGTACAACAGATAAACACCAAATAAAACAGGGATATGACAGCCAAACGTATTATATAACTAATACCTCTGTATTGGGCAGTGAAGACCCAGCAAGTTATGGTCTTTTATAAGAAATTGTGCTTGTATAACTAAAATGAATAATCAACAGTTAAATAGGTAGAACTTACAACTAACATTCACAATAAATATTATGACTATAGATCGTAAAATAGTAGGGACCAACTAAATGGAGCATTAAAGGAAAGAAAGCAGCAGGAGCGAAAAAACTTTGGTGAAGGGACGAATATCTCACTGACTAAAGGGAATAGGTTTACTATGGGCAAACATTTGTTCAAAAATATATTTTGAAAAAATAATGATAATTAATAAAATTCTCATGCTCGGAGCCCCCGATGGGTACTACACCTTGATATTCTTAGTATAGCCTCCATATTTTGTCACCAAATGTTAAATTGAAATGGAAAACGACATATCCTGGTCGACGGCTTGAGAAACTTTCTATTACCCCAGACAAAATGTAAGCTGTATCGGGCCAGTGAATATGTACAAATGATGTAAATTAACCTAATCCAAAACCCCTAATATTCTAATGTAAAGGAAAGAAAAGCACATTCAAGCCGACGGCTCCTGAAAGGAGAAAATGTAACAGGTCTAGCTGATATGAACAAAGTAGCTACTTTAAGAACTCTTGTTTTAAACATTGAAGCAACCTGCTCGTGATATTCCATTATCTAAAACCATACCTTCATAGCACAGGAGGCTGCCAAAGAAAAAAGCAAAATTGATTCTAAACTCCCGGAACCGACACCGTGTATGCTTTGCCAATGAAACCAGAAATCTAAAAAACGCCAGCTCGTGCGCATACTTGTTTATTCCCCGTGCAGGCGGGAAGTAATGGGGGCGGATCAAGGGGCGGAGCTATATCGCCAACTAAATATAAAACTTGAATTTATAGCCAAATAGGCTTCTGTAAAATTGTGTGATATACATAAATATCTGTGAGCATCTGCGTTTAGTTATCTAGTCTCGCATATATCTTTAGACCTATGGGGATGGCTGGAGGCAGATAAGGTCAGAGACCCGAGAGAAATAGTGTGTTGTAAAGGATTAAAAAACATATTCAAGCCGACGGCTCCAGAAAGGCACCCTAATACTACCGAAGAGGAGGGAATTTAATGGGTTTAGCTAATGAACAAAGTAGCTACTTTAAAAACTGATGTTAGAAACACTGTAGCAATCTGCTTGTGATGTTCCGTTATCTAAAACCAGACCTTTGTAGCACCCAGCACCGTGTGTGCTTTGCCAATGAACCAGGAATTCTATAAACCGCCAGCTCATGCGCATATTTATTTCTCCTAGGACAAGCAGGATGTGTCAGCCACACCTGGTGTCGTCCCCCGACGGCGCCGTGACGGAAGTGCTCTATAGCTCAGAGACTTCTGAGCATGTGTGAGGTGGTCCCACCTCCCCAGCCCGCCCCTAGCCGGCCAGTTTTTTTCCTTCCGCCTTCGCCTCAAGACGGACTTTCAAGCTCTCTTCATAAAGATTCACAAAAATTCACAACCCGGAGAACTGCACTGAACCAAGGTCAGCAAAAAAATCCAACTCTTCTCTCCCCGTCGGTGATCGCTCCGGCCCCAAGCACAGCGCTGCCTCCGCTAAAGCGACGAAGAAACCCAAAGAGCTCCCTTCAAACCGCTCGGGTCTTCCTGCTCCCGGAGAGGCCTCTGCCGCCACGGTAAGCCCCTCTCCGGTTTGCATATCTCCGGGCTGCTCCCCCCGGCCATGCGGTCCTGCCGGCCAAGATGGCGCTGCCCTCGTGGCCCCGCCAGGCCCCGCCTCCGGGTACGCCTCCTCCGTTCCTATTGGCTCCCGCGGCCCTGGCCCTGACGTCAGCCGACAGCCCTCCCCCCAGCCCAGCACGTCACTGCAAGGGGAACCACGGAGCACGGCGCGGCTGCTTCAAGCCCGGACTTCTCCTCCTCGTCGCGCCGAATCCCCAGATCGCGCTGATGCACCACGAGGAAGCTGCGAGCCAAGTAGACGCGATCTCAGCGCCGACACCAGGGGAACCCCCTGCCATCGCCGCCACAGATCTGCCGACCGCGCTGAGCCTCAGCGCCAACGAGGGAGCCGCGAGCAACGCTCTCTCAGCAGGGAATCCCCCTGTCATCATGCAGGCAGATCGGATGTCCGCGCTGAGCCTCAGCGCCAACGAGGGAGCCGCGAGCAATGCTCTCACAGCAGGGAATCCCCCTGTCATCACACAGGCAGACCTGAGGTCCGCGCTGAGCCTCAGCGCCAACGAGGGAGCCGAGAGAAAAACTCTCACAGCAAGGAAAGGGGCAGGAAGAAATCTGCAAAGCGCAGACATCTGTCCCCCCCAGAAGCAAGGGATCCCCATCGTGGGTCCCCAAGGGACAGCAGCAGATCCAGCTCACACCGCAGCAAAAGACACAGAAGCAGCAGATCTGAATCCACCTCTTCTGCCATCCTGAATCTGCTATCTCGTCTGGTGGAACAGACGGCCCCACCTCGGCCAGACCAGCAACGCAGGGCCATCAGTCCACAAGAGACACCCTCAGAGCGGGGGCCTGCCTCACCATACCCCAGACTCTCCCCTAGAGCACGGACTCCCTCCCCGGCTCCTTCCAGGGCGCGATCTCCCTCACCAGCACACCTGGGCTCCGGGGGAAGCGACGCAGATGACCGGGAACCTGGCTCCGAAGTGGAAGAATCAGGTCCTGGCTCTGACAACTTCAAAAACAATATGGACGAGGCAGAAGAGCCTCCACCCACAGTTCCAGAGGACCTCACCTACCCAAAATTCCTCAGGAAAGTGGTCTCTAAACTGGGACTCACCACGGAGGAAACTTCGGATGAAAAGGAACCAGAGGTCATGAAGTACCTAAGCGGTCCCAAGCCAGCTATGGCCCTTCCCCTCCACCGCAGATTGAAGGAGAAGCAGCTGACACTCTGGCAGTCACCAGCATCTGGTCAAGCCTTCTCCAGGCGCATGGACACCAAATACATTGTCCACTCGGGACCTGGGTTCGCCAAAGCCCAGTTACCCCACCAGTCCATCGTGGTGTCCTCAGCTCTCAAGAGATCCAAGTCCACGCGCATTCAGACGAACCATCCACCAGGTCGGGACCCCAAACGCCTGGACGACGTTGGGAGAAAAGTGTTTCAAGGGGCTATGCTGAACGCCAAAATATCAGCCCACCAATTTCAACACGTCCTCTTCCAGGACGCTCTCCTGGCCGACCTTAAGAAGCATCTACAGGACCTTCCCAAGGACTCACGGACAATGGCTTCAACCTATATGCAGGATTTAGCAGAATGCAGCAAGCATCTGATGTGCACTGCCTTCGATGCCTTTGACACTGCCGTCCGAACAGCGGGCACGGCCATCTCGGCCCGCCGCTGGGCATGGCTCCGGGCCTCAGGACTCTCCGACAACACACATGACCGAATCGCAGATGCCCCCTGCTCAGGCGACTCTCTGTTCGGGGAGAAGGTAGCCGACACTGTGAAAGGGCTCAAAGAGGACTGCACCACCCTAAAGACCTTAGCAGCAGACGGCCTTGAACGCCCCTCTTGGAACCAGAAAGGGGGCTACTTCAGAAAGCCCTTCGCCCCTTCAAAACAATTCCATGGCTCCAACCGTCAGTGGCAGGCGCCAAAGTTCAAGCCAAGCTACCAGAAGGCGCCTTTTCAGCGACAGCAAACGCGACAGCGCAAGCAGAAGCAGTCCAACCCTTCCCACTCCGGGAAAGACGCCTCCTCCTTCTGACTATACCCCGGTTGGGGGTCGCCTGTCGCTCTTCCTCCCAGCCTGGCAAGAGATCACCACGGACAAGTGGGTCCTGCAGATTGTCCAGTCGGGCTACAGTTTGCCCTTCTCCTCCCCTCCACATCAGCACAAGCATCCTACCAGCCAGCCCCCGCAGCACCTGGAACAGCCACTGCAGGAACTCTTACAGCAACTCCTCCAGGCCAGAGTGATAGAGCGAGTGCCCCCGGGAGAGGTCAACACTGGCTTCTACTCCCGGTACTTCCTTATCCCCAAGAAAAAAGGGGGACTACGTCCGATCCTAGACCTCAGGAAGTTAAACAAATTCCTAATCAAAGAGAAGTTCCGGATGTATTCGCTCAACTCCATCCTTCCCCTCATCAGAGCGGGGGACTGGTTGGCGACGCTGGACCTCCAGGACGCCTACTCCCACATCCCGATCCACGCTTCTCACAGGAAATTCCTCAGATTCACAGCACTGGGCTGCCATTACCAGTATCGAGTCCTGCCATTCGGCCTATCCCCTGCACCCAGAGTCTTCACAAAGTGTGTGGCGGTGGTCGCGGCGCACCTCCGCAAACAAGGAGTCGCCATCTTTCCCTACCTGGACGACTGGCTCCTATCTGCGGACTCAGCTTCCGGACTCCTCAGGGCAGTACGCCGAACGACAGACCTGCTGATCAGAGTGGGATTCCTTCTCAACAAGGAGAAGTCCAGACTGGAACCGGTCCAGCGCACCGAGTTCATCGGGGCGATAATAGACACCAAAGTCTGCAAGGCTTTTCTGCCCCTACTACGGATCAACACCATCATCCGCCTGGCCAGGGAGATGTCAGCGGAGAAACGTACCTCGGCCCGCGCGATCCTCTGTCTGTTAGGCCACATGGCTGCGACAACCTCCGTCCTGCCGTTGGCGAGACTGCATATGCGTACCCTGCAGTGGCACCTACGAACGCACTGGAAACAACTCTCCCAACCACTCAACACGTGCATTCAGATATCTCCCCGTGTGGTCCAGGGCCTGCGCTGGTGGACACAGCCATCCAACCTTTCTGTGGGCAAGTGCCTTCACCCACGCATACACCAGCTCACCCTCACCACGGATGCCTCCTCCTCGGGTTGGGGGGCCCATCTACGGCACCTCAGCACGCAAGGAGCATGGACCGCAGCGGAACAAACCCTCCACATCAATCTTCTGGAGCTCAGGGCCATCAGATATGCCCTACAGACTTTCATGCCCAGATTGAAAGGGAAATCTGTCCTGGTACAGACGGACAACCAGGTCGCCATGTTCTACATAAACAAGCAAGGGGGCACTCGCTCCCATTCGCTCTGCAAGGAAGCCCTCGACACATGGGCTCTGGCACTGCACAACAATTGCACACTCCAGGCGACGTACCTTCCAGGGGATCAGAACGCCTTAGCGGACCGACTCAGCAGGCAACTTCAACCTCACGAATGGATGCTCCACACGGAAGTGACACGCACCCTCTTCCAGCACTGGGGAAACCCCCAGATCGACCTCTTCGCGACCGAGGAGAACGCAAGATGCCCCTTGTTCTGCTCCAAGCACCCGTCACAGCAGAGGGTAGCCTCGGATGCATTCGCCATCCCCTGGAACAGTTGGGATCTGGCCTACGCCTTCCCTCCGACACCTCTCTTGACAAACACGATACAACGTATCATCGAGGAGAAAGTACAAGTGATCCTGGTCGCTCCTTATTGGCCAAGACAGATGTGGTTCTCACTGCTGTTGCAGCTCGCCCAAGAGCCACCAATCAGACTACCTCTGAGACCAGACCTCTTAACCCAGAACGGGGGTCTAACCTGGCACCCCAATCTCCAGACGCTAGCTTTGACAGCCTGGAGGCTGAAAGGTTAACCTTCAACGGTTCACACCTTTCTCTGGATGTGCAACAAATTGTCCTGGCTTCACGGAGACCTTCTACCAGGAAGGCATATGGCCTCAAATGGAAACGCTTCACCATCTGGTGCAAGGATCAAGGATTCGAGCCAGCCTCTTGCCCGATACCCACAATCCTTCAGTATCTGGCCCTCCTCTACAGATCGGGGTTACAACCACAATCCATCAAGGTGCACCTAGCTGCCATTGCTTCTCTGCACGAGCGCACAGATGACACAACTTCAGGCTCCATTGCCACCCTTCCGATTGTTACCCGTTTCATGAGAGGGCTCCGAAATCTAAAGCCCCCGGTCCAGAAACCGGTACCCTCCTGGGACCTTAACATAGTTCTACAACAGCTTACGCAGGAGCCATTCGAACCATTAGCCACAGCCGAAGGAAAGTATCTCGCCTGGAAGACCCTTTTCCTTGTCGCCATTACCTCTGCCAGAAGGGTTAGCGAGCTACAGGCCCTTGTGGCGCAGCCGCCATACACGAAACTCTATCACAACCGGGCGTCCCTGCGGACCCACCCCAAATTTGTCCCGAAGGTTGCCTCTGCTTTTCACATCAACCAGGCAGTAGAGCTGCCATCCTTCTTCCCAGCTCCTCATTCATCCCCCGAGGAGCAACGTCTGCATTCCCTAGATTGTGTGCGCGCTTTACGCACCTACATCGAGAGGACATCTGCCACTCGTCAAGGGACACAGCTGTTCGTCTCCTTTGACCCTAACAAACCTGGGAGACCTGTTACCAAACGTACACTATCTCTCTGGATCTCAACCTGCGTGGCCTATTGTCTACAGAAAGCTGGCACACTCCCAGCAAACAAGGCGAGTGCACACCAGCTCCGCGCAATAGCCGCTTCCCTGGCCTGCGCTCAAGAGATTCCAGTGAGCGATATCTGCAGAGCCGCCACCTGGTCCTCTCACCTTACATTCCAGAAACACTACTGCCTCGACGTCCAATCCGAGACAGACGGCTCATTTGGCCGAGCGGTCCTATCCGCAGCCCTTCCTCCAGAGAGGGTGAGCGCTGCACGAGACTGAACTCTGGGATGCTTGTCTCCCGTCACTGACCGCTATTGCCTGGAACATATTGCACTAGTTACTTACTGTCTATGCACTATTGTTTTGCACTAATGTCACTATTACTCTGCACTGTTCCAACTACTGCACTGTTCGATATTGCACAGTTATCCTGTTCTTGCACTTTGTGGTTTGCACTGTTCACGATTGCACAATTAACCTGTGGTGCTTAATAAACTTTGAATCTTACGCATGCCTCCCTCATTCACCTCAGCGTGTACTTAGCTCGGGAGACACCAGGTGTGGCTGACACATCCTGCTTGTCCTAGGAGAAAACAAAGTTACTTACCTGTAACGGAGTTCTCCGTGGACAGCAGGATAAGTCAGCCACACCACCCCTCCCGCCTCCCCTTCACGAGGGTGGCCTGCGCACCGCACCTAGCCGTAACGGCATAGCTAGTCACCAACTGGCCGGCTAGGGGCGGGCTGGGGAGGTGGGACCACCTCACACATGCTCAGAAGTCTCTGAGCTATAGAGCACTTCCGTCACGGCGCCGTCGGGGGATGACACCAGGTGTGGCTGACTTATCCTGCTGTCCACGGAGAACTCCGTTACAGGTAAGTAACTTTGTTTTATCCGCCGTACAGGCAGGAAGTAATGGGGGCGGATCAGGGGGGCGGAGCTGTAACGCTAACTAATTGTAGAAATTGAAATTATAACCAAATAAGCTTCTATGAAACTGTGTGATATACATAAATATCTGTAACCATCTACGTTTAATAATCTAATCTCGCATATGTCCTTAAACTTGTGGGGATGGCTGGAAATAAACAAAATAAAAACCAGAAAGAAATACTGTGGCATAGAAACATAACTCGGATGAACGATTAAAAGAAAGGAACTAAAGGACTAGGTCATAAATATATGAAAATTATAATATAGAACTACCGGACTATAGGACGTGAATCATGATCTAGTAATCGAATAAGAAAAACTTACTGAAAAAGTGTGTTTTTAATGGACATGTGGACTCTAAAAAAAAGGGGGAAATTTAAAAAAAGGGGGACCATACACAATTGAAAACCAAATACTGTGTAAATGAAAACCTTTAGAGAAAGACTGAAAAATCTTTGTCTAGATTAAGGCCATTCGGAACGAGTGAATCTAATAGAAATATATACCTCTGTTCAAGCCTCAAGATAGTCTTGTTAAGATCGCCACCTCTCCAATTGGATTTAACCTTTTTAATGACAAAAAATCTCAAATCAGTGATCTTATGTTGGTAATCTTGCCAATGGGCAACGAGGGGTTTTTTCACCACCCTCCTTTTAATGCAACTCTTATGCTCCATAATCCTAGTCTTAATGTTACAAGTAGTTTTACCAACATATAGTAAATTACAAGGACTTTGTATCACATAGATAACATTGGATGTATCACAGTTGGAAAAGTCGTTGATGTGAAACTTCTTATGTGTGGTAGGATGAGTAAATATGTCTCTGACGGGCAATACATTAGGGCAGACGGAACATCTCCCGCACTGAAATTGACCTTTGTATTGGGATAAATAACTCCTTTCGGTAAGAGCTGAGGGCACGAGTAAATTGCGCAGGTTTACATTGCGCTTGTGTGCTATTGTGAGATTCATATCTAGGAATGCTGGCAAAGTTTGTAAAAGATGCCATTCTTTCTTTAGTATCTTAATTGTTTTCTCTGAATATTGAGAATATAAAAGAGGACAGACTACCCCTATATTTCCTTTTTTCGTCTTGGATTTTAAAAGTGTTTCTCGTGAAGAATCTCTAGCTCTTTTATATGCAGACTCTATGTGGCGTGTGGGGTACTAAACTACCCCCACAACACCTATTGCCAACACTCACACTAATGATACACACACTCACACAGACACACAGCCCCGGCACACAATGCCAACAGTCATACCCACTGACACACACACTCACATTCAGATACCCGCACACTGTGCCCACCCACCCACCCAGAGACCTCCTGTTACCCCACTGAGGCACACTTTATCACGGCTGTTTCAGACGAATCCGGCACACAGAAATTCCAGAAAAGGGGAACCGCACCATTATCCCATCCTCTGAGTGTTAGTTAAAGAGAGAAACAAAAACGGAAAATAAGGTGACATCTTTTTATTGGACTAACTTCAGACCTTCTTCTTCAGGTCAGGACTCTCTAAGTGCACTTTCCAATTAATTTCCTTTGCTGGACCCTTACAGGTAAACCCTCAATCTCTGTGGAGAGAGACCCCGAGAATATGGGAAGATACAGGATCAACTGCTCATTGCCTGAGGACTACAGATTCAGAGTGAAATGGTTTCGTTTACTCTTGAATGGGCACCTTAATCATGACCAGCCTGCTCGAGAACAGCAGCGCACCGGAACTTTCTCTGTTGATGCGGAAGGGTGGTACTCGTGCGCATACATTGGATCCGATGATGACGTCTCTCCAGAGAGTGACTCAGTGACTGTGAGAGGTGAGTCCTGTTTCCTGCTTCTCCTAAGAATCTTAAATGTACCGTGAAGAAGTGGGAAGCCAGCCTGAGGCACCCGGCTCACCCCTTTCTAAACCCCCAGCTGCAAGTCTGCCACTTCCTCTCAGCTGACCCACCTTTCTCAGGCAGGGCCGGTGCGACCCACTGTGCAAACTGTGTGCTTGCACAGGGGAGCAGTCACTGGAGGGCAGCATGGTCGGCATGGTGAGTCAGCCGGGCCCAGCAGTAGGATAAATAGCAACAAGCAATGGACAGTAGAGAAGCAGAACAAAAACAGCTTTAGGGCTTTGGTACCCCTGTGCATTCAGCATGTCTGATGTGTCTCCACTCCTCAGCAATAGGAAGTGTCTTTTGGGGAAACTGCTAGGTACATATGACCTAGATTCACCACTGTTGGAAACAGGATACTGGGCTTGATGGACCTTGGTCTGACCCAGTATGGCATATCTTATGTTCTTAAGTTGCGTCACAGGAGGCGGGGATGCGTCTGACATGCAGCGCATGCATGGACTCCAAAGCTCTGTGCTGCTTTCTTCTTTTTCAAATTCAGTACAGTAACAAGTTAGGCGTCAATAAGGAAAAGGGGAAGCAAGGCCAGGTGGCAGCCATGGAACCGAGTGATGCCGCTGGATGCCCTTCATGAGGTGAGGTGGTAAAGGCTGCGCTGGGAAGAGAGCAAGCCCCACTGCATTCTGCCAGGGCCAAGGACAGTGCCGGACTTGTTCATGTGAGTAACTGAGGTTATCTGTCCTGTTATTATTATTAGTGTGCCACCTCTAGAAACTTGCCTCAGAGCCTTTGCCTTAATAGGACCTGCAACGTTTAATTTCTATTTCATTATTCCCCATAGGTGGTGGAATTTCTGTAGAGAATAGATTTACTACACAAAATAAATATATAATGAGCTCAGTCAGCTTCTGTCTTTCAGATTTTTGGGAGGGAGGGGAAGCAGGTGTTCTGGACACGATGGGATTTCAGAGAAAGAGTATCAAAATGCCCCTGAGTTGTGGAGTATCTGATTTGAAACCAGTAATTTTGGAATCTGCAAATTGTGTATTTTGTGTACTCACTGAGACTTTTTTTCCTCAGTGATTGCACCCATAATTATTTTACAGAGAGAGCTTCATTTTTATTCTTGAGTGGAATTTTCTGGAACTCAGAAGGTGGTGTGCCTCGGTTTCTCTAGGAAAAAAGAAATAAAGGTAAACAGACACATAGGATGTTAACTTTTTGTTGCATTAACTGGTATCATTTGATCACTTTTATTTCTGTGAATTCAAGTGGACAAACAAGGCCTCGACACCACTTTATTTAAGAAAATGAATCATGAAACCCAGAAGCAGACTTTGCATAGACACTTTCAAAACTAGTTTTATCTATAATGGCACTTGGTCATTACCCAGGGAAAGGAAACAAGGGGCTTTTCCCAAGGAAAGAAAAAACATCAAAGCTTAAATGATCTTCCCACTCAGGCACATTTCTTTTTTGATGTGGATTTATCCTCGAAAGTTCATACCCCAATAAATTGGTTAGTGTAAAAGATGCCACCTGTCTCTCATTTTTGTTAATCCAGACTAACACAGCTGCCTTCTCAGAATTTTTGGACAAAAGAGAGGCTTGTGAAGGGCTCCACTGGAATTGGTGAGGGTGGGGACAGGTGGGGGGCAGCACAGTAATCATGAGCACAGGACAACAGAAAGGTTAGCACCGGCCTTGTTCTCAGGCCCTTTACCTGGTATCCTTGCCTTTGGCCACCCTGGAAGGGAGGAGGGGGCAGGGGCCTGAACCACCTCTCCCTCCCTCGAGAAGGGCAACAACACCCAGTTACCACCATCTCTTGTTGCAACCTGCTCTGCTTCTTTTCCTGGAACTGCGTGGCCACTGAAACACCTCAGAGGATCCTGAGTCCTTTCTGATATGGAAGAAAGGAAAAGACAAAGCTTACAGGGGCCATTGGAGCTATGGAACCTTCTGTCCCTCTAGACACAGACCACACAGCCACACAAGGATGGTAGAGTTTCAAAGGAAAGAGCTGCTGAGGTTCTTGTGCATCTGGACCTGGGTAAAACTGCTGATTCTCTCTACCATGCAGAAAGCTGACCCCTCTAAACACACCTTCTAGAAGCTTCTGGAGAAGAGTAACACCAAAGTTGCTTCAGAGGGTACGTTTAGAGGTGTCAAGTTCCTAATTGCAAAAGACCATCAGCAACTTTACCCAGGAACCAGCACAGGGAGAGTCCCAGGTGGAAAGATCCCTAAAGAGTATCTGATCAGGGGTACAAGTGGGTTGCCTATGGGCAAGAAGTCAAAAACACCTGCCCACTCTTCTATCTCTGGGTTACCTTTTCTGAAACATTTATTCACTCTTGCTCCAGAAGAATCAATAGGGAAATGCACAGTATTCACACAGAGAGATGCAGAGCGCACATTCCTCTCAGAGGCTTGGGCAATCATCAGCTGATGCAGACTTTACAAATATGAATTGTGAACTGTTATGGTTAAGAACTTAAGACCTGCCATACTGGGTCAGACCAACGGTCCATCAAGCCCTGTATCCTGTTTCCAACAGTGGCCAATCCAGGTCACAGGTACCTCTATCAGGTTGCCAGCGGGTAGAGAGATTCCATGTGGCTTATCCCAGGGGTAAGCAATAGATTTCTCCCCTTCGATAATGGTTTTCTAACTTTTTCTCCAGGAACTTGTCCAAAACTGGCTATTGTACCATATTCTCTGGAAACGCATTCCAGAGCTTAATTATATGTTGACTAAAAAAAATTCTCCTATTTGTTTGAAATGTGCTGCTTTGTAACATCATGCCATGTCCTCTAGTCTTTGTACTTTTTGAAGACATAAACAACCGATTCATATTTAACCGTCCCATTCCACTCAGGATTTGACAGACCTCTGTCATATCTCTCTTCAGCTATTTCCTAGCAGAGGCACCCTAACCTCTTTAACGTTCCTTCCATCCTCTATCATTTGGTCGCCCTTCTCTGTATATTTTATTTTTTTGTATTTTCTTTTTTATTTGAATTTTCAAAATATACATAGAAACAATATAGAAACAATACAAAATCATGTCCACGTCAAGGAGTACAATTATTACAAAAGAATATGGTCCCTAATTTACATAAAGAACGCTATTTTAAGCCATAGTGGAAACACTAAACATAGATAAGAGAAATAAACTACTCCTTCCCCTAAAGGAATCTCTCCAGTTGATCTATATCAAAAAAGACATAGCTGTTACTTTGAAGAGCTATTAAACACTTGTACGGAAACTTAAGCAAATAGGAGGCACCGAAAGCCAGAACCCTAGGCCTGAGCTCTAGAAATGCTTCCTACGTTTCTTAGTACTTTTGTAACAGCCGGAAAAACCTGGATTACCGCCCACAGAGCGTTTTGTGTTTTTTAGTAAACTATAGATGTAAAATACGATCTTTATCCACCTCAGTTACAAATGAAACTATCAATGTAGCCCGTGAAGGTATTTAGTCTGTAGAGGACTCCAAAAAAGCTGATAGGTCGAGACTATGAGCAGGCAAAATTTGATCAAGATCATCACTTGAAGCACCACTATCCCTCACCGCCTTCTTGGTCCACTTAGGATATAATAAATCTTAGAAATCCGAACAGTATCTGCTTAAGGATACTCTGGGATCTCCTTCAAATATTTAAGAAAAAGGATCAGCTAGAAAAGAAGGGTGTGTGCAGAAAATTCAAAAAGCATAAATTCTTAGAACGGGAAACTTTTTCTATAGACGTAATTGATGTTGCAATGATAAAGAATCTTAGAACATAAGAATATAAGAACTGCCATACCGGGTCAGACCAAGATCCATCAAGCCCAGTATTCTGTTTCCAGCAGTGGCCAATCCAGGTCACAAGTACCTGGCAGGTTCCCAAAAAGGCACACAGGTTCCACAATGCTTGTCCCGGAGCAAGCAGTGGATTTCTCAGGTCCTCTTTAATAATGGTTTATAGATCTTTCCTCCAGGAACGTGTGCAAATAGTTTTTAAACTCAGCTACACTAACAGCTTTTACTATACCCTCCGGTAACGAATTCCAGAGTTTGATTACGTGCCCCGATGCTATCCGGTTAACATCAAAGAGTGTTGCGTGCGGTCTTTGGTGGAACAGAGGCGGAGACTGGCGCTAACCATGCAGCAGTGATATTGGCTGCTGCCCGGTTAGTGATCGGCGCCCTAAAGATAGGCAAGGGAAACCCCTCGCCAATCTTTAAGGTGCCGATTGCTAACTGCACAGTAGCCAATATCGCTACCGCCCGGTTAGCTTCAGCAGCTACCAGCTTTGGCAGCGATCACCAGATATTCAATGCGAATATACGTCAGCCATGCCTCTTGAACACGAGTTTTCTTCTGAAGTATTTCAAAGCTGCCTCAATATCTTTTTACAAAAGCAGAGACTTTCTATAATCCAGTCTTTGGCTGCTGTTCACCAAGACCCATACCTTCTAGGGTGTGCTGAGGCTGATATTTACTGACTAATTAAGTCTAAGGACCAGAGCCACGGGCTTTAAGAAGAGTCGTTCGTGTGCTTGTTACCACAGTACGTTTCTGCTTTACTCTTTATCTTTGAAATAGTTCCCTGTTCTGAACATATTTTTGTCACTTCAATTTAATAGTAGGATTTCATAAGGGGTAAGGGATTCTGACTGGATGCATGCGCTGCTCTCCATGTGAGCCCTCTTACCCCCTTCTACATAAATGATTTACATTTTGAAATTATTTGTGTTCTAGTTGCTTTTCGACTTTAAGTTACTCAGGTTGCTGTTTATACTTTCTGATGCTCTTTCAGATCTGCGCCAGCCCACGATCTTTGTGGAGAAAGACTCTGGCAAACTAAGAGGATACCGGGTTCACTGCTCAGAGTCTACGATATACGATGAGAAGCTATTTACTTTATACCAGGGACAGGATCTTAACAACATCTCAGCCCGAAAAGCTGAATATGGTGTTCAGTCTGTGATTTTCGTCCTTCCCAGAGATGCCGGCAGTACTGAGGGAGAGTACAGGTGCTCCTATCACATCGTGGGAGAGCAGCAGGAGTCACCCTACAGTAACCCACAATTCATCGGAGAGTCCTGTAAGAGTTATTCTAAGAAAAATCCCTCAGCTATGTGCACATGGGTGGTGTATTTTCAGTAAGAAGCTCTGCAGATAGCTGGTTACATCATAGCCGGCTAGATTTAGCACTTTTTCAGATGCAGCTTCACCAGCAATGATGTAACAGCTGAAGTAAGCCCCTATGCCTGCCCTCGGACGCATCTGGTCAAAATTTGGTGCTAAAAATTCAACTTAGCAGGTCAAGTTTCTCCTCTGATATAAACACCCCCAGGAAGGGGTACTTTTTAAATGGCTAAAAAGAGCTATCTGCAAAAATAGAAGACAGTCATTTAGTTATAGCAACATAGAAATATTTCGGACATTCGAACCAAACTGCCTAACTCTGTAGCTAGATACTGAAGGATGTATCAGACGCCTTCTGGGTCTGAAGGGGGGTTTCTGTAGAAGAGGGAAGGGTACCAGTAATAACTGCACCTTTGACCTTCTCCTCTATCACTGCCAGATTCCTCCTCCATTGAGCCTTCAGTTCATCGGAACCAGCTTCTGTTGGGCTTCATTCACAATTACTAGGGCATAGGAAGAAGGAAAGGAGGGTACATGGGAGAGCGGAAGGGTAAGAGGGAGAGTTCAAGAGATAGGGTAGAAAGGGGAAATAACACAAGAGGGTGGGAGGGACAAGGAGCGGGTATACAAGAAGGGAACGTGTCCACACACAGAGACCCGGCTGCATGCATTCACATACACAGAGCCCCACCCCCCAACACAGGCACACAGAGACCCCAACACACACACAAGACATTAAGTTCATTATTGTCAAGATATGTTCATAACTAACCCATATGGAGAAACTACGCCCGCATCACCTTTTGCCAACACTCATACCCACTGACACACACTCTCACATTCAGATCCCGCACACTGCCCACCCACATAGAGACCCCACTGAGATACAGTTTATCACAGCTGTTTCAGCAGAATCCTGCACACAGACATGCCCGAGTCTGTGAAGGCAGAAAAGAAGAATCACACCCTTATGCCATACTCGAAGGGGTATATTTACTAAACGGGGGTAGCGGGCTCAATGCGATATCAGAGCTGCAGCCCCATTGAAATCATACCCCTAAGCGTTAGTTAAATAAAAACAAAAATAAAACCAGAGAATAAGGTGACATCTTTTTATTGGACTAACTTCATACAATCTTCTTCAGGTCAGGACACTCTAAGTGCACTTTCCAATTAATTTCCTTTGCTGGACTCTTACAGATAAACCCTCAATCTCTGTGGAGAGAGACCCCGAGAAGATGGGAAGATACAGGATCAACTGTTCAGTGCCTGAGGCCTACAGATACAGTGTGAAATGGTTTCGTTTAATCTTGAATGGGTACATTAATCAGGACCAGCCTGCTCGAGAACAGCAGCACACCAGAACTTTCTCTGTTTATGTGGAAGGGCGGTACTCGTGCCTTTACACTGGATCCTACGATGATGACTCTCCAGAGAGTGACTCAGTGACTGTGAGAGGTGAGTCCTGTTCTCTGCTTCTCCTGAGAATCTCATATGTACTGTGCAGAAGTGGGAAACCAACCTGAGCCACCCGGCTCACCCCTTTCTAAACCCCCAGCTGCAAGTCTGCCACTTCCTCTCACCTGACCCACCTTTCTCAGGCAGGGCCGGTGTGACCCACTATGCAAACTGTGTGCTTGCACAGGGCAGCAATCACTGGAGGGCAGCATGGTTGGCACAGTGAGTAGGCTCTACCCAGCTGTAGGATGAATGGCAACAAGCAATGGACAGCAAGAGGCAGAAGAAAAAGCATCTTTGGGGCTTTGGTACCCATGTACATGCGGCATGTTTGTTGCGTCTCTGTTCCTCAGTAACAGGAAGTTGCATCACAGGAGGCAGGGATGTATCTGACTTGCAGCGCGTGCATGGACTCCAAAGCCCTGTGCTGCTTTCTTCTTTTTCAGATTCGTTGCACTAACAATTTAGGCGCCATTAAAGATAAGGGGAAGGAGATCACGTAATGCGGTGAGCTGAGAGGTCGCTGGTTGCCTCGGCTCCAGAGCACTTCTCTGTAAAACCCTGGAGAATCTTAATTTTTAGTAACCCGTACAGCATACTTACCTTCTAGGTGGTGACTTGGAGGATACCAGTGGAATAAGTCGAGGCAAGGTGGTTGCGTGCAGATGGCAATGAAACTAACCCGCAAAGAGAAAAACCAGTGCCCGGAAAGTAAAATGGCGGATCCTGCTTCCCCGAAAGAAGGTGGAACGGAGACAGTGAGTCTGTTGGAGGAGTTTTCTCAGGCAGTAGTGGCAGCTTTAGAAAATAGGCTGTGGGGGCTATCAGACCAAATAGCGCAAGTAGCCCAAGCTGTATCAGATATTGGAGGTGAAATGACACAGGCAGAACAACGGATATCTAACACGGAAGATGTACAATTCGCTCACTCCCAAAATATCCAAAGCACTTATTAAGACCCACAGCGAAAAACTTGATGATTTAGAGAACAGAGGTTGACGGAAAAATCTTAGATTCGTTGGTGTGGCCAAATTGGTTGCAGAGGGGGAGCTGCGAGGATGTATGGAGACATGGATTGCAACTAATTTATCTTTGGGAGAGCACGGCAGGAAGATCATCTTAGAAAGAGTGCACCACGCAGGCCTGAAGGGGAGTGGGGCCAACCACTCAAGAGTAGTCATCGCTCGCTTCCATAACTATCTTCAGAAGGAGGCAGTACTACGAGGGGCAAGAGTATGGTGGGGTGCAATGGAAACGCCACTGGACTTGCTGGTGTTCTAGGATTACTTGGCCATGGTGGAACAACATAGAAAGGCCTTTGCTGTCGTCTATGGAAAGCTTGCAACTACAGGACTGAAATTTGCTCTTCAAAACCCGGCGAAACTGCGGGTGGACCACCAGGGCTGCCAGCATGCTTTTTCTACCCCCGAAGAAGCACAAGTATTCCTGGACACTCTGCCCAACAAAAACCTGCAAGGCATTTGAACTGTAGGCCAGAGGTAGCGGTGGACATAACCACTGGAAAAAAGGAGGGCTCAGGGGAATTTGAAGAACTGCATTGAGAGGGTAGGCTAAGCGGCTAAGCCAATTGTGGACTTTGTTATCCCCAAAATGTGAGCATGCTCCTTGTGGCCTTGGGCAAGCCACTTATTTATTTATTTAACTGAATTTGATATACCATTATTCTACAAGGCATAATGGTCTACATAGAACAGAACAAAACAGTTTACATAGACCAAGTCGATAACGGTACAGATAACTTTATAGAACAGTGCAGTCAACTATGTACTAGGCCAATTCTGGCAAACTATATACAGAGCTATGCAAAGATAGCTGGTGTTAGGCTGATGGAGTTGATATATTGGATGTCAGTACCGGGAAAAATGGTAGAAACCATCATAAAGAACAAAATTGCTGAACATGTAGATAGTCATGGCTTAATGGGAGACAGCCAACATGGCTTTAGACAAGGAAGATCTTGTCTTTTTAATGTTATGTTTTTTTGAAGGTGTGAATAAACAGGTAGACAAAGGTGAGTCGGTTGATATAGTGTATCTGGACTTTCAGAAAGCCTATGACAAGGTCCCTCATCAAAGACTTTTGGCAAAACTAAAGAGTCATGGAATAGGAGGCAGTGTACTATTGTGGATCAGGAACTAGTTAAAAGATAGAAAGCAGAGGGTAGGGCTAAATGGCCAATTTTCCCAATGGAGAAAGGTGTATAGTGGTGTACCCGAGGGATCTGTGCTGGGTCTGCTGCTTTTTGACATATTCATAAATGACCTGGAAAAGGGAATAACGAGTGAGGTTATCAAATTTGCAGATGACACAGAACTATTTAAAGTTGTTAAAACCCAAGAGGATTGTGGAAAATTGCAAGAGGATCTTGATAAATTGGAAGACTGGGCATCAAAATGGCAGATGAAATTTAATGTGGACAAGTGCAAAGTTATGCATCTAGGGAAGAACAACACAAACTATGGTTACATGATGCAAGGTTCCACATTAGGAACCACCACCCAGGAAAAAGATTTAGGCGTCATTGTGGATAACATGTTAAAACCCTCGGCCCAGTGTGCAGTGGCAGCCAAGAGAGCAAATAGAATGCTAGGTATCATAAGGAAAGGAATGGAAAATAAAATAAAGGCTATTATAATGCCTCTATATCGTTCCATGGTGAGACTGCACCTTGAATATTGTGTGCAATTCTGGTCGCCGTGTCTTAAAAAGGATATAGCGTTATTAGAAAAGGTTCAGAGAAGAGCCACCAAAATGGTAAAGGGGATGGAAGGATACTCCTATGAAGAAAGGCTAAAAAGGTTAGGGCTCTTTAACCTGGAAAAGAGACGGCTGAGGGGAGATATGATAGAAGTCTATAAATTAATGAAAGGAGTGGAACGGGTAAACGTAGATCGATTGTTTAAGTTATCAGAATATAGAAAGACTAGGGGACATGCAATGAAGCTACAGGGTAAACTAAGACTACTAAAAGAAAATATTTTTTCACTCAATGTGTAATCAAACTCTGGAATTTCTTACCGGAGGATGTAGTAAAGGCTGTTAGTGTAGCTGGGTTTAAAAAGGTTTGGACAAGTTCTTAGAGGAAAGGTCCATAAACCATTATTAAGAAGGAACCCATGATATCAATGCTTGACCCAATATAAGCATTGTGGAACCTGTGTCTTTTGGGGATACTGCTAGGTACGTATGACCTAGATTGGCCACTGTTGGAAACAGGATACTGGGCTTGATGGACCTTGGTCTGACCCAGTATGGCATATCTTATGTTCTTATGTTCTTATGTTCTCATGAACACACTCTTCTGATTCAATATCCCCTTCACTTCTGTTCCTATTGATGAGTGTTTTCTAAGGTCCTGCTCTTGGCCCATCATCTATGAACACAGAACAAAAATATTTGTTAAGCAATTCTGCTTTATTCTTATCAGTTTCTATATATTCCTCCCCTTCACTCTTGAGTCTGACAATACCACTTTTGCCCTTCCTCTTCTCACTAACATATCTGAAAAATGTCTTAGTCCCCCCACTCCCCCCCCCCCCCCCCCCCCCCCATTTTATTGCATTGGCTATCTCTTCTTCTTTTTTATCTTTGCTTTCCAAATATAGATGCTTGTCTTCCTCTTTCTGTGATCTTTTGTATTTTATGAAAGCCACCCTATCTGTCTTCATCTTTTCAGCTACTTCTTTTGAGGACCATAGCGGCCTCCTTTTCCTTTTACCTTTCTAACAAAAAGGTTTGTTACCCTTAAAATATCCCCTTTCAGTTTCCGATTTTCTAGTGGAAGATCATCTAACATCCAGTGATCACCAATGGTGTGATTCAGTATTAGGACTAAGGCTGATAAAATCCATTCAAAAGCGAGGGTCTTAGACTTTAGAAAAACTTACTTTGCCAAGATGGCACTATCTCAAAGAGTCGTTAGAGGGATGGGATATTTTAAGGGCAACCAACCTTTTTGTTAGAAAGGTAAAAGGAAAAGGAGGTCGCTATAGTTCTCAAAAGAAGTAGCTGAAAAGGTGAAGAAAAAGAGGGAGGCCTTCATAAAATACAAGAGATCACAGAGAGAGGAAGACAGGCATCTATATTTGGAAAAACTTAGAGAAGCTAGCAAAGTAGTCAGGAAAGCAAAGATACAAAAAGGAGAAGAAATAGCCAATGCAATAAAATGGCGAGATAAGACATTTTTCAAATATGTTAGTGAGAGAAGGAAGGGCAAAAGTGGCATTGTCAGCCTCAAGGGTGAAGGGGAGGAATATGTAGAAGCTGATGAGGTATAAAGTGGAATTGCTTAACAAATATTTCTGTTCTATGTTCACAGATGAAGGGCCAGGAGCAGGACCTCAGAAAACACCCACAAATAGGAACAGAAGTGACGAGGATCTTAAATGATTTTCAAAAGACTGTGCATAAGGAACTAGCTAAACTAAAAGTAGACAAAGCGATGGGACTGGATGGGATACACCTAGAATACTGAGAGAACTTGGGGATGTTCTAGCAGCTCCACTGACTGACCTATTCAATGCCTCGTTGGAGTCGGGAGTGGTGCCAAAGGACTGGAGAGAGGCTCACGTGGTCCCTTTACACAAAAGCGGAAGTAAGGATGTGGTTGAAAACTACAGACCGCTTAGTTTAACTTGGTGGTGAGTAAATTATTGGAAACACTGCTGAAAGAGAAAATAGTGAGGTTTCTGGAGTCCAGCGGATTACAGGATCCAAGGCAGCATGGATTCACCAGAGGCAGGTCCTCTCAGACAAATCTGATTTATTTCTTTGACTGGGTGACCAGGGAGTTGGACCGAGGGAGGGCCTTAAATGTGGTGTAATTGAATTTCAGTAAAGCCTTTAACACCGTTGAGCACCCTAGGGATTGACCCTAAAATTAATGCTTGGGTAAGAAATTGGTTGAGTGGGAGGCGACAAAGGGTACAGGTAAATGGGGCTCACTTTGAGAAGGAGGTTACCAGCGGTGTGCCCCAGGGATCAGCCCCTGATCTGATTCTTTTTAACATCTTTGTTAGTGATATTGCGGAAGGGCTATCAGGTAAGGTTTGCCTCTTTGCAGGTGATACCAAAATCTGCAATAGAGTAGACACCCAGGAAGGTGTAGATAACATGAGAAAAGAATTAGCTAAGCTTGAAGAATGGTCTAGAATTTGGCAGCCGAGATTTAATGTTAAAAAATGCAAGGTCATACATTTGGGCTGCAGCAATCCAAGGGAGCAATAGGGGGTGAAGTACTTTTGTCCACTAAAGAAGAGTGGGACCTAGGTATGATTGTGTCTGGTGATCTTTAAAGTAGCTAAACAGGTAGAAAAGGCAACAGCAAAAGCTAGAAGGACGCTTGGGTGTATAGGGACAGGAATGGCCAGCAGAAGAAAGGAGGACAGAGGCACTAAGTCCTTGGTGCTGAAGGGAATCAGTCCTAGGTGCGACTTCAGTTGGAATATAGTGTGCAATTCTGGAGACCGCACCTTCAAAAGGATATAAACGGGTTGGAGTCGGTGCAGAGGATGGCTACTAAAATGGTTAGTGGGCTTCATTATAAAGCATATGAGGACAGACTTAAGGATCTTAATATGTATACGTAAGAGGAAAGGTGGCATAGAGGTGATATGATTGAGACGTTTAAATAGCTCCGTGGCATAAATGCACAAGAGGAGAGCCTCTTTTGACTGAAAGCAAGCTCTGCTCTGAAGGTGAAAGGGGATAGACTCAGTAGTAATAAGTGGAAATATTTCTTTACGGAAAGAGTGGTGGACTCGTGGAATAGTCTCCCAGTGCAGGTGGTGGAGATGAGGACAAAAAAGCATGGGACAAACACAGAGGATCTCTAAAGGAAAAAAAGGGGACTGTTGTAGTGGTTGATACGTTTATGTTTATGCAATTTCTTGATATACCGCCCAGGCTGAAGGACATCAGAGCAGTTTATAATCACTAGAAGCAGGTACTGGATACAGTCCCTCATCCCCAAAGGGCTCACAATCTATGTGTACCTGAGGCCTAAAAGGGCAGACTAGATAGGTTATGTGGTCTTTTTCTGCCATCAAGTTTCTATGATCTCCCAGGATGTGAGCTTCTCTGCCTCGGCCTTTGCCCTCAACAGGGAGGATTGAAGAGAATATCACCTGTGCACCTAACTGCTTCACCCTCTGTCCCAGACTTTCTGTAACACCTCGGATTGTGACACCTGGCAGACAACACACCTCCCTGGTCATCAAGTCTGGTTGGCAGATGGACACTTGAGTACCCCTCAGAAGAGTCACCAACCACCACTACATTTCACTTCCTTGTGGTCACTAATTCTGCAACTTTGAAGTGTTTGAGCTCTGGTTCTTCCCTTTCCTGGGATGCTTTCACCTCCTCCACTTCCAGGGCTGCATAATGGTTCTTCAATTTGAGGGTTGGAGGAGTTGACTTGTTGACTCATGTCCAACTCTCTTCATTCTGCAGCATACCATCTTCACCTCTTTCTGAAAGCATGGATGCCTGAAGAAGCAACTCGTCAATGTATTTCTCACTGTCTTGAAGGCTTCTTACTCACTACCCCTTCTCTGAACTCCTCCATTTGTTTCATGAGGGCTTCAGCTTGCAGGCATCTTGCACAAGGAACCAGTCCCTCAACTGGCGTTGGGCTATCTGGCTGGACAGAGGCAGAAGCACTAGCGAGGACAACAGCTTTGGAAATACAATCTTTCCCAGCCATCATTCACTTGGTGGAGCTTTGGTACCTGTTGGTACCTTCCCTGTATATTTTCTAACATTATATCTTTTTTGAGATGGAACAATAGAAAAGCATTATTCTCTATTTCTTTTCTAATTACTCCTAATATTCTGTTGGATTTTTGACTTCTACCATACACTGAGCAAAGGATTTGAGTGCAATGTTCACAATGGTGCATAGATTCTATTCCTGGGTGGTGACCCTAATGTGGAACCTGGAGTCATGTATCTTTAAATGGGTTATTCTTTCCTTCCCTATGTGCATCATATTGCACTTGTCCACATCAAATTTCATCTCCTGGTTTTGCAAGATCCTCTTGCAATTTCTCACAATCTGCATGTGATTTAACAACTTTGAATAATTTGGTGTCATCTGCAAGTCTGATGACCTCACTCATTGTTCCCAGTTCCAGATCATTTATAATATGTTATAAAGCAACAGTCCCAATACAGATCCCTGGGGTACTCCACTGTTCACCTTTCTCCACTAAAATATTGGCTATTTAACCCTACTCTCCGGTTTCTATCTTTTAACCAGTTCCTAAATTATAAAAGGGCATCGCTTCCTATCCCTTGCCTTTTTGTTTCCTCAGGAGACTTTCATGGGGTAGTGTGTCCACTGCTTTCAAAATCCAGATACATTATATCAACCAACTCACTTTTATCCACCTGTTTATTACACCTTCAAAAAATGTAGCAGAATGGTGAGAGAAGACGTTCTTGGCTAAATCCATGTTGACTCTGTCTCATTAAACCTTGTGGGTCTGATTCTGATCCCGACGTCCATCTCCTTTGTACGTCTGGGCTGAGCCGGACATACAAAGGAGATTGCGATTCTGATCCCGCGGGGCACATCTAGCCCCGCGGGATCAGAACTGCGAACAGGTCTGTACATGCAGACCAGGACTGCAGTTCAGTCCCAGCCTGCACGTACAGTCATAGCTCGGCTAACTCAGCCAGGGCTTTTAAACGGAGCCGCGGCACCATGGTGTCCTGTTGCCATGACACCGCGGCTCCATTTAAAAGCTGCGATGCTGGTCGCTGCTAAAAATGTTCATTCCCCACAGCCTGACCCCTGATCCAGCCTCCTAAGGCCAGAATCGGGCTGTGGGGTATTAATTTTGACCCCTCCCCAGCCCCATCTGCGCCCCGAGTCTGCCAAAAAGAAAACTCCAGGGAAGTTATTCCACCCTCAGGGTGGGATAACTTCCCCGGCCATTTCGCCGGCCCTGGACATACAGGGCCGACATTAGAATCAGCCAGTGACCGCACACCAGCCGCCCACTCTCTGCCCCTGGGCCGCCTCTTCCCTGCCTCCGACTAACGTCCCCCGCACAACTGGCGGGGAAATTAGTCGGGACATGAATAGCCCCTTGTCTGTTTATGTGTTTATTAATTTTGTTCTTTAGAAATGTTTCTACCATTTTGCCTGGCACTGACCTTAGGCTCACTGGTCTGTAGTTTCCCAGATCACCGCTGGAATCCCTTATAAAAACAGGTGTTATGCTGGCCACCCTCCAGTCTTCAGATACTGTAGATGATTTTAAATGGTTTACATATTACTGATAGTGGATATGCAATTTCGTTGCTGAATTCCTCCAGTGCTCTGGGGTGTATACCTTCCAGTTCAGATGATTTGCTGCACCTTTGTTTGTTGATTTGGTTTATAATATCATCTAGATTCACCAAGATTTTTCTCAGTTACTTGTAAAGACCAAAACAAAGAATTAATTTAGTCTCTCTGCTGACCTTGTCCTCCCTGAGTGCCCTTTATCCCTATGATAATCTAATGGTCCAGCTGACTCCTTCACGGGCTTCTTGTTATGACTTTTTGCCTCTACGACAAACTTCTTTTCAAATTCTCTTTTAGCCTTATAAACACTTTACAAGTGACCGTGCAATCCTTACATACACCAGCCACCCAGTTAACTATATACCTAATGACTGAATCACCAACTACATTGGCCATCCTAACCCTTCCTCCTGGGCACATGTCTCTAGAGACCTATCCTCAGTGCAGGAGGATACTGCACCACCCGGAGGGCAGGTCCTGGCTACAGGATCACTTCCAGCTACACCAAAGTATTGAGCTCCTTCCAGGAGAATGTTCTCCTCCATAGCAGCACTGAGGCTGCCAAGCTGGAGGTGAGACTTCTCTACTATGTCCCTAAAGGTCTCCTCCATATACCTCTCTGTATTCCTTAGCTCCTACAAGTCTGTTATTTCTAGTCTCTAAAAATTGAACTCACTCCCTGAGAGCCAGAAGCTCTTTGCACCAAGTGCACACATGCAATCTCTATGTGACACGCAGTGCAGAAGACTGAATAGCTCCAATCTTGATGCTTGGACTGCTGTCTGCATCTTAGTATTGGTGAGTTGTTTAGTTGTTTAAAGTGATTAAGATGGTAGGGAGACCTCAACTATATACCCAAGTTATTATACCTGTTTCACTGTAAGCACAAATCACGAAATTGAGATGTGCAACTCTTATGTTCATTGTAAACCGCACTGATGTCGAATAGCGCGGTATAAAAGAGACTGCAAATAAAATAAATAATAAATAAATAACTAATATAAAGTCCCTTAAACCTTTTAGGTATATTGTATGCTACATATTTTATGTTTACTTCAAGATGAACTGATGGTATCTAGAACTAATATATTCTTAAGGGCTACTACCTGGCTGATGAAGATTATCAATTAAACATTGAGATGAAAAATTTACCTCCAGTCTTCTTAAGGCAAATCAAAGATTGAGCATGGGATGGAAAGGAGTTGGGGGAGAGGCAGATCAATGACTAGCAGATAGTCTGATTGTTAAGCTATGCCTTGCAAATGCAATGTGTGCGGTCAAGTCAGTGCTGACTCCTGTTGACCCAGCAGCTCCTGGGTTTTCTTGGCAAGGTGCGACCAGAAGTAGATTGTCAGGCCTTTCTTCAGAGGCAATGGAGTGTAAAGTCACTTGCCCAAGGCCACAAGGAGTGACGGTGAGCATCAACTTCTGGTCTCTTCATCACCAGATTGCTACTCTTCCACTCAACTACACCTTAACTGAATTAATAAACTCTAACAGAAATTGTTGATGTTATCCAGTCTTAATTGACTCTCAAATAAACATGGGGGGGGGGATATTAGAAGGCATTTACACGGTTTGCAAACCTGCAATCTGTGTAAATGCCCCTCAGTGGGATATTCGGTTAGTGGTACTGAACATCCACGGGTGCATGCCGGGGAGAGGTGTTCAGCAGCGATATTGAGCCACTACACGGTAATGGCAAAGTGCCAAAAATAAGGCCCAGCAAAGACTAGCCTAATTTTTCACTACAGAAGTTAACGGGGCCGCAGTGAATATTACCACTTCCTGATTAGCTTTCTGTCAATCCGACCAACCCAGATAGTTGATGCTGGGGCTCGGATATGGCCCCAGCATTGAATATTGGGCCCACAGAATTTTAAATAGACATAGAATTTGTTAGTTTAGCCACAAATCTTCCTTTTTTTAAATTAAGTTTTGAGGCAATTTCCCAGCAGGTAAATACTCATGAGTGCAAATTCTTTCCCATTGGTTTTCAGTCCCGTCTCAGCACTCCTTCAAGATGCCATACCAGATGGGATTTTGTTGGCATGACGAGTTTTAATAAAGGAAAGCCAGCAACCAGTATCACCTTTAAACCAGTGGGATCTTCCAAGCAATAGGCTGCTGACTGCTGGCTTCCACAGCAGCAAAGCCTTAACCCTTCAACCTCCCTCCTCCCACGGACGTTTGTGTAGGTAGGTCAATTATGGAAGCAACAGCAGCGGCAGTAAAGAGCTGTAAAATACACAACCTGGGGACCGGGACAGCGTGCGCTCCACTCCTAGGTACCGTCAGTAGATCCACCTTTCCTGGCATCTAGACAATGGGCATGACCTGTGACCGAAGCGTGAGGTGTTTACCGGCGAATCTATCCTAATTTACCGGCATCCTGGTACGTACTTGGGTAAGTGATGGTCACAGAACCTGGATATTCAGACTGTGCTGGTGCTTACGATTCTCTTAACGTGGCTTCTTCGCTTCACGGAGGAACCAAGCCTACATGAATATATTTAAGAACATAAGAAATGCCATACTGTGTCATATCAAGGTCCATCAAGCCCAGTATCCTGGTTCCAACAGTGGCCAATCCAGGTCACAAGTACCCAAAAAGGTAGACAGGTTCCACAATGCTTGCCTCGGTGTAAAAAGTGGATTTGCTGGGTCTTCTTTAATAATGGTTTATGGCCCTTTCCTCCAGGAACTTGTCCAAACCTTTGTTAAACCCAGCTACACTAACAACTTTGACCTCACAGTTCCCTAATCATTGCCCTGCCCATCCCTACTCCTCCACTAATTCTTACCCCCCCCCCCCATCCCCCCACCCCCCACCTTTCTTCTTTTCCTGGTATGAATGTTTTAAACTTTTCTTTTAAGATTTGAGTTCTTTTTCTTTTATTTTTTTATGTTTTGTTTTGTTTTTTGTTTTTTTGTAAACCACCCTGCTGTTATTCATGAAAGGTGGTAAATGAAGCAACAATAAACATAAACATAACTAAACATAAACTACATCATCCAGTAACGAATTCCAGAGTTTAATTACGTGTTGAATAAAATAATATTTTCTCTTATTAGTCTTAAATGAGTTACATTGTAGCTTCATTTTGTGTCCTATAGTCTTTCTAATTGTTGATGGTGTAAACAACCAATCTACATTTACCCATTCCATTGCATTTTTAATGTATAAACCTCTATCATATTTCCCCTCAGCTGTCTCTTTTCCATGTTGAAAAGTCCTATCCTTTTAAACCTTTGCTCAAAGGGGTATCCTTCCATCCACTTTAACATTTTGGTGGCTCTCTTCTGTACTTTTTCTAAGTTGGCTATATCCTTTTTAAGATATGGCAGGCAGAATTGCACATAATATTCAAGGTGCGGTCGCACCATGGAACGATACAGAGGTATTATAATATCCTTTGTTTTATTCTCCATTCCTTTCCTTATGATTCCTAGCATTCTATTTGCCTTCTTGACCACCGCTGCACACTGGGCAGAGGGTTTCAACATGTTATCCACGATGACGTTTAAATCCTTTTCCTGGGTGGTGGTTCCTAATGTGGAACCTTGCATCGTGTAACCGTAGTTTGGGTTGTTCTTTCTTAGGTGCATAACTTTGCACTTGTACACATTATATTTCATCTGCCATTTTAATGTCCAATCTTCCAATTTATCAAGGTCCTCTTCCAATTTTTCACAATCCTCTTGCTTTTTAACATCTTTGAATAATTTTGTGTCATCTGCAAATTTGGTATGTTATGAGCCCTCTTACCCCCTTCTACATAAATGATTTGCATTTCGAAATTATTTGTGTTCTATTTGCTTTTTGACTTTAAGCTATTCAGGTCGCTGTTCACACTTTCTGATGCTCTTTCAGATCTGCCCCAGCCCACGATCTCTGTGGAGAACGACTCTGGCCAAACAGGAGGATACCAGGTTCATTGCTCAGAGCCTACGATACACAAAAAGAAGCTATTTACTTTATACCGGGGACAGGATCGTAAGAAAGTCACAGCCCAGAAAACTGAAACCGGGGCTCAAGCAACGACTTTCATCCTTCCCAGAGATGCTGGCAGTACTGCGGGAGAGTACAGGTGCTCCTATCACATCATGGGAGAGCAGCTGGAGTCACCCTACAGTGACCCACAACTCATCAATGAAGATGCAGGTTCAGGTATGTGCGCTTGGAGGGCGTATTTTCAGTAGAATGCTCTGCGGCGAGATAGCTGGTTACATCATAGCAGGCAAGATTTAGCACATTTTCAGCTGCAAGCTCATCAGCTATGATGTAACAGTTGAAGTATGTAAGCCTGCTATTTCTGCGCTTGGTCAAAGATGGCTAAAATTTTATGCTGAATATTGAACATAGCAGGTCAAGTTTCTCCTCCAACATAAACACCCCCAGGAATGGGCACTTTTAAAATGGCTAAATAGAGCTACCTGGCAAAAATAGAAGACTATCATATAGTTACAGCAAAATAGAAAGGACATAATGGGAGATTTCTGTAGAAGTGGGCAGGGTACCAGTGTAGAGGCACCTTTGACCTTCGCCATGACCACTGTCAGGTTCCTTCTTCTTTGAGCCTTCAGGTTATCATAACCAGCCTCTTTGTTCACAATTACTGGGGCATTTTCCCTATCTTATATCCCCCCCCCCATCTCAGCCTGGTCATTGCAGTAACAGACTTTTGCTAGGGGCCACAAAGCTCCGTCCCTGTCAATAACAGGAGTTGGGAAGGGAGGATGTTGGGAATCCCAGAGTGTTTGAGAGAGGCTAAGACTGAGAGTCAGCTGCTGGTTTCCCCCACATTTGTCTCTCTTGTCGATGGGGGCTGTGGGTTATTGGAGAAGGTGGTGGACGCACTGACGGTGTCCCAGTAGAAGTGCGCAGAAATGGGTGCCTGGGAATCTTCCTGGCAGTGACGTGAGCTGATGGTTAGGAATCATCGGAAAGCAGAAATACAAAAAGAAGAAGAAATAGCCAATGCAATAAAATGGGGGGACAAGACATTTTTCAGATATGTTAGTGAGAGGAGGAAGGGCAAAAGTGGTATTGTCAGACTCAAGGGTGAAGGGGAGGAATATCTGGAAGCTGGTGAGGATAAAGCGGAATTGCTTAACAAATATTTCTGTTCAGTGTTCACAGATGAAGGGCCAGGCGTAGCACTTCAGAGGACATCCACCAAGATGAACAGAAGTGACAAGGATCTTGAAAGATTTTCAGAAGACTATGGTGGTTATTCTGTGCCACTAATAGCGGGGATGGACAGTTGTGTGGGGAAGTTAGATGGGCGTGGGGAAGAGGCGGCTCAGGGATGGAGTCTGGGTGTTCGCTGGCCCTGAACATACAGGGCCAATTCTAATGTCAGCCCTGTACGTCCGGGGCTGGTAACATGTACGGGGAATTTATTCCACCTCTGAGGTGGAATAACTTCCTTGGACGTGTCATTTTGTAAATGCCGGGGCGCAGATGGGGCAGAAGGGGCCGGAGGGCATGCCCTGCAGCCCGACCCTAGCCTTAGGAGACCAGATCGGGGATCAGGCTGCGGGGAATTCGCTTTATTTTGTGGCGGCCGGCATTGCAGCTCTTCAATGGAGCCACGGTGCCATGGCAACATGGCAACATGGCAACATGGCGCCGCAGCTCCATTGAGGAGCCTTGATTGAGTTAGCCAGAGACAGTCCTGCGTGGACAGGCCGGACCGAATTGCAGTCCCAGCCTGCACATTTAGGACTGTTCGTGATTCTGATCCTGCGGGTAGACATGCCCCGCGGGATCAGAATAGTGATTCCCCTCTGTACGTCCGGTTCAGACCATATGTACAGAGGGGATCGGCAACCGGGACGGAATCGGGCCCTGTGTGCATGAGGAACTAGCTAAACTAAAAATAGATAAAGCAATGGGACCAGATGGGATACATCTGAGAATATTGAAGGAACTTTGGAACATTCTAGAGGCAAGGATGAGGTTGAGATCTACAGGCCAGTTATTCTGAATTCTGTGCAGAGTAAATTAATGGAAACGCTGCTAAAACAGAGGATAGTTTCTGGAGTCCAATAGATTGTAGGATCCGAGGCAGCATGGGTTTACCAGAGGCAGGTCTTGCAGACAAATCTGATGATTTCTTTGACTGGGTGAGCAAGGAGTTGGGCCAAGGGAGAGCCCTAGATGTGGTGTACTTATTCAGTCAAGCCTTTGACACCGTTCCACACAGGTGACTTATAAACAATCTAAATACCCTAGGGATGGACCCTAAAGTGACTGACTGGGTTAGAAATTGATTGAGTGGAAGATGACAAAGGGTACAGGTAAATGGAGCTCACTCTGAGGAGAAGGATGTTACCAGTGGTGTCCTTGGTCTCTCCTTGGTCTGATTCTTTTTACATCTTTGTTAGTGATATTGCGGAAGGGCTGTCGGGTAAGGTTTGCCTGTTTGCGGATGATACCTAAATCTGCAATAGAGTAGAAGGATGTTACCAGTGGTGTCCTTGGTCTCTCCTTGGTCTGATTCTTTTTACATCTTTGTTAGTGATATTGCGGAAGGGCTGTCGGGTAAGGTTTGCCTGTTTGCGGATGATACCTAAATCTGCAATAGAGTAGAAGGATGTTACCAGTGGTCTCCTTGGTCTGTCCTTGGTCTGATTCTTTTTACATCTTTGTTAGTGATATTGCGGAAGGGCTGTCGGGTAAGGTTTGCCTGTTTGCGGATGATACCTAAATCTGCAATAGAGTAGACACCAAGGAAAGAGGTGCCTAACCCTAACCCTAACATGAGGAGAGATCTAGCTAAGCTTGAAGAATGGTTGAGAGTTTGGCAGCTGAGATTTAATGTTAAAAATGCAGAGTCATGCATTTGGGCAGTATAGGGGGTGAAGTACCTCTATCCATGAGAGATGAGCGGGGCCTAGGCATGATTGTTTCTGATAATCTTAAAATGGCTAGACAGGTATAAAAGGTGATGACGAAAACCAGAGGGATGCTTGGGTGCATAGGAAGGGGAATGGCCAGCAGAAAAAAGGAGGTGATAGCGCCTCTATATAAGTCTTTGGTGCGTCCGCATTTGGAGTATTGTGTGCAATTCTGGAGACCGCACCTTCAAAAGGATATAAACAGGATGGAATCGGTACAGAGGGTGGCTACTAAAATGGTTAGTGGTCTTCATTATAAAGCATATGAGGACAGATTTAAAGATCTTAACATGCATATATTAGAGGAAAGGCGCTATAGAGGAGATATGATAGAGGTGTTTAAATACCTCCGTGGCATGAATGTACAGGGGGGAAAGCCTCTTTCGATTGAAAGCAAGCTCTGCAGCAAGGGGACATAGGATGAGGGTGAAAGGGAATAGTCTCAGAAGTAATATGCGGAAATATTTCTTTACGGAAAGAGTGGTAGATGCGTGGAATGGTCTATCTGAGAGGTGGTAGAGACAAGGACAATATCTGAATTCAAGAATGGATGGGACAAACACAGAAGATCTCTAAAGGGAAAAAGGGGACTATTATAATTGGTATGGAAAGGCAGACTAGATGGTCTTTTTTCTGCGGTCATGTTTCTATGTTTCTGTTGTAACAGGACTGGCTGACTCTTCTGTAACTGATCTCTAATCACTTTCTCTGTTTCTCCTGCCGTTGCTTTCCAGATGATAATCCTCTTCGTCTTGCCTTGTTCATCGCCATCCCTTGTGTCATCCTCTTGCTCGTCTTCCTCTCGGTCACTCTCCTGTACTACTTCATCTCCAGAAGAAGTAAGAATTTATGTCTACCAGCCTGAAACGCCCAGTAAGGACAGGGTTAAACCTAAGTCTCTGCCTTGTCCCATTCCCCCTCCCCCCCTCCCCCAATTCCAAACCCTACAGAAGAGCAGTAGCAGAGTGCCGTTAAATTGAAAAACCCTCACTGGAGGATCCCACAAATGGTGTCTCTGTCTCTAACAGCTCTTTCCAGTGACCTGACTGCTGCCTTGTTATTTATAGTCATTATGTATGTTACCATATAGTCAACCCTAGATAGCAAAGATCTGGACAGACTGGGTGGGTTGATTGGGCTTTATTTATTGTGTCATGTTGCATTGTTGCAGTTGGAGGGTTTATGACCTGCCAGGTTCTCATGGGGTATCTCTTTTCTCCTGTCTGCAGAGAAGGCGATTGACAAGGACCCTACCAGGTAAAGCAGCCTCAATAATAGAAAAAACTGTTCAACTTCAACTGCAAGAACATATAGATGAGCACAACTCCCTTGACGCCCACCAATTTGGTTTCCGCCCCTTCCATGGGGTAGAAACCCTCTTAATTACTCTGATGGACTTCCTCATAAGACACACAGACGATAACACTCAAGGCCTCCTACTCCTTTTCATAGACATTTCCGCCGCATTTGACAATATCAATCACCTCACACTGATTAACAGATTAGAAAACCTAGGAATAGGCGGGACTGTCCTCAATTGGTTCAAGTCCTACATTACACACAGACTAATGCGAGTTCAATTAAACCAGGAAGCATCAGAAACCTTCCCCCAAGGACAAGGTATACCCCAAGGATCAGCCCTTTCTGCTCTCCTTTTCAACCTATACCTACAACCCATCACAAAAATATTTAAAAAGCACAAAATCAGTCATTTTATCTACGCCGACGACATCATGCTCGCCCTCCCCATAACCACGAAAAACCCTAATTATAACACTCTATCCGAATGCATGGCGGAAACCTCATCCTGGATGGAAACCAACTTCCTCAGCATCAATCTCAAAAAAACTGAGGCAATGTTTGTATCAAGAGCACCTATAACTGAAGATACCTACCCAACAACTATCACCATCAATAACACAATGATACCTGTTAAAACAGAGGTAAAATACCTAGGCGTTATAATCGATCACACACTCACCATGCTACCACACATAAAGCAGACGGTAAAAACTATATTCTACAAACTTAAAACTATTCAACACTTAAGGCTCCTTCTTGACACGCAAGACTTTAGATCAGTCGTAAGTGCACTCATAACCCCTCACTTTGACTATTGTAATAGTCTCCTAACCGGCCTCCCACAAAAGAATATCTACCTATTACAAAGAGCACAAAACATTTGTGCAAAAGTAGTCACTAAAGCCCACCTAGCAGACCATGTAACTCCTATACTGCTAGAACTACACTGGCTCCCCATAAATAACCGAATCAAATACAAAATACTACTAACAACCTTTAAACTACTAAACGATATTGCCCCCTCCCATCTATCTACACTCCTCCACGCCCCAAATGATTCAAGAGCCCGCAGACTAAATGCAACCCTCTCTAGAGCTGCCAAAAACATTCACGAGGACTAAAAAATCCACCAGTGCCAGAGCCTTCACATTCACCGCTCCCACACTCTGGAATGACCTCCCAATAGACATCCGAATCATAAAAGACCTCTCCCAATTCAGGAAAGAACTCAAGACATACCTATTCTCTGAGCATTTCGGAATCCCCTACCCTCCAAGTCCAGCCACACAGCGTCCACAGGCACACAAACAAAAAAACCTGCAGACACACAATTAACACACACAACCCCTCCTTCAAACAGCCCCCAAAGACACCCCAAACAACCCACGAAAAAAATGGAAATAAATTCCATCACACACACACACACACACACACACACACACACACACACACACACACACACACACACATACACACACACTCACACACACACACTTGAATACTAAATCATACATCCTAACCTTTTTGTAAATAACATCTATAATAGCAATGTCAGCTCGCTGACATTCCCCTGTAAACAAAAGCATACACCCTGTAAATAGTTTTAACAACTTACTGTACTGTTTTATGTAAAAAGTTAAAAAGTTATTGTAAAAAGTTTAAAAGTTCTTGTTCTATGTAATGTTATACGAATGTATAAAATTGTTCCATGTAAACCGCCCCTGATCTCTGGAAGGGGCGGTATAGAAGAAATAGATAAATAAATAAATAAATAAATAAATAAGAGCTTTTATCAGCTGCTGGTCTTTGCAAACCTGATCCCAGTCCATCCTCATTCCGATCCTGGATTCCTTACTACTACCACTAGCACCACAAACCCAATTCCTGTCCATCCATTTTCCAGTCCGGTCTGCTCTTGAATTCCTCATCTGTTACACTGATGCCCCAACTCCATAGTGGGGGGAACTCAAAGAAAATGAACATTGTCGGTTTTAAGTGCGTCACATTCAGCAATCCCTGGGGCAGCTGTGACGGGTAGTAGGTGCCTGTCTCAGGTACTGCAGAGCTAACCTGGCAGAAGAAGGTCTTATATGTGTTCTTTCTCCTTCACATATTATCGCCAGGACCCTGATTCCAGTTTAATCAGCAAGGTCAAGAAAAGCAGCCCCATCTTCTTCAGTCGTGTTGGCTCTGCAGTGGTCAAAAGTTTGGATTAGAAAAGCAAAGCAAAATCTATACTGGACTGAAAAACAGCTAGCCTGCATTCAAGTTACAACATCTGACTTCTGCTTTTCTTAACATGACCTCATTTCCCTTCCCTTCTCATGGCATTTTTGTTCCTTTTAACATCCAGAAATAGCACCGAGCCACAGTGGTGAGCTACCACCCTAACCCTCGAAGTCAGTAGGAGTGGGGGAGGGGGAGAGGGAGAGGGGGGAGGACGTTTTTCAGATCAGCCACCAGGCAACCCAAGACAGTGCTCACTCCACAAAAATCCCCCTTTTCGAGTCTCTGTCTCTGGCTTCTCACCCCCACTTCACAGGGCTCCCAAGTGACCCGCTTCCTGGACGGAGACTGTAGACCAGTCCTGAATTTCTGGCAATCTCTGAAAACCACAGCCCTGATTAGACATTGTAAAAATACAATGCATTGGGATGTAAATTTAAGAGCCAGAAGTCTCCCTTGAAGAACTGGGTCCTCTGACAGAGTCTTGGTTAAGAACATAACATATGCCATACTGGGTTAGACCAAGGGTCCATCAAGCCCAGCATCCTGTTTCCAACAGCAGCCAACCCAGGTCACAAGTACATGTCAGGGTCCCAAAAAGCTACACAGATTTCATGCAGCTGGTCTTCTTTAATAATGATTTATGGACCTTTCCTCTGGGAACCTGCCCAAACCTTTATTAAACCCAGCTACACTAACATCTTTTACTTCATCCTCCGGTAACAAATTCTAGGGTTTGATTACGCTTTGAGTGAAAAAATTTTTTCTCTTATTAGTCTTAAATGGGCTATATTGTAGTTTTAATGCATGTCCCTTGGTCTTTCTACTTTTTGAAGGAGTAGACAACTGTTCTACATTTACTCATTCCACTCAATTCATTATTTTATAGTCCTCTATCATATCTCCCCTAAGCTGTCATTTTTCAAAGAGCCCTAACCTTTTAAGCCTTTCCTTGTTGGGGTATCATTCCATCCTCTTTACCATTTTGGTGGCTCTTCTCTGTACCTTTTCTAGTTCTGCTATATCCTTTTTAAGATATGGCAACTAGAATTGCACACAATATTCAAGATGCAGTCACACCATGGAACGCTACAGAGGCATTATGATGTCATCCTCTGTTTTATTCTCCATTCCTTTCCTTATTATTCCGAGCATTCTATTTGCTTTCTTGGTCGCTGCTGCACAATGGGCAGAGGGTTTCAACATATTATTCACGTTGACGCCTAAATCCTTTTCCTGGGTGGTGGTTCCTAATATGTAACGTTGCATCATGTAACTGTAGTTTAGGTTGTTCTTCCTTAAGTGCATTACTTTGCACTTGTCCACATTAAATTTCATCTGTCATTTGGACATCCAATCTCTCAGTTTCTCAAGGTCCTCTTGCAATTTTTCACAATTGTGTTTTTAACAAGTTTGAATAATTTTGTGTCATCTGCAAATATGATCATCTCACTCGTTATTCCCATTTGCAGGTCATTTATGAAGATGTTAAAAAGCAGCAGAGCCCAGCACAGATCCCTGGGGTACTCCACTATTCACCTTTCTCCATTGAGGAAATTGGCCATTTAGCCATACTCTCTGCTTTCAATCTCTCAACCAGTTCCTGATCCACAATGCTACACTGTCTCCTTTCTCATGAGGGACCCTGTCAAAGGCTTTCTGAAAATACGGATACACTATATCAAGTGGCTCACCTTGGTCTACCTGTTTATTCACACCTTCAAAATAATATAACAGATTAGTAAGACAAGACCTTGATTAAATCCATGTTGGCTTTCTCCCATTAAACCATGACTATCTACATGTTCAGAAATGTTTATAATGGTTTCTACCATTTTGTCCGGTATTGATGTCTATAGCTTCCTGGATCACTCCTGGAACCCTTTTTAGAAATTGGTGTTACATTGGCCATTCTCCAATTTTCAGGTATTACAGATGATTTTAACAATAGTTCACAGATTACTAATAATAGATCTGTAATTTCAGTTCTTTCAACACCCTTGGATGTATACCATCTAGTAAGTAATTTGCTACTCTTTAGTTTATCAAATAGTTGTAGTACATCTTCCTAGTTTATCAAGATTTGTTTCAGTTCTTCCATTATATCATCTTTAAATACCATTACAGGCATGAGTAACTTCTCTACATCTTCTTCAGTAAACATCAAAGCAAAGAATTCATTGTCTCTCTACTATGGCTTGTCCTCCCTTTGTGCCTCTTTAATCTCTCTATCATGTAATGGTCCAACTGACTTTCTTACAGGTTTTTTGCTACGTATGTATTTGAAAAGGTTTATATCGTGCATTTTTTCTTCTACGGCAAGCTTCTTTTCAAATTTTGTCTTTACCTGTCTTATCAATGCCTTGCATCTAACTTGTTAGTGCTTATGATGTTTCCTGTTTTCATCATTTGGCTTCTTTTGCATTTCTGAAAAATGCTTTTTTGCCTACAACAGGCTCTCTGACCTCACCTTTAAACCATGTGGCAGTTGTTTGGCCTTCCTTCCACCTTTCTTAAAGTGTGGAATACATCTGGTCTGGGCTTCCAATATAGGATTTTTAAACAACGCCCATGCGTGATATAAACCTTTAACCTTTAACCTTTGCAGCTGCTCCTTTTAACTTTTTTCTGAATGATATTCCTCATTTTATCATAGTCTCCTTTTTGAAATTTAAAAGCTAGTGCTATGGATTTCTTTGCTGTCCTTTCCCTGTTTATTAAATCAAATGTGATCATGTTATGATTATTATTGCCAAATCGCCCCAACACCCTTATCTCTTGTACCAGATCCTGTGTTCCACTAAGGACTAGGTCCAAAATAGTTTCCCCTCGTGTTGGTTCAGGAATAAGCTGCTCCATGAAGCAGTCCTTTATTTAATTTAGAAACTTTATCCCCCTAGCATGTCCTGCTATGACACTGACCCAATCAGTACTGGGGTAATTGAAATCATTCATTATTACTGTGTTGTAACTTTTGTTAACTTCCCTGATTTCTTTTAGTATTTCTTCATTCATTTGTTCATTCTGGTCAGGCAGACAGTAGTACACCCCCACTGCCATTGCCTTCCCCTTTTTACATGGGATTTCTTTCCATAGAGATTCTAATTAGTTTCATGCAAAACCTTAATCCTGTGTGACGCAATGCCCTCTCTAACATAGAGCGTAACCCTCCACCAATTCGATCTCCCCTATCATTGCAATATAGCTTGTGCTCAGGTACTGTATCACAGTGTCCCATTGGTTGTTCTACTTCCACCAGGTCGCTGAGATACCAATCATATCTAACCTTTCATTTAGTGCTTCCTAGCTCTGCCATCTTATTTTTCAGACTTCTAGTATTTGCATTCAGGCATTTCAAAGATTGCTTTTTGTTTATATTAATAAACTGGTTATCAGTTGTCGAGCTAATACGGAATTTCTCAGCTCTGCCTGCTCTTTAACTAGATGGTAGCAATTTTCTCCCTCCAATATGCTGACCCAGATTTGGTTCTCCCTCCCTGACTCGGTTTCCTTAACGTCTCCTAAGAAAATCCTACGGAAGATAATCCCCAGCGGGTCATGGGAGGTGGGAGAAGGTAAATCCAGGACTGGGTCAGCCTGTCAGAGGGAAAGGCATCAGCTGGCAACCTTACCTCCAAGATTTCCAACGTTTTCTGATCATTTGAAATCTTCAGTAAAACAACACCAACCAAATCCCATTTCTCCACCCACAGAACGTAACCCGTCATGGCTCTAGGGTTGCCAGTTGGCTCCAGATTTGCCCGGTAGGGTCGATCCAGTCCTGGATTTACCCCATTGCATGCAGGGATTAGTATTGTTGGAGCCTGTTGGCAACCTACAAAGCACTGATGGCATATGGAAAACCAGCTCAGGAAGGGGTCGGAAGGGGGGATGTGAGGTCATGTTGTGCAAGATATGCAGAATGAGGAAACTGTGCTGATGATATCAAAGATCATTTCCCTGGCCTTTGCCACGAAATGTTAACACTGACACCATTGTCATGGGGCCGCATCTCCCTTTCCAAGGGGCCGAGGCTGGGGGACTGGTTTCTTATAATTATTTAACAGTAATGTCAGTACACTCATAGGAGTTAAATCTATCCCTCCTATCCCGAGCTGTATGCGCTGGGATTTGAACTCACCTCTAGCTTATCTTTCAGGCTGGTGCCATCGGAGGAAGACGGGGCGACCACGACGCCATTTGCTGCTGTTAACACCCAGAGTAAGTAAGAAGCAAACACCGTGAGCAGTCCCAGTCTGCGCTAGTATTCATCCCTGGTTTTGGCCAGTTTTGTGACATTTCCGAATCTGACAGGTGGATATGTGAGGAGCTGTTCACAGATATCTCATCTGAGCCTTTATTTTTCCAGATGCATCTGTGGAGAAGAAAAGAGAGAGTCTAGCTGTAAGTACCATCACACTAGGTTGCTAAGAACCTGCTGTGGGCACGGCTCACAAAACCTACATTACCCCCTTCTCTCTGCCTACTCTGCCCTCCAAAATAGTATCTCTGCCACTCCAGAGAAAGAAAAAATGTCACTCTTTCAGTAGCTATACTGTACAGGGGAATAATGAAAAATTATACTAGTCATATTATGCCATTTGATAAAACATGACTATATCAGCCATATTAAACACAGGGAGCAAGAGTCGTGAATTGGTGAGATCAATTTATTGAATCCCCTACGCGTTTCGGCTTTCGCCTTCTTCAGGGGGCACACAAATGTGTGGCCCTATAGAGTAGGAAGGGAGTGATGGTATTGATGCAATCGCAATTTGCGTGAGTGAGACCAATATCCGAAAGTGAAATGAGATCCACAGGCAAAATTTGCGTGGAAAAAAGCACTTGACAGCATTAGAAATAGAGCTCTCAACCAATATGATATTACAGAGCTATAAGGGTCATATTATATAGTGTGATAGCATACAACCACAACAGTCATATTACACACTGTGATAACGCTCAGCTACATCAGTCACATTGCATAGCATGATAATGCACAGCTGTAGTGATCATAATATATGCTGTTGACAGTACACTGTTTGAAAAAAATTTAAATTGGGTATTAAGCGTTGGCTCCCGTGCAAGGCATATGAGTCAATCTGTGTATTTGTGATGTGGCTGGGCTAAGTTGATATCTACAGTTTCCTTATGTATCACCGATTTATGTGTGTGTTTTAAGTATTTTAATTGTTCTATTCCATTCCCATCCTACTGTAACTGTGGTCATACTATCTTTGTCTTGTTTTTCTTCTGATTGTACAGGATTATTGTAAACCACTCTAATGGCTATGTGTCTGGATGGCGATATATTAAGTCTTGAATAAATAAATAGTATAGGACATATTACACGGTGTGATAACACGCAGCTACATTTGTCACAGGGAGGGTAAGTTTCGAAGGTATTTGCACACATAAATTGATTCTGAGAATTACCCTCCCTTAATGCAGCTAAAAATACCAGTTGTGTTATGCAGTGTGATAACACACAAATTAGTCATATTATACTGTCTGAAAAGACACAGTCATATTTGTGATAAGATTAGTTATATTACATGATGTGATAACACTTATCCAGACCTAGCTTCCAAAGGGGACTAGACCTTTGCTCATGGCCACAGAAACTACTAGGGCCCGGTATTCATAGGATATATACTCCTAAATTTGAGAGCTAAGCACATAAATTAGCCTCTTTGAAAATGTAATAGGCCTGAAAACCTAACTTATACTCAAAATTTCACAGACCTCCTAAATTTAGGAAAGTAAAAAGTGGATGGGAACGGGACGGATTTAAGGCAGGCGAAAAGAGGTGTTTAGCATCGATGTCCATCACTAGGCTCATAATTTAGGCTTGTAAATCTATGCAAATAAATAGCAGGCTTAAATTTATAAGCAACACTTTCAAGGTCCTAAATTTAGGAGTTCAGCTTTTTTTGAATATCGGGTCCTGGTACTTTTCTTCCCGCGAAGCTATTCCTTTGCTCACACATTAGCTATACAAATCATTTGCATGGACATATTTTAACTTTTAGGTTCTGGAGCGTGAAAGACAAAAGGATGAGGGGGACACGAGTAACGAGGATGTCACCTACGCCACGTTAAATCCTGAGGTGCTGAAGAAGATGAACACAGCGCCTGTTACCCCAATGCCTGAGCCTAGTATATACGCAGCGCTGAATGTGCACTGAGAGCAAAGCCCTGAAGGATGACCAGGAAACACATCTTCCGTCTGTCTTTGGGGGCTGGGGAAAGATTTGTGGATTGCTGGGACCACTGAGCACTCGTCTGCCCTCATCCCAAGCAGATTGGGACGAAGATGCCTTGTGCACGTAGAGCAGCAGGCACAACTCTTTATACAGTTGTGGTCAACATTATTGGCACCCTTGTATTTTAGGTATGTTGTGTACATCTTGAGAAATAATTGGAAATATTCTGACTATATGTCATAGTAATATAGTCAGAATATTTAATAAAATGTTCAAAGGTATACAACAAAAAAAAGATGTCTGTGCAACTTTGACATAGTAATTTCTGAGAAAAAAAAATATATATGGCATGGATAGGATTAATAGCACCCTTCACTAATATTTGGTTGCACAACCCTTAGTAGTGATGAGGCCTCCAAATGTTTATTGTAGCCATCTAAATGTTTCGTACATCTGTCTGCTGGTAGTTTTGCCCACTCTTCAACTGTTATTTGTTCCAGCTCATGAATGTTTCCAGGATTCCTTTTACCAATGGCAGATTTCAGATCTTTCCAAAGGTTCTCGATTGGATTGAGAGCAGGACTCATTGCTGGCCAGTTTAAAACTGTCCATTTTTTTCTTTTTAACCATTCTTTTGTACTTTTGGATGTAGGTTTTGGGTCATTGTCCATCTGGAGAAACTATGATCTTCAACCCTGACCTAGCTTTCTGACACTAGGTAGGACATTTCGCTCCAAAATACCTCTGACTTCATGATTCCTTTAAAACGTTCCAGGCCTCCAATTCCTGAGACAGCAAAACAGTCCCACAACATTATAGAACCTCCATCATATTTAACTGTAGGAAGGGTGTTTTTTCCCTTATAAGCTTAATTTCTTTGCCTGTAAATGTATCGCTGGTCTGCATTGCCAACCTTAGCGCCATCATTCATTGGTTGATTCAAGTCATGTGAGTACTGACAATTGATCACAGTTGCATCAAATTTTCCTGCCATGGGAATGTGGTTCTTCTGTTCAGACTGATTTGAATTATTTATAAGGGTGCCAATAATCATGTCCTAGCAATGTACCAGCTTTTATACTATTTCCTACTATTTCCTTTTTGAATTGTTCTAGTTTTATTTGATTCTTTTATGTGTCAAATATGTGTGCATATATAATCCAAAGCCATTTCACTGGCCACTTTTTTTTTTTTAGGATATATTGGACATTAAGGGGTTGAACTGCAAGGGTGCCAATAATGTTGACCACAGCTGTATTCCTGGAATAATTTCTTCTCCTCAGACTTTGGACATTTCTTGAATCTGTTTAAAATATATTTGTTAAGTATAGTATTAGCTCTGCTCTGTCCCTGTACTCGCATGTAAAGCTCTTCAAGATTCTGCTCTTACAGTAACTCTGACCACGCAACCGGTCATAAGGTTATCAAAGGGCAGGACTGCAAATATTATACAGGGCCCTAGGACCCCACTATACCTCCTATAGGGAAAACAGAACCAACGGGACAACAACAGATTCCTACACAGAAACGAGACACAAACAAAAAACCTCACCTCGGTCACACTCAAAGAAAATGAACACACCCTCAACAAACATAGAATAAGAGAACAGATTAGAAACCCCAGGATGTCAGAGTCCATCTGCAGTGCAAGGTCAGAGAAAGAGAAGCCGGAATTGCAGTTCCCCTTGTATTGAGCAAAATCCAAAGGGATCACTACTAAACCAAAAATAAAATGTTTTTTTTTTCTGTTTGTGGTCTGGACATTTTGGGCCCTAACATGACACCCCCCATTCCCTCCCCATACACATACACACTCACCAGCCTATAGAGAGCAACAAACCAGGCACCGTTCCTAGGCCATGCACTGTAGGGGACCCCATACCTTTGCAGCTGAGTAAGGTTTCTGCAAATAAGTAGTTTGATTTGCATTTGAACACTAAACTAGCTTATTTCCCTACAGAATATTTAAAAAACTCATGATTCCGCTTTTGTTGCAGGTCCAAGGAGGGGCAAAATGAAATAAAAAGGGAAAATATCCTTTATAGGTCAGAAAATTAAGTTTTCTTTTGGGTCAGTTTCTCCAAATGGGTGAGTTTTGCACATTCAAAAATTATATTATACACTGCACTAAGGGACTTTAACAAATAAAACACACCAACACCCTTAGACTTACAATTCCATCAATTATTCTTAAACATATCACACTCCCACACTTTTATTCAAGCCTAAACTTTTTTATATATAAGACTAAACCTCTTTTATGGGAGAAAGGGGCCTCAGATCAATACATTACCTCCCACTATGTGGCGAAACAAATCACCATAAGGAGAAACGAGGATCTTTGTTGGGTTAGCAATTGAAGTTCAGACGGCGACGTGTCATGGAGTTAAGAGATTGTCGAAGTTGCAGTTGAGAAAAAGTTGGAAGTGGCGTTGGAGCCTAGAAGATAAGTAGAATTTGTGCTTTATGCTTTTAAAAGAATGACGACTTGCTTTTGATAGCCTGTGTCTTTTACAGAATTTTGTGGTAGAATTTCTTGATGGTGTGCTGGAGACGTAAAGTGGAATATACAGTAAGCTTCTTTGGAAGAGTGATAGTAGTATTTTATATGTGGTTAAAAAATGTTACAAAAATACTACAAAAAAAGTACTTTTTCTGTGCGATTTTCTAATAGTTTGGTGAGATAAATTGGTATTCATAAGGGAGTTTTTTTGGGACCGGTGATGCATGAAGCTTTAATCCCCAATGGTGATTTCTTTCGCCACATAGTTGGAGGTAATGTATTGATCTGGGGTCTCCTTCTCCCATAAAAGAGGATTAGTCTTGATTAAAAGTGTGGGAGTGTGATATATTCAAGTATAATTAATAGAATTGTAAGTCTGAGGGTGTTGATGAGTTTTGCGCATACCATGACAATCATGAACCTCACTTCAAAGCAGGGGATGTGGAGTATGATAAAATGTACTCCTATTGCTTAGCGTAGTACTTGCTTCATGCCAAAGAGAGTCTCCCTCTGGAGTTCATAAGATGTAACATGTATGAGTAATTTATCAAGGTATGCTTAATCAAGACTGTGGCACCCAATACAATGGGAAATAGCTCAGTATCTTTCTGCCACATTTTCTTGGTCTCCGATTGTATTTCTTGAAGATTTTGTCCCTCTCAATGAGAATCACAGAGCAGTCGCTTGGAACTGACGCCCCTATAATCAACGTCGTTCTGGAGTTCTTCTACTTTACAACTATATCTGGCGTCCTTTCATCTAGCTTTTATCAGTCTCTGCACACTGCAATATTTATGGTGCTGCTCTTTTCTGGGTAAGCTCCTTATTGTGTTAATTTTAGAAGCTGGGGTCTTTATGATACAGTAAGATTTGCATTACAGGTCTTCAGTGACTTTTGTAGGGTTTTGTATTGGTTCACAATCTGCCCTGGTACTGGAGAGGCTGTTAATGAGATGACACCGGAATCAGATTCTTTTTTCCTTGTATGTTGGGTTCTATGGTGAAATGTCCTAGTTCTGCTCGGCACCTTCTGTGGAAGAGATCCTTTGCTGGACACAAAATTAATGTTCAAAAAGAAAAAGAGAGCACCATAGCGCAGTTTCTAACGCCAAAATAAAATTAGTCATAATTTATTTTGGTGTTAGAAACTGCGCTGTGGTTCTCTTTTTCTGTTCGTCCCCTTGGCGTATGAGCCCCTACATCTCCTTCCTTTTTTGCAGAACATATATCTACAGGTGTCGGTATTTCTCTCTTCTCAGAGTGCCAGGCTAAATAATTAAACAGCTACAATTTTTTGCTGCATTTTAATTATACAGCCTGGGATTGAAGTTGCTTTCCTCTTTTTGGGGCGTCAAAGTCACTGAATGGGAGCCTCTGCTCCCTCTTTGAGTATCTGGGGGATGCCAGTTCATCCCTCTCCAGTTTGATATATTGGCTTCCTACCCATCTAGTGTTTTTTAAGATAACTATAATGAATGTGCAAATGTATGCAAAATGTCATTGCACACTTTGCTCCCCTCATAATAAAGCTGTCAAACTACGCCCATGTGTATTTTTCTTTTTTTTTCTTGCCGTACTTCGATTGCAGTGTCGCCTTGCAGAGATTTAGTATAGGTCATAAATGCACAGGGGGAGAGTCTCTTTCAATTGAAAGCAAGTTCTGCGACGAGGGGACATGGGATGAGGGTGAAGGGAGATAGATTCAGGAGTGATATGCGGAAATATTTCTTTACGGAAAGAGTGGTGGATCCGTGGAATAGTCTCCCAGTGGAGGTGGTAGAGATGAGGACAGAAACTGAATTCAAAAAAGCATGGGACCAACACAGAGGATCTCTAAAGGTAAAAAGGGGACTGTTGTAGTTGTTGATATGGAAGGACAGACTAGATAGGCCATGTGGTCTTTTTCTGTCGTCATATTTCTATGTTTCTAGATGTTAAACAACGAGGTCACCGCGTAAAGGTATTCACTGAGACTCGAGGAGGGAACTTTATCCTATCCCACTAAGAGATGCACAATTCACCAACTACTATTAGTGAATTTTATGTTGAGTTCCCTTTGACCCCTTTAGTCTTTAAGGGGCCGCAAATGTCTCTCTTCTTCCCCAGGGCTTGAACAACTCTAAGGCCCCCAGCCCTGCCTATTTAACCTATGTAACATATTTTGTAATAAACCCTTTATGCATCTTTGTTTCTTTCTGGTTCCTTCCTCCTGATTCCACTTCAGGATTTTGGTTTTTTTTTCATGCAACATGTTTTCCGTGGTCTTTTATCTATACTATATTTCATATTTTCATGTTTTATCTTTTCCTTATTCGTCTTCTATTTGGCTTTAAGTCTTCTCTTCCCTGGATTCTCAGTTTTTTCTTCTCTGACCTATTTGGCTTTTAGATGTTTCTTTTCTACCTCTCCTTTCTTCTCTTGTCGAACTCATTCCCAGGGCCCTTTTCTTGTATTTTCTTGCCTTGTTTTGTAGCAATTTCAGTACATTTACTGCACTTTCCCCTCCCCTCCTTCTGTTCCCCACACGCATCCCTCCCTGACTCTCTCTCAAAGACGCACCTCAATCCCATCTTCAGCTCCCTCAAACACACTTCCTTCCCTCAGCTATTCTCTCTCCACCTGCTTCTCTTTCCCTCCATCACTCTTTCCTTCCCTCATCTAGTCTCCTCCAAACCGCACAACTCTGTTTCCCAATGCTCCATGATATCCCTCTACCATTCCTTCTCTTTCCTTCCCTCCTCTTCTCCTCCTCCTCCCCAAGCTCTCTACAAGGACAGCAGTATCAGCCATGGAGTCACTTGGAAGGGGGAGCAAAAAACTTGAGAGGAGGCAGACCTCAAGGCCAGGCATCACTGTGCCTGCCGGCCTGCGCTGCCACCGCTACCCCCTGTAGTTTTGAACAGAACTGGCAAACATCTGGGATAGTCCTTGGGCCGTGGAAAATAAATTGGGTGACAGTCCAGAGCCACATCACCCCACGAGCATCAGTGGATTGGCTGCAGTCAGGGCCCGATTTAAGAAGTTGGCGCCCATGGGCAAGATCGGAGAGCAGTGTGAAGGGGATGTTTCTCCTCCCAGAGATCAGAGGCCACGGTCCTAAAGCAAGTAGGATTACTCTGCTGTTTAGCCCAGGAATTTAGCATCTTCAAACTTGCATGCCCTAGGCAATTGCCCATACTTAAATCCAGGCCTGGCTACAGACGATACAGGGAGGTGCTGGGCTGCACATTTACGTTTGGGACAGGCAGGACAGTGCGAACATGTGGCGGAAAAAGTGCCAGCATTGGGCACCAGCGCATACCACCCCAAAAAAGCTCTAGACCTACTACTAAATGGTCTCAGTGTTCTGCTGGCCAGGGAATGCATCCCATCCTAGAAGAGGAGGGAGGCTGTCACTGTTTGCTACCCCTCCTCCCCCCCCCCCCCAAACCCTTCTGCTCTTCCCTTGCTCTAAGAAACATTCACTCATCATTCTTTGGCTCACCTGGATCTGTGGCTACGCCTAGTGGGTTCTGCCCACCGCCTCGGCTATCTCTGCCAGAGGTAGATGCTTCCTATTGGCACCAGCAGCTCGCTTCTCTTCCCAGTGCAAGCAGATTACTGTCACAAGAGAGACGTGGATGCAGGTAACTCTCTGCCTCCCAATCTTTCTGTGTTCCCTGGCAACTTTGCAAGCCCAGCCCCTAACTTGGCAAATAAACAGCTTCTATATTTGAGCCTCCAGCTGTGATCTCAGCCTGTGGGAGGTTAGGGACGGATGAATCTCTGTGCATGCAATTGTGTGTATATATATTTGTGTGTGCATCTGTATATCCATGCATTTGTCACAAGCAAACCAAATGATTTCACTGAAAAGGTTGCAGAGGAAAGGTGGGTAAAAGGGGCCCTCTGGCACGAGAAGGACATTAAAGTATTATTACGCCATCACTATAGAGTTTAAAGGTAATTCTCTCTAAGGAACCGGCAAAACAAAACAAAGCAGTGGTTTGATAAGCTCTCTTCCCGTAAGCTGCCTGCCTCTCCTCTGAAAGGGGCAGTGCCCTTTTACGCAGGCAGACCCATCCTGCCAAGATTTATAGCCAACAAGTGATCACACGCACCAGCAGAGGACGGGAGCCAGCTGACATGGGTGCTGCTTCCCCAACGCACATGCAATGCAGAAGCCGGGACTGGTGTTAGGGTTCCTGGCACCCCCCACCACCCACAAACTATAATTGGTGCCCTCCTTTAGCATTCACTTGCACCCACAATGCTGTTTTTGATAACATCATAGTTTTTAATATTTCTTTCACTTTTTGCTGTTTTTTTTTCATTCTTTGATTTTTTTTTAATGCACTTAATTTTTGTTTCTATTTTTCTACATTTTGGCACCCTTCGAACATTGGCGCCTCTCCCCCCCCTCCCCCGCTCCTCTGCAGTGCTTACCTCGCTTATGGTGTTTCACCAGCCCTTGCAAAAGCAGCTCACGTCTGAAGATGTTAACAGAAAAAAAAAGCACTTATTTAGGAAAAGAAATCCTTTCTTCAAAAGCATGTTTCAGCTAGAAATAAGTGAGACAATCCAGTCAGTTTCACAAATGTGCTGAAATGCTGCCTGAGGCCTCACGCACTGCAAGGATATACCCCCCCCCCCCCCCCCCCCCACATCAACATCTTGGCTGGCCCTGTAAGGAGGGAATTGGGGGTACAGAGGGGACACAGCAGCGGCACGTATGTATCCAAAGTCTGGATGAGAAAGAACCATTTCCTTTTTCATGTTTGCACTGTGATACATTATGGGGGCTGTGAATCCTCTGCCAGGATTTCAGCCTTGCCGGCTTGAATCAGCAAGGCCAAAATGCCTTTGAAACTGGAAGGACGATGGTGCAGTGAATGTGACCCTGTTCCCCTGGATAATAAAGGTTGTGCCTCACCGGGACCCAGAGGTTAAAAGAAAAGAAAGCAGGGGAAGGGCTCTTGATGCTGGAACAGGTCCAGCCAGGAAATCCTTTCCATATGAACTCTCTTGAACTGCTAGAGTCCTGCTCTGCTCCGGTGTGAGTCGTTTATCTTACTGAGGTCCAGAAAGGATTGTTTCCAGGTGTAGGAGAGCATCACCGATTAAAGTCTCATAAGAGGATTTACGCATTCCTTGGATCGCCCCAAATGAATGATAGCCCCACAGAGGGCAGTTGGAAGAAAGTTGAACTTAACAGAGTGGCTCTCACCATGGATCAGTGGCTGAGCCGGCCCCACACAGCTGTGCATGAACCAGCTGTTGAGCGGAAGAGGAAATGTACAACGCCGCAAAGATAAGCATGCAAAACATTCATTCCGGTAATAATGGAGAAATAGGGAACCCGAAAGAAGGGGTTAAGACCTTCTGTGTGAGAAAAGAGACAGATGGAGAGCACAACGCCCGATTCTGAGAGATGCCGGTATTAAGTCACAAGACTGTGATCTGTGATGATCGATCTTGAGGGCATGGGGACACTGGTCTGTGGTGCAATAATAACCAGGGTGACGGCTATGCATTACTCGACTGCCCGTTGCCACACAACCGCAATCCATCACCCACCACCACAACAAATCCCCATGGTCTACCAAGAAAACCAGCATGCTCAGTAATTCTTTCTCCACTGCCTGTGAACCCTCTTCCATCACCTGCGACCCCCTGCTCTACCGCCTTTAAACCCTCTTCCATTGCCTGTAACTCCTCCTCCATTACCTATAACTCCTCCTCTATCAACTGTAACTCCTCCTCCATCACCTGTAAACACTCCATCATCTGTAAACCCTCTCCCATCATCTGTAATCCATCCTCCATCGCCTGTACCCTTCCCCCATCATCTCTAACTCCTTCTACATCATCTGTAACCTCTCCTACGTCAGCTGTAACCTTTCCTCATCACTTGTAAACTCTCTTTCATCATCAGTAACTCCTCCTCCATCACCTGTAACCTTCTTCCATCATCTGTAACTCCTCCCCCAGCACCTGTAACCTTCTTCCATCATCTGTAACTCCTCCTCCATCACCTGTAACCTTCTTCCATCATCTGTAACTCCTCCCCCAGCACCTGTAATCTCTCCACCATCACCTGTGTGGGTAGGTTAGACTGGCAGTCAATGCCAGTGAGACCTATGGTGGAGGGGCTGATTATTCCCTTGGCGACGGAGCTTCAGATCTCAGGGGTGTTGTGTAGAGCTTATTTTAAGTGGTGCCTGGTGAAGCAGTTGAAACCTTGCTGAGATTATGAAGCTCTGTGGCTGGTCATGCATGCCTTTGTGTCTAGTGAACTGGATTACTGTAATGCTCTCTATGGTGGGCTGCCAACTAAGACTTTAAAGCACCAACGGCAGCAGGAAATGAGCCGGTGAAGCCTCAGTGGCCCCCAGTAACAGAGAACATTGTTTTAAGAGGCCGTCATTTGCATTCTGAAGACAGAGGTGGAATATATCTGAAGACAGAATGTATCTAGTAGACAAATGAAGCTATTACACCCTAGGAAACCACTAGGAAAGCTAGGAAGTTGCTTAGGGCAGCAGCTTCTGGGGAGGGGAGGCAGCAAAAGCAGCTACAGTACAATCAAAGCAAAGCAATGAGTCCTAGGAGCCACACAGTCAGTCAACAATGCATATATTTACAAAATAAAGTTTAATATGTAAAACCGTGATGTCCGAATGTGCATTGTTCTGAGAAGGATGGTGTTGAGATGATCAGAACTAAGCTTAATAATTAAGACTTGAGGGAGGGGGTAACTAGGGGTCTAACGGCAAAGTGTGAGGGGGCAGAAGGCTAAAGTTTTCCCTAAGGGACCTGATACCCTCTACCAGCCCGAGCTACATCCCAGGAAAGGATCTGAAATCTAGTCAGGGGTGTTGGTGGGAAGTCTAAATTTGGGATCTGCTGGGTACTTGCAACCAGGTCTGACCACTGTTGGAGACAGGATGCTGAACTAGACGGACATTGGTCTTACTCAGCATGATTCATTTTATGTTCTTACATTCTTCCTCTGGAATGACATCAAGAGGGGAACTTGCTCTCACTTAGGAAATCCCTTAAGACCTTTATGTTTCAAAACTGAATGGATGGGAGGTTGGATGTAGAGTCTAGCCAACTCTTAGGGTGCTCTGTTATGTCTGTGACATTTGTAATATGTTCTTCTGTATTTGTAGTTTTACTTTGCATAGTTTTGACAGAACCTTGTGATGAGAATTTGGGATATAAATTGTATATCTAAGTAAATAAACCCTCTTATCACTTATACTCAGAAATGTGGGTTTTCCAGAAATATCTGAATTTAGAATGTGCTGAAAAATAATCCCATGCAAATGTTATTTGCACAAAATCTGCATTAAATTTTTCTCAAAAAATTTTGCTCTACAAATGTTCCTGATGCCCTAAATAAATTAGTGATCTAATTGATATATTCATTGACCTATATTATTAAGGGAAAAAATCAAAATGAGGGCTCATAGGATGAGGGTGAGGAGGGGAAGATTCAGGAATAATCTAAGGAAATATTTCTTTATGGAAAGACTTGAGGATGTATGGAACAGCCGCCCAGCGGAGGTGATGAAAACAAGAACTGTAGCTGAACCCAAAAAAGCAGGGAGCGAGAACAGAGAATCTCTGAGATAGAGAAAGGATTGTAGAACTGAAAGGACAGACTCGAAAAGACCACAGGGCCCTTTTCTATCTCCATGTTTTATGCTTATATCACTAATGAATTTTATCAAGGAACAAATTTTTAGAAATGAAAATGTTTCCATGGAAAAATAAAGCAGAGGAAAAATGTATACCCAACATCTCTGCCCGTAACCTTCCCCCCACCCCTTTCACCTGAAATCCCTCCGTCATCATCCGTAACCCATTTTTAGATCAGATCAACACCGACCTAGCCTCAGAAATAGTCCCAGATCCCTGGAAGCATTCATTAATTTGCCGGCTCTTAAAGAGAAATAAATCTCCAGGAAATAATTGCCTTAGCACTAATATCCCTTTTACAGCAAAATTACCGGAGAAAGCAGTTCTCCTAGGACAAGCAGGATGAGTCAGCCACACTTGGTGACGTCATCCAACGGCGCCGAGATGTAAGTACTATCTATAGCTCAGAAGGGCTTTTACCCTTCTGAGCATGAGCCAACTGGCCCTACCCCCCGGCCCGCCCCTAGCTAGCCAGTTTCAGTTCTTCCGCCTTGCTGGCAAGATGGACCTCTCTACTCTCCAACTGAAATTACCAAACAATGCTATTCTGAAGAGGAATTCCCTTCCTCCTTACTTACTCCGTTTAAAATGTCTTTAACACTGTCCTTCCTTGTTTTTCAGATCTCTTCCAATGCCGTCCAGCCATGCGCTCGCAGCCTGTGGATGCCGCTATGATAAACTGTTCCTGAAGATCTTCTGAGCATGGTTTACGGAACACCGCTGCTGCTGCAGCCCTGCCGCTTGGGATGTGCCTCTAAGGCCTCCATCCTGGATATGCCTAGGCTGACCACGAGGAGGCTGACAATGACTCACACGGCACGGGATGTGCCCCCAGGCCTCCATTCCCAGCCGCGGAAATCCGACCCTCCATTTGCCGGCTCTGCAGCCCCAAGTATGAACAAGGCAAAAATCCCTACCTTCATCTGAGCAGGCAGCATCCAGGAAGATATGTGGTCTCATCTACAAGATACATGGCTTCTACCCAGAGGGTCACTGGTTCATAACCAGCCTCTAACTGTGAGGGGGAAATAAAATTTCCCGATCCGACTGGCCATGAGGCCCCCATGGCGGCAGTCATCTTGCCCGATGACATCATGGCTCCCGGCTTCTCCCTCTGCGGCACCATTGGTCATCTTGCCCGATGTCATCGTGGCTCCGGGCTCCTCCACCTGCGGCGCCATTGGTCGGCGCCAATGCAAGCACAGAGAAGGAGGATCCGCTCGCACAGGAGACACTCCCACCACTGACGGTCCCGTTCGGCGTGGAGACGTTGCTGAGGACCGCGCCGACACTCTGGATGCCAGCGCAGAAGTCACAGCAGCAGCATAAACGGCAGCAGCAGAAGCAGTTGCAGCTGGGGCATCCAATCATAATCGCAGCAAGCATTTCGTGCCTGCCAACTCTGCTCCAGGCACTAGCAGCAGGTATTCTTTCCTCCTGTGGAGGCGTAGCTGGCTCTATAAAGAACAGACCGGGGTTCAAATCCCACTTGTGGGCTTTCGAAAGTCACTTCACCTGCCATTGCCTCAGAAGAAAGGCCTGGCAATCTACCCCCCCCCCCCTTGCTCCAGCCCCCCTAGAACAGACGGAGGACCTCCTGGAACCCTTCCCACAGTGCCGTGCCACCGAAACAGGGAAAGCCTCAGCGGAGTCCAGAACCGTTAGGGACATCACTCCCATCAGCATGGCAATCTCAGCTGGCGTCAGCACTGTGCTCTTTGTTCCCCCCCCCCCCCCCCTTCGGCGCCGCTGTCATCATGCCTCCTGTTCCGGCTAGGCAGTGAGGCAGCAGCTCGTCAAGCAGCAGCTCAACATGAATAAGCTTCCTTGTGGCGCTGGATTGTCGCCCTAAATCACTCTGCTCCTGCAAGCAAGGCATAGTGCTTATTAAGACTCCATGTGCCTTATCGCGACACACTGCCTGCCAGGGGTACCCTGAATCCTTGGTACCCTAAACCGCAACTAGACAGGGGAAAATCCTCACAAGCAGAATAGCTACTCTGCAGATCTCCTGCTGGGCCTCTGGCATGCTGGAATGGAGCAGTAGCCCAATGTTCAGAGAAAGGGCAAAACGGCCATCAGAGGGGCACACTCACCACCTTGGACCACAGCCAGAGTCAATCAGTCAATGCTAAAGTGGGCAGCTCCTGCTATCAGCAACCCGTGGCATCGACACAGCCCGCTTTGGTCCTCAGGCAGCGTCAAACCAAAGCAGCCAGCTCCGGTGGTCAGCAGAACAGACCCGTGGCATCAACACAGCCGCCCGCAGGCAGGATCTGGACTAGAGCGGGCAGCTCCTGCCATCAGCTGCTTCAGCAGCCCCTTGAAACAAAGGCGGAAGGAGCCCAGGATCAGATCCTGAATGACCAATTGGCCACATACTAGTACAGAGCCTGCACGTAATATTAAACACCCGTACAGGGCTTCACATCTGCTTCAGTCTTCGAAAGAAAATCTTCAGTCCTCAAATTAAAACACACAGCCCCTCTGATGAATGCAGCACACTGCGTGCCTGCGCACCAGGTTAGAAGAGCAGCCTAAGGGCGAGGGTTGGGCAGACTGGATGAGTCTCACATGCACCAGCTACATTTAAAAGATGGAGGGGGGCGGCTCCACAGATGTCTTAGGTCTCTGTGCAACTCCACCGGCAAGAAACCAGCCCCTGCTCCCGGGGGTAAGACAACTGAGGCTGTCCAAGAAAAAGGTGAGGCGGCCATTCTGAAAAAAAAAAAAAAAAATTAAATAAATAAATAAATGTTGCAAGTGTTGCTGCCAACACCTGTGGAGATCTGCCTAAGCCCCTCGGGCCCAGCAGTACCTCGGACTCTGCAGCACTGCCCTTGCAGCCAAGGGACAACTGCTCCCATATGCTTGCCTGCGCCTCATGCCCTCATACTCCTCTGCCAGGACCACCTCACACCTTCGCATGAGGCAATGCCATGTGGTGGCAATAGACTCAAAATGAATAAATATATAAAATAACATTTCTTGGTGTCTCCCCAGACACAGGCAAAGATTCGGCAAACTATACCTGGACTCCCTGGTGAACCACCAGAAGCCTCACGTTGACTGGTTGCTGTCTAAGCTAACATCAACACGGGGTTGCTGCTTAAGCTAACATCAACATCACCGTGTCCACGGCAATCCTCCCATAACACTGGCGGGACAACCCGGGTGTGGCTACAGTGTGGTACTCTACACACAGCCATGGTACTTGGAACAGAGACTCAGTTCTCCTTGAGGATCTTGCAGAACACGTCTCTACTTTACCATGACCTATCGCCTACCGTGCGAAGCCTGCACCTCTGGCAAAACTACCCAGCTGCCCCTGGGAAAACTACCAAGCTGCTACCCAGCTGCCTCTGCCAAAATTACCCAGCTGCTGTGCAAAGCCCAGAAGGCTTCACAGCTGCAATGCCAATGGCAGAACCAAGACCCGCATCCCCGGCTGCGGTCAGTGCTCCAGAACAGGAGCAACAAACTATCACCAGTCCTCAGATACAGGGACAACTGGTTACCACCAAGATTTCCCTACTAAACAACTCCTACTCTGGAACCCCAGCGAGCTCTCCTACACAGGAACCCCAACAAGCTCTGTGGCGCTAAAACCTAGAATCTTGTGGGACCAAAACTTTGGCCATGAGTGCAAGGTGGCTGGGCCCAAGGCCAGTCACGGTATCACCGGTCTAGGGATAATAATTATGATCACCCCAGGTGCAGCACTGCCACGCACACACACAAGCACATGTCCATATCAACAAACTTCACAGGTTCAAGACCTGGCTGCAGGCCCTGTTGGGCATTAGAGCACACCGCCAGAGGGCCACAACACCACCAGAGTGCCACAAAGGCTCCTCTCGCTAACACCTAATTGTCAACAAGGTGATCATAGTCCCACACCTACACACAAAGGGAACAGATTCCCACTTCCTTACGTGACGATAGGTTGCAGGAAAGTTGGCCTGACGGCTCTACTATCCTAGGAAGGTCCCTGGTTCAATTCCTGAGTTGGGACTTCTGATCACCAAGCAGGATGGGTTTGTGTTCTCTGCGCACAACCAGATCAAAAGAAAATGGATAATGGTTCTAATTAAGTTCTAAACCCTGTACTTACCACCCTAAACCCTGACTTACAATTGCAAGCAGTACCCACCCTTTCAGGCAGGGCTAACTGTGAGTGGCCCTCCCTGGGACAGCTACCAATACAATATGAATGAAACTCGTGCCTTCGCATCATCATCATGCAAGTCCTATAGCACTTGGCACAAGTGCCAGACGGGTCTTCCCCAATTCCCTGGCTTGGCAGCTTCCGACGATTGTGCTCGGCAGCCGCACTGGCACACTACTCAACTGGCTTACATAGCGGGCACCCAGAGGACAGAACCACCACAGACAGAACTGCGGTAGACTGCCAGCGAGATTACTGCTAATCCTGACGCCATCTCGGGTAGCGCCCCCAGCAGCAGCAAGATTACTGCTAACCCCACCTCAAGTAGCGCTCAACGCTACCTATGCTACGACCAACGCTACCATGACCAAGCCACATCAGCCAGGCCGTCGGACCGCAAGATCCCTCTCGGGAGAAGCAGAGACTCCACACCCTGTATAGCATCACACCCTAAGCAGCTATACGCCTAGGATGTACGCGAAATGGCACACCAGCATCACGGGACACAACTCGTCATATGTGACCTCAACAAACCTGGGGTACTCCCAGGGATCCCCTTGACCAGGGACCCAAGCAGGTGCTCCAGCCATGCCTATGGCACTGCCACGCACGCAACGCCATCATGGCCACCAGGCCATCAGACTGGAGAATACCTCCCTGGAGACACTCCATACCCTGGACATCATCACAGCCCTACGCAGCTACATGCCCAGGGCACACACGAAACAGTGCACCAACAGCAAAGGACCCAACTGGTCCCAGTGAACTCCACCTCTAGAAAGTCTGCATGCTCTTCCTCCTGGCACAAGCGGAGGCTCAAACCAAACACAGGACTCTAGCCGCGCCGAAGGGTCCATCGACAGCCTGTGGCCCACTTCATGCCACATGGACAAACACGTCTCCTAGCAACATGGACAGACGCGTCGACTAGCAGTCTCAAGGTCTACACCATTACATTCTGCCTGGACACATGACTCATGTCCTCTATGGTATCAAACATACGGTGTTAATGCTTAAATTGCATCACTCCTCACTGCCACGGCTGCATTAATGAGTCAACTTCCGTGCCTGCATTAATGAGTCAGTCTCGCAACACTCTTGCAGCACTTGCAGCGCTCCAAATGGTGATGCTGTTTAGTCTTACAACACTCTTGCTGCGCTTCCAATGTTGATGCTGTCTCGCAACACCCTTGCAGCGCTTTCCAGCGCTCCCAATGTTGATGCCATGGCTATCTGTCTCGCAACACTCTTGCAGCGCTTTGCAGTGCTCCCAATGTTGATGCCGTGGCTATCCTTGCTCCCAGTCATTAACTCAACGTTACTACTCATTGGGGCCCCCTCTGCTACTGCATCTCAGTGGCTGCCCCTTGAGACTATTCACTCTGCGGCTGCCCATGGAGACCATATACACCTGCTACCACGCGCGCATGCAACCACATGCGCGAAGTGAGACGGCATGTCTACACATTCAGTAAAACTACACTCTCATGGGCGCACACTCACTAAAACTGCACGTTTATACTGTGTGCGGGCACATTACACGTTTGGCACCGCCACCAGGTGCACTACGGCGTTGCCCTGCCTAACAATGATATTCCAAAGGGCTCATATTCCAAAGTGTTCCAGGCCACACCATTAAAACCTCCAGTCCTGATAAGGTGTCCCTGAACCTGATATTGGCCTCCCCCCCCCCCCCCGTCCACCACATCGCACGACAGCTTGGGAGGCACCAAGTGTGGCTGACTCATCCTGCTTGTCCTAGGAGAAAATGAGGTTACTTACCTGTAACAAGAGTTCTCCGTGGACAGCAGGATAAGTCAGCCACACATACCCGCCCACCTCCCCTGGAAAGGGGTCGGCCTCTAACCAGTACCCGCCTCCTAGCGACTAAGGCTAAGCTAGTGACAAACTGGCTAGCTAGGGGCGGGCCAGGTGGTGGGGCCAGTTGGCTCATGCTCAGAAGGGCAAAAGCCCTTCTGAGCTATGGAAAGTATTTCTGTCTCGGCGCCGTCGGATGACGTCACCAAGTGTGGCTGACTTATCCTGCTGTCCACGGAGAACTCTTGTTACAGGTAAGTAACCTCGTTTTGCCCAACAAATACTGAGCTTTCTTGATTCAAACAACACTTTTTATCCACCACATTCAGGATTTTGCTGCAGTCACAGTACCAAAACAACATTGTTAGCTGTGCTGAATGAGATCGTCAGCCACCAAGACAGTCTTAGGGACATTTTGATTATTCAGTGTTCAAAGTTATTGACATCCTCTCCTCCTAGATCAATTAGAACAAATGGGTTCCTTTTAGAAAAATGGCCCCATTTTTCTAAAAAGAACTTTCAGGTGACAACTCAAACCTGTTTTTTCTACTTATCCTTTATCCTTAAATGCCCCCCAGGAATCAGTCTTGGCCCCTATTCTCTTTAATATTTTCATTTCACCCTCAGTAACTCTGATTCAGGAAACTGGAATTAGCATATATTTTTTGCAGATGACAGATTCTTGGTTAAGAACATAAGAAATGCCATATTGGATCAGACCAAGGGTCCATCAAGCCCAGTATCCTGCTACCAACATTGGCCAATCCAAGTCACAAGTACCTGGCAGGTTCCCAAAAGATACACCGATTCCATGCTGCTTGTCCAATGACTAAGCAGTGACCCTGCATAACAGATTCAATGGACAAGGATCAGGAATTCAAACTTTATACTGCTTCCTGTTGAGAGCAGCATAGACATTTCTAACTGTTCATGAAATGTGAGGAACAAAAGAAAGTTTATTGTCCCAAACAACACTGATGATAGCATGACTTCTTTTATCAGAAAATACTTTTTCACTCAGCGCGTAATAAAACTCTGGAATTCGTTACCAGAGGATGTAGTAAAAGCTGTTAATGGAGCTGGATTTAAAAGAGGTTTGGACAAGTTTCTGGAGGAAAAGTCCATAAACCATTATTAAACAGAACTGGGAAAAATCTATCAATTTATCTGAAGTCTGCCCTAACCCCTTATTGCCGCTCTATGCCCTCAGATGCTCATAGGTTAATCTCCCTTTGACTCCCACTGAAAATAATTTAAGACGAGCCTCCTCTAGCTATTTGGCCACCCAGTGTTATAGGCTTCATTCCAATTTTGCGATTGGAGTCTTCTTATAAGAAATTTAAGAAAGCAGTCACGGGTGATCTGCAGTTCGGAAAGGTGGAGAGATGTCTGGTGGCTCATATCATCTGCCTGGAGAGTGTGCCAATACACTGCAGCCGATTGGTGTACTTGCCCCCCCCCCCCTCACGACATCAGCCCGAGGACTGGAAGGCCCATAAATTTCCTTCTTGCTGTTTCCGTGGCTGCAGAGCATGGCCTGAAGGTGCGTACACAAAGGGGTAAGTTATGCTCCATTGGAGCCCCTTCGGGGCACCAATGGAGCACTGACAGGCTTAGACGGTCTTGTTTGGGATTGCTTGCGGCTGTTCTCTCTATTGAGGTGAGTGAATGGGGAAAAGGCAGAATAAAAATATTATGAAATCCTCTAAAACTGTGGGTCCTATTGACAAACATGTCGTTGCTCTACCTGCGGCTCTAACCTTTTTGAAGGGAGCGTTGTTAAGCTCCTCTCCCACACCTTCAACCCCTGTTAACTTTGACTATTTTGGAGCCCGACTCCCTTAAGGAGCAGACTGAAGTAGGATCAGGCGCTGGTCCATCTCTCAAGCCTATTCCTGTTTGGGATGCTAAAATTGTTTTTTCCTTAAGTTTTCCACCTTCAGAAGGGGAGATCACAATGAAAGATCTACAGTTGGCCATGAGTGGCATTGATTCTAAGTTAACCTCCACAGTAATGTCTTTATCTTCTTTTTCACGGGATGTAGTGATTAAGCTGCAAGGTGTTGATTCTAAAATAAATTCCTTGGATAAGTCTATACAGAAGATGGACTCTCAGGTGCAAACTCTCCAGCAGACGAGTGTATTTCGTATTAAAGATTCTCTTTCGGTTCATCACAAATTGCAGGCATTTGAGAATTCTCTTCATGTAAGGAATTTATGCTTTCTTAATTTTCCTTGTACTTATTTGATACCTTCTGACATCCTATTGGAAAAATACTTAGTTGAAGTCTTGAAATGATCCTAGTCAGTCGTTCAGCAAGAACCCTAATGAAAGAGGCTTTGGTGTGATTCGACCCCAGTGAAAGTCAGGATTTAACCGCTTTTCCAGGTGGCCCACGCTGTTGATCACTTTTTATTCTGAGGGGGATACGTTTAAGATTCTTAAAGCTTCTTTTAAAAATAAGGACGCCTTGTTTTGCAGACAGAAGCTGAGTGTATTCCCGGATGTTACCAGGAGCACTCAGCTTCGGAGGAAGCAGCTTTCGCAGTTGAAGTCTCAAGTTCTTGCTTTTGGGGTTCTTTTCATCTGAGGCTTCCCTGCAAATGTATAATTACTTTGCAGGGAGATGCGTTTGTGTCTCAGGATGTCTCTCATTTATAGAATTGTTTTGCAAATAAAAAGCAGTAACTTAGGGCCCGCTATTGAGCTATGTGCTTTTTCGAAGGGCTATGAGCTTCGTTGGCGCATAGCCCTCCCCGCCGACTTCTAATCTAGATATTCATTGCCACGGCCCTAGCATTGAATATACAGAGATCGCCACAGACACGGGAAACCATCAAAGCTAACAGGGCAGCAGCCACACTGCATGCTGCCCAGTTAGCTCCTGCGCCTTAAAGCTAGGCGAGGGGTTTCCTTGCCTATCTTTTTGGTGCAGATCTCTAACCAGACGGCATTTAATATCACTGCTGCCCAGTTATCTCTTGTCACCGCATAGGGGAGTTAGAAGGGGACAGGCAATGTCACTAACCGTGTAAATGCCATTAAATATCCTGATTTAAGGCATGTACATGGTTTACTGGGCTGTAACCTGTGTAAATACCTTTTGAATATCGGGCCCTTAGAACTTAGACACGGAATTATAGGATTTTGATAGTATATTCCACCTGCCGTTGGCTTGGTCAGCCGTGGAGCCCAATTCTAGAATATGCACGCCCAGCCCAAGGGCACATCCAAATTGAAAACAGGCCCAATTGAAATTGATTCCGCAGCCATGGGGATAAATGCACCCGCAGTTTCGGAATCAGGGACAGATATTGTTGGCGTGTCACGAACAAAGCACTATGGAGTATGAGACATGGCTATATGCAGCTTTGTACATCCCTGCACTCATTCTGAAAAGATGGATGTTTTTGATCCCGCTGGTCTCTGCTATATACCCGTGAACGGGCACACCCCACCCCCTGTAAAACATGCACCTCCTAAGCAGATCCTCTCACTGACAGTGTTGTGCTGATGCAAACTTTACATGAATACTGATGATACATAAATGTTGATGCAAACTGGAGTGGAGGAGTGGCCTAGTGGCTGGGGCAAGGTACTTCAGGCCAGAAGGTCAGGGGTTCAAATCCCACTAGAGGACAGCAACCTTGGGCCGGAAGGACTGGGGTTTCTAGTCCCACAGGTGCTCCTTGTGGTCTTGGGCAAGCCACTTAACCCTCCATAGCCCATGTTCCCTGTAAAATAGTTATCTCCAAGTTATAATGCCCTGTTCAATGTAATTTCAGTTTGTTCAATGTAAACCACACTGATGCAGAATAGCACGGTATATAAGAGAATGTAAAAATAAATAAATAAACTAGACTGTAGATACCAGTCTGTTGCATGCCCAGAACACTGCAAAGTAATCTCAGTACAGTATAAAAGCAGGTAGAAAGTGCTATATTTGTCATGACATACCTTGCATCACAACATATATGGCAGTAGAAGACATCCTTAGTTATGCTTGCATTAGTCATCTCTGAAAACAGTCTGTACAATGCTAAATTTGGACAAGAAAAATCAAAAGAGGTTCTCCATAGCGAAATGTCAAAACATATCCCTGCATGTTGGGTATTCAACAGTGCAAACAGCACTAATGCATGCCCAAAGGCACCATCATCAGTCTCTACAAATGTGCACATTTTCAGATACCTATAATGGTGCTTCTGGGCATGTCTTAGTGCTGTTTGCACGGTTGAATGCTCTCATTCTGAGGGTCTCTTATTAGTGACAGGGATATGTTTTGACTTTTCGCTATAGAGAACCTCTTCTGATTTATTCTGCCCGATCACACTGGCACCTGGTGACGCTGCAGTCATCCCTACGGTCCAGGTACTGGCCAGGCATTCCTGTCCCCCCAGATTTGCAGATGAGGATACCAGATCCTCCCGTGCAACAATCAAACCACACACACACACACACACATTCTCACTTGCAGTCACAAATAACATACCTCTGCCAAAACCATGCCCTGCACCTATAAACAACTGCTGTGAAGACATAATGGCATGGTGTCTCAGGACAACACATCCGATCTGTATTTCTCAGCCGAACACGATTCTGCTCCATACTACCTCACCCACCATCCCTACATCTACATTCCCATTTTTCCAAACACTGGAGTTGTGAGGGAAGCCGAGAATAGCCCCTTTAGCACACACAGCAAATGTCAGCACAGCCAGAATAAAGACTATTGCAGTGCTTTATATTTCTGTAGGGATGTTTTTTTTTATTGTTCCTTAACCTTACAAACCTTCCTTTGCCTGTGATTCTATTCTTTACAACTGCATCTTGTGCCCTCCCAGACAGCAGACGCACCAGCTCAATACAGACGTGTCACAGCCCTTCATCTCTATGGGACGCGTGGAAGATCAGAGCAGAGATTTTTCTATGTTCTGGCCTTATTCCATGTTGCCACTGGTACATATAACGTAGGCGTCCACAATAAGCACTGAGGATGTACATAAGCCTATCCTGAATAAGTTTTCTATGTCTCCATGGCTTGCCACGCCCCTGTTCCACCCCCTCCTGCCCACGTTCTGAGATCCCCGTGCTAGCGCCGTGTACGTGCAGGGCCACGTGATTTCAGAATACGATTTAGCAAGAAAAACGTCTATCCCACATGCCTAACCAGCTTATCTGGAATGACCTCCATAATTTCTTCTTTCTGTGTTCCTTTTCTCTCCCTCTCTCTTCTGGGGTGCCATTTCTCCATAATGAGGGCTACACCTTTTGATTAGTATGTTTTATGTTTTTTCTTATTAGTTTTTCTCACCCAAGAGATGCATTTTTTTTCTAACTGGAAGATTTTCTTTGTTGTTTGCCAGAACGTAGATTTCAAAAGTCTTAATAAAACAGACCGAGCAGGCTTAGACATGAACGCCATCATTAGCAGAACGACTACGATGGTTTTGTAATGACTCTCTGTGATTCAGATGTTTTGGTTTTATCACGGACATTCCCCTCCACTTGTTTCCTTTTGTCAATATGGAAAATTGTTTCTCATTGAGTGTTTTCATTGTTTGATGTAGTTCCATTATTGTTATTGGTTTTGAAAATTGCCATGATGTAAAAATCTAATAGTAGTATATCAAATTTTTGCTAAATAATGTTTATCACCTGTAACCCTCCTCATCACCTGTAACCCCTCCTCCATCATCTGTAACCTCCCTCCGTCACCTGTAGCCCCTCCTCTGTCACTTGCAACCTTGGCACCCATTAGTGCTGATGTTTGAAAGCTTAAATAGCATATTTACCCATCTGCTGTGCTCCAATTGATGCTGTGTGCTCTAAATGGTTCTCCTATATTGACTTAGCTATTTTTACAATCTTACAGTCCTCTAATCCAATAAAACTGTTCTATCAGATCACAATATACATAATTTACTATCACATAAACAGACACACAAGATAAAAACAAAACCACAGAGATTACCGTCAGGACAGCCTTCAGCATCCCTACCAGATGCCTCTCCAGAGCCGCCCCCCCCTCCCCCCTCCAACCCCATCCCTAGGCCATGCCCATCTCTCAGAAAGAAACACATTCCGGGCAAAGCCTTCTAAGACTTCCCAGTCTCCTTAACTTTCCTCTGCATGGTAACATCAGCTCTTCCTGGTCCCCTGGACCAGTTACTGCGCAGCAGTGACCTCACAGGAATCTGTACCAGCGGCCGACTCTTATCAAGGACCCTCCAGCAGCTGCCCAACCGAGCTGTTTGCTTGGCATATATATTGAACATTCATCTGTCCTTTATAGACATGGGGCGGAGCTACCAGCTTCTGGGAAACCCGGCACAGATCACTGAGTGTCCAAGAGGGAGGGCACACGCAAGACAGATATCAGAGATGGAGATACAGGGAAAGCAGGCGAAAGACGGGAAGTGAGGGAGAGAGGGGGATAGGTAAAGGAGAGAGAAAAGAGAGCATGGAGGTGGGGGGGGAAGGGAGGAACAGCACAGGAATGAGGGGAAGCGTGAATCAGAGGGGCACAGACTAGGCAGGTGGAAAGTGATGAGAAAGAAGAGGGGGTAAGACCAGAGAAAGGGAAGCAGAAATGCATCGCTTTCTATACTGAGCAAAATCCAGAAAAGGAAGAGAGACACGTTTCCTGTAGAGGGAGAGAACGGCTGTGGGGGAGCAATTTTCAGTACACTGCTCAAAGGTTTTGAAAATGACCCTCTTTCAAAACACCTCTCGCCCTGCTGGGAGTACCTGCGACTCAAGGGTTTGGCAGCAGGTTTTTAAAATGAAAGGATGTACGTATCTTCCCTTTGAAAACCGCCTCGCAGAGGTCTGCGCCTCCTTTGCCCGCAGCTACTTCTCCCAGAAGGAAACAACATACTGACTTTTGAAAATGCCAATCTGATGTTATTGTAGCAACCCCAACCCTCTCCCCAGTAGCCAGAACGCTTCTGCTTAATGGTGGACCTGTGGTACAGGCTTGCAGTGGAGGGCACGGAGATGAAGACTGTATCTGAATTTAAGAGAACATAGGACCAGCACAGAGGGTTTCAATAAGACCAGATAGTCTTTAACTGCCCTCATGTTCTGTGTTACTCCATTTCTAAGGTTACCAGATGTCCCCAATTTTCGGGGATTGTCCTTGCTTTTAGAGCTGTGTCCCCGACTCCCCCTCCTGTTTGGCAGCCCCCTGTCCAAATTCCAACAATGTACACAGAGGGGTAGGAAAAAATGTATTTTAAATTTAGTGACTTGAATAGGTCAGTTTTGGGAATTTACATCCGTAATCTATAAACTTCGCACAGTAGGGGGGAAATGCATCACAATTTCTATTTCTGTCAATTCGTTTGCTTGGAAGTGATGTTGTCTTTGGCATGGGATGGATTGGTGAGGGGGACAAAGAAAACTCCCTTATACGGTTACCTCGAGGATGTAAGCATATAAAAGTCTGCCCAGCCGTTGCATAGCGCCCTTTTGCTATTCTCGGGTATGGATGTTGGGAGATACGCATCTATGTTCACAAATAAACGCGTATTCGCAAAACCTTGGAGCAAATGTATCTTTGGACATAGGGGCATAAGTGCCTTTATAAAATGACAAAATAGCCGCCTACTTGGCCTTCATGCCTAGGTGGCCTGCTCAACGTTGCGTATGCCTTGTTGATCCCCTACAATTGATAAGTAGTAGGAGCAGTAGGCCTAAGATTACTCTCATATGAACATCATAGCATAGTATATTTATTTATTTTATAATTTTTCTATACCGCTTTATCCACTGGTCAAAGCGGTTTACATTGTAACAGAACATATTACATAGAACAAAGAAAACAAACTTGGAAATAACAACATAATCTATTTTTTAAAAAAATGGGAGAAAACGTATAAGTGTTTGGATTGAATTAGCTAATTAGTAAGTAGTCAGGGCATATTGTCCAAGACATAGTAGTCTTTAAATATGTATGTCTTTAAGGCCTGTTTAAACGTTGATGTGTCTGTAGTATTTCTTAAAGGGTCAGGGATAGAATTCCATAATTGCGGTGTATAGAGAGAGAAAACTCTTTTCGAGGTGGTATAGGAAGTTTTTGTGAACAGCAGTGGTCCACGTAGTAGATTCTGTGAGCTCGTTCGTCGATTTCTGGTACAAGGCGTAGTGTAAAATAAGGAGAGGAGGTGGGGCGACGATAGGTTGTTAATAATCTTGAAAATTGTGAAAATTGATTTGAACTTTACGCACTCAATTGGTAGCCAATGCAGTTGTTTAAGCAACGGTGTTATATGACGGCAGATAAAGATCAGTATGGTCTATCTAGTCTGCCAAGAGTGGTTGTAACTGCAGGTCACCCCCCCTCTATGCCTTTATTTGGGGTTAGTTATTTATTTTATTGTAAATTTTTATACCACATTTTTCTGGTGGATCAAAAGCAGCTTACAACAATTTGAATATTACAGAACAAGTAAATATTCAATTACATAAAACAATTTCTTCTTAACTATATACCATTACATAGGACATTTTCTTCTTAACTATTTACAGTAACACGTAGCATGATAGAGAGTGCTTGGCATGTCTCTTTGAACATCTCCATATTGAACTATTTACAGTTATGAGGAGTTTTCTGTGTTGTGCCCGCCGCTCCGTGCAGGTCATCATTGATTATTTTGGAAACGCACGTATAAATGGTCATGCCAAGAAAATGTCCTGACTCTGAAAGACAGGCGGGCGGCAAGAGAGATGACAGTAAGATCCTGGAGGAGAAGAGAATAAAAGGAGGGGGAGAGCAGGGGCTTGGGAGGCAATGGAGACAGCTCGCCCTGTGCTGCCTCTCTTCGCTCCCTCCCTCCTTGCCTTCCAGGAATCCCTCTCCCCATTTCCTTTGACAGATATTTCAGTTGCTATTGTTTTACTCTCATGCTGGACACATTGGCCTCTTACCAGAAGTACTGAATGAAAGGGAAGAGGGAGGCGGCTCTTCAGGGAGCCTTAGCTAAGCAGGAGGCTTCTCCGGCCTCTTCTCTTGGCAGGTTCACTGAAGAACTTACCACGAGCACCCCCAATCCTCCTTCTGCCACTTCATTATTCAAGCCTGCTAACACTACATGTTTCCATAGTGCTCTATGGGGTATGCAGCGCTAGGCCAGTCCTATCTTGGTGCAGCTTCCAGGGAAGTGGAGAAATGGATGCTGGGGACGGGGCTACTTTAGTGGGTCAACTGGTCTAAGGGAGAGAAAAGTCAACACAAGGGCTCCGGGGAGGGGATGCAGTGAGCACAATTTAAAAGTAAACCTGATTCCTGCAGACAGATTGCACTAGTCAGGGGCTTTGGCCCTTTTCACCCATTAATACATGCAGGAAAGATTCATCCTTATATCCCTTGCCCCTCTTCTTACCTCTCCCTCCCCTCCCCTCCCCCCAGCTCCTGCCATTCTCAAAACTTCAGGTGTGTAAGAGGCCAGTTGGTAAGATCCATAGAGTTAATGACTCCCCCACCCCACCCCACCCAACTGGAAGGGAACGGAGAGGAGGGAAGCGTTATGGAGGAGGTGGAAAGGGAGAGGAGGAAGGATAATGGTGGATGAAGAATGGAAGAGGCGTGCTGGGGAAGGGGGATGAAAGGTCAGGAAGAAGGAATATGGGGGTTGGGATAGGGTTGCCAACTGACTCCAGATGCGCCCGACAGGCTTGATCCAGTCCTGTGTTTACCCCACTGCATGCAGAAACTTGTAGTCTAGCTTTTCATATGGAGTGCAATGGAGAAATCAGAACTACGTGTCCCTGCAAGCAACGGAATAAACCTAGGACTGGATCAAACCTGTCGGGCGCATCTGGACTAGGTAGGGATGAGGAGGACAGAGTGATGAAGGAGGGATAGGGGGGAAAGGTCAGGAGGGGGTTGGGTAGGGGACTTGGGAAAGGTGGAGGAGGATGAAGGGTAATGAAGAGGGGGACTGGGAAAAGGAGGGGAGGGGGGCTGAACGGTGGAGGATTGCGCAATTGGCATGCCCATAAAGTTCTGTGAGCGTGCTGGAGAGAGTATTTGGGGAGGGGTCAATGCCTTCCTGTTAGCAGCATTTGCCGCTTCTCTTCCAGCACAGGAGAGAGCAGAGCCCGGGGGTCCGCAGTGCTCCCCCCCCCCCTCCACTTCTCCTCCCTCCTCTTACCAACATCCCCCTCAGCATTTCCAGGAATAGAACCAAACAGCGCGGGGGGGGGGGGGGCAGGGGGAGAGGCGCCGGCCAATCCGCGCACGCACCGGCCCGGCCGCGACCAATGGCGGCCCGGCTCCCGGTTAAACCCCCCCGGCTGGCCACGCCCCCCTCAGAAAGCAAAACATAAAATGCAAGATGTGGACGCGGCGGCGGAGCATCGGGATCGGGAGCCGGGGGGGTTCGGAGCTCTGTTCCGCGGCGAAGCGCCTCTCGGAGACGGGAGCCCAGCACCGGCACGAGGTAAGCCCCCCCCTCCCTCAGATCGTGGGCAGGAGGATGAACCTCCGCCACTCCCCCCTTTCCCCGGATTCCTTAATCTAGACAGAGCTTGATGCCACCCCCAACTCTTTTCTTTCCCAAAACTGCAAAATGCAGAGGCCACGGGCGGGACGATATCTCCAGATCCCTTCAGGCGGTAGGAGACAATGCTTGCAAAAGGGGCTGATGATTCTCCCCTTCCTATGAGGCACTAATTAAGGTCTTCTTCCTCCCCCCATCCCCCCCCCCCCCCCAGGAAAAATGGGTCGGAGATTGTGGGCAAGACACGTTACTCCGTAGGTGCCAACTCTGGTTTCTACCCCCCAAACGGAGTAAACTCTGACCTCATGGGAGGATAACCTGTTGAGTTTAGCATCCTTTATTGCTTTGCAAAGTTAGCTCCCGAGCCTCTCCTCATTCTTTAAAGGGTAAATGATGCTCCCTCCCCTCACCCCAGGAAAAAAAAACAGTAAGAAAACGTGAAGGGGAAAAAGTAAGAAAAACCGATGTCTCTTGCTCCTACAAACGTTTGACAGACATCCAGATTTATTTTTGGCTCTGCGTGTCCCTCAGCACTATATAATCCTATATTTATTTAAGTCTGTGATAGTATCTAAGAACACGTCCAACCCCTTAGCATAATATCACCTTCAGTCTACCTCAGCAAACCCTCATCATCGTCACTCTGCCATAACCTTTCCACCCACTACACCGGCCCCAGCCAGTAGTGAAGTTACCAAATAGCTCATTTTAAACAAATGTTTCTTCACTCAACACATTAATTAAGCTCTGGAAATGTGTTGCAGTAGCGTTGGCTTTAAAAAAAAGGTTTGGGCCAGTTCCTGGAGGAAAAGGCCATAAACTATTATTAAGGTGGACTTGAGAAAGCCTCTGCTTCTCTCTGGAGAAAGAGTCCGGGCTGCTTATCTATTTCTTGCCATGTACAGGCGACCTGGAGTGGCCGCTGTTGGAAACAGGATGTTGGGCTTGGTGGACCTTTGGTCTGACCCAGTATAGCACATCTTATATTCTTAATAGTACCAGCACCCTGGGTCCTCAGCTGAATACAACTAAAACTGCAAACCTGGGTTGGTGTGGTAGGGAACTGCACTATATTGAAAAAAGCTTCCCTCTAGTCCTGCATCAGAGCTGGGATTCTGGCACACAGGCTTATTATATACCTTTAATTGCTCTGTGTACACCGATATGTAACGCATCTTTTACAGGGCTTTGCATGCAATCAGTGCTAATTACTGTATATATAATTTGTACAGGGCTTTGTCAAATACATCCAATGGCAGAACCTAGGCAGGGTCAGACCTGGGTAATACCTAGGTGAGAGGACTCCAGCGATGACTGGAAGCAGTGGGCTGCAGAAGACAACAAAATCCCTGCAATGTCCTGCCAAGAATGTCATCGTCACCCTGACCACCTACCTCTGCAAAGGACAAGGTACTTCTACCATGGACTGGTGCATCCCATCAGCGCTATACAATAATCTAGATACACAGTCGTGTTCAAAAGTCTAGGCACCCCTGGTCAAAATGTAAGCTTCACTGAATCTCTACTTGAACAGAAGCGGATACATGGTTCAACGTTAAACCTCACTAAGAAAGCTGTATGGGAGCAATTCCAAATGACATAAAAAATCAACGCTCCCAAACCAAAGCTAAACTCAAACACTATCTCCAAAAAATTCTAATATTTCCAACAAATATTCCACAAGGCAATAAGACCTTAGGGTGGCTAGTACCCCACATGCAGCGAGAAACTCACTGTAGGGAATAGCTGATGCTAACATCATAGGTCTAGCCTTTCCTAATTCCTCAATATAGACAATACCACTATCCAATTGTACACATCAAATTGACCCTGGGACCATATAGCGGCACAATACAGATTACAACAACACCGACAATCTACCAATCATCCATCCATTTTCACCCACACTGCCCCAAAGCATCAGAATTAATCAAATCATGTCTATATTGAGGAATTAGGAAAGGCTAGACCTATGATGTAAGCATCAGCTATTCCCTACAGTGAGTTTCTCGCTGCATGTGGGGTACTAGCCACCCTGAGGTCTTATTGCCTTGGGGAATACTTGTTGGAAATATTAGAATTTTTTGGAGATAGTGTTTGAGTTTAGCTTTGGTTTGGGAGCGTTGATTTTTTATGTCAAAGTTAAACCTGGCATTTTTCTGCTAATTCTGATGCATAGGTACTAGTAATTTACTGTTTGCTTTTTACAGATGGCAGAAATAGCAGCCTCTATACAGTTCCTGTAGCCCTCTAGTCTTGCTTTTGCAATGTGTTCCCCCTCTTCCTTGCAGAACTGTTTTAGCTCAGAAATATTTGAGTTTCTTTGCAGGTACTGCATGTTCATTTTATATATTTCAGCACTGATAATCCACTCTTCCAAATAAAATAGTTGGAGATCTCCTCACAGATGTTCAATATTCAGTCTGCGGACTATGGGGGCCACCTTCCTTTCCTTCATGGTTGATGTTGAGGTATATTTTGGAATGTTATCTTGCTGAAATATCCAACCCCTTTTCAGTATCAGTTTCCATAGCTTCCAGGATGTTGGTTTACTTGAATCCATCCTTCCTTCCACCTGGCACAATATTTCCCGTGCCACTTACTACCACATAACCCCATGGCAGAACATATGCATCTTTTTTTTTTTTCAAAATGATTCACCCCTTTTTCTCCAAATGTATCTTGCATGGTTGAGGCTGAACAGTTCCATTTGCGCTTTGTCAGTCCAAAGCACTGTTACGAAAAGTTTTTGGCTTATATTTTAGACGATAACTTTTGTGATGAGTTGGTAGAAAAGTTTCCTTCTGTTAACTCTGCTATGCGGATTGCTGTTGTGTAAGCTGTACCACGAACAATTACTCTAGTGTCAGCTAAATGTTTCAGCAGGTCAGAACCCACAGATCCCTGCAGCTGTTTTGCAAATCTGAACAATTCTGGGCACTTCTATCAGAGATTTTTCTTGGTTTTCCAGATCTTGCCTTGACTTCAACAATTCATATAACTTTCATTTCTTTACAATGTTTCTGTCATTTGAAACTGCTGATTGACAACATGTATTTTTATTTATTTAGTCTTTGGTATTTAGTTCACACTTTTCCTTACATTAAGATACAGTAGGCATTTCCCTGTCCCCAGAGGACTTACAGTGGGATTTAAACCCTGGTCTTTCTATTTAGAGCTTTTTTATAGTCTTCTCCTACTTTGTAAGAATGACTTGTCTCCATTTGCAATAGTTCCGACAGCTGCTTAGAAGAGCCCATTGTTGAAAGCAGACAGAAAAATATTCACAACCTAAGATTAGAGGGTTCAGGATATCTGATTTATTTAGCCCATGCTATAGTTGATCAACTGTGGAATTGTCTAACAAATTTAACCTTTTCAAACCTTATTAAAAGGTTTGAGAAAAAAATAGTAAAGAATCAACTGGAAGAATGTCCAAACATTTGTACCAGCTATATTTATTTGGTAAAAATTATTTTTAAACTGTTAAAAACAATAATTATGCATTAAGATTTGTAGAAAGATGCCATGTTAATTTTGTATGATGTAGAGATTCTCAGCTTCTGCTCCCTTAGTGATTCATTGAAACATTCAATTTGTCTATGAATGTCTAAAATCTTGCTTACAACTTTATCTTACAAAGGACTACGTCCACTGTCAGTATTGTATAATAGCACTGTCCAAGAAAAGCATTGATTGACAGAGACACCAGCTATTAACGACTAAAATTTAAGTTTAAAAATTAGATGACACTTCTATATAGGAGAAGAGAAACTGGGACCAGGCCTAACAGTTCCCAGAGCCCTTGAACAGTGAGTGACTGCAATGAGGCTGCCATCAAATTAGCCAGAGGGGAGGTCTCTCACTTGAGAGCATGCAGTCCTCAAAGCAATAGCTCAACAGTTAAAACTCATTTATGAATGTGGATTTGATATACTGCTGTTTGTTGAGTACTTTGCAACGGGATGTCAAATTGTTGCAAGACATACATAATTTCTCTACAAGACCAAATGAAAAGATAGGGGAAGGGGAGAGTGTTGCAAGACCATTTTATTCAAGAAACATATATAACTGAAAAGGACAGAAGGGGAAGGGGAATGCTGTTGTAACACCTGAGCTCAGAAAGTTGGCGCAAGGTGGCTGAGGATATAAACGATATTCAGGTAAAGGCGTGTTCAAAGAACCAGGTCTTAATTCTCACCTTAAATCTGATAGGAGCTTTCTAAGCAATCAGAGGGGAGAGAGCTCTACTAGTGAGGGCAAGGTAGCTAAACGCTATGGTGCAAAATGTTTCTAAATTTATTTTGCCTCATTTTGGAATTGCTAAATAGTTTTCCAAAGATGCGAGAGCAAAAGGCTTGCTGAGCAGTATGGAATAGGATAAGAATGGATATAAACTGGAACCTCAGCGTAGTAAGCCCAGTGGCCAAGCAACAGGATGTTCAATCTGACCCTAAAGCAGATTGGCAGCCAGTGTTGCTCGTACTGTAAGGGGGTTAGAAGGTCTGACCGTGCATGATAGAGGAAGTTGAGTGCACCATGTTCAATGAGCTCAAGCGTCTTTAATAGCATGGTGTACCTGGAAGTAGAAAGTTACAGTCATCTAGTGGTTCATCACCAAGGTGTGTAGTAGGATCTTTTGCTGTTCAAGTGCAGGCCAAAGCCTCATCTACATACACCAAGACGCTTGTATTATCTGCTCTTGTCTCCAACAGAGCTTGAACAACATGCATATGGTGTGATTGTGTTTTTCAGCCACACCCAGCAGATGGGACCCCTGTGAACTCTCGCCGCTGCCCTTGCCCTCTGCCCAGCGAGCTGTGGGATCGCTTCACTGAGTCTGGCCCGGATACGGGGGTCCTGAAATGATGCTAGCCTTGCACTGCTGCTCTTCCTGTTGCTGCCTCTTCCCGTCATCAGGTCTCATGGCTATGACCTCGCCGTCTGCTGTCAAGCTGTCCTACCACTACAAGTCCTTCTGTGGGGACTTTGATCGCGTGGAGACTGCTCTGGAGAGGTTGGAGGCCAGTGGCTTCTACTGGAGCACCCTCTCAGGGGCTGAAGCCAAGAAACTGCTGGCTGACCAGCCCCTGGGGGTCTTTCTCATACGGGACTCCTCCGATCACCATCACCTCTTTACCCTCAGCGTACGGACAGCGGCAGGCATTACCAACTTGCGCATTAAGCAGGAGGGCCCTTCTTTCTTCCTAGAGACAGTGCCTGGGGCTGAGCAACCCCCAACTTTCAACTGTGTGGTGAAGCTGGTGGACCACTATGTGCGACTGACCAGTGCCGGAGAATCAAACTCCAATCTCTGCTATGTGGAGGGCAAGGAGCGACCCGTGCCCCTTGTACTCACCCGGCCCCTAAACTGCAAGGTAGTGTCACTGCAGTACCTCTGCCGGAGGATGGTGGCAGCTAATATTGCACAGGGAGCTTCTGCGCCTTCAGCAGCAGAGCTGGAGGAGATGCCTATCCCCTGTGTCCTCAGGAGTGTCCTGAAGAACTGATAGTAAGTGTAAGAACTATCTAGCACGCTAGTGACCAGCAGTCTGGAAGGACAGTGACGCGGTTGAAGATGACTGTGCCCAAACAGGCAACTTAACAATCAGCTGGGGTCAACTACAACCTTTTCCAGGTGTCCTGAGTCTGCTGGCCAGGAAGATAGACTTTGTGGTGTGTTTGGGGCATTTCTTCCAAAGAGACTTGCTGAAGGATTTCTAGTTACAATGCAGAGTCCAGAAGAGGCTGAACCATTTGAGTCAGGACCAAAGTGAATATTCTGGACTTATGTTTTTTGTTTAAAAATATCTTTTTGAGCACGAGGTGGGTCTGCTATACCTAAGCGATGTGTTTAACATGCAGGGTGATCTGGCTCCCAAGCTGTAGATTAAATTAGCCTGGCCTCATAGGGCTAGGCAGAGCATTGCTAGCCAAATGATTACATGCAAGCAGATTTGTTTACCTGTAACAGGGGTTCTCCATAGACAGCAGGGGAATGTAGTCATATTCTAACCAGAGTCTCCTGTTGAGCTGACCACCTAGTGTGTCTGCATCTCCCCTGCTTGTCTACAGAGGTCCTTGCCTTGCGACGGGAGCAAGCCACCCCCATGCATGAACGAGCTTGACTCCTGCCTCTGCTGTACAGACACCCTGGCAGAGGGCTGCCTTTAAGCACTGTATAGCTCATCCTGTGCTGGATAAATGCTTAATTAGTAACCTTTTGTCTGTATCTCTCCTAATGACAAGAGCCATGTAAAAGCCAGACAGCCCGGCTGCGTGGTGATCTTTGGCAAGTCACTTAACCGTCTATTGTCTCAGGTACAAAAACTTTAAACTCTAAGCCCTCCAAGAGATAGGGAAATACCTACCGTACCTGAATGTAACTCACCTCAGGCTACACTCCTGCAAAAGGAATGTGCTAAATCCAAAATCCCTTCTCTTCCCGCCTGGGCCATTTGAGTTTGCAGAGCCAGAGGTTTTTTCACAAACTACTGCGACTAGGATATGTGTGTGTCAAAAGCTGTTTACTGTAACCAGCGTCATGTGTTATCACAGGGATCAGGAATTGTAACTGGCGACATGTGTCTGAGAGGTTCTGGTGTGTGGACAGCATATCATGTTTATGCATGAAACAGCCACAGTGAAAAAAGGCTTGTAATAGAGATGAAGGCACCATGCCTTACACCCCCCCCCCCCCGATACAGTTTTCCATGTACCACACTATAGCCACAGCATGCACCTCAGAGTTTCTGCCGCTCTGTAGCTACCTTTTCTTTTGAAAAGATTGCTGTTGCAAGGTAGAATAAAAGGACTTTGATAAAGCGTGTCGCTTTCCATCTTGCTGCTTCACTAATTCCTGTTCTATGTGAACCATAGGCTAGGGAGAGAAAAAAAACTCTGCTTCTAGATAGAAATTTTGAAAAACTTCTAAGTCCCTGGTACAGACGTCCCCACTGTGCATCTGCAGGACGAAGGCACAGAAGTTTCAGTCTGTTCCAGAACAGACAGTGTTAAATCCTCAGCTGACTTGCCGGGAACCACAGTGTAGCTGCTGGGAAGCCCTGCCCTAAAGCATTGGCCAGCCCCCATGGAGGAAAAGAGGAAGGGAGCCAGGACTCAGAACCTTCCCCCCCCACACACACGCTTTCCTTTTCTTGAATGAAAGCTGGTCTTCACTGCATACACAACGAGACCCCTGCCAGGGGGTGTCGCCATGCATATGGCTTTCCCGCCTAGCAAAAATCTGCTCCAGCAAGCATGAAATTTACTCCATCTGCTCCCTCTTCTAAATAGTTTTCATGCATCCTGGATGGCAAAGCTATTGCGTATCATTTGTGACGTGGAGATCAGGCTTGGGATGATGTGCATATCCAACAAAATTAATCATCTTGCCTGCCATTACCCACAGCAACAACATTGAAGATGCACCATGCACACCCTACACTGCTAGACAACCCATATGTAACCATACAAAATCCCAGCAAGTGTCATGGGGTTAAGCACAGTGCTGGGGGAGGGCATAATACCAGAGAGAGAACAGGTTGGTGCAAATCATCCCTGCCCCCAAGCCTCAGACATTCAGTACTGATCCACTTTCCTGCATACCAACAGCACCCTCAAAAGCAAAATAACCCCACAGGGCAGCTTCTCAGCCCTCTTTGCTTAAGCTGGCCTCAGGGCCTGGCAGCAAAACAATACAATTGCCCAGGTTGTAATGGTGAAAATGAGTTAACATTAAAGCAGCTTTTAGTTTGCCTATTTCCTTGGTAGGATTTGCATTATGGGCCCATCTAAGCCTTGGTAAACTACTGAGAAGGGTTCATCCCTCACTTCTCTCCAAAGAGATCAGCCCACCTCTAGCCAAGTAACTTCAGCATAAGGCCTGTCAGTCCTTGGGTGGTAATAGGCCCTGCTTTGGGTGCAGGTTTCCATGGCAACAGGAAACCAGTGCAGAAGGTAGCACCACAAGGCCTCACCACCCTAGAACGGGCAGGCCCCAAGCTACTTACTAAAGAGGAGCTACTGCATCGATCATGGTGCCACAGCAGCAGGCATGGCAAGAATACCTATCGCAATACGGCACCCTAGACAGCTGCCAGTGTCGAGACACTGACCTGTGTCTCACAGATTGAGGGCCGGCATACATTCAGTAAACTTGGTGTCATCAAAAGATGACATGCTCAGTCTCCAAGCTGCTAGAAGAGGTACACTCCCCAGAGGTGCAGGACTGGACTGGCAACAAGGAACATACTTTCAGCAAACTTGGCTACAGCAGGCATTTAACACTGACAAATCTAGGAAGGGGGCCCCAAAGGATTCGCTGCAGCAGCAAACTGTTGGTGGCAGCCCTAGGAATACCTGCACTGTCTCAGACAGGTCTCATCCTATCAGGGAGGGCTAGGAAGTGGTCTCAGTCCAGCACAGAGAATCCTGCCTTTTAAAGACTGGGTTGGGGGTTTTAAAGACTAACTTACAGACACTGACGCGGCCGACTCTGCTTAAGATTTGGAAGCTAGCCACCCATCAATAAAACAGAAGACAAAACCTTAGGAAACTAGTCAGGGGGAAAAAAACAAAACTTTATTTTGTACACGTTTGCAAAGCACAGCACCGTCCTGTCCCTGTGCTGGGCTTAATCCTCTTCTTCCTCATCTGCGCCACCAGCACCACCTTGTCCTTTCTTGGCATTCTTTCGCTTCACACGGCCGGGCCGCCCACCGCCATATGGTGAACGAAGGGAGAAGTCTATGTGCTTCTGGGAATCCAGGCGCACGATAAAAGACGGGATGTTCACCACCTGCTTCCGCACACTGTGAAAAAAAGAAACAGGATCAGAGGATAGAAGTACGCCCCCCTCTCCCTAGGAACATTCAAGCACTACTTGAAGCGTGTGCTCCATGTCAATTCATTAAACCGTCCCAAAGTTAGCTAAAAACTCTGGTACCTTTCCCAGGCCGTGCCCTGTCTCCTTACAACAAAAGTCATGCATGACAAGCAGTGTGCCCCCGACAGGAAAGCATACAGACCCCTTTTCCCTGGGGATCGAGGAGCCTCACTCCCCTTCCAGGGTACAGGAAAGCATCACTTCCAAAATGGTACCAGTTACCTGTGCCACCCTTGGCTTTACACTCTGCATGCCCAGTGTGACCCGTTCACAAGGTATACGGCCAGGGCCGAATTGACCTTGCTGAATTAACTCCACGCTCGCTAAGGCGGGATTTTCACTGGGGTTCTTCAGTCCAAGACGTGCAGATTGACAGATGAACAGAGCCCTGCATAGGGATGGGGCCTCATGGCTTTCCCACATCTTGATCTGAGCATACTAGGTAAAATACCAAAGGCAAAACTTTAGGGATATCCAGGTAAGCCAAAGGGTGAAGAGAAAAGGCAGGAAGAATATGCACATTTAGCTTCAGCCAACCTGGAGTAAGCTATAACATTTACTGGGCCTGTAGCACCCGTAGAGAAAACATACCCGCAAACCCTCCCTGGGTGGGAACAGTTGTAAATGGACGTGGCCAGCCTTTAAGTCAAACAAGGCATCTGTGTAACCCAGAGTTTTCAACAGGGGTGAGCTTTTCTAGGTCAGTTGGTTTAAACCTTGCTGACTCAGGGCAGCTGAGTGTTAAGGACACACAGAATCAAATCCATTATTTTCCATATGATCTCAATACAAGAAAGCAAAGTGGGCTCCTTGGCAAGTCTCTTTAGAAGAGACTTGCCAAGTCAAACCTCTGTATATTCCGTTGCCTATCTTTAGGTAGAGGAGTTGCAAGGCATTCAACGAGAAGTGACCCCCCCTCACCACAGTTCAGAGGCAAGCTAACCAGTTTCACTGAAGTGGCTTTAAAAGCCTGGGATGTCATGAAGGCCTACAGAAGTGTTTCAAGATGCAGTTGCTCTCTCCTGCTGGGATTCCTTCAAACTCCAACATCACTTCCAGTACTACAAACACACAATGCATACAGTCCTACTGGTGAAATACCCCAGGGTCACACTTCATCCCTAGCCACCTACCGGATGTGCCGCTGGCGAATCAGCACCCGGGCGTGGTGGATAGACTTGGCCAGACCCAGTTTAAAGACCTGTGTCTGCAATCGGCGCTCCAGGAAGTCTTCGATCTTCAGACCCAGGATGTAATCCAGCTTCATCTTGCCCTCGTCCAGCACACCAATACGTACCAGCCTCCTCAGCAAGGCATTACCTGGAGGGGGAATGGGGGGGGTAACAAGGTGCCATGAACAAAATACCAGTCACACAGCAGCATTTGCTATGCCCCTTCTCATATGATGGCCACCCACATCCCTTCCCATGCAATCAGATCAGATGAAATGCTAAAAACTACAGAAACATTTGTATAGCGCTACAAGATGTATGCAGCGCTGCACAGACATGTAAGAGACAGTCCCTGCTCAGAGCTTACAATCTAGTCAAGAGACAACACAGTAGGTGTAAACAGGGATCCATCTAGGGGGAATGGTAAGGAAAGACAAAGGAGATTAGGGCTCTTCGAGATTATTATTGCTGTGCTATACTACTAAGTAAGAACTACATAAATGATGTATTTATATATTAGCAATGTATTTTTACAACTTGTTTTATTCCTGTATTCTAGTTTTATGTCATGCACCATTAACGTTTTATTTCTGACTTCAGTATTTATGGTAAACTAATTCAGTTCACTATCCAAGAGATTATACACAAGCATAATATAAGATTAGTCTCATGTCAACACACACACACACACACACACACAATATTTCTATTATGGGCCCCAGACTAATCCTCATTATATAAGAGGAAAGGGAATTATTCTACCCATGTGGTGTATATATAGTCACGTCTGTGTGGTCTTATGTAAGAAAAATAAGACAACTGCGATAGAGAATGTGAGAACCTACATCTCACAGGCATGCCAAAGAAAGCACGGATAGTGGCGCGCTGCGCTGGACAGCGCTTCTTCTTTATGCCATATGGTTATTGAGCAAGTCCCAGCGGATATGAGTGAAGGTGGTGGAAATCAGCAATTGCTTCAGCTTGAAGAGACTTATTTTTACTTCAGATGAAGTAGATCGAGTAGCCTGGTGGTTAGAGCAACAGCCTAGTGCCCACGAGACCTGGGTTTGATTCCCACTGGCACTCCTTGACAGCTTGATTTTAAGATGCTTGGCAGATTAAAAAAAATACGCTGATGGGGGCTAATATTGTTGAAAATCTCTCTTTTAGAATGTGCTGTGATGGACTAGTTGATTTGAACACTTGTATAAATGCAGGTAGTGACAACAGATCCTAACTACATTTTGTATCAAGAGCTCAAAAACCCTGAAAAGGGCTATGGCAAAATGAAGGCCTCTGCTGAGTATCTGGGTTGGATTATGACAAAGATATATAATTTTATCACTCAATACGAATGAACTAAAGCACTGAAAGAACCAGTGGCCAACACCCAAGGCCCTTTTCCCAAACTATTTTTTCAATATATTATTAAAAAAACCTTGAGTGTGTTTACATTTTTTTAAGAGATATGTCCAAGTGTTGACTTAAAGGTTTTGTTTATTGGTTTCAGTAAGTAAAAATTTACAACGCTTTACAGCGGTTCTTAAGTTATCTTTTCAGACTCTTTTCTAGCTATATGTCTAATATGGTAGAGACCAGAAGGAATAGGACTAAAACGGACACCTGGTATATCAGAGGTTTCCACAAGGGGGGTAAAGCTGTTAGGCAATGGAGGGTCACTTAACCCTCCACTGCCTCAGAAGAATCCAAGTTATCAATGTCCCTGTTTAATGCACATTACCAAGTTTAAGTTACAACATAAACCACTGACTAAAATGGTATAAAAAGACCCCTGTCAAATAAAAACAGCAGGAATATGGTAGAGGATCAAGCGTGCCCTCATGTCACCTACCTTCAAACAGCCGCTTGGCATCCTTCTCATCCAGGGTTAGCAGCTCTCTGGCTGCCTTGCGAATCTTGGCCAGAGTGAACTTCACCCGCCATACCTCACGCTTGTTTCGCAATCCATATTCCCCTGGGGAGCAGAGACAAACCAAATAGCTAATAACTCCGAGTTAAACCCTGGGGACGGGCTGTACCCTCCCCCAGGCATTCTCTAGCTTTTCCTCTCAAAGGGACAGGGGTTTAAGTTCTTACCAGAACATTCTCCAGGAACAAGCGGGAAGTCAGTCCTTACATATGGGTGACGTCTGCGCCGCCTGGGCCTGCACAGAGCATTTCCCCAGCTTTCGGGGAGGGCCTTTGGGAGTGCTGCCGGGCATGCATGGTCCCCTTCCCGCCCATCTTGTTCAGTCTCCTTTTTTCCACAGAGCCCAACAGACATGGTCCTCATCTCTCCCAGAAAAAGTTATTTTTTTTCCTTCCAAATTTCTAGACTTCAGTCTTGTACCATCCTCCATCTTGAGTTGGACACCTCGGCACCACCCTTGGCCTCACTGCGGTCTTTTTTTTGTCTAGGTTTTCCTTGACTGGCCGTTCATGCCTTTTTCGCCTGGGGGTCCTCGACTGTGGCTGGGTGTTCTTCCACCATGACTTCCGGTGGATTTAAAAAGTGTGGCCAGACCATATCTGTTACAGCTGCTCATGATTGCTGCTGCCGCTGTCTGGACCTGGACCACGACAGCTCCTCCTGTGGCCGGTGCAGGCCATGATGCCCAAGACCAATAGGAAGTGGTCGGAGTTGCAGGGGAAGCTGCTCCCTGAGCCAGACTCTGCTCCAGCGTCCCCCTTGCCCAGTCCGAAGAAGGGTTCCTTGAGGGAAGTGCGGAGACTCTGCTCCAGCGTCCCCCTTGCCCAGTCTGAAGAAGGGTTCCTTGAGGGAAGTGCGGGTGTCCTCAGAGTCCCGTGGCGTGGCTCCTCCGGTAGGTTGCCGGACCCTCCTAAGAAGGTGTGCCCCCCCCGACGAAACCTGGGAAGGCCCCTCAACGAGACTTGGGCGACTCGGTGCAGCGCCCTCCAAAAGTCTTGAGGCAGGAGCTCTCGGCCGGCAGTGACGGTGCCAGGGTTCGAGAGCCCATAGTCCTTCTGGAGGATACTATCTATGGAGTGCCAGCGTCGGCATGGACACCGAGGGCCTCGAGGCCTGCATGGTGGCCATAGAGCAGAGCCCCTCCTCCATTCTGGCCTTGCAGCAGGCGTTGTCTGGACTCCCAGCATCATCGGCCCCGACACCTGGCCCCCCCGGCCTCAGGGGATCCCCAGGTGTCAAGTCAGGCACAGAGTGCTGCCGGCCTGGTCGAGGTCCCGGCTCTGGTTCTCCCTGGCGAACCTATGGGGGTCTGACCCCCTGGTCCTCGGGTGGTCCCTGGTTCTTTGGGGCTACCATTGAGGCAGAGTCCTCAACTATCTCGGGATCCCAATGGGAGACCGAGAACGAAGCATCTCCCAAGGCCTCCCAGCATCTGGGACATTCCTTTGGAGCTCTGACCCCCGTAGCCTCGACGCCACTCCCCACCCCATGGCATTCCATGATTTTGTTCGGTGCAGACAGTCTGAGGAGGACCCGCGCACAGAAGAGCTGGAAATTTTGAAGTACAAGTCTCCAACCAAGGAGACACTTGCAGTCCCGATCCTGCCCATCCTCGAGAGGCTCCTGTTCGACATGGAAGACGCCAGCCTCAGTGCCAGTGGTCAGCTGGCGCGTCGATGCCATTTACAGAGCTCTGAAGGGTGCTGGGTTCCATAAGCCTCAACTCCCCCACAGTTCGATGGTAGTGGAGTCGTTGATGCAAAGGCTCAAGAGTCAAAAGACCTGCTCGTCCATGCCCCCAGGCAAGGCGGCTCGGGCCCTCGACTGCAAATGCTACCAGGACACCATGCTCATGTGCCGTATATACGCCTATGAGGGATATGGGGATGTATTTTAAGAGTCTGATCCAGGAGCTATCGGGATTCTTGGTGGGCCTCACCCAGGGAACCTCTCCAGCGATTCTTGTCCTTGACCGTCTGGGACTGTTCTAAGTTTCTCTGTAGAGTTGCCTACGATGGATTTGAGGCCTCAGCCTGGGTGGCGGCTGCAGGCATCAGTGCCCGGCACCAGGTGTGGCTGCAGACCTCTGACCTGGAGCAGTGGGTGCAGGAGAAGCTCTTGGATGTGTCCTGCAATGGGGAGAATCTTTTTGGAAAGCCTAGGGCAGCCATAGGGCATAGCCCCACCTCCATTCTGGCCTTGCAGCAAGCGTTGTCTGGACTCCCAGCATCATCGGCCCCGACACCTGGCCCCCCAGGCTCGGGGGATCCCCAGGTGTCAAGTCAGGCACAGACTGCTGCCGACCTGGGTCAAGGTCCCGGCTCTGGGAGGGATAGGGGAGATATGATTCAGACCTTTAAATACTTAGAGAAATGATGAACAAATAAACCTCTTCCAAAGACGGGGATGCTGTAAAACTAGAGGGCATAACATGAAGCTGCAAAGTGGTAAATTGAAAGGCAATGTCAGGAAATATTTTTTCACTGAAAGGGTGGTGGATGCTTGGAATGCCCTCCCGATGGAAGGGTGGGGGAATTCAAAACGGCATGGGACAAACACAGTAGATCCTTTACAGCAACAGGATAAAAACAAAATAAACTGAAAACTTCGTAACCATCTAACATCTCAACAAATGTGGGTGTCCTACATGGAGTGGTGGGTTCACCCCTAAACAGAAATGGGGAGGGGTGGCCTGCACCTACTCTTGCCATCTTGCTGGGCAGACTAGAGTGGACCATGCTGGTCTTTATCTGCCGTCATCTACTATGTTACTAAATAGAAGGAAAAGCATTTTAAACCAAATCCAGCATATGAACCAATATTTGCTAAGGCCTTAAGCGTGATCCTGTTTCCCAGTGCCTTTTGTTCTCTAGGCTAGACTGCTTCAAAGGGGCAACAAACCCATCCAATTTTTTCAAGGTATCCACAAGACACTTCACAAAAACTGAAATAACGAGCAATCCCCAACCCTAAGAAGGCTTACCAATTAACTTCAATTCCTGGTCCAGGCGAGACTTCTCAAAGGGACGGCGTGGGGTGACATATGTCTTTCGGCACACCCAGCTCCGGGCCACCGGCATCTTGGGCTACTAGGCTGGATGAGAAGAGAAGAAGAATTAGTTATGTTCCAGGTCAGGAAACATGTCCATCTACAGAAAACAAGCCGATCCTGATTTCTGTCCCTCCTTGTATACAAGGAATGACATTTTCTACTTTTCTATAAAGGGGACCAATGTTATATCGGATCTTCGTCGGGGAAATGTCATCAAGAATATTTATTTTGATGGATTTGCATAGAAGGGTTTCATGTACTTTTGTCTTATAAATATATTTGCCTGCACTTTCTTTTGCACGAAGAGCTAAAGATTTCCGAGAGCAATTGACATGTTAGGTTTTAATCCAAAACATGTTTTAAAGTTTCCCTTTGGGCACTTCTACTACAATTATATCGCACTTGCGGGCCAACCCAGAGTGATTTACAATATCTAGGCAAAACATGTATTAAGAGCATAAATGTAACACGTGTCTGCAAGCAACGTCAAAACTACAAGTCCCAGGAAGCACTCTTTCCAACCCAGTGACGTAAAAGCCGCTGAACTTCACGTAACTACGCACATTCCTTTACACCCCACCCCCGCTACTCTCTGTCGTGTCGTCTGCCATTGCCCTCGTGCGCAGCATACTGAGCGGTGCAAAAGTGCTCTTCCAACATTCGTTGCCAACACCGCCCGCGAAGCTCTTCATCACATGAAGCTCTAGCTCGCGCTCAGTTCTCGCGGCCACCCACTAACCAACCGCCGTCCGAATCTAAGCCTGCGCGAGCCCCTTACCTCCCACGTCAGAACAATAAGCCAAAAAAAGAAAGATGGTGGTTCTTCGCCGGCATTCTTATAGGTTTACCCCCGCCCTGTCACGCCCCCATCCATACCGCAGCTAATCCAGAGGGACAAATAGGAAAATCTCCGCCTGTTGAGGGAGGTACCACACTAGCTCCCGGCCAATCTGCGAAGTGGGAGGCGGAGATACATTACGGACCAATCGTATCCCCATCAGCCTTCATAAGCAGCCGAGGTTTATCAGCGTCCAGCCAGTAGCTGCCGACCCCAACGTAATATAAATTATGGCGCCGCTGGTTCTTTTCTCCCGCGACTGGTAGATTACTATTTTTTATTAAATTTGCAGATGAAATACTACCGCTAAAATAAGTCCTTGAAGGGCAACCAGGTTTAAGTGTTGACTGAGGAAAGACTAATGACACGTCACTTCCGTTTATATGCCCCTTTTCCTTGCCGGCCCTGGGGCATTATGGGTATAAGGGCAATGTGTGCGTGCCAGGTTGTTTTCAGACTCGTAAGCCTGTGATGGTGCATCATTATGCCCCGAATCACTAAAACATTTTAACTGTTCAGCATTGAAATCCAATAAACGAGAACCAGAGGCCGGGTTTAGTTGGACTTAGAAGCGATTTAGGGGGTGGTTGTATAAGGGTCGTGCGTAAAGTTATGCGTCATTTACGCGCCAAGTCCCTATTTCAAAGGAGTAGTGCGCGTGCTTTAAACAGTCGCTAGTGACTGTATTAACGCACATTTTCGAAAAATCTAGGTACGTGGGCTTTTACACTTGGCCTGGATTTTTGCGCTGCTGAGACCCCCGTTTTATGAAGAAAAGTAGGCTCCCACTGACTAAGGATAGGCGCTTTTGTGTGTGCCTACGGCTATAAAATTACCCTCCTATGAGTGCTGAGAGTCAGGGAGACTCATGGTCAAGAGGAAATTTAGAAGGATCTCCCTGATTCTGTTGTTAGAGAGGAAAAGAAACTGAGTTCCAGCTAATGGGGTCGATAATGGAAAATGCCCTTGTGCGAGCTGAGAGTTCCACTTGGCCCAAAGGCAGTGCACGGGTAGTTCCGTTTTGTTTCTCTAGAGAGGGTAGATAAATAAGTGTTATTGTAGCAGATAAACGAGCGAAGAAAGAAACACCCAAGGAGTCTTAGAAGGAAACAATGGTTTAATTTGCACAGACCCAGAGAAAATAGTTTTTTTCCAAATTATGGGCCTCCTCCAGAGGGCTCAGAGAGATTATATAGACCTCTTATCAGATTATTACAGCATTTCTTCATGATTGGTCACTTTATTACAGTGTAGTCCCCATTGAAGAAAGTCTACTGTACTCTTATCTCTAGCGAAGCAGAGGGAGAGAAGTTATCTCTAGCAAGCAGAGAGAGCAGCAGGACAAAGGAATAGGGGAGGGACAAGCATGTACCAGGGTATGACTTCACCAAGAGGGGTGTATCCTTTTTACTTAACCCTTCCAGCTCTCAGCCCTGCCTGGATTTCTACCTCATTCCCCACTTTTTAAGGGGGAAATTTGCCTTGTGAAGGAGGCCAGTTTTTACTCATAGCAGTTGATCTGACTGTGGAAGGGATTTGTATTTGCATACTGCCATCTCATGGGCAGCAGTTTTCCGCTCCACCATGGTCTCAATGGTGGAGGTAATAAATCGGATAAGGATAGGGATACAGTATGGCAGGATGACACATAGCAGGAGAATAAGGAGAACCCCTACCACTAGGGTTTTAAGTCCACCTAACCAATTGAACCATTCCGCAAACCACCCAGCACCTATAGAAGGGGCGGTGATATGATTAGCTAGATCACGTAGGTCTTGAATAGAGTGTTCAATGGAAACGCTCTCATCAGTGAGATTAAACCAACACATACCCTCAAACTCCTCTCAGCCATGATTTAACCATAGTAGCAGAAAATCAATGGTCATCCTATTCTGCAGAATCGCCATCCGCAGACCGGACATCTCGTGATTCATAGTGGCTAGAATCGTTGAGGTAAGATTAATGGATTTGGCCAAGGAACAAGCAATACGGCTTACTTCCATTGCATTGTGTAAAGCTAACCCAGGTGCTCCTACAATGGATATTGCCAGTCCCAGCGCTGTCTGATCACTATAAGGTTCCACATTGGAGTTACAGGTAGGGGGCATAGGTTTTGATTGAGGATAACGCAAGTGGGAACTAACCTTACTAGGGGTATGAGAGAAAGCAGCAGTAGTAAGTCTGTCAAAAGTGCAAGGATCTCCAGTAGTGTTTATGGGAACATAAGTGTAAGCAGTTTTACCACATAACAAAAACCATCCTAAGGGAAGATACATTTCTGAGTAAGCATAAGATACCTTTGTAATAGACTTGCATGATAATACAGTGTTAGACACATTAAAAAAAAACCCTTCAGTTGCATTTACAAAAATAAAGCAATCTGTAGCTTTAAGCGTGGAGACAACCTGCAAGGAGAAAGGGGCCTTGTTAAAATAGGCTGAGGTAGGACGAGTAACACCAATGAAGTAGAAAAGGTCAGCTTTGGCTGTTTGCAGTTCAGATTATGCATTACAGTAAACGTTTGCATTTCACACAAAGTAGTGGGTACAGCAATAAGGCATGTTGATCAAAAACTCCAGGCTGCGATGAGCTGCGTACACAAAAGTCTGAAGTATTCAAAGCAGTCTCGGCAAGTAGTGTTACTACATTTATTTATTTTATTTTATTTTAATTTCTTATATACCGCACTCTGACATCAGCGCGGTTCACAGAGAACACAACAAAACCAGAACAACAGGCTGTTCGGTGTTACATATAACAGGAGTATCAACTTGGAGAACTTGGGAGAACTATTTACATGGCATATGCAATCTGTTAACTAGATAACATGCTCGAACTATGTACATGAATTAGCACGGATGTTGGGAGCAAGGAAAGAAACTGTGGTTGGATATGTAGTGGGACTATTATGTTAATTTATAGTTCCTGAGTCCAACAAGGGAAGGCCCCACATGAATGCCAGAACAAAAGTCAGCATGAGCAGGTGCATACCGACCATGGAGCTTATGCCCCACTAACAGTATCTGAAGATGATGACTCAAGCTTCTGTCATGCGTAGACTAGCTGGCTTCCGGTATGCGGCTAGCACAGGGCTCCGTCGTCTGCCGATTCCCTGGTTCTCCGCAGTGTGAGGCGTAAGGGATCCTGAGAATTTTCGTGCGCTGTCCACTTATCATCCAAGTCAGGAGCAGCTTTCTTAAGTATGATGAATCCACGGGGTAACCTCTGCTACCTTGGTTGCAGTCGGTGTGGCTTGGAGAACTGTGTAAGGACCTCTCCAGGTAGGGCACAGTGGTTCACGTTTCCATTCCTTAATCCACACACGATCTCCCGGCTGGTGGGGATGGAGCGGCTCTGACAAAGAGATAGGCAGTCGCTCTTGTATCCACCTGTTCAAAGAATGAAAAACAGATCGCAATGCCAGTAGGCGTCTCGTAAGTTCATTACCTATCTGCTCTAGGTCTCCCTTAAGGCCCTGAACAATAGGTGGTGGTCGACCATACAGTACTTCATAAGGGGATATTCCCAAGGTCCGAGTTGGGGAGGACCGGACCCGGAGAAGGGCTATCGGCAAAGCCTGATCCCACTTAAGATGAGCTTCCTGACAGAGTTTAGACAACTGGAGCTTCAGAGTTCGGTTCATCCTTTCCACCTTTCCCGAACTCTGGGCAGTAAGCATTGTGAAGTTTCCAGGTGATCTGGAGGGCCTTAGAAAGGTCCTGAAGGCACTTAGCAACAAATGCAAGGCCATTATCTGACCCTATAGTAAGGGGAAGTCCAAACCTAGGAATGATCTCTTTCAACAGGGCCCTTGTAACTTCTCGGGCTATCTCTGTTCTATAGGGGTAGGCCTCAACCCATCCTGAAAATGTACACACTATCACCAACAGATATCGATAACCCCTTACTCGGGGTAACTCAGTGAAATCAACTACAATAGTCTCCATAGGGGTAGCACCAACCGCCTGTATGGAAACTGGGGGTAGAGGCCCTTGGCAGGGGTTATTCCTGGCACATTGGAGACAGCGACGTGCTGCAGCTGCCGTTAAGGCAGATGTGGGACATAGAAATAAGACTGTAGAATGGTGTGCATGGAGGTCTTGCCTAAGTGGGTGGTCTCATGAAATCGTCGGACAAAAGCAGGTGCTAGACTCTCGGGGATAACATATCGGGGTGGATCTCCCAGTAACCGCAACCACCCAGCAGTAGTGAGAGTAACCCCTTCCTGAGTGAAGAAATCCATCTCTTTCCTGGTATAACGTGGGTCCCACCCTGACATAAGGAATTGGAAACGGGGGCTTGAACACTTACTGGGACTGTTCCTTGCTGGGCTGCTAACTTGGCCTCCCTATCTGCCCTGCGGTTATCCTGGATGACCAGAGTGTCTCCTCGTTGGTGTGCCTTGCAGTGAACAACAGCCCCCACTTCTGGTGCCCACACAGCCTCTAGTAACTCCAAAATCTCCCTCCCATACTTTATAGATTTCCCGCTTGAATTTATGAGCCCCTTCTCTCTATAGAGGGCCCCATGGGCATGGAGTGTAGTGAATGCATACTTAGAATCAGTGAAAATGTTTGCCTTCAGACCTGCAGCTAACTGGAGGGCTCGAGTAGGGGCAATGAGTTCAGCTTTCTGGGCAGACATTCCCAGGGGTAAGGGCTCAGCCTCCACAACAACCCCCGGAGTGACCACAGCATATCCAGCCTTCTGCTGTCCATCTTCCACGAGACTGCTGCCATCGGTAAAGTACTGAACATCAGGAGAAGCCAGCGGTACATCCTTTAGATCTGGGTGGCCGGAATACACTTCATCCATAACCTGGATACAGTCATGTTCAGGTAGCCCAGGTGCTACAGGGAGTAGAGTAGCAGGATTGAGTGTTTTTCACTATCTCCAAGTGAACCCGAGGATTCGCACACAGCATGCTCTGGTACTTTGTCATCTGCTCATTGGTAAACCATTAATTGCCTTTGTACTCCATCAGTGTCAGTACTGCATGCGGCACTTTAACATACAGTTCTTGCCCAAGGTACAATTTATCAGCCTCTGTTGCAAGAGAGCTGTTGCTGCTACTGCGCAGAGACAAGAAGGCCACCCTCTTGCTACTGGATCCAGCTGTTTGGACAGATAAGCCACCAGTCGTTGCCAGGAACCTAGGCTCTGAGTGAGGACACCAACTGCCATCCCCCTTTCTTCATGGACGTACAGATGGAATGGTTTTTCCACGTTGGGCAGTCCTAGACTGGGGGCTGATAGCAAAGCCTTCTTCATATTCTGAAAGGCTCCTTTTGGTCCGGGCCCCAGTCAAAAGGATCTTGTTCTCCTCCTGTTGTAGCTGCATACAGGGGCTTGGCCAACACTGCATAGTTGGGTATCCAGATTCGACAAAAACCGGCAGCCCCTAAGAAGCCTCTTAACTGCCTGCGATTTTGTGGCTCAGGAATAGAACAAACAGCCTCCCTCCGCTCAGAGCCGAATCTTCGAAGGCCTTGGGCAACATGGAATCCCAAGTATCTGACTTCAGTCTGGCACAATTGGGCCTTACTTCAGGACACCCGATAGCCAGACATCCAAAGTAGGTGTAGAAATTCTGAAGTAGGTACAATCCACAGTCTCTCTCCTTGTTCCAAGCATTCCTGCTAATTTTATGTAAATAGTTTGAGCATGTTATCTAGTTAATAGATTATATACTCCATGTAAATAGTTCTCCCATGTTATCCAAGTTGATCCTCCTGTTATATGTAATACCAAACAGCCTGTTGTTCTGGTTTCCTTATGTTATCTGTAAACCGCGCTGATGTCAAAGAGTGCGGTATATAAGAAGTTGAAATAAGTAGCGATTAGACATTCTTCCCAGGAAACAGTAGCAATGAGTAAATCATCCACGTATTGTAGCAACACGCGTTGAGAAGGGCAAGACTAGAACTGACGCAAATCTTGACTAAGTGCATCCCCGAACAGTGTGGGGGAGTTTTTGAATCCTTGGGGTAACCATGTCCATGTCAACTGACCCTTACTGCCAGTAATAGGGTCTTCCCATTCAAATGCAAACAGTGGCTGACTAGGAGTGGCCAATCTCAAGCAGAAAAAGGCATCCTTTAAGTCCAGAACAGTGAAGCAGGTTGCTAGTGCAGGAATCAAACTCAATAAATTGTAGGGGTTTGGCACAACAGGGTGAATGGTAACAACAGCTTCATTGACCTTCCGTAGGTCCTGCACAGGTCGGTAATCATCAGTACCTGTTTTTTGAACTGGCAGCAAAGGGGTATTCCAGGGTGATTGGCATGGTTTTCAGGAGTCCAGACTTAAGTAGTTGCTGGAGATGTTTATGAATGCCCTCAACATCTTTTCGGGGCAGGGAATATTGCCTGACACAATTGGGACATTCATTTTTTTCTTCTCTTTTTCAGTGGCCCATTGCTCTGCAATAGGCACATTGATCTCGTTCTAATAGTCCTTGCTCCAATGATCCTTGCCGGGTTCCTCTACCCCGGCCTCGGCTTCTCGGTTCCCACGTCGACTTTCCTTGTCCTTTCTCGACTAGCGCCGCTGCTAACATATCAGCTTTCTTTTTCATCTTTCGTTCACACTCACGCTTCATCTCCTGATCTCTGTTCACAAATACTTTCATAGCAACTTCCATCGACTGGGTTATATTCATTCCAGCAAAGCCCTCAAGCTTCTGAAGTTTCCTTCGAATGTAGAGTCTTTCATAAAACTGGCAAGGGCTCTCATCAGGGGTTTGCAGTACTTCAGATATTTTCCCTACATTCATTGCTTTCTGGCCCCCCTTTTAAAGCCTTCAAGGAGAACCCGATGATAACAATTCAGAGCAAGGCGGCCTGCATCACTGTTTGCCGCCCAGTGGGGTTTTAGGTCAGGAAAGTCTCTCAGCGCTTCTCGCTGGGGCCCCCAAATGAGGTCGCAGTGCTCTTGTACGAGGGGGGGGGGGGTGTACGAACGTGGAACTGACATTCTTCAGATCTGGGACTCAGGGAACTTTCTGAAGTGCTGGGCAGGTCTGTATCTGAAACTGGCATTTGTATGCTTCCCTCACTGCTCTTCTGACTGTCAGAGAATGTAGTATCTGTTGAGAGGGGCGGGGAAGAACTAGCTGAATTCTCTGCTGAGACTGCCGAGCTAGCAGAAATCACAGAAATCTGCCTGGGAGGAGGGAAAGGGGGGAATTCTTCTGTCTCTGGCTCCTGTACTAAAACGGGCAATTGTGATTTTAATTTAGGCTTCATTTCCTGTGGGCTACGAGACAAAAGTATGCGGCAGTGTTCCCCGTAGCATCTCCTGAGCCATTTAGGTCTCTGCCGACAAACATCCAGCCAGGAATCAATATAAGGGAATTGATCAGGATGTTTAGCTACCACAACTTGGTGCACTCGGCTAACCAAGTCATAATCAAAGGTTCCTTCTCGAGGCCAATCAGTATTAAAGCTAGCCACTCATGCTCACCATATTTCTTTAACAAGGATGGAGTCATACAAATTCCATAACCTGCCGAGAATCCCTTCCTGAAATGTTTTACCATACACTCTAAGGGGCTGCATTTCGTCTCTGATCCCCCCATATCTTTCTTCCAGGCTTTGAAAACACAGAGGAAAAGGAATGCAGACAGACAGGAATCCGGCTGCTTTAGTTTCAAGAAGGATAACTAAGAAAATGGCGCTTTCACCACACCCTAACAAAATGGCGCTTTCGCCATTTTTCCCTGACCTGGGCGTGGTCACCTGGCCAGGAACTGCACTAATCAGGAGTCTATGCTCACTGCACAAGCCTCTGCTTGTGCCAAACACATAAATCAAGCACAGACCAACGTATAGACAGCCTCCCATTTCCCTAGAAAACAGTCTATTAGGAACGCGGTTTCCCCCAGCTCAGCTCAGGGTACTAGGGCAATTCCCTCGAGAGGTGATCAAGCTCTCCTTCTCCCCATAGGAAGGACCGAATTTTCTGAACTGCAGATAGAGACAGACCTCCGTTATCACTTACCCCACTCAGATGTCCTCTGGAGTTGAATTGGTTGTTTCCTAGACCCCAGAGCGGGTTCGTAGGTGTCTGTCGGAGAAAGCCAGCGGCAGAGGCGAATCAGGCAGCAAAACTTTCCAGAACAACTGGTCTGGTGGCGCCTTGTATTCCCCCCTGCGTTTGCCACAGCCCGGCTCAAGCCGATTGAACCTAGAGGTAGCAAGATAACCTTTTCTTTCTTATCTCGCTGTCTCAGCCAGGTCAGGGAACCAAAAATGTAGTAGATAAACGAGTGAAGAAAGAAATACCCTAGGAGTCTTCGAAGGAAACAACGGTTTAATGTACACAGACCCAGAGAAAATAGTTTTTCCAAATTCTGGGCCTCCACCAGAGGGCTCAGAGAGATTATATAGACTTCTTATCAGGTTATTACAGCATTTCTTCATGATTGGTCACTTTATTACAGTGTAGTCCCGATTGGAGAAAGCCTACTGGACTCTTATCACTAGCAAAGTAGAGGAAGAGACGTTATCTCTAGCAAGCAGAGAGAGCAGCAGGACAAAGGAATAGGGGAGGGACAAGCATGTACTAGGGTATGACTTCACCAAGAGGGGTGTATCCTTTTCACTTAACCCTTCCAGCTCTCAGCCCTGCCTGGATTTCTACCTCATTAGTAGTACATTGGGAGAGGGCAATTTAAATAAAAATGCAGAATGGTGAATCCCTGAGTTGCTTTTGCAGGCCAGACTTCAGTTTACCCCAGTGCATGCAGAGAGATGTACTACTGTTTTCCTTAGGTTAATAGAGAAATCAGGGCTGGCTCAGCTTGTCTTGCCATGGAGCTCTATAGTCATAAGAACAAAAGATATGCTATACTGGGTCAGACCAAAGTCCATCAAGCCCAATATCCTGTTTCCAACAGTGGCCACTCCAGGTCACAAGTACCTAGCAGTTTCCCTAAACAGACACACAGGTTCTGTCGTGGGACGAGCATCTAGCGAAGTCCCAGTCCAGTCCAGATGATACCTGGTAAGGAGAGAACAAGAGCAAGCAAGGCAAGAGAGACAAACAAAATTTCCAGGCAGATACCTTTTTATTCACTGCTAATAGCACGGGCTGGCACACAGTAAGCTATCAAGGAGTCCAGCACTCACACAGGATTCAAGCTGGATTTTTATATAGTCAGCATAGCAGTTTGTCACGTGGGTTAGAGCAGGATAGCAATTTGGAAGAATTCTCTGGGCCCCCCTTGCTTCTTCTTCCTACAGAATTATCTAGGTAGCATATCTGGAGAGTACCTAACTGCTAAGAATCCCTGTTTGGTCAGTTGAGGGTTGGCTACCTTATCTCTCCCTGCAGTCTAGGGCGTTTGTGGCTAAGCTGTATGAGGCTCTACTCCTTTGTGTGTGTGCATGAGAAGACAACTCTAGCAAAAGCATCTCTCTACCTCCCCCTCCCTTTACTTTGTCAGCTTGGTTGTAAAGATAGTTTATCTGTTTTAGCCTGTCGGTGTTCTTGTGCTGAAGCTCCTGTCTAAAGTTTAATGTCTGTTTATTTCAGCATACCATTTATTTTATTCTGGCATGCTATCTCCTTTTTCCCATCTCATTCCCCCCTCTGATTGCCTTTTTGTCCCAGGAGGCTATCACACCTTTTGCTCCTGCTTCCCTCTGCTCAGGTTCTTCTTGGCCATTATACAGGCAGTGGGGTCTTTGAGCCAGAGTGGGGAGCATGTCTGATTACGTCTCTGATGCTCGAAGCATACTTGAGACTCAATTAGGGGAATTTCAGAGACAAGAAGATTAGCATTCATTTGTAAATCAAGCTTTGAAAGTCTGCACCGAACCTGGGAGACACTGAATGCAACAACAGACAGAGACTAGGAGAGGAACACCTATGATTGAATAGAACACAAGTTGTTGTAGCTAACCCCAGTTTCCAAACCACTCAACAATGTTTCCTAAGCCAGTTTTATCCCTAATACTATCTTGGAGGGGTTTCTGCAAATCTTGCATGGCATTAATATGGTAGGTTCTTCCGATTAGACTGCACATGCCCCCCTGGGCAGCAAGGAGATAATCAAGGGCCCATTGATTCTATAGTGCAAGGTTTCTCTACTGACCCAATTCTTCCTTAACATTTTCAAAAGCACCTGCAGTTTCATTCAGGAAAGCAAGAGTACATATGTCTCTATGATTCATCAGAACACCTACACTGAAGAAACCACTGGGTATAATTCCTTTCCCCACTGAGTCCCCATCATACTGGGTCACTATGTTATCTAAAGCTTTATTATGGCCTTCTTTAGGAGATGAAGATCTCTGGTTCCTTAACCGTCCCACAGGGAGTTTAGGGGTGATTCGCACTCCAGGGACCACAAGGCCAATAAAACAAGTACGTTTTCCTCTTTGGAAATACAGAGAAGGCCCTGAATCCACATACCCAGTAAGTTCCTGGAAGAGGTTCCCAGGAAGCTTGTCTACCTATAAGTAGAGGGGAAAAGGAGCAAGAGGAAATATTGCCTAACAAAGTAGTTAAATCTGGAGAGGTGAGTATATGTGAGGTGGGGTCATAAAGACTAAAAGAGTGCTGGAGAGTCCCAGAGTTGTTAGTACGTTCATATATGATTCTATACAGACAGACACTTCTCCCTAAGTTCTGGCCTTTTCCATCTCTCTGGAAGCAAACAGTCTCGTGGCCTAAATTTGTCAGTGAAATGAAGGTAGAAGAAGCATTAAAAGCTTTGGATAGGGTGAAGCTAGTGACATTATAATCAGCGTAAGCAACCTCTATGCTTATTAAGGGAACACTACTTTGATAGTGTGAAAGAACATGGGAACAAATATAACAATCTTGGCATGTCCTTAAGGCAACATCTTTAAGTAATTTTACATGTAAATTTTGTTCCCAATGACCAAAGTGATCAAGGACTTCAGGGTCAAAGGTTGAGGTGACAACAGTGTTTTGGTTTTTGGGCACCTTGCAGCCTATGTGACCCACCAAGTTCTTGTTCAGCAAGGGTTGTTTATCCTTCAGAGGCTGAATCACACTCTTACCACAAACAAAATCAGCTTTTATACAAACAGAAGCATTATGAGAAGTAAGTCTAAGAGTACCTATAAGCGCTGGCTTTGGACATAAAGAAGCAGAAGGCCGGTACTCAACTTTCATCAGACTGGAGGGACAGCCTGAGTAATCTTTATATGTATGACACAGGCAGCGATCCCTCCCACAAGCCTGGCTCCCCTGCAATGCAATAGAACCAGGGCTTTTCAAGGGCAGGAAGGCAATGCAGAAAATATAAGTAAACATCATTCTAAAGGGCCCACATCCTAACCAACCATATAAGAAATACAACAACAAATAATGCAAACAGCAGAAAGAAAAGGAGGTATACAGTATCTTCAGTCCTTAAAGTCCTTCTGTAAAGCACTGGAGTTTCTTCTGGCAGAGGTTTCCTTCCAAAAAGATAGCAGGCAGGCATAGAGAGTCACAATATCAGTAAAGATAAGATTATTTCAGTCTCTTGAGCTTTATCTTCAGGCCTTGATCCGGTATGACCCCCGTGAACCTCTTTTCTTCAGGAGTCTTCTCCTCTCCCTCACCAGCTACTAGGGCTTTGGCTGCCCTGTCGTCAGCTGCTTCTCGTCCTGGTCCAGGCGCTTGTGGGGGTGGTGTGTGCTTGCAGCGTGTGTAGTGAGTCCAGAATCCTTTACCGGCAACTTTAACTGCAGTCTGGGTGGTCAGCAACACTTGGAAGGGCCCTTCCCACGGTGACTGTAGTGTTTGTTGGCGATAGGTCTTGATCAGAATCCACTCTCCAGGTTGGAATGAATGTGCAGACACATCTAATGGAAGAGTCTGGAACTGTTGTGCATACCTGTGGAGAGAGGACAACGGCTGCTGCTGCAAAATATAAGAAGTGAGGTGAGAGTCTCGTAAAACATATGTAGGAAGCTCCGGGGGTTGGGATCCACACCCTAGAGGTGGTTTTCCATATAGCAGCTCATATGGGGAGACCTTAAGTCTTCCCCTTGAGGCTGTGCGGATGTTAAACAGAGCTAAGGGTAAAGCATCCAGCCAAGTCAGTTTGGTTTCTTTGCACAGGTTTAACATTCACAATTTTAAAGTTTGATTAATTCTCTCAACTTGTCCTGAACTCTGAGTATGCCAAGGAGTGTGGAGTTTCCAGGTGAAACCCTTAGCACAATTTCCTTTACCAATATTTTTGCAACCTGCTGAGCCTTTTTATTGGTAGTAGGACATGCTTCAATCCATCCAGTTAATTGATCAACAATAACTAATATATATTTAAAACTTTGGGTAGGATTCAAGTCAGTGAAATCAATTTGCAATCTCTCAAAAAGGAACAAAAGCCCATTAGCCATTCTATTACCTATAGAGATAGGATCAGAGTCTCGGGAGTGACCTTTACAGTGCATGACAGAGATAGCTTCAGGGAGCTGAATAGCTTCTAATAAGGCACTGCAAAAATAAACCACTAACCCCTTCTTATTATGAATCAACTCAAATATTTGTCGGACGTTACTGGAAAGGGACAAGTATTAAGAACTATGCCCTCCACTCGGTTCCCTCCTTTTTAATTAAGTGCAAACCACAAAGTTATGTGGAATAAAATACCACAACTTAACTCAGTTTAGATGTGAAAATCCTCAAAAATCCAGCACGACGTGCATGTTTCGGGTTTCCACCCTGTTTCAAGTGCCACCATCATGTCTTTTTGTAACCGTTCACAACGCTGAAACACAGCTGATCCATTCAAAAGGCTTCCTCTTCAGAGAATGGCTAGACTCTGCCGTCAATAGAAAAGTCAACCAATGGAACCGTCAGGGAATACCCACTAATGCAGGGAAATCCCACGGTCAAAAGGATGACATCAAATGACGCTGGACCAATCAAGTTCCTTATTTAGTCCTGTCGGGTGTACGGTATGTAATTGAAATATCCAAAACTGCTCCCGTTGCTGAAGAATCCGGATACGGTCTCCTCCACGAGGATCAAAAGGAATATGATCGAGAACCGTCCAATGAAGATCTTGAAAGGTATGATTCAAGGCAAGACAATGGTCAACAATTGGCGCTATTTCAATTTTTAAACGAAATCGTGAAGCATGTTCACCTATACGAATTTTGATCCGGTGAATTGTTCTGCCCACGTATAATAAAGGGCAGGGACATTGAAGAATGTACACTACATAGGAAGTGTTACAGTCAGTCTCCCATTTTCGGGTTATAGTTCGACCAGTCAAAGGGTGGATCCATTCAGTCCCTGTTAAAGATGATTCACAATACATACAAACACCACAGGCGCGGTGTCCAGTAGATGAAAATGGTGGTGTCATAGGTCTGTCCATTGGTACAGTCGATCTTGCTACAACATCACCAAGATTTGCCCCCTAGAAAACGCTACCATAAAAGGTTTTCGGAAACAAGAGTGTAGCCCTAATACCGACCAATGTTTCCTAAGGATTCTCACAACTGCAGTGCTGGAGGTCATATACGGCAAGACTCCCACAATGGCAGATGATGAACTTTCCTCACGAGTATCTACTTGTGAAAAGAGCCATTCACGATGAGTGTATAGAGCTCGACGGCATGCCCGTTGTATTATGTATTCAGGATATCCCCGAACCCGAAATCTTTGAAGAAGTTCAGCTGAATGAATCTTAAAATCAGCCACCGAAGAGCAAATTCGTCGTAGTCGTAAAAATTGGCCATAAGGAAGACCTTTCCTCAAAGGACCGGGATGAAAACTCTGAAAACAATTCGCCGGATCAAAATTCGTATAGGTGAACATGCTTCACGACTTCGTTTAAAAATTGAAACAGCACCGATTGTTGACCATTGTCTTGCCTTGAATCATACCTTTCAAGATCTTCATTGGACGGTTCTCGATCATATTCCTTTTGATCCTCGTGGAGGAGACCGTATCTGGATTCTTCAGCAACGGGAGCAGTTTTGGATATTTCAATTACATACCGTACACCCGACAGGACTAAATAAGGAACTTGATTGGTCCAGCGTCATTTGATGTCATCCTTTTGACCGTGGGATTTCCCTGCATTAGTGGGTATTCCCTGACGGTTCCATTGGTTGACTTTTTTATTGACGGCAGAGTCTAGCCATTCTCTGAAGAGGAAGCCTTTTGAATGGATCAGCTGTGTTTCAGCGTTGTGAACGGTTACGAAAAGACATGATGGTGGCACTTGAAACAGGGTGGAAACCCGAAACGTGCATGTTGTGCCGGATTTTTGAGGATTTTCACATCTAAACTGAGTTAAGTTGTGGTATTTTATTCCACATTTTTTTACATAACTTTGTGGTTTGCATTTAATTAAAAAGGAGGGAACCAAGTGGAGGGCATAGTTCTTAATACTTGTCCCTTTCCGGTAACGTCCGACAAATATTTGAGTTGATTCATAATAAGAAGGGGTTAGTGGTTTATTTTTGCAGGTTTATATTGTGATCACTACAGATGGGACTTTCTTTTGAATAGTCTAATAAGGCACTGACTAACTGAGCATTGGCAATTTTTGTTCCTGCTGAGGTGAGAAACCCTTGTCTCTACAACTGACCTGTGGATTGAATAATACCAAAGGTATACAGGCTATCTGGAAGAGTAGCCCAGTGGTCAAGAACACCGGCTTAGCAACACAGAGACCAGGGTTCAATTCCCACCAGCACTTCCCCTTTTTTTCACATTTAAATTAAAACCCTATACATAATACCTAAGACTGGTATCAAACTGATCTGAAAACAATGAAGTTGTTTTTAAAGCAAATTTCTCAGAGTCACAGCCAACCTTGAGGTTATCTTAAACACGGATAGCAAAGCAACCAGTAGGTCTCTCCTCTGTCCTTCAAGACAACTGCAGATTACTATGTCATTTACCTAAATATGCAGCTGAACAAGAGAGAGAGAGGAGTCATAAACACTAAGAGTTAAAATAAAAAGTTTAGCTATTAAATTCCTAAATAAACCTATAGTTACAGCTCTTTGTGTTTCTGTAATATATGAACAATAATTATGCCCTCTATGAGCTGATTGCCACAATATATAAAATCCCCTTTTAACTTTTAAGTTTGCTTGATATCATACACAGTCAAGGACAAAGAATATACACATAACATACAGTATACCAAAGATAAAGCTCAACCAGGATTACCTTCTTATTCACTTAAATCATTGTCAAGTTGCAATGCCCCATTGTCCTGACAGAGCTCTTAACCCCTACTTTGAAGGTCAAAGGAAAACAGTATTTACTGTAGACTAAAATATTTAAACACAAGACAAATCAAAGCTTACAAGTGCTTTATGCCTAGGCATCTATTAGTACTCCCCGTGACCTTGGGCAAGTCACTTAACCTTCCATTGCCTCAGAACATTACAAAGTTTCAGTTTCAATGTAAACTGCCTTGATTGAAATGATAAAGCAGTATATAAAACCTGTTAAATAAATAAATTTACAGCCACATAAGCAGCTAATTCACAGGCACATGTGAGAGCCACTAGCTCTGCTGTTTGTGCACTGTAATTAGATGGAAGTGCAGCAGACTCTAACACAGGATCAGAAGAGTCTGGGTCAATGATGGCATAACCAGTGCAGCAAACACCCTGAACAATTTTAGAACTCCCATCACAAAAGAGGGTCAAGTCAGGATTTTCCAAGGGAACATCAGAAAGATCAAGACGGGGTTTCTCATTGAGTTGCACTATCTGGCAGCAATCATGATGAGATTCCCCGTCATCAAGATTAGGCAACAGAGTAGCTGGGTTTAAAGTGTTAGTTCTGACAAAGGTGAGATTACTAGGAGTCAGAAGTTCAGTTTTGTACCTATTTAGTCTAGCATTTGAAAAGTGTTGAGTGTTCTTTTGATTTAGCAGCATGTGGACAGAATGGGGAACTATCACAGTCAGTTCATGTCCCTACACAAACTCATTTGCTTTTTCCACAATAGCAGCAGTAGCAGCTACTGCTCTCAGGCAACTTACAGATCCTTCAGCCACTGGGTCTAACTAGCAAGAAAATATGTTATAGGTTGTTTACATGGTCCCAACTCTTGAGTGAGGACCCCTGAAGCCACCCCCCTCTGTTCATGGACAAAGAGGGTGAAAGGCTTACGGTAATCTGGGAGACCTAGGGCTAGGGCTGTGGACAAGACATGTTTCAGCTGATCAAAGCAATTGCTTGCCTCTTTAGTCCAGTACAGTTCATCAAATTCCTCTTTATGTGTCATGGCAGTGAGAGGTTTGGACAATTCCCCAAACCCTGGGATCCAGGCTCAGCAGTTTCCCCAAAAAGACACACAGGTTCCACAATGCTTGTCCCAAGACAAGCAGTGGATTTCCTGGATCCTCTTTAATAATGATTTCCCAATCGTCCTGCCAGGCCAGTCCAGTACGTATGGGTTTTTCCTTATCGCTTCTCCGGGCCAGTCCAGGGAAAGGTAGGGTTGTCAATCCCCCATAGTGACTGAGGACTGAAGACTTCAAGCTTTTCCTTGTGATGTGAAGCCACTCCCCCTGAGGTTAATCAAGCAGTCTTTCAGTCCTCAGTGACTAGAGAGGATCGAACTTACCTTCTCCCTCAAAGTACACCTGTAATGGTTTCAATTTCCCTTTTTTTCTTTTCTTAAATTTATGATTGGCTCTAGCAGAGCTAATCTTCTATAGTCCTGTCAATTTTCTTTTAAAATACGCTGTCACTTTAAGACCGCAGGAGACGTGGGGAACTTAGTCATTACAGTGTGAGGTAGAGCCTGCCTCTCTCACTGTTCCGTCTCCCGGTGCAGAGTGATACTGGGGGCCCCAGATTTCTCCTCTGTCTTACCCGCGGTGAGTGTGCCGGTGGTCCCGCTAAACTGCGCTCCAGTCCACCAGGCACAGTTTTACTTCTGCGGTGAGTTTTTAGTCTATTTTCTCTTCCCTGTTGATTTTCGGCGATCGGGCCCTCGAACTCCGGGGCAGTTTGCTTTCGGGTTTACCAACCTTTTTTTCTTTTAATCGAGATTACTGTTTTTTTTAGCGATCCCGGGGTTGTTTTTCAACAATGGCTGAAAAGCCTTTGATTAGTTCACCGGAGCCTTCTCCTCACGCCGAAAAGGTGGGAAAATCCGCCATTTTACCGGCGTCAGGCAGTGCTCTGGCAGAGCCTCAAAAGCCTCATAAACGGAAAGCGAAGTCCTCTAAAGCGGCGGTTTTACCTGATTTGCCCTCCCCAGCTCCAACTTTGCCTCAGGAGGACATGGACTCGTTTTTTTCGCCAGCTTTTATTCTGGCTATGCACAAAGCATTTATTATGCGATCTGCTGAGCCTCCGCGGCTTTCTTCTCTTTCTGAACCGGTGTCAGTGCCACTTTCCCTACCACTGCCTGATGATCCCGGAGAGGGATCCTCTCATATTCCAGATATGGTTCAGAATTCCTTAGATCCCTTGTTGTCTCAGGCCCCGCTGTTGCAGGAGCAGGGGGATTCAGAGTCTTTTACAGGACAGCCTGGGGAGTGGGACACAGAAGAGTTGGAAGAAGGGGAGATAGCTCCAGGAGAGGATCCTAATGTTTTCAGGGTTTTTCCGTAAGGAAGAACTCACAGCTCTAATATCCCAGTCTTTGGCAGCGCTCCATCTCTCCCTTCCCGCGTCTTCTCAGGAACCCTTAGAGGATCCCTTGCTGCAAGGTGTTAAAACTGAACAGAAGTGTTTTCCCTTACACAGAGTGATCAAACAGATGATTGACTCGGAATGGGAGTGTCCGGAGTCTTCCTTACGTGGAAGCCGAGCGTTGGCTCGCCTGTACCCTCTTCCTCAGGACGTAAAGGACTTATTTCGCATGCCAAAAGTGGATGCAATTATATCCGCTGTGACTAAAAAGACTACTATTCCTGTGGAAGGGGCTGCAGCTCTAAAGGATCTTCAAGATAGAAAATTGGAGATTCTACTCAAACAGGCTTTTGATTCTAGTGCCTTGGCTCTGCAATCGGCCGTTTGTGGGGCTTATGTCTCTCGCGCCTCCATTCGTTGGTTGCAAGGCGATACTTCCCCTGATGCTCCGGCTGCAGTTCCCGATGCACCTAAACTGGAATCAGCCGCTGCTTATATGGCAGATGCCTTTTATGATTTGCTGCGAATTGCGGCTAAGACTATGGCCTCTCTGGTAGCTGCCAGGCGTTTTCTTTGGTTACGCAACTGGTCGGCGGATGTTTCTTCTTCCAAATTGAGGCTTAGCAAGTTGCCCTATCAGGGTAAATTGCTTTTTGGGGAGGCTTTGGAGAAGATTGTTAAGGATTTGAGCGACGCTAAGGGCGGTCGTTTGCCTGAGGACAAACCCAAACCTTCCCGAATGCTTCCTTCCGGCAGGGGGTTCGGAAGGGAATCCCGTAGATTTCGGGGGGCGCGCTTTGCGCCCTATTCCAGGGGCCGTTCCTCCTTTCGGGGGACTTCCTTTCGGGGAGCCAGAGGATTTGGCAGATCCTACTTTGGGGCATCCCAGCCCTCCAATAAGAAGCCGCAATGAAGGTCACTTGGTCCAGCCGCTAATTCCGGTGGGAGGACGCCTACAGGACTTTCTAGCGGTCTGGACCACCATTACCTCAGACAAGTGGGTGTTGGAGGTCATCCGGGAAGGTTACGCGCTCGATTTCGCATGCCCGTTGTTGCCCGCCTTTGTAATGTCTCCCTGTGGTCCCGGTCGGAAAACGCAGGCCATTGTGGACACCCTAACTCGCCTGTTGCAGCTCAAAGCTATCGTTCCCGTACCTCGGGACCAATACGGTTGCGGTCGATACTCGATCTATTTTGTGGTTCCCAAGAAAGAAGATTCTTTTCGGCCCGTTCTAGATCTCAAAGGGGTCAACCGTTCCTTACGGGTGCCTCATTTTCGCATGGAAACCCTCCGTACTGTAGTTCGGGCAGTTCAGCCGGGGGAGTTCCTCTCATCCATCGATCTTACGGAAGCGTATCTGCACATTCCCATAAGGAGTTCGCATCAGCGTTTTTTGCGCTTCGCTCTCCCCATGGGTCATTACCAGTTTCGAGCGTTGCCATTCGGTCTGGCTACAGCTCCGCGGACTTTCACAAAGCTTATGGTGGTTGTGGCAGCAGCGCTTCGGAAGGAAGGGATCAGGGTACACCCTTATCTCGACGATTGGTTGATCAGAGCCGAGTCGCGATCTGCCTCGGTTCAAGCGACGGCTCGAGTGGTGCAACTTCTCCAGCAACTCGGCTGGGTGATCAACCAAGTCAAAAGTCACCTGCAACCGCAGCAGCAGCTGACTTATCTCGGAGCCTATTTCGACACCGCACAAGGAAAGGTATTTTTGCCCGAGGTTCGTGTGGAAAAGCTGCTGCAACAGATCCGAGCATTTCTCAACTTAACGGCGCCGTCGGCTTGGACGTATTTGCAACTGTTGGGTTCCATGGCGGCGGCACTGGATCTTGTTCCGTGGGCCAAGGCTCACATGCGCCCCTTGCAACAGGCGTTGCTTACACGATGGTCTCCGCAGCTTCATCCGCTCTCTCAGCGTCTCCCCTATCCCGAGAGCGTCCGTCACAGTCTGGACTGGTGGTTAGTTCGGGAGCACCTCACAGCGGGAATGCCCTTGCAAGACCCCTCGTGGGTGTTACTGACCACGGATGCAAGCCTCTCGGGGTGGGGTGCTCATTGTCAGTCAAGCATTGCACAGGGAACTTGGTCCACAATAGAGAGTTCATGGTCGATCAACCGTCTGGAGCTCCGAGCGGCTCGCTTAGCTCTGCTTCACTTCGCAACGCTACTCCAGGGGACAGCGGTCAAGATTTTTTCCGACAATGCGGTGACCGTCGCCTATATCAATCGTCAGGGGGGGACAAAGATTCCTTCTCTACTGTCCGAATGCCAGCAATTGATGGATTGGGCAGAGAGCAATCTCCTGGCCATTTCCGCAGCACATGTCGCGGGCAAAGAAAATCTACAGGCGGACTTTCTCAGCCGACATCTTCTCGATCCAGGAGAATGGGAATTGAATGCGGCGATCTTTCATCAGCTAACGTTGCGTTGGGGACAGCCAGTGATGGATCTCATGGCCTCCTACAGCAATGCCAAGGCCAGCCGTTTTTTCAGCAGGCGCAGGGAACGCATGTCGGAAGGTCTCGATGCCCTAGTTCAACCCTGGCCTTGCGATGCGCTCCTCTATGTGTTCCCGCCTTGGCCAATGTTGAGTCGGGTTATTCAGCGCATAGCGAATCACCGGGGGAAGGTGATTCTCATTGCTCCCGATTGGCCTCGTCGACCCTGGTATGCCGATCTCATTCGACTCCTTGTAGCTCCGCCGTGGCTCCTTCCAGTTCGTATCAACCAGTTGCATCAGGGTCCCATTCTCATGCCGCGAGTGGATCGATTCTTGCTTACGGCTTGGCTCTTGAAAGGTCTCGCTTAGAAAGCAAGGGTTATGCAAGTTCTGTTGTAACTACCCTTCTCCAATCCAAACGTCCAGGAACTTCCTTGGGATATGTTCGCGTCTGGCGTCTTTTTGAAGCTTGGTGCAAGCGACAAGAGGTATCACCTCTGGCTTCTACCGTGCCTCATATTCTCCTCTTTCTGCAACTGGGTTTAGATAAAGGGTTGGCTCTCAGTACCCTTAAGGTGCATGTCGCGGCACTATCTTGTTTTAGGGGCTTGGTGCAACAGCGCCGTCTTTCCACTCATCCGGATGTTCGCCGCTTTCTTCGAGCAGCGCAAATTATACGTCCTCCTCGACGACCTATCGTACCTCCTTGGGATTTGAATATTGTCTTGGACGGTTTGTCTAGGTCGCATTTAAAGTTCCTCTGTGCTACGCAAATTCGAGAGTGTTCTTGGAAAACAGCCTTTTTGGTGGCTTTGTGTTCCGCTCGACGAATTTCAGATTTGCAGGCCTTATCTTGCCAAGAGCCTTATCTGCAGTTTCTGCCGGAGCGAGTGGTCTTACGTATAGTTCCCTCTTTTTTGCCTAAAGTCCTCTCGGTTTTTCATATTAACCAATCAATTACATTGCCCGTATTTTCTGAAAGCGATGGCTCGCCAATTGATCGAGCGCTTAAACATTTGGATCTTGGGCGAGTCTTAAAGAAGTATATTAAGCTCTCACGAACGTTTCGAAAGACGGACAGACTTTTTGTCCAGTGGACTGGACCACGGAAAGGACAAGCTGCGTCAAAATCTTCTATCGCTCGTTGGGTTCGCTCTGCTATTACAGCAGCTTATCAAGCTAGGGGCTTTCCCCACCTGAGGGTCTCAAAGCTCATTCCACTCGTGCTCTCGCAACATCCTGGGCAGAATTTGCTTTTGTTCCCCCAGTGGATATCTGCAGAGCGGCGACTTGGTCTACACTGCATTCTTTCGCTAGGCATTACAGATTGGATGTCCAGGCTAGGGACGATGCCAGAGTGGGAGCATCAGCTCTTATCGCCGGTTTGGCGGGTCCCTCCCATTCTTAGGTACTGCTTTGGTACTGCCCTACCTTTCCCTGGACTGGCCCGGAGAAGCGATAAGGAAGATGAAATTAGTTCTTACCTGCTAATTGTCTTTCCTTGAGCCTTCTCCGGGCCAGTCCAGGGTCCCACCCTGTTCTGTATCTATTACGTGCATTGTAGGATCGGTGTTCGCTTTCTCAGGCCTCTACAGAATTACATCGTCTATATCTTCTAGAGGAGGATGCTTCGGGGCCTCCAGTATTCAATCTACACCACTGGCAGCTATTATAGCTTCCATATGTAAATATTTAAAAAAAAACAAAAACAAAAAAAAACCATAAAACAAATAAGTTGTAGTAAATGTTTTTCACGGACTATAGAATGTTAGCAGTATGTGCAGGGTTAATCTGCTGTGTTTAGTTTCTTTCTCTTTAGTCGCTTTGTCAGAAGTAGACTGCTTGATTAACCTCAGGGGGAGTGGCTTCACATCACAAGGAAAAGCTTGAAGTCTTCAGTCCTCAGTCACTATGGGGGATTGACAACCCTACCTTTCCCTGGACTGGCCCGGAGAAGGCTCAAGGAAAGACAATTAGCAGGTAAGAACTAATTTCATCTTTTTGCCCACCAGCAACTGAGGACTGACCATGACAGAATTCTCATGTCACCTTACAAAATTTCCCCGTTAAGCTCCAGAATTCAGTCTTCAGCAGCTGGGGGAAGACCTCTCTATAGTGGACTCAACTGAAAGGACAATTATTGCCATTTTTTCAGGAAAAGCATTTAATAAAAGAAGGGTGCTTGCTTGCTATTGCTGGGGTCCTTCACCTGTCTAGACAGTGGTGGGGATGGCGGTGGGCAGACATGAATCCCTGCCACTAGCAGAAGCAAGGGTAACCAGGGGTTAAAATACCTGGGTACCCCAGGTCCCTTTCCTCCAGGAACTTGTCCAAACCTTTTTTAAACCCAGTTACACTAACAGCTTTTACTACATCCTCCGGTAACGAATTCAAGAGTTACTCCAGTGCCAACTGCTAGGCATATTAGGAAGTACTATAAACCCTGCCAATTTAGAAGCCATAGCAAACCCACTGTATCATAACAGTACTACCAGGACTCACAAAGCACCAAACCCTACCTATCAAAAGGCAATACTGCAAATATTAAACCAATACATCTCAGAGAATACCAACACATCTCCTACTGGGGAAAGAGAACAAGTGGCACTGTCACATAGAAACTACATGAACAGAATACCTGTTAGGTTACACATGCAGTAAGCTATTCTTATTATATGCTCATAATTTCACCTCTCTGAAACAGCAGAAATAGATCTGCACTTCCTGAAAAAACTCATTGAACATAGGTACTGAGGTCTCAGTAAAATACTCGCAGCTTCCCAAAACTTCTTTAGAAATTACCGCTGCTATTCACATCAGTGACCTCTCTTAAAGTACCGGTGTTAATCACTTTTACTTGTTTAACTAGATGTCTTAGATCTCTTAAACCTTTATCTCAATGTATATTCAGGATCTTATAACTCTGTGCATGTTCAGAATCTTATAACAACTTTAAACAACTTTTTTTCTTTTTTTGGAATTTTTTGATTTTTGATCAGTCTTCCTTCGACATAATAGTGAAAGATACTTAGTTTCAATCTCGTTTTGTCAAGCTTCGTCAAGGAAGCTTGACAAAACGAAAAACTATTTTATCTTATTAATCTTAAACAGGTTACACTGTAGCTTCATTGCATGTCCCCTAATATACAGAGTATATGACGGAAGATAAAGACCAGCATGGTCCATCTAGTCTGCCCAGCAAGGTGGCAAGAGTAGGTGCACCTGTCGCTTCATGCAGGTCACCCCTCCCAATGCATTTGTGGGTGTACCCATTGCTACATGCAGAACACCCCTTTTTGTTGAGATATAAGAGAGAGTTAAGTTTATTTTGATTTTATCCTGTTGCTATAAAGGGATCCTCCTGTGTCTGTCCCATGCCATTTTGAATTCTGTCACTGTATTTGCCCCCATCACTTCCATCGGGAGGGCATTCCAAGCGTCCACTACCCTTTCAGTAAAAAAGTATTTCCTGACATTGCCTTTCAGTTTACGCCCTTGCAGTTTCATGTTATGCCCTCTAGGTTTACAACTGCCCTGTCTTTGAAAAAGGTTTTGTTTGTTCATCAATACTCTTTATGTATTTAAAGGTCTGTATCATATCTCCCCTGTCCCTCCTCTCTAGCATATACATACTTCAAGTCTCTTCTCATACGTCTTCTGGTGCAGGCTCCAAACCATTTTGGTCACCTTTTTCTGAACTGTTTCCAGTCTTGTGAGATATGGTCTCCAAAACTGAGCACAATATTCCATGTGTTTACTTTTTGATGGCATAAACAATCAATCTACGTTTACCCATTCCACTCCATTAATTTATAGACCTCTGTCATATCTCACCTCAGCCGTTTCTTTTCCATGTTAAAGAGCCCTAACCTTTTACGCCTCTCCTCAAAGGGATGTTGTTCAATCCCCTTTACCATTTTGGTGGCTCTTCTCTGTACCTTTTCTAATAACGCTATATTCCTTTTAAGATACGGTGACCAGAATTGCACACAATATTCAAGGTGAGGTCGCACCATGGAACGATATAGAGGCATTATGATATCCTTTGTTTTATTCTCCATCCCTTTCCTTATGATACCTAGCATTCTATTTGCCTTCTTGTCCGCTGCTGCACACTGGGCAGAAGATTTCAATGTGTTATCCACGATAACCCCTAAATCTTTATACTGGGTGGTGGATCCTCACCCATGTGCAATGCACTTAAGGGCATGTTTACTAACCCTGGCACTGGTAATATATGTGTGGGCTGTGTTAGCAGCTTGGGAGTGTGGTGGTAACGGCAGGGGTCCTGCACTTCCATCCCTCTGCATTTCGTGCACTCCTAGTATGCTGGCAACATGTAAGCTGACCCCTGGGCACATTAGACTACCCAATGAGGTGGTGATATTTGCACCCATGCTCCCATTGGTTAGTGTGGGCCACTAACTCCTGCACTAGTCACGGTGTGCTAGGAATGCCCCTCTCCCGCCCAGTGCATGGATGTCTTAGTTCAGGAGCCTCGCGCTGCATTTTTAACATGCTAACCTTGCGCTATGCTGGTAGTGCAGTTTAGTAAAGTGTCCCTTAGTGCTGCTATGTTACCTAGGAAATCTGATCCAATCCTGGTATTTGTCAGAGTTGTAAGCAGTGAGAGAACATTTCTACTCTTAAGGAAAAACAGAGCTACAAGTGTCTGCATGCAAGGGTGGCAAAACCAGGGCTGGCTGATCCTCTCTGGATTGACCTGGATGAAGAGGAGTCCTCCAGATGCAAATTCCTTCACTCACAGGACACTCATTCATAATGATGCTCTGATATTTGTTACCTGTGATTTGGGGATCTTATTATCTTCCTGTTCTTCTTGGGAAGTATTAAGGAGTTACCAAGCACTGGGTGTTGCTGCTATACACCTGAAACAAATGGTGTGTGTATGTGTGTTACATACATATTTTTTTGGAATGGTTTGTCCCTCCTCCATCAGCCATTCTTTATTCAAGGATACAGTGAGTGCACAAAGCGATAACAAAATGCACAGGTGCAAATATATGCAATAAAGAATATTCGATTAAAAAGGAAAGGAGACCTAGAAATAGGACCCAAAGGATGTGTAAAACCTGCTCCTTTTGAAAGAATATGGCTAGCAATGTGACTTTAAGCCAATCTTAGAGGTAAGCTGACTCCATTTCTGGTAATTGCGCAGAGGCAGCCATGGTTCATTGTACATCCCCTTCCCCCTCCCATTAGATGCATAGACGGGAGACCCTGTGCTTTTCTTCGAGAATGCTGAAAAATATAGATCAACCTTAAATATACAGGGCCTCATACTCAACATGATTAACGTGGCAAGCAACCTGTTATCGTGGTGATTGCGATATTCAGTGCTGCTGAATCTTGGCGCATGGTGCCGCTGAATGTCCCGAGGCTAGCTGGCTACGATCAGAGTATTCTGGGGGGTGGAGCATAGGTGCTACCTAGCGATAAGCGGACAATGAAAATATTCAGCGCTGCCAGTTATCACTAAGTGGCGAAAGTTAGGCTTGGCCTAACATTTGCTACAGAAGCTAACCGAGCAGAGGCTGGATATCGCTATTACCTTGTTAACGTCTCTTCTATCCAGCTGACCCAGATATTCGGTTCTGGTGGCCGGATATGGCCATGCATTAAATATCTGGGTCTTTGGTTCAGTGGCGATGGCTAGCTGCTTTACAACGACTAGCCGCCACCGCTGAATATCGGGCCTATAAAATGATACCTTTTCGTATTGCTCTAACAATATTTTACTTGACTGGCCTATTGGCGCTATAATTAGTAGTGTGGTTGCAGTGAGTCTATCCCACACATACATATATAGACATAGATGCATTCAAAGTAGATGATTACTGCAACCACCTAGGGTTGCCAACTGGCTCCAGATGCGCGCGACAGGTTCGATCCAGTCCTTGGTTTACCTCGTATGCAGGGATATGTAGTTCTGATTTCTCCATTGCACTCCATAAGAAAAGGAAAACTACAAGTAACTGCATGCAGTGGGGTAAACCTAGGACTGGAGCAAGGCTGTCGGGCGCATCTGGAGCCAGTTGGCAACCTTACAACCACCTGACTTGAGCGAACTTGGAGCTACATTTTTCACTTTTATTTTTCGTCACTGTATGTGTTAATTTGACAAAACGTACAGTTGTCATGGCAAGAAATTTACCCTGGATGTGTTGGGATAAAATCGGAACTGTATCTGCCGTCACTGAGTGAGCTGGAGCTAGCCTGTGTCATACACTAGTGCAGTTTGGGGGCGGGCTGCTTCCTAGAGTGATTTCCTCTCTGCCCAATCGGAATCTAGCAGAGCCAGGCCACTGTCCAATCCCCTGCTGAGGGTGGAGAGTGAGCAAACGTATTGTGACACGAGGAAGTAATTCAGAGTCCTTTTTGCAGCTCTCAAAGGGAAGTTCCTGTCCCCGTGTAATCAAATTCAAACAACCCCATAAGCCTGAATGCAAAATAAAAAGCTAGGGCCACCTTTTATTGCTGGATTGCAAAGACAAGGTAAGCTGCATGTAGTTTGTCTGGTAGTGCTCTCCATTTCAGCTTTGCTTTCAGACCTGAGTGATTCCATGTGCTGATCCAGTCTCCCCTTTAGTAGGGACAGACACTTTCCTTAATTAAGAGCTGGTGGTTTGGGGATGCCTCCCCCTGCATGCCACATCTCTGTGTCCAAATCTGCCCTACCAGGCCTGGACCAGGAGATTCTGGTTGGAGTCTATTGTTTAAAAAAAAAAATCAGGTCTCAGGCATCATGGGATTTGTAGTTATTCCTTCTGAGTGAGACAACAAGGTCTAAAAGGCACCAGTAAAGAGAGATTAAATGTCAAACGCAACGCAGTTGAAATGCTGCTCCATCCCTTCCATCATGGAGCATAAGATCACGTGCCGGTAAGACGAAAAAACATCAACTAGAGTAAATCAAATGATAGATACCATTTGGTTGAGGAGACAGCAGAGGTTTTAAATGGCTCTCCACTCTTCCCCCTCCCCTCATGCTTGCAGCTGTCTGGGCCATGTTGCTGTGGAGATCTGAGCTGGGATTGGCTGCCTCTCAATGATCTTACTTGCTTTTCCCTCTGCTTCCCTTCCTGCAGGGGTGTGAGCATGTCTTCAGACGAGCTGATATATCTGGCTATCCTGCTGAGTTCCATACCTGTCGGGTTTTTCTTCAAGAGCAAAGGTCAGTGCCACGTGATTTAGCAGCCCCCTGGCTGTTCTATGATTGTACCCCCAGGTTCATGCCCCTTCCTCCTCCAGACCTCCATACTGGCTACAACACGTTTTGGGACGTGTGTATAGAACAGAGTTGTAGTCTGTTGTATTTACAACAAACCAAGATTATGGTGTTTTGTGAGCTGGAGTGAAGGACCTAATAGACCAGCGGACTAAGAAGCAAGGAAGCTGGTTTTGAATACCGCTGCTGCTCCTTGTGATCTTGGGAAAGTCACTTAACCCAGACCCGGATCTAGGCCTAGGTAACGTAGGTGATTGCCTCTGGTGCCAGCTTGTGATAGATGTTGGAGCATTGCTGTGCTACAGTCTGGCCTGGTCCTGGAGCAGTGTGGCAGCAACATACAGAATTTGTGGCACTCTTCCCACATGCGTGAAGGGGGGGGGGGAGCACTATGAGCCTTTCCCGAGTAGGAGAGTTTGCCTGCCGCCCTAAAGCTTTATGAAGTACTTGCTCACCTTCCCAGAGGGTGAGAAGCTAGAACAGGTGGGGTGAGGGACAGAAGGCGGGTTTGGGGAGGGGTGGAGAGCCGGAACTGCCTCAGGTACAAACATAGGCTGCAAGCCCCAGGGGGGGCAGGGAAATACCTACTGTACTTGAATGTAACTCTCTTTGAGCTGTCACTGGCATGATAGTCATGTGCTAAATCTAAAATCCCTTCCCCTCTACAGAAGCCATAGACTTAATCAAGCAATTTATTTATTTAACCAGTTTTCTATACTGCCTTATCCTTCAATCAAAGCGGTTTACATTATGTAATCACTACAAGCAGGTACTGAATACGTTCGCTTGTCCCCAAAGGGGCTCACAATCTATGTGTACCTGAGGCAGTGAAGGGTTAAGTGGCTTGCCCAAGGCTACAAGGAATGCCTATAGGACTAGAAAACCCATTCCCTCCAGCCTGAGATTTCTGTCCCCAGATGGGACTTGAACCCCCAGCCCTATGGCCTGAGGTTCCATGTCCTAACCACTAGGCCACTCCTCCCCTAGAAGGCACTGAGGATATGTGATACAGGCATTGTAAAAGGTGAAATTAGGAGTTGAACCGAGTAATACAGTTATGTAATAACCTAGTGGCTTGTATCATTTGGCTATTAATCATTTAGGCCATGAAGCAAGACGGGGGTGAGCCCCCTCCCTATTACTGTTTGCTTTTACAGTGGAAGCCCTGGTGGACAGAAGGAAATGTGAGCCAGATATTGGTGAGATTAGTGTAGGACAGGAGACCCATGCGATGTTTGTCTGTGCTAATGAAAGAGCTGAAAAAAGTACCTGGATTCAAAGCAAATATAGACAAAATGGTGGTATGAAACATCGGCTCATCCGATGCCATGCCAAACAGTCAAAAACAAAAAACTTCAGAAGTTGGTAAGACACCTAGGGGTCACTGTTCCCTCTAAGCTGTGCACGTGTGCGCGCGCACACACCTCACCGAGCAAGCGCACATACTTTACAACAGAGCGCACAAAAATTATGGTTCTGATTCTGATAGAAAACAACACAGACATCTTAAAATTTAAAAGTTGTTGTGTATTTATGGTTTTCACAAGTTCTACAATATTTTCTAGTGCATTCAATGTGGTGTACATACTGTGTTCTGACATATAGTCAAATTTTAAAGTATATAACTCTGAGTGTCATTATGTGGCGCACAAAAATTTTGCCTTCCTTCAAAAGCTGCACAGCTGATATTTTATGCGCACACAGCCTACAGAAAATTAGAGGGAACATTGCTAGGGGTATAAATTTCGAGAGGCAACAGTAAGTTATTCCGTTTCAGCTACATGCTTTTACAAAAAGAAAATTTCCTCCTCATCCTTCCAGTCCATTCCAGATGTGTGGGTTATGCATGCCTGCCAGCAGATGAATTCTGAGAACCACTGGTTTGATTTTGACGTCATGGTTTAAAAGGGTCCTGTGCAGCCTCACTCTCACCAGTATTTCTCAGTCTCCAGCAGATGGGGATGTCATAACTCTGTACAGTCTGAATTTGTTCTTGGTTGGAGATGATTTGGAAAACAGGCCAGTGGGCATAGGATGGTTCAGTCCATCTACTGAGCCCTGGGGTGCAGAATCGGGTGATGCCAGATCCTCACCCTCCTACCCACCCTTCCTCAATGGCTCTTGGGGAGCGTGATTGTAAACCATTTGGTGGAGACCTTTCCCATTCCTCCTCTCCAACCTTTGGGAGGGGGCCAAGGGGACTAGAAAGTTATCCAGCTTAGACTGCAAAGCTTCCCTATGTATGGTTCGAGTGTTGCTTAGAACTCTACTACTACTACTACTACTAAGCATTTATAAAGCTCTACCAGACGCACGCAGCGCTGTACAATGAAAACACAAAAAGACAGTCCCTGCTCAAAAGAGCTCACAATCTGAAAAGGAGTAGAAAAAAGATAAGAACAAGGGCAAAGAGACAAGAGCAGGAGAGACAGGACAAAGGAAAGAGGTAAGAACAAGTGTAAGAGGAAGAAAGGTGAAATAAAAGAGGGGAAGGAAGGAGAACAGTAAAATCAAGAGCCAAAGGCAGAGGCGAAAAGATGAGCTTTTAACTTGAGTTTGAAGAGGGGCAGAGAAGATGCCTGACGTATAGACAAAGGAAGTTTATTCCAAGCGTAAGGAGCAGCAAGGTGAAAAGAGCAGAATCTGGAGTTGGCAATAGAGGAGAAGGGCATAGCAAGAAGCAACTGGGAAGAAGAATGGAGTACACGAGGGGGGAAATAGGGAGAAATGAGAGAAGAAAGGTACTGAGGAGCCACAGAGTGAATGCACTTATAGGTCAGAAGGAGAAGCTTAAAGTGAATACGGAAATGGATAGGGAGCCAGTGAAGAGATCTGAGGAGAGGAGTGATGTGGGCAAAACGAGGCTGACGGAAAATCAAACGGGCAGCGGAGTGCTGAATAGACTGAAGAGGCAAAAGATGAGACTGAGGGAGACCAGCAAGAAGGAGGTTACAATAATCAAGGCGGGAGGTGATTAGGGAATGGATGAGGGTGAACTCTGTGCAAGAAGGTAAACCTGGCCATTATCTTTTTGACAGATGAAAACAGCTTTTTCATAGTACGTTACCCCTGTAAATGAATCATAAAATATATGAATGTTCACTGTATGTTTTTTTGTGCCTGAATAGCTGCGATCATTTCTTGTGGCTGCATCTTCATGTTCCCTAGAGGTAATGGAACAGGAACAATTTTTCATTAATTCCCGGGAGTTTCCGGCTTGACTCTTTTCCTCAGGCTTTTTTTTTCCTTGGTGGGCATTCCACTTATTTCTTTTTTCCGTCCCCCGTCTGCAGTTTGTGGTCTGAAGTAATGTTAGATGCCATTTAATTATTGTCCTTAATGTTTCCCCTGTAATATTATCGTAGACATCTGTCATTTTGTTACCTTTTCAAATGTAATGCTTGTTAAAATGTTATAAATTAATGTTATGTCACAAGCATCGGGGAAGCAGCATAAACAATAAAGCAAATGAGCTGTTTGCGCCTCTCCTGGGTTACACATGAAACATCTGGGAATATCCGTATATGCTGTCTTAAAGAGAGCTTCTCACCTCACTTAAAATAGAAATGCAAGGGCCATGCTTAAATCCCGTTCAAAGACGAAACTTGACAGAAGGATGATCTTTCCTGTACTTCAGAGACTGATGACTCCAAGAGTGCAGGGTATATCGAAAGTTCCCACAGTAGGTTCTTTCCGATTTGCTCCAGTTGCTAGAAAATACATTTTATTTAGTGGTGGTGCATTCTGTAGCAGGAGATTTTAATACGTTGATGAAATATTTCTTAAAATTGTGCAAAGGGGAAGTACTCAGTATTTGGGAGACTTAAATAACCTAAGATTCCAGTGTTGCATCTGATTGTCAGAAACCTCAAATTTATGCAAGGGTTGGGGCAGTGAGCACCTGTCCTCAGTGCCTCCCAAACCCTGCATGGGGTGAGGAGCTGCTCATTATAAGGCCTGCATCCCATCCGCGGTGAGCTCTGACACCGCAGAAGCCAGTTGGTGAGAGGCTGAGCATGCCTCGGGGGTTCCCGGAAGGACCAGCTGTGCGGTGAGTTTCTGTGACAAATTTATCACTGTTGCTTTCGTTTTGGGTTTATTTTGGGGCCATTTTTCGGTATCGGCGAGGGTCTCGGGAACGTGCAGACAGCACATGGTGTGATAGCTTGCGATCGGGGGCAGCATGGGAAAGGCGCCATTTTAAGATTGCACAGCTTAACAACGGGCATTTTGGCAGAAATGGACACAGGGTTCATTTTCACCACATTTTATTGTTTTTGTTTACATCCAAGGGGGGTCCACAACAGCTCCAGTTTGATTTAAAACAAAACAAAAAATAAGAAGACAACAGGAAATTAAAGAAGCAGAACACCGGGCATATTTAAGTTATTGGGCCAGTAGTGCAAGCACAGGACCAGGGCCTTGTAGGGAGGTGGATCCTGCAGGGACTCTGTTTCACCAGCTAGGTTCTGCCATGGCTGTGAAGCCAAGTCCTAGTTAGCAGAGGAGGATCTGGTAGGGCGCTCAGAGAAGTTGGGATATTGAACAGGGCACTTTACCTGAGAGAGAGAGAGGACATCCTGCCTCCTCCTGGAGGACCTGGGTAGTGGGGGTAAGTCTCCCAGGCCCTCTGCGTCTGTGACAGAAAAGAGAGAGCCCAGCGGTTTCTCCCCTGAGTTTGTTCTACTTATGTACAAGGCATTCTGCATGAGGAGATGAAGAACCATTAGGTTTCCTGAGTAAGGCCAGGGAGAGGGAATCCTCTCAGGCCGTCAGAAGCAGAGAGCCGAGGGGGAACCCAGTCCTACTCGAAGGGGTGTGGAGGACCATCTTCAGGAGGACATGGGGCTGATCCACTTGAAAGAGGAGGAATCAGAGGTCGGAATCCGCAGAGCTCCAGGAAGGAGCGAGAACGCAGGTAGATGAGGCTAGGATTGTGCGAGTTTTCTGGCGAGAGGAGCTAGCAGTGTTGATTGCCCATTCACTGAGAACTCTTAACATGATGGAGGGTACTGGTAAAGGACGAGCCTCCAGAAGATCCATTATTTCAGGTGGTCCGAAAACCTCTCACGGTCTTCCCGCTCCATCGTGTCATTAAGCAGATGATTCAGGATGAGTGGGAGGTGCCTGAGTCTTTTCTTAGAGGCACTCATGCAATGACTAGGCTATACCTTCTACCATACACCAAGAAGGAACTTTTTTGCTCTCCCAAGGTAGATGCAGCGGTCTCGGCTGTTACAAGAAAGACCATGATTCCGGTGGAAGGCAGTACCGCGCTCAAGGATGTCCAGGATCACCAGTTGGAAACCTTGCTCAAACAGGCATTTAATATCAACACTGTCCTTGCAAGCCTCAGTGCGTGTAGCTTTTGTGGCACGCACTTTCTTTCCGTGGGTGCAAGGAATCCTGGAGGTGGCTGGTGAGATTTCAGCACTACCTCTGGAGGCAGCCAAGCTGGAGTCAGGGGTAGCATATTTGGCTGATACGTTTTATGACCTCATTAGAGGCTTATCTAAGAGCATGGCCTCGGTAGTGGTAGCTAGACATTATTTGTGGCTGTGCAACTGGTCGGCAGATGTGTCCTCCAAATCATGTTGGAGTAAGCTTTATCTTTATTCAAAAACTTAATATACCGTTCGAACCAAAGGCATAGAGCAGGTTTACAAACTTGTAATAACAGGGAGATGCTGCTAGGGAAAGGAAAATAGAACGCCAATAATTTGGATAGAAAAGAGGGTAAGCTCCTGTTCGGAGAGCCTTGGACAAGCTGGTGAGAGACTTGGGCGAGACCAAGGATGGCTGCTTGTCCGAGGATAAGATCAAGCCACTACAATCAGGGGAGCCAGTGTGCGCTCCATCTCAGGATTTTCACAGGTTCCACTCAGTCCACTTTGCACCATATCAAGGAGGGTGTTTTCAAGCATGGGGACAGCCTTTTCATGGCTTCTGAGGGTCGGGAAGAGGCTTCTTCTCTGCCCCCTCGAGTGCTGCTAAGAAGCAACAATGAGACGAGGGGGGGGGGGGTCCTGCCAGGGTTGGTACCTGTAGGAGGGTGGCTGCGGGACGTTTACTCTGCCTGGGCCCACATTACCACTCATCAGTGGGTGTTAGAGATCATCTGCGAGGGTTAGGTGTCATCTGCAAGTTTATGCACCTTTTCAGAGAATCTTTTATTCAGTCTCCCTGAAAGGCCCCCCACAAGTTGAAAGTAGTTCGGGAGACTCTTGATCAGCTACGAGCACTGCAGGCAGTGGTGCACATCCCGCCCAACCAGTGCAGGTTGGGTCGGTATGCAATTTATTTTGTCATGCTTAAAAAAGAGGGCACTTTTCGGCCCATCATGGATCTCAAAGGGGTGAATAGTTGCTCCAGGTGCTACGTTTTCACATGGAAACTTTGCGATTGGTCATTGTAGCTGTCAGGGAGGGTGAGTTCCACACGTCACTCGACCTGACAGAAGCCTATTTGCATATACCCATTCGACTGGAACATCAGCAGTTTCTACGGTTCGCGGTACCCAAGGGACATTTTCAGTTCCAAGCTTTGCCCTTCGGCCTGGCTACAGCTCCACAGACTTTTACAAAGGTCATGGTCATGGTAGCATCTGCGTTGCAGCAGTAGGAAGTCCTGGTACATCCCTACCTGGATGATTGGTTGGTCAGAGCAAAATCCAAGGAGGAAAGCGAAAGAGCCATGGAAAAGGTCATCTACCTCCTGCAGAGCCTTGGCTGGGGTCGTCAGTTTTACGAAGAGTCAGTTTCGGCCCTCACAAGGTTTGGTATACTTGAGAGTCCAGTTCAGAATAGCCGAAAATCGGGTGTCTCTACCGGAGGACAGGGTTCACACCATTCAGCACCTTTCTCCTCAGGAAATGAGAGATTCAATTTGGGAGGACAATGCTTCAGTGGGGGAGGAGGATTTGGGGACTGTGTCCCCGTTGCTTCCTCTCACTCCCCCTCAGAAGCTGAGAAGGGTGAGGTTTCTCCCATGGAGGAAGATTCACAGTCAACGGTGGTTTGACTGTGCCATAGAAACGAGATTCCAAGGCTCATCTCCCAGGTTATTAAGGAACTTTGTATCCCTGAGATGCCTGACCCCACCCAGCCACCTTCTACAACCGACCCTAGTGGCAGGAATCAAGTGACATGCACGAGCCATCCCCTTTCCAGCAGAGTTCCAACAGATGGTGGTAGCTGAGTGGGAGTCACTGGATGCACCTTTTGAAGCAGGTCTGTTTGGGGTACATTTTATTCCTGGTCCTGAACTGATTTGGATAGAAGGCTACATTTTCCTAAGGTGGACACACTAATCACAAATGTGACTAGGCGCACCACTATTCCTGTTGAGGGAGGTACCGCACTCAGAGATATTCAGGATTGCAAGATCTCGAGTCTTCTCAAGACAGCCTTCTCCACAGCTTCTCTTGCCCTCCAAGCGTCAACTTGTGGTGGGGCTTGGGAGCCCGTGCTGTACTTTGCTGGATTCAGCTGTTGCCCGAGGACACTACTTCTGCCTGCCTTGAATCATTGGCAACCTTCCTGGCTGATGCCGTTTATGATCTGTTCCACCTTTCAGCCCGGGGCATTGCAGTGGTCACCATTGCCCGTCGCTGGCTCTGGCTCTGGCTCTGGCTCTGGAACTGGTCAGCAGATGTGGCTTCCAAGGGTCGCTTAACTAAGCTCTTGTTAAAGGGCAGTTTGCTGTTTGGCGCTGACTTGGAAAAGCTGGTAAAGGACCTTGGGGAGCCTAAGCCTCAGTGTTTGCCTGAAGATAAGCCCAAGCCTTCATCTAAAAGGAATCCCTCAGGTGCTTCGTTGCGCTCCACTTTTCACGATTCGCGAAAGTACCAATCTGGCAAACAATACTTCACTCTGGCAGTGTCCACATTTATTTATTTAACAGTTTTTATATACCGTCTTTCTACAAATCAAGGCAGTTTACAGGGAACATAACAGTCAGTATTTTCAACTGAATACATTATAACAATAAAACATTAGAACACAGTGTAACTGAATAACAAGAAACTTACTCCTTGCGGAGTTTTAAAACTATTTACATGGTTGTTTAGGGACTATTTACATGAATACATTGTAACGTTAGAACATTGGAACACAGAGTAAGTGATTAACAGGAACCTTACTCCTTGCGGAGGCTTAAGAGCTATTTACATGGTTGCTTAGGACTATTTGCATGGATAGTTGTAGAGGAGGTTAGAGGGAGCTTATGCTAGTAGGGAGAAGTGTTCCTGGAAGAGATGAGTTTTCAGTTTCTTCCGGAATTCAGAGTGGTTGGGACAGTTCCTTAGTTCATGTGGTAAGGTATTCCAGATAGATGGAGCGTAAAGGGAGAATGCCCGATTACAGGTGGTTTGGCTACATTTTTTCTTGGATGATGGGATAGAAGGTTTTTGGTAGAGGTGCGGTGTGTTCTATTGTTGTTGGAATTGGATAGGAGTGGGGAGAGGCAGGGTGCGGATTCATTTGAAATGATTTTGTGAATGAGGGTGATTGCTTTGAATTTAGTTCTGGACTGAATGGGGAGCCAGTGTAAATCAAGAAGGACTGGAGTTATGTGTGAGCGCCTAGGGTTATTCATGATGAGCCGAGCTACTGTGTTCTGTGCCATTTGGATGGGATGTAGGGTGCTTTTAGGAAGGCCATGATAGATGAGATTGCAGTAATCAAGGGTTGGGATGGTGAGAGCCTGGCAGACAGTGCGGAAGGAGTCTGGGTTTAGAAGTGGTTGGAGGTTTCGAAGAGTACGTAGTTTCATGTATATTGTGTTGGTAGCTTTTTTTATATGTTCATGGAATGTAAGGTTCTGATCAAGGATAAGACCGAGATATTTCACTTGGCATTTTAAGGTAAGGGTGATATCTCCAAGTGTAAGGGTAGACGGTGGGGTATAAGAAGTGTTGGTGTGTACTTGAAGTGCTTCAGTTTTTGATTGATTGATTATGAGGTTATGGTTTGATAGCCAGGTCTTCAGGTTTGTGATGCATTCAGTTAGGTTTGAAAAGTTAGGGTTTGTTAGACTGAAAGGGGTATAACACATAATGTCGTCAGCATATAATTGGTAATAGATTCCATGGTTTTGAAAGATCTTGCAGACTGGTTGAAGGAATACGTTAAATAGAAGCACAGTTAAGCTGGAGCCTTGGGGAACTCCCTTTTTTAGGGTAAAAGGGAGGGATATGTCATTGCCTATATGGACTTGTTGAGTTCTATTTTCTAGATAAGAGTGGAACCATTTTAGTGTTGTATCCCTCAGTCCAATTTCATAGAGCCTATCTAGAAGTTGGTGGTGAGGAAGGGAATCAAAAGCTGAGGATAGGTCAAGAAATATAAGGAGGCATCCTTGGGTGGGATTCTGGGTAAGATGGTACAGTGAGTCAAAGAGAGAGGCAAAGAGGGTTTCCACTCCATGTTTTTTTTTTTGAAGCCATGTTGGAATAGGTCGAGAGGAGAGTGCTCATCTATGAAGTCTTGAAGCTGATTTTGAACTAGCTTTTCTGCTATTTTAGCAAGGAAGGGGATACTGGAGATAGGTCTGTAAGAGGTAGGAGAGGTAGGGTCAAGTTTTGATCCTTTTAGGATGGGACGGATAGAGGCACGTTTGAGGGAAGCTGGTACAGAGCCAGTCTGGAGGATGATTGAACAATGTGGAGTATGTGGGGCTAATAGAAGCATTGGTGGTCTTGAGCCAGGATACAGGGCAAGGGTCCAGGGGAGAGGTTGAGGCATTTAGATCTTTGATGGTGTTGGATATGTCTTTCAAGGTGAGGGGTTCAAAGTCGTTCCAGATAATTAAGGAGGTGGGAGAGTGAGGTTGGGCACTATGGTCCTGTATTGGTTGCGGGATAGTTGTGGAAGAGGGTGGGGGGAATTTTGTGGTAAGGTGGTTGGCTATAGTTTGGGAGGTTATCTTAGGGATCGAGTCCTGTTGTTGGGGTTCCATTATTAAGGATTTAGCGATAGAAAAGAGCTCTCTCAGTTTATTGAGAGAACGTAGGATCAAGTTTTCGTTGTATTCTCTTTTATGTTTTAGAGTTTCAGAGCAGTAAGCTTGGAGTTTGCTTTTATAGAGCTCATGTGTGTTTGGGTTAGGGGAACGTCTCCACTGGCGTTCTAAGCGTCTGAGTTCCCTTTTTAGGTCTCTTAGCTTCGAAGAGTACCAGGGGGTTCTTCTACGTTGGTTTTGTGAAGGTTGTTTGGGTGGTAATAGAGCAGCGGTGGAGAGAATGTTATTCCATTTGTCAATGTGAGGGTCTAGGTTCTGGTGTTTGTTATTGAGTAAATCTAAGGGTGGTATTATCTGCTCAAGGAAGTTGCAGCGTTGAATTGTTTGAATTTGCGAGCATGTTGGTTTGGAGTTATTTGAGATTTTTGTATGTGGGGAGTGTGGGATTGAGAAGAGGATGAGGGCATGATCTGACCAGGGAATAGGTTGAATAGTGTGTGAGATCTGTTTAGAGGATAGAGCTTGCTGTGGATAAATAGTAAGTCTAGGATGTTACCTTTGGAGTGTGTGGGTAGTTCTAGGATTTGGGTAAAGTGGAGGGCGTCCATTGCTTGGAGGAATGAGGATGATTGTCGGCCCAATTCCTTTCAGGCAGGCTGCCAGTCCTATTCCCAGGGGGCTATTGCGGGCACCCCTCCTGGAGGACGCCTTCAGCACTTTTACCACGAATGGGCCCTTATCACCGCCGACCGGTGGGTCCTCAATATTATTCAGCATGGCTACATCCTGGACTGTGTGAGACCCATCAGAGATGCCTTTACCAATGCTTTTATTCTCTCACCATGCGGTTCTCCCCCAAATCGGGCAGCAGTTCGCAACACTCTCCAACGTCTTCTGCAGTTACAGGCCACTGTGCCTGTTCTTCAGTGGACTGCAGTCTCAGATGTCATTCTATTTCATTGTCCCAAAGAAGGATGGGACCTTCCGGCCCATTCTCGATTTACTAGGCATAAACCGCTGCCTCAAGTGTGCCGCGTTTTCACATGAAGACCCTCAGGTCTGTCATCCAGGCAGTCAGAGCATAAGAATTTCTTGCCTCCCTGGATCTCACCAAAGCGTACCTACACATCCCCAGTTGCACCACTCAGCAACGGTACCTCCATTTTGCCATTTTCGGGGCTCATTACTAGTTTTACGCCCTGCCTTTTGGGCTCGCAACCGAACCGCAAACTTTCTCCAAAGTCATGGTGGTTGTAGCAGTGGCACTTTGTCGCAAAGGAATCTGTGTCCATCCCTGTCTGGATGACTGGCTCATTCACGGCAGGTCCTTCCTCGAGATGCAAACAGCCCTACAGCAGATCATCCAGTTCCTTGAACAACTGGGCTGGGTCATCAACCGCAGCACGAGTTGTCTTATGCCATTGCAGACACAAGTTTCTTGGCGCACATTTTGACACCTGTGCCAGCAGGGTTTACCTTACTCAGACTCCCTGGACCCAGCCCATGGGAGCAGCTCCATTATTTCCTCAAACTCCCATCTCCCATTGCCTGGGATTATCTGCAGCTCCTTGGACTTATGGCTGTGATCTTGGACCTCGTGTCCTGGGCTCAGATGCACATGCGTCCACTCCAACTGGCCTTCCTGTCACACTGGTCCCCCAGCTCGCAGGAGTATCAGATCCTACTACCGTCCGCCTCAGTCTGCGCTGGCAGTTGAGCAGGTGCAATAGGGTCCAAGGAATGCCTCTTGAGTCACCATCCTGGACTGTTCTGACAACCAATGCTAGTTTTACGGGCTGGGAAGCCCACTGTTTGAGCCACACAGTTCAGGGCCTGTGGACTCCCAGGGAGATGCAGTGGGCCATCAATCGTCTAGAGGCATGAGCTATCCGCTTGGCTCTCTTTCAACTCCAGAAGCTACTATACAGTCGATCGGAACGAGTCCTCTCCAACAAAGCCATGGCCATTGCCTATGTTAATCAACAGAATGGCACCAAGTGCCGGGGAGTGGCTCAGTAAATGACCCCCCTGTTCTCTTGGGCTGAAACACATCTACAAGCTCTCTCAGCCCAACACATAGAGGTTTGGAGGAGTTCCTGGAGGAAAGTCCATAAACCATTATTAAAGTGGACTGGGGAAATCCACTGCAGCATGGAACCTGTCTACCTTTGGGGATCTTGACAAGTACTTGTGACCTGGATTGGCCACTGTTGGAAATAGGATTCCAGGCTTGATGGCCCTTTGCTCTGACCCAGTATGGCATATCTTGTGTTCTTATGGGTTTATACATCACCCAACTACCAGCCAAAGGCTTTATTTTAAAGATTTCCATGTTAACTTGGGGCAAGAGTTTCTGAGATGAATTCCAAGACGAACAGTAGGAAGACCTGGCTTTTCCATTGAGTGATGGGATTAGGGGGCTCAGAGTTGGATTTGTTTGGAGAGGTGTATTCCTGGGGATGGTTTGGCGGTATTGGGAGTCTTGGCTCCGTTTTAGGGACAGCAGGAACTTTTGAGTAGGTATTTTGGGATTCTCATCTTGGAAGGCAAAGTGATTTGCCCAAGGTCATGAGGAGCCTCCGTGGGAGAAAAGCAGTTCCTCAGTTTGATGCTCTGACAGGGGCTCCTTCATTTTGTTCCACTCAAGGAAAACCGTTGAAAATCAGGCCAATGCAGAAAGCAGGCGCTGAAGATGCACGCTATCAACTTTGTATCCCTCTTTGCAGCACACCAATAGCACGCAACCTTTGCGCCAGTATGCAGAAAGGGGCTCATATGCAAATTAGCCACACGTTAAACTGTGCGCCAATGGCGGCATTAAACTGGGAGAGCAAGCCAAATACATATGCACAGAAGTCGGTGCAAGTTTGGCATGCTCTTCCAGAGAAACAGGGGCATTATGTGGCTCATTTGCATCTGAGCCCCGACAGTATTCTGATGGCATCGGAGGGGTCATCTGAGGGAAAATGTCTGATTTTTTTCCCCCCCCCCCCACCAAAAATAATGCTGCTGGCCCAGCAGCCCTGAACCCTCCACCCTTCAAACTAAAAAATAATCCCTGGTGGTCCAATGGCCCTGATTTCCCCCATCTGCCCAACTAAATGTACTGTAATCTTGATGGCCCCAATTCCCTCACCCCCCTCCCGGTATCTTTACAAACAAGCGGGAGTGCTGCCCACACACACCCGCTCTTGCGCCACCATCTACAGGGCCAGCGCACCACCATTTTTCATATATTTAGTTTGATGGGCGGGGTATCAGGGCCGCTGGGCCACTAGGAATTTTCTTTCTGTCGGGAGAACTGGTCTCCCGACAGTATTTTGATGGCATTGAGTGCTTTACCCGATGATTCAGGCATTGGGGAAAGCACCCGATGCTATCAAAATCCTGTCAGGGGCACATGCTAGATGTTTACGCCATCTCAAGACTAGACGTAGAGATATTGGTGCTAAGGCTGCTTGTGAAATCCTCTGTGTTTCTCTGCATTGAGCGCAGGCAATGTTAGCATGCCATTTTATTATGGCCAGATCCTTTGCCTATAATTTAAATACTCTTGGCGTTAATCGTGCGCTAGTTTTTCCTTCGCTGTTTATATGCGCGTCTGTTTTTTTTCTGCATTTGGCTGTGGCAGTAATTGTGCCTGAAAGTGGCATTATCTGTGATTAAAGGCTGCGTTAGTTTTCTGCATTAGCCTGATAATAAGTAATTTCCCTAGAGGACGAGTAAAGAATCTTCAAGGATCTCAGAGTGAGAGATTGTGGGGGTGTGGAGCAGTGGCTACATGCTTAATCATGAGTATTTGTTGGGCGGCTCTGGACTAACTAAATGTTGGAAAGCTACAGTGGACTGCAAGAATAATGGGTTAGTTTTGCACCTGCCGTGACAGTCATGAACCTCGCTTCTAAGCCAGAGTATGTGGAGTATGGTAGAGAGAGGGGCTAGATGGTGTTTATACTTGAGTTGCTGGCACAAGAAATGGTAGCTCCCATGATGGATGAATCCACACTGAGAAATTATGACAAGCAAGAGAGAAATCAATTTTTGAATTTGAATTTGGTGACAGCGTGTGGTGGCGTCACAGCAGCCCAGAAGAAAAGTGATTCTTGCAAAGCCAAGAGCCCTTGGTCACTAGAGTTTTGATAGATTGAATGTGGAAAATTTGCAGGCCCTCTAGGCTGTTAGGTTGTGTTGTCTTCCTTTATGGGGAAAGAATTCCTTTCTTCTTAACAGTTTTTTTTGACAATCAGTCTGGACTTTGAGTATCTGGGCTTTGGATTGAGGAAGAGGTGGGGAGAGAGGGAGAAAAGTGATAAAATCAGAGGATTGGGATGATTTCATAGAAGGTCTGGCTTTGTTGTATAAGCTGCGATGGACTTTGTTGGTTTTGAACTGTTGGGTGCCAATGTTTGCTATTTATTGTTGTGAAGAGATAGTTAAGCAATGCAATTCAGATTTGAACTGGTTACTAGGAGACCTTAATCTTGCTTCTACGCAACCTGCCCTAGCCAAAGCCTTCCTAGAAGCAATGTCTAACCTCAACTACAAGCAAGTTATAGCTGATCCCACCCATCAGGGAGGGAAACTCCTTGACCTAATTTTCATCCCCCATACAGTTATATAAGAACATAAGATATGCCGTACTGGGTCAGACCAAGGTCCATCAAGCCCAGTATTCTGTTTCCAACAGTGGCCAATCTAGGTCATATGTACCTAGCAGTTTCCCCAAGAGACACAAGTTCCACAATGCTTGTACTGGGTCAAGCATTGATATCTTCGGTCACTTCTTAATAATGGTTTATGAACCTTTCCTCCAGGAACTTGTCCAAACCTTTTTTAAACCCAGCTACTCTAACAGCCTTTACTACATCCTCCGGTAACAAATTCCAGAGTTTGATTACACGTTGAATGAAAAAATATTTTCTTTTATTAGTCTTAAATAGTTTACCCTGTAGCTTCATTGCATGTCCCCTAGTCTTTCTATATTCTGATAACGTAAACAATCGATCTACGTTTACCCGTTCCACTCCGTTCATTAATTTATAGACTTCTATCATATCTCCCCTCAGCCGTCTCTTTTCCAGGTTAAAGAGCCCTAACCTTTTTAGCCTTTCCTCATAGGAGTATCCTTCCATCCCCTTTACCATTTTGGTGGCTCTTCTCTGAACCTTTTCTAAAATCGCTATATCCTTTTTAAGATACGGCCACCAGAATTGCACACAATATTCAAGGTGCGGTCTCACCATGGAACGATATAGAGGCATTATAATATCTTTTGTTTTATTTTCCATTCCTTATCATACCTAGCATTCTATTTGCTCTCTTGGCCGCCGCTGCACACTGGGCCGAGGGTTTTAACATGGTATCCACAATGACGCCTAAATCTTTTTCCTGGGTGGTGGTTCCTAATGTGGAACCTTGCATCGTGTAACCATAGTTTGGGTTGTTCTTCCCTAGGTGCATAACCTTGCACTTGTCCACATTAAATTTCATCTGCCATTTTGATGCCCAGTCTTCCAATTTATCAAGGTCCTCTTGCAATTTTTCACAATCCTCTTGGGTTTTAACAACTTTAAATAGTTTTGTGTCATCTGCAAATTTGATAACCGCACTCGTTATTCCACTTTCCAGGTCATTTATGAATATGTCAAAAAGCAGCGGACCCAGCACAGATCCCTGGGGTACACCACTATTCACCTTTCTCCATTGGGAAAATTGGCCATTTAGCCCTACCCTCTGCTTTCTATCTTTTAACCAGTTCCTGATCCACAATAGTACACTGCCTCCTATCCCATGACTCTTTAGTTTTGCCAAAAGTCTCTGATGAGGGACCTTGTCAAAGGCTTTCTGAAAGAACAGATACACAATATCAACCGACTCACCTTTGTCCACCTGTTTATTCACTCCTTCAAAAAAACATAACAGATTAGTAAGACAAGATCTTCCTTGTCTAAAGCCATGTTGGCTGTCTCCCATTAGGTCGTGACTATCTACATGCTGAGTAATTTTATTCTTTATGATGGTTTCTACCATTTTTCCCGGTACTGACGTCAGGCTCACCGGTCTGTAGTTTCCCGGATCACCCCTGGAACCCTTTTTAAAAATTGGTGTTACATTGGCGATCCTCCAATCTTCAGGTATTAGAGATGATTTTAATGATAGTTCACAGATTACTAATAGCAGGTCTGCAATCTCATATTTCAGTTCTTTCAACACCCTTGGATGTATACCATCCGGCCCAGGTGATTTGCTACTCTTCAGTTTATCTAATAGTTGTAAGACATCTTCCCGATGTATCGATATTTCCTTCAATTCTTCCGCACCTTTAAATACCACTTCAGTCATGGGTAACATCCCTACATCTTCCTCAGTAAAGACTGAAGCAAAGAATTCATTCAGTCTCTCCTCTATCGCCTTGTCGCCTCTTAGTGCTCCTTTAACCCCTTTATCATCTAATGGACCAACTGACTCTCTCATAGGTTTTTTGCTACGAATGTACTTGAAAAGGTCTTTATTTCGTGTTTTTGCTTCCGCAGCACGCTTCTTCTCAAATTCTCTCTTTGCCTGCCTTATCAATGCCTTGCATTTGACTTGCCAGTGCTTGTGCTGTTTCCAGGTTTCGTCATTTGGCTCTTTTTTCCATTTCCTGAAAGATGCTTTTTTGGCAACAGCCTCTCTGACCTCACCTTTAAACCATGCTGGCAGTTTTTTGGACTTCCGTCCACTTTTCTTAAAGCGTGGAATACAGCTGGTCTGGGCTTCCAAGATAGTATTTTTCAACTTTATCTCCCTAGCATGTCCTGCTGTGACACTGACCCAGTCGATGCCGGGGTAATTGAAATCACCCATTATTATTACTGCACTGTAACTTTTGCTAGCTTCCTTGATTTCTTTGAGCATTTCATCATCCATTTGTTCATTCTGGCCAGGCGGACGATAGTACACCCCACTGCCATCGCCTTCCCCTTTTTACATGGAATTTCAATCCATAGAGATTCTACAGCAAATTTTGTTTCTTGCAAAACTTTAATCCTTTCTGACTCAATGCCCTCTCTAACATAGAGCGCAACCCCTCCACCAATTTGATCAGCTCTATCATTACGATATAGTTTGTAACCAGGTATCACAGTGTCCCACTGGTTGTCCTCCTTCCACCATGTCTCTGATATTCCAATCATATCTAACCTCTCGTTTAGTGCTATATATTCTAACTCTCCCATCTTGTTTTTTAGACTTCTAGCATTTGCATACAAGCATTTTAGAGACTGTATTTTATTCATATTAATTTGGCTATTGGTAGACATGGGTAATTTGGGATCTTTAAGCTCTGTCTGCTCCATACTCGAGGGCATTTGGGCTACTTTACTCTTTTTTGGAACCTCTCTGCTTTTTGTAGTATCCTTCAAGGATACATTCTTCCGAACCATGCGCTCTTGGGTGACTGTCGGCTTTCCCCTGTTATCTAGTTTAAAAGCTGCTCTATCTCCTTTTTAAAGGTTAATGCCAGCAGCCTGGTTCCATGAGTACGTTAAACCAATTTGACCTTACCATCTCACCAGTCCCCTGGTCAGACCACAATCTGATAACATTTCAGATACCAATGCAACAAACTACATGCCACCACTCTAATTCATCGGCTACATCAAGAGTTGCACAATTCAAACAATTCAACATGGAAATAATCATTAGCGATGTTCTCCCAAAACTTGCCCAACCAGCAACCAACCTTAATGAAATGATGTCCAACTGGAACGGGACCCTCTCACATTACGCTCAACAGCCTGCCAATAGCAAAAAAGCTACACCTGACACAAGAGCCGCTAAGAAGCTGACCGCCCCATGGTTTTCCTCTGAACTACGAGCTTCCCTACTTCAACTCAGAAAACTTGAAAGAAAATGGAGAGCTACTCATAATACCTCAGACCAAGCCATCTATTTACAATACCTGAAGACCCATCGCGAATCAACCTGGGCCAAAAGGAAGCAATTCCATGCAGAAATCCTCAACCGCTCACTAAATAAGCCAAGAGACCTTTTCCACCTGGTGAAATCCCTTACCAACCAACCCTCCCCACCTCAACAAGAAGGTATTCAGCCTCAGGCTTACGCGAACTACATCCAATCCAAGGCAATAAAAATAACTACGACTACATCACCACCTCATAACAACCATACCACAAACCCCAAAACTACTCATATCCAGTCTACAATCACCAAACTTTCACCTCCATCAGCTAAGACCATTGAGGAAGTAATTGCCTCAATCAACGCCACAACTGCACCAACTGACCCCTGCCCAGCACACTGGATCAAAACGATGCGCACTGAGCTCAGCCCTATCATAGCCAACATTACCAAGTTGTCCTTTGAAACCGGAGTTTTCCCAGACGCACTCAAGCACACATCCATTCGTCCATTACTAAAGAACAATCAACTTGATCCAAAGAAAGAAGAATCTTACAGACCAATTTCTAGTATCCCATTACTAGCTAAAATTCTCGAGAAATTAACCCTGAGACAGATCCAGCAGCATGTTGACTCATCCTCACCATTAGATCCCTCTCAACATGGATTCAGGGAAGCCCACGGTATTGAAACTCTGTTAACGACATTAACCAGTTCACTGATCAATGGAATGGACGGTATAAAGAAGGGCTTCGCACTAATTTTCCTCGATATAGCAGCAGCATTTGACTCCGTAGACCATCTACAGCTTCTTACGCGGCTACATAAGAAGGGAATCCGGGATCAAGCATGGAACTGGTGCAAATCCTACCTCGAAGACAGATGGCAACAAGTCCGTATTGGAAATGCCACTTCCGAACCTTTCCAGCAGAAACAAGGTGTACCCCAAGGTTCCTCCCTCTCCGCTCTGCTCTTCAACATCTATATGCAGCCAATTTGCGACATCGCCCGTTCATTTGGCATATCTTGCCTTATGTACGCCGATGATGTACTGCTATTTACACCCATAACCATCACTTGTCCTGACTGTACAGTGCTAGTCGACTGTTTCAACGCAATAACGGACTGGCTACTAACTCAGAACCTCCGGATAAATTAAAAAAAAACAGAAGTCCTAATAATCACAAGGAATAAAGGTTACTCGCCTCCACCAACTCTTAAAGTCAGAGATGCGGAACTCCCAATCAAAGCCAACATACGATATCTTGGGGTCATACTCGATCAGCAACTGGACTTCAAGGAACATATCAAACGCACTGTCAAAACCATCTACTTCAAGATCAAAACCCTACGGCATTTGAGACCCATGATGGAACCCGACGACTTCCGCACCATCTTCCAAGCACTAATCACACCGCACTTCGATTACGCCAACATAATCCTATATGGTCTCCCAAAGAGTACCCTCAAACCTCTACAGTTAGCCATGAACGCGGCAGCCCGTGTGCTCTATGGAGCTGCAGGAGCCGACCACATCTCCCCCATTCTAAAGGAACTCCACTGGCTTCCCATAAGCAGTAGGATCCTTTACAAAACCCTCCTCATTACCTTCGAGGCCTTCAACAAGATATCCCCAGCATCCATTTCTGGCCTCATCACACACTCTCCAAACAACAGATCCAGGAGATCACTGGCCGCCGACATGCTACTAATACCAATTGAATCCACAAAACTCAACCAGATCACCATCAACAGGGCATTCTCAAACTATGCCCCCGTGTGCTGGAACAAACTCCCCCCATACATTAGAGCAATTAGGGACCTTAGTCAGTTCAGAAAAGCTCTCAAACACCACCTTTTTCTCTTGCATTATACTTATCCTGATATCCCCCCTTATCTCTCCCACACCCCCACTATATCAAATAACCGCTATATGATGCAAAACTATACTGTGTATTCATCTCCAGCATGTAATGTAACTGAATTGTATATAGTTTTCCCCAAGTTTATGTATATAGGCTTGGATTGTAAATAGTTTCCCCAAGTTTATCTCCATGTTAAACCCCTGTTCTATGTAAACGATGGCCAAATGTATCTGACCAAGTGTTATATTGTTTTAATGTAAACCGCGCTGATGACAAATAGTGCGGTATATAAGAAATGTTAAATAAATAAATAAATCTTGTCATAGAATTCACTACAGGAACCCAGGTCGAAGCAGGGAAGGGCAGTCCGTGTGCAAATGCTAAAGTGTGTTTGGTTTTTATTCTCTAGGCCCCAGGGTGAAGCAGCTGGGAGGCGCAGCCCTGGGGGTCCTGCTGATCTTACTGACCTGCCACGTCCACAGCGTACACTCGATCATCACCATCCTTGGCACCTGGCTGATTCTGAAGGTTACGCCCAGGTAAGGACTCCACTGCCTGTCCCCGCTGGAAGGGTGAAGCAGACAAGTGGGCAGTAGGCATTGAGATCCAGTGCTGAGCTGGTCCCCCGGAGATAGGACTCGCTGACTCTGAGATTACTCTGGTCCTCTTTTTTTTTTTTTTTTCCTTGTGTTTTTCTTAACAGGTCATGTCACTTCTTGGTACTCAGCTGGACATTCCTCTATCTGCTCTTCTTTCGCACAGTCACATATTTTGGCTTGCCGCCTCCCACCCCATTCACCAATGCTGTCCAACTCCTCTTGACTCTCAAGGTAAGGGATACTCTCCATTACATAACGACTCTGCCCTCTCTTCAGGCTCCATCAGCTTTCCACATTCACACCATTTCCGTCTGTTACAGTCACCTCCTGTTTAGCAGCTTGACATAGTCTCGCTCTCCTTTCCTGCTTCAGATGGTGAGTTTGGCCAACGAGGTCCAGGAATATTGCAAAGCAAAGAAGCAGGATATGTCCTCATTCCGTAAACTCTCCGTGATTGGCGTGATCCCTGCAATCCCCAGCTTCTGGGAAATTTTATGTTACAGCTACTGTTATGTGGGGCTCATGACAGGTAAAAATCTGCTAAAAACCTTATTATAGATCCCCAGTCCCATCAGCACTGCAGTGAAATGCGTTGCCGAAGCCAGTGCGTTGAGCACAAACCGTCAACACTAGCGTGAGCAGTTCTGATCCTCCCCCAGATCTCTCACTGACTCTTGAGCAACTCTAAGGCAGCGCTTCTCAACTCCGTTTTTGGGGCATACCTAGTCAGCCAGATTTGCAAGGTTCCTACAGTGAATATGCGCGAGATAGATTTGCATGCACTGCACCCAATTGGATGCAAATTTCTCATGAATATTCATTATGGGTATTTATTTAGACAGATTTGTATAACACCTTATCCTACAATCAAAGTGGTTACATCGCAATTGGAGGGTTACGTTTAACATGTGGGTACTTTACAACATTATGGAGGGTTATATTTAGCACGAGGGTACTTGACAACATTATACAATGAACTCGTAAGTCTAGTTGGGTTGATTGGGTATTGAGTTGGCGGGGGTAGTTGCAATACCGTTCGGGTGGGGACTGTTGTCTGTCTGCTCATAGGTTTCTGTAAAGAGCAGGGTTTTAAGGACCTTGCAGAAGTCTCTGATGTCTTCTAATGCCCTCAGGCTCGTTGGGAGGGAGTTCCATAGTGTGGACGCCAGTAGTGAAGGAGCTCTTCTTGAAGTATTTTGTTGAGTCTTGTGGTATCCTGCAGGTATGCCGATCATGTTGTCATTATTGGTCCTTCTTGGTCTCTTACTGATATGCCTTGTTATGATATCTTGGAGCGCATCTGCCGAGAGATGGTGGATGATTTTGAAGATGATCAGGATGGTTAACCTGACTGGCTGGGTGTGCCCCGAGGACTTGCTTGAGAAGCACTGCTCTAAGGGAGTCCTTCTGTCTCTCCTGGTAACCTTCTCTTCATAATTTTGTCCTTTCTGTGCAGCGTCTATTTCAGTGATGTCAAACTCCAATCCTGGAGGGCCACCATCCAGTCAGGTTTTCGGGATATCCATAATGAATATACATGAGAGAGATTTGCATACATGGAGGTAATACATGCAAATCTATCTCATGAATATTCATTAGGGACCTCCTGAAAACCAAGCTGGTTTGAGGCCCTACAGGACTGGAGTTTGACCCCGCTGGTCTACTACTACTACTACCATTAATCATTTATATAGTGCTAGAAGGCATAGTCAGCGCTGAACAAACATATAAAGAAGACAGTCCCTGCTCGTAGACCTTACAGTTTACAGAACAATAGAAGAGAAATAAGGTGTAATTGATCCTTGCCGCGTGTTCTGTGTTAATGACTGGGTGGGGGGCTGTTCTCTTTCACAGGTCCTTTCTATCGTTACAAGACCTACCACGACTGGCTGCAGCAGCTGGATTCTGCCTACATCCCTAACTGGCGTCCCCTGCTCCTCCGACTGCGGCCCGTACCAGTCTTTGGCCTCCTCTTCCTCCTGGTGTCCCACTTCTTCCCGCTGGCCTATGTGCAGACCGATGAGTTCTATGAATGTCCTTTTCTCTACCGCCTCTTCTACATGACGCCCACCTTCTTTGTCTTCCGCATGCGCTTTTACGTGGCCTGGATATTTGCCGAGTGCGGCTGCATGACTGCGGCCTTTGGTGCTTATCCTGTTATGGCCAAGTCTCGCCCGGGTGGGGGCCCGACTGTGGATTACACATCTGCTGGGAGGTGAGGAATCTGAGCATCTCTTCCTTCTTTGAACACTAGTTTGGTGAGGTGTGTCCTCAGATAAGATAGAAAAATCTGAAATTACTGCGCCCTCTTTACCACCTTGATGTGCTGTTGCTATAAAACCTTTCTCTATCTTGTTTTAATCCCTTTTTTATCCTCCTCCTCTGTCTATCTCGCTCTCTGTCTTTGCCTGTCTTTTCCATAACAACCAAAGAGCATTAAAGGTTCTGTGCTGAGACTTGGAGCCTAGTATCCTGTCTCCAACAGTGGCTAATCTAGGTCTCTTAGAAGTACTTGGCCAGTCCTGTCTATGTTGCTCCCTCCCTGAATAAGAGGTGGTAATTCCCACAACAGAGTCCGTTTTATTCTCTGTTCCTTTTCAAGTAATTCCTGACATTTTTTGTGCTTTTTTGACCATTGCTGCCCATTGAGCCAAGGATTTCAGCATATTGCCCCTATCACCCCAGAATCTTTTCTCTTAGGGGTGACGCCTAATATGGAACCCAGCAATGTGTACCTAGAGTTAGGATTATATTTCTTTGTACGCATCAGTTTGACATGCTGTGAGGTCTTTGGGATGGGGGCGGGGGTGGTGGTATAAAAGCATTTTAAAATAAATATATACAATTATTCCCAGTTACCCAGTCTGGCAAGGTCCTTCTGCAGTACCTCAGATAGTTTTGTGTTATCTGCAGATTTAAACTCCTCACTCAGGAATCCCTTTTCCAGATTATTTATATATGGATATGTTAAACAAGACAGGTCTCAGCCCCAACCCCAAATCTGCTCATCTCCTACCTTCTAACCTACCAGCTATGCAACTACCTCCCGCAGTGGGCACCCCTTACTTCCCCAGCTCTTTGACTAATGATGCTTTCTTTTCAGTCTCCAGAAGAGGAGACTAAGGAAGTATGGGGGGTGACCAGTATTTGGCGAGAAGTCTGATAGGTGGATGGTTCGGAGTTGTCGAGCTTGGATCTTTCTCTAGAGTTCCAGCCCAGGCATCCCTAACTTGGGGGTCCCCCAGGTCTCAGGATGCATGTTTTATTTCCATGTACTTTGAAACTTTACTTCACCTCTAGGTCTAGCATTTAAGTGGTGACGTTTAAAAAGCCCTTTAAATGTAGTACACTTCCCTTATGCACGTCTTTGACCACATTCCCTTGGCATGTGTACTGAAGTTACTCCTGCTGGGATTCTGTACACAAAATGAAAAATTCTGGGTCAAAAGGTCTGAATTGTGCAAACGTCTGCATGCTTTGTGTGTCAGAATATTGTTTTTGAGTGAGATTTAATTTAAAATACAATACAGAAAACAAATATCACAAAAGAGTGACAAAGTTTGAATTATTGTGTGCAAAATTCCAGCAGGGAGTATAAAGTTAACATTTTTTTTCGGTACTAAAACATATTAAATACAGCAGTATAATTAGCACAGAAAACGCAATGCTAAAACCCAAACTGTGTTCTGTTACAAGTGATTACATCGGGGCTTGAGCCCTACTCTCTGTTTTAACCAGTTCCTAGTCCACATTAAGACTTTACCTCCTGTCCATGACTTTTGTAATTTCCTAAGGAGACTCTCATAAAGAACTTTGTCAAATGCCTTCTGAAAAATCCAGCTACAATACGGGGGCGACATTCAAACACTGGTAGCTGATGAATGTGTAACTACACTATCCGGAGATTTTTGGCTGCTATACAGATGGTATCGGGTTGCGAATCTGTCTACCGGTCTGAAACAATCCATATAGTCAAAGAGTGGAGGGAAGGTGGGCTGGCATAGCAGTGATATTCAGTTGCTGTCCCCATAGTTTAATAGCAGTGGCGGTGGTGACCATATTAATATGTATGCCCAGCGCTGGCGACTATACATAACCTGTATATTCAGTGCTGTTAATTTAAATGCCATTGCTGAAATTTGATCCCTGTCTTTCTTATTTATCACTGTGTCTCTCTGCTTTTCGTTCCTTCATCGTTACTAAGAAAAAAAGACACCATTGAGTTTGAGCAACCCTTCATCTCGTCCCTTCCATCTTCTGAGTTTTCAAAATATTTGCCAAAGTAATACATGAAAGAGGCCATTTACTAACAGCATGCACAAATGATGTTAACACACACTAGTCCCTGCGCTAAACAACTTGCATTAACGGCGCTGCTGCGCTCTTAGTAAATGACTCCTTTTAGTCATTAACATAACAAGGAAACAATATGCACAGTCGCCCTTCCCCCTGCATCTCTCCCTGTCTCTTTCCCCTCTGGTTTCGCTGAGAGATTTTGAAGATGGCTGGGTGCTCCAACTCCATTCTTGGCTCTCTGTCCCCTGTCGCAGGTCCCCTGAGGGCGAGAGGCTGGAGATAGACTACGACTATGAGACGATAAGGAACATAGACTGTTATGGGACTGATTTCTGTGTGAAGGTGAAAGACGGCATGCGTTACTGGAATATGACTGTCCAGTGGTGGCTGGCACAATACATCTATAAGAATGCCCCCATCAGGTCCTTCATTTTCGGGTGAGCAGCTCAGAGATGCACAGTGTGAGCCGAGGATGCAGGGCCGTCCCGTCCGCTAGGCAACCACCTAGGACGGCAGACCTCTGTGGGCAACATGGCATCCACGGCTTGCCATATGCTTTGGCACACATGGCCTGCCGCTTCTGACCCCTTTCTGACAGGAGGTTGTGTCTGAGGGAGGTCAGAAGCGGCAGGTCATGTGTGCCGAAGCACATGGTTTGCTGCAGGCCGCCGAGCTGAGCCGCCTCCCCTTCCCCACCAGAATCGGTGGCAGCAGCGGCGCAGCTCAGCCCAGGAGGGGGGTGGCACAGCTGGGCTTTCTGCCTGGGGCCCTGCCAGGTAGTGCACACAGGACCGGGACCGCTGTAACATAAGGGGAGGTGGGGAACTGAGAGACAGGGAAATCTCCAGGGAATGCATACAAGAAGGGATGGGATAAGAATAGGACTCCTGTAGCATGCTTATAGAGAGATGGGGGGAGGGGGGGGGGGTTGAGAGAGACAGAAAAGGAAGTCTCCAAGGAATACATCCAGGGGGAGGGGAGACTGGGTTGGTGCAGGCAGAACAGGACCCACTGTAACAATCTTAGAGAGTGAAGGGAGGCTGAGTGGGGTGGGATCCTCTGAAACAGAATCTCTTTGTGCATTAACTCATTTTTCTGTCTTTTTGTTCAGGAGTGCCTGGACCATGCTGATCAGTGCTTACTGGCATGGAATTCACCCTGGCTACTACCTAAGCTTCCTGACCATTCCACTGTGCCTGGCAGCCGAGAGGGCCATGGAGGTGGGGCTCCGTCACCGCCTCTCTAGTTCAGGGCAGCTGGTCTTCGACTGGTTGCAGTGGTTCCTGAAAATGCGTGCCTACGATTACATGTGCATGGGGTTCGTGCTGCTTACCTTCACCGACACACTGCGCTACTGGGGCTCCGTGTACTACTGTGTCCACCTGCTGGCGCTGGGGCTGCTGCTGGTCGGCTTTGCCCTCATCGCTGGCAACCCACACAGATCTGCGAAGGCTGGCGAGCAGGCAGCCACAACCTCTCATGAGAAGCAGCTTCAGGACTAAACGAGGGGGGAGCAGGGGGTTGCACGGCAGGAAAGAGGAGGTCTATCCCTCCATGCAGTCTTCCAGTTAACTCTTGGTGACTCTTATCCTTCTATGCTGACTTGTATGTGCCCATAGCGGTCATGATGTCTTTGCTGGGCCGCAGAGATATGACCTTAATGGTTCCTTGTGTAATGATGAGAAATGGAAGTTTCCCCTTTATTTGCAGTATTGTATATGTATTTGTGCATCTTTTGTGTTGGAATGTGTCCTTCTTGTATCAAAGGAAGGGAGCAAGGCTCTATGGGTTGTGCTGTAATCTCCCACTGCTCAACACCTCGCCACTGTGGGAAAGATGTTCGTACCTCTTGCATCCAAGGAACTGCCAATGAAACTGATCCTGATTCCCTCAGCTCTGATCAGGTCACACTTACTATCAAATTATCAGTGCCCTTTACCTCCAGCTGGTTCCTTCCCTCCTCTCCCCTTGCCTTGAAATCCTGGGGCTGATCTTGTGCCTGCCACTTTTCACTGAATGCATGAGGAATTCTCTGCCCCCAGCCTGAGAAAGGAGATGCATGTTGCTTCTCTTCCATCTGCATTACCTCCATGCTGGCCTTTGGCATATGTATCTGTTTGGGGAGGGAGGGTGTGCCTTCCATATCTTGCACTTCAGCTTTGAACATAAGTGGAGAAGGAGGCGGCATGATGCTCCAGGCACGGGAAGGGGTAATTGTCCAAAGCCTTCTTGAGGTGGACGTTCGCATGGAAAAAAAAGGTGGGGGTGTTAACAGAGACGTTGCAGCAGAATCCATGGCCTCTGTGTCTATGCAGCAGGAGAACAGAGGAAGACATTAGACTGATCCTGGCTTTGTTACCCCTTTGGGTGCTCCCTGTAGTGCTCTTTCATTTGAAGAAGCAGGAGCTGTAAACGCCCAGGACTGCGCTAAAGTCGTTCCATGCCTGGACCCCAAGGCAGAGGCTGAGTTTGTAGTGGATAGTGCCATGGCAACGAGTGGAACATGTGGAAATGAGCCAGGAGGTCCCAACCGACCCGTGAGTGGCAGCTTATGAAGGCCTGTGGCACACACTGTACTGTTCAAGGTCCCGTTTTTATATAAAAAGGCTATTTTTTAATAAAGTGAGAAATAAAACCACTGAATGCGTAATTGATAAAATATTGTCACAGGCCTGGTTCTGGTCTGCCCTCCATTGGCTCTTAAGACAGCTGGAAGTTCACACCTGTAAATACAATATGAGGAAGAGGAGCAGAAACCAGGATGGTTGAGGGCTTGCTGCCGTAGGTCTGCGTTCCAGATTCATACTTTGAATTTCATATTGAAATGCCACTTTGTAAGGACAAGGTGGGCTGCGACATTCATAAACAAGTGCTAAAACAATAAATACAATATAATTAATAACTTGGACCATATAAAACAGTTAATAAATCATCCTATTAACAAGAAAGCCATAAATGTGAAAAAGAAACAGCAGTCGAGCCGGAGAAGGAAGCTGTCTCCAACCTAGAGGCTTCTTTCTATTTCCTTCTTGCTATCTTGGCTGTCTCTGTTAAAATTCTCTCCTTGTTAATTTGTTTTTCTCTCCCCCTCCTTATCTCACTATTCCTTTCTCTGTGTTTCTTTCATCTCTTGTCCTGTCTCTTTAGCTCTTCTCCCCTGTTTCCAGTCTTGTCCTTTCTCTTTAGCTCTTTCTTCTTCTCTGTTTCCACTTTTGTCCCGTCTCTCTTTCTATCCTTCTCACACTTTGCTTTAGCTCTCTTTTTTTATTTTCTCATTTGTTTCTTTTCTCTCTTCTATTCTTTTCTATCTTTAGCTCTTTCTGCATGTCTGCCCTCTTATGCCCTGTTGATCTTGTTCTCTCCTTGCTTTTCTCTATCTCTCTCTTTAGTTCTTTCTCTGGAGACAAGCAGGGGGATGCAGGCACAGTCCGTTGGTGAAGTGTCTACTGAGCCCAGTTGCCCAGGCTCTCCCCTGGCTCGGAAAGGTCCTTGGACTTTCTGGGCATGGGTGTGCCCTTCCTGCCTGCTTGCCTCCAGTGACATCAGTTTTTTTGCTTACTGCCAAGAAAGCCAATGGCTGTCCCCGTCTCCTCAAGCAAATTGCCCTAAATCTCACATTTTCTCTCAAACATCGCTCCTCTGCTGCTTTCCAACATTTTTTCAACCCTTCCAGATAACACTGTGATTGCTGTTAACAAAAAAGAAAAAAGGTGGAACCAGCGAGGCCAGCATCTCCAATACCACAGTGATAGCTGCCAAAGGAAAACAACCAAAAACAAAAAAATGAATCAAAATTAAAAACAACAGCAACTTCTTTTCAAGCAGCCAGAACTTCCCCGGCCTGGGTTTGCTCCCACTCTTGGGGCTGCCATATGGCCATGACATCACAGCACTCCTCCCATCGAGCCCACCTCAGGCACGATCAGGGAGTTTGACAACAGCTGTATAGCCGGAGGTAGCTGGTCCACCGACACTGGCTTCTTCCCCAGGGGGTCAAATCTTGCTGATTCAGCTTCACTCCCCCCCCCCCCCTCTCCTGGAGCTTTCTTTTTTCCAACTGGCTTCCCCTCAGCCTTCACCAAAGCTGCCTCTTCTAGGGGGTAAGGCAAAGTCCAAATCGAAGCACCTCAAAGCACAGCCTACCACCAGTGAAGTTTTGCACCCCAGCCAGGGCCTCAAGGTAAGACTAGTGGGTTGGCCAAGCATCATGGGGCCCAACCCCCTGGATCAACCCTCCCTCAAGCAGATGTAGCCTGCAACAGAAACTTTCGCCATCATAGCCCCCTCCAGGTGCTGCAGAGGTCAACAGCCTGCAGTCCTTACTCCTCTCCCTCCTCAGGAGGTTTATGCAGGACAGCTCAGCTATCTTACAGGCAGCAGCTCCCACTATACATTTGCCACCCATAGGAACCCACAATGCTCCTGTGGACCCTCATCTCGGTTCCTACCCTGCAAGCTTCCCTTTCATCAATTGGCACCCTCCACCACCCCTCAATGACAATGGGAGGTCCTTATGCTCCCTCCACCTTTGCTGGGAGGCCACTGACTCCATGGTGGAAGAAATATACTCTCTCAAGAAGATCCCATAGAGGACTTCCCCTATCCACATTTTTTACAGAAGATTTCTAAAACACTTGCCCTCGGTGTCTGTGAATCACTAACAAACAAGCGAGACTTCCAATCCATCCTCAAGGCTTGCAGTGCACCCAAAGAAGTCCTGGCTCTGCTGGTTCCTCAAATCCTCAAGGACCTACAGTCCTGCATTTGGAAATCTCCCACTTCCGGTAGCGCAGCCTCCCATCGCCTAGATGTAAAATACGAAGTCCTGCCTGCCCCAGAGTTCATACACCAGCAACATCCCCATCAGTCGGTGGTGTCGAAGGTGGTGCAGAAAAGTCAAAGAGCCCTAAGCCCTCCAAACTCCACTGGGGAAAGAGCAATGCACCCTAGATGCAATAGGCTGGAAAGCTTACCAAAGTTCCACTCTAGCCATGCAAACTCTTGCTCACCAACTTCAGAATCTCCAATATCACCACAATCTTCTACAACTGGATGACCCTTCTACCCAGCATCCGGAGCAGTGAAAGTCCGTGATGAGCTTCACCATCTATGATGATATGACTTGATGGCTCGCTCAGGGGCCACCACTATCTTTGCCAGATGCACTGCTTGGCTAAGGGTATCCGGACTCTGAGATTTGCATGGCTGATGCCCTATTCCAAGGGGATAATCTCTTTGGGTCCAAGGTGCAAGAGGCTATCTCCAAAGTAAAAGACCTCTCTTTCACAGTCAGGGAGCTGGTAGCCCAGCCCACAGAGCCTGCCACGCAACCGTGTCAATCCCAACCTCACCAATGCTGCCACCCATATCATTACTAGTACTTCCAACAATTTTATCTGCACTGCAGATACCAGCCTTACCCTTGACCATTGATACAACGCCTCTCCAATCAAACCTATGTCTGATGTCCCGATAGCAGAAAAGGAAACAATCCCTTCCCCAAGCCACCATTCCAAAGTCCGCCCCCAGCTTTTGATTACTTGCCTATGGGCGGCCAGCTCTGCTACTTCAGAGAGGCTTGGCAATCCATAACCACCAACTGCTGAGTACTCAACATCATCCAAGCTGGTTATTGACTCAACTTCATGACCCGGCCTCCCACCCACCCAAGTCCTTGCAATCTTCACCCTCCAGGAGATCATGTCGATCAGCTAACGCAGGAAATACATCAATTGTTACTCAGTGATGCCATTGAACCAATTCCCTATGAAGAGATCAGTCAGGTGTTCTTCCTTATCCCCAAAAAATCCAGCACTCTCTGTTCAATCCTCGATCTGCACCAGCTAAAGTTTTTCCTCAAATGAGAAAAATTCAAGATGCACTGTCTAACCACTATTCTCCCATTGCTCAGCCATAGCGATTGGTTAGCCTCTGTGGACCCGAAGGATGTCTGCACACACATTCCCATACATTCTTAGCACTGGAAATATCTTTGCTTCCAGTTCCTCAACCAACACTACCAATACAAGTTCTTCCATTTGGCCTCTTCTCTGCTCCCTGCGTCTTCACCAAGTATTTGATCATAGTCACTGTTCATCTCAGGAGTCAGGGACATTGTGTTTACACCCACCTTGGATGACCATCTCATCTCAAAAGAAAGATCAACCCTGACAGTCCAAGTCACTGCTAACCTGCAGTTGCTAGGCTTTGTGCTCAATGTGCAGAAGTCCAAACCTGTGCCTTAGCTGCTAAACTTCATTGGAGCCTGCATAGACAGCCCCATGGCCAAGTTCTTCCTCCCCAAGGCCAGGGGGGAGACCATTCAAAACCTCAGCCTCAATCTTGCCAAGATGCATTCTGCACCCGCCACATGCAGCTGCTGGGGCACATGGCTGTTTGTGTTCATGTGGTCCACTGACACGCTTACCCATGCTCCCACTACAATGGCATCTCTGCCTGAATTGGAATCAACACTCACAATCCCTACAAAGCCAGATTCCCATGTCCAGCCACTGTACCTCACCACTTCACTGCAGTCTCCAGTGGTAGGCCACATCTCTTCACCTGGTGCTCCTTCCAGGTTCCTCATCATCATCTCACTCTGGCAACCAATACCTCAATCCATTGGCTGGGGAGCGCACCTCCTAAATATGTCTACACAAGCTGCATTCTTACTACAAAAGTGGCTCCTTCACATCAATCTTTTGGAACTTCGAGCTGTCTTCTATGCTCTAACTGCATTCCAGCAATGGACAGATACAAAATTTTCTTGGTGCGCACTGACAACCCAGTCATGATGATTTACATCAACAAACAAGGAGGTGCAGGATCCCTCCACCTCTGTTGCAAGGCTGTCCATCGCTGGACTTTTGCCCTCTCCATTGGCACATACCTGCCAGGATCCCTCAATCAATTGAGAGACACACTGAGCCATCAACTCGAGCCACACGAATGGTCTCTCGATCCCACAACACTGGACATTTTCACAGCATGGGGCACACCTGATATAGATCTCTTTGCATCAGCCCAGAACGCCAAGTGTCCTCTCTTCTGTTCCAGCCGACTTTGCTGGGTGCACGATGCATTTGCCATAGACTCCTCGATGCCTTTCCTCCTTTCCCGCTCATCACTGGTGTCCTACTCAAAATCAGACAAGACCTCTGTCATCTTCATAGCACCTTACTAGCCTCGACAAGTTTGGTTCCCACATCTTAGTCCTGCTCTAGGAGCCACAATCTCCCTGTAACTCCATCCGGGACTTCTAACCCAGAACAACAGTCTCCTGCTGCAGCCCAACCGCAGGAGCCTGTCCCTCATGGCTTGGAAACTGCAAGGGATCTGTCTGATGATGTCCAATTAGTCATCACAGCAACTAGGAGACCATCAACCTAGTGCTCTTACCAATGCAAATAGTCTCAATATTCCAGTTTGGCAGTATCCCAAAACCAGGACCCCGTCCACTGCCCCTTGGGTCAGGTCTTGGCCTATTTTACTTCATTTATCCACTTCCAGGCTCCAATCCAACTCAGTCCGCTACCCTTTCTTAGCCATTGCAGTATCCCATGCGCCTGTGGATGGACAGTTCATTTCCACTCATCCCTTGATAACTCACTTTATGAAAGGTCTTATGAATACCAAACTTCCAGCACACCCTCCAATTACAGCCTGGGACCCTCAATATTGTCCTTGCTGAGCTCCTGAAGGCACCCTCTGAACCTCCGGGGACTGTCTCCCTCAAGCACCTTACATGGAACACCATATTCCTTGTGGCCATATCATTCACCAGAAGGATTGGGGAACTTCAGGCCCTGGTTCACTACTCACCCTATACACTGTTCCTTCATCACAAAGTCATCCTTCGAACCCATCTTAAATTTCTCCCAAAAGTAGCAATGGATTTTTATATCAATGAACCATTTATGCTGCCCACCTTCTTTCCAAATCTGCCAAAGGGATCACCAGAGGAAACTCTTCACTTCCTGGATTGCATGCGTTCTCTTGCATTACCTTCAATGCATGGCACCCCACTGCTGTTCCTCACAACTGTCACCTTCAGTCCCAATAACTCAGGCCAACCAGTCACCATCGCTGCCGGGATAACAGGCTGCATCTTTTTCTGTTATCATCAGGCCTACCTCCGTTCTGGTTGCATAGGACTTCACAACCTCGGGGCCGTGGCTGCATCCATAGCGAGCCTCGCTTCCATATCCATCCAAGACATCTACAAAATAGCTACCTTGTCTTCACCAAGCACTACAGTTTGGATCGTTCTTGGGCATGAGACTCTGCTTTGGACAGGCAATCTTCTGCAACCTCTTTACAACCTAAATCCTGTCTCCTGTCCCCTTATCCATTCTCAGGCCACGGCTATATCGCAGATACATCAAAAAGGCAGGCCCTTAGCTCTGGATTCACCAATGGAGTATGCCTGCATCCCCCTGCTTGTCTCTGGAGAAAGTGTAGTTGTTTACCTCTAACGGGGGTTCTCTGTAGACAGCACAGGGGTATGCAGCCACACTCACTCCCCCCCCCCCAAACAAACCTAGCATAGCAACGTGAGGACCTCTATCAATGGACACTGTAACTCATTCTGCAACTATGTTACAAACTGACATCACTGGAGGCAAGCAGGCAGAAAGGGCACACACAAGCCCAGAAAGGTCCAAAGATCCTCTCTGAGCTAGGGGAGAGCCTGGCAACTGGGCTCGGCAGGCACTTCACCAACGGAATGTAACTGCATACCCCTGCTGTCTACAGAGAACCCATGTTACAGGTAAGCAACTACACTTTGTTCTCATTTCACTCTTTTATGCCTCTTTTCTTACTTTCCTATTCCTCTAGGTTTGTCCTTGATTTTTTTCCCCCTCCACTTTTTCTTTCCTCTCTTGTCTTGCTTTTTTATGTTTTCCTCTCTACGCCTTGGTAACTCTTCACGTGATTCTCTTCTTAGTTTCTTTACCACCTCCCTTGCTTTTGTTTTCTGTCAGTACTGCCTCTGTTGTTCTCTTTTTTTCTCATTCTGTTTCTTTCTCACTTCCTTGATCCGGTTAGCGGCCCTGTGGATATCTCATTGGCATCTACCTGTGTTTTGTACTCTTTGTAAATCAACCTCCACAACAAATCATTAACGTGGTTGACACTCCCAGACTATTTGAGCTTTACTTAGCCGAGTCCACAAGTTCCTGCTTTGCTGTCCTCTGGTGTATACCACGACTGAGGCTGTCCTGAAGGGAAAAAGCTGATCTATCTCCACCATGTTGACAGAGGAAGATGAGGCTTATTCTACTGATGAAGGCTTTCCCCTCCCAGGAACACGTAAGAGATTCCCCAGGGATGAAGATGCAGGGGGAGGTGAGGGTAAGGTATTTAAAAATGCACTAAAATGGCAAATGTGTCCAGTTTATAAACAGTGATAAAGCTCACTTCAAAGTAGGTAGTAATTGAGCAGACAAATGACTGTATCCTGGGGAGCAGATATCAAATGCTGAAGTAACTATCATTGCTCAATCAGCAAGGAAAGAGAAAATTCAGGAAGTAGTGGGACTAGCTGTCATATTACTCGCAAGTTGCAGGCTGGGGTGAGATACGAAGGGTTGTAATCAATGCAGAGGTGCTGGTACTCATATGCAAGGCTCTTTCATTAATTCATAAGGGCCATAAGTCACTTTTAGCAGGCAATAAAAAAAGATGCCAGTACTTGGTGCCATTAAGTAACCCCCTAAAAAATATTAAAATAACCTGGTTATAATGTGGTGGAGAGTTTATTTATTTATTTACATTCTCTTATATACCGTGCTATTCTGCATCAGTGCAGTTTACATTGTACAAACTGAAATTACATTGAACAGGGCATTATAACTTGGAGATAACTATTTACAGGGAACATGGGCTATGGAGGGTTAAGTGGCTTGCCCAAGACCACAAGGAGCACCTGTGGGACTAGAAACCTCAGTCCTTCCGGCCCAAGGTTGCTGTCCTCTAGTGGGATTTGAACCCCTGACCTTCCGACCTGAAGTACCTTGCCCCAACCACTAGGCCACCCCTCACCAGGGTTGGAACAAGAATTGGTTCAAGGTGGGGGTTCCCTAGACAAACCTTACCCCCCTCCCTCCCCTTTCCCGACTGTCAGAATGTATTGTTTAGCTTTCAATGCCTTGCTGTTTGCTGCCTCCCAGAAGCTGCCGCCCTAGGCAACTGCCTGGTTTGCCCAATGGTTGCCTGGCCTTGCCCCTCACTTCCACCACTGTTTTATAGATGAATCCACAATATGGAAGGATATGCTCTTATGTATGTTATTTACCATGACATAAAATAGCCCCTACAGCAAATAACAGCAGATGACTGGATTTGTCACAATATTTCATGATTAATATGAAAAAGTAAATGGTAGAGCCCATGGAACATTACAAAAAAAAATGGATATTGGGGTCTGTCTCCAAAATGGGAAATAAAAGGTGGATTATAAATCGGGTTAGACTGCTACTCTGCAAGATAACCAAGAAAAAAATTGTTTGATTAAAGTAGATTACTGAAATACTCGTTTTGTTAGGCTTAGCAAACCAACCATGATATTTAAATCAAGGTGTAATAACATGCTTTAACCCATTTTACTCTTTTTTAAAAAATTATATTATATGTTAATGGTGCTGTGCCTTAATTAATTAAGCAAGCTGTATTTATATCCTGCTTTTCACAGGGTCAATTGGGGGATACATTTAACACGAGAGGATATGAGACACATACGCTAATACTTACAGGGAACATGGGCAATGGAGGGTTAAGTGGCTTGCCCAAGACCACAAGGAGTGCCTATAGGACTAGAAATCCCAGTCCCTCCGGCCTGAGATTACTGTCCCCAGGTGGGACTTGAACCCCCGGCCTGAAGTACCTTGTCCTAACCATGAGACCACTCCTCTCTCCCTCCCTTAAAAAAATATTAGTGACTTAGATCAAAAATCTCAAGATTTAACTTGTCTATAGTATCAAAAGCAACAAATCAAAAATTTCAACACAGCGCTGTTTCGGACCATAATAAAGCTGAAGAGGCCTGCATCAGGAAATTGGAACTTATCTGCCGTTGTAGTTATATAAAGTCCCAGACAAACCATAATCCCTTCATTGGTGCCAAAATTACAACTCTCCAAATTCAAACTTCATACAGCAGCTGTTCCATTAAAGGCATCTGGGGAATCTTCAGTCTTTTAAACATCGGACCAATCACAAATCAGATATTCCAACCAATTGAGATTCAAAGGAGTGTTGCCCAATTGATATCTATATGCATCCCATTAGGAGCCAGTGTTGCTCAAGTCGATCACCCTCCATTTTAAAAAAAGTCAATAGCCTTTAGTTAAATATTGAGATATTTTTATCTAAGTCACTAATTGGGGTTTTTACGAAACAGCACCTATAATATTTAATACTATTTTAAAAAAAGAGTAAAATGGGCTAAAGTATTTTATTACACCTTGATATCAATATTGTGGCTGATTTGCTAAGCCCAATAAAACTAGTATTTCAGCAATCAGAATCTACTTTAATTGAGCAGGTTTTTCTTGGTTATCTTGTGAGGCCTATCTCCAGGTGGTGGAAGCCCCAGAATGGTAAATAGGGCACCATAGCCTGATCCCAACTAGTAGAGACCTAGAGCCAATAAACAGTGGGCCTGAGTTATATCCTTGGTTTGCAGAACCCCCATTTCAGTGACCAAAGCACCTGGAAACTATCCTTTATGAGCTGAGTCCCCAGCATGGCAACCAGGGTGTCTGAATTATATTTCTGGCTGGACGAATCCAGAGGGCAATGCAGGGAGACCTGGACTCTATTTCCAACTGGTAGAGTCCTCGGGATGAATCAGTGGGCTTGGATTCTATCTCTAGTATGTAGGTCCCCTGTCCCTGGATGGTAACCAGGGTGCTCCAGCTGGTAGAGCCCCTGGGGCAATTATTGGGGGAGTCTGAGTTAGATCTTCAATTGGTAGAGTTCTCGAAGCAGTTAACAGAGCTCTGTGCAGTAGTGGTGCACTATACCCAATACGGCTACTGGAACAATGAAGTGTCACCACACTGCATCCCTTGGATACAGTGGCTCCCATCTACTACCTCTACCCTCCATCCCATCCCAAGATGCCTGGAACAAGAAAGAACTGCTACAGACCCACCTCCTTGAGGTGACCTAGGAAGCTGAAGCACAGCTGTTGCGACTCCCCCTCCCTAATTTCTGATGCCCAACTGTCAAGAGAACCAGCATCTAGTGCTCCTAATCTACTTCTGATGGTTCTTCTCCCTCCTGCATGGTTCAAACTGCAGATCTGTAAACTAAACTGCATGAGAGAGAGAAAGGAACCAATAGTTGTAAGGGAAGGAGGTTAGAAGTGTTGGGTTCCTGGTGCTGCTCTCCTGTTGGTTGAGTTGCAGAGGAGGGAGGGAGAAGGATTGGATAGTGAGAGAGTGTACATGTGAAGGGAGGATTAAACTGGAGAAGATCAGACACGATCACTAGTTTTGAAGCTCTGAAGGGATGTGACAGCGGGGGCTTAGGAAGTGGGTTTTGGAGCGAAGGTAGGATTGAGCAGGTATTTGGGGATTGGCGTGGACGGAAAATGGGAAGGAGCTGAGAGATGCGTGAAGGACCTGGAAGGGATAAAAAGCAATGAAAACAGAATGGGGGCTGTAGAGAAAAGAGAGAATAGAACTACTGAAGAGGAATACGGAAAGGTTCAGGGAGTGGAGAGATCCCTAAAAGGCTGTGGAGGGTTGTGTGAATGAAAATGGCATTTTCCATGGGGAGGGGGAGAAGCCATTTGCCTAACGTTGGCCCTGGAAGATATCTAGGGGATCTGAGAACTACCCCCAGTTGTATAGAGACCCCTGTCCTAGGACTGTTGCCAGGGGATCCGAGTTCTACTCATGGTTGATAGAACCACCAGTGCAGTAACTAGGGGGTGTGGGGTCTATCCCCAGCTGGGAGAGCCCCCCTTGTTTCACCGCCAAGGAGGTAACTCCCCTCGGAACATAGGAGTCGCCTGTAGCGTGAGAACAGATTCACTGCCCTAGAGAACAAGGAAGTTCCAGCAGAATAAAAACGCTGCAGACACTAACTTTCCTTTCTCAGTCATCTTCGACCAGAAGCTCCCTTCACTGCCGCCCCATCCCATGGAGCCTTTGAGCCATCATCGATGTGAGGAGGGATCGCTCCGAAGAGAGAAGCCTGGGGTGCAGCAGCAGGAATTGATAAGGGAGAGCCTGGAAGGAGACAGCAGGCCCTTGAGAGAACTCCCCCTCAACCTATCGGAGAAGCGGAGGATCAGGTGAGACCAGCCCCACAGCTTTTATATGGGGGAGGGAGCTCCCAAGCTAGTGTCGCTCTAGTAACTGAGGCGAGTTTGCTTATTTGGCAGCTCAGGGCAAGTTACATTCAGGTACAGTAAGTATTTCCTTGTCACCAAAGGACTTACAATCTAAGTTTGTACCTGAGGCAACAGAGCGTGAAGAAACTTGCCCGAGGTCACAAGGAGAGCAGCAGCTTTACTTGATTTCTAGTTTTGTGGCTTCTCAGCCTGCTCTAATAATCACTACGCTATTCTTCCCTTTTAAAAAGGAATCTTTGCAGAAGGGGAAGATGCAAGGAGATTGGAGTCACCTTACTCCGCCCTTGCCCAAATGGCAAACTCTGGCCCTCCAGTGCCATCAACAAGTCTGCTATCTGGAATTTCCAAAATAAATGTCCACGAGCTTATAGCTGTATAACCTCCTGCCAAATCCAGCTTCTTGATTTCATTTTATCCAAAAATAGGGCACAAGAAAAATTGTAGTCACGTTCTTAATCTGTCTGCAAAGTTTGCAAGCTAACAGAAGAACATAAGCTGCATGTCCCTTATAGTGTAATTTATTTTAAGCAAGCAATGCTGTTGATAGTCAGGAGCAATTAGACTCTGGTCATATGAAGAGATGCATAACACCAGCTTTGTTAAATTTTGCAAGGCGACAAAATTTTTGTGGCTAAACTTTTATTGTAAAGGCAAATCCTATATTGTGGTTGAAATCAATCTAAAATGTTAAATAAATCAAGCCCTTAAAATGCTATTTAAACATATGCCCTTTTGCCTTCATTGATAAATGTAGGACTAACTTTCCCAAGGTGCTATAGTCAGTTCCGCTTTACTGAATACAATTATGTGGAACAGTGTCAATTTTTAACTCAAATTTGAACTTATATAATCCACCTAATACCAAGAAAATATCACACTGGATTCAGCGGCCTCATCTGAGTTCATATCTCCAGGACAAAACCTATCCAACACGGCACTATCTTTCCATAGACTCTGCTGCATTGGGGCATATTTGACTGAGTTTTGAAGTTGTATCCATTACATTCCCTTTTCTGCAGAGCGTTGTAACTGCGTGGGCTCAGTCTGTCAAATAGGGGAATTATTGCCTGCACTGCACCTCAAATCACCCTCTGCTCCCACACTGCCTCTTCATGCCAGCTTGAGCTGACATAAAGATTCAGTGTTACAAAACTGTACTAGATTTTAGAGCAGATTTTTTTTTTTTTACATTGAAGGCTATTGTTTATGCAGTGTTTTGCATGTCCACTCTTTAGTTCCGTGTTTTTCTGCTGGCTTTTCCATGCAAATGTTTTCTCCTGCACTGGAAATAAGCTGAGCGTAGGGAAAATGGGAAAGAACAGCTGTGCTAATGGGTAACGCAGCTTACTGTGTCGGCCCCTCTGTGTCCTACATTCTCACTTATAAATCTGACATTCCTGGAGGGGAACGGGTGATTGCTTCCTTATGGGTACTGGCTCCTGCTTTCCCTACAACCACGATCACTGGAAACGTCTTTGTGCCGCTGTTTGCAAGCTTATTTCAAACACATAAAATGAATATCCCTTCAGTCTTTCTTAGATTTCAAAGCTAATTGACTTTGTGAAGGATTCTACCTTGCAGTCTCCTCAAAGGTCCTTCCCTAACTGACTACAACATCAGCAGGACACCCCCAAATTACTTTGTGGGGAGTACTGTGCCCAGAGGAAAGTCTGCTGTTAGTCCCTCTCCCACAGGCTCAGTGAGACTTTCTGGCAATGAGCCACAGGAAAAATAAATGCAAATATTGGTTGTTTTAAATATTAGATTTGTTATGGGTAGAAAAATAGAGAATGTAAGACACAAGATAAGATATGATATCTTGCTTAGCTGCCAACAGCCCCCACAACTCAAGGGGTTTTGACAGACTCTTAAAGGGACCTTAGCATATTTATTTGGGAAATCCTAATGGGGGTTACATTGGCACACATGTCGTCCATGAATGAAGTACATTTACAGAGTTCAGCTATCCTGAAAGCTGGGTCTGAGAACCAGAGTTTGCCTTCAGTCAGCTAGCACATTCCAATGCCGGCAGACTTTGGTGGGGGGAGAGGGGCGCACTAGCATTTCTTTTCCATTCGTCTCTACCCAGGACTATGCATGGCATGGTGAACTTTAATTCCAAAATGCTTGGGGGTTGCATTACCCCTTGCCCCATTCAACCTTGCCTTTGCATCTAACCCATCTAGCTTCATGATAGTACTAGCTACAGAGCTAAGGGCCACGTATCCCTCTAGATGCTGGTACACAATGCCTTCTCAATCTAGACAATAGGTGTCACCATTGTACAATGACTAGGACACCCTATCTGTCCAGCACCAGCCAGCCAATTGGTTCTGGAATTGCTTGATTGGATGATTGAGTCCTGGGTTTTGTAGCCTTGCCTTTTAAGGGAATGCAACGAGGTCATCTGATCTACGAGTCCCTCCATGTAATGGACATAAAACCAGGAATGGATCAACTTGTCAGATAAATCTGGAGCAAGTCGGCATCTCTACACAGGAGCAAGAGCCAGGACTATGCATAAGAGAGGAAGCTGAGAAAATCTGATTTCAGGTGGGCAGGGGGAGGATGCAGACCTTATCAGCGGCTCACAGCCTCTTCCTGCATCTGTCCAGGGAAACGCAGCAGCTGACGATGCCGGAGTGCGATTCTTGGAAAGACATCCAGCACCGAGCTGCAAGGCGCCTCTGGGAGCGAGCCAAAGAAACCTTGCAGTATGCAGAGATGTGGAGGGGCTCACTGCACAGCATTGAAGGTAAGAGAGGGGATCCCAGGTGGGCCCGTCATTATAAACAGTGCAAAGGCATGACACCCAGCCCTGGGGGATTCCTTTCCCATGCTGGTATGAGATAGCGCCTCCTGGTGGTTTGTGAGAGAGCCAGGTCCATTCTCTGCACTCTTGATCCTCACCCCATGCTATACTTTGCTGTCCCAGGTCACTTTGGATCCGGTGTCCAGTCTTATTTCAGCTTCTTGCGTTTCCTGGTTCTGATGAATTTTGTCACCTTTCTGCTGATCGGAGGATTTATTGTTATTCCAAACATAGTGTTTGAGCAGCTGCAACTGAAAATCAACACCACGAGCTCTGTGACTGACGGTAATAAAGTATTTCTTGTAGCGAGATGTCACTCCTGTTCGCTTCCGGTCAGAGATGGGGGAATCACAGCGTAACCACTTGTATGTTTTCTCTTTGTTAGGGAATAAGATGTGCTTTGTCTATGACCCCACACACCGGGGTATGGTGAATTTTTATGAATATGTGATGGATCTGCTTTCGGGCACGGTGAGCAAAGTATCCACCCTTTCTTCTATCCCAACAATTCCAGCTCATAACCCATCTCACTCACACCTGTTACCCCTCACAGTACAAAGAATAGTCACGGCTCATCCCTAGCGCTGCCTCAGGCTTAAACCCTTCCAGCACAGGAATCGGTCTCTACTCCCCCCTAGGCAAGCCATGATCATCTCAATGCAACTCCTCCCACATCAATCCAGTAAAAATACTTAATTAGAAATCATACTTTTAAGTATTAAACTTTGCTCTCTACGTATGTGAGTGTCTGCTCTCTCTGCAGGTAAAAGAATGTGCTGATGGCTCTTTGAGTTTGTCTGGCTGTCAGGATCAATCGGTTTGTGTTGACCACTACTACTCTAGGCAACCTCCTAGTCTTGCCTAATGGTTGCACTGGCAATTTGCTCATAGCCCCTTCTTACTTTAGGTGTCTTTGTTTTCTCAGGGGTACATGGAGCTCACTTACATGTTTTATGGTTTCTATGAGAACACGGCTGTGAAGCTGAAAGCCTTTTCGTACAACATTCCCCTTGCCTACTTGATCACCACTCTGTTCTACTTCCTTTTCAGTCTGGTGTGGACTGTGGTCAGGTAAAGTGGAGCATGGAAGCAGCTTCCGATGTATGCACCCAAGTCAGACGACAGCACTAGGGGGGGAAAACTCTGATAAAGATCCAATCTTCAGATGTCCGTGCTGTAGTTCTGCTTTAGGTGTAGCATTGTGACGCTGGCGTGGGGCTTTGATGAAGATATGTTCTTCACTGATGCATGCATGGGGCTCTAATGACAAATCACACCTCATGAGGTGGGTGGGGGGGGGGGAGGCTATGTGGATTGCAACAGAGCAGGACACGCTTTCAGAAAGATTTTAGAGAGGAAAAGATCTTCTCGTGAATGTAATACAAATCCAAAGCCCTTCACTCCCTTTCTATCCCTTTAGGTCTGTGAATCGGCTTAAGCAGAGCCTGGTGAATGAGGACAGCAGTCTGAGTAATTATAGCCACAAAGTGTTTGTGAGTTGGGATTTCTGCATCAGCGAGGAGCAATCGGTGCGCCTAAGGCAGAACAACCTGCGCTACGAGCTGAAGGTGAGCCCTAGACCTCCATGCCTACAGCCTCCCAGCGCCTATCCCAACCTTAGTCCTTGCGTCTTGTAAAATCTGACAGAGCCAAAAAAGAGCGATAGGCACCGATTTACAAACTTGGTCCAAAACACCTCCTTTCTCTACAAGCTGAATGGAATTTTAGATTGAATTCATCGTTCCTACTTCAGGTTCAAGGGAGATAGATGTGGGTACGATACGATAGCCCACACGATAACCATTTACCTGCACCATCCACATAAAATCACTTACAATATACAAACGAGTTTAGAATATTGTATATAGTTAAAGTATATAGAATAAAGTTAACCTGTACATAGTTATCCCATGTGTTATTTTTCCCTGTTCTTTGTAAACTCAATGTTGCCTGTATGCATTGCAGTATGTTTTGTTCAATGTACACCGCGCTGATTTTAATAGCACGGTATAGAAGAAATGTTAAATAAAATAAATAATACAGTAGATCTTTCCCTATAGTTTAAGTGGTATGCAAGGTAATGCAGGGAAAAGTAACTTGCCCAAGGATTTGGATCTGGTGTCTCTGATTCTCTATGTCCACTGGGTAACTTCTCCCCTCAGATAACGCACGTTAGTTTTGCACTGGGTGAAGCATTTGAAAAAACCACACTGGTTTTGTGTGTGTTTGATGTGTGGAACTCTGCATACGGGTGAATGACAGAGAATTTATCTGACCATCCCAGACGAATTGAATAAAGTAGGTGATATCTGGCAGAGGGGCGAGCACAGACGTCTGAAAACATTCCCACAAACCAGCACTATTATCTGTCACACATGACTGAGGACCCTGTGAGTTTTGGAAACAGAACCGGTTTTTAAAATCCTTTTTATGCTTTTTTTTTTTTTGGGGGGGGGGGGGGGTGTGGAGGCAGCATTTGCCATCATAGTCCTGTTGGGATGTTGTCCAAAGACAATTTTCTGGCAGGTTTTCACCCTCTACTATTTAAAAACAATTTCTGTTTCTGAACTGTAAGATGTGATCACACTTTTCCACCTAATTATAATTAAAGGCTGTGCTGGTTTTGTTTTTAACTTCACCCGTGCTGTACCTCTTTTCTCATTTTCCATGGCTGCTGTAAATCGAGGGAAGATGGACTTGGAAGAGGAGGCGCTGCAGAGGCGACAAGCAGAACGCAGCCCACTCCAGCGTGCCTGGGTCTATACCTTGCGAGCCATCCTTCACCTGATAGTCATGGCAATCCTAGCGGGGGCTTTCTATGCTATCTACCTGGCCACAGAATTCTCCCAGAAGCTGCTCAGTGAGGTAAGAAGGGACCTTACTACTCAGCTAGGAGAAGAAGGGCAAGGGGAAGGGAGTGGGGAAGCTCCCAGCAACTGATCTCTCAGGCAAGAGGGGATAAGGGTGGGAGCTTCCAGAGACCGCACAACCAGCTGAAGAGGACAGCCATAGTCCACGGTATTTCACGACCACGGATGACAGCTGTTCTAAATCTCTTCCCTCACCCCTACAGAATTCAATGGTGAGCAGCAACTTCTTCCTCGAGCTCTTGGTGCAGTATCTCCCGTCTATCATCATCACTGCAGCTACGACTATCTTACCCATGATCTTTAACATCTTCTCCCTGCTGGAGAAGTACTCTCTCACCTGGGAAATCAAGCTTACCCTAATCAGGTACAGCATTGGGAGCTGTGGAGAAGGGTCTCATTGTTTCGCAAACGGCTCAGGGAACTTCTGAGGATTAAGGAACTTGCTAATAAGAGCTGGTGGGAGTAGTGGGATCAAAGGCTGAGTCTCTGGTGTCTCAGCTAGCTCTGTGTCCTGCAAGATCATGAAATGGATGGGGTGGGAGGAGTTAAGAGGCAAACAAAATGATACAAAGCCAGGGTAAAAGCAATAGAAAAGGTAATAACCTGTTACAAGACTGGTTAACCATTAGCCACGGCACCCTGGCACACCCCAGTCTTGGTACTGTACACTGCCATCAGTCCCAGAAGATCAAAGGCTTGCAATGTACTAGTAAACAGGCCCCAATGAGAAACCAGTGTCCTTTAACAAGAAGCCCAGTGCTGAATGATGCTTTCTGATTTAAATAATCTAGAGGTTTTCATCCAAGCAGCTCCCACAACCAGGACACACATGGTGAGGTCTTCTCACTCCCAAACACAAGCTCTAATCTCTTTTTTTTTACATTGGCAATCTCTTGCACTTTGCCTGTTCCCAATTCTTTCTCTCCTCAGATGCGTGTTCCTGCGTCTTGCCAGCCTGGTCATCCTGCTCTTCTCTCTCTGGACCCAGATAACCTGCAGCGGCCAGAAGAGTGAATCCAACTGCAAGAACTGCAGCTACAATCAGAAGTACCCCGTGAGTCACTTTATTCACTTCTTTCATTATATATCCTGCCGAATCGAAATTATTCATTCATGGAAGATAATGACATGCATCATGCACAATATCGGACATAAGACTTCAGCAATCACCTGTTTATACAAAGTTAGGAGCAACAGCTATTGGTCACAAAATGCACGGGCAAATCAGTGAGTCTTGACTTTCTTTTTCTAAACTTCATCATGTCACCTTCAAGCCAAAGTTCTACTGGAAGGGAATTGCACAAATGTGGCCCCGCTCCAGACAACACTGATCACGGGCTATTGATAGCTGAAGGGAGCCACCAACTCTCCTGTACTTGAGGACACGATTATTCGCTTGTAGTCGCCAAATAAGAGGAAGCTTTCCCGTGTATTTCTTCAAATGTCAACATTACAACCTTAAACGTGATCTGCTAATGCACCGGCAGCCAGTGTGGAGTCATGTGATCAAAACAACGATATACAATCAACAATCTGGTGGCAATTTATAGTTACTTTCCTTGAGCAATTAAGTTGGATCTTGTGGGGTGAAACAATATTCATTAGCTCTTTCTCCAGTGCAGGTGAGTTACCGGCCCATAAAATCTCCGTCTTTTTATGATTTAGGGTCAAACCTTTCTGCGCCATGCAGTTTTGTACTGGTGTCATACACTTTGAAAAAAAAACAATCCATTATAAACTATTTGCATATCATCTGCATAAATATGGTACAGCACCCCAAAGCGGCCAACATTTGTCCTTGTGGCTGCAAATAGATAGTAAACAGGATGTCGACAAGCCTGATTTCTATGGTATACCAAGTACGTTCTCCAAGATGAAACGCAGACTCCCAAACTGGCTTGCTGCTGGCAACCAGACAAAATTGATGGAAACCAACTTAATATGTTCTCAGTGATACCCAAAGATCTCAACGGTTTCAGCAATAGCTTATGGGTAACACAGTCGAAGGTGGCAGATATATCGAGAAATACCATCAACACCATGCCTCCTCCATCCACAGGATGCCTTGCAGATACTAATAACATTTGTGTACTAAGTCAATTCCTAAAACAAGTTGAAGAAGCACCAATTTCTCAATCAGCTTCTCTAAAAAAAAAACAACCAAATACTGGACACTGGGTGATAATCTGAAAAATCTACTGGATCCAAAGCTGGATTTTAAAAAAATGTAGGACAAGCTATTGGTTATCATCAGATACAGCTCCTTCCCTCATGGAGACACTCACGCTAGGTGACCATTTCTGCCACCCCGGCTTAGTGCTTTAACCAGTCACACAGAGCATGGGTACGGCATACAGCGAACAGGATTCAGCTGTCCCAGTTCGTTTTATCTGATCCAACAATACTCTACAAATTGATCCCACTTAAGGATCTTATGTTCCTCATCCAACTCCTTGGCTCTTATCCCCAGTAACTCATAGGCCACTTCCGGGGGATTTTTCTGCCTCCCCCCCCCCCTCTCCCCCGGGGCTCTCAACTAGCTTTTCAGTAATTCTAAATAGGTCTTGAAAGTAGTCTAAAGAGTTTTACAGCTGGTGGCAGTAAAAAGTATTTTTCAGCCTGGTCAAACGGGGATGTATATATGCTGAGCAGTTTCGGATACACTTCTTTATCTGATAAATGGGTCTTTTTTTGTTTTCTCCATTGCGGGCTGAAAAATGAACATTTTACCTTCCCTGCTCCACAGTCGTGTGGATAGGGTAATTCATAATTAAGAAAACTACACCTGCCAAGCTATCTGCTCTATGCAAATCAACAGCACAGTTGAATCATTCCTCTAGCGCTAGCTGACACCCTGCCGTACAGGAACACAAGAACTGTCCCTGAAGTGTGGATCGGGTTGCTATGAGATGTGTGAGCTCTTAAAATGTCTAGCACAAAAGTAGAAAACTCCTTTTCCCCTCTACGGGCTGAACTGGAGCTGGGGCTCCTTGATCAATAGGAATTCCAATGAAATATGTTGGTGACATTTTATGTTATCTGTGATTGTATTTATATATATCTTTTTTAAATTTTATATTTATTGCGTTTTAACATTACATACACGTATCCACATGTTAAGAAAAGAGACTAAGTCCAGGGGAAAGAAAACCCCACAAAAAGTATACAATATACATAGTTAATAATGTAAGGACTAGGTCCCACAATCCCACAACATTCGGGGGGGACCTGCTTACTCAATGGAAAGGAAATTAAATAGGAAAATAAAGCCTAACCCGAACACAGCAGCATACAATTCATACGAGCGCCCATACCTCAGAGCAGATTAGGTGAAGAAGAGACAATATGATTAGCATTTATAAAAGCACTCAGCTGAGCAGGCTGGTAAAATACATAGTTGACAGAAGTATATTTTATTAGACATTTGCAGGGGTATTTTAAGAATAAAGCGCCCAACTGCAAAACAGCACTTTTTAACACAAGAAATTCCCGACGGCATTTCTGGGTATCTCTGGCGAGGTCTGGGAAAACCATGGTATTAAAGCTGAGGAACGGGACCAATCTTTTTTTTTAAAAGAACAGCTTGAGAAGCCAGTCTCTATCTACCAGTAAAAGCACAGGTAACTAAAAGAATTGCAGGAAACATTGATTCAGTCTGTGAATCTTCAAATAAAGCCGAAACATTTAATGTGCCCATGGCAACAGATTCTCCTGAAGGTTGTTTCTTCCCCACAGGAAAATAAGATTTTATTTATATATTGATGGTAGTGTTTTAATATTTTTTGTTTTACTTTCATACAACGCTTCAAACAGTATGTAACTTAAAAAAAAAAATAAGTAAAGAGAGCCCTTGCTCTGTAGAGATTGCAATTCAGACAAAATAAAAGGCTCTGGTTTAAAATCAGGAAAGATATAACTGGGATGAAACAGAACCAGGCAGATGTCCCCCTTCTATAAAATCTATGTATGGGGGCCTGGCTCTAGCTTAACGAAAGCCATCCTAGAGTTAGTGCACCTGGGCTGTGAGTCGCAGGTTCCTGAAGAGAAAACCAAGACCAGCTAGAAAATGCTCTAGCCGGGGGCCATCAAAAGTAGCTCCTGAGCAAACTGCATCCGGCGTATGCGGGACGTAGCACTAGGGAAGCTCGCTAGACTGTCTGTTTTTGTTGCAGTGTTGGGAGACGCGCTTGGGCCAGGAGATGTACAAGCTGGCGATCTTTGATTTTCTCACCGTGCTGGTCATGACACTCCTCGTTGACTTCCCCCGAAAGTAAGTGACATGGAACAGGTTTCCTGCTTCCCTTCTCGGCTGCAAGTTCAGAACCTGCAGCCAGACTACTTTTGGCATCAGCTTTTCACTCAACTATAATTTTAGCCAGAGGTGAAGCTCCCAACTCATACTGTCATCTGCCTTTAGGAAAAGCTTATTTCTCTGTTTACAGACTGCTTGCAAATCATTCCCATGTCTAGGATGGAGCATCCAGAGTTTACAGATGCTGGGACTTGCTCACACTCAAGTTGCAGACCCTAGGCAAGACGGATCTGAAAAGGCTGCCATAGCCCAGCAAGTTGAGGCTTAAAATTGTTGTGTGCCTCCTTTCCCCTACCTATGCCAATCTCCGCATTTGTCCTTTTTCTTTCCCCTTTTTCAGAATGATTGTGCAGCATTGCTCCTCTAAGTTCATTCGTTTATTGGGCCATCAGGAGTTCCAGGTGCCTTCCAATGTGCTCGACCTTATCTACGGCCAGACGGTCTGCTGGATCGGCACCTTCTATTGCCCGCTTCTCCCTCTTTTCAACACTGTGAAATATTTCATCATCTTCTATCTCAAAAAGGTCAGTAGGCGTCCAGTACACTGACTAATGAGCGCTTCACACACACATTCACCTAGACCACCTTTACCAATGCACAGAACACCATTCATCACCTCTTGCTAACACACAGATATGTACGCTATTTACACAGCCTCATCCCGGACCATGCTAATGCATAGATATGCAGTCTCACCCCTCATTAACAGAGAGATGCGTACAGAACCACACTCACTTTGAAATCCCTATGCAGGTCTGACCCTAAAGGACTCCTGTCTTTCCTCTTCCATATATATTCAGGTCTTTTGCTTGCTCACATGTGCCTTACCTTCTCCCCACTGCTCTTCTTCTGTCTGCATTAGGATTTAGCTCACGCCTTTTCAATGGTAGCTCAAGGTGAGTTACATTCAGGTATCACAGCTATGTCTCTATCTCTTCACCACACTCCAGAACCTCTGTGTGTTCCTTCCTCCTTCTTAGTTGACGGCAGCCGCCTTTGCCTGACATCAGGGGTTTCCTGTGTTCATACATTAGATGGTGGCCGGCTGATGAGAGACTACAACTATCTTATGGCCACTGACGGGAGGATAATGTGTGTGGGCAGGGAGGGGGGGGGGAGAACGGGACACTATGGTGGAGTTCTGTTGCTGCAGGAGGCAAATTTATGTTGATGGGGGGGGGGGGGGGGGCAAGGTGCAGGGCTCCCCAAAGCATGGGACCAAAAGCAGTCACTCCCGTTCCCTCGACCCAGGATTGCTCTGTCCCTGTGCACATAGTCACAAGAACCACCCATCACTATGGTTTATTAAAATTTACTATACCACCTTTCAAACCAAATCAAAGCGGTTTACATTAAAATATTATAAATAATAAAAGCAGAAAGGAACTCTATAGATAAGACAGGAAAGATAATCACAGCCGTACAAGGAGGGAGATACACAGGAGGAGGAAGCATAGAGAGGGGACTGACATAGAAAAGCCTGGGCTAATCATCTGTGTGGGTCATGAGCTAAGCTCAAATGGCTTCTGAAAAAGGTGGATTTTTAACAAAACGACCATAGCATGAGGCAGGCTATTCCAGTGAAGTGCTGCACCAAATCCAGAAGTTCTGGTTGAGTTCAAGAGACGGTGGGGGGTGGAGGAGATGAAAACAATTAGCACGAAGAGTACAGGGGGAGGCATGTGGAATGCAGAGTTTTGTGAACCAGAGTCAAGATTTTAAATTGAATGTGGAAGGATACCGGCAGCCACTGGAATTCAGTTAGAAGAAGGGAGATATAATTGTACTTGGAAGCATGTGCCAACAATTGAATAGCTGTGTTTTGTATAGTTTGTAACCTATGCAGCTCATAGTCTGGGAGTCCAGCATAAATGACATTGCAGTAGTCCAAGTGGCTAATGACTAACACATAGATGCTGGGCTGTTGGTGGACAAAATAGCGCCCAGGATAAGGGTTGCCTTTCGGGCTTGTGCTGGCAGATTACAGATTCAAAAGGGAACTGTGATGCTCCCACTTTCCCCAAATTCTGCATCCTTTATGATGGAACTCCACCAACCCTGACTCATCCACTAAGGCGCAAGTCACTTCCTTCTTGCATTTCCAGCCATGACATACACAGTATACTTAAGTCACTCAAGTCCTTCTCCCCCTTTCCCTTGATTACAGATGACACTTCTCAAGAACTGCTGCCCTGCGAAACGGACCTTTCGGGCATCCAGTTCCAACTTCTTCTTCCTGCTGGTTCTGCTCTTCGGACTGGCCCTTTCCTGGGTTCCCATCCTTTACAGTATCTTTGCGTAAGTCCAACTCCTAGCTCTGTTGACCAAGGCTATCAACTTAAAGGAAGCAGGGGAAAGAGGGGATGGTGTTCAGATCCCCCAAATCCAAAGCCTTAAAACATTTATATTAGAAAGTTACTTGTTGATGGTAGGGAATAACAGATACGTCTTGTAAGTGAAGAGTTAAATAAATCAACTAGCATGAAACTTAGCAATGATAGCTAGCTCACTGTAATTTTAACTCATGCCACACAAAGGTTTCTACTGCCCATCATTTTGCCTGTGATAAGGGGTCAAACAGATAGAGAGACACAATCTCCCAATATGGGGTTCTTGCTAAATTTCATACAAGAACATCTAAAAATAAACAAGTACCAAGATATAATTAATTTGCCCTGAGCTTCAAGATTACCTTGATTTCAGGAAGAAGGTGAGAGCCTTTTATTTTAGAACAGTTAGCTCAGGAGTTAAGAGTATTTTTGTTGGTGGGATATGTAATTCTATTTGTATGATTTGATTTAAGGTTTTGATTTTTTTTTATATATTGGTTATACGATGTTTTATTAATACATGCCTATGATTACGTTTATGTATGTACATGATTTCTTATGTTAGATTGTAAACCGCAGAGATCGTATAAGATCCGCGATATAGAAGTCTTGGAAATGAATAAATAATGTGGCCTTAGAGGCCTTATGTATTTTGGAAAAATGAAATGCACCTCAACATGGCTTCTTAAGCTACCTTAATTTGGAATCAAATACACCCTCATAGTCTGCATGAAGCTGGCCATCTTGAACCAGGGAAAGAAAGTCTACCAATTACAAAGATTGTGGTGTGCTTATTTTATTTTTTTTTAGAGGCAATGTAGAACTTTTGGGGAGGGAGAGAGATGATGTTATTGACTAGCTGCCTTTACGGCAGATATTTGGCTTTTCCCACTATTCATTCCAGGGGCCAAGAAAAGATTTTGGATGAAACAAACCCTTGAGGACTAGGATATACACACCAAGCGTAGAGAATTCTGTGACTGGTGACGAGTCTTAAGTTATTTGAGAGGGGTTTTCTTTTAGTGATATCTGTGAATGGGTGAGGCAACACCCTTGAATTTTTAGCAAAATCTACAATCGAAAAATGTACCTGGAAGCTTGTGACTCATCCATCTAAATGTATCTTAGAGATCCGCTATGCAAGAAGACCTGGTACATGCTTAAAACCATGCACTCAATAATATTGGTAAAGGATTTAGTCAGTACAGTCATCCAGGTTATTCCTGCATTTTAACTTTCTTTCTCTTCCTTGTGTAGGATAACTCCATCCAAAGCCTGTGGCCCTTTTCGGGGGCAGTCCTTCATCTGGGACACCATCCCCAGTGCAATACAGCCGCTGCCACAAGTTGCTCAAGAGTTTCTTTTCTTCATAGGCAGCCAAGCATTCCTGGTTCCTTTCTTTTTGCTTTTCTGGTGAGCAAACCAGCTTAAGTTCTGTAGGTTTTGTTTTGTTTTTTGCTTTCCTCCCAAGTAGTCTCCCTTTTAGAAAAATCAAGTAACTAAGTAGAATGAACCTCTCCTTTATTTATTTTTAGTTATGGTTCTGATGTCCTGAGTTTTTCTTTTGTTTCCACATGTGCAGTATTATAATTTCATACCTGATGGCACTGGCCAATTCCTATGGACAGCTGGTGAAGGAGCTGAAGGTTTATGTACAGATGGTGAGTAGAGACATCAGGAAGAGATGGACAGTTATCATGCAGGGGTAAGAGTAGCAAATCAGAAATTCCTAAAAGCCAGGTGCAAAAATATACTGAGTTATTTTCCATTGTGTTGGGTGCCACAGACCCAATTAAGAGGAATTTCCAAGCATGCCTTGATAAATTACCCATACACATAACATCTTACGAACTCCAAAGGGAGGCTCTCTTTGGCACGATGCAAGTACTAAATCAAGCATTAGCAGTAAATTTGAGAGACTGAGATCATATTCTGCATACCCTGGCTTAGAAGTGAGGTTCATGACTGTCAAGATATACACAAAACTCGCCCATTTGGAGAAAGTGCCCCAGGTGAAATTTCCAGCCTGACTGAAGGAGGAGAGGATGCTCATTTCTCAGTCAGGAGTGTGCAGTTTTCAAGCTATAAATGTGAGTAACTCTCCTGACACAAAAAGATCACTTAAAGGGAGTTAAATGTGAAAGATTGTGCACAGCCTGGTGACTTGTAAGAGAATAAATCCCAGGAACAGTAACCCCAAACTATTTTTTAAATCACTAGACAATATCCCCTTCTCTATGGAGATCGTTCCTCAATTCAAAGTCAGGAAAAAAGGGATCAACTAAGAATGGGCAGCCATGAGATGAAGATCAAAAGGGGTAAACTAGGAGTTAACATTAGGGAATATTTCCTCAAGGAAAAGAGGTGGAGGCTTGTAGCAACCTCCTGGGGAAGGCAGTGGACAAAAAGTAGTAATAGAATTCAAGGAAACCTAGAGGAGCCTTAGTTAGGTGGAAGGCAGTCTAGAAAGTATTTCAATAAACATAAATAGGTAACTGGGATTGCTGGTGTTGCACCAGAAAGGAAAGTGTACAAAGGGTCCCAAAATCCATATCTGGCATCAGACTGTTTGTTCTGCTTGACTGTGAAAATACAGTATGCCCCTACTGATCTATGCCACTGTTTTAGAATCCATGTCTACAGACAAAGACAGTGTTTTAAAGCTTTCGCTTGCCCTCCTCATTCAACCTCCAGCTTTGCTCTACTGTACTCCCCAGCACAGTCACTGCCTTCACCTTGTCTTCTCTACTTGCTTGTCCTCAAACTTCAATACCTCAGTTTTTCCCTTATCTGACCACCCCCTGCCTCAATCTCACTCAATTTCCTCCAACCTCTTTAGAAATCTTCATGCTATCAACCCATCGACTCTATCCACTGCTGCCTCATCACCTCTTTCCTCCACAATGCCATCTGAGTCTGTTGATGAGGCAGTATCCTCTTATAACACTGCACCTTCCTCTGCTCTGGATGCTCTTGCTCTGCCCATGCCATGTCCTGTGAGACATACTGTACCTTAGCGGGTATTCGAAGACAGTCAGGGCTATCTATGTTCCTGTGTCCACTCAACAGAGCATTTAGCTCAAATCCCGCACCCTTGCTTTCTACACTTCAAATTCATACTTGCCTCTTTGCAGTCAGCCATAGCACTCGCCAAACAAAACTACTATGTCCACCTCTCTTGCATCTGACCCTCGCCGTCTCTTTTACAGCTCTCAACTCTCTCCTCAAGGTGCCTCCACCTTCAAGTCCTCCTTCCCTTTCTGCCCAAACCTTGGCCAACTATTTCCATGACAAAGTCCATAAAATTACACTCCATTCCCTCAACTTCTGCCACACTTTCTTCCTTTTCTAAGATCCCTGAGGAGGAAACCACACTTCTTCTTCTTTCCTCTTCCAAACTCACTACCTGCTCCTCTGACCCTATTCCCACCCATCTCCTACACTGTCACCCCCTACATCTCTCATATTCTCAACCTATTGCTCTTCACTTCAACTGTTCCTGCAGCCTTCAAGCATGATGTGGTCACACATCTCCTCAAGAAACCTTAACTAGACCCTACCCATCCTTATTGACCCATCTCCCTCCTCACCTTCATTTCTAAACTACTTAAAATGTGCAGTTCACCGCTGTTGCCTTGACTTTCTCTTTTCTCAAGCCCTCCTGGATCCACTGCAATCAGGCTTTCATCCTTTACCTTCTATTAAAATGGTTCTTGCCAAAGTCTCCAGTGACCTGTTCCTGGCAAAATCCAAGGGCCTTTACTCAATCCTTATTCTTCCTGACTTTCTGCTGCTTTTGACACTATTGACCATCAACTTGTCCTCGCTTGGCTTTAAGGGCTCTGTGCTATCCTGGTTCTCTTCTTATTTCTCTCATTGCACTTTCAGTGTTTGTTCTGTTGGATCCTCCTCTACTGCTATCCCACTCTCAGTTGGTGTACACCAAGAGTCTGTCTTGGGCCCACTCCTTTTCTCTCTCTATAACCAATCCCTTTGTGCACTCATCTCTTCCCATGACTTTCAGTACTATTTTTATGCTGAGGACTCCCAGATCTATCTCTCTACACCTGCAATCTCTCCAGCAATCCAGGCCCGGATCACTGCCTGCCTGACATTGCTAACTGAATGTCTCACTGCTGCTTGAAATTGAACATGGCCAAAACAGAGCCTTTTTTTCACCCTAAATCACCTTCCCCCTTTCTCAATCTCTTGTGGATAAACTGCCCATATCTTTCTGATGTCTCTATACTCCGTTTCCTTGGCTTACAACCTTGGGTTGTCTTTGACTCCTCCCTCTCCACACACATCCAACTGATAGCTAAAACCTGTTGTTTTTCTCTGTATAACATCAGCAAAATTTGCCCCTTCCTTTCTAAACACACTATTAAGACACTTATTCACTCTTTAGTCACCTCCCATCTAAACTATTGCAACCTCTCCCTCTGAATCATCTCTCTCCCCTTCAATCTGTTCAAAAGTCAGCTGTGTGGTAATCTTTTGCCAACCTTGATATACTCATATTACCCAAGTCGCTTTTCCATATCCAGTTCAAACTTCTCCTACTGACCTATAAGCGCACTAGTCTGCTGCTCCTCCCTACCTTCTCTCTCCCTACACCCCTCCCAGGAACTCTGCTCTTCTAGCTGATGGCTTCTTTCTGTGCCCTCCTCTTCCAGCTCTGGACTTTGATCCTTTCACCTTGCTGCTCCTTATGCCTGGAATAAACTACCCGAGTCTATACATCAGGTTTCATCTCTAGTCCTTTTCAAATCCAGGCTGAAAACTCACCTCTTCCAAGGCTGTTTTTGGATCCTGATCTGCTTAGTTCTCCTATGCATTTCCTTACCATACCCCTAGATGTGTCCTTTGTCCTCAGCTATTGTTTTGTCTGTTTCAACTAGATTGTAAGCTCTGATGAGCAGGGACCATCTTTTACATGTGCCTGTGCAGCGTTGCATACACCTCATAGCGCTATACAAATGATCAGTAGTACGAGTAGTAAAGATCCCACACTTTTATTATTTAACAATCCTTATGTTTATATCTTTCACCATTCCGAATTTGGGGTGCTTTTCTTTTCATTTCAGGAGGGTCGAGATAAGCACTTTCTTGTCAAGCAGATCAGAGGCTTGAGTGAGCCCAATGAGAAAACAAACACAGCAGGCCACGAAGAGCAGATCTGGGCCCGAACGATCATAAATCCTTTAAAAGTCTATTAGACCAGTGAATGTAAGACATGCCTGCCACCACCGCACCCTCTGCTATATTGACCTATCACTCTCCATTTTTATTGGTCTAAAATAGCTGAGCAGGAAGTGCGCAGAGTGTTTTAGTAAAGATGTATATTGGGGTGCTGCCAGGCAGGAGTAATGTGCACTGGTAGAGCCCCAGCACTGAAGCAGCAGGGGTAGCTGTGGGATAGGAGTGATGTATATTGGCAGAAATGTGGGGAAGAAGGAGGGAATGAGGAGTCTGTAAGTCATTTAGTCTAGAAACTGGAGTTGCTTATCTGTAATGGGGTTTTCTCTGTAGACAGCAGGGGCATGCAACCACACTTGATAGGTGATGTCTTGAAAGTTGCTGACGTGCTGGCTCTCTCTAGCTCTTTTGACTTGACTGAGCTTACGCAATCCATTTCACACCCTGCCGTCTCCCTTCCTAGTCAGTTCATCACATAGCTGAGTGGCCAAAGATTAGAGGAGATCAACAGAGTCCATTAAAGTAGATGCAAGACTGGATTTGCTGAGCTGATAATGGTTTGGTCTCCTCCTGTAGTCAGTGATGACTATCCATGTTCTTCCTTTTTCTTTTCTGTTTTCTTTTTTTTGTTGTGGGGAAGGCGGAACCCCTATTACAGGTAAGCAACTCCACTTTCTCCGCAGACAAGCACAGGGATGCTCCACACTTGATAGGTGAGTCCAGAGCTGAAGGCCACCTCAGGGTCCGTTTAGGTTGTGGTCTCGTTGTGCTAGTCATTGGCAGCAGAAAATTGTTGCTGGTATGAAGCAGGCCAAGTCGTTACTTAGGAAGCTAAGAGGTTTCTGAGAACTGCCTGGCCAAAGGTTAGGTCTTGGGCCGAGGAGCAGTCTAAGCTATAGTGCTTAGTAAAAGTATGAATGGATGTCCAAGTGGCTGTTTTGCAGATGTCTTGGGATGAGACAGGCAGGCTATGCTAGCTGCTGTGGCTCTTAAGAGACAGTGTGGAGCAACGCGGCCAGGGGGTTGCTGCTGCGCCTGGGCATAGCAGAAGAATATGAAGTCAGATATCCAGGAGGAAATAGTCTTTTTGGATAAAGGGCGACCTGGAATATTCGGATTAAAGGTTAGAAAGAGCTATGAGGAAGCTCGTACATCCTTGGTGATAAAACAAAAGAGCTGATTGACAAACCAGCTTGTGGAGGGTTTCTTTCAGAGAATCTGCTGGAGGACTGGTGGAAAAAAAGTAGAACAATGGCTTGGTTTAGATGGAAGGGGGAGACGACCTTGGGAAGGAATTTCAGATGTGTGCACAGGACGACTCTGTTGTGGAAAAACTGCGTGTATGGTGGGTAGTGCACCCGTACTCGTAATTCACTAACTTTCCTTGCTGAGGTGATGGCGATCAGGAAGACAGTCTTCCAGGTGAGGTACTTAAGGGAGGCTTCATTAGTTGTGAGAGGACAATGCTGCGATCCCAAGTCGAGATAGGCGGTTTGAATAGAGAGTTGGTGTTGAGGCCTTTCATGAACCTGAAAATGAGGGGATGAACCAAGATTGGTTTCTCATCCATGTGAAGTGGTAATGGCAGAGAGATGATACCATGCTGATGTTTGTTTGGAGGATTGAAGATGCTGGAAGATGGGGGTGGGGGACAGGACAGGCAAGGCAGTGACCTCCTTGGGAGCAATGCACGCTTTCAGGATGAATTGAAAATCTCTTTTGTTGGTTGCAGTCTTGAGTATTGCTGAGTGCAAGGACTCGGGAGACTTTCTGTAGAAATTTGAGGTATGAGAAGTCTCTTCCAAGCTGTGCTCTGGAGTTGAAGGAAGGCATCCTCTAGTGGCTGTGTGTCTGTTGCTTGAGAAAAGGGGGCACTCCAGAGGGAGCAAGCTTCCTCTTCAAGTGAAGGTCCTCCAATGGACCAAGGGGGGGGGGGCTCTGATTGGGGAGGAAGGCAAAGGTCTGCTGGAGCCACTAGGGGGATGCTCTAAGAGACTGGAGGTTCTGCCATTTCCGAGGCTTGAAGGATGGCTGTACTATCTTCCACAAACTCTTGTAGGAGGAAGATTAGTGACTAGTTCAGTCAGGATTTCCCCAGGACTTGAGGGGGGTTTGGGGAGAAAGTGCAGGCATGGTGTGCTCCCCTCGTCTGGCTGTCTTGGGGGCTAGCTCCCCAGAGAGACCCCAATCTTTGTGACTCTGCTGTTTGGGGCCCTTACTGGGGGAGGAGGGGGCGGGTGGGCGACAGCAGGCCTCTGTTGGTCATGATGTTTTTTCTGCTTGTTTTTTTCTTTAACCTTCTCTCTGTTGACCCCCAGGGCTGCAGCTGGCTGAGGAACAGCTGCAGGATTTGGGGTCAGATAGGGTGGAGGCTCAGGGCATGTGCACGAGCTAGAGCTGGTAGGAGGTCTGCCTCCAGCTACCCCAGGGACTACCAATCGTGCCTGGTCTGGGCCCAATGAGAGAGGGCAGGAGATGAGGGAGATTTGGGACTGTTTTTTTTGCCATTATTACCAATGAAAGGCTGTTTCCCTCTGTGTTTTTCTTTTTTTTTATTAGCGGCTGTTATTTGAAGACTGTTCCAGGGGTGGGGGGTGCAGTTGCGTCATGGAGACCGTTAAGATTGGGGTTTTTTGTATGCCATCAGGAAAGGTGCCTGTAGAAACAGTGATCTGGATAATGATTGGGCAGTAGAGTTCTGAAAAAACAGCATGAGGCTGCGCAGGAAGGGAAAGCCATGGCAAGCTTTCAGAAGAAAAACTGACTAGGAAGGGCGGAAAGTTGCGTGCGCATGCTCAGACAAATCAAAAGACTTGTCTGAGTTATGGAGAGCCGGCACATCAGCAGTGTCAAAATGTCCCTTATCAAGTGCAGCTGCATCCCCTAGCTTGTCTGCAGAGAACAATGTTTTATAAATTCCAAAATTAAACTGAAGTGGGAGCTGCAGGGTGGGACTGATGTGCATTGACAAATCTGAGGGCTATAATGGAGATGATACAGGCCATAAGAGAGGTTAATTGATTGAGTTGAACTTGTACATAGCTGTCATAAATGTGGCCCATACTATTTATATCAGCCACTGGGTTCATGAGCTCTGAGGAATTGCACCTCAGATACCGCTCAGTGGAAGACATTGCTTCCAGGAGCAAGTTTGATAAATCAGTCCATTTTGGCTTGGGTTTTTTCCTTCTTCTTGACTCACGCCCAAGAGTGTGCTGGGGGGGGGGGGGGGGGGGGGGGGGAACCACTTGGGCCTTCTGGAGAGGAACAAAATGGGATCTCAAGGACGATTTTAGAGCCTAAGAGAAACAAAGAGTAGTCCCATGTACTTGGTGTTTTACCGAGGAATTACTTCAGCTGTCTGCAGAGATGGGTTTCACAGCTGATGCTAGAAAGGACTTCCAGAATGAGGAAGCTGTTGCCCAACTGAAATGACAGTAGCAGCCAATTTGCAGGTTTCTTCATAAGAGGAGCCTAAACTTTTTACTTAGAGACCAGTGATAACTCTGTGAATTGTACTGACTTCTGATTTTCTGGATGGATTCCTCAATGCTAATGTCCCGTTTGCCAAATAATATGTCTGCATCAAGTAGGCCAATAAATGATTTAACTCTGAAATTGTGTGTTTTATTGATATTTGTTTTACTAGTGATACTGAGCCAAGAAAGTGTGACTATTAATAAAATCCTACTGTTGAGCTCCTCAAGGGTGAAAGGCAACCAGGGTCACCCAATCACTATTAGGATTGCCAAATGGCTCCAGATTTGCCTTACAGGCTTCATCCAGTCCTGAGTTTACCCCACTGCATGCACTCTATAAGAAAAGAAAAAGGATTGAATAAGGCCTGTCTGGTGAATCTGGAGCCAGTTGGCAACACTAACCAGGGATCACCCAGTGCTGGAAACCAATGGTATAGGAACTCAGGACACTAAATGATTTGGTTCCCAAAGGACTGTTGCCCATAGCGTTTCCCCTGGTCTTAATGTATGCTTTCCTGAAACCAGGACCTATAATCTTTCAGGTCACTTCTGCACTATCTGCTGGAGACACAGAAATACTGCGGTGCTGAAGGCAGCACTAGTAGCATATAAGGAGCCTGAAATCAGCCATGAGCTAATAGGACTAGTTTTGCATGGATTATAGGGTTTTAATTTTTTTTTTCTAGGACGTGGCAGAGCGTAAGGCAGGGTCTCCCATTCCAGTCCTCAAAGGCAACAAACCATTCAGGTTTTCAGGCTGGCCCCAATGAATATGCATGAGATATTTGCATGCACTGCCCCCCATTGTATTCACATTTATCTCATGCATATTCACTAGGGACAGCCTGAAAACCTGAATGGTTTGGTGCCCTCCAGGACTGGAGCTGGCGATCCCTGGTCTAAGGCCTTGAAACACTATTTTTCACTCTGACAAGAAAGGACCTGGAAAACTGAGTTGTTTACCTATAATGGAGGTTCTCATAGACAAAATTCCATAAAGACCAAAATATTGGTTCTAGTATGAAAAATTTCAGTGCAAGTTAAGTGGAAGCATCAACAGGCCTTAAAAAGGACTGCTTTCATCACCAGTTCCTAACAGCCGAAATGTCATCACGTGCCTCCACTGCCCCACAAATATGTCTTTTTAACTTGCATGATTTCTATATTTAATAAAACATTTTTTTAGATTTTTTATATAGTTTAATCAAAACAAGTGTCCATGTTCAAAAAGAGGGGTCCCCCAAGGAAAAAATGAGTCTTTATAAAAGATGCTCAAGACAACCAAAAGCACTTATCTTATTGCGGCGTCTTGAAACATCCAAGCTCAACAGATGTGAAGAGGGGAACCTATAGAATGACAAAAGCTGGACACAAGTCACCAGGGCCTGCAGAATCACCAATCCAACTCCTCCAGCCCTTAAATTGAAGAACCATTATGCAGCCCTAGAAGTGGAGATGAAAGCATCCCAGGAAAGGGAAGAACCAGAGCTCGAGCACCCCAAAGTTGCAGAATCAGTGATTACAAGAAAGCGAAGGGTAGTGGTGTTTGTTGGAGACTTGAGTGTTGCTGAGTGCAAGGGCCCGGGAGACTTTCTGTAGAAATTTGGGGTATGAGTAGGCCTCAGGTGTCTCTTCCGAGCCATGCTCTGGAGTATGCGGAGAAGCGTCCCTTGTTGGCTGTGTGTCCGTTGCTTGGAAGGAAGCACTCCAGAGCATCTTCTTCCAGCGGAGTGGGGGGACGGGGAGGACTCTCTGTTCAGGGTAGGAAGGCGGGGTTCTGCAGGAGCATTGAGGGAGGGTGCTCTGGGAGGTTGGAGGCCCTGCTATCATCAAAGTTGGAGGATGGCCGCACTGTCCTCCACAAATTTCCATTAAGACGCAGATCAGTGATGACTTCAGACAGGATTCCTCAGGAGTTTGGAGGGGGGTCTCTTAGGAGAAAGAGCAGGCATGGTGGGCTCTCCTTGTCTGGTCATCTTGGGGATCGGCTCCCCAGAGATTCCCAGATCTCTGTGACCCTGCCATTTGGGGCCCCTTACCTGGGGGTGGGTGGATCCTGATGTTGTCTGTGCTTAGCTTTTGCTGTAACCTTCCCTCCATGGACCCCACAAAGCTGCAGCTTGTAGAGGGAGAACCGCGGGCCTGAGAGTGTAAGCTCTTGGCATGTGCTTATCGAGTTTGGGCCAGTAGAAAGTCTGCCTCTAGCCACACGGGTGCCCCAGGGACTCTCGATCGTGCCTGGGCTTGGGCCGATGGGAGGGAGTAGGGCATCGGGACTGATTTACTGCCATTGGGTCATGCCTCTGTTGCTGTTTGGAGATTTTTTTGAGCGGTTGTTGCTTCTTGAAAGTGCCCGGGGGGGGGGGGGGGAAGGGAGGGAAGGGATGGACGCACGATCACGCTGTGGTGTCTGTTTATTTCCCGTCTATTTTTGTTTTTTTATACTTGCTGAATGATGCAAAAGATGATGCCTGTTGAATTTATTTATTTAGCTGAGTTTATATATCGCTGTATCTACAAGTCAAAACGGTTTTCATAAAACAAAGACTCAAATAGGCTTATCATGAAACAAAATTAGAGATAATAAAGTAGAAGTAAGAAAGCCAAAAAGCAGTATTAATACCCTGAGAAATGATTTACATGGAGGAATATAAACAAAGAGTAATAATTTGAGTAGATGCAGTGACAGAGAAACACTCAGTGAAGAGTAGTGTCTTTAGCTGTTTTCTGAAAGTTATAAGGTTGTTAATGGCACGCAGGTGATCAGGAATAGCATTCCATAGCGCAGGGGCAAAGAGGGTGAAAGCTTTAGTGTTCAGATGAGGCATACATAAGATGTTGAGCGAGTGTGTTCTGTGTTTCCTTTTGTTTAGGATTTCTCAAATCAGTGTACGAAGGTAGACTGAGGCTAAGTTGTGAGAAGCTTTGTAGATGATATATAAGCATTTGTACTTTATTCTCTGAAGTACCGATAACCAAGGCAACTGTTCAAGGATGGGAGTGATATGTTCTGCTCCTGAAATATTGGTGAGAATATGTGCAGCTGTGTTTAGGGCCATTAGAAGAGAGGGAATGGCAGTAATTGGGAGGCCTTGAATGATGACACTGCAGCAAAGTGAGGGAAAATAAGGACTTTAAGAGTGGTGCGAAAGTCGTATTCCAGTAATGATTTTAGCTGCCATATTAATTTTAGTTTGTAGTATATTTTTCTTGTAACGCTGCTAATGTGAGATGGAGTTGTATTGCTGAAGGATTAGGTGCTGAAATGCTGGAATAAAGGCAAAAGGCTGCACTGGGAGGGAGGGAGAGCTGTGGCAAGCTTCACGCAATAAGAGAAAAAACTGAAGCACAGGGGAAACGGTAGGGTGGAAAGCAGAGAGCGCAGGCTAAGACAAATAAAAAAAATTGTCTGAGCAAAGAAGAGCTGGCACGTTGGCAATGTCAGAGACATCACCCATCAAGTGCAGCTGCATACCCCTGTTTGTCTGTGAAAAAAAAAATAATTTATTTATTTTTATTTAGCATGCTTTTATATACCGCCCCTTCCAGAGATCAGGGACAGTTTACATAGAACATCGAAGAAACTTTTGCATTGAACTGGACTGATCGTAGACTGTCACTTGGAAAAAGGCAGAAATGCAAGATTCTTTTGGCTAGGGGAGGCTCTGTCAGGAGAGGCCATCATTCCCCTACTTGTCTGCGGAGAACAAGAATTACTTAATAACCCTTGAACTCTGCGAAGAATCCTTGAATCTGATCAAAGAATGAGACAGGGGCCACTTGTGTGTGTGAAGGGTGGGGATAGTTGAAGGTGCGACAGAAAAGAGAACCATACATACTATCGTAATAACCTTTTCCCTATTTCCAAAAAATCTAATCTTCCCTTTAATAAGATAGTTGAGATTCGTTAAGTACTTTGGCATACAATGGCGTTTCTTGGGGCTGACTCTGTTATGCTTTATTTTAACTTTCTTGCTTTTCTTTTCCCCGTCTTCAACTGACGATGCTTTCATGGGGAGGGGGGTTGAGGAAGCGTTTCCAGCTCAATTTATAAGTGTACGTTTCTATTTCTAGCTTGTGGTCCCTTATTTTCTGTTTTCTTTGGGGAAAAGTCTGTAATCTCTTTGGATTTTGCTCAGTGCAGGAGATAATGCATTCCTCCTCTCCTCCTGTCTTGCACTGCAAGCAAACTCGGACATATTGGGGTTTCCAGCTCAGATTGCGTGTGCACGTTTCTGTTTCTATTAATAATTTCTGATCTCCTTCTCTGTTTTGGGATTCTCCTCAGTTCAGGAGAAAACGCATTTTTGCTTATCTTCTTCCGGTCTCACACTGCAGACTGACAGCTCGGGGTTTCCAGCTCAGTTTGTAACTGCACGTTTTCATTTCGAGTTGTGTACAGCCCGAGTCCATCCGTACAAGCAGTCTAAGAACTTTGCTCTTCTGTGATGACAAACGGATACCAGAAGGCGGGACAAACAAAACTGACAGGGACGTTCATCAATCACCAAGCGCCGCGAAGCGGAAGTACGTCACACGCAAACTTAAAAGCTGGTGGGGGAGGGGGCGTTGCCCGCGCAGAGGATTGGGAACGAAAAGAATAACCGAAAACGACGCGACCGACCAAACTCACTTTCTTCTAATCATTTCTCCCGTGAAAAACGTGCTCCGTTGCATCCACTACGCGATATTTATCATCAATAACCCGGGACCCAACCGCCGCCGATAGGAGGATCTTTAGAAAGCACAGGCGAGTAGGTACGCGCCTTCCGCCCACCGCGCAGGCGCAACATGAACATCTTGCCCAAGAAGAGCTGGCATGTGCGCAACAAGGACAACGTCGCACGCGTGAGGAGGGACGAGGCTCTCGCTGCCGAAGAGGAACTCGAGAGGAAGCGGCGGGCCGACCTCGCAGAGCAAGAGGTGAGGTGTGCGCATGCGCGATGAGGCCGGATGTGCGTCACACCGAGGCTATTAAAGATGCATGGTGTTTTTTTTACTCGATTCAACAAACTTTATTGGCCTGACAACTCTATCATGAAAAACATGTCAAAGTAGTATAAGCTTAACTGATGATTTTAGGAGTTCTGTATCACTTCTTTATTGTTGATAACGTTGCATCTTAAACTCACAGTAAACGTGGCCCTGGGAATTAAATAACAATGAAAGCAGTTATCCTGGAGCTTAAAGCAGTGAGCAACCCATCAAAAATGAATAAGGGAAGAAGATGTTGTCAGGGCTGGGCCAACCATTAGGCAAACTAGGCAGTTGCCTAGCCTAGCAATTAGTCAAAGCAAAACAATAGACCCAGCCAGCCAGGCGAACTTCTTTTGCCTGCAGGATACGTACATACAAAGCAAAGTAAAATATTTAAAAGCATGATGTCCAATTATGCATTTTTGCATGATTATTGTGGAAGGGCTGCTGTTGTGATGATCTGGGCAACTAGTTAACCCCGTTCCAGGAGTGAGATTTTTTTGCCAAGTCTGGTTTTAAATTTGCATTGGAAGACAACATGGTAGGTGTAGTCCCAGATTGTACTCATTGGAATCAGGGCTGTAGGTTTCCTAATGTATCAGAACGAGGTTGTCAGAAATCCAGGACTTTCTTAAATCGCACTCGTGGAACTGGGTAACTTGGCAACTCGTGGTGGGAGGGGGGCATGAGTAAGGCCAATCCCCTGGCAATGGCCCTTGGCTTTGTTCATGCACTTTGCTGGTAACCCTATATGGAGGGCATGGCTTTAAGTATCAGCTGTTGCTTTGCACAAATCTTAGGGCTGCTTGAGGCTTCACTGCACCTCCTAGTGACAAACTATCAGAGTAACAGCTTGGCTTTCTGCTGCAATGAAAGAAATCCCGATGGATGTGTTTGTTTTATCAGCCCCCTTTACATGTTGGGTGTCTTGTCCCACCCAAATTGAGAGGAAATGGCAGAGGGAGAGTAAGACAGTGAATGATAAGTAGTAGAACAAAGGCTCTTAACCATATCTAAAACTGTCCTGGAAAGAAGGTGGGTTTTTTTTCATTGCAGACAACTATTTTTTTAATTTCTGAATATTTTCTTTGTCCCTTTTCCAGTGCAGTTTCCGTATGGCTCTTGTACCACATTTCTGATTGTTTCTATCCTCAAGCTCTCCTTTACTCTTTAAGGGGTAATATAGCTAAGGGGATTAGTTTTGTACAGAAGTGGATAGGTATGAACCTCATTCTTATACCAGGCTCCACTGGCTATCATTTCAATCACTTAGATTATTACTAATGCAAAGACTATAGGCACAGTGCCTAAGGGAGCCACCTCAGGAATTCATAAGGTTTAAAAGATATAGGCAAACATGCAATGTAGAGTTGGAAAATTCTAGGTAAACTAAGCAGAGCAACAAAGTACCCACACACTGCAAATAAGGACAAAAAAGCAGGTACAAAGACTGGCGGATATCAAGTTCATGAACCCAATATTGAGTGGAGCCTGGTACAGTCAAACTTCGGTTTTCATTTGCCCCGGTTTTCATACACTTCGGTTTTCAACGTCTTTTGACTGAGATTTTGTCCCGGTTCTCATACATCGCTTCGGTTTTCAACGTCTTTTTTGACTGAGATTTTGTCCCGGTTCTCGTACATCGCCTCGGTTTTCGTAAAGTACAGTACTGTAAATACATACACCCTCGCGCTGCACACCGGTCTGTATACAGTGCCAGAACGCCCGCCCGGTCCCGGCAGCACTGCCTCCCGGACTCACCGATCGCCAGCGTGATGAGAAGCGAAAGCCAGCTGAGCACGTAAATGAAACACATCCTCGAACCTGGTCAGAGTTAGAGAGGCAAGGATTGCGCAGAGAGGAAGGCCCCGATCTCGTCCACCGCCTGCCCGTTCTCTGGAGCGCCCCCTCAGGCTCGGAGGTAGCAGGGAAGAAAAGCTGTCAACGTAAGCAGGAGATGTTGCATGAATGTGGGAGGCAGTTCTTTCTCTTGCAGGGTACGTCTGAAGCTATATCATTAAGATTTTCTGCCATTCTGAAGTATTGAGCAGATAAAGTAAAGGTATTTTAATGGGCTGAATCCAATGTGATTCCGAAGAGAGCTGGGCACAGCAGCTTGTCAGGGGTGGCTAAGGCCAGATGCTAACATACTGTACTGTACTTAGCTTGCTTTCAGTGATGTTAAATGTTCATTTATCCATTTCATTAGTCATTTATATTTATTTCTCATTGTTTTCTGTATGTAAAAATATAGTTATTCTCTATAAAATGTATTTTTTGTGAATATTTTTGGGTGTCTGGAACGGATTAATTGGATTTACATTATTTCTTATGGTAAATATTGCTTCAGTTTTCATACGTTTCGGTTTTAGTCAGACTTTTTCGAACGGATTAATCATGAAAACCGAGGTTTGACTGTATAAGAATGAGGTTCATACCTGTCCACTTCTGTACAAAACTAACCCCCTTAGCTATATTACCCCTTAAAGAGTAAAGAAGAGCTTGAGGGATAGAAATGATCAGAAATATGGTACAAGAGCCATGCGGAAACTGCACTGGAAAAAGGACAAAGGAAACATTTCAGAAATTAAATAAATAGTTCTGTCTGCAATGAAAAAACAAACAAACTGCCAGTTTTTATACCCGCTTTTTTGTCCTTGAGTTGGCAAATTCTGCTATCGCTTGTTGCTGGCTGCTGGCATTTTTTTTCTTAAACCTGTCCTGGTGTATTTGCGAGCAAGGCTCTGTTTTTAAAGATATCCTCAATGAGTATGCATTAAAGAGATTTGCATGAAATAGAGGCAGTGCCTAATGGTTAAAGCACTAGCTTGGGAACCAAGAGACCGGGGTTCAATTCCCACTAGCACTCCTTGTGGCCTTGGGCAAGTTACTTAACTCTCAGTTGCCTTCGAAACATCCAAGTTATCAATATCCCTGTTTAATGAACATTACTAAGTTTAAAACCGCTTTGACTGAAATAGTAAAGCGGTATAAAAATCTGTTAAATATAAACCTAGCTCATGACTATTCATTGTGCACATGCTTGTGTGTGTGTGTGCAACACAATGCTGTCTCATGGTGACTCAGCTCCTGGGATTTTCTTGACACCATGGTGCCACCTATCCAAGTGCTAGCGTGGCCCGACCCTGCTTAGCTTTGTGGTAATTCCTACAGCTTCTAAGAAAGCAGACCAGTTAGGAAAGCCTAGACAGAGCCGGCCACAGCTCTGTTGATTCCACCAGGAACCTTTCCAAATCTTCTGATGCAGCAAGATGGCACACTTCTGTACCCAAGCATGCATTCGCTATCACTGTTGGCATGGATGTTGAAAGACAAATGATATCCACTGTACCACTATAATCAAAGACTTTATCATTGGCTCCTGCTGGCCATCCACGGGATGATTCTACTGGTTGAATTGACTCAGTTTGTGAAATGGTGCAAGTACAATCAGCAGGACTGCCAGAGTTGCCAAATTCCCCATCTTATTAAAATATCTCTTCTCGCTGTCTGAGGAAGGACTAAAGACAAGCTTTGTAAGGGTACAACCGAATGCCCTGTTGGCATACCCCCACCCGATAGCCATCAGACCAGTTTCCTCTCATCTCATAATTGGCACACATATGACGGCACTCCTCACCTCCCCTACAGAATTAAACCTCAATCTGGTCCTAGCTCACCTCTTACACACACACCCTCCCCCCGCCACCTCTGGACCTACAAGCGCCGTCTCCCTGACGCACCTTACTTCCTCTTCCTTAGTGCAGACACCACAGCAAGAAGAGGGGCCTCCGGAGCAGCGCTACCCAATCGGGGAAGCCTCCAGCACACATTAAAAGCTTCGCGCCATCGGGCGCAGGCCCCTTAACCCCCGCCACTACCAGCAACTCTCCCCTTCCCTGGGGATCGAGCAACGAGCAGCGGGAGGGGCCTCCGGAGCAGCGCTACCCAATCGGGGAAGCCTCCAGCACACATTAAAAGCTTCGCGCCATCGGGCGCAGGCCCCTTAACCCCCGCCACTACCAGCAACTCTCCCCTTCCCTGGGGATCGAGCAACGAGCAGCGGGAGGGGCCTCCGGAGCAGCGCTACCCAATTGGGGAAGCCTCCAGCACACATTAAAAGCTTCGCGCCATCGGGCGCAGGCCCCTTAACCCCCGCCACTACCAGCAACTCTCCCCTTCCCTGGGGATCGAGCAACGAGCAGCGGGAGGGGCCTCCGGAGCAGCGCTACCCAATCGGGGAAGCCTCCAGCACACATTAAAAGCTTTGCGCCATCGGGCGCAGGCCCCTTAACCCCCGCCACTACCAGCAACTCTCCCCTTCCCTGGGGATCGAGCAGCGGGAGGGGCCTCCGGAGCAGCGCTACCCAATCGGGGAAGCCTCCAGCACACATTAAAAGCTTCGCGCCATCGGGCGCAGGCCCCTTAACCCCCGCCACTACCAGCAACTCTCCTCTTCCCTGGGGATCGAGCAGCGGGAGGGGCCTCCGGAGCAGCACTACCCAATCGGGGAAGCCTCCAGCACACATTAAAAGCTTCGCGCCATCGGGCGCAGGCCCCTTAACCCCCGCCACTACCAGCAACTCTCCCCTTCCCTGGGGATCAAGCAACGAGCAGCGGGAGGGGCCTCCGGAGCAGCGCTACCCAATCGGGGAAGCCTCCAGCACACATTAAAAGCTTTGCGCCATTGGGCGCAGGCCCCTTAACCCCCGCCACTACCAGCAACTCTCCCCTTCCCTGGGGATCGAGCAACGAGCAGCGGGAGGGGCCTCCGGAGCAGCGCTACCCAATCGGGGAAGCCTCCAGCACACATTAAAAGCTTCGCGCCATCGGGCGCAGGCCCCTTAACCCCCGCCACTACCAGCAACTCTCCCCTTCCCTGGGGATCGAGCAACGAGCAGTGGGAGGGGCCTCCGGAGCAGCGCTACCCAATCGGGGAAGCCTCCAGCACACATTAAAAGCTTCGCGCCATCGGGCGCAGGCCCCTTAACCCCCGCCACTACCAGCAACTCTCCCCTTCCCTGGGGATCGAGCAACTAGCAACGAGCAGCGGGAGGGGCCTCCGGAGCAGCGCTACCCAATCGGGGAAGCCTCCAGCACACATTAAAAGCTTCGCGCCATCGGGCGCAGGCCCCTTAACCCCCGCCACTACCAGCAACTCTCCCCTTCCCTGGGGATCGAGCAACGAGCAGCGGGAGGGGCCTCCGGAGCAGCGCTACCCAATCGGGGAAGCCTCCAGCACACATTAAAAGCTTCGCGCCATCGGGCGCAGGCCCCTTAACCCCCGCCACTACCAGCAACTCTCCCCTTCCCTGGGGATCGAGCAACGAGCAGCGGGAGGGGCCTCCGGAGCAGCGCTACCCAATCGGGGAAGCCTCCAGCACACATTAAAAGCTTCACGCCATCGGGCGCAGGCCCCTTAACCCCCGCCACTACCAGCAACTCTCCCCTTCCCTGAGGATCGAGCAACGAGCAGTGGGAGGGGCCTCCGGAGCAGCGCTACCCAATCGGGGAAGCCTCCAGCACACATTAAAAGCTTCGCGCCATTGGGCGCGCCCGCGCCTGGCGGGCCCGCGCCTGAGGGCCTCGCCAGAGGGCCCTTTGGCATGGCCCTTAGGAGTGGCACGACAGGAGTTCAAGGCAACAACTCTGAGCGTATACACACCGAAAGAAACTAAAGTCAGGGCAACCACCTAGATTAAGCTCCCCTGGCGCTGAGCTCTCTCTTCTCCAGGTAATTACACCTCTGCCGAACACCACGCAACAGCAACAAACCACCCCGCCTAACCCACAAGACTGCTCCTTCCTGCATCACCAGGCAACACCCTGTGGAAACCAGGTTTGATAAGCATTATCAACCTTACTATTCTTTCACAAAACATGACTATCTGAATTAATTTCCTGAATAATATTGTCACACAAGTTTATTTGCTCACTACACTGGCTAATTGATGAATGTTTGTGGGTAGGGACGTCTAACAGCATTTGCTACATTGTCTCCATTGCTCAATCTCTTACATTTTACATTGTCTCTGCTGCATGTACATTGCTACATCTCAAAAATTTGTTACATTGTTTCTACCACATATCCAATGCTCCAAATTGAAGAATGAAACATTGTGTCTACATACTTACCAGCTGCCTACAGTCTTATACCACTCCAAAAAGGTAGCTATAAGAGGCTCTCTTTCTCCCACACCTTAACAACCTATAACCATACCAATTGTCTCATATTTTCCTTGTCTCATATTGTCTCATATTGTCATATTGTCTCATATTGTCTCATATTTTCCAGCCTTGTACCGGAACAGATAGACCCAAAATGAAGCACATAATCCTCACTCTAATGAGTCTTTACCTTCTACTTACTATCTTGCCATCCAGCTCTCTGGCACTAACAGCACAAAACCCCATCCCGACGCTCCGGACTAGTGGAAGAAAATGCTCTGATGACATCAACAACCCCTATCATGGAGCGAGCTATCCACGCCGCCCCCGTCTAGTCTATATCCCCCTACAAAATAACTCTAAACCAAAGCAAAATAAACCCCCACATACTAACAGCCTGAAGTGCGCTCTCATTAACGCTCGATCACTTCGCAAAAAATGGCCAGCAATCACTGAAACAATAATTCATCTTAATCTAGATGTCATTATGATAACTGAGACCTGGCTCTCACCGGAAGATAATACCATCCTCAATCAACTTCTCCCACCCAACTTCGTAACTTTCACAAGCCACAGGCAAAACAAAAGGGGTGGAGGAGTTGCCATCATCACCAGAGCTGACCTTCAATTCAAAATGGTAGAAGCCAGCAATACCAATACCCTTGAAACATTATCGATTTCCAACCACGTTTGCTCCATAAACCTTATTTATAGAGCGCCCTCCACTGATCCAGACAATCTTTCCAATGTCATAAACATAGCAACAAATACCCATGTTCCACACAGACCAAGCTGGATACTAGGTGATTTTAACCTACCATCCCTACAGGTCAATCAGGCTGCCGCCTTCACAGAAGCCCTAGATATCTTGGGATACACCCAATTGGTTCATGAACCTACACACACAAAGGGCAACATTCTTGATCTGATATTCGCCCCACAAGTGGTGCTTCAACAAGCACAAAACATCACGTTATCTCTAACAGCAGTTCCATGGTCGGATCATAAGCTTATTTCATTCCAAATTCCGACCCCTACCAGGTCACAAAGGTCCATCACGAACGAACAAACAATCACAACCTCAAATGCCAGAAGTTTTCACCCGTTTAACAAAGAACGCATCCTGGATGAAATAAACTCTCTCCTTGACAATACCCCACAAGACCTGGATGTCCTAATTTCCACATGGAACAGCAAGCTCAGTGCGATCGCAATCCGCCCTCCCACGACTAAAGCCTCAAAGAAAAGACCATCCGCACCTTGGTTCACACCTGACTTAAAGGCGTCTTTAACCCTCCTACGAAGATCGGAAAAACGCTGGAGGAAATCACGTACCAGCAGCGATCAAGCAGCATACATCCAACTCTTACACACTCATCGCAGGGCTGTAACAGACAAAATGAAACTACGTCACACCAACACTCTGAAACGTTCATTAAACAAGCCGCACGACCTCTTTAACCTGGTCAAATCTCTTGCCAGAGAACCGACCCCTGAGCGCACAGAATCTATACACCCTCAGGATTATGCCAACTTTATGCAATCAAAGCTATGCAGAACCGACAAGATGGTGATACCGGACCCCCCTTATGCTCAAGCATGCGCAACGTATCTATCCACCTTTACCACTCCGTCTAAGATAATTATTGAAGACACCATTGCTACCCTAAATACCTCCACTTCATACTCAGATCCATGTCCAGCATTCTGGATAAAAGATCTGCGATCTGACCTTGCCCCAATCTTAGCCAAAATGATGGGTCTATCATTTAGCACCGGATCATTCCCATCCATGCTCAAACAGACCTCTGTTAGACCGCTGCTTAAGGACACCAAATTAGACCCTCTAAAGGTCGAGTCTTACAGACCCATATCCAGTATCCCGATGCTCTCTAAAATCATTGAAAAAATAGTATACAGGCAGCTACAAGATCATGTGGACACCTATGCACCTCTAGATCCATCACAACACGGGTTCAGAGAGTCACATGGAGTGGAAACACTACTTACCACTCTCTTCAACACCATAATCTCAGGCATTGACAACTCACGTACAGGTTTCGCACTTATCTTTTTAGATATTGCGGCAGCCTTCGACTCTGTCTGCCACGAGATCCTCCTGATTCGGCTAAGAGAGAAAGGCATCACTGAAACAGCGCTGGAGTGGTGCAGGTCTTACCTGTCTGGAAGATGGCAACACGTACGAGCAAATGGAACCACATCTGAGCCATTCCTACAAAGTCAAGGAGTCCCTCAAGGATCCTCCCTATCGTCTCTTATGTTTAACATTTATATCCAACCCATATGTAACATCATTAGACACTTTAATGTGAGTTGCATGATTTACGCCGACGATGTCCTACTTTACCTGCCAATATCCCTGGATTGCCCAGACCTCACCCCACTAACTAAGTGTTTCAATGCAGTATCCGAATGGCTCCTCTCTCAAAATCTGCGTATCCAACATAAGAAAACAGAGGTCCTATTTATCTCTAGAAATCTTGAGTTTATTCCACCTAACCACTTGGAAGTAGACAACGCCAAGCTGCAAGTAAAATCAGCCATACGATACCTCGGAGTCACATTGGATCAGAACCTCAACATGAAGCAGCACATAGCAAAAACAGTAAGAGCGATCTACTTCAAGATCAGATTCCTCAGACACATACGCCCTCTACTCGAGCTGAGTGACTTCCGTACCATCTACCAAGCCCTCATCATCCCTCATTTTGATTATGCAAACGCCATCCTACAAGGTCTCCCTAAAGCAACCTTACATCCCTTACAACTCGCCATGAACAGCGCTGCGCGAATCCTTTTAGGAGCACCAAGGAAAGAGCACATCACACCCCTCCTGATGCAGCTGCACTGGCTCCCCATCCAAGCCAGGATTAACTTCAAGATTTTAGTGATGACATTCAAGGCCATCAATGGGTTATCCTCTTCTTCAATATGTGACCTCATACAACAACCCATGCCCAACAGGATAAGAAGAACTGCTGCAACCAACATGCTAGCAATACCAAAAGCTATGACAAGATGCGCCATATCAACTTCAAATAGAGCCTACAGCCTGAGCGCCCCAAGCCTCTGGAACTCCTTACCACCACACATCAGAGCTATCCCCAATTTGAGCCAGTTCAGGAAGGCCTTAAAACACCTCCTCTTTATTAAATACCTCACAGCCTCCCTCGAACCCCAGCCACCAGGTACGAACAACACACAATGACCCCATCTCACATATAGACAGTTACCAATTTCAGTATCCCATTTGTGTACATAGTTTACCAATTTCAGTATTCCATTTATGTACATAGTTTCCCCCGTTATCCAAGTTGATTGCTCCTGTTCATTGTAATGACCTGACTCTTGTTCATTGTCGGATTCTGTTTTGTTTTATGTAAACCGCGCTGATCGTAAATAGTGCGGTATATAAGAAATGTAAAATAAATAAATAAATAAAATAAGAGAGAAAGCAAGGTTACTTGCCTGTAATGGGGGTTCTCCATGGACAGCAGGATAAGTGGTGACTTCCTCCGGCGCCATACGGAAGCACTGAGCATGTGTAGGTAGTCCACCCCACTGGCCCGCTCCTAACTAGCCCATTCTTCTGCCTTGCCAGTAAGATGGACTGCACAGCTCTTCAAGAAATTTAACAAAAAATAAATTTAAGAACAGAAGAAATCAGACGTTGAAACTACAATCAACATGCCTAAACTGGGATTTAAGAAATTTCCGAGGTGTGGGAGAAAAATGAATAGAACTGACACATGACCAGTACACGCGGTGCTTGGGAGCCAGCCACGGAGTCTAGGACTACTCTCATTGTTCCAGGTTGTCCCTCCCCTCTCGAGCCTGCAAATTGCTCCAGGACTTCCTGGCTGCCACCCCGCTTCCTCCCTGGATGCTTCGTATGACTACATGAAGGAGGGATTACCCACAGCATGGGATGTGCCCCCATCCCCCAGGGCCTCCATCTCCGACCATACAACTGATGCGTCACTGTTGCAGAAAGAAATTCTGAGCGCCGCTCCTGCTGATGCCCCAAGTGGGCCTCCTTACTGCCATTGTGGCTGACGGGGAGGGGAGGGGGGCAATTCCCAGTCCTCCTTTGAGATGCCATTTTGGCATTAGCGGCTCCATGCCCCCTTCCCTCTCGACCTGGTTGGCTGTTCTTCTATATGGTGCCATCTGAGGACATCCCCCAGGTGTGGCTGACAAATCCTGCTTGTCCATGGAGAAGATGACGTATGCAGTGGTATATTCCCACTCCTACACCCATTTGTTCACCAATAGGGTGATAGTCTGAACCCAATTGAAATTTCTTCTACTAGTGGGATCCTCTCTTCATCTCAATCATTCTAGAATTCTGCTGCTGTTTTTTACAGACACACCCAAATAAGGGCAAGGCCACCCTGTGGACTGCAGAAAGGCACTGTTGTCCTATGTCAACAGAATACATGACCTACCCAAGTGTGCACAGCCATTTGTCTCCTTTTATCCCAAAATCTTGGGTACAACCATTACCCAGAGTACCCTCCCAAACTGGAGTGCAGCTTGTGTTGACTTTTATTATTCACAACTTCAATTCCTTCTACTGCAAAGGGTTGGAGCGCACACCCTGTACACCACTGCAACTACTATTGCCAGCCTCTGAACTGCTGCTCCATTTGATAATGGCAAAATAGAAACCTGGTCCTCCATTTATACTTTTGCACAACACTACTGCATCGATCAGTCACCCAGACAAGATGCTATCAGACGGATTGTATTGTTTTTACTCCAGACTGCCCAGGATATAATACCGCTGCAACAGCAGCCCTCTACTGGAGTCAGCATCTGTGTACTTGCAGGTATGCTGGTTGTCGAGAAGCCTAGTTGCTTACCTGTAATGGGGGTTTGCCGTAGCGAAAATGATGATGAAAGAACACAGTCCCTCCTGCCTTCCCCACTCAATTGAAGCAGTCAGCTTTGGACTAACTGGGGCATCATCAGGCTATGGGGAGCAAGGGAAGAGCTACCGAGGTGAAATTAGGCCTTACCTGCTAATTTTCTTTCTTGGAGTCCATGCCAGTCCAGACACATCGGTTTATGCCTTCCCCAGCAGCAGATGAAGACTGAGAACTACTGGTTTGATTATGCCACGGTATAAACCACCTGTCTCATTGTACCATGATCTATACCCATCCTATGCTCACATGACATAGAGCCTCCAATGGACTATATCCAACCTACCAACACTTGAATCGGAGCTATCCACAGCTCCATCCACTGAGACGTTTCCCTGCATGTTTCCCCTGTACAGTTACCTTGTATTATAGTTTCCTATAAGTTATGTTATGCAGTTACACCGTTGAGTATTCCAGAGTTTACACTCTATGCCTTAAATTCAATTTATTTTAATGTTAATTTTTATTAATAATTTCTAAGGTGTTCTATGTAAAACCTTAGTTCTATGTTCAAATTAGTTCCATGTAAACCGCTGTGAGTGGTGGCAGTATAAAATAATTATTAAATAAGACCCTGTGCTGCCCTCCATTCTGTAACAAAGACTCTAGCACAACACTATATGCCTAATCATTACACACAGTGTATGTTTTTCTCATATATCCACCACTTCTGCTCTGAAACAAGACTGGAATAGTGGATAGATGTATATGCAGGTCACTAAAAACTCTGCAGGCGATTATTAGGTATACCGCCAACAAACTTAGCACGCTGAATAGAATCCGGAATCTTGGACAGAAACCACTGTGCTTTAGTTTACACTGTACATGTACGGTCGCCAAAATAAAATTAGCATTACAACTACAGAATATGTAATCTGACTGCACCAGACTAATTAAGTAACCACCAGGCTCAGCTCTTGCTCCTCCAAGCTGGGTACAATCCAACATCATGTCTGGTGGGGACTGGACTGGAGGAACTCAAGGAAAGAAAATTAGCAGTTAGGGCCTAATTTCACCTTCCTCATTATCCCTCCCACCCAGAAGCATGGGCTGTATCTAACAGTGGGAATGAAACAGAAGAGCCTGGCTTGACAAACTTGTGAGCCAAAGCACGGCATTTCTCCACGCTGGAGGAGTCTAATGAATCTAAAATGCAGAAGGGGTGAGGAACAGCCTAGCTGCCCCCCTAGAGACCCAACAAAGAATTCCGAGGCAGGCTCTGTCCAGGAATAACTTGGAGCTAGAAGGAGAAATATCAGCGCAGGAAAAACCTGGGTACCTCCCTGGTAATTACAACAGATATCTGGAAAGTTTTTTTTTTTTCAGGCTGCACAACCACCGCAAAGCCCACCAAAGGAGAAGGCTCTCTATTAATCCTTTCGTCCTCCAAATCAGAATGTGATGACAGTGCAGCCAGGAAGTCAGTTGCGTCACTCTGGAACCCTGGAGTTCGAACATGAACGGAAAACGACAGCTACAGAACTGCACATGGCGCCCATATAAACCAATAGCCTTCTCTTCAATGCCACCGTAATGGCTTTGAAAAAAGGTCCCACAGATCTGCACATCTGGGAATCCATGAAGAACCCTGTGTGGAGACAGGGCACTGAAGCCCAACTCTTTTTTTTCCACACATTGCACCTCAAGAGAAAGGAGAGAGCTTGTGCACCAGATCTCAGAACAGGCGGGCATAGGTCATAGCCAATGCTGCTCCACAGTAACTCCAAAAATTGGGCAAAACACAGATTCCAGGCACAATGAGCCCATAACTTTGCTCCCACTGAAAAGAGAGCTCCCTGCTTGAGATTCACCAGATAGGCATAATGCTTGCACTCTAAGCGAACAGCTTTAACCCAGGAAAGGAGGGATCACCTCCGAAACCCAGCTTCTCCCCCCCCCCCCCCAAGGGGAAGGGGACCTGTGTCCTCCTGGGCTAAGAAAGAAATGCACCTAAGGGTGGAACTGGCCCAACATCAGCCCCAGACAAGTAGAGGCTGCTGTCCGAAGCACCAAAAACCCACTTATGGCAGCCCCATTGAAGCCTCTAATAGCCATCTCTGGAAGGACATCCACTTCAAAGCTGATGCCTACCAGGGCTAATGGAGAGGAAGTACGACACTGTCATCCTCAGGGACTGAAGTAGCTCTCCAATAGTTCAAAGGAATTCCGTCCCCCTTTTTTTTGGGGGGGGGGGGGGATTCCTCTGAGCCTCCTCCCTCCCCTTCCTGTTCCCTGGTCCTGCCTCAGTCGTTCCCTAGTCGGGCAGGTGCATATGAAGGGGATGGTGGGCGTGATGACGTGACTGACTCATCCTGCTGTCCACGGAGAACCACCCTTATGGTAAGTAACCTCCCTTTCTCCACAGACAAGCAGTCTGAGTCAGCCACGCCTAGGTAACTCCCGTGCTGGGATGAGGGGGGCTAATGGAGATATTGTACTGTGCCTCAGTCCCCTGGAATGTGGGGGTAGGAGGAGCCTGTGGTGCACTCAGACATAAGAGGGAATAAAATGAAGATACTAGGAGCCTGTGGCTTGTGAACATGCTGTGTGGTTTATTTTATCAAAACAAATGAACAGGGATGAACTGAATACGTATCTCTAAAGAAGTGTTCGTGTGAACAATACTCACAGATTATATAAGAGGAAAAGGCTGTCCTTTCCTCTTTTATCTTAGTGGTGCTAATGCAACCAAACGGGGAATAAACAAAAGAAGCTACTTCCATAGGGTCCTCATCCATTCAGTTTGGGCTGCCTCGTTCCGCCATGTGCAGTACTGCCTGGCCAAAGGAGGAGGCGGTGTCAAGGGGGTGGTCGAGATAGTAGTGTTTGAAGGTATGGATGGATGCCCGAGTGACCTCGTTGCAGATGTCTATGAGGGATGTGGCGTGTAGGAGGACCAGGGTAGCACGCGGTTGATTCGCGCGCACACCCTCTGTTGGGTGGATGTCAACCTGTATGAAGCCGTACGTGATGCATTCTGCTAGCCATTGGGACAGCGTGTGCTTCTTCACTGGAATGCCCCATTTTATATTTGAGAGGTTTGAATGGGCGACTGGTGTTCGAGTGTTGGCATGAGCTCTTGGTTTGCTTCAGTGATGACTCCACTACAATGGACTGGTTACTTGGGTTATTCTCAAGGTTACTTACACTACCCCTAGAAACTCTCCATCTTCTAACTAAGACACAACTAATGAACCTCCCACTATGTATAACTGCGATACCTTTGTAAATAAGTAGGTAAGTTTTCAGGGTTTTTTTTAGCTTATTATTTTGATCTTGTTTACTTTTACCTGGTTATTGTAAACTGTAATTTTGAGTTCTCTGTAAATCTAAGTTCTCTTTAAACCGCCTTGATTATGCTGATAAAGCGGTATAGAAAACCCACAAATAAAATAAATACTGAACGGCTGCTCTCATCTCTAAGGGCCCCCTGACAAAAAGTTTAGGTTCTGCAGTGGCCCTCAAATGCAGGCCAAATCCCCCAATAGCCAACCAAACAGTTGACCACGACAGCTCCCTGTAACCACTGTTGATTTGATGAGCTCACCGAATCTTGAAACCGCATCTGCTGGTCTAGAGAAATGACCGCAGCTTCTCCACATGATATGCGGAGCTGCTCTTGACCAACTGAACAGCACCCAGGTGAAAGTCAATCTCCAAGAAGTTAGAATTGACCCTGCACAGGAGTTCCCTAGACAAGCATGGACATCTTTTATATGTATCTCTACAGTGCTGCATATGCCTTGTAGTCACTATATAAATGATTAATAGTAGTAGTAGTCCCTGAGGTTACACGTAACTGAAAACAACCACAAGGGCAAAGTCTGGCTGCCCTGGAGAAGACTTGGCTTCCTAGTTAAGATAACTCGGCTCTTGACCAAGCCTGAAAATGGCCGTTGCCTTCAAGCTACCAACATACCCTACAATACTGCCACTTCCTTAGTCCCAAGCAACCTTAAAACAATTGCAGCACTAAGTTTCCCCCCCCCCCCACCAAGGAACCAGGGAGCAGTCATCATGCAGACATCCCGAGGGAGAGCTGGCAAGATGTACGCTCTAGATACCTCTTCTTCCTCTGGGGGCTTGCCCATGCATAGCTGAAAAGTAGACATACCAACTTTCAGAACTAAGCCAGCTTAGTACAAACTAAAGCATAAGCCTAGATTAGAATAATGCAGAGCAGCGGCACGAGTGTTCAAAAACTACCAACTAAAGGAATTAGCCCAGGGGCGAGGCTTTCTGCCCCATCACCACAGCATTCACTGGGAGAAGCCGCCTGACAAGACTGCCTTACAAAGGAGAATGCTAAGGTCGCTTTTTAAAGCATGTGCTCCAACTGCCAAAAGTGTATTATGCAACAAATCCTCTCAGGACGAGGACCATACTATCTGCCACAGAACCCAAAGAAGTTCAGAAACACAGTGTAACTGCGGAGTAACAAACCCTGCTGGGGTACTGTTGTTCCGAGGCAGGTCCCAAGCCAGAGACAGTTATAGAAGGCAGGGTCTCTGGTTTGGGACCTGCCTCTGACTCGGAACAACAGTACGACAGCAGGGTTTGTTACTCTGTAGCTACATTGTGTTTCTGAACTTCTTTGGCTGTCACAGGCCATGCTCCTGCAGCTGTCTCGCCGTGCTAAGACGGGGTAACTACCAAATGCCGTGCCTGGTCGTTCTCCACCGCAAACTGACTAGTCGCCAGGGAGGCATGTACCATGCAGGAGAATAATGCCCAGCTCACCAACACGAGGTATTTACAGAGCATAGACTATACAGGAGTTGGTTTTTTTTTTCCCTCCCCCTTAAAGCAGGAGCTGAGAAACCCGCCACTGGGCCATCATTTCAGATTATTCAGGCCCTACAATGCACAGCTTGAGGCTGGCAAGTGATAGCTCATGCTTTAAACTAGGAATCAAGGCTAGATTAAAAAAAAAAAACTACAGGGAATGCCAGGTATCGTGATCAGTTCTTAACTGACAAGGTGACTCTTACAAGAATGAAGGCCCCCCTATGAGCAGATTAGGTTGAGCTATCGCTATACTCTACAGACTGGCATTTCTTTGCATACTCCATAGCATCCTTGTAGAAAGCTCTCATAGTTGCTCTCCAACCAGCACCCCAGAGGGCCATGGCACAACCTAGAAAAAACTGCCATTTTTTTTATACCGCCCCTTCCATCGATCAGGGACGGTTTACATTGAACAAAAACTCAGTTCAACATGTTGTCTGTATCTGTTACACAGAACTATTTACATGCCAGTTAATCACATATACCGTAGTATAGTGGCAGCTGGGACTCTTTAACTATTTACAATACTGTCAAACAATGTGTCTTAAGAGGGTGCAATGGTAAATCCACTCTGGGGACTATAAGATGAAGGTGGAATTTATTTTGGGGGGTAGTGGGAGGTGAATGTGTTGGTATCAGTGGAGGGGTTGTAGTATTCGGTGAAAAGTAGTGTTTTTAATTGCTTGTGGAAGGTCTGGAAGTCTTTGACCTGTAATCGGGGAGAGAATTCCAAAGGGTGGGGGCTGTGTACCTGAAGGCCCTATTTCTGGTAGATTGTTTGGTTTTGCGTATTGAGGGGGGGAACCGATAGGAGGTTCTAGGTACTTTTTCTTCAGCTTCTGACTTTGGTTTGTGTATGTATTATAGTGAATAGGTAGGAAAGGGAGATCCTGTTGTGCAATTTGAAAGTAGTAACTATCGTCTTGTATTTTATTCTGGATGCTGTGGGGAGCCAGTGGCGATTATAGAGAATTGGGGTGATGTGGTCAGTGAGTCTAGCCTTATAGATAATCCTGGCAGTTACATTCTGAGCAAGTTGGAGTCGCCTTAAATCCATGACGGTCATCTAACTTTGACTGGCCCAACTGAACTGTCAATGGTTGGAACGTCCACCTACAGCATATCCAGCTACACCAGATGCAGTGCTGCATCACCTGGACACAGTTGCAGACCTTGAAGAGGAGCCTACGGGGCCACAAGGGCCACTATCTCACCTTAACACAGAGGAAGTACACGGAGATCAATTTCTCAGAAATACTCACAAAATCTTTATTACAGGATATCCTTTTCGCAGCATAAATTCTTCACACACAAATTCTCTAACAGTTATTTACAGGTACAAGGTAGCTACTGTATAAGGGATAGATAGACGAGAAAGGTTAATGGGGCAATTCAGCACGCTGTCACCTCCGTGGTGGGGCTCAATAAACTCCCCAGTTTCTCATTCGTCACAGTCTGTTTGTTTTTTATACAATGTTTCTGAAAGGTTGGCAGAATAACAATGGCTAGTTCTCTTTCTACAGCTGGGTTTCTCGTGATACTTTTTCTGCCCAGGATTTGGCACAATTTCACTTTTCCCAAGGTTCAAGTTAGCATGAAGACATCATGTTGCCTTCCCAAGGCCAGTGCCTAGTCTGATCTTACTCCCTGGTTCCCCCTCACGTCTCTTTCTTGTTTCATTTTGTGTTATCCGGTTTCCTTAGCAAAGCACACTGGATTAGTAACATTTTGTTTCACTCGCAGCATTCTCTCAAACTGTCATCAATTCATTCTTTTCCCCTGATTCTTCTGTTGGCCTAACTATGGTCAAGGGTCCCAGGCAAGCCTGTGGCTTGTATCTAGGCCTGCCTCACAGGCCTAGCTACATAAGCACTGTCCCGGCTCAGGTCCGATTCGTTACACCTTCAAGCCTACACAACTACCTAGACCTTGTTGGTCCCCATTTACCGGCATGCGCTATGCCCCATGAAAAAAACAAAAACACTGCTGTTCTGACAGAAGCAACATCTGCCGACAGACTGCTGTTCTCAACTTTAGCTGAGATGCTAGCAACGTAGCATAAGTCACATAGACTCCCCTACAGAGCCTGGGCCACCAAAGAAGCTGATGCTGACAATATTAGCTGTAATACTAGCAACAACACAAATAGACACACAGGCCGATCTTTTTCATGAGTGGCACAAACTGCAGCTAAAGCCCCGGAGAGAGCCAAATTAGCTCAGCTAGGACTACGTATGAGGAGAGAGCGCTCCTTTTTTGCAGGAAGGCCAATCTCCCAGAAAATGGAGGACACGCCTGTGTTCCAATGGGATTGCTTCCTTTCCAGCCTCCCGGGTTGCCCCGAAAAGGAATTGGATTCCTCATCGCCGTGCCCAAGCCGAGGGCAGACTGAGACAGTGAAAATAGCGGCCGCTCACGGCAAAATTCTCTCAGCTTTGCGGCCTGTTCATCCTTACTGTGGCGCTTCTCTTTTCTGACCCCCTCCATGCTTTGCAGCTCAGCTGTCCTCTCTTCATCTCGCCTCACCATCTTGAAAAGTGTGAGTACCTGGCCCTGCACAGTGCATTCTAGCTGACTGGATGAACTACACGGGGCGAGGCGCTGCTAGTTTTCAAGATGGTGGGGCAAGAACGGGAGCGTGTGGGCAGCGCTCTTGTTAGTTTGTAAAGGTACTGGGAGGGGGTGGGGAGTTAGAGGCCACCGGGCCACCAGGGATTTGCTTTCTTTTTGGGGACAGCAGCCCCTCAATGGTATTTTGATGACATTGGGGGCTTTCCCCGATGCCTGGATCATTTTTGACATTTCTCCTCAGATGATCCAGGCATCGGAGAAAGCACTCGATGCCATCAAAATACTGTTGGGGGCATATGATAGATATGCCCCCAACCTCAGACCCAGGCGTAAAGATATTAGCGCTAAGGCCGGTTGCAAAATCCTCAACACGTTTCTCTGCATCGGGTGCAGGCAATATTTGCATGCTGTTTCATGATGTGCAGCTCATTTGCCTCTAATTTAAATACATTTCAATACTCTTGGCGTTAATTGGGCGCTAGTTTTTCCTTTGCTGTTTACGCGCGTGTCCGTCTCTTTTCTGCATTTGACGGTAGCGGTAAGTGTACTTAAAAATGGGCATTATCTGTGCTTAAAGGCCAAGCTAGTTTTCTGCATCGGCCTGAAAGCAAGGCTCCCGTTCCTGGGGTGTTAGGCTTTCCGATCAAAAAACCCCCAAACATTAGCAATGGCTCCCTCCTCGCTAAAGGGGACATCAGCCATCAAAGCCCCCACACGCCACAGAGCACCTGGCGCCTCGGATTCCACTCCACCCGCAGAGCTTACCTGCTTTGGCAGCCTGTCCCGAGTATGCCGCAGCACCAATTGAGGTATTTCACCTCTTTGGTTTCCTTTCCTGTCACAGCAGCAGACCTCTCCCGGCCCCCTCCCAGAAGTTGGTGAGAAGTAAGAGAGGAAACATGCACCCCGGATCTCATCCCTGTCCTCTCCCAGAAACTGGAAGGAGGAAAAAGGAATTACCTCAACCAGGCTACTCCACTCGGGCTCCTAAATTTTCTGAGGCATGGTTGCCAGGTGGGGGAAAGAGGGAGGGACATGGTACCACCAGTTTCTGCACCCAGGGCCCTGCTGCCAGCAATAGTTGTCTTATATCCCAAATTTCAAGCGATCCTCCTCTTCAGACCAGTTCAGTCTGCACAGATTTAACCAATCTCCATCTGCTGGAGACTGAGAAATACAGGTGCAAGGAGGGATGCACGGGACCTTTATACCATGACATCATCAAACCAGTGGTTCTTGGTCTCCATCTCCTGGTGGGAAGGCATAACCCCATGCATTTGGACTGGACTGGAGGGACGATGAGGAATGGACAGCTATCCATCCCTGGTGCTGTCAGATGACATCACAAATTTAATCTCACCTCCTTCACCTCTTCTGACTTACCTTGTTTTGCCTACTGAACTTTGGCACTTCATAAGAGATCTTATTTTTTAGACTTCTTCTTTTTTTTTTTTTTTTCTCATTTTGGAAATTGCGCTGCTTATTCTGCCCACGTGTTGGAAGATAATACGCTCTGTTCAGCCTAACAGCATGCACCCTAAGGAATGGAGACCATGGCCATTCACTTCCAGACATCAGCGCTACGTGCATTTGGGATAGGGTTGAGAAAGGAGACAGCTTGCTAGGGCAGCACTATCCTTGTAGTCTATAACATTTGTTGAGCATTCAGCGCTCCAGTTGTCAGCTTTAAGGTTCCAGACAGAACTGTACTGCAAAAAGGCCCCAACACTAACCATCTTTGTAAATAAGGTCATCATATTTCTCATATCATTTAGTGGAGCTTAGTGGTTAGAGCAACTGCCTAGTACCTAGAAGATCAAGGGTTCGATTCCTACCGGCACACCTTGAGCACCCTCCTTTACCTCAGAGGAAAAGGCCTGGCAATCTACTTCTGGGGTTACATTGCCAAGAAAACCCAGAGGCGGCAGCTGGGTCATCAGGAGTCAGCACTGACTTGATGGGATTAAAAAAACAATAATAAAGTTCTCATATTACCTTTTGCTTAGAACAAATAAAGCTAGCTAGCTAAATCCCTCAAGAACCATTTGTTTAACCTCTATCTTCTCTCAGTCACTCTCTAAAACAAAGGTTTGAGCTCCATTAATGTACTGACCTTGACCACAGCCTTTGGCATTTTATTATTTTATTTATTTATTTAATTCTCTTATATACCGCGCTATTCTGCATCAGTGCGGTTTACATTGAACAAACTGAAATTACATTGAACAGGGCATTATAACTTGGAGATAACTATTTTACAGGGAACATGGGCTATGGAGGGTTAAGTGGCTTGCCCAAGACCACAAGGAGCACCTGTGGGACTAGAAACCCCAGTCCTTCCGGCCCAAGGTTGCTGTCCTCTAGTGGGATTTGAACCCCCGACCTTCCAGCCTGAAGTACCTTGCCCCAACCACTAGGCTACTCCTCCACTCATGAAGAGGATTTAAGATTTCAATGGCTTTTCATAGGAGCATTGCTAAAGGACACTTAGAAAGAAACTAATCCATTTCCCTCACACCTTCCAGGCACGTACAGACCTTCTGCGGAAAAAGGCTCGGCGCCTGCAACCCAATGGCACCAGAGAGACTGAGGCAGCAGTAATCCCATGCAAACCTGGCTCCGTCCATGTCAATTTTTTCAAGGATATAGAGGAAGGTCAGGCCTCAACTGGCGGCAACAAAGAGTATGAAGAGGAGAAACGCAAGGAAAAGGTACGTAGGTGACCCTTCTCCCCCTCCAGTACATTCAAGGAGAGGCCCCACCTCTTGAATTACCTGAACTAGCCCTCTGTTTCGTAGACATGCCCATCTGTTTGTTTGCAGTGTGCATGCAATACCCTACAGTAGAGTAAGGTTTCCGCTTTGTTTCAGCCCTGAGAGATATAAAGAAAGAGGGTAGAATCTACACCTCTGGCCTTCATCAGGACAGCCCCTAATTCTAGAGTCAAGAGGCTAGAGCCATACTTAAGCCCAAGGTCACAAAGTTCTCGTGCTTGCAAGTGATTTCCGCCCTTGCTGTAGGTGGGCTCTGACTATCCTCATACATTCTGAATGAAGGCAATAGTACGCTCAGATGTAAAGAATAATTTATCCATGGCCCTCGGTTACACCAACATACTGGTTTTAACAGCATTAGGCATGGAGAAATTATAGTTTCCACTTCTTCTTACACAGAAAAACCAAGTCGATCTGAGGCAGGGTAAAGAAACTGTTTTAGAAAGCGACAGAAAAGAAGCATGTGAGATACGTGTTCACTTTTGTCATTGCGACCATTTGCACAGGAACAGCAGGAGAAAGCTCTGGGGCTGCTCACCTACCTGGGGCAGAGTTCAGCTGAGGCCCAGACCAGCAGACCCTGGTACCAGAAGCTGCCGGAACGCAGCATGAAAGGAGATCCCACCCCCACAGCAGAGACCAGAGATGAGAAACTGAAGGGAAAGCTGGACCCCTTGCACGAGATGGAGAAACACCTGCGGAAGAAAAAGGGCAAGAACGACAAAAGGGACAAAGAGAAGAGAGGGCGAGAGACTAGAGGCTCAAGGTAATAAGAAGCAAGTTATAAATACACCATTCTTCCTTACCGCTTTGCTGTAGAAGCCTGCATGCATGATTAAGAACAGCAACCATGAAATCTGCCGTTCTCGTCGTCCCTCCAGAGCTGTCCAGATGTGTGAGTGTGTGCTGTACTACCAGCAGATAGAGACTCGGAATAGTGGTTTGATGATGTCATCCTGCCAAGGGTCCTGCGCAGTCCACAGAGAGCCAGTGTTTCTGTCCCCAGTGGCTGGAAGAGGAGTAAGGCTTGGATAGTCTAGATTTGGTAATGTTTGTGCTTCCTAGGAGGAAGAAGTAATCTCCTCAAGAGATTCTGCTTCTCCAGAGGAAAAATGAGAAGGACCAAATTGGCTGAGGCTAGTTGGGGTAGCTCCTCCCCATGCCCCTCACTCCTGCTTTACCTTGAGGGATCCTGCAGTTAGTGTCCTCCTATGTCTGTCTTTGGGAGGAAGCCTGAGTGAAGTTAATTGAGAGCTGCCTTCATGTTAACCATTTCAACAGCAGTACCTTCTGTCCTCCCCTACCCTTGGGAGGAGTGCGAGGAGACATAGTTGGAGATCAGCCTTGCTGCTGATACTGGTTTCAGCCAAGGTAGCCCCTGTGCTCCTCCCCTACATTTGGGAAGGGGGCATGAAGATTTGGTAGCATTCAGTTGTACTAATAAAGTTTAAAAAGAAAAGAACTAAGTAGGCCTTCACAAATTTTATTTATTTAACAGGTTTTTTTATACCGCTTTATCATTTCAGTCAAAGTGGTTTACATTGTAACTTCAACTTGTTAATGTACATTAAACAGGGACATTGATAACTTGGATTTTTCTGAGGCAATGGGAGGGTAAAGTGACTTGCCCAAGGTCACAAGGAGTGCCAGTGGGAATTGAACCCTTGATCTTCTGGGTACTAGGCAGTTGCTCTAACCACTAGGCTACTCCTCCACTCCACTATTGGAATCCAGGAGACAGCCTCTGAAACCTAGGTCACAGTGCATGCCCCCTCCCCCCACAAAGGTATATTTTGCAGTTAATATTTTAGGGCCTGATTTACTACAACTGTTTTCCCATTTTCCATGAGAGAAAGCTTAATAAATTAGGTTCTTAATGGGCCTCTACAGTGCCAACAAAGGGCAGTGGCCCCACTCCTACTACCCCCAGTGACCCATTAAGCTGCACTTGTGTGGGGTAGTAAGGGGGTGATGTGCCCTTTACTTTCCATACATTCATCCCTGCTGACCCTCCCCGGCACTCACCCCTGCCCTCCATTCCATCTTTCATACAGATGGCCGAATACATTGGAGGCAGTAAGTTTTAGTAACAAACCTAACCCTTGAAATTTAGTCTGTTGTCTATGCAGCAAACTTACTTTATTTTTGGCAGGCTGCATGGCTCTTTTCGGAACATCTCACAGCCCTTTTCAGCACATCTGCCCATGGGCAGACACCGGATCATGGCTCTTCTCATCTGCTCTGAGCCCCAGATCAGATTTTTTTGGTCGTCTGGGGTTGTTTTGAGCTCTGAACTAAGGAGCCACCTAGCCAAACTAGATTCGAGGAAGACTGTTGGAGCAGCAGACACGGGAATACGTGCGAGCGGCTTGGCAGAGGCCCCAGAGTACCCCCAGGGAGTGCATGGGTGCTGCGGGCCAGACACAGCAGTTCTGGGCCTCAGTATTGGTGCTAGTGGCTGGAGCAATCTTTTGAAGGAGAATGTTGCACTGACAGGCTCTCGGGCTCAGATAAGAGATGCCATACTGGGTCCATTGAGTCTGGCATCCTGTTTCGAACAGTAGCCAATATAGGTTACAAGTGCTTGCTGGGTTGCAGATGCCAGTGACAGTCGGGGGAGGGAGAGATGCTGCAGAGGGCCTGGCAGGGCTGCTGCAGCAAGAAAGTCACTCGCAGCAAAGGAATGAGAGGTTTTGCTGCCATTTTTCAGACTGTCTTTGGGCATGGCTATGTCAAAGGATCACTGGATTATGCTCGATACAAACCCAGGTAAAAAGCTTCTCGATCCCTTGGGTTAATAAAATAACCATGGATTAAGGGCAGGATTTGTTCTAAGCTCAGTCTTGGAGGCATTGGGTCTTCTCCTTTCAATGGGGTGCAATGACTGGGTCCTGGATAGGGTCTTCTCCTTCACAAGGCAGCCCATAGAGTGTCCTTAGGCGACTAGGTTACTGGCCTGACAAAGGAAGTTGATGAAGTGGGTTCCTGACATCTCTCCCAGGGCTCAGGGAATTGCAAGGCTATTGGGGGATCCCCTGGAGGCTGAGGGGATCTCTCTGGAGATAGATGTTTATGTGGCCTATATGTTTGTTTGTTTTTCTTGTAGGGCTGAGCAGGCATCAGACGTTGACAGGTGCTAAAATTCTTGAACAAAGTGCAGAATCTGATAGGATCTACTTGGGCTGCTAAGTTCCTTTACCATGCCTGTTGCATGGGGCTCTCTGCACCTCAAGGCTGGAGCCACTGCACATGCTTGGTAGAGACACCTTTTACATTCTTGTCTATATCCAGCGCATGGGGTCCATCTTGTGGTTCTTGGGGATTCAGACTATGACTTAAAGCAAATCTCCTGATATTGCCCTCTCTCAGGAGACACTTGTATGGGCAGGTCCATCCTTCCTGATCACATCTGCCTACTACTCAAGGTGTTTTGCCCTCTGGGGACTCATCGATTCAGAGCTCTACTGTAGCATTGAGTGACTTATAGTCTGGCAGGCACTTCTTCTGTTAACAGGCTTGGGATGGTGTTAGCCACCATCGATTCATCGCTGAGTACAAGGCAAAAGTGAGCTCTCATCTGATAGTGGAGTGCCCCAGTGTGGTATCCTGGTACTCTGGGTCCTACAGGTCATGCAGCTGCAGGGAAAGGAGGGGCGCAGAGTTCTCTCTTCCTGAAGAGAAGCAGACACTCAATAGAAGGGATTTGGGCATGGAATGCCAAGATGTTGCGGGGATTCTGTCTTTCAAACCTGCAACTCTCCTGCCTTGTTCTGTTCCCGTTCCTCAGAGGGTGGTTTTCTCTCCTTGAGCTTCATTCCTTTTGCAGACTCTTCTGTTTGGCTTGTGTTTGCACCGAGGCCACTCTTGCGATTGAGTGGTGCCAGTCAAACTCTAGGCAGGGGGATCTTGTGCTATTCTTGGTATTTCCCCCCCCCCCCTCACGTGGCAGCATGGTTATGTTGGAATTTGTGATGGTAGGAGCTAATTAGAAGTTTTTGCTGTGCTGCTCAACATGTAAGCACCTTGGTTGGCTCCAATTTCAGTTCCTGCAGAATTGAACCATATAGAACCTCTGTGTTAGTAGATGGTGGTCAAGACAACAGCTGGTTGAGGTCTATAGCACCATCTTTCCTGACAGTGTGGAGATGGTTCTGGGAGTAGTTTGTTTTGAGTTTGATTCAAGTGTTATTTAAAATTGGTGTGCTTCACACACTGAACTAGTTATCATAAAGGACAGGGGTGGAACACAGCTGAGAATGAGTAAAAGCCTTTGATCTACCACCCTTGTGTCTGATCCAGCTGATTGGACATGCCCTATGCAAAATGTCAGCAATTCCTGACCATAAGTAGATTGCCAGGCCTTTCTTCTGTGGCAGTGGATGGTTAAGTGACTTGCCCAAGGCCACAAGGAGTACCAGTGGGAATCAAACCCTGGTCTCTTGGTTACCAAGCCAGTGCTCTAACCATTAGGCTACTCCTCCACGCAGGATATACCCTATAGTCTTAGTTAAAAGGGCCGAGAAGCTGAGGATTTGCATTGCTCCTGGATAGCTAAAACTGACACTGGAGAGATTACGCTATATGATACTCTCAAGAATGTCTTATACAACCTGCTCTAAGCCCTTTTTTTTCTTGTGGTTGTGCTGGCCACATTCCTGCCTGGTAGTCAGATGACAGAAACGGTCTCTGGCCCACATTCTGGGCCCCCTGGAGCAGAACACCAAGTCAAGCTACTATTTTGAGTCCTTGTTCCGCCAAACAGTGCATCGCCAGAAGCAGCAGGGACCAATGTTAAGTCGATAATGGACGATGTCCTCTCCATTGATTATGGTCACTCAAGGCATCAGACCATGATCATGCTGTTGAGCTTTTAGCCCCACTGGGCCGGGGTTTGATGTGAAGGTTTTTAATTCAAGGTCTTCACTGGGCCTGCAAGCAGATCATGATCAGATTAAAACCCTACAGGGTAGGGCACCTCCTGCATTCATAAAATCTGTACTGTTCTTCTTGGGATTGTATTTGATTTAGCAACTTCAGGCCATGCTGGTCTAAGAGGTTTTAAGCTCCTGAGAAGCTTCTTGGATATGGATGCTGTTGGCAACTGGAGCTTGTCTAGGCACTACAGAGGGCCCTGTGTTGCAGTTCTATCATGTCACCCATTCTGTGGTGATACAGGGTAGCTCTAGCAAAAGGGCTGGCCAACTGCAAAGAAGGTGGATCAATGGGCGTTATACCCATGGAACCCAGTTGAAGCACAGGTTCCATGCTGTACTTCATCAGGATGTCTTGGCTGACCTCATCAAGGCACTGAGAAGATAGATCTGACAATGAGCTGCTAGATGATGCTAGTGAAGTTAACATCTGTAATATCTGCTGCACAGTTTTTCTGTTGGAGCTGTACTACTGATCAAGTTGCGTAGATGGTCTTGATATTGGTCACTGTGTGTACACAGCATTTTTCTGCACGAGCAACTGCTGATCCCCGTTGGGTGTTTGTTTCTCAGAACAATGGGCATCCTTGGTACAGTTAACGGTTTCCAGTTTCTCGGAGTAGTAGCACGCAGTTACTACTTGCAATCCATTTGGAAGGAGTATGCCCCTTAGCTGTTTAGGGAAAGGGCAACTTCCCTATTATAGTTTGGTATCAATCAGTTATGACTGGTCTATTTTTGGTTTTCCTCTCTAGGCCTTGGTTCTTGTTTTGGATAGAGCTGAGATCTCATGCTGGGGCTCCTTGTGGGTCCTGATGATGGCTATGCCATAGTTCGTTAATCGCTGAGGGAGTTATTTTGAGTCAGCACTGACTTGATGGCACAAAAACAAAACAAAAAAAACCCCACCTTGTTGGCTCCCTTAGGAAAAGGCGATTATGGAGTTTTAGACATAAACAAAACATTTTTCTTGGTCAGATGACAGCTCCCTGTGATGCTTCTGCTCTTGCGTCACTTCCTAAGGCTTCCTTGTAGGCCATGACATTAAAAGTCTGACTGACTGGCCAGAAAATTTCACTTCAGGGCCCTTGGGGTCAAGTGTAGTGGTTTATGGTTTATTCTTCCTGTCTATACTGTTTGCAAAAATATCCTCATGATATCAGATGAGAGTTGTGCATGGGCCAGTTTCTTTCATTTCCTTCAGGTTATCTTACCTTTCATATTACTCTGATTCTTCCTCCCTGACTTTTTGGTTGGTGGGCAAGATATATTTCTTTGTTCCACCCATCTACAACTTTTCATAGTCTCCCATTGGAGGTAGTACTGTATCTAAATTCAAGAAAGCAGGGGATAAACGCAGAAGATCGTTAAAAAGACCTCAGAAGCAAGCCAGGGCTGCAACCTGTACCTTCAAGGAATTTAAGGTCAACCCCTTGTCAAGACCAGCTTGTAAGAATGCTAAAATCTCCAGAAGGGAGGCCCCCAGAGGCCATACTCCCCTTTCTCCACACCATGCTTCAAAGATGCGCCAGACCCTCATATAGGCCAAGGATGTAGAACATTTTCAAGCCTATAACAAGGTATCAGTCACCTGCGGGAAATAACTCCTATGCTTCAAATGCGCCTTCTCAAGAGCCAGGCCTTAAGCGAGAATCTATCCACATCCGGCAACCGAACAGGACCCCTGTGTCAGCAGATCTGCCTCCTGAGGAAGAAGGAAAGGCTCTGCTACTAGTAGATGCATACCATGCCGCCTAGGCCAATCCAGGGCCACAAACATCACACACCCGGCGTGGTTCTTGACCTGTGTAGAATGCGACCAATCAGCAGCCACAGTGGGAACACACGGAGAAGCCTGGAGCTGGGCCATGGCTGAATGGGGGCGTCAAGCCCCTCTGCCATGTGCTCCCGGTATCTGCTGACTTTGGCGTTTGCCACTGTCACCATCAAGTCCATCACTGGGTCGCCCCAGCGCCTCACAATCAACTGAAAAGCCAACTCCAAAAGGGACCGCTCCCCCAGATCCAACAGATGACGGCTCAGATTTTCTGCCTGCGCATTCTCCTTTCCAGCAATATGTGCTGCTGAGAGTGCTAGCAGAAGAATCTCTGCTCACTGCAGAAACTGAATTGCCTCTGCCGCCACCAGCAAGCTTCTTGTCGATGGATGTAGGCCACTGTCACATTGTTGAAGAGCACCCTTACTGCCTGCAGCTGAACGAGGAGGAAAAAGACCTCTAAAGCTAGATGCACTGCATGCATTTCCAGGTGATTGGTGGACTACTGACTCTCCTGCAGAGACCACCATCCCTGGGCTATCTGAAATTGACCATGAGCCCCCCCAACCAAAAAGACTGGCATCCGTGGTCATCACCTAGCCAGCCCAGGTTCTTGGGGCATCCTGGCCATAAGCCTTGTTAAGACTAGCCACCAATTTTCCCTGGCCTCGCCCCAAAGGGCAAGTCTGACATTCATCGACTGCACTTACAGGGACCAATCTTTGTTTATTAATTAGTTTGATAGACTGCTCTAGCAACAGCATTAGAGTGGTTAACGGTATTACAATGGACTGCGGAAGGTAGAGGAAAGGAAACGTAATACCAATTCATTGATAGGACGGGGGGTGGGGGGAGGAAAGAGAAATAAAAGCAGTCAAGGAGGGAGGGGCAAGGGTAGGAAAGAGGGACCAGTGATAACAGCTGAAGTAGCAGGGGGCAAGAGTGGTACAGCAGACTAGTCGAGGTAGGGGGTTTGAAAGGCTGAAGGCTGTCTGGAAAAGAGAGGTTTTAAAGCGGCTATGAAATTATTAAGTGAGCTTGGAATGAAGGGTATGGGAGAGAGAGTTCCAAAGGATGGGACCCAGGAAGAAGGCAGGAGATCCCCGTGTGAGTGTGTGCGTTCAAGTCATGCCTGGGAAAAGGATGGAAGGACTAACCGATGGTTATGAATAGAGCGCAAAAGATGATGGGAAGTATGGAAGTGAAGAAGATCAACAAGGTGTGCTGGTGTGAATAGTTCTATGAACAATTGTGAGGATCTTATACTGGATTCTAAAATGGACAAGAAGCCAATGGAGGTGAACTAATAGTTGGGTAACGTGGTCCGACCAGGAGGAGTGAGTGAGAATACGGGCAGCAGTGTTCTGAAGCAATTGAAATCTCTGTAGTTGATATTGTGGGAGGCCGGCCAAAGCAACATTGTAGTAGTTAATTCGGATGATAACCAGGGAGAGAAGTGTGGTCAGGGAGGGGGTGGAGTGAAAGGGGCAGATCACAAAGATTTGATGTAGGTAGTGAAAGGAGTGATGAGTGACGTGTGAAATGTGTTATGCAAAAGATAGGGAGGAATCAAGGATAACACCAAGATATAAAAAAGAAGCAGCCAAGGGGATGGAAGTGGTGGAAATCACAGGGGCCATGGAAGGGGGGGGGGGCACCGAAACTGAACCTGGTAGTGGTTTATTTCAATGGATTCAGATATAGATAATTTGTTGTTATCCAGGGATGGATGAGGGCAAGGCGGGAGTTCAGAGGGGTCAAATTGGGGGCCGGCGAGTCTGTGTGATGAAGAATATCATCAACATAATATGCTGAGATTCCAGGCTGTTGTATCAGGAGAGAGAGGAGGCCAGGAAAACATTTAAGAGACGTCATGACAGCACAGAGCCCTGAAACACGGCTGAGGGGAGATATGATAGAGGTCTATGAATTAATGAATGGAGTGGAACGGGTAAACGTAGATCAATTGTTTACGCTATCAGAATATAGAAAGACTAGGGGACATGCAATGAAGCTACAGGGTAAACTGTTTAAGACAAATAAGAGAAAATATTTTTTCACTCAACGTGTAATCAAACTCTGGAATTTGTTACCGGAGGATGTAGTAAGAGCTGTTAGTGTAGCTTGGTTTAATAAAGGTTTGGACAAGTTCCTGGAGGAAAGGTCCATAAACCATTATTAAAAATCAATGCTTCGACCCAATACAAGCATTGTGGAACCTTTGTCTTTTGGGGATACTGCTAGGTACGTATGACCTAGATTGGCCACTGTTGGAAACAGGATACTGGGCTTGTTCTGACCCAGTATGGCATATCTTATGTTCATAGGACAAAGGAGTAGGGGGTGAAGCAGAGGAATTGGATACAACTGAGAGTGACTAGCGAGGAAGGACCGAAACCACCTCAGTAGTGCCATACAAACCAAGTTCAGAAAGGCTGATAAGAAGAATATGGTGGTCGACCACGTCAAAGGCAGAAGAAAGGTCTAAAACAGCAAAAGTGAAATCCCCGCTTGTGTGTGCCATGTGAAGTCCATTCACAACAAAGAGTAGAATAGATTTGGTGGTATGGCCTACTCGAAAACCGGACTGACGGGGGTGGAGAGCATTAGTGGAGGTGAGGTGGGTGGATAACTGAATAAATACCAGCTTCTCGAGGATTTTAGACAGGAATGGTAGATTGGAAACAGGATGCCAGTGGGTCAGGATAGTGGGATCAGGAGATGAGGTTTTTGGGATGGGATGAACCAGCGCATGCTTCCATGGGGTAGGAAAGGTACCAGTAGACAGGCTATTGTTAAGTAATGTAAGAATTGGAGGGAGAATGGCAAGAGAAGGCTCAAGTTGCCACTTTGAAGGGATTGGTTCCAGGGAACAGGTGGTCTTCCTAGAGGAGGAAAGTGTGTTATGTAGCTCAGCTGAGAAGATCAAACAAAATGATGGCCAAGTGTGAAACAAGGGAGGTTCTATAGGCAGTGATATAAGAGAAGGTGATGGCGGATCTGGAGAAAGATGAGGGGGACAAGAAGGAAGTGTGGGGTGAAGAGAGAGGACATTGCTGGAAAAGAAATTTGCTAGATGGACAGAATTTGGAATATGTGATGATTGGGAATTGTAGGGGACTGAGAGGGAGCAGAAAACAGAGTATAATTGATGGGAGGAATTAGAAGATGCAAGGATCAATTTGGCATAATAGTCTTGTTTGGCTGTGTGGATCAAGGAACGATATTCTCAGTGACTTTGACTGAAGCTGTGAAGTGAGTCTGGGAAGGAACGAGCACGCCAGAGACACTCTGCTCGGCAGAGATGGGTGCAATGGAGATGTATTCCAGGATGATACCAAGGATGAGTAGTACAGATGCGAGAATAGGGAACTGAGCAGAGAGGGGTGAATTGGTCAAGGGCAGTGAAGAGAGTGATGTTCCATGTATGAACCCGAGTGTTAGGAGACCATGCAGGGAAATCAGTTGGGAGAAGCCAATCGAAGGGCGGAAACTATTGAAGAGTAAGGGGAGTAATGTGACACCTAACTGGAAGTGACTAGGTTGTGGAAGAAGAGGAGTGAGACAAAAAGGACATCTGCAAGGAAAAAGACACAATAGTGGTCAGCCCATGAAAGTGGGAGAGTGCAGAGAGAGCAAAGGGGAGAAATGGATGGGGGGATAAGCAGGTCTAGAGTAGACCCAGCCATGTGGGTAGGCAAGAAGGTATGCTGGAGGAGTGAGAGGTCACTGAGAAGAGAGGAAAAGGCCTTGTCTCTAGGTCAGACAGGTGGGTGAAGGTGTATATTGAAATCACCAAGAATTAAGACATACAGATATGGAAGAGTAATTTTTGAGATAGTAAGTAGAAGAGAATCCCAATGGTGCAATGATGATGAGGGAGGGGCATAGACAAGAAGGAAATGGAGAGGGGGGCGTTGAGTCAGAGAAGGGCTTCATGATAATGCAAGTCCGAGGACTGGACTTCACGAAAAAGGAGTGTGGAACGATGGAAAATGGCCACACCTCCACTGTTGCGCCCTAGACGAGGGGATGAGAAAGCAGAGAAGTCGGGGGGGGGGGGGGGGGGGGTAGGCACCGAATAAGAAAGTCCTCACCCTTGTGTAACCAGGTTTTGGTAGTAAATAAAACATCCAAGGAATGTTTTGAGATCAATTCATGAACCAAAAGAGACTTGGCCTACAGTGTATGAGAGCAAGACTGATCAAGAGCTGTAATGGAACATGTGTCTGAGGAGGAGAAAGGGGAGCAGGGCAGAAACAAGATAGTAGATTGGAAGTGGACCTAGAAAAATGGCCTGGAAGGGGGGAAAATGACAGAATGGGATACCAGCTCCAATGGACAGGTATAGCAGCCATGCAGGGAGAGCAAGGAGAAATAAACGCTAGAACAAGGAGAAGCAGCAATGAGAACTTATACGTTATGGAGCACAGGAGGGCAGTAGGAGTCCAATACCAGGGTGGCCGAAGGTATAGGCATGGTGAGCCTCATATGCAGTGAAGCCTAAGTCACCAACTCCAGGGAGGCTGCCATCAAGCCAAGTACCTGCAGACAGTCACAATCTCTCAAGCAAGGAATTACCCACAGCCTTTGCACCTGGCCTTGCAACTTCACTATCTTGCCCTCTGGCAGAAACACCTTGCCCTGCGGAGTGTCTAATAGGGCTCCCAGGTACTCAAAGGACTGAGATGGAGACAGGCTGCTCTTGGCAAAATTGATGACCCAACCCAGCTCTTGAAGCTGACGAACCACACAGGCTGTCACCCTCCAGCTCTCCTGCAAGGACTTTGCATGGATCAACCACTTGTCCAAATACGGGTGTTCCAGGACACCCTGCTTCTGCAAAGTGGCTGCTGCTGCCACCACCACCACCACCACCTTGGTGAACACCTGGGAGGACAGGTGGTGAAGGTGATGACTGAGGAGTGGAAAGTCCCCAGTGTGGGTGTGGGTTGGTATGAACATGGTCAGACTTTATCCTCTTTCTCCAGACCACCCAGAGGATTCCAGGGACCTCACCGAGGCCCTGTCCTCAAAGTTGAGGGACTTCTCCAAACATGGGTGCTTACCTGTTGCCGGGACCACTTGCCCTCCCCAAGTCCCTGTTGTAAGATAGATGCTTGGTGCAGTAATGGGACAAACTCAGGGGGAAGACGGCCTGCTCCTCTGTTGCCTCCCCCCAGGCTACTCCGCTCTGCACAATCCCCGCCTCCACCGGTCAGGTGAGGGAGTGGCACTTATCCATAGGTCCTCTCTTACGTTTTCATTGGTTTCACCATCCCCTCACTACCCTGAATCCCTTTTGCTCCGCACAGGATCCTCCCCCCCTGTGTACCTTTTCCTTCTCTACGCTCCCCCTTTCTTACGTATGGACCTCTGGGATTCCCTGCTGCTCTCTCTGTCAGACTCCATTCTCTTATCCCCTCATCTGGTTGTCTTGGGTGATTTCAACGCTCATCTTGATTCCTCTACCAGGACACGGGATAGGACTCTTGCTTCTCTCTTCAATGACTTAGCCCTTACCCAACACGTCTCCTGCCCAACCCACGCCTCTGGTCATACCTTGGACCTTATCCTCACCACCGTGTCCTCTCCTTTCTCACCAACCGATATTCAAGCTCTTCCTCTTCCCTGGTCAGACCACCATTGCTTACGCTTCTCCTTCCCTCTCCCCTCCTTAGGGACCTCCTCACTTGCCACCGTGATCCCTTCACAGCCGATTGTTAGACGTTACCTCACCCCACGTACTGCTCAGCTTTTTCCTCCCGCCGATTCCCTTCTTCCCCCAGACTTTGCTTCTCTACCGGTAGATAAACAGGTTGATTCCTGGACCTCCACCCTTGCTGCTACTCTCGACACTCTCGCCCCACTCCATCCTGTTCCTCTTGTTTCATCTCCAACAATGCCCCAGCACCTGACATCTCCCTCGAGCCAATCTATCAAACACCTCTCACCATCTTCTCCACACCTCCCAAGAAGTGCATCGAAGACACCATAGCTGCGATCAGTACGACCACTGCCCAAACCAATCCCTGCCCTGCATTCTGGATTAAAGATCTACGGTCAAACTTTAGCCCCATTATAGCCAGAATCATGGACCAATCCTTTGCAACAGGTGCATTCCCGCAACCCCTCAAACACACGTCCATAAGACCGTTACTAAAAAAAACAGCAAGCTCGACCCCCAGAAGGTAGACTCGTACAGACCGATATCGAGCATACCTTTACTGGCAAAAATAATTGAGAAGGAAGTCCAGATGCAAATTCAAGAACACATAGAAACCTCTGCACCACTGGACCATGCCAGCACGGCTTCAGAGAGGCTCATGGAGTTGGAACGCTCCTTACCACACTCATCAACAACATAATAGCAGGAATTGACAACATTCGTCAAGGGTTTGTCCTCATCTTCATGGACATTGCAGCTGCGTTCGACTCAGTGAGCCATGAGCTTCTTCTGGAACGTCTCAAGGAGAAGGGAATCACTGACAAAGCGCTGGATTGGTGCAAGTCCTACCTTTCTGACAGATGGCAGCACGTTCATTCCGGGGCAGCAACATCAGATCCTTTCCACCAGAAGCAGGGTGTCCCGCAGGGTTCCTCCCTCTCTGCCCTGATGTTCAACGTATACATGCAGCCTATCTGCAACCTTATCCGGTCGTTCAGTGTCAATTGCTTGATATATGCAGATGACGTGCTTCTATACATGCCTTTCTCAACTGAGAGCCCAGACCTCTCACCACTGACAAACTGCTTTAATGCAGTATCCGACTGGCTCCAAACCCAAACCCTCAGGATCCAACACAAAAAACAGAAGTACTCTTCATTACAAGGAATCCAAATTTCTCCACGCCACCCTTTCTAAGAGTCAAGGAAGCAGATCTCCAGACCAAACCCACAATCAGATATCTCGGAGTCACTTTAGACCAGCGACTGGACATGAAAGTGCACATAGGCAACACAGTTAGGGCGGTGTACCATAAGATACGATCCCTCAGACACCTACGATCCTTGCTGGAGCCAGAAGACTTCAGGACAATTCATCAGGCACTGATCATACCACATTTTGATTATGCAAATGTAATCCTGCATGGGCTCCCCCAGGCCACCCTGAATCCGCTGCAACTTGCGATGAACACCGTGGCAAGAGTCCTATATGGCGCATCCAGGAAAGATCATGTGACGCCCATACTGAAGCACCTCCACTGACTCCTGATACATAGTAGACTCATATACAAAACCCTACTGTTGATGTTCAAAGCCATCAATGGGCTCTCATCTTCATCACTATCTGAGTTGATCCAGACCACTCCCACCAACAGGTCCAGAAGATCGGTAGCACTCAATACATTGATAGTCCCAAAATCAATAACCCAATGCACCCAGTCAACAGCAAGCAGGGCCTTCAAATTCTGTGTGCCCAGATGCTGGAATACCCTACCTCCCAACATCCGAGCAATCACCGACTTAGTCCAGTTTAGGAAGGCCTTGAAGCACCACCTCTTCCTCCTGCACTATCCAGTAGACAATGCGATAACAGCCCCATCCATGTATACCACGCAAAACACCCATGGCTAAGACCGATGAGGTGAAACCTACCTTGTTGCATGATTGTAAATAGTTACCCCAAGTTATCCAAGTTTTTAATTCCTGCTCATTGTAAACACAGAGTACCCAAGGAAATGTGTAGTTCTATGTTCATTGTAAACTGCACTGATGTTGAATAGCGCGGTATAAAAGAGACTGTAAATAAATAAATAAATCTCCCATCACCCATGGTATCACCCCAGCCTTTACTTGCTCCACTCACATCTGCGTCGGGCATAACGTCTGTGGCGACAGAAGCCCTCTGCATCTTCCGCCTCCACCTTCCGTCAGGCCCACCAGCACTATCGTTCCATGATTATCTCTGCCAAGAAATCCTATTACTCACAGCTCATTGCTTCTTCCTCTAACTCCTCTAGGCGTCTGTATCAGGTTCTCAGATCCCTTTGATATAGTGTATCTGGATATTCAGAAAGCCTTTGATAAGGTCCCTCATGAGAGACTCTTGGCAAAATTAAAAAGTCATGGGATAGGCGGCAGTGTACTTTTGTGGATCAGGAACTGTTTAAAAGAAAGCAGAGGGTAGGGCTAAATGGCCAATTTTCCCAATGGAGAAAGATGAATAGTGGAGTACCCCAGGATCTGTGCTGGTTCTGCTGCTTTTTAACGTATTTGTAAATGACCTGGAAATGGGAATAATGAGTGAGGTGATCATATCTGCAGATGAGACAAAATTATTCAAAGTTGTTAAAACCCATGAGGATTGTGAAAAATTGCAAGAGGACCTTGATAAACTGGAAGACTGGACATCCAAATGGCAGATGAAAGTTAATGTGGACAAGTGCAAAGTTTATGCAGCTAAGAAAAAACAACCCAAACTATGGCTCCAAATTAGGAACCACCACCCAGGAAAAAGATTTAGGCATCATTGTGGATAACATGTTGAAACCCCATGTTGAAACCCTCTGTCCAGTGTGCAGCGGCGGCCAAGAGAGCAAATAGAATGCTAGGTATCATAAGGAAAGGAATGGAAAATAAAACAAAGGATAGTATAATGCCTCTGCATCATTCCATAGTGCGACCGCACCTTGAATATTGTGTGCAATTCTGGTCGCTGTACCTTAAAAAGGATATAGCGTTATTAGAAAAGGTACAGAGAAGAGCCATCAAAATGGTAAAGGGAATGGAAGGATACTCCTATGAAGAGAGGCTAAAAAGGTTAGGGCCCTTCAATCTGGAAGAGAATCGGCTGAGGGAAGATATGATAGAGGTCTGTAAATTTAATGAATGGAGTGGAACGGGTATATGTAGATTGATTGTTTACGCCATCAAAATATAGAAAGATTAGGGGATATGCAATGAAGCTACAGGGTAATCTATTTAAGACTAATAAGAGACAATTTGTCGCCCCCACAGTGAAATCCATCACTGACCTTATTGCCACCTTGAATACTACCACAGCCCCAAACGATCCATGCCCTGCCTACTGGATCAGAACAATGCGTGCTGAACTGAGCCCCATACTTGCCCTTATCATGCAACTTTCCTTCACAACCGGATCATTCCCTTCATCTCTCAAGCAAACTTCAATACGCCCTCTCCTGAAGAACAATAAATTCGACCCAGCAAAAACTGATTCATATCGTCCAATTTCAAGTATACCCCTTCTAGCCAAAATCATCGAGAAGGTGGTACAAATCCAATTGCAACAGCATATAGATACCTCAGCTCCTCTCGATCCCTGCCAACACGGATTCCGTGAATCACATGGCATAGAAACCCTTCTCACACTACTCATCAACACCTTATCAAGAGGGATTGACAAAATTGAAAATGGATTCATCCTCATCTTCCTTGACATTTCAGCAGCTTTTGACTCGGTTAACCATGTACAACTTCTTCACCGTCTTAAAGAAAAGGGAGTCCAGGAATCAGCTTGGGAATGGTGTAGATCCTACCTAAACAACCGCTGGCAACAGGTGCGGATAGGAGCTTCAACCTCTGATCCTTTCCAGCAACAACAGGGTGTACCCCAGGGATCCTCTTTATCAGCTCTTCTATTTAACATATATATCCAACCAATCTGTGAAATCATCAAAACATTTAACGCCTCCAGCTTGATCTACGCAGATGACATACTGATATTCACGCCAATAAAAATTAATGCCCCGACTTCTCCCCAATTATCGCCTGCTTCAACGCGATTACAGATTGGCTCCTATCCCAGAACCTGCGAATAAACTTCAAGAAAACGGAAGTCCTATTCGTAACTAGGAATAAGAAATTCTCCCCACCCGCAACTTTGAAGGTGAGAGATGCGGAATTACCATGTAAATCATCAATTCGCTACCTGGGAGTAACCATCGACCAAGAACTGACCTTCAAAGATCACATAAAGCAGACCGTTAAATCCATTTACTATAAATTGAGAACACTGAAACCCTTAAGACCACTACTCGCCTCCAATGACTTCCGAACAATCTTCCAAGCCCTTATAACACCTCATTTCGACTATGCCAATGTCATCCTGCATGGTCTACCCAAGAGCATCCTCAACCCACTCCAATTGGCGATGAACTCAGCAGCCCGCATCCTCTGCGGTACATCCAGTAGAGACCACATCACCCCCATACTAACAGAGCTTCACTGGTTACCCCTACAAGCCAGGATAACCTACAAAGCACTTCTGCTATCCTTTAAAGCAATCAATCAAATAGCCCCACCTTCCCTCTCATCACTTATTATCAACACCCCCACGAACAGACTGAGAAGATCCGCAGCCGCCAATACCCTTGTCGTACCAAAGGAGTACACTAAATGTAACCAAACAACCAGAGACAGGGCCTTCACCTTATTCGCTCCAACTTGCTGGAATAATCTCCCTCCTCATATCCGATCAATAAAAGACCTCTCTCAATTTAGAAAGGCCCTCAAACACTACCTATTCTGTCATCATCTTTTAGGCCCTAACCCTACACCTCCTCCCCCATCTCACAAATCACTCACACAGCCTCTGACATTCCAACAACATAGCCATAACAGAACACGAACTAGACGCTCTGCACACCCAAATTTATGACCCAATTTAACTGTAAATTTCCAGATGTAATTTATCTTTCTGTATATAGCTTGTATATAGTTTACCATGTTGTCTCCAAGTTACTGACCCTGTTATAATGTAAGCAAAAGACACTGTTATAATGTAAGCAAAGGACTGTTCTAATGCGAAATTTGTTATCTGTAAACCGCGCTGATACCAAAGAGCGCGGTATATAAAAACTGTAAAATAAATAAATAATAAATAAATTATTTTTTGCTCAACGTGTAATCAAACTCTGGAATATGTTACTGGAGGTTGTAGTAGGTGCTTCAGACCGGAAGGTCAGGGGTTCAAATCCCACTAGAGGACAGCAACCTTGGGCCGGAAGGACTGGGGTTTCTAGTCCCACAGGTGCTCCTTGTGGTCTTGGGCAAGCCACTTAACCCTCCATAGCCCATGTTCCCTGTAAAATAGTTATCTCCAAGTTATAATGCCCTGTTCAATGTAATTTCAGTTTGTTCAATGTAAACCGCACTGATGCAGAATAGCGCGGTATATAAGAGAATGTAAATAAATAAATAAATAAATAAACATAGTAAAAGCTATTAATGTAGCCGGGTTTAAAAAAGGTTGGGACAAGTTCCTGGAGGAAAGGTCCATAAACCATTATTAGAAGGGACCCAGGATATCCACTGCTTGCCCTAATACAAGCATTGCGGAACCTTTTTTTTTGGTGGGAAATTGCTAGGTACTTGTAACCTGGATTGGCCACCGTTGGAAACAGGATACTGAACTTGGACCTTGGTCTGACCCAGTTTGGCATATCTTATGTTCTTATGACAGCCCTACCAGGGCCACTTCTGGCCTCCTCCTCCGAGAAGTAGAGGGAGGGCCACTTCTGGCCTCCTCCGAGGAGAAGTAGAGGGAGCAGTTACCTCCTGTGCCCCCAGAAGGTCCTGAGGAGCGGTCAAGGGGAGGAGGAGGAGGGGATCTGGTTCTGCATCCCCTCAGATTGTGGCTCAGCACCAAAGAAAGAAAAAAACAATTAGTCCAGCACAGGCTCTGCTCATCCACCTGCCGAAGACTGAGAAATACTGGCTCTGAAAGGGTGCACAGCTTCCTTGAGAGAGGATTTTGTTTGTTCTCCATCTCCAGCTGCTGGTGGATAAGCATAACATATGGATCTGGAGGGACGAATAGGAAGCTGAGGTTTGGGATTCACTCCAGTCAGTAGGTATAGCAAATCAGAGTCTGTTGCCTGGCTCCATGAGGCCAGAGAGGGTAAGGTAATGTTAAAGACGTTGGCGCTGGGTTCAGAACGTGGTGGGCATTTAGTGCTGTGTCGAGCATGTGCTCAGCAAAGATAGGCTAGATTCCACCCAGGAATAAGCCTTTAATTCCTCCTCTGAAGATTGTCACAACAACCAATGGGTTGCTGTATTATTCATTTCTACGTCTTTACAGACTGAAATTCAAGCAAGGGAAGACCTTAAGGCAAGCAGAGTGTTAGCAGGCTTGTCTAACACCTACCCTATTTGAGGACTGCTTTAATACTTCCCATGTACCTGGCCTGGTAGGATGATGGTTAGGATAAATTTAGTTTTTACCTGCTAATTTTCATTCAAGTCTCTCCAGACTAGTCCAGGACCTTTCTTGTGAGTTTAGGGATCCTGCAAGATATCAGTGTCTTGTAACTAGTAGGGGTTATTTCCTTGTCTCTTCTTTGTTTTGTTCAGTATTGCTTTTCTTTGGACTTTCTTAGAGCTTGTATGATCCAGGTTAGTGTTCCTTGCCCTCTCATGGTTTTTAAGAAGCTATTGTTATAGAAATAATTGGGCAATTGGACTGCACCAGGCTCTTGTGTAGGGTGATGTCATAGTAGTATTTCTATTTGCATCTGTTGGTAGGGCAGCATAAACCCACAGCTCTGAATGAGGCTAAAGCGATTCAAGGAAAGAAAAGCTGCAGGTAAGACCTAAATTTCTCCTTACTGTGCAGTCATGTTTGAAGCAGTGTTCTGAGACTTGAGCCTCCATTATAAAACCTTAAATTGATAGCACAAACAACAAGCCTTAATCTAGAGGTGCGACCTCATTTGGAGTATAGTGTGCAATTCTGGAGACCGCACCTTCAAAAGGATGTGAACAGGATGGAGTCGGTGCAGAGGGTGGCTATTAAAATGATTAGTGGGCTTCATTATAAAGCATATGAGGACAGACTTAAGGATCTTAATATGTACACCTTAGAGGAAAGGTGGGATAGAGGTGATATGATTGAGATGTTTAAATACCTCCATGGCATAAATGTTCAGGGAGAGAGCCTCTTTCAATTGAACGCAAGTTCTGCTACGAGGGGACATGGGATGAGGGTGAAGGGAGATAGATTCAGGAGTGATATGCGGAAATATTTCTTTACGGAAAGCGTAGTGGATCCATGGCATAGTCTCCCAGTGGAGGTGGTAGAGATGAGGACAGTATCTGAATTCAAAAAAGCATGGGACCAACACCGAGGATCTCTAAAGGTAAAAAGTGGACTGTTGTAGTTGTTGATATGGAAGGACAGACTAGATAGGCCATGTGGTCTTTTTCTGTCATCATGTTTCTATGTTTTTAGAGGAAAGAATTGTAAAGAGCTGTGTCCTGGCCCACGAGTAAAGCAGGAAGGGGGTGAGCTTCCCACCGCCAAACCTATGGCTGCTACAGTGGAAGAACAATCACTGAAGGGGCAATTTCTCCAAAGGGGCTAGTTTTGCTTATACTGTGATACTAATGAACCTCACATCTAAATCATAGGAGCTGGAGTGTAAACTCAATCTCTTACATTTAATGGTCTTTGTGCCAAAGAGAGTCTGCTTCTAGAACTTATAAAGCATAACATATATAAGCAGTTCATCAAAGTAAACATAGAACTCCCTCTTAATCAAGCCTGTGGCACTCAAGATGGTGGGAAACCCTTCTGTATCTCTCTGCCAAAGTTGCTTCATCTCTGATTGCCATTTCCTGGTATATGAGGATATTATCATCTCAACACTATTCACAGAAGGTGAAATTTTACATACCTGATAATTTCCTTTGGTGGAGCCCTGGCTCGACCAACCCAGACCAGTGAGATGTGTTCTGACACAAACACCTAGTAACTTCCAGCAACATCATCTGTGGTAAGAGCAGTGGTGTAACTAGACATTCCTCAGTCTTTACTTAATGCTTATGGTAACTAAGAAGGCAGTGGGCTACCTTCAACTCAACACAACCTCCGTAATAACGGAAAAGGTAATCGGCCCCAAACTGGGGCTAATAGCCCAACTATATACTATGATTCTGCAAAAACTGAAACGGCTTCTGGAAAAAAGTGAGGCACCAAAGCAGCAGTATGGCAGGTCTTGGACTGGTATAGCAGGACTCCAGGAAAGTAAATTATTAGGTAATTAAATTTTCACCTTCTAGACAGTCCTGCTCGACTAGTCCAGACAAGCATGAAGTGCCAAAGCCATGCTTCCACTAGCAGGAAGAAACCTCTGCCTTCCCTTGCATTATAGTTTGCCTTGGTTAAGCTGTGCTGGTTCGAGTCACATACTTTTGTAGATACAGAGAGAGAAAAACCACATCACTGCTCTGCAACTATCCACTGGGGCAACACAACTTGTCTCTGTCCAGGATGAAACTGGTGGCAGTGTGGAGCGAGCTGCCTATGTAGATAGAAGCTTCTGCCTCCTTCAACCAGCAACTGCAGGGAGACTTAGAGAGCACCTCCCCCCCTCCATGGCTCCACATACAAACCAAAGAGCTTGCAAGACTTGGATTAGTCAGCTTCAGGTAATGAAGGAGGACTCGTACATACAGGTAGATCCCTACCTTTAAGACTGCATGCCATGGAAACATAACACTGAAATGAAACCTACTGGTTCATATGAAATGTCTGAAACCACTTTGGGTAAGAAAATGGCACTAACCACTCTCTTCCGAAAACTTTAGATCATTTCTACATGAATGGATTTGATTTTCAAAAATGCAGTAGGCTAAACAAAGAACAACCAGAAAGATCCTTTATTATGATGCAGCCCAAAGGGTAGTTTCATTAAAGCCCTGAGAACAAAACAGAGATCCCAAGAGGGTACTGTTACCCACACTGGGGGATGCCCTAGCCACAATCCTTGGATATATGGTACCCTCACACTGTAATGGCTCCCATATGACCCACCTTTGAACTCTAGAAACATGCCACAGTTGCAACCTGCACTCTAAGCAAGCTCTAGGCCAGGGCCCTTGTCAAAGCCATCCTGAAAAAGTACCAAAAAAAGATCAGATCCACCTTCCAAGGTGAAAGGCCTACTGTCAACGTCACATCTCAAGGATACCACACATGGTAAGACTACCATGCTGCACCTTCAAGAGCAGGGAAAGATCTGCCCTGAAGAGTAGCCTTTATGCCAGAGTCAGCTAAAACCGTAAGTAAAAAGGGAGATGCACCAAGGGCCTGTCCTGCTGGATGGTCCAAGAGCCTCATGTCGGATCCAGTGCCTTTCAAGGGCAGAGACATAAGCTAGGTCGTCAAACAGGCCAGGCCCTCAGTTCAACAGCCCCTTCCTTTTCAGAAGGAGAAGCTTTTTCACATCCACTGCTGCCACTCCAAAGCTACCAGTACCGTCCTCTATCCCGTGGATCACAAGCCAAATCAGAGGCCATGGTGGAAACACTTAACATAGGGGTGGCCAAGTGCGGCCCTAGTGCACCACGATCCAGCCTGGTTTTCAGGGCGTCCCTACTGAATATTCATGAGATATATTAACATACAGTGGGAGGCAGTGAATGCAAATATTTATTAGGGACATCCTGAAAAACAGGCTGGATAGTGGTGCACTAGGACCAGACTTGGCCACCCCTGACTTAACAGAAGAGGCTAGAACAGCGATGCCTCTGAAGAAGCCGGGCTCTATCAAACGGCTAAGAAACCTTTCTACCTTGGCACTGCCCTGGGTCACTTCCAGCTCAAGGTATGGGTGACCTTACCAGTGTAATCCAGAGTAGAATGCAGACCATGCAACTCCCACTTTTTGTGTCCTCCCAAAAAAATGTACTGGGCACAGCAACAGGGGCTCTCAGCTGCCTCTAAGTAACAGCATCCCCAAACCACAGAAGAGCTCCTTCAATCTGCCAGCCCCTGCTGGGGACATAAAAGTCTCAGTCTGATGGCTGATGCTGCAGCTGCCCAAAGTGGCAGGCACAGAGGAGGGAGGCTGCCAAACTTACTTCCACAGTTGCACTTTCCTATGACCAGTATGATCACCAACCTCAGGGTGGAACTATAGTAGTTGGGATACCAATAGATCAGGCCAAGGCACTTCTCATTGCCGAAAGGATAGTTACTCACCTATAGTAGGTGTTCTTCATAGACAGCAGGAATAAGTCCTCACATATGGGTGACATCACGAAGCCCCACCCAGAAACGCTCCACAGCTTCCAGTGGAAGCTTTTGGGAGGCTCCATCATGCATGTCCGCCTGCCACAGCACCATCTTCTCCAGTAGACTACAAAAGCTGTAGCCCAAAACACAACTCTTCATGGAGGGGTCATGAGGGCCAATTCCTGCTGTCCACTGAGAACACCTGCTACAGATGAGTAAGCGTAGTTACTCACCTGTAACAGGTGTTCTCCAGGAGCAGCAGGAATCAGTCCTCACTTATGGGTGACGTCGGCGCCGACGGAGCCCTCGCGGAGCAATTTTCCCCAGCTTTCAAAGAAAGCCTTTGGGAATTGCAGCGCGCATGCGCGGTCGTCTTCCCGCCCGAGGGTGCCATCTTAGCCAGTCAGATGACATAGCTAAAAAAGACAGCATAAAAATTTGCAAAAAGAACATAAGCAGACGATTGCAACTCCAAGGGGAGGAGGGAGGGTAGTGAGGACTGATTCCTGCTGCTCCTGGAGAACACCTGTTACAGGTGAGTAACTACGCTTTCTCCAGGACCAAGCAGGAAGTCAGTCCTCACTTATGGGACACCCAAGCTCAAGGCTACCGGAGACCCTAAGCACAAAAATGAGCTCCCTCTAGCTCAGCAGCACAGAAGGATAGAATCTTCGCTGAATTATCACCCACCGGTAGCCCACATCCGGGATGGAGGGTAGGAGTTGCTCAGACCTCAAAGAGATTACGGAGGACTGCCTGTCCGAAAGCACTGTCCCTACGGGACTCCCTCTCGAGACAGTAATGGACCGCAAAAGTCTGTCTCGAAGACCAAGTAGCGGCCCGGCAGATGTCTGCCAGCGGAACAGAGCGGAGGTAAGCCACTGACGTAGCCTTTGCCCGAACGCAATGAGCCGTGACTCGACTTTCTAAGGAGAGTCCGGCTGCCCCATAAGCCCAAGAGATACAGTCCGCAACCCAGATGGACAGAGTACGCTTGAGACCGGGAGCCCCAATTTATTGGGGTCAAAAGACACAAAAAGCTGAGCAGCTTTACGGTGCTCCCGCGTACGGTCAAGGTAGAAGTTCAATGCCCTTCTACAGTCCAGGGTATGGAGGACCGTTTCAGCTCGGCTGGAGTGTGGTCTGGGAAAGAAGGTTGGAAGTACCACCTCCTGATTGATGTGAAAAGGGGAGACCACTTTAGGCAGAAATTTTGGGTGAGTCCGTAGGACTACCCTATTCTTGTAGAACCTAGTGTAAGGGGGATCAGACACGAGGGCCTGCAATTCACTTACGCGTCTAGCGGAAGTGAGGGCTATCAAGAACAGTGTTTTCCAAGACAGAAAACGGAGAGAACAGGTAGCCATAGGTTCAAAAGGCGGACAGGTGATCCGCTGCAACACCACATTCAGGTCCCAGTCAGGCGCTGGCGGGCGCAGAGGTGGTTTAAGCAGAAGGAGACCTCGGAGAAACCTCGCTACGAGAGGGTCGCTTGAGAGAGGTCTACCGTCCACCGGCACATGATGTGCCGAAAGAGCAGTGAGGTGAACTTTGACGGAGTTGGACTTAAGTCCCAGATTAGAGAGGTGTAGCAAGTACTGCAAGATCACCGACACCGGGCAGGAGAAGGGATCCTGAGACTGTTGGGTACACCAGACGGCAAAGCGACGCCATTTAAGGGCGTAGCATTTGCGGGTAGAAGGCCGTCGCGAAGCCAAGACGACCTCCTCCACCTCCGCCGGCAGGAGAAGGGGAGCAAGGACTACCCTCTCAGCAGCCAGGCCATGAGGCTGAGAGACCTGAGGTTGGGGTGCAGTAGGGACCCCTGATCCTGAGTGAGGAGATCCGGTTGTACCCCCAGAGGGATTGGATCCTCCACCGCCAGTTGCAGTAGGAGCGGAAACCACGGCTGCCTGGGCCAGCGAGGGGCCACCAGGATCATGAAGGCTTTGTCTCGGAGAACCTTGAAAAGAGTCCGAGAGACCAGCGGGATGGGAGGGAAAGCGTACAGAAGGCTCCCCGACCATGAGATCAGGAAAGCGTCCGCCGCAACCCGAAGGGGGTGTGGCTGACGAGAGCAGAAGCGAGGAAGCTGCCGGTTGTGAGGACTGGCAAAGAGATCCACCGTGGGGAGGCCCCACTTGAGGAAGAGCTTCTGAACTACCAAGGGATCCAGACGCCACTCGTGCGGCTGGAGGACCCTGCTGAGTTTGTCCGCAAGGCAATTTTCTTGGCCCGGGAGATAAACTGCCTTGAGGAGAATGCCGTGACTGACGGCCCAAGAGCAGAGCTTCTGTGCCTCCCGGCAGAGGAGGAAGGAGCCCGTGCCCCCCTGCTTGTTCACGTAGAACATGGCAACTTGATTGTCCGTCTGGACAAGGATGGACTGGTGGGAAGTCAGGTGGGAGAAGGCCTTGAGAGCTAGGCGGATCGCCCTGAGCTCCAGGAAGTTGATCTGCTGAGCAGACTCCCACGTGGTCCAGAGGCCCTGAGTACGTGCCTCTTGGCAATGTGCTCCCCAGCCCAGGAGGGATGCATCGGTGGTCAGCACCCGGGTCGGCTGAGGTGACTGGAAAGGCATTCCGAATATGAGGTTCGGCTGCCGGAGCCACCACCGGAGAGACGAGATCAGCGTCTCGGAGACGCGCACTAGGTCTGCTAGGCCGCCTGTGGCTTGACGCCACTGCTGGCGGAGACACCATTGAGCAGACCGCATATTCAGGCGGGCATTGGGGGTCACATGGACGGTGGAAGCCATATGGCCGAGTAGTCTCAGGAAGCGCCTGGCGGAGACCAGGGGCTGGCTGCGAAAGCGGTCGGCTAGGTCCATGAGCCGTTGAGCCCTGTCGAGCGGTAGGTATGCTCGCGCCTGAGGAGTGTGCAGCCTTGCGCCGATGAACTCGAGATCCTGTGAGGGGAGCAAAGTGGACTTTGCGAAGTTTATAACAAAGCCCAAGTGCTGCAGAAGAGTCACCGTGCGGCGCGTGGCGTTGGTGACCTCCCGAGCGGACGCTGCTCTGATGAGCCAGTCGTCGAGGTACGGAAAGACATAGAGGCCGTGAAGCCGGAGATGGGCCGCCACGACCGCGAGGCATTTTGTGAAGACCCGCGGTGCGGAGGACAGGCCAAAGGGCAGTACTCTGTACTGGTAATGATTTCCTGCCACCACAAACCTTAGGTATTGGCGGTGGCTTGGGTGGATGAGGATGTGCGTGTAGGCATCCTTTAGATCCAAGGAGCATAGCCAATCTCCCTGCTGGAGGTAGGGCAGAAGGATTCCAAGGGTAAGCATTTTGAACTTCTCCCGCACAAGGAACTTGTTGAGGTTGCGCAAGTCCAGGATGGGTCTGAGGCCCCCCTGTTCTCTTTGGTATTAGAAAATACCTGGAATAAAAGCCTTGACCTCTCAGGTGGTGTGGCACCGGTTCCACCGCCTGATCCTGCAGAAGACCTGCTAACTCCTGAAGGAGTAATTCCCTGTGCAGAGGGGGTCGCGGAGGTTCTCCCGGAAAATAGGAGGGAGGGACCTGGTGGACGTGGAGAAGATAGCCTTCTCGCACGACTTGAAGCACCCAGGCATCTGCGGTGATGCTGGACCACCTGTGGGCGAAGTGAACCAGCCGGCCTCCGGTGCTGGGAGGAACCAGCGGGGGGGGGAAAGGCTATGCTTCGCGAGTCAAAAACCCCCACCCTGCTGAGCAGGGGCTGGTGGTGCAGGCTTGGGGGCTTGCTGCCTAAGGGACCCGTTACCCCGTCCCTTGGCCTGCTGGCCCTGTTGGGGAGCTGCAGGGGCCTGATAATGGGGGTATTGTTTGTAGGCAGCCGCCTTCCTCGGGTAAAAGGACTTTTTCCCCGAGCCCTTCTTCTTCTGGGAAGGGGCGGAGGTCTTCCTAGAAAGCCTGGTCCTGGTGAGAGTCTCAGTCTCAGTTTGTGCAGCCTTTTCCGCCATGGGCTTGCCAAAGAGGTTCTCGCCTCGGCAGGGGACATCGACCAACTTGTCCTGCACCCAGGGCTCAAGGTCTGACGACTGAAGCCAAGCCTGTCGGCGGGCACCGATGCCGGCTGCGGCCACTCGAGCCGACGCTTCAAAGCCATCATAGGCTGCCCGGGACATGAACTTTGAGCATTCCCGAATGCCAGTGGACAAGGCCAGGAACCTCCGCAAGGGTTCCTCGGACAGACCAGCGGAGAATCCGGCTAGCTCTTTAGCCAGATCCCGGAGATACATGCCCATGTACAGCTGGTAAGTCTGGACACGACATGCGAGCATAGAGCCCTGGAAACACTTCTTACCAAGGCCATCCAGGTTACGGGCCTCCCTGCCAGGGGGCACCGAGGAGTGCATCTTCTGGCTCTTAAGACGATGCATGGCCGATTCCACTACCATGGAATGGTGCGGTAGCTGTGCCTTTTGGAAGCCAGGGCTCTTGCGGACCCGATAGATAGAATCGACCCGCTTGCTCAGGACCGGCGAGGAGGCCGGACTCTCCCACATGAGGAAGAGTAGTCGTTCCAGCATAGGAGGAACCGGTACAGTAAAGTGTTCCCTCGCGGGAGAGTCATACTGGAGGGCGTCGAGCTCTTCGGCTCGAGGCTCCTCCTCGGGATCCGCAGGGAAGGCCAAAGCCTTGGCCATATCCCTAACGAAGTCCGAGAACCGGGCATCCTCCGGGGGGGACTGCTTCCGAGGTTCGGACTCAGGTGAGTCCGAGGGGACACACCGAGTCCGAAAAGAATCAGGTGACTCTTCCTCTTCAGACTCCCAGACCGACTCCGACGAGGACTCGGTGGGGTCGGCCCGGGCAGGGCGCGGCGCCTGCCGCCCCGACGCCGAGGGAGTCGGCGTCGGCGACCTCAGTCCCGAACGGGAGGCCGAGGGTGACCTCGACCGAGGATCGACTCGAGTTCTCATCGACTCAAGGATCGGCTCGGTCTCCGGGGTCGACTTGGACGTCGACGTCCCGGCGGTCGGGGCAGCGGCGCCAGCGAGGCCAGCGAGCAGTGCCCGCTGCTGGTCCATGAAGGCAGACAGTCTGCTCTCCAAGGCCGTCAACCTGAGTCCGAGCTCAGGTGACCCAGCAGCCCCCGACTCGGGCCCCGACGGCGTCAGGCCCGACGTCGGCTGTCGCGGAGGCGAGTCCAGAAGGACCACAGGACTTACCCGAGCAGGCATCTCCGACTCCAGGCGAGGTCGCTTCGGGAGGTGTTCCTTCTCCAAGGACCCGGGGCGGCTATCGGGGCTATGCGACCTGGCCCTCGCGGAACCAGGAGCGTCCGACGCCGCCCTCGCGGGTTTCACCGTCCGACGATGGTCCCCGGAGGGAGAACCCCGGTCGGAGGAACTCCGGCGACGGTCCGAGCTGGAGCCTTTTGACGCGGAGGCCTCCGACGAGGTCCGGGTACGGCTGGGGTCAGCGAAGATTCGATCACGCTGATGCCGCCGACTTCTCAACGCTTTTGAGGACATTTTGCCGCAGGGCCCACAGATCAGTTCCTCATGATCCGGGCCCAGGCAACGGAGGCAAAAGTCGTGTGTGTCAGTGAGTGACATATTTCGGTCACACTGACCACACCGCTTAAAGCCACTGGCAGCCATCGGGGGAAAAAGGGCCCCTGCGAGGTCAAAGGACCGGGCTGCCAGGGAAAATCGAAAACGAAAGCTGACAAAGTCAGAAAAACCGAAAAAAAGTGAGAGGACTCGTGACCGGCGTCGCGAGTCCGGGCGGGAAAAAGATCGGCGTTGAACCGAAGGAAAAAGGATAAAATAATGAAGGAAAATCGACTTTTTCGCGGGGACAAGACGGGGACGTCTGTAGGGCTCCGCGGAAAAAAGAAGACTGGCTAAGATGGCACCCTCGGGCGGGAAGACAACCGCGCATGCGCGCTGCAATTCCCAAAGGCTTTCTTTGAAAGCTGGGGAAAATTGCTCCGCGAGGGCTCCGTCGGCGCCGACGTCACCCATAAGTGAGGACTGACTTCCTGCTTGGTCCTGGAGAAACTATGCTTTTCTCCGTGGACAAGCAGGGAGTAAGTCCTCACGTATGGGACTCCGAAGCTCCAGGCTACTGAAAACAGAGGAGGCCAAAAGCCCAAACAGGGGCAACAGAAATGGAGACCAGAAACAGCATGGGAAGTCCCTCGAGGGGACTCAACTGATTAAGCACCTTCAGCACATAGCATCACCGAGGAATACACTTTTTGGTAGCCTGAAGGGACATAAGGGCCGGTGGGAAGAAGTTGGAACCTATTTCCCAAAGCGATTCTGGAGCACTGCTTCGCTGCAGTTGCTGTTACATCAGGAATCCCCATCCAGACGGTAATGTGTGGACCGAAGACCACGTTGCAGCCCAGCATATCTCCTCCATGGAGCCAGAGCGCAAGTTGGTCACCGATGCACCCATGGTGTTGAGGGAGCAATTTCTCAAAATTGGTGAATTTTGCATACTACGACAGTCGTGAACTTCACTTCTAAGCCAGGGCATGTGGAGTATGATCTCGATCTCAAATTTACTGCTAATGCCCAGCATCAGGCCAAAGAGAGATCCTCCTTCTGGAGTTCGTAAGATGTTGTCTATGGATAACTTATCAAGGGGTATTTGGAAATTCCTTTTAATAGAAAATAACTCTGTATCTTTGCCACATTTTCTTTGTCTCCGACTGCATTTCTTGGTACTTGAATATTTTGTTTCTCAACATGATTCACAGGGCAGTCGCTTGGAACGGACACCTCTAATCAATGCTGTTCTGGTGTTTGTTCTCCTTTGCCACTATATCCAGCTTCCTCGCATCCAGCTTTTTATTGGTTGAAATGGGAGCCATGATATGACCATCAATGCTCAGGCCTGCCTGCTAGCCAAATCGACAAAGCGCATTTAAGACAGCAGCTTGCTAGGGTCAAATGAGACAAACAGCTGCAGGGACTTCTGGTGGGCTTTCATCCGCTCAAGGCAGAAGGTCAAGGCTTACTTGCAGTCCAACATGTACAGTACTGCCTCCCCTCTATTGGTGTGAGGCCTCTCCACACCTGAGATCTCTGCCTGCCTTTCTGACATGGCTGCTTGGATGTCTCACTGCTGCTTGAAACTGAACATGCCTGGGTCCATACAGGGCGATGAGAAAGCATAGTTACTCATCTGTAACAGGTGATTTCTGGAACAGCACGAATCAGTCTTCATGTATGGGTGACTTTGGCGTGGGAACACTTCCCGGCATCCAGTAGGAAAGTCTTTGGGAGCACTCCACTGCGCCTGCATGCCTGCCTTCCCAATTCCTCTCCTCAGTTGCGTTTGTAGCTGAGAGAGAGAGAGAGAAAAAAATAAACAAACCTTACAACTCCTAGGGAAGGAGGGCAAGTTGTGAAGGCTGTTACGCTATCTCCAGGAACAAGCAGGAAAGAGTAGTTACTCACCTGTAACAGGTGTTCCCCAGGAGCAGCAGGAATCAGTCCTCACATATGGGTGTCATCGACGCCGATGAAGCCCCAGCGGAGCATTTTCCCGCTTTCCATGAAAGCCTTTGGGAATGCTGGCACGCATGCGCGGTTCCCTTCCCGCCTAAAGGTGCCATCTTACCTCAGTCAAATGACATAGCTAAGAACAGCACACAAAAATGTAAAAACAAACTATGCACAACTGCAACTCCAAGGGGAGGAGGGAGGGTTGTGAGGACTGATTCCTGCTGCTCCTGGAGAACACCTGTTACAGGTGAGTAACTACTCTTTCTCCAGGACCAAGCAGGAAGTCAGTCCTCACATATGGGTGACTCCCTAGCTCTGGGCTACCAGGAACCCAGGCTGAACAAGAGAACTCCCTCTAGTCACAGCATCAAAGAAAGGCGTTTCAAGGACACAACCTCCACCGGTAGCCCAACAGAGGGCAGGAGTTGCCTAAACCTCAAAGAGATTCCGGAGTACTGCTTGGCCAAAAGCACTGTCCCTACGGGACTCCCTCTCCAGACAGTAATGGGCCGCAAAAGTCTGGCTTGAAGACCAAGTTGAAGCCCTGCAGATGTCTACCAAGGGCACAGAGTGGAGATGAGCCACTGAGGCAGCCATTGCCCTGACACGATGGGCCGTGACCCTACCCTGCAAAGGAAGGTCAGCCGCCTTGCAAGCCCAGGTGATACAGTCAGCCACCCATATGGACAAGGTACGCTTGGACACAGCCAACCCCAACTTGTTGGGGTCAAAGGAGACGAAGAGCTGAGTAGCCTTTCTATGCCCCTGCGTACGGTCAAGGTAGAAAGATAAGGCCCTCCTACAGTCCAGGGTATGCAGGACTGCTTCAGCCTGGCTGGCATGAGGCCTAGGGAAGAACCACCTCCTGGTTGAGGTGGAAGGAGGAGACAACCTTAGGGAGGAACTTAGGTTGAGTCCTAAGGACTACCCTGTTCCTATAAATCCTGGTGTAAGGCCTATCACAGACCAGGGCCTGAAGCTCACTCACTCGCCTAGCCGAGGTGAGGGCTATCAGGAAGAGAGTCTTCCAGGAAAGGAAGCGTGGAGGGCAAGTAGCCATCGGCTCAAAGGGTGGGCGAGTCAGTTGCTGCAAGACCACATTCAGCTCCCACTCAGGGGCAGGAGGACGGATGGGAGGCTTGAGCAAAAGCAAGCCCCTGAGAAAGCGGGACACCAAGGGGTGACCTGACAGAGAATGTCCCTCCACCAGTGAGTGGTGAGCTGCTAGAGCTGAGAGGTGAACCCGAACAGAATTGGACTTAAGTCCCTGATTTGATAAGTGCAGTAAGTACTGAAGCACTACTGGCACAGTACAGGAGAAAGGATCCTCTGTACGTAGCTGACACCACACAGAAAACCTCTTCCATTTGAGGGCATAGGTTTTCCTAGTGGACTGTTTCCTAGAGGCTAGGACAACCTCCTCAACTTCCTGAGGCAGGCCCCAGGGAGCCAAAACTACCCTTGCAGCCTCCAGGCCATCAAATTGAGAGCTTTGAGATTGGGGTGCAGAAGGGAACCCTGCTCCTGTGAGAGAAGGTCGGGCTGCAACCCCAGAGGTAGTGGGGAATCCACTGCCAGCTGAAGTAGAAGTGGAAACCAAGGCTGCCTCGGCCACCTGGGAGCTACCAGCAGGACCGAGGCCTTGTCCTGAAGAGTCTTGAAAAGAGTTCGGGCCACCAAGGGCGTGGGAGGAAATGCATACAGGAGGCCCTGAGACCAGGACATCAGAAAAGCATCTGGTGCTATCCTCAAAGGATGCGGTTGCCTGGAGCAGAACTTGGGCAGTTGCTTGTTCAGCGGACTGGCAAACAGATCTATCCAAGGGAGACCCCACTTCAGGAAGATCTTCTGAACCACCAAGGGATGCAGCTGCCACTCGTGGGGCTGCAGAATTCTGCTCAACCGGTCGGCCTGGCAGTTCTCCTGGCCTGGAAGGTACACCGCCTTGAGAAGCATGTTGTGCTTCAGGGCAAAGGAACATAGGTCCTGAGTCTCTTGACAAAGGAGCTTGGACCCAGTCCCGCCCTGTTTGTTCACATAAAACATGGCTAGCTGGTTGTCTGTTTGAATCAAGACTGAGCGGTGAGCCAGGGCCAGAGAAAAAGCCTTGAGAGCTAAGCGGATAGCTCAAAGTTCCAGGAGATTGATCTGTTGGGCTGCCTCCCAGGGAGACCAGAGGCCTTGAGTGCACTTGTCCAGACAATGAGCACCCCAGCCCCGCAGAGAGGCGTCGGTGGTGAGGACCACCGCGTATTCTGGCATTTGGAAGGGCATCCCCTTCAGCAGATTGGGTGGATGTAGCCACCAGCTGAGGGAGGCCAAAAGGGGTCTGGACACCTTTATCCTGTCTCTTAGGCGGCCTGTGGCCTGAGACCACTGAGTCCGAAGGCACCACTGTGCAGGCCTTATATGGAGCCTGGCATTGGGAGTCACATGCACTGTCGAAGCCATGTGGCCCCGAAGTCTGAGGCAGAGTCTGGCGGAGACCAGGGGCTTGTTCAGAAACTGTTTGGCCACGTCCATCAGTCTCTGGGCCCTGTCTTCTGGCAAGAATGCCTTTGCCAGTTGAGAATCCAACCTTGCCCCTATGAACTCCAAGTTCTGGGAGGGGAGCAAAGTGGACTTTGCGAAGTTTATGACAAAGCCCTCGTTTTGAAGCAGAGCAATGGTTCTGAGGGTGGCTTGTCTGGCCTCCAGGGACGTTTGACCCCTGATGAGCCAGTCGTCCAGATAGGGAAAGACAAAGATGCCTTGATTTCTCAGGTAGGCCGCCACAACTGCCAGGCACTTGGTAAAGACCCTGGGAGCGGAGGTCAGGCCAAAAGGTAGCACTCTGTACTGATAATGGTTTCTTCCCACAATGAACCTGAGGTACTTTCTGTGGTCTGGATGAATGAGGATGTGAGTGTTCGCATCCTTTAGATCTAAGGAGCATAGCCAATCTCCCTGCTGGAGGTAGGGCAGAAGTGTTCCAAGAGTAAGCATCTTGAACTTTTCTTTCTCTAGGAACTTGTTGAGGTTCCTGAGGTCCAGAATGGGTCGAAGGCCACCGGTTCTTTTGGGTATCAGGAAATACCTGGAGTAGAATCCGTGACCTCGCAAGTGGGGAGGCACAGGCTCCACTGCCCTGTCCACCAACAGACCATGAAGCTCTTGTAGAAGAAGGTCTGTGTGCAGGGGAGGCCTTGGAGGCTCCCCTGGAAAATATGGTGGAGGCAGTTGGTGAAAATGGATGGCATAGCCCTTGTGGACTATCTCCAGCACCCAGCTGTCCCCGGTGATAAGGGGCCACTGGTGGGCAAAGAGGGCGAGGTGACCTCCTGTGCAGGGTTGGGAGAGCAGTGGAGGAGAGGCTACGCTCAAGGAGTCAAAAACCCCCACCCTGCTGAGTGGTAGCAGGGGCCTGAGGCTTGGGGGTCCTCTGCCTACGGGGCCCATTACCCTGGCCCTTGGCTTGCTGACCCTGGGGGGCAGCTTGGGCAGCCTGATACTGAGGGTACTATTTGTAGGCAGTGCCCTTCCTCGGGTAAAGACTTTTTACCCAAGCCCTTCTTTTTATGTGAAGGGGCAGAGGTCTTCCTCGACAGCCTTGTCCGGGTAAGGTGATCGGTCTCGAGCTGAGCGGCCTTCTCGGTCACGGGTTTGCCAAAAAGGTTCTCACTTCGGCAGGGGACATCGACCAACTTGTCCTGAACCCATGGCTCGAGGTCTGATGACTGCAGCCATGCCTGGCGTCGAGCCGCGATGCTGGCAGCCGCAACTCGGGCCGAAGCCATCGTAGGCGGCACGGGAAATGAACTTTGAGCATTCCTGAATCCCCGAGGACAAGGACTTAAATCTCTGCAAGGGTTCCCCGGAGAGACCAGCAGAGAATCCGGCCAACTCCTTGGCCAGATCTCGCAAGTACATGCCCATGTATAGCTGGTAAGACTGGACACGGCAAGCAAGCATAGACCCCTGGAAGCACTTTCTACCGACGCCATCGAGGTTGTGGGCCTCCCTGCTGGGGGGCACCGCGGAATGCATCTTCTGACTCTTCAGACCGATTCCACAACCATGGAATGGTGTGGTAGCTGTGCTTTCTGGAAACCAGGGCTTTTGCGGAGTCGATAGATGGAATCGACTCGCTTGCTCAGAACCGGCACCGAGGCCGGTGCCTCCCACATCCGGAAAAGGAGCCGTTCCAGCATCGGAGGAACCGGGACAGTAAAGGCCTCCTTCGGAGGAGAGTCGTACTGTAGAGCATCGAGCTCCTCGGCTCGAGGCTCTTCCTCAGGATCGGCAGGGATAGCCAAGGCAGCGGACATATCCCGGACGAACTCCGAGAACCTAGTGTCCTCCAGAGGGGATCTACTCCGGGGCTCAGACTGCGGTGAGTCCGACGGGACGCACCGAGTCTTAAAAGTATCAGGAGACTCCTCGTCCTCTGTCTCCCAGGCGGAATCATCCGAGGAGGAGTCAGGGTCCGACCCCACGGGGCCCCGAGGCACCCGCCCCGATGCCGGGGGCACCGGCATCGACACCCTCGGTCCCGAACGGGAGGTCGAGGGAGACCTCGACCGAGGACGACTTCGAGCCACGAGGGTCTCGAGTATCGGCTCGGTCTCCGGGGTTGACTTCGAAGTCGATGTCCCGGTGGTCGGGGCAGATGCGCCAGACAGGCTGGCCATCAGTGCCCGCTGCTGCTCCATGAAGGCAGACAATCTGCACTCCAAGGCTGTCATCCTGAGACTCAGCTCGGGAGATGCAGCAGCCACTGACTCGGGCCCCAGCGGCGGCTCTCTGGGAGGAGAGTCCACGAGGACTATGGGGCTTACGTGTCCAGCAGACTCCGGCTCCACGCGAGGAACTTTAGCAGGCTTCTCTTGGTCCACGGGCCCTCGAGGGTCCAGGGACCTCCTCCGATGCCGCCCTCGCGAGCCGCTTCTTCCTCTTGCGTTCTCGGTCGGGGGACCCCCTGTCCGAGGAGCTTTGACGGCGCTCGGGATCGGAATCCCGAGATGTCGAGGCCTCAGACGAGGTTCGGCCGGAGGCAGAGTCCGAGAAAAAACTTTCCTTCTGATGCTGTCGACTTTTGAGTGCCTTGGAATACATCTTCCCACATGGCACACACGACTTGGGGTCGTGGTCAGGGCCGAGGCACCGAAGGCAGCAGTCGTGTGTGTCGGTGAGAGACATAAGTTTCTTACACCGATCACACTTTTTGAAACCACTGGAAGCCATCGGGGAAAAAAAGAGCCCCTGCGAGGTCAAAAGACCGGCCTTCCAGGGAAAAAATGAAAAAAGGGCGCGAACGCCAACCACGAAGGGCAAAAACTGAAAAAGAAATAAACGGGCTCGATACCGGTGTACCGAACCCGGCGGGAGGGGAACCGGCGTTGAACCGGAGAAAAATAGCAAAAAATCGCTGAAGAAAAAAAATCGCTTTTATCCGGGAGAACAGGACACACGTCCGATGGGCTTCTCGGGAAAAAAAGAGACTGAGGTAAGATGGCATCTTTAGGCGGGAAGGGAACCGCGCATGCGTGCCAGCATTCCCAAAGGCTTTCATGGAAAGCTGGGGAAATGCTCCGCTGGGGCTTCATCGGCACCGATGCCACCCATATGTGAGGACTGACTTCCTGCTTGGTCCTGGAGAATGCAGTTTTCACATATGAGGACTCACTAGCTCGCAGGTACCTGACTGGCATGGTGGGGGAGAGCAGTGATCCATGAGGCCAAAAGGTTGTAGCCAAAGACTCTGGAAGAGTTGTGGGCTATTGGACTCTATTCCAGGAAGCGATAGACGACGGAGAGTAGGAGTTGAGTTTAACTCCCAAAGAAGTGTTGGAGTATAGCTTGGCCAAAGACAGTGTCCTGTCGTGAGTCTGTCCAGACAATAGTGTGCAACAAAACTATGAATGCAGGACCAGGTAGCTTCCTGACAGATCTCTCCTCAATGGACACTGAATAGAGATAACCCTACAGAGGCTTCCATAGCCTACACAGTGAGCAGTTACATGACCCCCCCCCCCCCCCGAGAGAGTCCTGCCTGAGCGTAAACAAAAGAAATGTAATCTGCTATCCATTTGGCTAGAGTATATTTTGTCACTGGTAGACCTAGGTGACTAGGATCAAAAGAAATGAATAGCTGAGAGGATTATCTGTGATTTTTAGTTCTATCCAAGTAGTGCTTGCTTGCAGTTTAAGGTGTATAGTGCTGCTTGAACCAGAGATGTGTGTGGTCTAGGGAAAAAAGTTGGTAGGGTTACCAGCTATTTTTGATGGAAGGAGACTACCTTCGGAAGACATGCAGATGAGTACGCAGAACCACCATGTCGTGGTGGAATCAGGTATAAAGTGGATCCACCACCAGAGCCTGCAGTTCACTGATGCGGTGAGCTGAGGTGACTGCAATGAAGAAGATGACCTTCCAAGATAGAAACTTCAGTGAAATGGTGGATAAAGGTTCAAAAGGAGGCTTTAAAAGTTAAGCAAGAACTACAGTGAGATCCCAAGCCACTGGAGGTGGCTTAATGGGTGGCTTGGACAGCAGTAGACCCCGCGGGAAGCATGCTCCTAAAGGGTGAGAGGAGATAGGCTGTCCCTCTAGTGGTTTGTGAGAGGCCGAAATGGCACTAAGGTGAACTCTCAATGAGTTAGTTTTAAGACCTGCCAAGTTTTGGGGAAACTGCTATGTACTTATGACCTAGATTGGCCACTGTTGGAAACAGGATACTGAGCTTGATGGACCTTCGTCTGACTCAGTATGGCATATCTTATGTTCTTATGATAAGTGGAGAAGATATTGTAGAAGGGACTCCACTAACAAGAAAAGGGGTCAGTGCCCCATGGGGAGCACCAGAGGGCAAACATACACCATTTAAAGGCATAAGATCGCCTGGTGGAATCTTTGATCTCCTGTGGCAGGTCGAGGTTTGTGAGCACTAGCCTTTCAGGCATAGGGAGTAAAGATTTGGATGGAGGAGCATCCCCGTAGTCCTGAGAGAGGAGTTCAGGCACACATCCCAGGTTGAGAGGATGAGCCTGCGCAAGGCAAAAGAGCAGAGGAAACCACGATTGATGAGGCCACAAGGGTGCTATGAGAATCCTTGAGCCCCTGTCAGCTTGTAGCTTGAACAACATCTTTGGTATCAAGGGGATGGGAGGGAATGCGTAGAGGAGGCCCAGGACCTGTCTGTGCAGCAACAGCAGCCTGGAGCAGAAGAGTGGAAGCTGCGTGTTCTGCAGAGTAGCAAAAAGATCTATGAGTAGGGTTCCCTGTGTCTGGAAGATCCAAGCAGCTGTCTCCCGATGCAAAGTCCATTCACGTGGACGGAGGATACGGCTTGCCCGGAAGGTACACTGCTTGGACATGAATGTGGTGTGCGATGGCAAAGGACCATAGGCGAAGGGCTTCTTTGCAGAGGGAATAGGACCCCCCCACCCTGATTTGTTCATGTAGAACATGGAATTTTGGTTGTCCGTCCTGACTAGAACATGTTGCTCTTTAGGTTTTTCAACCCCAATTTTCGGGGCATTTGTCAGAATCTGTAGTTCTAGGAGGTTGATCTGCAGAACAGATTCCTATTGTGACCATAGCCTCTAAGTTAGATTGTTCAGATGCGCTACCCAACCTGGTTTGGAGGTATCCATTATCAGGGTGGATCGAAGTGGAGGCATTTGAAAAGGTGACCTGTTGAGCAGGTTCTGTGAAGAACACCACCACGGAAGAGACTTGATGAGTTGAGGGGTGAAGTGGATCTTGTCTCCGAGACTCCCCTTTGCTTGCATCCATTGAGAAGATAGTCCATTGGGCTTGTTGCAAATGTAATCGTGCATAGTGGATAACATGGACTGTGGAGGCCATGTGTCCCAATAGATGTAGCATATCTCAAGCTGTTAACTCTGTTGCCAGCTTGATGAGGCAAGCAAAGCGATCCTGTGGAAGGAAAGCTTGGGCCTGTTAAGTGTCTAAGGGCACTCTGATGAACTCCAGACATTGGGTTGGAGCGAGGTGAGACTTTGGGAAGTTTAAGAAAAATCCGAGATGGTGGAGCACAGTGATGGTGTGATGAAGGGAGTGTTTTACCTCCTGAGGGGAGTCTCTCTATCAGCCAGCTGTCTAAGTAACGGAAGATGACACACAAAGTGCAAAGATAGGCAGCGACTACTGCCATACATTTTGTGAAGACTCATGGTACAGAGGGGCTAAGCCGAAGGGCAGCACCCAGTATTAATAATGGCTTCCTTGAGACATGAAGCGTAGATACTGTCTGTGCAAGGGATGGATCAGTAAATGCGTGTATGCCTCTTTTAGGTTTAGAGAACGTAACCAATCGTGCCTCTGGAGGTATGGAAGAAGAGTTCCCAGGGAAAACCGCTGCTGATCGCTGGAAGTAGCGGTATACAAATCTATGCCAAATAAATAAAATAAATAAATAAATAAATTCATTTTGAAATTTTCTCCAACAAGGAACTTTTTTAGGTCTCTGAGATCCAAAATGGGCCTGAATCCTCCTGTTTTCTTTGGAATGAGAAAATATGGAGAGTAGAAGCCAATCCATTCTTGAGGAGAAGGAACATTTTCTATGGCACCTTAGAATACAGGGTGGTCACTTCTCTTAAGAGAGTGCTTTGAAGGGAATGGGTGACGATAGTTCCCTGTGAAGCTGGTGGGGAATAAGGTTTCAAAGTGAAGCTGATACCCTCTTTGGACAATGTTGCATGTCCACTGTTCTGAAGTTATGAGGGACCATCTGTGGGCATAGTGACAGAGTCTGTCTGCTATGTGGAGAGGCTGGGGGTCCTCCAGAGTCAGACTGGCAATGCTCTAGGAAGGAGTCAAAAAACAGGTGCAGTTGTGCCTGTGCAGCTAGTTGAGGCTTAGGAGCCTTGGGTTTCTGGGGTGGGCGAGGGCCCTGCTGTATCTGCTGAGGCTGGTATACAGCAGAAGGCATGTAGGAAGGATAATATCTCTTCCTCTTTGAATAGAAAGGTTTCTTGGGAAGAGCCTTCCTTTTGGGGAGGTCAGCTGTCTTTCTGCAAAGGCATTTGAGGGTGAGATCATCTGTCTCAATCTCTCTGGCTTGTTCTCTCCAATTTTTTCCAAAGATATTTTCTCCAGTATATGGATATTGTCCAGTTTATCCTGGCCCCATTACTCGAGATCTGATGCCTGTAATCAGGCCATTCTGCAAGCCTCAATGCAGACTGCTGAGGCTCTGCTTGTTGATTCAAAGGCATCAAAAGAGGCCCTGGTTAGAAGTATTTTGGCATTGCTTGATGAGTGTCTGGAATACACTCTGTTTATCATTAGGAAGCACAGGGCCTAAAGTTTCCAGATCCCTGGTGACATTCTTTAGGAACATGACCATGTACAGTATGTACAAGTTATTCTGGAGGCTAACATGCATGCCTGAAAGCATTGATGCCCAAAGGCATCAAGTGTTCTTGAATCTCTATCCAGAGGCATGGAGGAGTGATTTTTTAAAAATTTTATTCAGGGCATTGCTGATTCCACCACCATTGAAGGTGGGGGAGTTGAGGATTTTGGAAACTTGGGCATTCTGTACATGGTATAGAGCCTCTTGCTGAAAGGCAAACCGTGAGAGGGGCCTCTTGTATGCGGAGCATAAGATCTTGTAAGATGCAATACACTGTTAATGTAGCCACTTCTTTGGGCATGGGAGAGTACTGGAGAATCTCTAATTCTTCTGCTCCTGTTTCCTTCTCTGTGGCTATGGTGATGGCCTGTCCTGCTTCCATGTCACATATGAAGTTTTGAAAAGACATCATCTGATGGGGGATCTACACTGTTCCTGAGGAGGCGAAGGGTCCGAAAGGATGTCTGGATGATCCTGGGAATCCACTGATCCCTTGTCAGAATCTGAACAACTGGAATCAGAGTCTGGCAAAAAGTCAAAGTAAGAGCGGTCTTGTTTGACCCCGATGCTTTGTGGATGTCGAGGGTTGTTTATATCAATGCTCGGAGGCATTGGAATCAGGAGCTATAGTAGCCTGAGCCTGTTGGGTTCCGGAGGCATCTGACGGTTCCAACAGAGGCATCAGCCTTAGGAGTTCTGATGATGTCGGTTCGAGGGCTGGCATTGGGGCTGATACACGTGGTTGGAGGCTGAAGCCTGCACTTCTGGAGCTCTTGCTGTTATTGGTACCAACCCCACTGGTCAATCTTTTAGAGTGAAAAATATTGTCAAAATAGAAGAAATAATAATCACTCAAAAATCAAACATAATTAACTTCAACTCAATCAGGTGAACATTCTCATTTTCACTTGTCACAAATATGGCTATTCAGGAGGTCTCAGACTTATATGGCATTTATTTAAGCAATCCGAAAACTAAATGCTCATGCCTGATTGCATCACCGACCATCCTTAACAAACCCCCAGCCTATCCATATAAAAAAAACCTTAACACGGGACACAAAAACGCCATGCAGTCCCGTGTCGCGTAGGTTGAGATGTGCGATTTAAACTGACGTTTGCAGCATCACTGAACAGTTCTACCCCTGAAGAAGCTTCGTTTGAAGTGAAACGTTCAATTGGCGCCATTGAGTATTGGCGTTGGGTATAAGCTGAATATAGCTATTCACTTGGGAAGAGCACCTGTGCCTGTAGCTGCTGAGAGAGAAAACCGGCAGTTAAGTTTTTTTTATATTGATAGGCTGGGGGTTTAAGGATGGTTGGAGAAGTGAAAATGAGACTGTTCACCTGATTGACTTGAAGTTATTGGTATCGAGGCTGTCAGGCGTGTGGCCAAACTCCTCTTGAGAACCAGCATGCACTGGTCCAGGGAGATGGCCAATGTCTGGGTGGAATCACCCACATGGCTTTGAGCCACCGTCCCAGAGCATGGAATAGATTGCTCCCTAGAGGTCTATTCCTCAGGAGTGTTCCAGTGCCCCTCTTGTACTTCGGGACGACAGGTCCTCCCGCCAGGGCTGTTTGACTGGCCAGTCTGCATCCGAAGCACTCCTAAGGGATGCTTATGTTTGGCTTTTTCTCTCATCTCTGTCTTCAGTGCCTGTGACTTGAATGAAGTCAGAGAGTTGGGACTTACTTTTATGTTTGGACTTTGAAGAGATCTGAAACTCATGACAGGAGGTCAATTTTCTCAATAAAGTGGAAATGACTGAAAGCAAGTCCGGGGCAAACAGCGATCCATACTGTCTGGCTCTGTTCTTTAGGCTCCTCTTTGTCATTTGCTGGCACAAAGGACAAGAATGTGGTAGCTGGTCAGAGCCAAAATATTTTAGACACCAGTCATGCTTATCAGTGACTGATAGGGTACAGGCACACTTGGTACATTTTTTAGAACCACAAGTTGGTTTTATCGGGACCGGTGTCGGATTTGATGGGAAGGCAGAAGCATGGTTTTTCACCAAAAAAAGAAATGGTAACAGGATTGTATGTCCTGCTGGCTCTGTGGAAAATGAAGAACTAAGGAGATGAGTTGGGAAGGCAGGCTCACAGGTGCAGTGCAGTGCTTTCAAAGGCTTTCCTATTGGACGCTGGGGAGTGTTCCCGCATGGGCTCAGTCAGTGCAGATGTCACCCATATGTGAAGACTGCATTCATGCTTGTTCCTGGAGATTTATTATGTGTGTGTCAGCCTGCAGTTTCAAAGTCTTTGCCACAAGCAGAATCGGAGGAAAAGTGTATAGCAGGACTCCGCGGCATATGAGGAAGGCATCCAAAGCCAGCTGGATGCGACCCTGGAGCAGAACTGACCCACCTGGGCGTGATTTGGCAAAGAGATCTATTGTGATCTGTCCTATAACCTCCTTTTTGTGGGACCACCCATGTGGCTGCAGGATGCAGTTCAGCTGGTTTGCCAAGGTCGAGTTCCCTTTGCAGATAGGTACTTCTCAGCTCTATCCCGTGAGTGATGGCAAACTTCCCCAAGCGATCCGCTTCCAAGCACAGGAGATACGGTCCAGTGTCACCCTGCTTGTTGAAGTAATACATCGCCATCTGGTTGGCCAACCAGTCTGTGCTTATTCAGACAGACAAAGGAACCTGGAATGTTCAAAGGGCATTTGCTAGGCATGGAATTCCAAAAAACTGATCTGGCGCAGGCTGTCCTGCTTAGACCACAAGCCCCTGCATGCACAGACCGTCCAGATGAGCCCCCACAGCTGAGCTTGGATACAGCCGTCATCAGCATCTAGGGGAATCAATGCCTGAAAATGAAGACCCCCTTAGCAAGTTCTGTGGCTCCAACCACCAGTGCAGGGACTGGACCAGAAGCAGTGACCCACCACCCAGTCCCAGAGGCAGTAGTGGCTTGCTTCCACTGTGCCCTGAGTCCATTGAGCTTGTCTTGTCGACTGATGGGCCAGAGGCATGACAAAGATTGTTGAGGCCATATAGCCAAGCACCATCAGCATCCCCTGGGCTGTCATCTGACGTCACTGCTGGGGATCACGGACCAGGACAATCAGCCTTTGCAGGTGCTGCACTGGGAGAAAAGGCCCAAGCCCAAGTGGTGTCCAGAAGAGCTCCTATGAATTCCAGTTGTTGAGAGGGCTGGAGGTGAGACTTGAGATAGTTGACCATGAACCCCAGCCACTTCAGCACATGGATGATCAGCTAGGCAGACTGATGGACTCCAGCCAGATTGGAGCTCTTTGTGAGGAAGTTGTCCAAGTAGGGGAAGACAAAGACCCTCAAAGTCCAAACGTAAGCGACCACAATCGCTAAACACTTTGAAGACTCGGGGTGCTGATGCCAGGTCCCTTTAAGTACTCAGGACTGGAAGTGCCAACGCCCTCACAGGATGAACCTGAGGTATTTTTTGTGAGAGGAGTGTATGGGACTGTGTGTATACAACATCTTTGAGATCTATGGAGCATAGCCAATCATCCTTTAGGAGGTATGGGAGCAGGGTCCCCAGCGAAACCATCTTGAATTTTTCTCGCATGACATAGGTATTTAAGTCTTGTAGGTCCAGAATGGGCCAAAACCCCTCATGTTATTGGAGATCAGGAAATAGCTGAAGTAGAAGCCCTGTACGGCCTGAGTCAGAGGCCCCTGCTGTATGGCGAGATCGGTTAGCAGAGCAGAGACCTCTTCCTGTAGCAGGTTGAGATCCAGGGGTCTAGAGGGTACACCCTCGGGGGGGGGACGGGGGACGGGTGGCAGCATATAGCTTCTTTGGACTATCTGCAACATCCATGCATCATAGATAAGAACATAAGATATGCCATACTGGGTCAGGCCAAGGTCCATCAGCCCAGTATCCTGTTTCCAACAGTGGCCAATCTAGGTCATAAGTACCTAGCAGTCGCCCCAAAAGACACAGGTTCCTCAATGCTTGTATTGGGTCAAGCAGTGATATCCTGGTTCCCTTTTAATAATGGTTTGTGGACCTTTCCTCCAGGAACTTGTCCAAACCTTTTTTAAACCCAGCTACACTAGCAGCTTTTACTACATCCTCCGGTAACAAATTCCAGAGTTTGATTACACATTGAGTGAAAAGATATTTTCTCTTATTAGTCTTAAATAGGTTACGCTGCAGCTTCATTGCATGTCCCCTAGTCTTTTTATATTCTGACGATGTAAACAATCAATCTATGTTTACCTGTTCCACTCCATTCATTAATTTATAGACTTCTATCATATCTCCCCTCAGCTGTCTCTTTTCCAGGTTGAAGAGCCCTAACCTTTTTAGCCTTTCTTCATGGGGGTATCCTTCCATCCCCTTTACCATTTTGGTGGCTCTTCTCTGAACCTTTTCTAATAACGCTATATTCTTTTTAAGATACGGGGACCAGCATTGCACACAATATTTAAGGTGGGGTCGCACCATGGAACGATAGAGAGGCATTATAATATCCTTTGTTTTATTTTCCATTCCTTTCCTTATGATACCTAGCATTCTATTTGCTCTCTTGGCTGCCGTTGCACACTGGCTGGAGGGTTTCAACATGTTATTCACGATGACGCCTAAATCTTTTTCGTGGGTAGTGGTTCCCAATTTGGAACCTTGCATCATGTAACCATAGTTTGGGTTGTTCTTTCCTAGGTGCATGACTTTGCACGTGTCCACATTAAATTTCATCTGCCCTTTGGATGCCCAGTCTTCCAATTTATCAAGATCCTTTTGCAATTTTCCACAATCCTAAGAGGCTAGCTGTAGACAAACAGAACAAGCTGCTGCCCACCCCACACAAGAGTTTTTCCCTACAGAGACTGGCAGGTTGCCTATGGAGGAACCAGTCAAAACACCAACCCTGGTTGGGGTTGCAGGGCTGACTGGGCCTTCTCACGATGCTGCTGAAGAGGAGCCTGTCTCTTGGCTAAGAGCCCTGTGGGTTTAGGAGGTACTAATGCTTATCCTGGAAATAGATCTTGACCTGGTACTTCTTACAAGATGTATCAGCCGTCTTCCTTTGAAAGTATGGTGAGGGTGATATGCTGCCTCCATCTACTTCCCAAAGAATTTCTTGCCCTAGTCCAGCTTATTCTGGACCCACTGCTCCAGGTCAGAGGACTGAAGTGTGAGGGGGGAGGGGGGCTCCTCTGCCCACTACTGCAGACTGACTCAAAGGTGTCATAAGTCATGTGGACCATGAATGTGCAACAGTTCTGTGCAGCAAGGAGACTCAACCATTTACTCAATGAAAACACAGCTTTATTAAAACCAACCCCCCCCCCTACTCTGACAGTGTTTCAGTAGAACACCTTCTTCAGAGGGATCAAACATCCAACAGAAATAAGGGTTCTAATATTTCAAAAAATATAAATGAAGACATAAACAAAAAACATATTACATAAAAAATTAAAGGCAGCCTTAAAAATAGAATAAATAAAACTGCAAAAGAATATATAATGTTAAATATGCACACCAATGAGGACAGAGATAAAAGCAAAAGGCATTAAAAACAGAATTTGTGAAAGTGTCCCTTAAAAACACATCCATTGAGGATTAGAGGAAGGTACATCCGTAGAGAACAATAAGTGTGGTACATAATGTCAAGACGAAGCACAATTGTGTATAAAATGTCAGTCACACAGTGAATCCATACTAGGTATAGTAAAACCTGGAAGTCCCAAGTTACGTAGATGTGAAACTATGAGGTCTGTTTACTAAGTTGCTTCCATGCGAAAACGGAGCTGTGGCTCCGATTTTGCATGGAAGCCACTAACACTGCTTAGTAAACAGACCCCTGTAAGTATTTATTGATGGCAGGTACAGACTTATTTTCTAATATGGACCCCAGTTGAGCAAAGTGATCAGGCAGGAGAACATTGTGTTGGAGTACTAACACAGTGGAAAAGAAGAGGAGGAGCCAAATCAAGGCTTATTTTATTGTATTATCGATGTTATATAGACAGTATGACAGCACTGGCAAAACGGTTGTACATAGAGCTGGAATTTACTGTAGCAAAAAAAATTATTTAGGTAGTCTTATATACCACCCATCTAAGTTTTGTAAAACTAAAGAGACCTAATATAAACATCTCCCATAATGGAGACAAGGGGAAATTAGGCCCTACCTTTTAATTTGCTTTCTGTGTCTCTCCAGTTCAGTCCAGTCCCACCACCAGCTGGAGACTGAGCATGCCTAAACTTTGGTGGTGTCAGCCCACATATACCACTAGCCATGCCCACCAAAGTCAGTATGCGCCTGACAAAGCAGTACTGTCACTCAACTACTAACCCAAACAAATCTACTTACAAGAGGCATCCTTCCATATCAGTACGCCGCCCCCCCTTTTTTTTTTTTTTTTTTTTTTTACATTGGGTCAACCGACCCACTGAGAACACACCAATGGCCAGCCCGAGAGACTGGAACCGTTCCCCTGACAATATGCTTACCACCTCCAGTCCCCAGAATGACCGATGGAATTCTGAGAGGGCTGTACTAGAGCTCTTCTTTAGGGAAGCTTTGGATTAGTTGGGGGAGTCCAAGGGGGGCCAAATTCCCAGAGGATAAGGGACAAGCCCCAACTAGGAGACTCATTTTGCTCCCTTGCAAAGAATTCAGTATCTGATCAGGGACCATCCCTTTTGAGGGGGCAGGGGAGTCTGCAGGGGTTATGTGCAGCCACAAAGCCCCAATTAAATGAGGGAGCCTAGGAAAAGGTGGTACCTCCAGAGTTGTCTGCCCACCTGGGCCTACATCACCTCCACACAGTGGGTCTTAGAGAAACTTGTTAATCAAGTGTTCAAATGAGATGCACCAAATGTAATAAGAGGGTTCTTACCCAGTCCGCATGAATCCACTCTCTGACAACAGCATCTCAAGTTGGACGCCTGCATTAGACAGCCACCATTTAAACTGAGGGTTTGGTGTCTAATACAGAAACAGTTGCCGTGGATACAAGATGCCGGCACTCTCATAAAATTTGGAAATGAGACCAGAGGCAGCCACTTCTTGAACTAAAAAACTGGATTAAACCCAAAACTTGAATTAAGAACAGAATAACTTTCTATAGAGGACTCTTAAGCACAAAAGCTCTAATTTGATGGGTCACTGCAAGGAGGGAGCTGCAATTTAGAACTAGGTGTCCTCTCCGTAGAAAACAAGATAAAAAGGACTTTTAAAAACAGAATAGTGCAAAATAATTAAAAGATATAAATATACAAAGGACCAGTTTAAAGCATAAAATCTCTCATCGTATCCATGGCAACCATTTCTGCACTTTGGCGCCAAACCCTCAGTTTAAATGGCAGCTGTGTCTATTGCCAGCGTCTAACTTTAGATACTGTTCTCAGAGTGGATTCATGCGGACTGGCTAAGAACCCTCTTATTACATTTGGTGCATCTCATCTGACCACCTGATTAACAAGTTTCCTTAAGGACCAGATTTTTGCATTTTATCTATTTTTTTTTTTTACATTGCCTTATCTAGGAATCGAGGTGGTTTACAAGGAACATTACAATTGTTTACATAGAACTTTGGTAGCTGAACATATTTTCAATCTCATACAGCTTTAAAGCTGGACTTTAATTCAGTCCAGCCCAGTTTGGCATTTTCTTTATATATATATATATATATATATATATATATATAAAAATTCCCCTCTTTGAACTTTCTTATAGGTTCTCTGGGACACATGAGGTCTTAATGTAATCTATACTTATATAATTTTTTACTTATCCCCAATATGGGAGACGCTTGTATTATGTCCTTTTAGTTTTACAAAACTTTGTTAAATGTTTTTCGTTACAGTAAATTCCTGTTCTGTATACAACCATTTTGACAATACTGTACAACAAAGTAATTGTTTTGGATCGTCCTCTTTTCCACTGTTAGTACTCTCAATGTTCACCTGCCTGATCACTTTGCCTGACTGGGGTCCATATTAGAAAATAAGTCTGTACCTGCCTTCAATAAATATACAAAGCTTCACACCTAACTAGGAATGTCCAGGTTTTACTATACCTATTACAAATTCACTGGGTGACTGACATTTATATACAATTGTGCTTTGTCGTGACATTATAATGTATACCACACTTATTCTCTACGGCTGTGTTTTTAAGTGACACTAATTTTACTAATTCTGTTTTTAATGCCTTTTGCTTTTATCTCTGTCCTCACTGGAGTGCATATTTAACATTATATATTATTTTGAAGTTTCATGTCTGCCTTTGTTATTATGCTTAATTTTTTTTTTTTTTTTGGTATACAGTTTTTGTGTGTCTTTACTTATGTTTTTTCAAATTATGGTTTTAATATTTCAATTTTATTTCCTTTTTTGTTGGTCCCCCTCTTCTGCCCGTTTATCTGCTTTCAAATCTCACTATGTTTTCTATCGTTCCCAATTGCACTCTGCTAAACGTGACTATTACTCTACTACGATCTCACAGGCTTCTAACCATACACGGCATCTCTATTCTTCCTTTCGCTCTCTTCTTTCTTTACATGCTTCGCCAGCCCCTCCTGCTTCCCAGTCATCTCCATCTCAACTGGCTTCCTTCTTTGTCTCCAAAGTCACTTCACTGAGGGCCCAGCTTCCCTCGTGTCCTGCTCCTATCACCTCCCCTCCCCTCCCCCTGTTCCCTCCCCACCACCCGTTTCTCAACTCTCTCACTTTTGGGCTACCTTTTCCCCTATCTCTGCAGCTGAACTTCATCATCTCCTCTCTTCCTCCAAAAAAACCTCCTGCCCACTTGATCCCATTCCCTCTTCTTGGCTCCTCACTCCTTCATTGGGTGCCTTTTCATCTATCCTGGCCATGTTTAATTCCAGCTTATCCACAGGAACTTTCCCTAGTCTCTGGAAACACGCTTTGGTACGTCCCATCCTGAAAAATCCTACCCTGGATCCCTCTCTCCCTTCTAACTATCGCCCTGTGTCTAATCTTCCTTTCTTATCCAAACTTCTAGAAAAATTTGTCTTCGCCCAACTCTCTCACCACTTGGATTCTACTAACTTCCTTCACCCTCGTCAATCTGGGTTCCGTCCGGGGCACAGTGTTGACACGGTTCTTCTTGCCTTCACTAACTCACTGCATGTAGCCCATGATCACGGTGATATCTCAGTGGCAGTTGCTCTAGATCTCTCAGCGGCTTTCGACCTAGTTGATCACTCCCTTCTCCTCCACCGTCTTCGGGAATCTGGTCTCTGCAGCACAGTTCATCACTGGTTTCATTCCTTTCTCTCCTCTCGTTCCTGTGCAGTTCCCCCCTCCGATTCCCAGCACCTCCCCTGTGGTGTTCCTCAGGGTTCTGTCCTTGCTCCTCTCCTTTTCAATCTTTTCTTGGCCCCCCTCGCTCTCCTTATACAACAGTCTGGTATTTTGGCTTTCTTCTATGCTGATGACATTCTCCTACTCCACCACACATCTCCTTCTTCCCCCGATCTCTCCCCTCTCAATTCTTGTCTCACCTCTGTCACCAACTGGCTCACCTCTAACTGTCTCCACTTGAATCTTACCAAAACTCTGGCCATATGGTTCACTCATGGTGGCCCTTCTCCCTCACTAGCCCCTTCTTTCTCCAATTCCTCAGTCCCACTAGTCTCCACCTTTCAGTATCTGGGTATCCATTTTGATTCGGATCTCTCCTTCTCTGCACACATTTCTCATATTACTAAAACTTCATTCTTCTTTCTTCGACAAATTCGCTCAGTTCATCCCTTTCTTTCTTCCTCAGCTCAGATCACACTGGTCTTATCTTTGGTAATGTCCCGTATTGATTTTTCTAATTCCTTATTCCTTGGTCTTCCTCAATATCAGCTGTCCCGCCTTCAACGCATACAAAACACTGCCGCACGTCTTATCACCCGCTCTTCTATTCGCGACAATGTCACTCCTATACTTCTCCATCTTCACTGGCTGCCTGTTCCTTTCCGTTCCCAATTTAAGATGTTAATCCTTCTACACAAGGTCTTTCACACTGGTACCCCTTCTTACTTAGCTGATCTACTATCTTTCCATTCTCCCAGGTACACCCCCCATTCTTTCCATCTTAATCGTCTTGCCCTCCCTTCCCCCGCTCGTGCCCGCCTACAGCTCACCCGTTCCTCCGCTTTCGATTTTGCTGGTCCTGCTCTCTGGAACTCTCTCCCTCCCTCCCTTCGCCTAGAATCTCAATATGTCACCTTTAAACACAACCTCAAGACCCACTTATTTTCCTTGGCATTCGACACCCCTTCCCCATTTGTATGACCCCCCCCCCCCCCTTCTTAGTACTATACGTCTGCCTCTTGTGTCCTGTCTTGTCCTTGTCTTCTTTACTCCTTCTTCCTATTTACAAATTGTACATTTCTTTTCCTTTTCTCGGCCTTGACCAAGTTTTAATGTAATTTTATCATTGTACACCGCCTTGATTATCACAGAAAGGCGGTTTTTATCAAATAAATAAACCTTAAACCTTTGACACACCCTCCCCTGGAAGAAGGCATTCTGCCAAAATACTGTCAGTGTAGGCAGGGGTTGGTTTCAATAAAGCTGTGTTTTTTTTCATCGACTAAAGGGGTTGAGTCTCCTTTTTCACCTTGCTCCTGTTTGCTGGGCTGTTTTGTCTTGCAAGTATGAGTGCTCTGTTTTGGGCTCTTTGGAACAGTTCTTGCCATGGCCCACCAGGGTATGGAATGTGTCCTAGTGCTCCAGGGGAAGGAGTGGGCCACACTTGGACAGATCTCATATATCATCTTTGAGGAATATGCCCATGTACAATTGGTACGAGAAGAACCTGGCCACCAGCATGGTGCTCTAGAAGCATCGCCCACCACAGGAGTCCAAGGTTCTCACCTTCTGACCCAGGGGCAACGAGGAGTGTATCTTACTGCTCTTGATCCTTTTCATGGCTGACTCCTCCAAAAGAGAGAGTGGTGTGGAAATTGAGGCTTCTCAAACCCTGAGGGGGCTTTCTGGACCTGGTATATCAAGTCCAGCTGCCTGCTGACCACTGTCACTGTGAGGCTCCCACATCCCCAGTTGCAGCCTTTGTAGATCAGGCACAGTCATAACCTCCTTGGAGGCTGAAGGTACTGGAGGAGCTCCAGTTCCTTTGTTCTAGGCTTGTCCTCCAACTTCAGGGAGAAGTGAATGGCCTCTGCCATACTTCACATGAACTCCTAAAGGGATATATCCTCCAGGGGTGACTTCAGCCACTCTTGAGGAGGAGAATGGTCCAAGGGGAGCTCGGGGGATCTGCTTCTGGACATCTCCAATTCTGCCTTGGTCTCCCAGCCATCGGAGTCAGACTCCAAGAGGAAGTTGAAGTAATGTTGGGCCTCATCCCAGCGTCGACTCTGGCTCCACAGGGAGGAAGAGCACATCTGAGACCAATGGTGCATAGAGTGTTTCCATGGCCTCACTGGAGCTTCTGACCTAGACACGCTTGATAAGAGAGATGGCTGCAAGAATCAGTGTCTAGTCCGATCATTAGCTCAATAAGCCTACGTTGGCAGGCAAGTGCATGGGTCTTGAGGATCAGCTGCACAGTCTGCAGTGATGATGCCTTAGGCACTGAGGTGACCCACCAGTTGCATAGCCAACACTGCTGCCGTATGGATCTCAAGGACATTCCTCCAAGCCTGCAGTCTCTAAAGGCATCAGGGCTGGAATTCTGATTTTGGCCACCTGCTCTGGCACCCCTGAAGGAGATTCCACAACCGAGGGGACAGTGGGGGATTCCTGATGCCCTTTCAGTACTCTGGATGACTATTTCTCTCTTCAGAGTACTTTAGCAGGCCACTCCTGGTTATCGCTCTCCATGAGAGGTTGGGCTCAGATTTGATGCATGTGGACTTTGGGGTCTGGTGTGCGGCTGTCCCCTTCGACAGTGATGGGTGTTGATGAAGTCTATTCCAGGTGAAGGTAGATAGGGGTCCTTTGCTCTGGAGCACTATGCCCCTGCTGCTATGAGTTTGCTCAGGCTCCTCCCGATGCCTATGCCTTCGCCTTTGTGGTACCAAAGGACACTAGGGTTGATGCAAGATCGAAGGTGCAGAATCTGTCTGTCCAAAGCGGGGTACCCGCTCCTTCTTGTCATCTACAAGCACAGGTTCCAAGAGGCAGGCTGGTGATTGGAGCCCAGGCATTGAAGGCAGCAGTTGTACCGGTCAGTGACCGAGATGACCCAGGCACTGTTGGTCCACTTTTTAAAGCTGCTTGCTGGCTTCTGGGACAATGTCAGGAAACATGGCGATGGCAAGGTCGAATGGCTTTATAGAGCCAGTTATGGGAAAACAAGAGGAGAAAAAAGGACAAACATGAAAAATGAAAGCGACTATACTAGGGCCAGCACTGCTGATAACAGGTGAAAACTAGATAACAATAGGACCCTGAAGGGCCAAGAGCACAAAAAACCTTTTTTAACGGTGCAGGAACATGTGCTAGGGGCTCCACAGAAAAAAGAAGACTGGAGATGGCGCCAAGGCAGTTACATGTATACGATGGAGCTTCCCAGACTTCCATTAGAAGCCAGGGAGTATTCCCAGCAGGGGCTCCATCAATGACAGCACCTATATATGAGGACTTAGTTTCTGCTTGTCCACAGAGAAACACTATGATCCTTTTTTATTTTTAAACAAGTGCCTTAAAAGGACAGCAAACCAATAAACCTCATTAAAATAAAAGGAGGTTGTGACATGAGTCCAGTGCTGTTCACCAGCTATCCACAGATAACAGGGAGCTCGGCCCTCCTCCCTCCAGGCAGGAACTACACAGATATGCCCTGCAGCCATCCAAGCTCTATCAGGAAGGTGTCCCAGAGGATGTACAGCTGCACCACTCCAGCAACCAGCATTTGCTGGAGACTGAGATATACTGAGGGTTGCCCCTAGCTGCATCACCACTAGTGATGAAGTCATTGGAAGTTTCTTAGTGTTTCTTTGTCTCCATCATCTGCTGCTTGAGGACACTAACTATGTCTCTGGACTGCTCCAGTAGGATGATCTGAAACAGTTGATGGGACCTGACACTTCTGTAATCAATGTCATTGAATTGGTTTTCTCCCAGGTCCATATCCTTGCATCCTTCTCCAAATGGGTTAGTGTTGCACACTACTTGACAGTCATGAACCTCACTCCTAAGCCTTCCTGATTCTGACTTATTTCTTTCTTCCCTGCAGCTCTACTGGGACAGCCTCCATTGAACAACTGCGAAGGGAGCGACTGAAAAGAGAAGCAATGGAGAGAGCTCGAGCTACAGCCCTGCTAGAGGGGAGGAAAGGGGAACAGCAGGCTCAGACTACCGAAGAGACAGATGAGCGAAGGCGGAGTTACAACTCCCAGTTCCACCCACAGCTGGCTCGCAAGTGTTGGAGGCAGTAGGCAGTGCGGTGCTGTGCTCTGGACTACCAGATACTGCTGGCATTTTGTTTTGCGAAGTTGGATAAAAAGGTTTAGGATATAAGCAAGATTAAGAATGAGCATGTGATTCTGGTTTTACTTTAGTCTTGTCTGACCAGGCTTTTCTCCCAGTGGCATTTCTACTGAAAGCTGAGAAAGGAAAAGATGAACATCCTCTACCCCCCCCCCCCCCCCCCCCCAGGAAACGGAAAGCATAGTTACTCACCTGTAACAGGTGTTCTCCAGGGACAGCAGGAATCAGTCCCCCATATGTAAGGACCAACTTCCTGCTTGTTCCCAGAGAAAAGAAAATGACTGGATAAGATTTCTCCCCTTAATAAGAGGCACAAATTAGCAAGCTGGAACTATAAAAGTAGATAGAGATATACTGGGCATATGCTAACAACCAAAGGGTATACAAATAACTAAACATGCTGAGCAAAGGCCACATTGCAGAGCGTACATGGAGGTAGACGGGAGTAGGACCAAAGTTTACTATCATTATAGCTAACAAGCAAGTCTTATTCCATTGCGCATGTGCCCTGGCAACGTAACAAACAACAAGACTCAGGTCCAAAGACTAAGCTGGCTGTGTGAGGATCCAGCTCGAGACTAGGTTAGGGATTAGGCACCCACCCCCACTGCTATAAATAAAGGACACAAACCAGATCAGATTGCTTGCATTGTTGCATGAGAAGACATCATATAAAACTATTTATTCATAAATATTTTCCAAAATGAAAATAGGTTACGAAAAATATTTTAAACCAGCTGTCCATACCACCAAATCTTTCAGTACAGAAATATCAGGAAGGTGGTGAGGGAACGAGGAGGAACCGAAAGAGACACTTTGTGTCGCTGCACCCGGTTTATTAAAACAAATCCAGTATCCATAGGACCAAAAAAAAATCTGGTTAAAAAAAATAGAACTTAAAAAATTTATATATATATATATAATATTTAACACAAATTCCAGGACAAAGTGGCAGCCACATAGCAGGGTCTTTGGGCACAGAATGGAGACTGGTTCTTTCCTTCACCAGCCAAGAAGGGAGGCAGGCAGGGGTAGTCCTGCCGTCAGCACACAAAGTCTCTCCCCTTCTTTCTCGGCTAAATGAGCTCATTGAAGAAAGCCAAGGAGTTTCTCTCTTTAATAGGGTTTGCTACAATTCTTTGTATTTTTTTTGTGTGTTTAATTCTTCCAAGGGACAGACAGAATGGGGATAGCACTGTGTCCATATCACACCCTCTGTTTTACGGTTCAGTGTTAAAATTGCATGCATTAAAGAGGGTTATTATGTCCAAATTCTTTTCTCTCGTATGTAGGTATCAGGGGGATGGAACAAGCAGAGAAGGCTCCAGGACGACACTCTGCCTTTTTCCTAACTCCCACCCCTACTTTTTCCTTTGCTTGCGGCTCGCGCGTGAAAGGTTCTTGCCAGGACGTCTTCCAGCTCTTCTGGTCACTGCAAGTCACGGTCCTCCAGGTAGCGATACTCAAAGGTGAACCCCTCCTTCTTCCTCTGGCCCCACTTCTCGTAGTCAAAATAAATGTAGGTGCCCTGTGGAAAGACAAGAGTGATACTAAAGCAGGTGTTTACTCAAGGTAGACCACCCTTGGCAAAGCCTTCCACAGTGCATGAATGCATGCCTCTGTCCAGTCCTCACCTGCTCAAACTCATCCGTTATGGTCTTGGGCTCTTCATGTCGCTGGAACCACATCATGTATTTGGTGTGAAACCTCCAGGACTGTTTCTTTAGTGCCTTAGCTGCCAAATACTGTGCTTTAGTGCCCTGGGGAAAAAAATAAAAGCTTCAAAATTGCATCTTAGTGGATCAGAAACACACTCCTACCCAACAAGGCTCTACATACACCTAAATGAGCTGTGTTACATGGCTAAACATACTCTCGACACTTAGGATTTTCTCTGGACAGCAGGAGTCGGCCACAAATCAGGTGCTATGACAGTGCAAGGCTTTGGGAGCATGTTCCTGCACCCTGGTCTACCAAGCAGCATGTCACTTCTATTTACTAATATCCCAATGTTGCCTGTTGGTGAAAGCATAGAGTATCCTTTCCACTCGCGTTATGGAAGCAAACAACTTCCAAAGGTCTTTCAAGATATACAAACATCTTCCATCCTCCTCCCATGAGGCCTACAATACCTCATCCAGGGTTGCAGCCTTTGCCATAGCTGCATATGGACTTACCTGGCTGCATGTGTTATACTTAGAGGAAGATGTATGCGACCACCTAGTGACTAGCCCCTGTGCAGAGGAAAAAGCCACTGTATTGCTCTACAGCAGTCCTCTCCCTGCCTAGAAAACCACAAACCATGCAATACCTCCAGAGGTGCTTCTATCATCAGAGACATTATGAGGCCTGCATCTATCAAGGAGATCAACCACAGCAGAAACAGATGTAAGGACCGGAATCCTTCCAGGGGCCATGGCCACAATATGCTCTTAACATTTGACTACGACTATTGTTGTTCTTCCTGTGGGAGTGAAACTATAGGATCACTATCATTCTCCTAGGACAATCAGGTACATATACTTTGCACCATCTGATGACAAGATGGAAATAGCTTTCCCATAGCTCAAGGGATTTTTTTTTATAGTCCTTCTGAACATGTGCCAGCCTCCTCTCCCTCCCCACCATAGGACCTTCCTGCTTCTTTCTGCAGTCTTTCATATCCACCTTGCTTGACAGACAGAATGCCCCTGCTCTCCACTCTATTACACACCAAGGAAGAAGAAAAGAATACATTTCTAAAACCTTTCACAAGAAAACCAATGTTCTGTGATGACTGAGCCAAAGGGGCTGTAGAAAAATGCCTCCAAGCTGACAAATATGAGGTCTGTGTCCACTACCTGAGGCTAGCTTGTCACATCGAGTCCTGCCCATGCATGAAAGCATAGAAATTTCTGGCAGATCCCTAAGCCTCAGTAAGAGCCATCGCTGCATCTGTCTTTTCCTGGCTGTCCCAGTCCTCTCCAGCTTGACCAACCATGAGGCTCCTTCGGTGTGACTCAACTTCACCCCCTTCCCTCTGTGGTGCCACTGATGGACAGCTCCCTGCACCTATCATGGTGTGGGTCTCTGCTGCTCACTGCAGAACACCTAGGGGTTACCAAATCTGGCCACACCCATTGACACCAGGGATTCCCTCTGTCCAGCACTGTAGGGTGAGCGGCACTGCTCAGATAGCTCACAACTCCTCAAACATCACTGTGCAAAGGAGTGCATGCGTTTCCTCAGTACCAGCCAACATGTCAGGTAAAAGAAGCAAAACCTGGAGTTCTTCTACATCCGCTGCCTATGTAATGAAACACTGCAAACCCGCCTCTGCACACCTTCGCTGATCCAAGGAAGGAATCGGCTGATGAGCAACATTCTAGGAACCAACGTGTCTCACTAGGGTGGTCCAAAAAAACAAATTAACAGATTTCAGTTCTCCACAAGGCTGGGTTTGTTCATCATATTTTTAACAAACACACAAAATGTTAATGAAAATAAACATTCAGAGGTCACTCCATTTGGCAGTTTTTATGTTGTCTGAACTAAACAGCAGACAACTGGAATGTCTGCAGACGGTGGCCGCTGAAGGTTCTGCACCATCTTTTGCTTTGTTTCTGCTGAGACTCTGTCATCCAAAAGGGCTAAGCCTACCAAATGTTCAGTCAAAGAACAGAGGTGCCTTGAAAATGCAACAGCCTGGTTTGGGTAAGTCTTGAGAAATGATAAAAGTTCAAAGTCATTGAGAGGAGCTCAGATTGCAAATGGTGCTTCATTCCACTGTCTGATGTAAACAAGACTGATAGAGCTAAAACTGTCATATTCTTGACTCACGTGCAGTCATCCTGACCTGAGCTTTAAGAAGGAAAATGTTCAATATATAAATGCTTTTTCCTATCCATAAAATGTTCAGAATGGGGTGACCTCTAAATGTTTTGCAATAAGGCTGAAATTTCACAGGTAAGCAAGCTATTCCTAATGGACACAAATAAGCCCTGTGGAGAAATGGTTCTACAAACGTTTTGCACTGGTTTGTGGACCTGCCTCTGTCTTTTATAGCTGCAATGCCTGGACCTTTTCAGCAAGTTCATGGTCCTGCACAGATACCAATGCCAGCTGTACAACCCATAAACCCAAAAGTGGATACACTGTTGCTACACACTCTCCATACCCAATTTTCTCTCCAGAACTTCAATTCCACAGACAAGAAGGGACTCCATGGCCAAAGAAACCCCTTCTCAGGGGTTAGCGGCTTCATTACATTCCCCACCCCAAATTCACAGGCCCATAATATGCTCTAATTGCTATCTCCACTTTCAACTTCACCTCTTGAGGACCTCTCCAACCACACATTCCTTTCAAAACTTTCTGCAAGACTTGCTAACACCCAATGATACTCATAAGCCTATAAGAAATGCCATACTGAGGAAGACCAAGGTCCATCAAGCCCGGTATCCTGTTTCCAACAGTGGTCAATCCAGTTCACAAGTATCTGGCAGGTTCCCAAAAAGATGTACAGGATCTATAATGCTTGTCCCGATGTAAGCAGTGGTTCTCCAGGACCAAGCAGGAAGTCAGTCCTCACTTATGGGTGACGTTGGCGCCAACGGAGCCCTGGCGGAGCAATTTTCCCCAGCTTTCGAAGAAAGCCTTTGGGAATTGCAGCACACATGCGCGGTCCCCTTCCCGCCCAAGGGTGCCATCTTGCTCAGTCTTCTTTTTTTCCGCAGAGTCCTACAGACGTAGTTTGTGATCGCCGCTGAAAAAGTTGATTTTTTCAGTTTTTGGTTTTTCTCGGTTCGACGCCGTGTCCTTTTCCCGCCCGGCCTCGGTGCTCCGGTATCGAGTCCGTTCACTATTTTTCGGTTTTTGTCCTTCATGACTGGCGTTCCCGCCACTTTTTTCTTTTTCTCTGGCAGCACGGTCTTTTGACCTCGCAGGAGCCCTTTTTCCCCCGATGGCTGCCAGCGGATTTAAAAAGTGTGATCGATGTACGAGACTTATGTCTCTTACCGACACACACGACTGTTGCCTCGGACCCAATCATGACCCGATGATTTGTGGTCTGTGCAACAAAATGTCCTCGAAGGCATTGAGGAGTCGACAGTCTCAGAAGGAGCGAATCTTCTCTGACTCCGCGTCCGGTCGGGCCCGGACCTAGTCAGAGGCTTCGACGTCTCGTGACTGCGGCCCCGAGCATCGTCGGAGTTCCTCTGAGCGGGGGTCTCCCACCCGGGAACATCGTCAGAAGAAGAAACCCGCAAGGGCGGCATCGGAGGACGCTCCTGGTCCCTCGAGGGCCAGGTCGCATAGCCCCGTCAGCCGCCCCGGGTCCTCGGAGGCGGAGAGGCCTTCGAAGCATCCTCGTCTCAAAGTGGAGTCTCCTGGACACGTGAGTACTGTAGTCCTCGTGGACTCGCCTCCGAAAGAACCGCCGTCGGGGCCCGAGTCAGGGGCTGCTGGGTCTTCTGAGTTTGGACTCAGGTTGACGGCCCTGGAGAGCAGTTTAGCTGCCTTCATGGACCAGCAGCGGGCATTGATCGCTGGCCTCGCCGGTGCATCTGCCCCGACCACCGGGATGTCGACGTCCAAGTCGACCCCGGAGGCCGAGCCGATCCTCGAGTCCATATGGGCTCGAGTTGATCCTCGGCCACGGTCTCCCTCGGCCTCCCATTCGGGACCGAGGTCGTCGACGACGCCGCCGTCGGGGCGGAGGTCCGCAGCACTCGCCCGCAGGGAGCCACTCGATTCCTCCACGGAGGAGTCGGGCTGGGACACGGAGGACGACGAGTCACCCGGTTCTTTTCAGACTCGGTGCGTCCCCTCCGACTCGGAGCCTCGGAGACGATCCCCCCCCCGGAGGATACCCGGTTCTCCGATTTCGTGAGGGATATGGCCAAGGCTTTGGCCTTCCCCGCGGATCCGGAGGAGGAGCCTCGAGCCGAAGAGCTCGAGGCCCTCCAGTATGACTCTCCCCCGAAGGAGGCCTTTACTGTACCGGTTCCTCCGATGCTGGAAAGACTTCTCTTCCGCATGTGGGAGAGCCTGGCTTCGACGCCGGTGTTAAGCAAGCGGGTCAATTCCATGTATCGGGTCCGCAAGAGCCCCGGGTTACAGAAGGCACAACTACCGCACCATTCCATGGTGGTGGAATCGGCCATGCATCGACTCAAGAGTCAAAAGATGCACTCCTCGGTGCCTCCGGGTAAGGAGGCCCGGAACCTGGATGCCCTCGGTAGGAAGTGCTTCCAGGGCTCTATGCTTGCTTGTCGAGTCCAGACATACCAGCTCTATATGGGCATGTATCTCAGAGACCTGGCAAAGGAAATTGCCGGGTTCTCTGCTGGTCTCTCTGAGGAACCTTTGCAGAGGTTCCAAGCCTTGTCCATTGGTATTCGAGAGTGCTCGAAGTTTATTTCTCGAGCAGCCTACGATGGCTTCGAAGCATCGGCTCGAGTAGCTGGAGCCGGCATCAGTGCCTGCCGTCAGGCTTGGCTTCAGTCATCCGACCTCGAGCCATGGGTGCAGGACAAGTTGGTCGATGTCCCCTGCAGGAGGTGAAAACCTCTTTGGCAAGCCCATGGCTGAAAAGGCTGTGGAACCTGAGTCCGAGACTCTAACCGGGACTCGCCTATCCAGAAAGACCTCTGTCCCTTCACAAAAGAGGAAGGGCTCGGGGAAAAAGCCCTTTTACCCGAGGAAGGTGTCTGCCTATAAACAACACCACCCACAAGCCTCAGCAGCTCCCCATCAGGGTCAGCAGGCTAAGGGACAGGGTAATGGGTCCCGTAGGCAGAAGGCCCCCAAGCCCACTACACAGGCCTCTGCTCAGCAGGGTGGGGTGTTTTGACTCAGAAGGCATAGCCTCTTCTCCTCAGCTGGCTCACATCAGCACAGGAGGCCGGCTGGCCCTCTTTGCCCACAGGTGGTCAGTCATCACATCAGATACCTGGGTGCTTCAGGTAGTTCAAAAGGGCTACCTTTTACATTTTCACCAGGTACCTCCCTCCTACTTTCCAGGGGAGCCTCCAAGACTCCCTCTGCACAGGGACTTACTCCTTCAGGAGTTGGCAAGTCTTCTTCAGGAACAGGCTGTGGAACCGGTGCCCCACCACCTGAGAGGTCAAGGCTTTTATTCCAGGTACTTTCTGGTACCAAAAAGAACAGGAGGCCTCAGACCCATCCTGGACTTGCGAAACCTCAACAAGTTCCTGGCCAGGGAAAAGTTCAAGATGCTTACCCTTGGAATCCTGCTGCTCTACCTCCAGCAGGGAGACTGGCTATGCTCTTTAGATCTAAAGGATGCTTATACTCACATCCTTATCCATCCGGACCACCGACAATATCTAAGATTTGTTGTGGCAGGAAGGCATTATCAGTACAGGGTACTGCCCTTTGGCCTATCCTCCGCTCCCAGGGTGTTCACCAAATGCCTGGCAGTGGTGGCAGCCTTCCTGAGGCTTCAAGGCCTCTTTGTCTTTCCCTACCTGGACGACTGGCTCATCCGGGCGCCGTCTTCCCTCGAGGTCACTCAGGCCACTCAACGAACCGTGGCTCTGCTTCAGCACTTGGGATTTGTAATAAACTTCGCAAAGTCCACTTTGCTCCCCTCTCAGAATCTCAAATTCATAGGAGCACGGTTGGACACTCTACAGGCTTGTGCCTTCTTACCTCTGGACCGAGCCAACCGGCTCCAAGCTCTGGCCAGCAAGTTTCACAGCTCTTCCCTGGTCTCTGCCAGGCAATTCCTGCAGCTGCTCGGCCATATGGCTTCCACGGTCCATGTCACTCCGAATGCCCGTCTACATATGAGGCCTGCTCAGTGGAGCCTTCGCACTCAATGGCATCAAGCCACAGGGAGCCTTGCGGACTTAATACAGATCTCCGACCGCCTGGTCTCCTCACTGCAATGGTGGCCTCATCTGCCCAATCTGGTACTCGGCATGACTTTTCAGTCTCCACCTTCCCAAGTGCTGACGACAGATGCCTCTCTCCTGGGATGGGGAGCACATTGCCAAGGGACGTGTACTCAAGGCCTTTGGACCCCTTGGGAGGCTGCTCAGCAGATAAACTTCCTAGAGCTCCGAGCGATCCGCCTAGCTCTACGGACCTTCTCTCACCTCACTTCTCATCAGTTTGTACTAGGCCAAACGGACAAGCAGGTTGCCATGTTCTATGTGAATAAACAGGGGGCACGGGCTCCCTCCTATGTCAGGAGGCTCGGAGGCTGTGCTCTTGGGCAGTCGACCATGGCATCCTCCTCAAAGCTGTTTACCTTCCCGGGCAGGAAAATTACCTGGCCGACAAACTGAGCAGGATTCTGCAGCCACATGAATGGAGGTTAAACCCCTCGGTGGTTCAGCAGATCTTCCGCCGGTGGGGCCTTCCCACCATGGATCTCTTTGCCAGTCCTCTGAACCGGCAACTTCCCAGGTTCTGCTCCCGACACCCGCATCCTCTCAGAGTAGCGCCGGATGCTTTCCTCATCTCGTGGTCTACGGGCCTACTGTATGCCTTTCCTCCCACGCCACTTGTGTCCCGGACGCTTTTCAAAGTTCTCCGGGACAGGGCCTCGGTGATTCTGGTAGCGCCCAGATGGCCGAGACAGCCCTGGTTTACACCCCTCTTCCTCTGGGGTTTCAGCCCGATCTCCTGACCCAGGATCAGGGTACTCTCCTGCACCCCAACCTCTGGGCCCTTCAACTGATGGCCTGGCTGCTGAAAGGGTAGTCCTAGCTCCGGAGGTGGAAGCTGTCGTCCTAGCATCTCGGCGACCTTCCACCCGAAAATCTTACGTCCTTAAATGGCGTCGCTTCTCTGTATGGTGTTCTCAGCGGTCTGAGAACCCCTTCTCCTGCTTAGTATCGGTGATACTGCAATACTTGCTTCACCTTTCCGATCTAGGCCTCAAGTCCAACTCTGTCAGGGTCCACCTCAGTGCTCTCTCTGCACATCACTCGCCGGTGGACGGCCAGCCTCTTTCCTCACACCCCTTGGTGGCGCGTTTCCTCAGAGGCCTGCTTCTGCTTAAGCCTCCTTTGCGCCCTCCAGCCCCTGACTGGGATCTCAATGTGGTCTTACAATGGCTTACCTGTCCGCCTTTTGAACCCATGGCTACCTGCCCTCTTCGTTTCCTTTCCTGGAAAACTCTCTTCTTGGTAGCCCTTACCTCCGCTAGGCGCGTTAGTGAACTACAGGCCCTAGTGTCTGAGCCTCCATACACTAGGTTCTACAAGAATAGGGTAGTCTTGCGGACTCACTCTAAGTTTCTTCCAAAGGTGGTTTCCCCTTTTCATATCAATCAAGAGGTGGTTCTTCCAACCTTCTTTCCCAGGCCGCATACCAGCCGAGCTGAAACAGTTCTGCATACTCTGGACTGTAAGAGGGCCTTACCCTTCTACCTTGACCGTACGCGAGAGCATAGAAAGGCTGTCCAGCTTTTTGTTTCTTTTGACCCCAATCGGTTGGGGGTACCTGTCTCCAAGCGTACTTTGTCCATCTGGGTAGCGGACTGTATCGCCTGGGCTTATGGGGCAGCCGGCCTCTCCTTAGAGAGTCGAGTCACGGCTCACCGTGTCAAGGTGAAGGCTGCGTCAGTGGCTCATCTCCACTCTGTTCCGTTGGCAGACATCTGCCGGGCCGCTACTTGGTCTTCAAGCCAGACTTTTGCGGCTCATTACTGCCTGGAGAGGGAGTCCAGCAGGGACAGTGCTTTCGGACAGGCAGTCCTCCACAATCTCTTTGAGGTTTAGGCAACTCCTACCCTCCGGCCCTGGTGTTGGGCTACCGGCCAGATTCGTATTCAGAGAAGTTTCCTTCCTTCTGTACTGTTGAGCTAGAGGGGAGCTCATTTTTTCGGCTTGAGGTCTCCGGTAGCCTTAAGCTTGGGAGTCCCATAAGTGAGGACTGACTTCCTGCTTGGTCCTGGAGAAAGAGTAGTTACTCACCTGTAACAGGTGTTCTCCAGGAGCAGCAGGAATCAGTCCTCACTACCCTCCCTCCTCCCCTCGGAGTTGCAGTCATTCTTATTAATTGTTTTGCTAACTTTTTTGCTGTCTTTTCGCTATGTCATCAGACTGAGCAAGATGGCACCCTTGGGCGGGAAGGGGACCGCACATGCGCGCTGCAATTCCCAAAGGCTTTCTTTGAAAGCTGGGGAAAATTGCTCCGCGAGGGCTCCGTCGGCACCGATGTCACCCATAAGTGAGGACTGATTCCTGCTGCTCCTGGAGAACACCTGTTACAGGTGAGTAACTACTCTATTTTACACTGACAGCCTTTACTACATCATCAAGTACCATATTTCAGAGTTTGATTACACCTTGAGTAACATAGTTTCTCATATTAACCTTAAATGGGTTACAATGTAGCTTCATTGCATGTCCCCTAGTCTTTCTACTTTTTGATGGTGTAAACAACCAATCTACGTTTACCCATTGCACTCCATTCATTAATTTATAGGCCTCTACCATATCCTTCCCTCAGCCGTCTCTTTTCCAAATTGAAAAGCCATAACCTTTTAAGCAATTCCTTCCATCCCCTTTACCATTTTGGTAGCTCTTCTCTGTACCTTTTTTAATTCTGCTATATCCTTTTGAATATATGGCAACCACAACTTAACTTAATCACACCATGGAACGATACAGAGGCATTATAACATCCTTGGTTTTATTCTCCGTTCCTTTCCTTATGATTCCTAGCATTCTATTTGCTTTCTTGGCCACCGCTGCACACTGGGTGGAGGGTTTCAACATGTTATGCACGAGGATGCCTAAATAATTTTTCCTTGGTGGTGGTTCCTAATGTGGAACATTGCATCATGCATTTTTCCTACATGCATAACTTTGCACTTGTCTATGTTAAATTTCATCTGCCATTTGGATGTCCAGTCTTCCAATTTATCAAGGTCCTCTTGCAATTTTTCAGTCCTCTTGTGTTTTAACAACTTTAAATAAATGTTGTGTCATCTGCATATTTTCTCACCTCACTTGTTATTCCCATTTCCAGGTCATTTATGAATATGTTAAAAAGCAGCAGACCCAGCACCAATCTCTAAAGTACTCTACTATTGACCTTTCTCCATAGCAAAAATTGGCCATTCCACAGCGTCCCTCTAGTCCAGTCAAGCATGTTATCCCCCTACTTCAGCAGCTAGAAAGTGAGCATGACCGATTTTGGTGATGTCACACGAGAAAGGCACTGTGCACGCCAAGCAAGATTAGTATACTCAGTTCTAATCAACTGAAGAAGGTGCATCTGTGCACTCTGTGACTGGACTGGAGGAACTGCAATTTCTATGAGTTTTCTCTTTTGGCAAGGGTTTTGTGAGAGGGACTCTACAAAGGGCAAGGTTAAGTGCATTTAAGAGATGGAAAAAAAAGAAAAAAGAAAAAAATAAGGGACAGGCAAGGCAGCTGAACTCTCTTTGGGCATAACCTCCAATTTAAAATCATGACCTTGGCCTCACACAAGACGTGCTTACCGCAAGTCAGGTCAGTTAAGCCTGTCCAGTCATCGGGGGTGGAGAACCTGGTGGTCCAGGTCCCTCCCCCCTCAGGCCCCACAAATGTACCCTCCTCCCTCTCCACTGTGTTCAATGAGGTTCCAGTGCTCAGATTGGTGACTGAGCGGTGGCAGGCAAGTCAAGCTGTCCCTCAGCTCTGGCACGTACCGGCAGTGGTCATCGTGGTACTTTCACTTTCTGTTCCAGCGGTTTGTTTTTTTCCCTTGTTTTCTTGTTTTTGTTTGAGTGGCGCCCTGGTATCCGTCTCCGCTGGGAGCATGCCATCTCACAAGGCTGTTTGCGCCATATGTGGAAGTTGCCAGTCTTCCCTCAGCAGGTGGTTTTTGCCATGTGTATAAGAGGAAGAGTTGGAAGGCAAAGGAAGTCCTGCAGAGCTGCCTAGCTCCAGGGAAGAGCTCTGTCTAAGCAGGGGAAGGTTCGCACAAGGGATAGTGTTATTTAATTGTGGCTTCAGATCCCACAAGTTTGGCAGGAACAGCAGCTATCTTACGTGGGACCAGGCTCCACTGCAGCAGATTCTTGGGCAGCACGACTTCAGAGCCTGGAACTGAGCAGCAGCGGGTCCTTCCCGGGCTGCTAGTTCGCCGTTTTATCCCACCTTTGTACTGCTTATGCACCGGGCATTCTGCCTCAGTCAGGAAGCAGGGGGACCCCTGGGATAGGGAAAGGGGCCTAAGGAGAGAGGTGGTCATGGCCTTGACTCTCTAGAATGTCCTGGGGGCACTGGAGGGGGTCACCAGAGAAGACACCCCGGATGGAGCTAGAGCCCTGGGCAGATCTGGGGTTGGCAGCTCTGGGAACTCTGAAGACCTGTTGGAAGGGCCTTTGGGGCTTGGCGAGGACCCAGGAACTAGAGGAGGAGGAGATCCTGCAGGAGGATGCTCCCAATATGGTGCGATCTTCTGGGGGAAGAGCTTACCACTTATCATGCGTTCCCTCACAGCACTTAATATTCCACTTGTGGCAGCGTCTGAGGAGGATCCCTTGGAGGACCTGCTTCTTCAGGACATTCACGCGGAGAGTGCAGCCTTCCCACTCCATCGCATGATCTGAAAGATGGTGCAGACGGAGTGGGATGACCTGGAAGCAGGACTGTGTGGGGGGCAGGCTGTGTCCCGGCTTTATCCACTACCTGAGGTGGCCAAGGAGCTGTTCAAGATCCTGAAAGTGGATGCGGTGGTGGCTGCGGTCACCAAGATGACGATCCCTGCTGAGGGCGGAGCACCGCTCAAGGATCCACAGGGCTGCAAGTTGAAAGCATTTTTGATGCAGTCCTTTGAGACAAATGCCCTTACACTGCAGGCGGTGGTGTGTAGAATCTATGTGGCGCAGGTGTGCCTGCGATGGGTGCAGGGGGCTCACGGAGGACAGACCACAGCACTCCGTCACCACAGGGGCAAAGTTGGAATCTGGTGCCACCCACCTCACGGACACCTTTCATGATTTGGTTTGGGCCTCAGCCAAGAGCATGGCATTGGTGAAGGTGGCGCGGCACACTCTGTGGCTTCGCAATTGGGCAGTAGATGAGTCATCTCAGGACTTGAGGAAGCTCCCATTTAAGGGGTGCCTCCTCTTTGAGGCAGCACTGGTGAAGGACTTGGAGTCAAAAGGGGCATGGCTCCCAGAGGATAAGCCTAAAGCCAACAAATCAGTCGGTCGGTGACAGGCCAAAGATTTCCCGTGTTTGAGCGGTCTAGTTTGGCCGTAATAGAGAGGGTGCAGCCCCATGCGTGGGCAGTCTTTTCGGAGCAACTGAAGCGGCGGCCATGGCTCCTTTTCAGGGGCTGGGCCCGCTTCCAAAAAGTCACAATGAAGCGAGGGGGGGCTCAGGCAGACATGATTCTGGTGGGAGGTTGGCCGTGACAGTTTTATTCCATCTAGGCCCAAACAACCTACAACCAGTGGGTACTGGAAGTCATTCGCGAGGGTTACGTGCTGGAACTGTTGCATCCCATCCCCAAGGCCTTCATGTAGTCCTTGTGTGGAACTCCGGTGACATGGCATGTAATCGTAGACACAATGCATCGTCTACTGCAGTTGGATGCAGTAATAAGGGTGCCAGCAGACCAGTTGCTACTCCATCTATTTTGTGGTGCCCAAAAAGGAAGATGCCTTTTGGCCTATCCTGGACATCAAACATGAAGAAGGGTCTGTGGGTCCCATATTTTCGGATGGAGGCACTGCGTTCTGTCATAGTAGCCATGAGAGAAAGGGAATTTCTCACGGCAATGGATCTCAGAGGCATATCTCCATATTCCCATTCACCTGGAGCACCAGCATGTTCTGAGGTTCACAGTGTTGATGGGGCATTTTCAGTTTCAGGCGCTGCCCTTCAGTCTCGCCACCACTCCTCGCACCTTTACCAAGGTCATGGTGATGGTGGCAGCAGCACTCCATCAGGAAGGGGTACTGGTGCACTACTATCTCAGTAACTGGCTGATCAGGGCAAAGTCGGAATGCAAGAGCCGCGACGCCACCCAGCGGGTGGTGGAGGTCTTGCAGCAGCACGGCTGCACAGTCAATGTTGCTAAGAGCAAATTGCAGCAGACACAGAATGTACTCTACCTCAGAGTGCGTTTGCAGATCAGCTGCTGGCTAGTCTTGTTACAAAAGAACCAAGCATAGAAATTGTAGCAGCAGGTGTGATGCCAGAGGCTTGGCATTATCTTCACGTGCTGGGCTCAATGACTGACTCTGGACCTTGTCCCATGGGCCAGGGCTCATATGCACCCTCTTCAGCAGGCCTTCCTCTCGCGCTGGTCACCTCAGCAGCATGCACACACTAATCAGTTGCCCTACACATCGGAGGTGACAGCATCACTCTATTGGTGGCTGCAGGATCGGCACTTGCTCAAGGGGATGCCATTAGAGCTGCTATTGTGGACGCTTGTGACAACCGATGCCAGCCTCACTGGTGGGGAGTGCAATGTGAGACCTGCATGACCGAGGTGGTGTGGATGGAGGTGGAAGCTGCTTGGAGCTGCAGGCAGCATTCCTCACCTTTCAGACCTGCCTATCTCTGCTTTCTTGGACAATGCAATGGCAGTAGCCTACATCAATCATTAGGGCAGGACCAGCAGCACCCAGCTGGAGGCAGAGGTGGGTCTTCTCCTGAGTTAGGCAGAGACTCATCTGATCATCCTCTCGCCAGTATATGTGGCAGGCAAGGAGAATGTGCAGGCTGAATACTTCAGGCACCATCACCTGGATTTGGGCGAGTGGTTGCTCGAAGAGGAGGCATTCTGAAGCATGGATGGATGGTGAGGGATGCCTGTTATGGATCCCATGGCGACCACGTACCACAGTTCTTAAGCCAACAGCATGAGCAGATGTCAGAGGGGCTGCACACCTTAGCAGAGGGCCTGTTCCATATGCTTCCAGCATGGGCACTCATAGGAAGGCTCCTTCAGAGGATCAAGGCACACAGGGGTCTGGTCATCTTGACTGGCCGCAAATCTCAAGGTGGTGGCCAAAGGCAGAAGGATGCTGGGTTGCATACATAGAGGAATTACCAGCAGAAAGGAAGAGGTACTAATGCCACTGTACAAGTTGCTGGTGAAGCCTCACTTGGAATAGTGTGTTCAGTTTTGGAGACCATATCTCACAAAGGATATAAAAAGACTAAAAACAGTTCAGACAAGGCCAACCAAAATGATTTGGAGCCTGTGCCAGAAGACTTGAAGATCTAAATATGTATACACTAGAGGAGAGGAGGGGCAGGGAAGATATGATTCAAACCTTTAAATTCTTAGAGTATTAATGAACAAAAACCTTTTCAAAAAGATGGAGAAGTTGTAAAACAAGAGGGCAAAACATGAAGCTGCAAAGAGGTAAACAAAGGCAATGTCAGGAAATACTTTTTCACTGAAAGGGTGGTGGATGCTTGGTATCCTCCTGATGGAAGTGGTGGGGGCGAATACAGTGAAAGAATTTAAAATGGCATGGGACCGACACAGAGGATCCCCTTTATAGCAACAGGATAAAATAAAAATAAACTTCTCTCTTATATCTCAACACATAGGGGTGACTTGCACGGAGCGGTGGGTACACCCCTAAACAAAGTCAGGAGGAGGGGTGACCTGCACAGAGCGGCAGGTGCACCATGGAGACTGCCAGCAAGGAACACTCTGCTTGTCCAAGGTCCAATCCTCATGCCACAGGTGGATCGTTTCTCGCTTATGGCCTGGGTCTGGAGAGAGCTCTGAGGAAAAAAGGTTATTCAGCACAGGTCATTATCACATTGCTGAAAGCTCACAAGAGGTCAACCTCTCTGGCATATATTCAGACGTGGCCAGTTTTTAAGGACTGGTGCGCACAGTGCAGCTGTCGTGCATTTGTCAGCTTCTGTGACGGATGTTCTTGCCTTTCTGCAGGCGGGATTGGAGAAAGGGCTTGCCCTGAATTCACTGAAGGTTCAGGTGGTGGCCCTAACCTGTTATTGGGGCAAGGTACAGGGGGGGTTTCCCTGGCGTTCCACTCTGTAGTCATCCGATTCCTTCGAGCAGTGAAGTAGATTCACCTGCCACTGCAGCGGGTGGTGCCACCAAGGGATCTCAGCCCTGATGGGTCCCGCCTTTTGAGCCTCTGGGCGAGGACATCTCCCTGAAAGCGGTGTTACTCATAGCAATTTGCTCAGTGCCATGAATTGCGGAGCTGCAAGTTCTGTCTTGCCGGGTGTCATTTTTAGTCACTTCTAGGGAAAATGTGATCCTATGGTCTGTTCCATACTTTCTCCCAAAGGTGTTGCTGGCCTTCCACTTCAATCAGCCGGTCGGAGGGGCAACAGTTACATTCCTTGGATGTCCGGCAGGTCCTGCGTTATTATCTGGACACAGTCTTTCCATAAGTCTACCGCCTGTTTGATCTCTACAGGGTCTGCGCAAAGGGGAAGCAACCTCCAAGTCCTTGATTGCATTGGTGGTTGAAGGAGGCAATTTCCTCAGCATATTTGATGAAGCATTGCATGTCGTCACAGGCTTTGCACACGCATTCTACTAGGGCACAGGCAGCATCCTGGGTGGAGTTCAGTTTGGTTCCACTGGTGGAACTTTGCCAGGCAGCAACCTGATCACCTCTACACACCTTTGTGCGGCACTATTAATAGATGTGCAGGCCAGGGGTGATGCCTGTTTTGGAGCCGGGGTGCTGGAGGCCAGTCTTGCTGGTCCCTCCCTAGTCTGAACACTACTGTGTTACATCCTGGTTGTCTGGACTGGCCTACAGGGAGACACTATGGAAGGAGAAATTAGACTTACCTGCTAAGTTGCTTTTCTTGAGTCCCTCCAATCCAGTCAGCTCCTGGTTTGCCTGACTGTCATAATGCATGAGCCTTCCTCTGTAGAACATAGTGGTTGGTGGTGTTGGGCTTTGGGGCTGTCAGTGGGCTCTCCAGGGGTGCGTTGGTGTAGTCCAGAGGTGCCTCTCCTGGTCACGGGTGTTCATGGTTCAGGTAGAAAAAAACCCCAAAAAATGCAAATACAGTAGGCCCAATTACGTGACATACCGGTGGTGCCTTTCCTCTGGGGTGCCGGCGATGCCTGGTTGTTTAACCTTGCTCAGTTGAAGCTGCTTTGCTAGTTGGATACTGATCTTGGCTGGAGTGCATAGTGCCTTTCTAGTGTGACATCACCAAAATCGGTCATGCTCAATTCCCAGCTGCTGGAGTGGGGTGATAACCTGCTTGTCTGGACTGGACTGGAGGGACTCAAGGAAAGCAAACTAAAAGGTAAGTGATTTCTCCTTTAGCCTTACTCTCCGTTTTCTATCTTTTAACCAGTTCCTGATCCACAGTAGTACATTGCCTCCTATCCCATGACTTTTTAATTTTGCCAAATCTCTCATGAGGGACCTTATCAAAGTCTTCCTGAAAATCCAGGTACACTATACTAACTAGTACATTTTTGTTTACCTGTTTATTCACACCTTCAAAAAAATATAACTGATTAGAAAGAAAAGACTTTCCTTGGCTAAATCCATGTTGGCTTTCTCCCATTAAACCATGACTATCTACATGTTCGGTAATTTTATTCTTTATAATGGTTTCTATCATTTTGCCCGGTACAGACATCAGGTTCACATCTGTATTTTCCTGGATTACAGCTAAAACCCTTTTTTTAAAAACTGGTGTTGTTACATTGGCCATTCTCCAATCTTCTAGTACTACACATGATTTTTAATGATTGTAGACCTACTATTAGTAATTTCTGAACTTTCTCATATTTCAGTTCTTTCAGCACCTTCGGCTATATACCATCTGGTTCAGGTGATTTGCTGCTCTTCAGTTTATCAAATAATTGTAATACATCTTCCCAGTTTATTGATATTTCTTTCAATTCTTCTGATACATCACCTATAAATACCATTTCAAGCATGGATAACTTCCCTACATCATCTTCAATAAAGACCGAAGCAAAGAATTCAGTCTCTCAGCTATGGCCTTGTCCTCACTTAGTGCCCCTTTTACCCTTTATCATCCAATAGTCCAAATGACTCTCTCAGGTTTTTTGCTACAAATATAATTCATAGTTGCTGGTTTTATGGATGCACTCTTCTGTTCAATTTAAACAGCCTTGACATATTGAAAGACTATATAAAACCAGTTAAATAAACAAATAAATAAATGTACTTGAAAAAGGTTTTATTATGCATTTTTACTTCCACAGCAAGCTTTTTTTTCAAATTCTTTCTTTGCCTGCCTTATCAATGCCTGGCATCTAACTTGCCAGTGCTTACGTTTCCTGTTTTCGTCATTTGGCTTCTTTTTCCATTTCCTGAAATATGCTCTTTTGCCTACAACAGCTTCTCTGACCTCGCCTTTAAACTACGCTGGCAGTTTTTTGGCCTTCTTTCCACTTTTTTTTTTTTTTTTAAAGTGTGGAATACATCTGGTCTATGTTTCCAAGATGGTATTTTTAAACAATGCCTATGCTTGATGTAAAACTTTAACCTTTGCAACTCCTTTTAGTTTTTTCTTAATGGTTTTCCTCATTTTATCATAGTCTCCCTTTAAGTTTAAAGGCAGTACTGTGGATTTCCTTGCCGTCCCTTCTTCCATTTATTGAATCAAATGCGATGATGCTATGATCACTATTGCCAATTGGCCTCAACAACCTTATTTCTTGCACCAGATTCTGTGTTCTACTAAGGACTATGTCCAAAATAGCTTCAGACCTTCACAATAAGCTCTTGAACATGCTCAAATAGCTCGATATGCCATTGCCGACAGTAGTGAACAAGGTTCTCAAATGCAAAGATCTGGAGAACACCCTTCTTCTGCGCTCCAACCACTAAGAGACTGGAGGTTAACTACCAGGTTCACACCATATCTGGATTCGACAAACCTCAGCTTCCACACCAATCCATTGTTGTGAAGTCAGCCATTTAGAGGTTCAGGAGCCGATGCTCCCACTCCGATGCCCCACCAGTAAGAGACCAGAAGATCTTAGAATCTGTGGGCAAAAAAGTCTTCCAAGGTGCCATGCTGTGCTCCAGGATTACAACCCACCAGTTCCAGCACATCCTATATCACGACACATTACTTTACGAGGCCAAGGGTGCCTAAGCCTCTCTTCCCACAGAGACCAAAGATCTCTTCTCTCCCATCTTCCAGGATATGAAGGAGTGTGGAAACACCTTATCCGTTCAACATTTGATGCTTCTGAGACCTTTGCTTGCATGGTACATGTTTCCATCGCTGCCAGGTGCATGGCATACTCAAGGAGATTGGGCCTCTTAAGATACCCATGCGTGGCTAGCAGATATCTCCTGCACAGGTGAAAATCTCTTCAGTGACAAAGTCAAGGAGACTGTGGATGTCATGAAGGACTACTGTATGAACCTCCAAACCTTCTTCACTGATGGCCTCAATTGGGCATCCACATCCAGCAAACAACTGGAATTGCAATACCAAATACTGTACTCATCCCTGCACTATAACACTACTTACCTAAGACAGCAGCCCCAATGCCATAGATCTCACCGTTACAAAAGTTCTTATCAGCAGAGATCACGGCATAAGGAGAAGAAACAAAAATAAACCAAACACCCTCCTCCCCTGGCCTCAAAGAACACCCGTAGCTTTGTGACTATACAGTCAGGGAGATCCACCTGTTGGGATACTTTGTAAAGGCATGGGCAGACATAACCCCAGACAAATGGGCACTAAACAGTAAATGGCACAACTACCACACATGCGCCTACACTTCTCTACCCCTGCTCAGGCCACCTCCTCCCAGCAAATCAATGGGAACTACAAATCCCATCCTGCCCAAGGAGATACATTCCTTACTCCATGCAAGAGCGATAGAGTGTGTTCCCCAACTGGAGAGCAAGAGGTTTTGCTACTTTCTCATCCCCAAAAAATCACATGGCTACCAACCAATTCTGGATCTCTACAGGCTCACAGAGATTGGTTATAGAGGCATTGGTCCCAAGCGACTATGCTGTGAATTGTGCTGAGAGGGAGATCAAGAACTAAGAAATGCAGTCACAGACTACGAAAATGTGGCAAAAAGATACTGTGTTTTTTCCTACCATGTTGGGTTCCACAGGCTTCATTAAGAATTTTCAAGGACACCTTGATGATTACCAATACATGTTACATCATACGAACTCCAGGAGGCAACTCTTTGACATGATGCATTAGCAGTAAATTTGAGAAATTGACATTTTATAATACGTCAGTATAATCCTGGATACTTCCCTCAGCATGATCTCCCACCTAAAACGAACAGCCAGAACAATCCTATTCAAACTGAAGTCCATACAGCATTTAAGGCCCATCCTAGAAGATAACGACTTCAGAGCAGTCATTCAATCCATCATTACCCCCCCCCCCCACTTCGACTACTGCAACAGCCTACTGCAGGGTCTCCCAGCAAAGAGCCTTCACATACTCCAACGAATGCAAAACATCACCGCCAGAGTCACCTGCAAAGCCAAACTAACCGACCACATCACACCCCTACTATATGGCCTACATTGGCTCCCAATAGAAAGTCAGATAAGGTATAAGCTCCTCGTAACAACTTTCAAACTCATCAACGAGACTGCCCCATCCTTCCTCTCAACCCTCCTCCTCACCCCTGAAAGCACCAGATCCCATAGGAAAAATGCTCTTCACTCCTTAACTATCCCGCCCTCCACCCGCAAAACAAGACATGCCATCAGCTCAAGAGCATTTCATACTCAGCCCCCAGCATCTGGAACTCCCTCCCACTACATATCCATGCAATCAAAGACCTCAAAGAATTTAGAAAGCAACTCAAAACCCACCTCTTCACCATGCACTATAGAGCAAACGCCCCGCACCCCGAACACACACACACACACACACACACCACCAAGACAGCCCATCGACTAACACAACCAGGACAAGAGCTGTCCAAGGAAAAAAAAAAAAAAACTGTCCACACATACGTAAGACTTCCTGTATATAGTTAAACCCTACCTACTACATTCCTAAATTCCCAAATCACTATTCCTACCCTCAAACCAAGTTTTATGTAAAAAGTTTTATTTTTTCTGTTCCATGTAACATATTTTTGGTTTCTTGTATACCGCCCCTGATCTCTGGAAGGGGCGGTATAGAAATGTAACAAATAAATAAAATAAATAAATAAATAAAATGTTACTTCATATACTCTGGCTTAAGAGTGAGGTATGCACAAAACTCACACATTTGGATCAATTGTCCCGAGAAATTCAGGAGGCAGTCTTGGGATCAGCCTTCCCTTAATTTGGACCAATAAAGGGACTTGCATCTCTGGATCTACAGGATACCCATTCCCACATACAGACGCACGAATCCCAGCAGAGAACACTGCTTCTCCATCCAGGACCACCACCACCAATACTGAGTCCTCCCATTTGGCCTCTTCTCTGCCCCAAGTGTTCAAATGTGTTGCAGCCGCTGTGGAACACCCATATAGAGGGGGATCTGTATCTTCCACTTCAGACAACTGGCTTATCATGGGACCCTCATACCAGGATGTCCTGTCATCTACCCACAGTCCTCCAGACTTGGTTTTCCCATCAATACAAAAAAGAAAAACAAAACCCCACATTTGTCCCTAACACAGTTCTTGGAATCCGTTTGCGTGGACAACTCCTGAACCCTAGAGTCAATGCAATTGTGTCCATCACAGACAAAACTCCAGCAAGAACCCTCCTATGCTCCTTGCAGAACCTGGCAGCATCAGTCCACATGGTCCCACTAACAAACTCTACATGCCTAGCTACAGTGGGACCTCCATTCACAGTCACTCTCTCACATGGTCTCGATCACTTGACCTGCCAAGCCCTTGCCTGGTGGATGGATACAAGTAATCTCTCAAATGGAAAGCTCTTCCAACAACTTTTACCATAACCAAGACTCACAACAGATGCCTTGAAATGTGACCAAGATGCCCACCTCCTCCACCTATACACCAAGGACCAATGGTCTCCCCTTGAGAGACACCTCTCCATCAACCATTCAGAGCTCAGGGCCGTCAGCCCCTGGATCACCAGGAAATCCATTCTCACAGACATGGTTATGTTTTACATCCATAAGGTGGCACAGGCTCACAACAGCTCTGCACAAGTGTTTTTTTCCATTTTACCATTGTCTCAGCATTCTTCCCAACAGTGGAACAAACCAGCTGTAGACCTCTCTGCCTGCCAAAGTGATGCAAAGTGTATCCTATTATGCTCCACCACACCCATCCTTGCACAGTCACCCCAGAAACCTTTGTGCACATCTGCTTCCCCCCCCCCTGCCGCAAAAGCCAAAACCCTACAGAAGATTTTTTTTTAACTGTTCCTTTATACCGCTTTTCACCGGGGCAACACAGTGTACATTTAACCAGGAACAAATTGTTATAGTAAACAAAAAGAACTTATGTACACGAACGGTTGTTCTATGTAAAGTTCCTTGTTTATCATTCATTGTAAACCGCTTTGAATGTAAGAAAAGTGGTATAGAAAACTTGATAAATAAATACAGTCAAACCTCGGTTTTCATGATTAATCCGTTCCAAAAAGTCTGACTAAAACCGAAACGGACTAAAACCGAAGCAAGATTTCCCATAGGAAATAATGTAAATTCAATTAATCCGTTCCAGACACCCAAAAATATTGACAAAAAGTACATTTTATAGAGAATAACTATATTTTTACATACAGAAAACAATGAGAAATACATATAAATGACTAATGAAATGGATAAATGAACATTTAACATCACATTTAACTTTATTGAAGACTCTTGTTGAGGGGAGAGGGAGGAGGAGAGGTTGTTTGGAAGGGGAATCCCCCTCCATAAGGACCTCAGGTATCAAGGCCCTATCCGGGGTTACTTCCCTTCTTTGTCTTTTACTGGCACTAGGACCAGCTTGAGAGTCACTGGACCCCTGTCGCACAAAAAATCTGTCCAGAGAGGTCTGTTTCTGGCGTCTCTTTAAGATTTGCCTAAAATGGAACAAGGCATTGTCATTGAACATGTTGCAGACACGGCTTGCAACAGCTTTGTTAGGGTGAAATTTCTCCACAAAACTTTGCAATTCACTCCACTTTGCACACATGTCCTTAATCACTGAAGAAGGCACCTTCTCTTCTCTCTCTTCTTCCTCCTCCTCTGAAGCAATTTCCTCAGCTACCATCTGTTGCTGTTCCACTTGAAGGTCTTGCAGCTCTTCAGTGGTTAGCTCTTCCCTGTGGTCCTCCACCAACTCTTCCACATCCTGGCCACTCACATCCAACCCCATGGACTGCGCCAAAGACACAATAGATTGCACAACAGGCGTAGGGTCATCAGGGTGAGCCTCAAACCCTTCTTCAAAATTCTTCTCGAGGACACATTCTGGCCACAATTTTCTCCAAGCACAGTTCAACGTCCTGGAAGTTACCCCCTGCCAAGCCTTATCTATAAGGCTTATGCAATTGAGGATATTGAAGTGATCCCTCCAGAACTCTCTTAGGGTCAATTCAGTGTCCGAGGTCACTTCAAAGCACCTTTGAAACAGTGCTTTGGTGTAGAGTTTTTTGAAGTTTGAAATGACCTGCTGATCCATGGGCTGGATGAGAGGAGTGGTATTAGGGGGCAGGAACTTCACTGTGATGAAACTAAACTCCTCCAACAATTGGTCTTCCAAGCCTGGAGGATGAGCAGGAGCATTGTCCATTAGCAGGAGGCACTTGAGTGGCAATTGATTTTCCAGGAGGTATTTCTTCACACTCGGGCCAAACACTTCATTGACCCACTCAATGAAAATTAGCCTCGTGACCCATGCCTTACTGTTAGCCCTCCACATGACACACAATTTACTCTTGATAACATTGTTTCTCTTGAACACTCGGGGATTTTCAGAGTGATACACCAGTAAAGGCTTCACTTTGAAATCCCCACTAGCATTACCACACAACAAAAGAGTTAGCCTATCCTTCATAGGCTTGTGTCCTGGCAGTGCCTTTTCCTCCTGCATGATGTAGGTCCTCTTTGGCATTTTCTTCCAAAAGAGGCCTGTTTCATCACAATTGAAGACTTGTTGGGGGAGGAATCCTTCAGCCTCTACGTACTCCTTGAATTCATCAACAAATTCTGCGGCCCCAAGTTTGTCCGAACTTGCAGCCTCGCCATGCCTTACCACACTGTGTATGCCAGTTCGCTTCTTAAATTTCTCAAACCAGCCTCTGCTGGCCATAAATTCAGTAACATCAGCACTCGTTCCAGGCATTTTCTTTGCAAGATCTGCATGCAACAGCCTTGCCTTTTCACAAATTATCGCCTCTGAAACACTATCTCCCGCTAACTGTTTTTCGTTGATCCACACCAACAACAACTTCTCAACATCTTCGATTGTTTGCGATCTCTGTTTCGTTAGCGCATTCACTCCTTTTGCAACATCAGCTTCCTTAATTTCGTTTTTCTTCAGCAGCATGGAACTGATCGTTGATGCAGACTTCCTGTACATCCTGGCGAGATCGGCCACGCGTACGCCACTTTCATACTTTGCTATGACTTCTTTCTTGAATTCTATCGTGTTTCTCACCTTCTTTATCAAAGGGTTGGCATTCGGAACTTTCTTTGGCCCCATGGTGGCTTATTTAGCAGTCACACTCAATGAATGCGGGGTGATGCTCACTCAACGAGAAACAAAGGCAGACTGAATCACAAACGCACTTTGTATGGGCGCTGGATTCCGGGAAATGAGTGGCCGAGTCACGCAAGCAGGCGGACGAGTTTGATACAGACCATTTTCAGATCACTGCTCCCCTCAAAGTCTGTGTCAAGGCACAATGAGAACTTTTAGCAATTTGCAATCAGGAAGAGAGTCAATGCCACTTCTGGCCACAAGATGGTGCTGCAGAGGTATTTTTGGCAGACAAATTCTTTAAACTGCTGTGAAGGGAGAAAGGTTAACAGCACAGTCAAGATTCTTCAGCAAAAAACATCCTCAAATTTTTAAAGAAAACAGAAAAAAAAAGAAGGATCAACAAAAAAAAAAGGCACCAGCCACAGCCACCGGAAACACCACTCTCCCGCTCAGCATGCGTTCCAGAGCCATGTGGCAATGGCTGCAGCAGCACGAGCTCCCGAAGTCTGAGCCAGCAGTAGAACAGCTCCTGTCACTTCTCTCAGCAAACACACAGATACAGTACCTTAGGACACCAATGTGATCGCTGACTCCGTCTCAACAGCATACCCCGCAAGAGAAAGAACTGCCTGCCACATTCATTCAACATCTCCTGCTACCTCCGAGCCTGAGGGGGCGCTCCAGAGAACAGGCAGGCGGTGGAGAGATCGGGGCCTTCCTCTCTGCAATCCTTCCATGTCTGGCTCGAGGATGTTGCTCACCTGGGCAGGCACACGCAACAGCTGGGTTTGAAGTCTGCCCCTCCAGATCTTCACGCACACGCGATCGGTGAGTCCGGGGGGGGGGGGGGTAATGCTGCCGGGACTGGGCAGGCAGTGTACAGTACTCTGTTTGCAGGCACACGCGATCGGTGAATCGGGGGGGGGGGGGGGAGGCTGTACGAAAACCGAGGCTATCGACGAAAACCGAGACAACATCTGAGTGGGGAAAAGACGTCGAAAACCGAAACAGACGAAAACCGGGGCAACCGATAACCGAGGTTTGACTGTACTAGCCTAGTCAGATAATCCCATATCTCCACCAATTGTCCACCCCTCCCACCTATCAGGCTCCAGAGCACCCAGACCTCATAACCTACTATTGAACATTTGTATAGTGCTACAAGATGTCTGCAGTGCTACAAAGACACATGTGAAAGGCGGTCCCTGCTCATCAGAGCTTACAAACTAGTCAAGACAGACGGACAATACAGTAGCTGTAGACATGGAATACACTTAGGGAGAATGGTAAGGAAACACCAGGGAGATCAGGTGAATTAAGATCCAAAAGTGGCAGCAAAGAGGTGAGTTTTCAGCCAGGATTTGAAAAGGGTCAGAGAAGGTGCCTGACCTACAGACTCAGGTAGTTTGTTCCAGGCATAAGGAGCCGCAAGGTGAAAGGAGCGACGTCTAGAGTTAGCGATAGAAGAGAGGGGGCACAAATAGAAGTGATTTGCCAGAAGAGCGGAAGTGTATAGGGAGAGATAACGGAGACAAGGTAGTGAGGAGCTGTAGAGTAAATGCACTTATAGGTCCAGCAGGAGAAGTTTGAACTGGATATGGAAACAGATAGGGAGCCAATGACATGAACTGAGAAGAGGGGTAATATATGAGTATGACGAGGCTGGTGAAAGATTTAATCACGCAGCAGTATTGAACAGACAGAAGTTGAGAGAGAAGATTTAGAGGGAGACCAGCAAGGAGTAGGTTACCATAGTCTAGACGGGAGGTGACTAAGGAGTGGACAAGTGTCTTAGAAGTGTGTTCAGAAAGGAAAGGGCAAATTTTGTTGATGTTACAGAGAAAGAAATGACAGGTTTTAGCTATCAGATGTGTGTGGAGGAGAGAGAGGAGTCAAAGACGACCCCCCAAGGTTGTGAGCCGAGGAGACAGGCAGGAGTAGAGAGTTATCTGCAGAGACTGAGAAAGGAGTTAGAGGAGAGGATAATTTAGGGGAAAAAATAAGAAGCTCAGTTTTGGCTATGTTCAATTTCAAGCAGCGGCGAGATGTTCTAGCAGCAATGTCAAAAAGGCAGGCAGAGATCCTGGCCTGGATTACCAAAGAGATTTCGGGTGTAGAGAGGTAGATCTGGGAGTCATCAGCATAATGATGGTACTGAAAGCCATGGGAAGAGATGAGTGCACCAAGGGACTGGGTATAGAGAGAGAAAAGGCGTGGACTCAAGACACATCCTTGGGGTACACCAACAGAGTGGGATAGCAGTAGCGGAAGATCCACCGGAACAAACACTGAAAGAGCGATGGAAGAGATAAGAAGAGAACCAGGATAGCACAGAGCCCTTAAAATCAAGCGAGGATAAGGTATCGAGGAGAAGGTTGTGGTAGACAGCAATGTTCCCTCTAATTTTCTGTAGGCTGTGTGCACATAAAATATCAGCTGTGCAGCTTTTGAAGGAAGGTTACATTTTTGTGCGCAACATAACGACACGGAGTTATATACTTTAAAATTTGACTACACATCAGAATACAGTATGTACACCACATTGATTGCACTAGAAAATATTGTGGAACTTGTGAAAACCGTAAATACTCAACAACTTTTAAATTTTAAGACGTGTGTTGTTTTCTATCAGAATCAGAACCGTAATTTTTGTGCACTCTGTTGTAAAGTATGTGCGCTCACTCGGCGAGGTGTGTGCGCGCGCACACGCACACAGCTTAGAGGGAACAGTTGTAGACAGTGTTAAAAGAGGAAAGGTCAAGAAGGATGAGGATCGAGTAAGGGCCTTTGGATTTAGCCAGGAACAGGTCGCTGGAGACTTTGGCAAGAGCCATTTCAGTAGAATGTAAAGGATGAAAGCCAGATTGTAAAGGATCCAGGAGGGCTTGAGAGGAGAGAAAGTAGAGGCAACTGCAGTGAACTGCACGTTTACGTAGTTTAGAAATGAAAGAGAGGAGGGAGATGGGTCAATAGTTAGAAGGACAGGTAGGGTCTAGTGAGGGTTTCTTGAGGAGAGGTGTGACCATAGCATGCTTGAAGGCTGCAGGGATAGCTGCAGTGGAAAGCGATAGGTTGAGAATATGAGATTGAAGGGACAACAGTGGAGGAGATGGAACTTAGGAGGCGGGTAGGAATAGGATCAGAGGAGCAGGTAGTCAACTTGGAGGAGGAAAGGTGGTGTGTGGTTTCCTCCTCAGAGATCACCGCAGACAAGGGGGAGCATGCTCCCCCCCCAACCGACAAAGCCTGTTCTCGCTTTGTGGATGGTGAAAGGATGACCCGCACTCACCACCAACTGTCTCCAGATATCGTTAACTTTCTCCTTGCTGTCAGATAGCAGTCTACGAGGAGCATCTATGCTTTCAAGTGGCAGAGATTCCAGGCATGGTGCACCTTTGCACAACTTGACCCTCTCTCTTGCCCCATTCCTCAGTGTCTCCAATACCGCCTCAGCATTTTGTAAGCAGACCTGAAAATGGCATCCAAAGTTCACCTCAGCGCCATTTCAGCATACCACAGCAGACTCAAGAGCAAACTGCATGGGGGAGGGAGAGCTAATACATTTCTATTATGTCTGTCTTCTTCCTCTGCTTTTCTGTTCCGTTACTTTTTATTTTCCCCTGTCCTGTCTGATTAAGATAAAGATATTTTTCCTTTCTGAATAATTTGTTTTTATTGTACACTGCTTTGCTTTCAAGCACAATAAAGTTGTTTAGATGTCTTACCATAACTACAGCCCTGGCTTATCTTTATTCCCTCTATCAACCTCTTATGACTAACACTTGTCCTTCCTTTAGCTTCATCCTACCACACAGGTTGTAAGGGGGTGACCACATGCCGCCTTTCCTCTATGGCATTTCCGAAAGAGTGGAGGAGCAGCCTGGTGCCAGAAAGATCAGGGTTCAAATCCCACTAACACTCCTTGTATCCTTGAGCAGGCTGCTTAAACCTCCAGGGCTTCAGGTACAAACTTATGCGCTGATGCAGAAAAGCTTAGCATGCCATTTTTCTGGGGCTTTCTCCGTGCTAAGCTTGCTCTCTGATGCAGAAAGCAAGCTGGTGCCGGAAAAACACCAAAACAACTGCACTAAACTATATGCACTTGGCATGCAAATCGCTGCATAAAGCGTAGTGACTCACCTGTAACATGTGATCTCCGGGAACAGCAGGAATTAAGTCTTCACATATGGGTATCGTCGGTACCAACGGAGCCAGCGCAGGATCGCTCCCCAGCGTCCAATAGGAAACCTTTTGGGAGAATCCCACAGTGCATGCGTGCTGCCTTCCCGCCTTTCCAACTCTCCTTCATCAGTTGAGTTTATAGCTCAGACAAAAAAAGAGAAAGAGAGACAGAGACAGACGACTCCTAGGGGAGATGGGCGGGTTGTGAAGACTTAATTCCTGCTGTTCCTGGAGATCACCTGTTACAGGTAAGTAACTACGCTATCTCCAGGAACAAGCAGGAATGTAGTCTTCACATATGGGGACTCCCCAGCTGAGAGATGCCAGGTGGATGACCCTAGCAAGCTGCGAACCTCTGGTGAGATGGGTCATTCTTCCTCCCATGGATCTCTGGCATCGAAAACCCGAGACGGTGAGTAGGAGTTGTACTAAGTCTGAAAGAGATGCTGTAGAACAGCCTGTCCAAACGAGGCATCCCAACGGGAGTCCTTGTCTAAACAATAATGGGCTGTAAAGGTGTGTACTGAAGCCCAGGTGGCTGCTCTACAGATGTCGTCAATGGACACTGAACGAAGATTAGCCACAGAGGCTGCCATTGCTCTCACGTGAGCTGTGACGTGGCCTTCGAGAGAAAGTCCCTTACTCTCGTAAGCAAAGGATATGCAATTTGCAATCCATCTAGAGAGAGTTCTTTTGGAAACTAGAAGTCCCAAATCACTAGAATCAAAAGCAACGAAAAACTGAGAAGATTTTCTATGTTGCTTAGTTCTTTGAAGGTAAAAAGCCAAGGCTCTTTTACAATCCAAGGTATGAAGGTTCCTTTCTGCATTAGAGGCATGAGGCCTAGGAAAGAATACAGGAAGGTAAAGGTAAACCGCTTGGTTTAAATGAAAAGGCGAAACCACCTTTGGCATGAAGTGAGGATGAGTCCTAAGAACTACCTTATCATGGTGAAATCTCGTAGGCCTTAGTGGCTGATCCTCCTTATGCAACTCACTGATGCGTCTTGCAGAAGTGAGAGCAACTAGGAAGATAACTTTCCAGGAAAGAAACTTCAGGTCCGTTGTGGCTAAGGGCTCAAAGGGTGGTTTCATACGCTGCCCAAGAACAAGATTAAGATCCCATGCCACCGGCGGCGGCTTAATGGGAGGTTTTGTTAAGAGTAGACCTCTCATAAATCTTGCTACGAGTGGGTGAGAGGAGATAGGTTGTCCATCTAGTGGTCTGCGGGAAGCAGTAATGGCACTAAGATGAACCCTTATTGAATTGGTTTTAAGACCAGAATTTGATAAGTGGAGAAGATACTCCAGTGGCAATTACAAAGGCACCGAAAAGGGGGTAAGTCCCCTTTGAGAACACCATACAGAGAACCTGTTCCACTTAAAGGTGTAGGATCGTCTTGTGGAAGGTTTTCTGGAGGCCACCAGGATATCCCTTACCTGTTGAGAAAGGTTGATATCTGGAAGCTCTACACCCTCAGCAACCAGGCCCTGAGATGCAGGGACTAGGAATTCGGGTGCAATAGCATCCCGTCCTCCTGGGACAGAAGATCTGGAGCATGTCCCAACTCCAGTGGCGTGGCTTGAGAGAGACGTAGAAGCAGAAGATATCACGTTTGCCATGGCCAACGTGGAGCTATGAGTATCATACATCCTCTGTCTCTCTGAAGCTTGAACAGTGTTTTGGGAATGAGGGGAATGGGTGGGAAGGCATAGAGGAAGTCCTGCCCCCAGTGGAGGAGGAAAGCATCTCTTGCCTGACAGTTTTGAGTCGGAATTCTGGAACAGAATCGGGGAAGTTTGGCATTCTGTGGACTTGCAAAGAGGTCTATATCTGGGGTCCCCCAGATCCGAAACACTCGAGCAATCTGGTCTGAGTGAAGAGACCATTCGTATGGCAGCAGTATTCGACTGAGTTTGTCTGCCCAAAGATTTTGAATGCCCGGAAGATATACCACTAGGAGGTGGATTTGATGCTGTCTGGCGAGGGCCCACAGTCGCAAAGCCTCGTTGCATAATGACAGAGAGCCTGTTCCGCCCTGCTTGTTCACATAGAACATGGCTACCTGATTGTCGGTCTGGACCCGAACTGTCTTGTAGCTGAGCTAGGCCTGGAATACTCGAAGAGCATGGAAAATGGCTCTGAGTTTTAGGAGGTTTATGTGAAGACAAGCCTCCTGCGGAGTCCACAGACCCTAAGTCGAGAGACTGTGCAAGTGAGCCCCCAACTCAACTTGGACGCATCCGTTGTTAGGGTGGCCTGGAATAGAGGCTACTAGAAAGGAGACTCAGTATAAATACTCTATTGTAACTTGATGTCAATATTTAAAAGAAATTTCTACAATGTAACAAAACTTATATTGCCAGTCAATCTTCTTCAAATGAAAAGCATAAAAACTCTCCTTAATTTTCTAACGGTAGTCTCAGAACCAGAGGACACTCTACACCACACGCTTTGTGGAAAAAGAGTATTACCTCATTCACATCAACGACTACCAGGAGACCACTTCTCCTTTCTTCTTGTTTTTTTTAAATTATTTATGTGATAAAAAATGATGCCAGCAAATAAATATATACCACCAAGGTTCCTCTGCCTCGTGAAATTTCTTTAAAGTGATATATAGTAGGCTTATCTTAGTTTTGTGGACAAGTTCATGTTCCAAGCCAAACGGATAGTCATTTCTCAGGCAAATAATTGTTTCTCTACGCCTTCCCAGGGCGCCGTATTAGCGTTTCTCTCCTTCTTGGAGGTTCTTCAGGAGAATTGTGAAATGCTGCCCACGTCTCTCAAAGTACTTTCATGACAGAAAAAACGCCGCGCACAGCCATTTTCTGTCATGAAAGTACTTTGAGAGACGTGGGCAGCATTTCACAATTCTCCTGAAGAACCTCCAAGAAGGAGAGAAACGCTAATACGGCGCCCTGGGAAGGCGTAGAGAAACAATTATTTGCCTGAGAAATGACTATCCGTTTGGCTTGGAACATGAACTTGTCCACAAAACTAAGATAAGCCTACTATATATCACTTTAAAGAAATTTCACGAGGCAGAGGAACCTTGGTGGTATATATTTATTTGCTGGCATCATTTTTTAATCACATAAATAATTTAAAAAAAACAAGAAGAAAGGAGAAGTGGTCTCCTGGTAGTCGTTGATGTGAATGAGGTAATACTCTTTTTCCACAAAGCGTGTGGTGTAGAGTGTCCTCTGGTTCTGAGACTACCGTTAGAAAATTAAGGAGAGTTTTTATGCTTTTCATTTGAAGAAGATTGACTGGCAATATAAAAGTTTTGTTACATTGTAGAAATTTCTTTTAAATATTGACATCAAGTTACAATAGAGCATTTATACGGAGTCTAATTTAATTGTATACTCTGAGAAGACCGCTTTATATTCTTGTACTAGAAAGGAGAGCCTACTAGAAGGGTTTCCAGCGATTGCCACCATTGAAGGGACGAAATGAGACGTGTGGAGTTTCTGATTTTGTCCGATAGGCAACCAGAGGCCTGTGTCCACTGAGAGGAGAGGGTCCACTGGGCTGCTCGCATGTGAAGGCGAGCATAGGGAACCACATGGACAGTGGATGCCATATGCCCCAGAAGCTGAAGCATTTCCCGAGCAGTTAGGAGGACTTTCATAGCTGCTTGGGATGCCAGCTGCACTATACGAAGACAGCGAGGCTGTGGTAGGAAAGCCCTTGACCGTCTGGTATCCAGTCGAGCCCCTATGAACTCCAGGGACTGAGAAGGGGTGAGCTGAGATTTTGAGAGGTTTATGACCAGTCCCAAGTAGTGAAGGATTCGCACCGTGCAAGAAAGAGCGAAGCTGGCTTCTGGAGCAGTGGATGCTCGAATGAGCCATTGTCTAAGTAGTAGAAGACGAATATTCCAGAGTTCTCAGAAATGCTGCTACTACTTTATTTATTTATTTTTATTTCTTATATACCGCGCTATTAAAATCAGTGCGGTTTACATTAGAACTGAACAGTGCAACAATGCATTAATATCACAATGTGCTTACATAGAACAGGGGGACAATCATGAAGGGGATAACTGGGGAAACTATTTACACGATATATACATAATATTTACATAGAGCTATATACACTAATACTTAAGATCTACGGGTGAGCATAGCTAGGTCAAGTGGGAACCCGGATAACAACTATAGGGCGAGGAGCGACTAACCATTCTCATGTTGGGTTAGGGGGTTGGGATAGTTAAGGTGGGGGGTGAGTGCGTGCGACTTGTGTTTTTCGGGACTGGTTTCAGGATAGTGGATTTGAAATAGATGGTGTTTTATTGCTTTTCTGAATGTGGTGAGGCTCGATATGGATCGAATACAGGTGGGAAGATCATTCCAGGCTGTCGGAGCATAAATCGAAAAGGCTCTATTGGTAGTTGCCTTTGTGCACCTTGTGGTAAACTTAGGGACTGTTAACATGTTCAGTAGTGCAGGTCTTCTGATTCTGTTGTCGGGGATGTTGTTAATCAGTTTGCTGATTGGTGTGGGAGATTGATTCTTCAGTGCCTTGAAAGTCATGACTAGTACCTTGTATTGAATTCGGGCTTGTAGAGGTAGCCAGTGTAAATTTTTCATTACTGGAGTTATATGTTCCGATCTTGATACACCTGTGAGAACCCTGGCAGCTGAGTTCATGGCCAGCCGAAGCGGGCTGAGGGTTGCTTGTGGTAGGCCATGGAGGATGGTGTTCGCGAAGTCTAGGTGTGGGATCACTAGGGCTTGAAATATCGTTCGATAGTCTGAAAAATCAAGTAGTGGGCGGAGGTGGCGTAGGGTTCGTATCTTGTGGTATATTGATCTTGTAACGGTCTTTACGTGGGTTGTCATATCTAATCGCTGATCTAGGGTGATGCCTAGATATCGGATTGTATCTCTTGTCTTGAGTTCAGCGTTTTTAACTTGCAGATAGGGTGGTGGGACGAACTTCTGATTCCTTGTGACAAAGAGGACATCAGTCTTGCTGTGATTGATCCTCAGGTTTTGTGTGAGAAGCCATTCAGCAACTACATCAAAGCATCTGATGATAGGGGAGAAATCAGGCTGTTCGATAGTGAATGGAATTGTATGTCATCAGCATACACGAGGCATTCTACATTTAAGGAGCAGATCAGAGAACAGATAGGCTGCATATAAATGTTAAATAGTAAAGCAGACAGAGATGATCCCTGGGGCACTCCCTGCTTCTGTAGGAAAGGCTCAGAGGACGTGTTGCCTGTTTTTACTTGCTGCCATCTATTAGTTAAGTATGATTCGCACCATTGTAGTGTAGTGCCCTGTAACCCTTTTTCTTGGAGACGTTGTAATAGTATCTTATGATTCACAGAATCAAAGGCGGCTGCAATGTCGAGAAATATAAGGACGAATCCTCTGTGTATATTGTCAATTCCTGTAATTAGTTTGTCGAAGAAGGTAGTCAAGATGGTATCTACCCCATGCAATTCTCTGAAGCTGTGTTGAGCTGGATTGAGAGGTGTCTCGGCATCAACGTGCTGATGGATCTGTCGCTGGACTATTTTCTCGATGATCTTAGCAAGCAGGGGAATACTCGATATAGGTCTGTACGATTCGACTTTGGATGTGTCAAGGCGGCTATTTTTTAGCAGGGGCCTGATTGACGTATGTTTTAAACTTTGTGGGAAGATACCCCTTGATAATGATTGGTTGGTTATATTGCATAATGAATGGCTTAGTTCATGTCGAAGTTCCTTTATCCAGCTTGCTGGACAAGGGTCATTAGGAGCCGTGGTGAGATTGATGGAAGCAATGGTGTCTTCAATTTCTTTAGTAGATACTGCAGAGAATTTGAGTAGTAGGGTAGGCTTTGGTGTACTGAGTGCATTGGTTGAGTTACAGGTGGTTGAGGTCATGTTGGATTGGATCATTTTGGATTGCAGGTAGTTCGGATAATCCTGGGGTTGAGGCATGAATGGACTTGCCGGTGCTGGGTCCCCTGTTAATGATTTTACTATATTAAATAGGTCGTGTGTTTTATTCAATGATCTGCCATGCATTTTGTGAAGACTCTTGGGGCAGAAGCCAGACCAAAAGGGAGAACCCTGTATTGGAAGTGTCTTCCCTGGAAAAGGAATCGAAGGAATCTTTTTTTTTTTCTCCACCTTTTGATTCATTCATTTATTTATATATTTATGTCATAAGTTATTTTAATATGTATCTGTATTTAATCCAATTATTTATGTTTTTTAGTGTGAATGTTTACCTAGTGAGTTTCCTAACAGTATGATGTAAGATTTTGTTAACGGCCTTCAACAGAGGTTAGTATTTATATGCATACATTTATAAGTATTTATACATTCACATGCTTTGTATATGCAATTTTTATATCTATTTTTTATATGTGTATCAGGTCCTGAGCACACTAGTTTTATTTGGTTTGATATGATATTAGTATTGGTTTACGTATTTATTGTTTTAGGTATACTATTTTGTTGATTTTATTGTATTTATCTAATAATTTGCTGTCTGGTCTTTTACAATAATTTTAAGTGTTTGTATATTTATGTTTTTAGTTTTTGCCTGGCTAGCCCCTGACGAAGGGTAATGAAACACGGCCTGTGTTGGGCGGTCAAAGGCTCAATAAAGGACTCTGTCTTTCCATTCCATCACGCCTTGGACTGGTTGAGAATATGAGTATATGCATCCTTTAGATCTAGAGAACATAGCCAGTCCTGACTCTGAAGGTATGGCAGGAGTGTTCTGAGGGAGATCATTTTGAATTTTTCTCGGAACTGATATTTGTTTAATTCTCTGAGGTCCAGAATAGGCCTGTGTCCCCCTGTTTTCTTGGGAATGAGAAAATAGGGGGAGTAGAATCCCGTCCCCTGTTGGGGTATGGGTACTTCTTCTATTGCTTCTTGAGTAAGAAGTGATGCGACCTCCTGACCCAAGAGATTGGTGACAGGGACCTGAGAATTGAACTACTTTATGACTGTAAGATGGGGCATGCTGTGGAAGTGAAGTTTGTATCCCTTCTCATACAATGGACAGAGTCCAATTTTCTGATGTTATTTGTTGCCATCTGCTGGCAAAATGGCATAACCTTCCTGGAATGGTGAGGAGTTCTGGACCTTTCAGGGGCAGAAAGACTAAGTTCTCTAGGAAAGAGTCAAAGCCCCTGAGGAGGCTGAGCTTGTGGAGCCGATTGAGTTCTTGGAACTTGTGGCTTTTGCTGCTGTTTGTTCTGTTGGTTCCCCTTTTGGGGAACATGAACTGGACAGTGAGCATTATGGGTGTAAGATGGGTAAAACCTCTTTTTCTTATTGAAAAAAGGCGTCTTGGCTGATCTTTTCTTTGCTGGGTTGGCTGTAGACTTTGATAGTCTGTTCAAGGTAGTATTTCAGATTCAAGTTGATTTGCCTTGTCTCGCCACTTCTTGCCAAAGAGATTTTCTCCTGTGCAAAGAATATTTCCCAGTTTCTCTTGCACCCATAGTTCTAAGTCCGATGCCTGGAGCCAGGCAATACGATGTGCACTGATGGAAATAGCAGAGGTTCTGCTAATACATTCAAAGCAATCAAAGGTTGCATGGTTCACAAACTTAGACACATCCTGGGCGTGTTTGACCAGAGTAAGAAAATCCCCTCTTTTGTCCTCAGGAATAAGAGGGCTCATGAGCTCCAAGTCTCCTGTAACTTCTTTGAGGAACATTCCCATATAGAGGATGTAAGAGCTGATCCTGGCTGCCAACATGGAGGATTAATTACGGTGACTCCAGAAAAGGAACCCAGAGCAGAAGAATTAGAAATTCTTCAATACCCTAAGGCTCCTAAAGAGGCAGCTACCCTGCCCATTCCTAGAATCTTGCAAGATCTTATGTTAAGAATGTGGGAAACCCCTCTAACGGTGTCTCCACACTCCCGACAACTCGATACCATGTACCGAGTTCCAAGCTGTCCTGGGTTTCAAAAGACTCAGTTACCACACCATTCAATGGTAGTGGAATCGGCAATGCGTAGGATTAAGAGTGCTAAAATGAATTCTTCCAATCTTCCGGGCTGTGAGTCGAGGACGCTCGATGCCTTTGGGTGCTGATGCTTCCACTTCAAGCTACATCACATATGAAGTCCTGGAAGGACATGTCCTCTGAAGGAGACATTCTGCGCCGAGGAGGAGGAGATGGATCCTCCGGAAGGACTGCTCTAGTACCGGCAGAGTCAGAGTCATCGGAATCGGAGGATTCAAAATATCTCTGTGCCGGGTGTTCCTGCAACACTCGGTACCGGTACCGCTCGAAGTCGGTATTGGTGTGTCTCGGTACCAGCCCCTTGATACCCGAGATACTCAAGGCTCGGCATGGGGGGGCAGCATACCTGCCGAGGCAGGTGCACTCAGTACTGGCACCGATACCTGTGGAACAGTCTGTAGCGGTCTTAGCGGTACTGAAGCTGCTAAGAGAGCCGCTAGACTGCGTTCGATAGCGAGGATTCTCTGATCCATCGCTCCTACCGATGCCTGGGTGTCGGTACCGATGGAAGTGGCCACGACCCCAGAACATGGCACCAGTAGTTCTGCAGAGGTTGAAGCCTCTGGAACATTCTGGAGCCCCATTAATGCTTTGGACACTGAGGCCTCCTGCCGGGCTGTTTTGCCAGTGAACTTTCCTTGAGGGCAACGCCAGTGGCATCTCAATACTTAGGAGATCTACTCTTTGAGGACCGGCCAGTCTTAGAAGACAGGTTTAGTTACCTGAGATCCATGGGACGAAGATGAAATCCTAGAAGACGTCGATGCAATGGACATCATATCAGCGGTAAAAAGGGTACCAAGTTTTGCAACTCTATTCTGCAGGCCCCTCTTGGTCATCTTTCTGCAGGAGAGACACTCCGATGGAGAATGGTCAGGACCTAAACATTTAAGACACTGCTCATGGGTGTCGGTGACGGATATGGTACCGCCACATTTAGAAAATTTCTTAAAACCACTAGCTGGTTTTTCCATGTTTGAAGAAAAAATGGGATTAGTGCCCAAAATGGCACCTAACCCCGAGAGGGGACAGGCTCCTAAAGAAAAGATTTTTAGAAGCTTTTTTTTTAATTTTGAAAAGAAGAAAAGAGAACCGGCGGTACCGGTAGGCGTCGAGTGAAGGCAGACGCGACCACAAAAAAACAAAAGAAGAAGAATTTTTCTGCGGTGACAGGGTATACGTCCTGTTGGCTCCAAGGAAAACGAAGAACTGACAAAGGAGAGTTGGAAAGGCGGGAAGGCAGCACGCAGGCGCTGTGGGATGCTCCCAAAAACTTTCCTTTTGGACGCTGGGGAGTGTTCCCGCGCAGGCTCCGTCGGTACCGACAATACCCATATGTGAAGACTACATTCCTGCTTGTTCCTGGAGATCTAATAGCACCCGATGTAAGAAACTATGCTGAAAGTTAGCACAATGTTTTACACTGTCTTTTAATGTTGGCTTTGGGCAGGTATAAAGGTCCAGTCGGGAGCAAAAGTATCATCTGAGGTGAAGTTTGACATCAGAATACTGTTGGAAGGGATGGAGATCCCCCCCCAACAGAAACCAAATCCCCCGTGACCCAACAGTCTCTATCCTCCCACCCACCCAATAAAAGAAATCATCTCGAACCCCCCTCCCGGTATCTCTAATCTGGAGTGTGTTGCCCATATGCTCCCACCCCTGCGCCACCATCTTGAAAAATGGCAGCGCCTGGCCCTGCCCAGTGCATCCTGGGATGCACTGGGCAGGGTCAGATTGCTATGCCTTATATGGCAGGATGCACCACGTGGGGACAGGCACTACCATTTTTCAAGATGACAGCACAAGGGTGGGAGCTTGAGAACAACACTCCCGTTCCAGATTAGAGGTACTGGGAGGGGGACGGGACGGTTTGGGGGCCAGCAGGGATTTTTTTTTTTTTATTGGGTGGGTGGGGGGAGGGATCCAGGCCACTGGGAACTTTATTTCTGTTGGTAGGGGGAGGGGAGCGGTACCTAAAATGACCCTGTTTCTGTGGGACAGCATGCCAAACTGAGCGCATGTGGTTGGCTTGCTCTCCCAGTTTAATGCTGACTTTTTACATACTGGGTAATTTGAATACTGCATTCCAAAGCGTCAGCGTTAATGTCGCACTATGAAACCCTGCGCTAGAGCTTTAGCGCAAGGTTTTTGCATCAGCCTGTTAGATTGTAAGCCAAATACCTAAAGTACCTGACTTTAACGTGCCTCAACCTCTACTGAACAGGCATGAGCTAAATTTTAATCAATAAAAAAAGAATAAATTCCTATGAGAAAGCTAAGTTAGTTACAGCAGGATGAATCAGCCAAACACCCATCATCCCCTCTCAGATGAACCTGCCTGAGCTAGGAAGCTCATTGAGAAATGGGAAGATTGGGGGGGGGGGGGGCAGGGACGACTAGCATATGCTCAGAGCCACTCCCCAGAAAAATCCTCTGAGCTATGGAAGAACTACTTCCCTCTTGGGTGCTCTTGGATGACGACACATTTATGTGGCAGACTCATCTTGCTGTCCCTGAGAACCTCTATTACAAGTAACTTCGCTGTGACAGCTGGATACTGAAAATCATCAAGGAGAGATACTGTATTACTGACTTCCCACCACCTCATCCTCAAATTCTAACCACTCCAAAAGGTGAATTAGACTGGTACCAAAGATACTCCCCTTCAGGGCAGGATGAGACAGCCACTGCCAGCACCCCAGTGCCAAAAAAAGCCGACGGTCATGCCTGGATTTCCAAACGGTAATGGTGCACAAAAAGACAAAGATGATCAGATCGCCACCTGACAAATATCTAGTGGGTAAACTGTGATATTTATGCCCAGAAAGCAGCCTGAGCTTGGATCGAGTGAGCTTTAAGACCACTCAGAATGGATTTACCACACAAACTATAAGCCGACTCAATGACAACCTTAACCCACCGCGCAAGCCTAACTTTAGAAGCCGTACAACCTCTGCGAGGATCGGCAAACAGAACTACCAAACGGTCAGGAAGCTGGAAGGAGTTAGTCACTTTCAGGCGGTGGAGCATCTTGCTATTCCATATCATCCCTCCAGTCCATATGTGTGGGTTGTCTCCGCTCTCTAACAGCTGGGAAATGAGCAGGTCTGATTTTGGTGATGCCATGCTAGCAATGCACTGTGCACCAATCCCAAGATCAGTATCCTCTGTTCCCAGCAGCTGGAGGAACAGCATCTGTGCACTCTGTGACTGAACTGAAGGGAAATTGTAAAAATATAAAGCATAACAAACCTGAAAAGACAGACTTTTTATGAAGAGGGTGACTGAAGAGGGGAATCAGGAGGCGGCAGGTTAAACAGATCGCAAAAAAAAAACACACCAACCCCCCCCCCCCCCTCCCAAAAAAAAGCCAAAATTAAAGAGCTCAAAGGAAGAAAAAAGCCTGACAGCTCTGTTTTCAGAAGTGCTTAACCTTCGGTGAGGTCCAGGGCAGTTGAGTCTGGCTTGGTAAGCAGGGGTGCAGTACTTGGTGGTCCTGAAAGGCCAGATACCAGTTCTTCACCCTCAGAAGGGCCTATGGTAGCTGCGGGAGAAAGTAATTAGATCTTACCTGCTAATTAGTGTTCCTGAAGGAACGACAGTCCAGTCCCTTTACTTCTGGGTTGCGTAACCCTTCCAGCAGCTTGGAGGCTGAGCCCAACCTTTTTGGAGGTGGAGCGGTACAAATACCACTGAGACCACCCACCAACTCCAGTAATCGACTGAAAAAGCAGACTAAATGAGCCTCTGTAACAACTCAAACTTAAACCTAACAAACATGCGAACTCCAGGAGAGGTGGTACGACTGTCGACCCACCCGTTCCCTTATCTTATCTATACTTTATATATATATATATATATATTTTTTTTTTTAAATGGAAATAGGACATAGGTAATCGGTAATAAGGGGAGAGGGAGAGGAGGGGAGAAGGCGCCGTAGGAGGACCGCCCGCTTACTTACTCCTGGCCTCCCTTACCCCGAACTGGTTCTCCACTCGGTTCGCTGTCCTGCCCTTTTCTGACAGGTCTTCAGATCCGACATAGCCGGGTGGGATCAGGGACTGGACTGTCGTTCCTTCAGGAACACTAATTAGCAGGTAAGATCTAATTACTTTTTCCTTATCGTCACTCCAGTCCAGTCCCTTTACTTCTGGGAAGTACCCGAGCAGTTCAATTCTGGGTGGGATTCGGCAAACCGGACTGAAGAACCGCTAGGCCAAACCGAGCGTCCGCTGAACTCTGCACGTCCAGCCTGTAGTGCCTGGTGAAGGTATGCAGAGAAGACCAAGTTGCCGCTCTACATATATCTAGCGGAGGGACTAAACTGCATTCTGCCCATGACGTCGCCTGAGCCCGGGTGGAATGAGCCCGTAGCCCTCCCGGAACTTGCCTGCCCTTCAGAATGTAGGCGGAGGCAATCGCTTCCCTAATCCACCTGGAGATGGAGGCCTTGGCCGCCGCTTCCCCTCTGTGTGGACCTCCGAACTTGACAAATAGCCGGTCTGATTTCCGGAACGGAGCAGTGCGGGAGAGGTAGCGTTTTAGGACCCTTTGAACGTCTAGTAGCCTAAGCCTGCTATCCCTGCCTACCAGACCCTCGGTTGTGAAGGCCGGGAGCGTGACTGTCTGGTTTACATGAAAGGGAGAGATGACCTTGGGAAGGAAGGAAGGCACCGTGCGCAGAACAACCTTGTCTTTAAGAAAGGCCAGGAAGGGGGGCTTGGAGGAGAGAGCTTGTAACTCTGAGACCCGCCTGGCCGAGCAGATCGCTACCAGGAAGACTGTCTTCAGGGTTAAGTCCTTCAAGGAGGCCCTCTTCACTGGCTCAAATGGTTCCCCCATCAGCACATTTAGTACCAGGTTAAGGTCCCAGGGAGGGATGACCGACCTCTGCTGGGGACGCAGGCGACGAACTGCTCTTAGGAACCTGGCGACGTCCGTGTGAGCCCCTAGCGGCTTGCCTTGGATCTTTCCTCTATAGCACGCGATAGCGGCTAGCTGTACTCGTAGTGAACTATGTGCTAACCCCTTGTCAAACCCCGCTTGCAAAAATTCCAGGATTTCCGGGACTGATGCCGCAAGGGGCTTCCTTCGGCGCTCCGCGCACCATGCCTCGAAAATGCGCCAGACCCTTACATAGGCGAGACACGTCGAGCGCTTCTTAGCGCTCAACAACGTTGAGATCACTGCACCCGAATATCCTCGCTTCAAAAGCCGCGCCCTCTCAAGAGCCAGGCCGTAAGCGAGAATCGATCCACCTGAGGCATTCGAACCGGGCCTTGACTGAGAAGGCCGCTCCTGCAGGGCAGTCGCCATGGGTGGTCGGCCAACATCCTCACCAGGTCCGCGTACCAGGGGCGGCGAGGCCAATCCGGAGCTATGAGGATTACCAGGCCCTGGTGGGACTCCACTCGCTGAAGAACCTTTCCGATCAGGGCCCAGGGGGGGAATACATAGAGGAGGCCCTCTGACGGCCACTTCTGCGACAGGGCATCCAGACCTTCGGACATTCTTTCCTTTCGCCGACTGAAGAATCGGTCCACCTTGGCCGAGGAGAATCTTGCCATGAGATCCATTACTGGGGGACCCCAACGAGCCACTATTTGGTCGAAGATCACCTGCTCCAGTTCCCACTCTCCGTGGTCTATCCTGTGCCTGCTGAGGTAATCGGCTGTGACATTGTCCGTGCCCGCCACGTGCTGAGCTGAAAGCGCTTCGAGGCAGACCTCCGCCCACTGGAGGAGAGCGTCCGCCTCCTTCTCCAGGGCAGGGCTGCTGGTACCGCCCTGGTGGTTGATGTACGCCACCGCGGTGACGTTGTCGGAGAGGACGCGGATTGCCTTTCTTCGTACCCAGGGCTCGAGCTTCTTGAGCGCTAGGGTGACGGCCCGTAACTCCAGTCTGTTGATGGGCCACTGAGATTCCAACGGGGACCAGCGGCCTTGGACGAACTTGTCCTCGCAGTGTGCCCCCCAGCCTGATAGGCTGGCATCCGTCGTCAAGAGAACCCACTGGGGGGCTCGAGAGGCATTCCCCGTTCCAGGTTTCTTGGGTGTTGCCACCAGCGAAGAGCTCGTTTGGTCCTCGGAGCGCAGGGTAACTGTGTTGTCAGAGGATGGAGTTGCGGAGACCACCGTCGCAATAGAGCTCGTTGCAATGGGCGCATGTGGGCTCTTGCCCAAGGTACTGTCTCTATCGTCGCTGCCATTGTGCCCAGGACCTGAAGATAATGCCATGCTGAGGGGGTTCGCCTGCTTAGGAACCGAGTGACCAGTAGCTTTAGGTCCCTGGCCCGGGATGAGGGCAAGAACACTCTGCCCCTGCCGGTGTCGAACCTTGCGCCGAGATACTCGAGATTCTGGGAAGTGGTCAGCCTGCTCTTTGTTCGGTTGATCACCCACCCCAATTCTTCTAGTAGACGAACTACTGCGTCCGTCGCAGCGCGACTTTCCTCCTCTGACTTTGCTCGGATCAGCCAATCGTCTAGGTACGGGTGGACCAAGATCCCCTCATTCCGGAGGGAGGCCGCCACGACCACCATCACCTTGGTAAATGTTCGCGGAGCTGTCGCTAGGCCAAAGGGCAGGGCCTGGAATTGAAAGTGGCCCGTTGGTACCGCGAACCTTAAGAACTGTTGATGGGATTTTCTGACCGGGATGTGCAAGTAGGCCTCTGTCAAGTCGAGGGCTGTCAGGAACTCCCCGCTTCTTACGGCTGCGATGACTGACCGTAGGGTCTCCATTCTGAAGTGAGGGACCTTGAGACAGCGATTGACCTGCTTTAAGTCCAGGATTGGTCGGAAGGTGCCTTCCTTCTTTGGCACCATGAAGTAAATCGAGTATCGACCTAAGCCGCACTGATCTGGAGGCACTGGTGACACGGCCCCGAGTGCAATTAAGCGCGCGAGAGTTGACTCCACCGCTGCCTTCTTTGCGGAGGTACCGCAGGGGGACAGAATAAAGGCTGGTGGTATCTGCTTCGAAAATTCGAGAGCGTAGCCCTCTCTGATTACTTCTAGCACCCATTGATCCGATGTGACCCGGGACCAGGCGGGAAGAAACTGTCTTAAACGTCCTCCTATGGGCAACTCTTCCCCCTGGGCCCCCGCGGCTTCATTGTTGTTTTCTAAGGGACGAGGAGGAGGAGAAGGAGGAGGTCGCTCCAAAACCGCGACCTGCTCCCCGAAACCCTCGAAAGCCCTGGCCCCTAGAGGGGAAACGCCCCCTGGAAAATGGGCTGGATCTGGCGGGGCGAGACCTCCGGAAGTCCCTGGGCTGGGAACGTGCCGGGGGAAGCGAGCGGTTTTGTTTCGGTCTGTCTTCCGGGAGCCTGCCTCCCTTGGACTCGCCCAGGTCCTTTACCAGCTTCTCCAAATCCTCGCCGAACAACAGTCTCCCTTTAAAGGGGAGTCGACTCAGGCGAGCCTTCGAGGAAGTATCGGCTGCCCAATTGCGTAACCACAGATATCGCCTGGCCGCCACCACCGAGGCCATGTTCTTTGCCAGACTTCTGATGAGGTCATACTGACTATCCGCCAAGTAAGCTGTTCCAGACTCCAACTTGCTCGCGATGGTCCGCGTCTCATCTGCGGGGCTCTCGTCTGTCTGCAGTTGTTGTGACCACCTTAAACAGGCCCTAGCCACCCAAGCCCCTGAGACCGAGGCTTGCAAAGCGAGGGCGCTAACGTCAAAGGCCTGCTTCAAGAGAGTATCCAACTTTCTGTCTTGAGGATCCCTTAGGGCTGCACTGCCCTCCACTGGGATAGTGGTCTTCTTGGTGACCGCTGACACTGCCGCATCTACCCTGGGAGACTTTAGTAGTTCTTTGTCAGCCTCTGGGAGGGGGTAGAGGCGAAGCATGGACCGGACTCCTCTTAGACTTGACTCCGGTTGGTCCCATTCTTCTTGGATCATCTGTCGCACTACCCTATGTACAGGGAAGACCTTCTGGGATCTTCTAATGGCTTGGATCAATGGATCCTCCAACGCTTTCTCTTCTGCAGGCGTATCGGAGGACATATTGAGAGCCTTCAGGGACTCGTTAATCAATGCCGGAAGCTCCTCCCGACGAAATACTCTAATTATCCTAGACTGGTCTTCTTCCGGAATCTCCCCTTCTTCTAACTCCTCCTCCTCCTCACCAAAGTCCTTGTCTGATGGCGACGCTTCCGGAGATCCCTGGGATAGGGTCTCCTCTTCGCTCATCCGGGGGCGCTTAGGTGGAAGGTCGGAATCCGCATTGGCCGCCCTCGAGGGCCTGGCTGGCTTGACCTCTGCTGTCGTCGGCGCCGCTCCTCCTGCCCCTGAATTCTGCTTACGTAGGCAATATGCCTTGTGGAGTAAGAGGATGAAATCCGGGGAGAAAAAATCCCCTGCCCCAACCTCTCCCGCCGTGAGGGGGGAGGGGGACAGGGAAGGAGTGGGCAAGTCCGAGGACGTAGCTGGAGGGGCTTGTGACCCCCCCTCCCCTGCTGGGAGTTCGTCTGACCCCTGGGAGGCATTGGCCATAGTTAAATTAATGTCCTGCTCCGCAGAGGCCGCCAACGCGGTACAGCTCCTGCAGATACCTGTTTCTGCAGACGTACCCCTGCGTATTCCACAGGAAAGGCAGCGGGACTTGGTTGACATGACCTGGGGCTGGGGACCTTCCAGTATCAGACCTCTAGGCCCGAAGTGAGGGACTCTCCTCTAATATGCAGTTAGCTCCCTCCCTGGGCAAGAGCTCCGAGGTTTCTTTCCCCCCCCCCCAAGCGGTACACAAGGGAAAGAAACCGGCTGTTAATCTTGAGGCAAAAGAAAACCCTTAAATGAGAAGAATTAAATAAAAGGAGACCGATTAACCCAAAACTGAAATTAAAGTTAACAGCTCTAGATAACTGAAATAATGTAAAATAATGTAAAATAATTAAATTAAATTAAAATGAAGATTAATTACAGTAACAACCCTTTCAGAATTAGTACTTGCGGTTTTGTGCACTGTGCTGAGGATCCGGGCCGATTCAGCGATGTTTACCCGTTGGCTCTACACGTGGTAGGCCTTACCACGTGGAGCCAGAACGGGGAGCTCCCAGACTCTCTCCCGGCCGCGGCCCGACTCTCCCCTGGCTCACCGGAGCTGTAAATTCTCGTTCCCCGTGAAGATCGCTGCCTAAGCTTTCCCTCGCGGCCCTCGAAAAGACCGGACTTCGCCGCCGCGTCCTTTTGTCTCCGGACGGGTCTGGCGGTCCCGGCAGGCCAGCGATACTGCCTCAAGCGCTCAGCCTCCAGGGGGGCTTCGGCGCGAGGCAGCAGTGATCAGCGCGTCTCAGCAGGCAAGAAGCAGAGAAGCCGAAGATCCTCCTCGGGGCTGTGAGCCGCGGTTCTCCTCCGACGCCCGATCCGGGTAGGAGGGGGGGGGGTAAGAAGAGAGAGAGAACAGGAGAAATTAAAGAGCCAGAGCCCTCGTAATTACAATTAACTACCAATGTATAGAAACTGTAGGAAACTAAAGGAAATTAAATAAAGTAGCCTATTTAAATGGAATAGGTAAAATAAAATTAAGGAAGGACTCCAGTAAGCCCTAGGCTTACGGAACCCTCCAGCTGCTTGGAGGCTGAGATTACTGGAGTTGGTGGGTGGTCTCAGTGGTATTTGTACCGCTCCACCTCCAAAAAGGTTGGGCTCAGCCTCCAAGCTGCTGGAAGGGTTACGCAACCCAGAAGTAAAGGGACTGGACTGGAGTGACGATAAGGAACAGTGGTTACTGGGTCTTCTATGTTGCCTTTTTCCCCTAATTTTGTTTTGTTAATGCACCAAGCATTTTGCCTGAGTTAGAAGTGGGAGGACAGTGATAGGATCCCACGGGACCACCCGCGGAGAGCAGAGCCCTGGGCTTTGACTCCTCAGAGGGTGCTGGCAGCACTGGAGGAGCCTGTCGCCAAGAAATAGCATATGGAAGTGGGCATTTGGACAGACCAAGGCTCTGTTCATTCTGCTGGGTAAAAGAACCTGTTGGAGGGCCTGTCAGGTCTCGGAAAGGATCCGGGGGCAGAAGAATTGGAAAAAAGGGAGATCCCTCAGCAGGCCCATCCTAATGTGGTTCATATCTTTCTGTGGGAAGAGCTGACCACACTTATTGCGCACTCCCTCTCTGCTCTCAATATTCCCCCCTGAGCTCTGCCTAGTGAAGAGCCCTTGGAGGACCCGTTGCTTCAGGACGTCTGCGAGGCCAGCACGGCCTTTCTGGTACATCGGGTTGTTAAGAGGATGATCGATAATGAGTGGGAGGCTCCGGAGGCCGGCTTGCAGGACAGGAGGACAAGGTCTCACTTGTACCTGATGCCAGCTGGGGAAAAAGAGCCCCTGAAGTTCCTGAAAGTGGATATGTTGGCGACTGCTGTCACCAAGAAGACTACTCTTCCCGTGCGGGGAGGAGCAGCACTGAAGGACCCACATGATCGAAAGCTGGAGGCCATGTTGAAGCAGTCCGTTCAGATCAATGCCCTCATGCTTCAGGCTGTGGAGCCTATGTGGCACGTGCATGCTTGTGATGGATGTAGGGGTTACCAGAGGGCAGTCCCCAGCAGCCCATAGCCGAGGTGGTGAAGCTGGAATCCAGTTCCGCTTATCTTGCCTACATCTTTTATGATATGATTTGGGCCTCGGCCATGAGCATGTCGTCGGTGACTGCAGCACAACAAACTCTTTGGCTTCGCAATTGGGTGGCAGATGAGTCTTCCAAGGCACGTGCCTTAGGAAGCTGCCTTTTAAGGGCAAACCTCTGTTCGGGGAGGCCCTGGAGAAGTTGGTGAAAGACCTAGGTGAGTCGAAGGGAGCATGACTTCCAGAGGACGAGCCCAAGATGAGCAAGCCTTCCGGAGTAGGTCAGAGGCAAACCCATGATTTCCATCGGTTTTGGACGGCACGGTTTGCCCCTTATCGGAAAGGGTGTTTCCCGGCATGGGGCCAGTCTTTTCATGGCAATAGAGGAGCTGGCCATGGCTCTTATAATGGTGCCAGCTCCACTTCCAAGAAGTCCCAAAGAAGCGAGGGGGGTCCAGGCGGAATCGGTTCCCGTAGGGAGTCGTCTTCAAAGGTTTTACTCCATCTGGGCCCAAATGACCTCTGACCAGTGGGTGTTGGAGGTGATTTGTGAGAGCTATGCACTGGAGTTGGCGCATCCCCTTCCGGAGGGCTTTCTGTGGTCACCGTGCAAGTGGCTAGCAGTTGGAGACACTCTGCAGCTCTTATTGCAATTAGAGGTGGTGGTGCTGGTGCCAGCCGACCATTTAGGATGTGGTTGATACTCCATTTACTTCATGGTACCCAAAAAAAGGAGGGCATTTAATCAGCCCATCTTAGATCTCAAACATATAAACCATGCACTGCGGGTCTGCACTTTCACATGAAAATGTTGTGTTCCGTAATAGTTGTGGTGCGGAAAGGAGAGTTTCTCACAGTTCGACCTCACTTAGATGTATCTCCATATTCCCATTGTCCGGAAGATTGGTGCTTCCCGAGGTTCATGGTACCCACGGGACATTTCCAGTTTTGGCCCCACCAAGCCCTGCACATCTTCACAAAAATAATAATGGTGGTTGTGGCAGCTCCGGTAGGAGGAGGTTTTGGTGCACACCTACCTCAACAAGTTGATCAGAGCAAAGTCGGAGCACGAGAACTGAGATGACACTCAGCGGGTCATAGACTTTCTGCAACAATACAGCCGGGTGGTCAATTTCACAAAGAGCAAGTTGTACCCGACTTAGGGCCTGCTGTATCTTGGGGGGTGAAATTCCAGACCAACAGGGGTTTGGTATCGCTACTGCAGGAGCGAGCCCAGAAATTGCAACACTAGATGAGACTCTTACTGTGCATGGGGCACCCATGGCCTAGCACTACCATGGCAGCGACGATGGATTTGGTACCATGGGCCAGAGCCCATATGAGACAGTTACAGTGGGCCTTACTCTCTCGCTGGTTGCCTCAGCTCCATGTGCTGGTGTGGAGGTTATCATGTCCAGTGGAGGCGAGAATATCCCTACACTGGTGGCTCAGTAGCCAAATTTATTGACAGGGATGCTGCTGGAACCCCCCAATGTGGACCATGGTGAAGACAAATGCCAGTCTCATCGGTTGGGGGGCACACACTGCAAGACGCAGGTGACCCAGAGAGTGTGGATGGAGGAGGAATCCTCCTGATTCATCAACTGCCTGGAGCTAAGAGTGGTATTCCTGGCCTTTCTGCCCTTATTCAGACAATGCATTAACCATGGCCTATATCAATTGCCAAGCCAGAACCGGAGCCTCTCTTGATTTGGGAGGCGGCGAACCTGGTGGCTCTCTCGGTGGCTGGCAAAGAAAAAAACTTGCGGTCAACTACCTCACTCGTCATCGTGGTTACTAGAGAGAGCATTCCACAGTGTGGTGCGATGCTGGGGGGGGGGGGGGGGAAAGGGGGTGTGACACCAGTCATGAATTTAATGGCAATGGCCGACAATGCCAAGGCCATCTGATTTTTCAGCAGGCGCCAAGACAGGATGTCAGAGGGGCTCGATGCCCTAGCACAGCCTTAGCTGACAAAGAGCCTCCTGTATATGTTCCCATCATGGGCTTTCATAGGTTGCCTCCTTCAGAGGATAGAGGCACACAGGGGGTTCATAATTCTGATTGCCCCAGATTGGCCACAGGATCCTTGGTATGCGGATCTCAGATGACTGACAGCCGCAAGGGCCACTCTGCTCACGCAAGGGCCATTCTCCAGGACCAAGCAGGAAGTCAGTCCTCACATATGGGTGACCTCAGCGCCGTCGGAGCCCCCGTGCGGAGCATTTCCCCAGCTTTCATAGAAAGTCTTTGGGAATGCAGCGCACATGCGCGGTCCCCTTCCCGCCCAAGGGTGCCATCTTGCTCAGTCTTCTTTTTTCCACAGAGCCTGACAGACGTAGTTCGTTTTTCGCCGAGGAAAAAGTTGATTTCCCTGGTTTTTGTCCTGCTTCTTCAGTTCGACGCCGGATCCTTTTCCCGCCTGGGCCCGATACACTGGTATCGAGCCCAATCTCTTATTTTCGTTTTTTGTCCTTAGTGACTAGCGTTCGCGCCATTTTATTTTTTCCACTGGCAGCCCTGTCTTTCGACCTCGCAGGGGCCCTTTTTCCCCCGATGGCTGCCAGCGGGTTTAAAAAGTGATCGGTGTAAGAAACTTATGTCTCTCACCGACACGCATGACTGCTGCCTCCGACCCGAACATGACCCGATAATCTGTGGTCCGTGTGGGAAAATGTCCTTGAAGGCGTTGAGGAGTCGGCAGCACCAAAAGGAAAGAATCTTCTCTGACTCCGCGTCCAGACGGGCCCGGACTTTGTCAGAGGCCTCGACGTCTCGGGACTCCGGCCCCAAGCAGCGTCGGGGTTCCTCTGAAAGGGGGTCTCCCTCGTGGGAGCAGCGCAGGAAGAAGAAACCCGCGAGGGCGGTGTCGGTGGACACACCTGGTTCCTCAAGGGCCAAGTCGAATAGCCCCGACCGCCGTCCTGGGTCTTCGGAGTCGGAGAGGCCTGCAAAACAACCTCGTATCGAGATGGAGTCTCCTGGGCACGTGAGTACCGTAGTCCTCGTGGACTCTCCTCCAGGGGAGCCGACGTCGGGCCTGACGCCGTCGGGGCCCGAGTCGGGAGCTGCTGAGTCTCCTGAGCTCGGACTCAGGTTGACAGCCTTGGAGAGCAGCTTGGCTGTCTTCATGGAACAGCAGCGGTTACTGATCGCCGGTCTCGCCGGTGCATCTGCCCCGACCACCGGGACATCGACATCCAAGTCGACCCCGGAGGCCGAGCCGATCCTCGAGTCCATGTGAGCTTGAGTCGATCCTCGGCCAAGGTCTCCCTCGGCCTCCCGTTCGGGACCGAGGTCGTCAACGTCGGTACCCTCGGCATCGGGGCGGAGGGCATCGGTGCCTGCCTGACCGGAACCGCTCGATTCCTCCTCAGAGGAGTCGGGCTGGGAGACGGAGGATGAGGAGTCACCAGACACCTTTCGGACTCGGTGTGTCCCATCGGACTCGCCGGAGTCCGAACCTCAGAGACGATCCCCACCGGAGGATACTCGGTTCTCGGACTTCATGCGGGATATGGCCAAGGCCTTGGCATTCCCCGCGGATCCCGAGGAGCCTGGAGCCGAAGAGCTCGAGGCCCTTCAGTATGACTCTCCCCCAAAGGAGGCCTTTACTGTACCGGTTCCTCTGATGCTGGAACGGCTGCTCTTCCGCATGTGGGAGACCCTGGCCTCGATGCCGGTGTTAAGCAAGCGGGTCGATTCCATCTATCGAGTCCACAAGAGCCCCGGGTTCCAAAAGGCACAATTACCGCACCACTCCATGGTTGTGGAATCGGCCATGCATCGTCTGAAAAGTCAGAAGATGCACTCCTCGGTGCCTCCCGACTGGGAGGCCCAGAACCTGGATGCCCTCGGTAAGAAGTGCTTCCAGGGCTCTATGCTTGCTTGCCGTGTCCAGACATACCAGCTGTACATGGGCATGTACCTTCGAGACCTGGCAAAGGAGATTGCTGGGTTCTCTGCTGGTCTCTCCGAGGAACCTTTGCAGAGGTTCAATGCCTTGTCTACGGATATTAGAGAGTGCTCGAAGTTTATCTCTCGAGCAGCCTATGATGGCTTTGAGGTTTCGGCCCGAGTAGCCGGGGCCGCCATCGGTGCCCGCCGACAGGCTTGGCTACCAGTCATCGGACTTCGAACCATGGGTGCAGGACAAGTTGGTCGATGTCCCCTGCCTAGGTGAAAACCTCTTTGGCAAGCCCATGGCTGAAAAGGCTGCAGAACTCGAGACCGAGACTCTGACCCGGACTAGGCTGTCCAGAAAAACCTCTGCCCCTTCTCAGAAGGGGGGCTCGGGAAAAAATACCTTTTACCCGAGGAAGACATCTGCCTATAAACAATACCCTCATTATCAGGCCTCTGCAGCTCCCCAACAGGGTCAGCAGGCCAAAGGGCAGGGTCATGGCCCCGTAGGCAGAAGGCCCCCATGCCACCAACATCGGCTCCTGCACAGCAGGGCGGGGGTTTTTGACTCCAAAAGCATAGCCTCTCCTCCTCAGCTGGCTCCCATCAGCACAGGAGGCTGGCTGGCCCTATTTGCCCACAGGTGGTCAGCCGTCACACAGGATACCTGGGTACTCCATATAGTCCAAAAGGGCTATCTTCACCAGGTGCCTCCCTCCTATTTTCCAGGGGAGCCTCCAAGACTCCCTCTGCACAGGGACTTACTCCTACAGGAGTTAGCAAGTCTGCTAAGGGATCAGGCTGTGGAACCGGTGCCCCACCATCTGAGAGGTCAAGGCTTTTATTCCAGGTACTTTCTAGTACCAAAAAGAACAGGAGGCCTCAGACCCATCCTAGACTTGCGAAACCTCAACAAGTTCCTGGAGAGGGAAAAGTTCAAGATGCTCACCCTTGGAATTCTGCTGCCCTACCTCCAGCAGGGAGACTGGCTATGCTCCTTAGATCTAAAGGATGCGTATACTCACATCCTCATTCATCCAGACCAGACAATATCTCAGGTTTGTCGTGGGGGAAACCACTACCAGTACAGAGTACTGCCTTTGGCCTAACGTCCGCCCCCAGAGTGTTCACAAAGTGCCTGGCAGTGGTGGCGACCTACCTGAGGCTTCAAGGCCTTTTTGTGTTCCCATACCTGGACAACTGGCTCATAAGGGGCCAGTCTTCACAGGAGGCCAGTCAAGCCACCCTTCGCACTGTTGCTCTACTTCAGCACTTGGGGTTTGTCATAAACTTCGCAAAGTCCACTTTGCACCCGTCCCAGAACATGGAGTTCATAGGGGCAAGGCTGGACACCCTTCAGGCGAAAGCTTTTCTACCCGTGGACAGAGTCCACAGATTGATGGATATAGCCAGGCAGTTTCACAGCAATTCCCTGGTCTCCGCCAGGCAATTTATGAAGCTTCTCGGCCATATGGCTTCCACGGTTCATGTAACCCCCAATGCCCGCCTGCATATGAGGCCTGCTCAGTGGAGTCTCAGAACTCAGTGGCACCAGGCCACGGGAAGTCTTGCAGACAAAGTGAGAGTATCCACACTGCTTGCCTCCTCTCTGCAATGGTGGCTTCATCTTCCGAATCTAGTGCTCGGAGTGTTTTTTCAGACACCTCCACACTCTCAAGTGCTGACAACCGATGCTTCTCTTCAAGGTTGGGGTGCACATTGCCAAGGGGCATGTACTCGGGGTCTCTGGACCCCTTGGGAGGCTGCACAGCAGATCAATCTCTTGGAGCTGCGAGCTATCCGCTTAGCTCTGAGAGCCTTTTCCCATCTCACGTCTCGCCAGTCTGTACTGGTCCAGACGGACAATCAAGTTGCCATGTTTTATGTGAATAAGCAAGGGGGCACAGGCTCCTTCCTTCTATGTCAGGAAGCACAACGACTGTGCTCCTGGGCAGTCGATCACGGCATCCTTCTCAAAGCAGTCTACCTCCCCGGCCAGGAGAATTACCTGGCGGACAGACTAAGCCGGATCTTGCAACCACACGAATGGAGATTGAATCCATTAGCGGTTCAACAGATTTTCCTGAGATGGGGCCTTCTGGCCATGGATCTTTTTGCCAGTCCTCTGAACCAGCAACTTCCAAGATTCTGTTCCAGACAACCGCATCCTCTCAGAGTAGCAGCAGATGTGTTTCTAATCCCGTGGTCCAAGGGCCTACTATATGCCTTTCCTCCCACGCCTCTAGTGTCCCGAACACTGTTCAAAGTGCTCAAGGACGGGGCCTCAATGATTTTGATAGCCCCCAGGTGGCCGAGGCAAGCGTGGTTTCCACTTCTGCTACAACTGGCAGTGGACACTCCTATTCCTATGGGGATACAACACGATCTCCTGTCGCAAGAACAGGGATCTCTCTTACATCCCAACCTCCAGTCCCTTCACTTGATGGACTGGGTGCTGAAAGGGTAGTTCTAGCTCCCCTCCTACTGCCTACAGAGGTGGAAGACGTGGTCTTAGCCTCTAGAAGATAATCCACCAGAAAATCTTACGCTCTTAAGTGGTGTTGATTCTCTGAATGGTGTACTCAGCACAACGAGAACCCTTTCTCGTGCTTGGTACCGGTAGTACTGCAATATTTGCTTTACCTATCCAACCTAGGCCTTAAGTCCAATTCTGTCAGAGTTCACCTCAGTGCTCTTTCAGCGCACCACTCTCCAGTGGAAGGGCGGTCTCTTTCAAGCCATCCTTTGGTGGCTCGTTTCCTCAGAGGCCTACTTTTGCTTAAGCCTCCCCTACATCCACCTGCCTCCGAGTGGGACTTAAATGTGGTCTTACAGTGGATTACTTGTCCGCCATTTGAACCCATGGCTACCTGTCCTCTACGTTTTCTCTCCTGGAAAACCTTGTTTCTGGAAGCCCTCACCTCTGCTAGACGTGTGAGTGAGCTTCAGGCACTAGTGTCTGATGCCCCTTACACTAGGTTCTATAAGAACAGAGTAGTCTTACGGACTCACCCTAAGTTCCTTCCTAAGGTTGTCTCCTCTTTCCACCTCAATCAGGAGGTGGTTCTTCCGACTTTCTTTCCCAGGCCGCATGCCAGCCGGGCTGAGATGGTCTTGCATACCCTGGACTGTAGGAGGGCGTTATCCTTCTACCTTGACCGTTCGCGGGAGCACCGGAGGGCTGTTCAGCTCTTCGTTTCTTTTGACCCCAATAAGTTGGGGTTACCTGTCTCCAAGCGTACTTTGTCCATATGGGTAGCTGACTGTATCGCCTGGGCTTACAGGGCAGCCGGCCTCTTGTTGGAGGGTCGAGTCACGGCTCATCGTGTCAGGGCGAAGGCTGCGTCAGTGGCTCATCTCCGCTCTGTTCCATTGGCAGACATCTGCCGGGCCGCTACTTGGTCTTCAAGCCAGACTTTTGCGGCTCATTACTGTCTTGAGAGGGAATCCCGCAGGGACAGTGCTTTCGGACAGGCAGTACTCCATAATCTCTGAGGTTTAGGCAACTCCTTCCCTCCGGCCCTGATGTTGGGCTACCGGTCGGGGGCGTTCTCAGAGAAGATTCCTTCCTTACGTACTGACGCTCTAGAGGGAGCTCATTTTTTCAGCTTGGGGTCTCCGGTAGCCTTAAGCTGGGGAGTCCCATATGTGAGGACTGACTTCCTGCTTGGTCCTGGAGAAAGAGTAGTTACTCACCTGTAACAGGTGTTCTCCAGGAGCAGCAGGAATCAGTCCTCACAACCCTCCCTCCTCCCCTTGGAGTTGCAGTCATATGATTTATTTTTGCTATTTTTGCTGTCTTTTAGCTATGTCATCAGACTGAGCAAGATGGCACCCTTGGGCGGGAAGGGGACCGCGCATGCGTGCTGCATTCCCAAAGGCTTTCTATGAAAGCTGGGGAAATGCTCCGCACGGGGGCTCCGACGGCACCGACGTCACCCATATGTGAGGACTGATTCCTGCTGCTCCTGGAGAACACCTGTTACAGGTGAGTAACTACTCTTTCCTCAAGTGGATTGATTCTCGTTTACAGCCTGGCTCTTAAAAGGTTGTGGCTAAGAAAGGTAGGTTATATAGCACCAGTCATTGCAACCTTGCTGAAAACACACAGGAGGTCAACCTCGCTATCCTACATTCAGATCTGGTGGATTTTTGAGGATTGGTGTGTGGCCAGGGATATCGTGCCCTGGGGGCATCGGTACTGGATGTGCTTGTCTTTTTTGCAGGCAGGATTGGAGAAGGGCCTCGCCTTGAATTCCTTATGGGTTCAATTGGCAGTGCTCACCTGTTATCGAGGCAAAGTACAGGGGGGGTCCCTTGCGGCTCATCCCAATGTCACCAGAATCACAGACAGACAAGCGGGTTCATCCACTGTTGTGGCAGGTGGTGCCACCATGGAACCTCAGCTTGGTTCTGTCAATCTTGACGGGACTGCCCTTTGAGACACTGGGGGAGGCCATCCTGGAGGAAAGGTCTATAAACCATTATTAAAAGGGACCCAGGATATCACTGCTTGATCCAATACAAGCATCGAGGAGCCTGTGTCTCTTGGGGAAACTGCCAGGTACTTATGACCTAGATTCACCACTGTTGAAAACAGGACACTGGGCTTGATGGACCTTGGCCTGACCCAGTATGGCATATCTTATGTTCTTATCTCACTCTGAAGGCCATATTCTTGGTGGCAATCTGTTCAATGCAGAGGATTTCAGAACTGCAGGCCTTATGCAGGGAGCAGTTCTTGCTGATTTCTAAGGAGGTGGTGGTGTTCTGGGCAGTGCCTTCCTTTCTGCCAAAGGTACTTTCAGCTTTCCACGTCAATCAGCTTGTCTCTTTACTAGTCTAACTGGTTCAGGGCAATTCACCAGAAGAATGACAACTACATCTGTTGAATGTTCGGAGAGTACTGCATCGTTATTAGCAGCATATGAGAGCCTTCAGCAAGTCCAATCGCCTTTTGGTGATGCACAGGGGGGGTGGGGGGGAAGGTGCCATGCAAAGGGAAGGTGGCTTCCAAGGCTTCCATTGCTCGGTGGTTGAAGGAGGCTATTTCCTCAACATACATGCTGACGCACCACACACCTCCGCAGGGGTTGCACGCACACTCTACCAGAGTGCAAGCGGCCTCCTGGGTGGAGTTTAGCCTGGTTCCGTCTGCGGACACCTGTTGGGCAGTGACTTGGGTTGTCCTTGCATACCTTTGTGCGGCACTATCACCTGGATATGCAGGCAAAAGGGGATGCCCGCTTTGAAGTTGGGGTTCTGCAGGCTGGATTCACAGGTCCCTCCCTGGCCAGAGTACTGCTCTGTTACATCCCCCACGTCTGGACTGGAAGGACGATATGGAAGGAGAAATTAGACTTTACCTGCTAATTCGCTTTCCTTGAGTCCCCCCAGTCCAGTCCAGGCCCCTTCCATTCTTCAGTTGATGGGAGAGAAGCCTGCCTCAGCAGACATGTATCTTTACAGGACAGGGGCTCGAGCATCTAAGTGGTGAGGCTCTCTAGAGGAGTTTGTTAGTACAGATGACTTGTCCATTTGGGCAGGAGGTGGGTCTCCTGAACTCGAGTGCTGATGGTGTTGGATCTGACACCAGAAAAAAATAAAATAAAATAATAAAAGCAGCAAGCAAAGATACTACGAAGTACAGGAGTGGAAAGAGAAAGAGTTGGCCTTTTTACTCATATTGATTCAGTAGATAGATGACACTGGTTCGAGTGTTGACCCTATTGGGTGTTGTTGTTTGACCTTGCTCCCTTTGGAGTCTGCTTGGGATTGATGCACAGTGCCCTTCTAGCATGACATCACCAAAATCTGACATGCTCAGTTTCTAGCTGCTGGAGAGGGGAGACAGCCCACACATCTGGACTGGACTGGAGGGACTCAAGGAAAGCAAATTAGCATGTAAGGTCTAATTTCTCCACATCCACCAAATATCCTTGTCTTTCCCAGAATACTGCTCATCTGAAAAGGAGAGGTGCAAAATCACCTGATTAAGATGAAAAGAGGACAGAAATTTAGGTAAGAATGAAGGAACTGGCCACAGAGTAACACTCTGAGAAAAAAAAGACAAAAAGGGATCTAAACAGGACAAAGCCTGCAACTCCAAAAACCGATGAGTTGAAGTGATGGCCACAAAAAAAACCCACCTTCAAGGACAAGTCCTTAAGCATGTCTCTTTTCAAGGGCTCAAAAGGAGAGCACACAAGAGCATGAAGCATGAGGGAAAAAGCCCATGGCGGGACTATAGGTCAGGGACTCTCTCAAGCGGTGTGACCGAGATGGGGTCCTGGAGTTGGCCGGTCACCTGGGTCCACTGAGCGCGGAGGCACCACTGCACCGTCCGCATGTTGAGGCGGGCATTGGGCACAACATGGACAGTGGAGACCATATGGCCGAGAAGACGAAGCATCGACCGTGCCGAGACCGTGAGGCGGCTCCGCACATCGGACGCCAGGGATCTGAGACAGTCTGCCCTGCCCTGGGGAAGGAAGGCTGAAGCCTGTCTAGGTGAGCCTCTATGAACTCCAGGGATTGAACTGGAGTAAGGTGGGATTTTGGGTAGTTGACCACGAAGCCCAAGTGCTGCAGAAGCTGGATTGGGCGGCCCGTAACCTACAGGGCCTCCAAGACAGTGTCCCCTTTTATTAGCCAAATGTCTAGATAGGGGTAAATGAAGGTGCCTTGTAGACCGAGGTGGGCTGCTACCACTGCAAGACATTTGGTGAAGACTTGTGGGGCAGAGGAGAGTCCGAAGGGAAGCACCCTGTACTGGTAGTGGTTCCCTCCTACCACAATTCGCAGGTACGGTCTGTGCATGGGATAGACGAGGATGTAGGTATAAGCATCCTTTAAGTCCAAGGAGCATAGCCAATCATCCCGCTGGAAGTAGGCCAGCAGTGTTCCAAATGATAGCATTTTGAACTTCTCCCGCACCAGGAAATCTGTTCAGGTTCTTCAGATCGAGGATGGATCAGAGAACTCCTTTTCTCTTCTGGATGAGAAAGTACCAGGAGTAAAATCCCCTTCCTCTGAGGTGTGGTGGGATGATTTCCACCTCCCCGTCTTTAAGGAGGCCTGCGAGCTCCTGAGTTAGTAGGGCCTGGTGCAAGGGAAGCTGCCAGGGCTCCCTGGGAAAGTAAGGGGGAGGCAACTGGTCCAGATGGAGGAGACAGCCCTCCTGGATAACCTAGAGGATCCAGGTGTTGGTGGTGATGGATTCCCACCTGAGGGCAAAGTGGATCAGCCTTCCCCTTACCGGCAGCTGGTTGTCCAGCGGTTGAGAGGCTATGTTGATGGCGTCAAAACCCTGAGGCCAGCTGCGCTGGAGCCGGTGGCTGGGTCTTTTGTCCCTTAGGCTTGCAGGGTCAATGGCCACGCTCTTACTCTGACCGCCCTGGGTTGGGGTCAGTGTAGACTGGTATGGAGGGTAGCCCCTGTATGGGTGCCCCTTTCTGGTGAAAAAGGGTTTCTTGCCCTGTGGTTTCTTCCTGGGGAGGGAGGAGGTCTTCCGAGAGAGCTGAGTACGGGCGACGTAAGTCTCAATCTCAGCCACTTTATCCTCCATTGGTTTACTGAAGAGCTGCTCCCCGAGACAAGGGACGTCAAGGAGTTTCTCCTGGACCTACTGCTCTAGCTTGGATGACTGGAGTCAAACCTGCTGGCAGGCGCAGATGTCGGCCACCACTACTTGGGTGGAGGACTCAAAGCCGTTGTAAGCCGCTCGTGAGGGATACTTAGAGCACTCCCCAACGGAGTTCAAAAGCATCTGGAAGCGCCGGAGGTGCTCCTCATCAAGATCTGCCACTAATCCTCCAAGCTCCTTAGTGAGGTCTCAGAGGAACATACCAATATACAGTTGGTAGACCTGGATGCGGCATGCTAGCATGGAGCCTTGGTATGTTTTCTGCTAGAGGGCATCAAGAACGCGGGACTCTCTGTCTGAGGGGATCAAAGAGTAAGTCTTCGGGTTCTTCTGTTTACGTATGGCTGATTTGATGACCATGGAAGTGTGGGGAAGATGTGCCTTCCGGAGCCCCAGTCCCCGCTGGACCCTATACATAGAGTCCAGATGTTTGCTGACGATGGGGAAAGAAGCCGGGGTCTCCCATATATGAAGGAGGAACTGGTTAAGGATGGATGGGACTTGAACCGTAAGGGCTTCCTTCGACGGTGCCTCATATTGGAGGATATCAAGCTCCTCCGCTCAGGGCTCCTCCTCTGATTCAGTGGTGAGTGCAAGGGCCCGTGCCGTATCCCAGACAAACTCAAGAAGTGTCCTTGGGAGGGGACAGTCACCTCTGGGACAGCGGGGATGGGTCCGAGGGAAGGTCTTGGTGAGACCAGTCTCTGGTGAGGTTTCCCCTTCGAATTCCCAGTCCGAACAGTCCATGGAGGATTCAGGGTCGGGTGATTTCAGAAGGAGAGACTGTCTGGAGCCAGAGGCGGCCATAGATGATCTCGCACCTGAAGAACGGGACGGAGATTGAGACCCTCGCTGAGGATCCTCACGAGGCGTCTAGCTCTTGGGGTTCACTGCGACAGTTCAGGGAGTCCTCGAGGTCGAGGTCCCTGCCATCTCTTGGCACGTGTCAGCAGAGCCAAGCATCTGCGCCTGCTTGGAGGCAAGGAATGCAGAAACGCTGCGTTCCAAGGCCCACATTCGGGCCTCCCACTCAGGAGTGGGGCCCTGCGACACTGGGGTGACCGGGTCCGGCATTGAGGAGCAGAGGGAGTCTTTGCCGAAACGACCCTTGGGACCGGACACCACCGCCGGAGGCCTCCGCATCGGTTCGAGGTACCTTTTTCGCTCGCTCTCAGACTGACTGCCGTAGGGAGGCTGGGAGACACTTGTCTGACCCCCTCCCCCCCCCCCCCGGACTGTGTCCTCGCGGTCTTCTTTTTCTTTTGCTCTTGCTCATGCTTGGAGGATCCTTGATTGAAGTGCCTGTGAGCCCGTGGAGGGGCCTTAGGAGACTAAGGGCTGTGGGGCCGTGGAGCGCGAGGTTACCGGGGATACCAGGATTGAGTCTGCCTTATGGAAGATATCATCTAGCTTCTGCTGGCGACTCTGTTTGACTTTAGAATTCATCTTTTTGCAGAGGGAGCATTGCTCCGGGTCATGGTCAGCTCCCAGACACCGGAGACAGTAGTCATGGGTGTCTGTGAGACATGTTCTTAGATCTCCAATCGCATTTTTTGAAACCGGAGGCCATCGGGGCAAAAAGAACCCCTGCGAGGTCTGATCCTCAATGCGGCCAGCGGTTAAAAAGGGCGCAAAAGTGCAAAAAGGCAAAAGAAGGGAAAAACGGATCCCGAGACCGACAGTCGAGGCAGTGGTGCTCAAGATAGCAGGAAGGGAACTGGCACTAGCCAGAAAAGACAAAAATTGTATTAGTAGGAAGAAAAAATGTTTTACAGGGATGAGACACACGTCTGAAGGGCACCACAGAAAAAGAGAAACAGAATAAGATGGCACCCTTGGGGTGGAAGGGGGACCATGCATGCATATGTGAGGACTGACTTCCTGCTTGTTCCTGGGAGAACAGCTCTCTCTTTTCACTGCTGGAAAGACGGCTTATGCTATCATCCAAAGAAGCACAGTCAATGGCATCATCCCAGTCACCTGAGGCCCAGGCCACTTCTTTGGGACAATGGCAGGCAACCGCCACAGCATGCTGCTCCACTCTAGAATGCTTTTGGACAAAGCAGGAGCTTTGGGCAAGTTTCTAGAAAGCTGTGAGCACCCCTAAGGAGGTTGCAGCTCCCTAGACTGTGCACATATACTGTACATCCCAGGCTTGGTGGAATAACCCAATACACTGCCTCAGAAAAATCCAAGTTATCAATGTCCCTGTTTCATGTACACTACCAAGTTTAAGATACAATGTAAACCGCTTTGACTGAAATAATTTGGTATAAACACACTGTTAAATAAATAAAATAAAAAATTCCGTTGCTGCCGGATCAGGAGATAGCTAAAGGGTGATCCACAACCCCTGAGGGCAGCTTGAAGCAAAACTGGGGAGGTGCAAATGACCCCCCTCCCCCTGGTGCACACCCACAGGGGTGGGGTTAGTGGGGGAATCAGAGTTTCCACAAAAGCTGGAATACCTTGCCCATATGTTGGTGGAGAAGAATTGTCCCGATTGGCAGCATAAACCATGCAAAGTTGATCTACAAATAAAGTCATTTACAGTCACAGCCCAAGCAACACAGCAGTGAGGAAGACACCTGGCTCACCCTGAGCACCCCACTGGCTCCAAGACACTTGAAACGAGCAACAACTGCACTGGAACAGAAAATAGGACCATGGCCCAGGCCACACACCTGTAGAGCAGCTGAAATATTTGGCAGAAATCGAGGTACGCCAAAGAGGAACGGCCTAGGTAGCCTGCAGCCCCAGGTCAGCATCAGGCAAATGGAACAAAGACACCTCGTGTGAAGTCTGGAAATCTCTCCCCCTCCCCCCCCCAATCCCAGGAGCAAACCTGTTGGAGCAGGCAGACCAATAGGCTTCAAAGAGGCAGGTACAGCATGGCAGAGTACATCTCCGAGGGAGTAGAGCAGGAAGGGGCTGTCTCACCACAAGGGAAAAAAAAGAAAGACTGCTACTGAAGAACTTGCCTTGCCTCAAGCTTTCCTCTGTTTTTCGTTTTAAAGGGAAACTAACCAAAAATTTAAAGAACTAGTTCACAAGGTGAGATCAGACCTTACCTACTAATTTTCTTTCCTCACGTCTCTCCAGTCCAGTTGACTCCTGGGTTATATCCAATTTCCAGCAGATGGAGACTGAGAAATCTAGAGACTTCTATGATGTCACAGTATAAGAGAGCTGAATTCCACCCCTTAAGCCAAGTATCCTAATGACAAAGCAGAGGTCAGTAAACAGAACTTCTCATGGAACAACTATATACATGCTAATAGCTGCAACGAGGAGACTTGGTGAAAACAATACTAACCTCTCTGAGAAGCAAAGACGCACATCATCTCCAGAATCCATCAAGAGCCATTATGAAAGGATCAAGGGACATTGTCACCTCAACCTGGGCTTGCATTACAGACTGCTCAACAGGCAGATTCTGGACTGGAGGGACTCCAGGAAAAAAGGAATTAGCAGGTAAGGTCTAATATCGCTTTCCATATCGTCCCTCCAGTCCAGTCCAGACTCCTAGGATGTACCAGAGCAGTACTCAAGAAAGGGAGGGATCAACAAGCCCAGCCAGCAGCACCCGAGCACCAAACCGCACGTCCGACTGCGCCTGCACATCCAAACGAGTGCTGCACAAATGTGTGTAGAGAAGACCAAGTGGCCACCCTACAGATATCTGCTGGTAGAACAAGACCGAACTCTGCCCAAGATGTTACTTGTACCCTAGTAGAATGCCCATGTGCAATCCCACTGGCAGGGGATTTCACGTTAACAGGTAGGCGGAGGCAATAGCCTCCTTCAACCAGCAGGCAATGGAAGCCTTCAATGCCGCTTCCCTTTTACGAGACCCCACCAAAAAGGACGAACAGCTACTCCAATTTGCGGAAGGGCTCAGTGTGCTTAAGGTAACAACGAAGCACCCTACAAACATCCAAAAGGTGTAGCTGTTGGTCCGCCACGTCTGAAAAACCTGGAATCCCTACTATCCGATTCAGGTGAAAGATCAAAACCACCTTCGGCAAGAAAGATGGTACTAGACACAATACTTCCTTCTGCTTGGAGAGTACCAGAAAGGGCTCTTTAAACACCTGCAACTCTGAAATCCACCACATGGTGTAAATAGCCACCAGAAATACCACCTTAAGGGGAGATCCTTAAATGTCACCATGCTCAACGACTCAAAAGGAGATTCTCTCAAAACTGACAATTCCAAATTGAGGTCCAAGCTGGAACCATAGAACGCACAGGCGGCTGAAGATGCTTTACTGTTCTTAGAAACCACGCCACGTCTTGATTCAACGCTAAAGAGACTCCTTGCATGTGTCTATGATAGCAAGCCAGCGCAGCCACTTTAACGCACAATAAATTCAGGGACAAGTCCTTCTCCACTCCAACCTGTAACCCCGATCTGTACGCCAATCCTTGAAAACATGCCACACTCAAATATAGGACAAAGAGATGGAACACTTTCAAGCCCTAAGGTGGCAATAACCTGCAATTAGTAGCCTCACTTCCTTAACCAAGCCCTCTCAAGAGCCAGGCCATAAGGAAGAATCAATCCACTTGAGGCATAAGGATCGCCACAGCACCTCCACTGACAAGCGAATCAGATCCACATACCACAGCCTCCGAGGCCAATCTGGCACCACCAGCCCCCAATGCGCCTCTATTCTCTGGAGCAGCCTCCCTATCAGAGATCACAGAACAAATAGAAGGCCATCTGACAGCCAAGTTTGCTTTAAGGCATCAAGACCTTCAGACATCCTCTGTGACGACTGAAGAAATGACTTGTCTTTGGCAATGGAGGCGGAAGCCATGAGATCCATCACTGGCATCTCCAATCGACGAGATGCTATGAAACAGTCTTCCAGAGACACCCCCCCCCCCCCCCCGGATCCAACTGCTGTTGGCTGAGGAAGTCAACCTGTACATTTTCTTTTTGCCTGCTAAGTGAGCCACTGACAATGCCAGGAGATTCGTCTCTGCCCAATAAAAAAGCGGTATTATCGCCTCTGCCAGAATGGCACTCCCCTTTCCTCTCTGGCGACTGATGTGTTATCTGAGAAAATCCTCACCACTTTTTGTTGCAGCAGCGGAAGGCCTGGAGAGCAAAAAACACCGCCCACATCTCCAGGCGGTTGATGGACCACAAACTCTGCTCCAATGGCCAATGACCTTGTGCCACCTGCGACAATGTGGCCCCCCCCCCAACCTGACAGACTGGCGTCTATTACCACTGTTCACGCCGAAGGCTCCAATGGTATACCTGCCAATAACTTGCTGGAGAGTCCATCCACCAGTCCAGAATAAGCTTATTTATTTATTTATTCTTTTATACCGCATTTCTGAGGATCAATTTGGTTTACAGAGAACCAAACTTCAACCATACATGGAACAATATTACAAGAACAGGATTATATTAAACATGTTAGATAAAACACAGAACAACGTAACTATATATAAAATAGAGAGCTTGACCTCCAGGAGACACTAGCTTTCTCGAGAGGGTGTACTTGTGGCAACCAGCTGACAGCGGGGACCTTTGCAGAGGACTCATATGCGCCCAAGCCCAGGGGACAAGATCCAACGTCACCACCATGAAGCCCAATATCTGGAGATAAATCATGCTGATGGAGCCTGCTGACACAAAAACTGCAGGATCTGATCCTGCAATATCTGAGCTCACTCTAGAGCAGTGGTTCTCAACCTTTTTTGTACCGTGACCCCTTTACCATTGGTCAACTTGTGGTGACCCCCAATGATAAAATCAAATGTGTCTCTCTTCCTTTACCGTTAACGCATTGTCGCTGTAATGATTTGTTGAATTATTAATATATTATAGGCCTTTGCAATATGTTTTTATTTATAAAATTTACTTATTTAAACCACAATAATTAATCACAATAACAAGTAACAATATTTGATTTCAAAATTATGATGATTTTGTAGTCAAATCACTAATATGAAATAAAATTATTTTTTCTACCTTTGTTGTCTGACCAATTTATTCTCTTATCATGCTGGTTCCAATCTGAGGCTTCTGCTTTCCTGTCTTCTCTTAGCTCTCTTTCTGTGGTCTATGGTCCATCTGCCATGTCTTATCTCTTCTTTCGTTTTCTTCACTTCTTTCCAACAGTCTGTTTCCAGTCCCAGTAACCCTGCCCAGTATCAGCCCCTTTCCAGTCCTCACTCTCAGTACCTTCCAATGTCAACTTGCATTCCCATGACTGCCACTGGTGTCCATTCCCTTCCAGTCCCCTTCCTTCCCCACTGACCAGTCCCTTCTAGTACAAATACCATGGCAGCCCCTCTCAGATCCACTCCCTTCCAGTTCCATTCTCCCATCCCCTCGTATCAGCCTATTTGTAGCCTTAGCCCTCACTTTTCTTCCAGGGCCAGCAGCTCTATCCTCCCCTCCCCACAATCAGCCCATTCCCAGTCGAAGCCCCCCAATCAGCTCGCTTCCAGTGCTAGTCCCCCCTCAACCCCATTACCAGTGCTAGCCTCCCCTAATCAGCCCAATACCAGTCCTACCCCCATCAGCTCATTTCCAGTGCTAGTCCCTTCTCAGCCCCATTACCAGTGCTAGGCTCCCCTAATCAGCCCATTACCAATCCTACCCCCCCCATCAGCCCATTACCAGTACTAGCCTCCTCTAATCGGCCCCAGTCCTAACCTCCCCGATCAGCTCATTTCCAATGCTAGCCCCCCATCAGTCCATTACCAGTCCTACCCCCCTATCAGCACATTACCAGTCCCAACCCCCTTGATCAGTCCATTCCCAGTCCTAGCCTTCCCTATATCAACCCATTACCAGTCCTAGCCCCCCCATCTGCCCATTATAATCCTAACCCGCACTGTCTCTCCCTTCTGTCCAGCATTTATCCCCCATCTGTCCAGTATGTCCCCGTCTCTTCCCTTTGTCCATGTCAGCCCTCCTTCCCTGTCAGCCCTCCTTCTGTCCATGTCAGCCCTCTCCTCCCCTCCCTCCCTCCATGTCAGACCCCCCTGTCCAAGTCGGCCCTCCCTCCCTCAATCCATATCAGCCCCCCTCCCCTCCCTCGTCAGCCTCCCTCTGTCCATGTCAGCCCCGTTGCAGGTTCCCTGCTCCCCTCTCCCCATGTCTGCTTCCTTCTTCTGCAGCTGCGGCTCCCTGTCTCTTAGGGAACCGCAGCTATGCCTGTGAAGCTGTTGCGGAGCCTTTCTGTCTCTAAACAGGCTCCGTGCAGCATTGTCCCGCCTCCAAAGGAAGTGGTGAACAACTTCCTTTGGAGGCGGGACAATGCTGCATGGAGCCCATTAAGAGGCAGGAAGGCTCCGCACCGCAACGGTTTTACAGGCATAGCCGCAGTTCCCTAAGAAACAAGGAGCCGCGGCTGCAGAAGGAGGAGGTGGTGAGTTGCCGCTGCCGAGAAGCGGACTCGGCAGCAACTTGTGCTTTTTTTCTTTTAAACGGCAGAGTGAGGCGACCCCTGCTAAATCCTGTGGCGACCCCCATAGGGGTCGCGACCCACAGGTTGAGAACCGCTGCTCTAGAGGTAAAAACACCAGACCTTTCCGCATGTCAAAACGTGCTCCCAGATAAGTGAGGTCCTGAGAAAGTCAGGCTGCTCCTGGCAGGGTTTATTTATTTATTTATTACAGTTTCTTATATACCGCGCTATTCGGTATCAGCGCGGTTTACATCATAACATAACTACCATAACGACAAGTTGTCAGGTTTTACATCGAACAGGGATACAAATTTGGATAACAGGGTAAACTATATACATAAGCTATTTACACAGCAAGGATAAGTAAAAATTAGATAATGAATATGAGGGCATTTCTAGAGTGGGTCATTCGTGGGAGGGGTATCTAGGATCAATTGCTGGCTGGGAAGTATTGGAGGAAGAGGTAGGTTTTGAGTGCCTTCCTGAACTGATATAGATTGGTTATGGCCCTAATGCCAGGGGCTAGCGCATTCCAGCATTTGGGAATATAGAAACTGCACGCCCTGTTTGTGGTTGTCTTGACCATCCAACAGAGACTCTGCAGAACCTTGAGAACCCGTTGAGTACCTGCACGACTCTCTTCCAATGACTTTGCCCTGATCAGCCAATTGTCCAGATAGGGGTGCACTAACACTCCTTCAACGATGCAACACTGCCGTGACAACTACCATGATCTTTGTAAAGGTCCATGGAGTCATTGCCAGACCGAATTGTAGAATTTGGAACTGAAAATGCTCCATAGGCACTGCGAACCTCAGGAAACTACGATGCTCTGCTCGAATAAGGACGTGAAGATATGCTTCCGTCAGATCCAACGCTGTTAAAATGTCATCCTTTTGAACGTTAACAATGATGGACCAAAACGTTTCCATCTAAAAATGAAGTTGACGTACTTGAGAATGAGAATGGGACGAAAGGACCCCTCCTTTTTGGGGACCACAAAGTAAATGGAGTAGCGACCTAGTCCTAACTGGTCTGAGGGAACCGGAACCTCTGCCTCTAGCTGAAGCAGCCTCTGGAGAGTGTCCTTCGCGATCTGCAGCTTGGAAGGGACTTTGCAAGGCAACAATAAAAAGGCATTGGCCAAGGATCGAGCAAATTCCAGAGCATAGTCCTCGCAGATGACTTCCAGCAACCACTGACTGTTAGCCATTTGGACCAGGAGGAATAGAATTGATGGAGCCGCCTGCAAATTGGCACCACCCTTGCCTGAGCCCCACCATTCTCATTGGGATTTTTTGAAACGGACTCCAGCTCCCGCGAAATAGCTTCTTCCAGCTCATTTACCATCATGAAAGAACTGCACCCTTGAGGAATAGCGCCCCCGCTGATAAGGAGCAAATTGAACCGCATGGAACAGACGAGAATCTCTGGACCAACCCCTCGCCAAAGGAGATTATTTCACACGCTTAGGTTTATCCTCTGGAAGCTTGGCAGGCTTGGTCTCCCCCAAGTCCTTGATCAGCTTTTCCAGTGCCTCACCAAAGAGAAGCTTACCCTTAAAGAGCAGTCTGCCAAGTTGAGACTTTGGCAAGACGTCGGCTGACTAATTGCGTAGCCAAAGGAAACGGCAAGCCACTATCATGTAGGCCATACCCTTAGTGGAAGCCCTAATGAGATCATAGAAAGCCGTCAGCCTAATACATGGAACTAGACTGCAATGTGGCAGCTGCTGGCCATTCACGCCCACTTTCAGCAGCCCTTGCAACCAACGCAAATAGGCTCTGGCCACATAAGTGCACAAACGGAAGCCTAGAGGGTTAAGGCATTCACCTCAAAGGCCTGCTTTAATAAGGCCTCCAATTTCTTGTCCTGCACATATACACCACCCTCCACAGGGATGGTGGTCTTCTTGATAACTGATAACTGCTGAGACCACGGCATCTACCTTAGGCACCTTCAGAAGCTCTTTTTAAATAGCCAGGATGGGATACAAGTGAGCCATAGCCTACCCTCCTCGCAAACCCGCTTCAGGCACTTCCCATTCCATTTCCATTATCTGCTTAATGGCCCAGTGTACTGGGAACACTGTCTCTGAACTTCTGCAGCAAAGGGTCTTCCAGAGAAATCTCTTGTTCCTGGGAATGCTGCGGAATATTAACTGCCAGGGAATGTGCAATCAGTGCAGATAGCTCCTCCCGACGGAATACCCTGATGATACTGTGATCCTCTCCCAGAGGGATCACCCCCTCTTCTAGCGCCATGTTGCCCATGCTGGACCCGTCCATACCGAGATCAGAGGGCCCTTCCAGAAAGTCCTCGGTGGTCACTGACCTTACTGAAGCGTGATCCTCCGTGAACTCCTTCTGAGAACAAACCCATTCCACTAACAGGGTCTCAAAAAACAAAGGACCAGCCATGGCTTCCTTTCTCAACCTAGGTGGTGTAGATTTGGACCTTGCAAGCTCCCCCAGGCCCTGCTTCATGCAGTAGGCCTGCTGCAAGAGGAACACAAAGTCAGGAGATTAGGGTAGGGCTTCAGGATCCAAGCGCTGTCCAAACTGCGGACCCAAATGCCTGCTGGGAAGAGCATCAACTGAATCTTGGCTCCCTGCAGCAGTAAGAGATGGCAGGACTGAACTGCCTAAATTGGCTGTGGTTCCTGCCAAGAACTGCTGTCTGGGAGGCCAAAATAGACTGTTCTGCAGGCTCCCCCAAAGAAATCTGGATCCCCCCATCCCGAAGCCCATCACCCGCAGCATGATACTCTGCTTCGCAGACATGGCAAAAGCTTGATGCAGATAAATCCACAGGCCGCACACACGGCCTTAGATGAAGGCATGTCCACGCGGCAAACTGTGCACTCTATGCTGCAAAGTGAAGGTAAAATATGCAGACAAAAGAGACCCAGGCCTAGCCGACGAAGGAACCCCTCAATCACGGGGCAGCCCCTCAACCAGGAAACAGACACTTAAGGCCTGCGCAGGCCGTGCAGGAGCCTCGAATGTCGGCTGCAGCTGGAGTGACTAACACTCCAGGCTTGGCTAAAGGGGCAGGAGTACTTTTCCGCGAGCAGGCAGGGAAAGATAAGGAAAAGTGTCTCAGTGGAAGGAAAGTGACCTGAACAGGTATTTCCTTCCCCCACTCCTCCACCAGAGACCGCAGGAGACTCAATGGTTTTGGTTCTCTGATAGCTCTCCTCATCAAATATCCTTTTTTTCTCTTACAGACCTTTTATATTTTTTTTTTCAACCTAAAATCTCTTTAGTGCAGCCCAGACTGCACAGAGCTCATCCAATCTGCTGAAGACTGAGACTACTAGCTTAAGGGGTGGAGTTCAGCTCCTTTATACCGTGATATCATAGACGTCTAGAATTCTGTCTCCATCTGCTGAAAGTGGGATATAACCTAGGAGTCTGGACTGGAATGGAGGGACGATATGGAAATTTAGTCCACCTAGATCTCTCCCTGGGCTAAATTGATTTTCATGATCAGGAGCCCAACCTTTCATAATTAGCAGGCAACTCCAGCAGGGCACCCTCTTGTACACTCTGGAGACCTTCGGGGATAAAGCTACACTAGCAGACACCCACAGAATTGTTATCAGGAACAGAGCCATCGCTAAGAACCACCATCTGCTAGAGAAAGAAATCACCGAAGGAGACACCTAGGTGCACCGGTGTAAGTACCAGTGATGATGCCACTGACATTTCTGGTGTTTTCTCTGTCTCCATCATCTGCTGGCAGGGGGATATAACCCACTAGTCTGGACTGGTCTAGCAGGATGATTTGGAAGAAGCAGTTATCCTTAACTAATAGGTCTATTTCTTACTAGTTCAAACAGCAGATTCTATCCTGAATCGGTTCTTCAGGAAAGGCAGTGCCTTTAGTCATGTACTTTTCCAGAACCTGAGTGCTTAACGTCTTGAACAAACCTCCCGCAGTGTCTGGAACAGAACGCAATTTTGCTTCAGCATTTAACACCTACCTTGGGTAACCCTCAGCTCTGGATTCACCTGATGTTCGCCTGGCCGACTCCTGCAAGGTTGTTTACCTTGTAAATGGAGGAGGGGAGGTGCCGGTGCTCTGCTCACCGAGGTTTGCGTGCTGGAATCTTTGCAAGAGCGCAGCCGGACCTGATGTTATCAGGTGTCACTTGATGCAGCCGACTTACCCTACAGTCCACAAGAATCCCTATTACAAGGTATCGCCTCACTCTGCCTGAACATCCACTCTCAATGCCCCCCCCCCACCCCCCCATTCCCAGTTTCTTGAACTTGCCCTATCCATATTGCAGCCCCGAGAAGCTGGCAGGAGGAAGCTCTGTACCTCCAGATAATAGAAGATAAAAAAGAGTGTCTCTGTAGAGAGCCGCTGGTAAAACTCCACCGTGTCAGAGTGAGGCGGAGGCATCTGATGATGGTAAGGCGGGGTCGGACAGGGGTTCCGAGGGAGGTACTGCCTGCCATGGGGAAAAAGACAGAAAGCGCATCTCATTACATGAACACCAATTAAGGCCAAACAGAATAAAGGGATGCAGCAAAAGGGAGCAGACATATCGGCGAGGGGGGGGTGGGGCAGGATCAATTAACATAACGTTGTATTTCAGGATGTTATGACAATTTAGCACATGCTCTAGCATGACATGCACCCTTCCCTGTATATAACAATAGTAAAATGAGGGCAGATAAAGACCAGCATGGCCCATCTAATCTGTCCATTAAGGTGGCTAAGGTTGCACCCACCACTCGTGCTGGTTATTCCCTCTCTCCCTACATCCTTAGGAGTTCTGCCCCTTCAGCAGCCGCCCCCCCCCCATTCCTACCCTGCTAGGCATGCGCACTCCTCACCGTATTCTCTCGGAGTCAGAAGGGTGCGGCATATGGTGCCAGGCTGCCTCTTCCATCGCTTGCTGATACAGCTGCTCCTTGGTGAGGGGGACGGGCCCCAGGGGACACACGCCTAGCGAGAGGGGGATGTTCACCTCTGAAAGCTGCGCTGGAGGTTGACTGGAAACTGGCTGAGAGGTTGTACCAGTGATGACAATTTCTTTATAGAGGGAGAGAGAGAAGCAAAGCTTGAAAATGCCTGTAATCTACAGGCTAAGAAGAAAATGGACTGATGATCTTTATTAGAGAGGACCCTCAAATTATGTTTTTGCAAAGTTTTGTTTGAAGTTAGCCAAGGGAGTCAATTGGAGAACAGGACACTATAAGCAAAGGGATACAGAGCGCTGCATACCCACACAAATTCATTCAATCATTACTTTTAACAAATGCTACTAAATTAGAGGCTTGTTGATATTTACAGATAAAACATAATGATGCCTTCATAGTATTATAGAGCAAAGAGACAATCTGGGCTGGCTATTTACTTCTAGCATGCCCTGCTCAGAACCGTGGCTGCAAAAAGAGTGTGAAGCGGTGAGGTGAAGGGAGAAACCTACCTCGTTCAGTGATGTGCAGGGCTGGTACTGAACCTTCCAAGCCAGAGCCCACAGCCACTCTCTCAGCCATAGATTTTAGTGTGCTCAATGGCTCAGGTGCCTGGAAAACACACAGAAGGATGTCGACAAGAACTCCTCTCTCTCTCTCCTGCTAATGATGCTGGATTCTCCCCTCCCCCTCCCCTCGACATAAGTAGCTTCCCTCTCCCACATCAATTTCCCTTCTGTTCACTAGAACTTGACCGTGAAAACAGAAGCAGCAAGAACAGCACCCGACAGCCTCACCTTGATCTCGGGTGTGGAGGTATATTGAGGCGGCCCGTTGAGCAGCGGCTGGCTGGGTTTTGAGTCACTAAAGCTGGGTGTCGGGGAGCTGGGGGGGTTGACCGTCAGTGGCAGGAGTAAGCTAGGCCCACTGCTCGTGATGCTGCTGGTGGACTGGGAGATACTGCTGCTCTCTTTCCTGGGGATGAGAGGCAAGTGGGCTGGTGAGATTAAATGCCAAAGAGCAGACAACTCGCAGGGGGATCAGGAAGACTCACTACACTCTGTTCCTGCTTTTCAGGTGTACGTCAAACCCTATCCCCATATATCCTAGAACACAGTTCACTTCAGATCCAGGCTAACCAGTGCTTTGTGGAAATATATATAAAGAAAAAAACCCCCACACAACGCAAAAGCTGTGGCCCAGAAGCGCATGTCTCGATGCCATCATATACAGAAAGTGGGCGTCTCCTTGGTAGGGCTGCTACTCACACACTGCTGGTGGGAAGGCTGTGGGGGACAGGCTGGTTCATCTGGGATAAAGCGCTGTTGCTGATGGCAGAGTCTGATGTGCTCTCTGCCACCACGGAACTGTAACCTAGGATGGAGAGAGAGTGCAAGCAGAGAAAGGCTCAGTTAAAAACCTCAAACACGGGGGTAAAACCAAGCCAGCTTCTTGGGTATATCACTTCAGACAAGTCCTATATAAATCCTCACACTTGCCTTCTTAAAAAGAATCCGAGCCCTGCTTCAAGAGGCAAAAGCACCATATTTGACTGCATGCGACATTAATAACCTTAGAGATCTATAATCCTACAGACAAACACTCACCATGGACAGGGAAATACCTATTGTACTTGAATATAACATCTTAAACCATTCCCAAAAAGGCTGAAGTTAAATCCCAACCATTAAACAGCTAGAAAGTTATTCCTGTATCAGACTCACTTGTGGTGCCGTTCTGCTTGCTGGTGTTCTGCTGACTGCTAGGGGGTCGGGGCTGAGAGGTGCTTGAGCTAGATGGTGGGGGGGCCACGGCCTGCGCGTAGGGAGTAGGGGTACCCGGTGCTGGATTGTTTTTACTGCTGCTGCTGGTGGCATTGTTGCTGGATGATGTGCCATTGCTGTTGGTACTAGGCCCGCTGCCCAGCGATGACAAGGAGGTGCTGGAGCTGCTCCCCATTTGGAAGCCAGGGGTCACTGCCGGGGACTGTGAGTGGTGGTTGTTGTGTGCATTCTTAGAACCATTCTTGGCCGGCGACTGTGAGAAAGGAAAAAGAAGAGAAAACTACTTTACATGGCGTTTTATACGGTGGCACTAGGATGCAGAGAAATGTACAAAAAAAAAGAAAAAAAAAGAGTTAAAGATGCTTAAATAAGGGTCCTCTGTAGCTTCAGGATAATGCAAACACACTGAAGATGATGTCATCTGACAGCTCCCAAGCCCAGAAAGAGCCAGAATCGTTTACTGGGCATGTGTGGCATCTCCCACAGCAGTTCCCCTCATCCTCACTCCGTGACCATGTAAAGACATTTCCCAGGTGAAATTAGACCGTACCTGCTAATTTTCTTTCCTCAAGTTCCTCCAGTTCAGTCCAGTCCAGTCACATGGGTTTATGCCCTATCACCAGCAGATGGTGACTGAGAACCACCAGGTCACACTATAAGGGACCTCTGCATATCTGACCAAACAGTATTCTATTGACAAAGCAGACTCTACTGAACCCCCATCCCCCAAAAAATACAAACCCGTTAAGCAAAACCGTAACCATCCTAAAGTAACTATATACATTAAAAATATAGGAATTGCCTGTCACGGCCCCACACAAAACCGAGAACCAGAAATACAACATTCGACAGGAAAATCAACACGAAGCAGAGGCTGCCTGTTATTCTTGGTACCCCCAAAGTAAAAGAAAAACAACGCACAGATGCCAGTGCGCCATTTAGTTTCTTCCATGTCCGGGCTCGCCAAAGACAGAATGGGCAGGTTCTGGACTGGAGAGACTCAAGGAAAGAAAATTAGCAGGTAAGGTCTAATTTCACCTTCCTAATTGTCCCTCCAGGCCAGTCCAGATGCAAAGGATGTACCAGAGCAGTATTCAAGTTCGGGCAGGACCCACGAGCTTGGCCTGCAAAACCTGTGCTTCGAACATCCAGGATGTAGTGCCGCACAAAGGAATGGAGCGATGACCATGTTGCAGCTTTATAGATATCAACTGGAGGAATGAGACTGTATTTCACCCACAATGCCGCCTGAGTTCTCAACAAGTGAGCTCGCAACCACTCTGGAAGCAATCTATGCTTTGGTAAATATGCCGACCCAATAATCTCCTTCAACCATTGCGCAATGGACGCCTTCAAAGTTGCTTCTCCTCTGTGTGGACCTCCAAACAAAACAAAGATGATTGTTACCTTAAACGAATGGAAGGGTTTAGGAAATCCAAATGAAGAACACCGCGAATGTTTAACAGACGCAACTGATGAGACTCCGAGCCCTCTTCCAATCCAGAAAATATGGGAAGCATTACTACTTGGTTAAGGTGGAATACCGAAACTACCTTCAGTAAAGAGGAGGTAAGCACCACTTTCTCCTTGGAGATCACAATGAAAGGCTATCTGCAAGATAAAGCCTGTAGCCTGGAAATTCTACATGTTGAACAGATGGCCACTAGAAATACCACTTGACCCACAGGTTTGAAGGGGGCTTCCGTAAGTGCCAATAAGACCAAATTTAAGCCCCATGGCAGGATGAATTGGTGTGTCGGAGGTCAAACTTGTTTGACTCCTCTCAGAAAGTGAACAATATCAGAATGGGAAGCCAGAGATCCACCCTTGAAGCCAACCTCTATAACAGACTAAAGCTGCCACCTGGACCCACAAGGAATTTAAAGCAAGACCTCTCTCCAGTCCAATCTGAGGAAAGGCTAACATCAGGCAGCAAGGAAGAGAGCCCGCAGACCCCTCTCCTCACACCAATTTTCAAAGATATGCCAGACTCTAACATAAGCGAGAGAAGTCGACCGTTTTTGAGTTCTAAGTAAAGTGGCTATGACGTGAGCCGAATAACCCTTTTTACTTAACCTAGCCCTTTCAAGAGCCAAGCTGTATGGTCTCTGAAGCCAGTCCAGCACAGCTAAAAACACCAGACCTCAATGGGTCTCCATTTCTGTAGCACTCGGCCTATCTGAGGCCAGGGGTGAAACATATACAGAAGTGTGCCACTTGGCCACTGGTGGGACAATGTATCCAAGCCCTCTGACATCCTCTCTCGACTGTGACTGAAGAAGTGGTCCACCTTGGCATTGGAAGCGGATGCCATCAGATCCATGACTGGAGTTCCCCAATGATACACTATGATTTGAAACCATGAATGTTCCAGAGACCACGCTCCTGGGTTCAACTGATGTCTTAAGGAAGTCAGCCTGAATGTTTTCTTTTCTGGCAACATGCGCAATTGACAGTGCTAGCAGATAGGTCTGCCAACTGAAGAGGTTCCACCTCTTCTGCCAACTTGGTACTGCCTATGTTCCACTAACGATTGAGGTACGCCACCCATGGTCGCACTGTCTGAGAAGATTTTCATCACCGAGTGCTGTACCAGCAGTTGAAGGACTTCAAAGCCAGAAACACTGCTCACAACTGATGGACCTGCTGCTCTCTTCCCGCGACCACTGGTCCTGTACCACCTGGGACAGACAGTGTGCCCCCCCTCCAATCCATAGAGACTGGCATCGATGGTCACTATCACCCATTCAGGTGGCTCCAGCAGCATCTCTGCCAACAGTATGGCCGAGTCCAGTCACAAAATCAGGCTCGCTTTTGTCTCCCGTGGACAGCGCAACTTCCTCCACAACAAATGCGTCTGTGGAGACCACAGGGAAAACAAGGATTTCTGTTGAGGCCTCATATGTGCCCTGGCCCACAGCACCAGATCAAAGGTTGCCACCATGGACCACAGGAGCTCGAGGTAATGCCATGCAGAGGGAGAATGCATCTGACAAAAGTTCCTGGCACGCTCCAGAGGTAGGGATACCACTCCCACGCTGGTGCGAAACAGAGCACCTAGATAAGTTGGGTTTCGTGATGGCTCTAAATTGCTCTTGTTGAAATTGATCACCCAGCCGAGGCACTGGAGAAGGGATATCACTCGTTTTGTCACTTCTCGATTTCCCTGTACAGACTTCATTCTGTTCAACCAATCATCTAGATATGGATAACTAGCACTTTCTTTCGCCAAACAGCGCTCACAACCACCATCATTACCTTTGTAAAGGTCTGAGAAGCTGTGGCTAGACCAAATGGTAGGGCCTGAAACTGAAAATGCCCCATGGACACTGCAAAATGGAGGTATCGCTAATGATCTGGATAGATGGGAATGTGCAAGTATGCGTCAAAAAGATCCAGGGAGGTGACACTCCTTTTTGGATGGCCACAATGACTGATAAGATTGCCATATGAAAATGGGGTATGCGCAGGGCCCAATTCACATAGTTGGGATCCGGCACGGTTCTTGGGAACCACAAAATAAATTGAGTACCAACCATGTTTTAGCTCCTCCGATGGCACTCTGACCACGGCCTTTAGCTGAATTAGTGTCTCTAGAATATCAGCCACTGATCTTGCTTTAGTTTGAACCTTGCATGGTGGCAACATAAAGGCACCAGAGACAGAATGAGCCAACTCCAAAGCACAGCCCTCTTGAATCACTTCTAGCACCCACTGATCGGACGTAATCTGGCCCCAGGTGGAGTAAATTATCTGTATCCAACTTCACCTGGGCCCCCATGCTTCACTGTGACTTTTTGGGGCCTACCAAGGGCCCTCTGTCATAGTCTTTACCTCCTCCCTGATTTCCCCGAAAGGGCTGGCCTCAGAGGATAACATGATCACTGAAAAGGCATATAGTGTGCTGTCCAAAATCTCCAAAGGTTTCTGAAACGACTCCACACAGGCGCCGCATTTTTTCCGCTTAGGCTGGTCTTCAGGCAGCTTCGGGACCTTGGACTCTTCCCCCCCCCCCCCAAGTACTTCACCAATTTCTCCAGCACCTTCCCAAACAGGAGTTTACCTTTGAAAGGGGGCTCACTCGGGCGAGTCTTGGAAGCCATGCATGCTGCCCAATTACAGAGCCATAAGAGTGGCCTAGCAGAAACCACTGATGCCATGTTTTTAGCTGAGGCCCAACCAGATCATATAGTGCATCAGCCAGATACGACAAACCAGACTCTAGTTTAGTAGCCTCCGATAGTGTCCCTGGAGAACTGGGTTCAGATTCCAGAAAACTCTGAGCCCACCATAAACATGCCCGAGCCACATAGGCCCCACAAATGGATGCTTGTAAAGCCAGGGCCATGATCTCTAAAGACTGCTTCAAGAGCATTTCCAGCTTTCGCTCCTGAGCATCTTTCAGCCCTGCTCAACCCTCTATCTAGAATGGTAATCTTCTTGGTGACTGCAGAGACAGAGTAGTTACTCACCTGTAACAGGTGTTCTCCAGGAGCAGCAGGAATCAGTTCTCACATATGGGTGATGTCGGCGCCGACGGAGCCCTCGTGCGGAGCATTTCCCCAGCTTTCAAAGAAAGCCTTTGGGAATTGCAGCGCGCATGCACGGTCCCCTTCCCGCCCAAGGGTGCCATCTTGCTCAGTCTGATGACATAGCTAAAAGACAGCAAAAAAATTAGCAAAAATAAATCATATGACTGCAACTCCAAGGGAAGGAGGGAGGGTTGTGAGGATTGATTCCTGCTGATCCTGGAGAACACCTGTTACAGGTGAGTAACTACTCTTTCTCCAGGACCAAGCAGGAAGTCAGTCCTCACATATGGGACTCCCCAGCTTAAGGCTACCGGAGACCCCAAGCGGGAAAAAATGAGCTCCCTCTAGCTCGTCAGCACGTAAGGAAGGAATCTTCTCTGAGAACGTCCCCGACCGGTAGCCCAACACCAGGGCCGGAGGGTAGGAGTTGCCTAAACCCCAAAGAGATTATGGAGTACTGCCTGTCCGAAAGCACTGTCCCTGTGGGACTCCCTCTCAAGGCAGTAATGGGCCGCAAAAGTCTGGCTTGAAGACCAAGTAGTGGCCCGGCAGATGTCTGCCAACGGAACAGAGCGGAGATGAGCCACTGACGCAGCCTTCGCCCTGACACGATGAGCCGTGACTCGACCCTCCAACGAGAGGCCGGCTGCCCCATAAGCCCAGGCGATACAGTCAGCGACCCACATGGATAAAGTACGCTTGGAGACAAGTAGCCCCAACTTATTGGGGTCAAAAGAAACGAAGAGCTGAACAGCCCTTCGATGCTCCCGCGTACGGTCAAGGTAGAAGGACAACGCCCTCCTACAGTCCAGGGTATGCAAAACCATCTCAGCCCGGTTGGCATGCGGCCTGGGAAAGAAGGTCGGAAGAACCACCTCCTGATTGAGGTGAAAAGGTGAGACAATCTTAGGAAGAAACTTAGGGTGAGTCCGTAAGACTGCCCTATTCCTGTAGAACCTAGCGTAAGGAGGATCAGACACTAGTGCCTGAAGTTCACTCACTCGCCTAGCAGAGGTAAGAGCTACCAGAAACAAGGTTTTCCAGGAGAGAAAACGGAGAGGGCAGGTAGCCATAGGTTCAAATGGCGGACAAGTAATCCGCTGTAAGACCACATTCAGATCCCACTCAGGGGCTGGTGGACATAAAGGGGGCTTGAGCAGGAGGAGGCCTCTGAGAAAACGAGCCACCAAAGGGTGGTTAGAAAGAGGCCTCCCGTCCACTGGCGAGTGGTGCGCTGAGAGAGCACTAAGGTGAACTCTGACAGAGTTAGACTTAAGGCCCAGATTGGAGAGGTAAAGCAAATATTGCAACACTACCGCTACCAAGCACGAGAAGGGATTCTCACTGTGCTGAGCACACCATGCGGAGAATCTACGCCACTTAAGAGCGTAGGATTTCCTGGTGGATTGTCGCCTAGAGGCCAAGACCACATCTTTCACCTCTCGAGGCAGTAGTAGGGGAGCCAGGACTACCCTCTCAGCAGCCAGGCCTCAGATGAAGGGACTGGAGGTTGGGGTGCAAGAGAGTCTCCTGATCCTGAGACAGGAGATCGTGTTGAAACCCCAGAGGAAAAGGGGTGTCCACCGCTAGCTGCAGCAGAAGCGGGAACCACAGTTGCCTTGGCCACCTGGGGGCTATCAGGATCAATGAAGCCCCGTCCCTGAGGACTTTGAACAGCGGTCCTGGACACTAGTGGCGTGGGAGGAAACGCATACAGTAGGCCTGTGGACCACGAGATCAGAAACACATCCGCTGCTACTCAGAGGATGCGGTTGTCTGGAGCAGAATCTCGGGAGTTGTCGGTTCAGAGGACTGGCGAAAAGATCCATGGTGGGGAGGCCCCACCTAAGAAAGACCTGCTGAACTACCAATGGGTTTAACCTCCATTCGTGTGGTTGCAGGATCCTGCTCAGTCTGTCCGCCAGGTAATTTTCTTGACCTGGGAGGTAGACAGCCTTTAGGAGGATTCCGTGAGTGACAGCCCAAGAGCACAGCCATTGTGCCTCCTGACATAGAAGGAAGGAGCCTGTGCCTCCTTGCTTGTTCACGTAGAACATGGCAACTTGATTGTCCGTCTGGACCAGTACAGACTGGTGAGAGGCGAGGTGGGAGAAGGCTCTCAGAGCTAGGCGTATCGCCCGTAGCTCCAGGAAGTTTATCTGTTGAGCAGCCTCCCAAGGGGTCCAGAGACCCTGAGTACATGTCCCTTGGCAATGTGCTCCCCAACCGAGAAGAGAAGCATCTGTTGTCAGCACTTGAGAATGCGGAGGGGATTGAAAAACCACTCCGAGTACCAGATTCGGAAGATGAAGCCACCATTGCAGAGGAGACTAGCAGGTCCGATATCTTTACTGAGTCCGCTAGGCTCCCCGTGGCCTGATGCCACTGAGTGCGAAGGCTCCACTGAGCAGGCCGCATGTGTAGGCGGGCATTGGGGGTGACGAACCGTGGAAGCCATATGGCCGAGTAGTCTCAGGAATTGCCTGGCAGAGACCAGGGAATTGCTGCGAAACTGCCTGGCCAGATCCATCAGCCTGTGGGCTCTGTCCATTGGCAGAAAAGCCCTCGCTTGAAGAGTGTCTAGTCTGGCCCCTATGAATTCTAAGTTCTGGGACGGGAGCAAAGCGGACTTTGCGAAGTTTATGACAAAGCCCAAGTGCTGAAGTAGAGCCACAGTGCGAAGGGTGGCTTGATTGGCCTCCTGGGAAGATTGGCACCTTATGAGCCAGTCGTCCAGGTACGGAAACACAAAAAGACCTTGAAGCCTCAGGTAGGCCGCCACCACTGCCAGGCACTTGGTGAACACCCTGGGAGCGGAGGACAGGCCAAAGGGTAGTACTCTGTACTGATAGTGGTTTCCCCCCACAACAAATCTGAGATATTGTCTGTGGTCTGGATGAATAAGGATGTGAGTATACGCATCCTTTAGATCTAAGGAGCATAGCCAGTCTCCCTGCTGGAGGTAGGGCAGCAGGATTCCAAGGGTAAGCATCTTGAACTTTTCCCTCTCCAGGAACTTGTTGAGGTTGCGCAAGTCTAGGATAGGTCTGAGGCCTCCTGTCCTTTTTGGTACCAGAAAGTACCTGGAATAAAAGCCGTGACCTCTCAGGTGGTGGGGCACCGGTTCCACAGCCTGATCCTTTAGCAGACTTGCTAACTCCTGAAGGAGTAGGTCCCTGTGCAGAGGGAGTCTTGGAGGCTCCCCTGGAAAATAGGAGGGAGGTACCTGGTGAAAATGGAGAAGATAGCCCCTTTGGACTATATGAAGAACCCAGGTATCTGATGTGACGGCTGACCACCTGTGGGCAAAGTGGGCCAGCCGGCCTCCTGTGCTGAGAGAAGCCAGTTGAGGAGAAGAGGCTATGCTTTCTGAGTCAAAAACCCCCACCCTGCTGAGCAGGGGCCGGTGTAGGTGGCTTGGGAGCCTTCTGCCTACGGGGCCCTTGACCCTGCCCCTTGGCCTGCTGACCCTGTTGGGGAGCTGCAGAGGTCTGATAATGAGGGTAGTGTTTATAGGCAGATGACTTCCTCGGGTAAAAGGTCTTTTTTCCCGAGCCCTTCTTTTTCTGAGAAGGGGCAGAGGTTTTTCTGGACAGCCTAGTCCTGGTGAGAGTCTGTCTCGAGTTCAGCAGCCTTTTCAGCCATGGGTTTGCCGAAAAGGTTTTCACCCCAGCAGGGGACATCGACCAACTTGTCCTGTACCCATGGCTCGAGGTCGGATGACTGTAGCCAAGCCTGTCGGCGGGCACCGATGCTGGCCCCGGCTACTCGGGTCGAAGCCTCAAAGCCATCGTAGGCTGCTCGAGAGATAAACTTCGAGCACTCCCGAATACCAGTGGACAAGGCCTGGAACCTCTGCAAAGGTTCCTCGGAGAGACCAGCAGAGAACCCGGCAATCTCCTTTGCCAGGTCTCGGAGGTACATGCCCATGTAGAGCTGGTATGTCTGGACACGGCAAGCAAGTATAGAGCCCTGGAAGCACTTCTTACCGAGGGCATCCAGGTTCCGGGCCTTCCGGCCGGGAGGCACCGAGGAGTGCATCTTCTGACTTTTCAGTCGATGCATGGCCGATTCATCAACCATGGAGTGGTCTGGTAATTGCGCCTTTTGGAACCCGGGGCTCTTGCGGACTCGATAGATTGAATCGACCTGCTTGCTGAACACCGGCGTCGAGGCCGGGGTCTCCCACATGCGGAAGAGCAGCCGCTCCAGCATCGGAGGAACCGGAACAGTAAAGGCCTCCTTCGGGGGAGAGTCATACTGGAGGGCCTCGAGCTCCTTGGCTCGAGGCTCCTCCTCGGGATCCGCGGGGAAGGCCAAGGCCTTGGCCATATCCCGCACAAAGTCCGAGAACCGGGTATCCTCTGGTGGGGATCGTCTCCGGGGTTCGGACTCGGGCGAGTCAGATGGGACACACCGAGTCCGATAAGTGTCGGGTGACTCTTCGTCCTCCGTCTCCCAGCCTGACTCCTCGGAGGAGGAATCGAGCGGCTCCGGTCGGGCGGGCACCGATGCCCTCCGCCCCGACGCAGAGGCCACTGGTGTCGACGACCTCGGCCCCGAACGGGAGGTCGAGGGAAACTACGGCCGAAGATAGACTCGAGCCCGCATGGACTCGAGGATCGGCTCGGCCTCCGGGGTCGACTTGGACGTCGAGGTCCCGGGGGTCAGGGCAGATGCACCGGTGAGACCGGCGATCAATGCCCGCTGCTATTCCATGAAGGCAGCGAAGCTGCTCTCCAAGGCTGTCAACCTGAGTCCGAGCTCAGGAGACCCAGCAGCCCCCGACTCCGGCCCCGACAGCGTCTGGCCCGACGTCGGCTCCCTCGGAGGAGAGTCCACGAGGACAACAGCACTTACGTGTCCAGGAGACTCCATCTCGACATGAGGATGTTTGGCAGGCCTCTCCGACTCCGAAGACCCGGGACGGCTATCGGGGCTATGCGACCTGGCCCTCGAGGAACCAGGAGCGTCCACCGACGCCGCCTTCGCGAGTTTCTTCTTCCTGCGATGTTCCCGCGAAGGAGACTCCCGCTCAGAGGAGCCCCGACGATGCTCAGGGCCAGAGTCCCGAGACGTCGAGGCCTCTGACGAGGTCCGGGCCCGGCCGGACGCGGAGTCAGAAAAGATCCTATCCTTTTGGTGCTGCCGACTTCTCAACGCCTTCGAGGACATTTTGCCACACGGACCACAGATCATCGGGTCATGATCGGGTCCGAGGCAGCGGAGGCAGCAGTCATGTGTGTCGGTAAGGGACATAAGTTTCTTACACCGATCACATTTCTTAAACCCGCTGGTAGCCATCGGGGGAAAAAGGGCCCCTGCTAGGTCAAAAGACCGGGCTGCCAGGGAAAAAAGAAAAAAGGCGCGAACGCCAGTCACAAAGGACAAAAACCGAAAAAGAGAAAAAGGACTCGATACCGGCGTATCGGTCAGAGCGGGAAAAGGATCCGGCATCGAACCGGAGGAAAAAAAGAGAACAAACAGGGAAAATCAACTTTTTCCTCAAGGAAAAACGAACTACGTCCATCGGGCTCCGCGGAAAAAAGAAGACTGAGCAAGATGGCACCCTTGGGCGGGAAGGGGACCGCGCATGCGCGCTGCAATTCCCAAAGGCTTTCTTTGAAAGCTGGGGAAATGCTCCGCACGAGGGCTCCGTCGGCGCCGACGTCACCCATATGTGAGAACTGATTCCTGTTTGGTCCTGGAGAAAAGAGCATTCACCTTTGGGAGCCTCAGGTGGTCCCTTTCCTTTGATGGGAGCGGGTATAAATGTGCCATAGATCTGCCCACTTGCAAACCTGCCTCCAGCTTCTCCCATTCTGTCTCTATCATTTCCTTTATACCACTATGAAGAGGAAAAGATTTCTGAGGTTTCTGAATGCCCTGAAGCAAGGTATCCTCTGGAATGCCTTCCTTCATTGGGGAACCATTCGCAATATTCATGGCTGCCAAGGACTGTGCGATTAGTACCAAAAATTCTTCCCGTCGAAAAACCCTAATGTTAGAGGGGTTCTCCCCAGGAGGTATTCCGCTTTCCTCAAGTTCTACAGCATAAGGTTCTCCACAGCACCCAGAAGGATCTTCCAGAAGGTCCTCATAACCCCCTGAAATGACCCGTCTTTAGGTGGATCTTACCACCCCAAGAGTGGAGGAGTAGCCTAGTGGTTAGAGCAACTGCCTTATACCCAGAAGATCAAGGGTTCAATTCCCACTGGCACTCCTTGTGACCTTGGGCAAGTCACTTTACCCTCCATTGCCTCGGAAGAAAAGGCTGGCAATCTACTTCCGGTGATACATTGCCAAGAAAACCCAGAGGTAGCTGGGTCGCTATGAGTCAACACTGACTTGATGGCACTTAAAAAAAAAAAAAAAAACCACCCCATATCCCTATTGGGCATAGATCAAAAGAACTTTGCTAAAGTCTTAGCGAATCACCTACAACCTTTGCTCCCGAAGCTTGTGCACAGTAATCAGTCGGGCTTTGTGCTGGGCAGACAGTACGCAGATAATGTGCGGAAGATCCTTAACCTTGTTGGAAAGGCCAAGAGGGTTGGGGCTCAGGTTCTTCTTCTCACTGTTGATGCTGAGAAGGCTTTTGATAGAGTCTACTGGATATATCTATTCTATGTTCTCGAGAGGATGTGCCCAGGAGGGGCGTTCCAACAATGGCTACAAATTCACTATATGAAGCAGTTAGCCTGTTTAAAGATGAATGCGATATTCTCCACCATTTGAGCTACAGAGAGGAACTCGTCAGGGATGCCCTCTGTCACCCCTTTTATTTGCTTTGGTAATGGAGCCTATGGTTCACTATATTGGATCACAGTGGATATTATGGGTATTGGAAAGGGCACTCGAGCTTCTAAAATGTCTATGTTAACGGATAATCTGCTTGGATCGGAGTGGGGGAGGAGTTGGAACGGTTTGGTCTAGAATCTGAATTTACGATGAATGCATCCAAGACTCTTGATATCTCCACATGCCCGACGGATAAGCAATTTATACATACGACCCATCCCTATAGATGGGCTAAATCTCATGTTCGATGCCTAGGTGTGAACTTGGCTAGCAACCCTATTTGGCTGCTTTCTCTCTATTAATCTATTAATTTGGATTTCCAACAATGGCAGAAAGTGAGCCTCTCATGGTTTGGTAGGATTAGTAGCACCAAGATGATAGAGTTACCTAAATTCATATATGTTTAATGCCCTACCGGTGGTCATAACTGGGAATCTGCTGCATAAGTGGCAATGGGGCATTATGGCATTAACTTGGGGTTATAAGTTGCCCAGAGTGTCTCAGCAAGTACTTTGTTGACCTAGAGAGATGGGGGGGGGGGCCTGGGAGTGCCTGACATCCAGAGGTTTTCTGAGGCAACTCAACTTAGGGGAAATGTGGATGGCATGTGAGTGGAAGGAATGGGTGGAATTAGAGCAGGAAGCTCTAGGGACTTGCCCCTTGTGACACCTTTTATGGCAAGGGACCCTGGATGTCACCCAATTCTCAGGGATTAAACTTTGAGTGGGATTTACATTACAGATTTGGGAGGTCCATTGGAAAAAACATTTGGAGTCCCACCGGGTATTTTGGCTATCACTCATTTGATTTAAACCTTCTTTTCCACCTGGGGACACTACTGCGAGACACATGAAGACCCAGGGTGCCGAGACCAACCCAAAAGGGCTACTGAGAATGCTGGCTTCCCAGCACAAACCTGGAGGTATTTTCTGCGACTTGGATGGATCAGGATCTGTGTGTACACATCCTTGAGATCCAAGGAGCATAGCCAGTCGTCCTTTAGAATTTAAGGGAGCAGTGTCCCCAGCGAGATCATCTTGAAACATTTGCACACCAAGAACAGGTTGAGGTTCCAGAGCTTCAGAATGGGTTGGAACCCTCCTGTTTTTCTGGGGACAAGTAGTACTTGGAGTAGAACCTGAACCAGTGGAACCGGCTTGATGGCGAGGTCTGTCAGAAGAGCAGAGATCTCCTCCTGCAATAGGCCTCAGTGCAGTGGGTCCATGGGGTACTCCCCTTGGACGAAAGGAGGCAGCAACTGGGCAAAGTGCAACTGGTATCCTTGCTGGACGAACTGCAAAACCCAGGTGTTCGAGGTGATAAGGAGCCACCAGCGGGCAAAATGGATAAGTTGCCCCCCCCTTCCTCCAACCGTCAGTTGGTTATGCTCCTGAGGAGCCAGTCAAAAGCCTGCCCCCAACTTGGGTTGCAGGACAGCCTGGGCCTTTTGAGGTTTTTCCCCTACTCTGCTGGAAAGGGGCCTGAGCCTTTGGTTGGTTACTCTGGGGTCCAGAGTAGTACTAACATGGACATGGGTAGAAAGTCTTCTTACCCTGGCACTTCTTGCATGAGTGGTCAGCGGTCTTCCTCGAGATCCGTGAGAGCGTCATGTGCTCCTTGAAACTCACCCATTTTCTCCTTGACAGGTTTCTCCCCTCAGCAGGGAACAATGGCCAGCTTATCCTGGACCCACTGTTCCAGGTCAGAGAACTGGAGCCAGGCTATCTGCCGAGCATGATGCCCACCGCCACCCTTTGCAAGCAGACTCTAAAGCATCGTAAATGGCCTGCACCATGTACTTGGAGCAGTCCTTGCCATGGTTTATCAGGGCCTGGAAGGAGTTTAGGCGATCAGCGGGGACATAGGTAGCAAAGTCGGCCAGTCCAACATAATATACAGCTGGTAGGAAAGAATCCTGGCAGCCAACATGGAGCCCTGGTGATACCTCCTCACAAAGAAATCCAGGGTTCTAGCCTCCCTCGCTGGGGATATTTCACAAGCTTCAAGGCCGATTTTACCATGATGGAGTTGTGTGGCAACTGGGGCTTCTCAAAGCCCAGCACCTTCTGGACCTAGTATATTGAGTCCAGCCGTCAGCTGATGCAGGAACCATGAGGGTGCTCTCCCACAACCTCGGTAGCAATCTCTGCAAGACATGGTGCATCAGCACTGGTCACTGCCTCCTTGGGCGCTAAGGAGAACTAGAGGAACTTGAGCTCTTCTGCTCTCGGCTCGTCTTCTGCCTCCAAGGAGAAGGTATGTTTTTGACCATGTCCCGTATGAAATTGTGGAAGGCCAAGTCATCCAGAGGCAATTTGCGCCACTCATACCGAGGAGACGGGTCAGAGGGGAAGTCTGGGAGCCTCCTGACAGAGATTGCAGAATCCTCCTCAGTTTCCAGCCCTTGGACTCTGACTCAGAGGAAATTGAAGCAGCATCTGGTTTCCTCCCACCACCTGCTCTGGTCATGTGAGAAGGGCAGACAGAGGGACTCGTAGCATCCCGAGCGGGATCGTGTGTGCCCCAGGACATCAGATCTCAATATGCTAGACAGGGAGTTTGCTATGGGAACTGGAGTAGATTCCGATCTCCTGCCCGATGCTCCTGTCTTGACCGGCAGCACACGGGTCTCCAGGATATGCTAGACAGAATGCGGTGATGACGTAGAAGTCATCATAGAGCCCATATACCGCAAGGCCAAGACCGTTGCCATGTGCACTCAAGGGCCTTCAGGCATTCCTCCAGCACCACCGCCTCAGAGGTGACCAGGACCGGGGCAGGGACTGCAACCTCGGCCACTGGTGACAATACCTTTGGCAGGGACTCCACAATGACAGATACATCTTGAGACATCCGGCTGCCCTCCGGGGCCATGGGGGTCAATTCCTCCTGTCTGAGTCGATTCCTACAAACGAGGAAGCCTGGCGGGCTGCTCCTGGCTCTCTCTATCCAGGTCATGATAGGAAGGGCTCAGTGCTCGGGCACCTCTTTCAATGCTGACAGGATCAGTGTCAGGTCCTTCCTTGATTCTGGTCGGATATCGGCAGAGGGCCTCTGCTCCAAATGCGCCTGGGCGTCCCTCACAATCAACATCTTGGCAGAACTCAGACAATGTTGCTGGGGCCAAGGATGCTGTTTCAGACGTTCCAAAGAGAGACTCCTCCTGCTTTTCCCAGCCTTCCAGGCTCCTACTCGTCATCAACAGGCAAAGGTTGCAGGAAGCGGGCTAGTGACTGGGCCCAAGGTACTGCAGACACCAACTGTGCTCGTCCATGACCGAAAAGTTGCGGCCACATTTTGTGCATTTCTTAAAGCCACTTGCTGTCTTAGACATGTTTGGGAAGACTGTGTCGGCAAGGTCAAAGGCCTTGATTGTGCCAATGGAGGGAAAAGGCCCTGAAAGCGAAAAGCACAAAAGAAAAACTAAAAAATCATTTGGAAGCCGACTAAGATATTCAGAAAAGAATGCCAAAAGGATAAAGAAGAGAAAATGTATGCTGGTAAGTTTCCGCTAGTGCACAGAGCTAGGGGCTCTGCAGAAAAAAAGAATAGTGGAAAAGATGGTGCCAGAGCAGGTGGGAAGGCAGGCATGCATGCGCGATGAAGCTCCCAAAGGTGTCTAATGGAAACTGGGAAATGTTCTGTGTGGGGCTCTGTCTGTGATATCATCCATATGAGAGGACTTACTTCCTGCTTGTCCACGGAGAAACACGGCTCCGCTTGCTTCCATAACGAACACCCGGCTCTCTCTCACCTCACAGACAGCAGTTCTTAAATACCTCAGAACAGTCTCCGGCGTGATCCCCAGAGCTTCCTCAGTAAGAAACAGTCTGTACTCACTTTACTCTGACTTTTTTTTGTACTGTGTAAAAGCAGCACCAATAATTTAAAGGGCCAGGCCTTGCCACACAATAGATGGGGAGAAAACGCCAACCTCAAAAGTCCCTCAAAGGACATCTTGGTGTGTAAGGTGAGGTGTTCACGGGGAGGGACTCAAACCACCGAGTTCTACACGACAAGGACCATCAAAATGCTGAGCCTTAACACCAATTCCTTATTTTTTTTAATCCATTTACAGAGGAGTCCAGACTGTACAGAAGCCATCACCATCTGCTGGAGACTGAGAACATTGTTTTTTGGTCAGATATGCACAGTTCCCTTACAGTGTGACATCATCAAAACCTGGTGGTTCTCAGTCTCCATCTGCTGGTGATAGGGCATAAACCCATGTGTCTGGACTGGACTGGGACAATTAGGAATGTCTCTCCATTATTATAAGGTCTATGGAGAACTCCTGTTACAGGTAAGCATTTCTTTGCACACCACCAGGGATGCCCATTTTGAATTTGTTGATAGTGGCAACCTGGAGAAGACTGACATGGTAATTAGAGGATTGGACTTATACAAAGAGGTTCTACAGGATCAGTCTGCCCAAAGACACTGTCTAGCCTAAAGAATATATCCTGGCAGCAGTGTTTGGAGAAAGCATGGTGTGAAGTCCGCACTGCCACCTTACAGATTTCTGAGACAGATGCTGATGAAGTTGCTCTTGCACCCACGTGATAGGCACCAGTTTGGCCTAGAGATGGTTAATTCTCAGTAACAAAATAAAAGCAGTTTTAAATCCAGTTTACCCTCCGTATGGAACCCTCCTTTACCGGTTTTAATGTGAGTTTAAAAGATTCATCTTTTTTACACTGCCTTTGTTCTCACCCCTCCATCCCCCCCTCCCGTCTCCCTTCCACAGTGATATCTTGCGCCTCTTTCCTGTCTGACCACTGGCAGTTTGTTACCTTTCCTTGCAGCGTTTAACCTTATGTCGTAAACCGCTCTGATACTCATATGTGTGGGTGGTATACTAAAAGCTGAATAAAGATAACGTTTAAAGTCTTGGGTGGTGGCGGGGGGGTGGAGAGGCTAGACTCTTGTTCTCTATTCCAGAGGTCCCAAAATGACTGCGTCAAACTCAAACATAAGGCCGTGGGTTAATAGGTACTTTTGAAAAGAGACACTCCCCACCCCACTCAGCAAATAAATTCTTGCTCCTCTCGGTGATCTTAAAATCTGCAAAATCTAACATGACCCTCTATCTGAAACATTTGGGGATTCTCATCTTAGCTCTCTACAAGTAAACCAGTAATCACTGTGTGCAACAGATTTGAAGCAGATAAATAAGACTGAAGTCAAGGGCTGCTGAGGGAAATTCCAAGCATGTCCAGTAAACAACTCTGGATCTTTCTGGGCCCAAGGAGAGCAGAAGTGCAACATGGGAGTCATCAGGATGTTGTCACCTTCACTGTGACTGCATTATAGCCTAAAGGTCTGTGAAGAACCCAGTTTATAAAGGTGCTGTTTTAATGATTGTCAAAAGGCCCTCTATTGTCTCCCCAAAGAAAACAGGAGATCTTGAGCGAGAGCAGTGCCCCGAGATACCCAGAGAATGAATATAGCACAGGGGGCAGAGAGAGATCAGAATAGGAGATGGCTGGGGGGAGGGGAATTGGGGGGAACCCTCCCTCCCCTTATGAGCTTACTCAAGCCTCACCTGACTAACGTCACTATCTGTAGAGCGTCCTCGGATTTTCTTGTCATCTTCAGAGTTCTCCTGAGAGAGGAAAAATTCATGAGGTGTCAAAGTACGATTTTGCAAAAGTATATCTCCCTACCCTTTTTTTGGGGGGGAGGGGGGTGGGGTGGGAGGGACTGAATGCTTCTGAACCCTTCCTGCAATCTCAGCAGTTGAAGAACTAACTGGCCCCTGAGTACAGCTGGAGGAGATGGGCTCGGAGGTGGAGCATGTGAGCACGTACACATGCATCCCAGGGAGTATGAGCTGAATCCCGTGTCCCAGACACTTGCTATAGTACAGATGGAGGATCTTGACTGGACTGTGGAACACACACACACACACACAGATCTCAGGGAGCACGAGTGGCTCCTATGTTCCAGTGTCTCACCGTGGTACAGTTAGCAGGACTAGGTGGGATGGGTGAACTAGACGTGGTGGAGGTGGGAGTGCTACTGGACTGGTTGAAGATATCATCCTCCATGTGACTGTGGCTAGGTGGGGAGGTGGCTACCGGCACCTGTGCTGAAAGAGAAATGACAAGAGATACACCACTGTTAGTTTCACTATGACGGCAAGTGGCACTAGTGAGCTGGTCTCAGTCCCTGCTGTGCAACAGGCCGTTATCGTTTGATTCCTCCCGCCCTCCCATGATGATCACCTCCTCTTCACTGTCAATTGCGTCAAGAGCTTTCCTTTTTCACTCAAGATTACGTCTTGCAGAAATTGAAGCATCCAAATGCTAAGGATACTTACGAATGTCTTCTAAGTCAAGGTCATCATAGAGGAACTCATTCTCTTCGAAGTCGGGGTCCTGCGAGGAGTCCACATAATATTCCACATCGTCCTTGATCTTGCGGATGGCATCCACCATGATGGAGTCATTGTCCAGCATCCGCAGGATGGTCTCCAGCATGCGGATGTGATACCGGTGCTTCTCAATGTGCCGCTTCAGGCCCTCGATACGGTCCTGCTTCTGCTGGTGCCACCCAAACCGCAAAACATATTGCAGTAAGCAGCCCTCCTCACTTTTTACAGCTCCTGGGCCCCAACCCTCCAATGGCAATAATCCACCCTCTCCCCTTGCAACTTCTATACTCCCTAAAATCCTACCAACAGCAACACTTCCCCATCCTCATGCAGCTTTCCCCCCTTCCCCCCACCAGAATAAATGGCCTTTTCCTCCCACAGAACCCATACTCAGACTGCAAGGGCCTCCTGCTTGGGACATGCAGAAACCAAACTCACATCCTTGTCTCCTTTCTTCTTCCGTGTCTGCACAGACAGCGACTCCACCTCACTCTCAAACTGATCCACACCCATGTTCAACGTATCAATTGTGTTCTGTGGGATGCAAGGGCAGAATCTCTTAATGCTTTTAGGACGATCTCAGCCATTGCCCACTTACACCTAGAGTGTGACAGCAGGGGACAGCCAGCAAGCTAACATCTGTACACCATGTTATGTGGGTACTCCTGATCCATGGGGAAGGGAGCAACTAACAACCCTCATACCATGGGTTGCTCAAACCAGTCATTGTGTTCTCATTTTCCTATTTCATGTAAGAATTTGATCATGGAGGCTGTGTGTGTGTGATTACTGCAGCGAATTAACCAGCAGATCAAGCACAGTTACTTACCTGTAACAGGTGATCTCTGAGAACAGCAGGAATAAGTCTTCACATATGGGTACATCGGTACCGACGGAGTCCGCGCGGGAACGCTTCCCAGCGTCCAATCAGAAAGCTTTTGGAAGCATCCCAACACGCCTGCGCGCTGCCTTCCCAACTGCCTCTCCTCAGTTAAGTTTTAAAGCTGAGACAAAAAGAGAGAGAGGAAAGGAAAGATAGATAGAGAGATACAACTCCTAGGGGAGGTGGGTGGGTTGTGAAGACTTATTCCTGCTGTTCCCAGAGATCACCTGTTACAGGTAAGTAACTGTGCTATCTCCAGGAACAAGCAGGAATGAGTCTTCACATATCGGGACTCCCAAGCTCAGATGCCCGGAGGGAGTCCTAGCATGTTGCAAGTCTAGAACGAGCCATGCTATTCCTCAGGACCTCAGACATCCTGGGGATGGAGGGTAGGAGTTGAATACAGAAAAGAGCTGTGGAACAGCTGGCTAGAACAGGGCTTCAGAAGGGGAAGACCCTGTATTGAGGGCATTTAGTAATAAGATATTGTAATCTGGGCCTCCCTTGTTGGCATTGCACAAGTGCAGTGAGCTACATATGGATCTATAGAAGAGCCAGTGAATGTGCTCAAGGGGTACCTCACTGAGAAGTAGAGGTAATAAAGTAGAACAAAAAACAAGTGGAGGTCAAAACCTTTAAGGGTGACAAAAAAATAGCCCCAGAGGAAAACTGGGGTAGTATAAGGGGTAGAGCTTCAGCGGAGACGCAGAAGGTACTATTAAGGAAAACTTAAACTGCTTTGGTGCAAAAATAGTATAAATTTAGGACCAGGAGAAAAATTTAGTCTGACCCAACTGGACTGGGGTTAGAATCAGTCCATGTAGAGGAGAAAAGGTATGGAAACCCTTGTATCTGATAAAAAGGAAAGGACAGACTCAGGAGCGCTAAGCTTTAGAGCAACGGAAGCTCCGCAATGTCTTTCCTAAATGGGGTCAATTAGGAAAGAAAGGTACATGGAGAGCTTGAGGAGTACCTAAACCTGAAAAGGTTAATACCACAGGAGTGGTTCTAGGTGTAGTCCCCTAGGTATGCTGGTACAGCATTGATAGGGTTAGTGCCCATCTGTCAGGATCATAGAGGAATGTCAGGATATCTGATCCTAACAGCTAGATAGATAAGTAGATGGATACAGATCTAACAATATATCTCATTATATGTATTAATATATATATATATATGTAGATTTAAATATATGCATATATATATATATATATGGGCAGAAGACACACACACACACACATATATATATATATGGGCAGAAAACACACACACACACACATAGATATATAGATGTGCATAATACACACACACACACACACACACACACACACACACACACACATATATATATATATGGGCAGAAGACACACACACATATATATATATATATGGGCAGAAGACACACACACACACATACACATATATATATATATATATGGGCAGAAGACACACACACACACACACACACACACACATACACATATACACCTAGATGAATAGGCAGGCATATAGAGACATGTCTCCAGGTATATGGATGGAGAAATGTCCAGAGAACCCCATCCCCCCTTATAGGGAGAGAAATTTATCTAATAGCAAGAAGGTTGATACCTGCTTGAATAGATAAAATAGGAAAAATCCTCTTCTCCTGGTTATGACTGGCATAGTCAGAGGAAAGGTGTCCCTGACAAGAAGGCGGCTTAATTCTTTGCAGAATTTGAGCTCTTGAGTAACCAGGATGGCCTACGTGAAAAAGGCAGAGGATAACAGCAGTCTGCAGACAGGAAGTCCAGATAGCTCCAGAATTGTAGTATGGAGATTGGATAGAGGAGGCCTCAGGAAGAAGATACCCTAGTGATCCGCCTATGAGGGCAAGATGGGTATTAGGTATCCTCTAGCTGCCAGTGAAGAATTTATCTCTGACGGGAGACCCCAGGAGATATGGGCCAAGATAGGGAATTGGCCCTTCTTTAGGCTTTCACGTAATGAAAGGCCTGAGGCTTATGCCTCAAAAGATTTTTAAGATAAGATGGAAAGGGTAGAAAATACCTGCCAGGCATGAACATGACTGGGGGAACTCCTTTTAACCACCTGGGGTTATCTGCTAGGCAAGATACTGATGCTCTCTAGCAAGGGCCCATAGTGCAAAGCTACTCTGTAGAGTTGCAGAGAGCATGCTGCAGGTTGGTTAGACGAAAAAACTGGCTGTGGAAAGCCAGCAGGTAACCAGCTATTCTGCCAAGGACAAGGGGGCGAAGAATAGAAGTTAACCAACCAAACTGTGATAATAGGGTTTCCCAAACGAGGTTGATACTCTGTTTGGGACTTAGCACTGAGGCTAGGAGGATTGCTAGTGGAGGGGAAACCCTGGTTGTGTAGTGAACAAAAACCAGTGGTTTAACCACTAGGAATTGCTGCATTTGCAGGAACTATCAGGGCAGCATGGAGAATTTCTTTTCCCTCCTCTTTTTAGATTGGGAAAAAGAAACAGACATGGTAGGACTTCCCATTGTCTGAGGAGCTGCCCTAAGGTAACAAGGGGGAAGACAACTCCAGAAGGGAGAATCCCCCAGTAGAACAGGTAGAAGACCATAAGGGCTTACCCGTGTAAAAAAGTCACTCTTACCTCCCTCTTACTACAACATTTAGTTTGTAAGACAGAGTTGCAAGAGACCAACTATGGAGGAAGTCTCCGACAGGTGAGATGATACATGCCAATACAGGGAAAACAACTGTATATTGATAGTTGTTACCTCTCTTTCCTCCTAGAGGAAGAGGAAATCTGTTAAGTATGGGCATGATCATCATAAAGACTCTTAGAGAAAAGATGTCTCATGAAGAGATATCTAGGTAGGTTAGGATAAATTTAGTGCAGATACTGCAAGTGAAAAGAAGCAGACTGCTACCCTAACCAGCAACCAAGAGGGACAAAGATCTATTTGAAACCCTGCGACTGCTGGGTTTGTTGACCCTGTTGAGTTTGCAGATTCTTCAGACCAGGGCGATGTTTCCCCTGTTTGGGAACATCTGTATGATGGGCCGATGATGGACAAAACCTTCTCCCCCTAGGGGAAGAAAGTTTGGTAGGACATTTCCTACCTACTGGGAAAGGCGGCGGTGTAGAATAGCCCCTGGAAACAGGAACGTCAGTGGATAACTGAGTAACCTAGAGTAAAGACTCCTTGTTGAAGAGATTTTCTCCAGTGCAAGGAGTATTTCCCAGTCTTTCTTGTGCCCATTTGTCCAAGTCTGAAGCTTGGAGCCAGGCTCTACGTCGTGCCCCTATAGCTATAGCAGAAGTCCTGCTAACAGACTCAAAGGAGTCTAGGGAAGCACGAGCAAGAAACCTAGAGATATTATGAGCATGACTAACCAGTAAGGAATAGTCTGCTTGTTTGGGCTCTTGAAGACAAGGCGTCAAAAGATGTAATTTCCTTGTGACCTCCTCAAGAGATAGACCCATATAAAAATATATGAGAGAATTCTTGCTGAAAGCATGGATGTCTGGAAGGTTTGACGTCCAAAGGCATCTAGTGTCTTAGACTCATGACCTGGCAGACAAGAAGAGTGCTTTTTATTACTCTTTACTCACCTCAATGCTGATTCCACTACAATGGAATGAGGAGGAGGTTGAGTCCTTTGAAACCCTGGAGAGGGGGGCACCTGATATAGGAGATCAGTTGCTCTGGAAAGAGGGTACCCTTAAAGGAGCTTCCCACATTCGTAGAAGGAGATCCTGCAAAGAATGATGCAAAGGAAGCATTATGTTCTCCTTTGCTTCGTTAGGAACAGAGAGGTATTCTGTATTCCCTTGTGTAGGATCTTGTCCAGGAATAGGAATGGCAAGTGATTTTGCCATATCCAGGAGGAAAGTCTGGAAAGAAAGATCCCCAGAGGGAACTTCCCTTGGATAGGCTAGATCTGATGAAGAACTAGCGTTGGCACCGAGGGATCTATTCCAGTATATAGGAATAGAGGATCCTGAATGGTGCAGTATGGGATCCTTAGATGGTGGTCGCTGGTACTGCAGGTCAGAACCAGCGACAGTCGGTAACAGATCGTCCATGCTAGGGATCGATTCCAGACTCGGCATCGAGGGAAGCGAGCCTGAAGAGAGAAGCATGGAAGGTACTGACAGTAATGGTACTGTGGATATCGGTACCGATCTCGGTACCGTTTCTGATACCGGCGGAAAAATACCAGCCGGTGGCAACTCTAATGGTGTCGGAGGAACCGAGAGTTGCGGATCCGAAGTATCGGAACCGAGCCTTCGGTACCGATGGGAGTCGGTACCAAGGCGAGTCGGTACCCAGTCCTCCAGACTGGAGATCGATTCCAGACTCGGCATCGAAGGAAGCGAGTCTATCGATGCACGTCTGGAGGGTACCGACGTCGGTACTAGTATCGGTGTCGATACCGATACTGGAAAGTCGGTCTGAAGCGTATACACCGGGCCCGTACGTACCGAGGACGCCAGACGACGATCCTTGTGAGGAATGTTTCATCCAACACCAGTGCCGATGCCAGGGTATCGGTACCGCTCGAAGCGGATGCCACCACCGGGCATGGCTCAGGTATGTTCTGTGAGGGATGAACCTCAGGAACAACCTGAAACCCCACACAGGCTTTGGAGGCCGAAGACTCCCACCGGCGTTTTGAAGCCAGTGGATTCTCGAGGACAAGGCCATAGGCATCTCTATGCTGTGCATGAGAAGTGCCGCTCGAGGACTGGCTAGTCTTAACAGACTGTTTTTGGGTTACCTGATCCTGTGCAGAAGAAGAAATGGTCGGTGCCCTGAAGTTGGAGGGGGACCACGTGTCGAGGGGAACTCGATGTTGAAAACTTCTTCTCACCATACTGGTGCCCGAGGGCTCCGGAGGAAAATGGTCAGGACCCAAGCAGGTTAGACACCAATTGTGGGTGTCTAAAAATAAAGTTGTACCGCCACAGTTTGTACATTTCTTGGGGAAAGTGGCTGGCGGTTCCATGAGGAAAAATGGAGAGGCCTAGAAGGCCTGAGAACCGTGAGACACTAACAAAGAAAAATATATTCCTTAAGGGAAAAATTTTACAAGAAAAGAAAAAAGAAACACCGGCGGTACCGGTGGCGTCGGGGAAGGCAGCCGCGACCACAAGAAAACTAAAAAATAAAAGAAGAATTTTCTGCAGTGACAGGAGGACGTCCTGCCGGCTCCACGGAAAAACGAAAACTGAGGAGAGGCAGTTGGGAAGGCGGGAAGGCAGCACGCAGGTGTGTTGGGATGCTTCCAAAAGCTTTCTGATTGGACGCTGGGAAGCGTTCCCGCGTGGACTCCGTCGGTACCGACGTACCCATATGTGAAGACTCATTCCTGCTTGTTCCTGGAGATTCATCATGACTCAAAATCAAGTTTTCATTTCATTATAGCATGCGTCTCTGGCTTAGTCTACTTGCTAAGGGGATAAAAAGTGTTCTGTCCCTACTCAACATCCAGTGTTCTTGGTACCACAAGCAGCTGCTCTTACCGTCAGCCACTGGCCAACATCTTCCTTTTCCTTTTGAGCCGGGTCCACCTTCTGGGCCAGGCCCAGCCCTTCCTTGGAGTACGCCTTAGTCTTTGTTTCTCGCTCTACGACCTTGAACCTCTCCATTTGCTGGGAGAGAGAAAGAGCGAGTGAGCAAGCTGAAAGCTTCTCGCATCAAAACAGACACAGAGCTAAGGAATGCGCATGATGAAAAGCACATCCTATCTTCAAACATAAATGAGCATGCCACAGCTTGGAGATACTAAAGAACAGAGGGAGAAAGGTAAGAGCTTAAAGTTCTGACATGTGCTGCTCACGCCCCACCCCCTCACCTTAACAGGACAGGGTTGTGTCATTCTGACCTCACTTTCAAGGACACACATACGCAAACTGGGGAGATGCGCAACTGCAAACTGAGACGTGAAAGCTGCCTCTTAACCCCTCTGTCGAGCACCCCTTCCCCCTCCCATCCAAAGTCCATTAAGAACTCTTCAAAGGTTCCACCCTGTACATACAAAATCCAGATTTCCCCTTTCAGCCCTGCCTATGACCTCACCTCTATTGTTTCAAGCAAAAAAACCCTTAGTTGAAGTTTACTCTATAAAAAGGAGTTGCCCCAGCACTATCTGTTGAAACCTGTAGCTAAGTAGCATCATCCCCCCAAACTTCACCTAAGGCCTCAGGTGGCATTTTCATGCAGAAGGGCTGCAAGGGACCAGGCTCAGCTAGAAGTGGCGAGGTCAGAGATTGCTAGCCTCCTATGACATCACAGTGTGGGTAAAGTCCATGGCCAATCAGGAAAGAGGTGGGTGTGGCTTGATGCAGAGAAAGTGGACCTGCCTTGTGAGATCACCTGAACCAAAGTGTTGGTGGTGATCTCACAAGTTCCTCACTTACCCCCTGCCCCCTCCCCCTTCACGGGTGTCCCAAATTAATAGACCCAAGTTTGAGCTCAAGGCTGCAGATAACTCTTTGCAGGTCACTGTAAAGCTATGAAAGCCTTTCCTGAGTAGGTAGTTCTACATGCTGAACAAAGGGCGAGTAAGACAAAGGCAAGCTGGAACAATGGGAGATGACTTCAATCCTCCAAGGTCACACACGCAGAAGTCAGACTTAAGACACAGGAAGACAGTGACTTGCCCCAAGGCCACACACTCAGTCAGCAGAAGTCCTGAAACTCTTCTGGCTAGCCGGGTCTTACGGACAACATCATCATGCTAGAGCAAGAAGAGAGTACCGTCTCAATAAGTTTCCGGTTCTCAATCAGCTGCCTCTTGTCTTTGATTTCGTTGGAGGCCACCCACGTCTTAATTTGGTCCCTCAATCGCTGAAAGGTAGATAGAGAGCAAGAAAAGGTAACTGTTAGAGGGCATGAGAAAAAGCAGGAGTCAGATGTCAGCACCCCTCGTAGTACACAAGGAAGCAGAGAGACACTTAAAAGCTCCATTTGGAATGTAGATTTCATTCTCTTTCAAAATCGAACCGCAAGAGGGCTTAAAGTCTAAAGTTTTGTACCACAGGGTGAAGTGATTTGCCCAAGGTCACTGAAAAGATCAGTGGGAGAAGCAGAAAAGTTCCACCCTGGCTTTCCTGGCTCCAAATGACAGACTACCTTTCCCACAACACCCCAAATAAATTATGCAACATTTCTGGATAGGGGGCGCTGGTGTCAAACTTCTGCACTTGCACAGTTCCTGTCAGCCAAATAAAAAAAGTTATCAGAGCCTGTGAACAATTCAGTCTATAAGAAACATTTTTCATTATTGTAGTAACCACCTCTGACCAAAAGCAAAGATCAACCAAGTATAGCACCTATACGAGACAGCAGCAGAGCAAAGATTCAGGAATGCTGATGGGCTATCGCCTCCCCATAAACCCAACATTCAGGACACTTTGTTATGCGGCAGAATTTCAGCACCCCTCCCCTACCTGCAGCTTCTTTATCTCTTTCTTCAAGTCAGCTTCATACTTCTCCTTCTGGTTGGCGTTTGCTGCGTTATGAAGCTGCAAGAGGAGAGCACGAATGTTAGAACAACATGATGAGGTAGCAGGTGGCAGGAGACACAATTGGGTGGAAAGGGAAACAGAAGTGGGAGAGAGGGGCAAGAAGAGCAAATGCCATCCAAGTCTTAGCCTCGCACCTTCTGCCAAATATCCTCGAACTGCTCCACCCCCTCCGATACCTTTTTCAAACAGCGATCAATCTCACCTGAGGGGAGAGAAAGACAGGGGATGTCCTTAGTGCCGGACAGTGCTGTAAAGACAGAAGGGAGGGGAGGGCTGGGGGAGGGTCTGCCAGCATCTGGGAGGACTCAGAACGCGGCCCGTCCGTTTCCCAAATGTTCATCCTTCCTACCTCAGAGTCACAAAGTTCAAGACCGCAAGAGGATGGAAAGGCTGTAGACTTCAAAGGCTTGAGTCTAAAGCTCAGCCTAAGCTCTCTCCACTGCCTCCAAACACACACTAGACAGAATTTAAAATACCATTCCCTTGCACACCTAGCTCTATGTGACATGCATTAAAGGTCCTACTGAGAAAGTCTTTAGACACATCCCTCCCCCTCAATCAACTGCGAGAAAGACTCTGGCAACGGTGGGATGCAATGTGTCATTTGGAATATTACAGAGCAGCTCCAGAGGCATTGAGCAAGGACTGGGTTTGGTGGGGGAGGGAAGTCAGAGGGGGCCTGAACCCCACTTCAGTGCCCCAGTGGAGAGGCTTAGTTGCACCTTACCTTGCAGTTTTCTTTTATCGGCCATACTTCCTTCACTAGAGAGGGTTTCTCTTCATACTTCAAAATGTTGGCATGCTGAAATTAGAAGGGAACAGAGAAAGGGAGGGGGGAGGAAACAATGGAGGTACGTTAGAGAACCAGCAAGTTTGACAATGTCCCCAAACTGCCAGCTTAAATTTCTACTTCTGAGTGCAGAGAGGAGGTGCTGGGATAAACCGATCTATGTTACTCTAGGAAAGATTATGGAGAGGCCAGGGACAGGGTACCAGGACCAGATGACTTGCCTTCTCATCAAACTCTGGAAGCCTTACAAAAACCCCGTCTTCACTGCTCCAGTTTTTAACAAACCGTGAGCAACTGCTCCGTAACCTGCTTTCAGGGCTGTCTCCTCCATGGAAGCAGATCTCTTCTCACTAATATGCTCTCTTAAGCCAGTCAAAGCAGTCAAGTTCTTATAGCACAAGTGATGCCAGGCTAGGCTCTACTATTTTCCTCACCCATCAGGGTGGAAAAGGCTAACACACAATTTCACACGTTCAAGTCAGGCTTCCTGTATTTTGTACCTTGGAGTACCTTTTCTCCTCCATGGACTAGCAGGATGCGTCATCTGACGGAGCCATTAAGATGGAATTGCTCTCATAGAGCTCAGAAAGGCGAAGTCTTTCTGAGCATGTGCCAAGGTGACCCTGTCCCCTGGTCGGACCCTACCTGCCCAGTTCTGTTGCCACAAGGATGGATCTCTCACAGCTCTCCAACTTCAACCATGGAAAAAGAAAAGAACCAGAAAGAAAATACATTTTCTCAAAAGGAAAGAAACCGCTCCAAACCCGGCTTTAAAAAATGCCCTAAATGCAACAAGAAAATGAATACCACAGACCAGCATGACCACGTGGAGGTCTACCCCCACTGCGCTAGAATGTCTCCCACAGCACGCCAGTCCCACAGTCACAGTCCCAGGTGACGGAAGTGCAGTCCAACATCTCTTCTCTCTCCTGGATGACCTCCTAGAACCACCAGATTGACCGGAGAAGTCAGGGCTCACACAAGCAGCAGATACGGTGAGATGCCAGCGGCTCCATCATGAGATGCAACCCTGCAGGCTTCCATCCCTAGTCTGTCCTCTGCTCAAAACTCCAGCACCCCCGTCAGGCAAGAATCAGCATCCAGCACTGCCTCCCAGGGCCAAGGGAACAGGAAACACACAGGTCACATCTACAGCGGCAGCCATTTTGGACTTGGAAGAGCATCACTGCAAAGCCCTGCCTTCCCCAGCACCAGAACCATCAGAAATGTCATTGCACAGAGCAGGAAGGCTCGGCGCAGATCATTGATGGCCCCCCGGTGCCAATGTGGCCTCTGTGCCCCTCCCCAGCAAGCCCAACAGCGCAAGAGACTGCAAACAGGAGCAGCACAGAGCAAGGGCACCACAAACAACAATTCCTGCACCTACAGCCATACCGGCAATGACAGCAGGGCGTGGCATAGGTATAGGCATAGGCACAGGCACAGGCATGACCAGTACCACCGGTGGATCACTCCCAGCAGCATGGACTCCTCCGGGAGCCCTTCCTGGAAGAACCAGCACTGCAGCAGCTCGCCTCAATGCCATCAGCACAGCATAAGTCAACCAGCAGAGCTATATGCCCACACCAGCACCACCACTGGCACCTGCGGCCATGTTGGACCTCCTCACCTGCCTCCTCAACCACCACAGAAACCAGCACACCGCTGCTACCAAGGGCCCCCATGACACAGAAATCCACCTCCCTGACGGCCTTCTTCCTAGGGTCTGCGTCCAATAGTGAGGGTGAGGAAGTGGCTGTCCAAAACCCCAAAGACAGTGCGGGTTTGAGAAAAACGCAACTCCCGCAATCTATCATCGCGAAATAGGCCCTCAAGAAGGCGAAGGGCTCATGCTCTCATTCCAACACGCCACCCAGGAAGGACCACAAGGTCCTGGATGACTTCGGTAAAAAGACCTACCAAGTCACAATGCTTAATGCCAAGATAATCGCACACCAATTTCAGCACATCCTCTACCTGGACATGTTCGACAATCTTGTCCACCACGGAGAACATACCACCCAAATCAAGGGCTGCCTTCACCTTTATCCTAACCGACCTCATGAAATGCGGGAAACGCTTGATCCAAGCTGCCTCTGACACAGCAGCCTGCACCTCCGCAGAAACAATCACATTTTGTCACACAGCCTGGCTTAGAGCCTCAGGCCTGCGGGAGAACACCCATGAAAGAATGGCCAATGCCCCCCTGCGCAAAGGACGTCCTCTTTGTAGACAAAGTTCAAGCCACTGTCAATGACCTGAAAGAACTTTGCACTACTCTACAGGCCCTGACCTGGAACGAGGGATGCAACACAAGAAACCGCACGCTTCTGCAAGTCCTATTTGGCCCCTCACCAATACAGCTCCTATCAAAAGGTGGCAGCCGCAACACTCTAAACCACCACCATACCAGCACCAGAGGGAGTGCCGCCAGCAGAAGCAGCCCTCTTCCTCCTCTGGCAAGAGCACACCCTCCTTCTGACACCTCAGGGGACGCCTCTCAGCCTTCAAGAAAACTTGGCAGACCACCAACAAATGGGTCCTGGACATCATCAGCGGTGGTTACCATATCAAGTTCTCCACCACACCGCACCACACCAGAAATCCGCACCCATCAGCTAGACCCTCCCTCCCCCCTGCTTAGTGACCTTTATGAGGGCAGAACTCCAATCGCTCCTTGCAGCAAGAGTCACTGAGCGCGTCACCCCCCAATCAGACCAGCCAAAGTTTCTACTCCAGGTACTTCCTCATCCCCAAGAAGTTGGGGGGGGGGAGGGGTTATCAGACCCATCCTCGATCTCCGCTGTCTCAACAGGTTCCTCTGCAAAGAGAAGTTCTGCATGTACTCCCTCTGCTCCATCCTCCCTCTCTCTCCTGCAGTGCGACAACTGGCTGACTTCGCTGGACCTCCAGGACACCTATATGCAGATGCCCGTCTACCCCCCCCCCCCCCACCGGGAATATCTGCGCTTTTGTGTCATGGAGGACCACCTCCAGTATAGGGCCCTCCCCTTCAACCTCTCCTCCACCCCGAGGGTCTTCACCAAGTGCGTCACAGTGGCAGCAGCTCACCTATGCAAGTCTGGGGGAGTCTGCATCTTCCCCTACCTGGACGACTGGCTGATCTCCACCCCCCTCAAGCCAGGAGGTACAGGAGGCTACCTTCCACACCCATTACTCTCATTGCTTGGTTTCCTGATAAACTACAACTGGAGTTCATCAGCAAGCACGAGCCTTTCTGCCCTTCCTGTGGGCAAGTGCCATCATCACCCTGTCGACAACGGTGGCTTCCTTGACATCCATGACAGCCAAGACGATGCTATGACTCTTGGGCCACATGGTAGGCAAGACTCAAGTCGTTACACTGGTCAAGCTGCATATGCCCGACCTCCAGTGACACCTGTGCCAGAACTGGAACCAGCACACCCTACCCCTGTGGTGCAGGATCAAGTCTCCCTTGCATGGTGTACGGTCCGAGAGCACCTCACCCAAGATGGCTCTCCCAACCAACACCACACCACCTCACCATAACCACGGATGCTTCCAAGATGGGTTAGAGCATCCATATCCTCCATCTCCACACACAACAAGCCTGAGCGGCAAAACAGCAGACCCAGCACATCAACCTGCTGGAACTCCAGGCGATCTGGTACGCACTCAGAGCATTCGCAGACTAGACAGACAACAAGGTGGTGCTACTTCAGACAAAGAACCAAGTCACCATGTTCTACATGAACATACAGGGGGACGTGAGCTCCTCATCCCTCTGCAGGTTAGCCCAGAAGATGTGGGTGCTCATCCTATCCAGGGGGTGCTTCCTGTAGGCCACCTATCTGCCTGGGGAGCACAACCAGATAGCAGACCGGCTCAGCTGTCATCTCGACCCACACAAATGGTCTCTCAACGGCCAAATAGCCACATCACCTTTCCCAAAGCTGGGGCAGATCTCAGACAGACCTCTCCGCCTCAGAGAATAACTCAAAATGCAGACTCTTCTGCTCCAAATGCCCCACCGTGCTCAGCATTGCAATGGACATCTTTGACCTGCACAGAGGCAACTGGACACTCCTGCACACCTACCCACCCACCCTGCTTATCTCCAAGACCATTCAGAAGGTCATTAGAGATCAAGCGACGATCATTCTCATCGCCTACCTCTGGCCCCGACAGATGTACCTCATCACCCAGGATGGAGGGACAACTCTCCACCCTATCTGGCGACCCTCGCCTTATTTACCTGGAAGTTGAAAGGGGTGAGACTTTCCTCACTGTGCCTCACAGCCGAAGTACAACAGATCATCCTAGCACCAGGACATGACTACACGAAGAAATCTTATGGGCTCAAGTGGAAGTGCTTCAGCATGTGGTATGCCAAGGCAGGGCAGGACCCTTTCATCTGCCCTATTTCCTTCATCCTCCATTACCAGTCCACCCTCACAAGATGGAGCTCTGGGCCACCTCAATCCGGGTAACACCTATCAGTCATCACTGCGTTCCATGATCAGGTCAAGGGCTGATCCATCGCCACGTTCCCCCTGGTGTCAAGCTTCATGAAGGGCCTAGTGAACCTCTGGTCCTCCATCCAACAGCCCGTGCTGCCCTGGGACCTCAACACTGTTTTGCATCAACTTGTGCAATATTCCTTCAAACTACTGAAGGATGCCGCTCTCAAGTATGCCACCTGGAAGACACTGTTCCTCGTTGCCATCACATCGGCCAGGCGAGTGAGCGAACTACAAGCGCTAGTAGCACACCCACTGTACATTATCCTTCTCCGGGAATTGAGCCTTGCACCGGACCATCCCAAGTTCCTGCCCAAGGTGGTTTCTCCATTCCACCTCAATCAGACCATCAAACTACCTACCTTCTACCTTGAACTCCACGGATGAGAAATGCCTGCACATCCTCAACTGTGTGTGCCCCCTACGCTTTTACCTCGACAGGACTGCTCCCCACAGAACCGGCACCCAGCTCTTCCTCCTTTGACCCCAACAGACCCAAGCGCCCAGTAACCAAAGACTCTCACAATGGCTAACGGCCTGCAACACCTTCTGCTTTGCCCAGGTGGGTGCCAAGCCCCCCAGAACTATCTGGGCACACCATCTCCAAGCCTTGATCACTCTGGCAAACCTCAGAGAGGTTCCAATGAAGGACATCTGCAAAGCGGCGATCTGGTCCATCGCACATATATTCCAGCGACACTACTGCCTGGACCAGCTCGTACTCTCGGACAGCACCTTTGGCCGTGCCATCCTAACTGGGGCTGCACCGGAGAGATGATCACCCCCGAAGCCACACATGGACCAAGCCGTCTAATGGTCTTCGGAACTTGGTGTCACAGCCTACTGTCACACCCCCTACTTCCTGTAAGGTGGTGCCCTGGGGTGGTGCCCTGGGACGGTTCCCCCCCCCCCCCACTACACGTATACCTCACGACCCATCCTCGGATGAGTTACCTTGTGTCCTTATGTCGTAATGCTTGTCATATACCTTGCCATCTGTCCATCGACAGCTTGTGGCCCTGTTGTTGCATTCCCTAAATCATAACATTAACTTATATTACAATGCTTTTTGTACATCCGAGTTGCTGTTCAATCCTTGCTGTATGCCCATGGCCTGCCAATCGGCGCGCCCCCAACTATTTCTACCAAGACTTGGTTGCCTGTTGTAACCGGCCTGTTCTTATGAATTAACTCCCTGTTACATTGGTACACGACGTCTCAGTGAACTCCTTCCTTCATTCTGCCACAACCCATGTGGCCACCAGCCACAGAGTCACAAGGTGTGGCTGATGAATCCTGCTAGTCCACGGAGAAAGAGGTGTTACTTAACTGTAATGGGGGTTCTCCGTGGGCAGCAGAATAAGTCAGCCTCACATTCCCACCCACCTCCCCTGCGGATGAAGACCCGCTAGAGTAGCACCCTGTGGGATGTAACGGCAACACCCTAGGCCCACCTCTCCTGAGAGGCCTAGCTGGGAACCAACTGGGCAGGGCAGGGGCACTTTGGCACATGTTCAGAAAGGCTTTGCTTTTCTGAGCTCTAGGAGAGCAATTCCGTCCAATCGGCTATGGATGATGTCGCCAGTTGTGGCTGACTTATCCTGTTGTCTATGGAGAACCCCGTTACAGGCAAGTAACCTCGCTTTCCAGGTTCTGACCCTGGCTTTCAGGTCATACAGATAGGCATTTTCCATGAGTGCACTTATTCTACATGCTGCTGTATTCAGACCTCTTTTCTGGAAGAAATTCCTACTGTGTTTCCTCTTCCTCAACATTGTGTGCACAGCTGATCTAACCAACAGGGAAGGTCCCATCAAGGCCTGAAAAGCTGGAGGAAGGGTGGATGGAGATGAAAGAGACAGAGAAGAGAAAAAAATAAAGCCACAAAGATAGAGGGATGGGGGACAAAGAACAAGACTGAACTACTCTCCCAAGTTCTCCATAAAAGCAGAGTTCAATATCCCCAGAACTGAAGGTAAAACTACTGCCAGAACAACAAAACACTGAGGACACCGAGATAGCAAAAAATGTAATGGCTAGAGCAGCAGCCCAAAAGGTTTCTGCACACATGCAGTGTATGAAGAGGAAGCTGACCAGGGTGGCTCGTTCCCAGTATTCAGGGTTAAACTACAGTGAGACTCACATTTTCTTACACTACTTAGCAATACACAAGACCAACAGCGTTTTACACAGGACTCAAGCACACAACCACAAGTCTGCAATGTGCGAAGCAGGGATCTCACATACTGCTGCTCTCTTCTGGGATGTATAAGCCAGCCATGTACTAGACATGGATCAGAGCATGTCTGAATAGGGGGAAGGAACACGTAGAGCAGAGTTAGGGCTATGCATATAATAAAGACAGCCAAAGATGAACATTAATTTAGTAGCCTGGTAAAGTGTAAACAAAAAGCTTCTCTCTCCGCTCATTTCTCAACTAAATGTGCATGTCTCCCATGCTCTGCTGTGTATTTTCCTTTCCCAGGCACCCGTCACCTCCGTTCAACTGTAGCATAACATTTGGTGGCTTGAACATATTTATTTATTTTATATTTATGTTATTTCTATACTGCTGTCTTTAAAATCAGCGCGGTTTACATGTAACAAATTGTACAAAGCAGCGGAGCATGCAGTATACATTACAGAGAACAGGTTTATACAACTTGGGTTTCTAACAGGGGTAAATCGGGGAGGGGGGGTTACTTATCTGTAACAGGAGTTCTCCGTGGACAGCAGAATAAGTCATCCACACCAGGTGATGTCATCCGATGGCGCTGAGGACGGAAGTAGTCTCTCTATAGCCCAGAAGGCATTTCCCTTCTGGGCATGTACCAGCTGGCCCTACCCCTAGGCCCGCCCCTAGCCAGCCACTGTCCCGAGCTGAGCCAGGTGCTAGGGGCGATAGGGCCAGGACCTGAGCAGGGTCCCTTACAGGGGAGGAGGATGGGAAAGTGTGGATGACTTATCCTATCCTGCTGTCCACAGCGAACTCCTGTTACAGGTAAGTAACCCTGATTTCTCCTAGGACAAGCAGGATGAAGTCATCCAAACCAGGTGCCTCCCTAGCTGTGAAGGCCGAGGTGGAAGGGGCCCTGTCAGGATGGTACAGGACATATCACACAGAGTGGACTAAAACAAGGCTTTATTCCTGTCGGTCAACAGACCAGACAACTTGTGCAAATCAGTGAACATGTGCAATCCCGGCAAATCAACGAACATGTGCAATTCAGGCAGTAACATGTGCAATCACATATGAACACGTGTCAGTCACATAAGAACATGTGCAAATCCAACAGTAACATGTGCAATCACCAATGTCCTTCAATAACATGTGCAAATTAGACAATGCATATGCAAACCGCGCGATCCCTTCTGAGCAATCGGCATGAGCTAAGGTGCACCTTTGTATCAAGTTCATGGCTCGGTACGGCTCAGGGGCCGCCAGGACTGCCCGCCCGAAAGAGCCTGCCTGGAGGGAGGACCAGGTAGCTGCCTTGCATATGTCGGCCACCGGTACGGCTTGTAGGTTGGCAGTTGAAGTTGCGAGTGCCCTTAGTTGGTGCGCGTTCGCTGGTGGTGAGGGTCCAGTGCCGGCTTGGTTCAAGGCAGAAGGAGATGCATGTGGAAATCCAGCGGGAAAGGGTGCATTTGGTAACCGGGTGGCCCGGTTTGTTCTGGTCGTAGGACACAAAGAGTTGTGTGCCTCGCCTCTGGGTGGCAGTCCGGAGAAGGTAGAGGCGCAAGGCCCGGACGCAGTCAAGTTTGTGCAACCGTTCTTCCTTGGGGGAAGTATGGGGCTCCGGGTGGAAGGTAGGGAGCTCGATAGTCTGGAAGGCAGAGGCAACCTTCGGAACAAATTTCAGATGTGTCCGGAGGGAAGTGCGGTCCTCGGAGAGCTGTGTGTACGCTGGGTGCGCCACCAGCGCTTCGAGCTCACTGATCCGCCGGGCCGAGGTGATGGCCACCAGGAATAGTGTCTTCCAGGAGACGAGCTTGATGTCAGCTGACTGTATGGGTTCAGGCAGGGTAAGCTGGTTGAGAACCGCGTTGAGATCCCAGTGCGGCACCGGCTTCCTGATAGGAGGGTGAAGGTTGGCGAGGCCCTTCATAAAGCAGGCGATGATGGGCAGCTGTGCGATGGAGCAGTCCCCTGGGCGTTCATGGAAGGCCGCGATGGCTGCCAGGTGGACCCAGATGGATTGCGTCTGCAGGCCTTGCTGGGACAGGGAGGTCAGGTACTGCAGGAGGGCTGGTATGGGACAGGAGAAGGGGGTCCAGTCCTTGAGAGGAGAACCAGGAGGTGAAGCGCCGCCACTTGAGGCTTTAAGATTTTCTAGTTGATGGTCGGTGTGCTGCGAGGACCACCTGTTCTACCTCATGTGGGAGGTGGAAAGGAGACAAGGCTATCCGCTCAGCCTCTAGGCTGTTAAAGCAAGGGTCCGAAGGTTGGGGTGGAGGGTGTTCCCGTCGTCCTGTGAGAGCAGGTCCGGCACCAGGGGGAGCCGGATCGGGGGGTGCACTGCTAGCTGGTGGAGAAGCAGAAACCATCCTTGGCTTGGCCAGTATGGAGCTACCAGGATGGCCTGCGCTCTGTCGGAAATGATTTGCTGGATGGTCCTGGAAATTAGAGGGATGGGGGAAAGGCGTATACTAGAGACCACTCCCCCCATGACAAGTCAAATGCATCTGCTGCGTGGCTCCGAGCAGAGGGGCGTTTCGAGCAAAAGGTTCTGCATTTCGTGTTTCCCTCTGTGGCGACGAGGTTGACCGTCAGGGGACCCCAGTTCTGGAAGAGAGAGTGGGCCACCTGAGGCTTGAGGGACCACTCATGGGGACTGAGCTGCCAGCTCAGTCTGTCGGCCAGCTCATTCTGTAGACTGGGGAGGTAGGAGGCTTGGAGGGTGCAGCGATGTGAAATTGTGAAGGCCCAGATCCGAAGGGCTTCTCTGCAAAGGGTTCGTGAACCAGTCCCACCTTGTTTGTTGATGTAGAACATGGCCACTTGATTGTCCGTTTGCAGTAGGACTGTTTTGCCGGTGATCATGCCCTGGAAGGTCTCCAGTGCGTGCCTCATGGCTCTGAGCTCGAGGAAGTTTATGTGACACTGTCACTCCTGCGGCGACCAGGCTCCCTGCGTCTGGAGGTGGAGGCAGTGTGCCCCTCAGCCGACTGGAGGGGCATCGGTGGTGATGGTCAGTTGGCGTGCCGGTTGGGAGAGGGGTCTCCCGCATGTTAGGTTCATTCCGCGGGTCCACCAAAGGAGGTATGAGATCACTGTCCTGTCCAGAGGAATGGCGGTCTCCAGGGACTGTGAGTGTTGGGACCAGCACGCCTGTAGATGCCACTGGAGGCAGCGCATGTGGAGCTTCGCTAGGGGTACCGTCTGGGTGGCCGATGCCATGTGTCCCAGGAGGCGAAGGAGTACCCCTGCCGTAAGGAACCGTTCTGATCACATGAGGTGTGCTAGGTCTCTGATGGTGCTTACTCTCGGCCGGGGAAGGAAGGTCTTTGAGCAGGTAGTGTCTATTAATGCTCCAATATACTCCAGCTGCTGTGAGGGGTGGAGGTGCTATTTTAGGTAATTCACCAGAAACCCCAGGAATGTCAGCAGGGAGATGGTTGTTTGAGTTGCACGCTTGGCCTCCCTGAGGAGGGGGAAGAAATAAGCCAGTTGTCCAGGTAGGGGAAAACGCAGATCCCTTGTTTGCGGAGATGTGTAGCGGCTGCCACTGCCATGCACTTCGTAAACATCTGTGGCGCGGGAGATAGGCCGAACGGGAGGACTTTGTACTGGAAGTGTTTCCCGGCGGCTTGGAAGCGCAGGTACTGCCTGTGATCCTTGTGTATGTGGACGTGTGTATATGCGTCCAGGAGATCCAGGGATGTGAACCACTCCTTGGGTTGGATGAGGGGCAGGATGGTTCCGAGGGAGTGCATCCTGAATTTTTCCTTGGCGATGAATAAGTTGAGCTTGCGGAGATCGAGGATGGGCCGCATGCTGCCAGATTTCTTGGGAACTAGGAAGTACCTGGAGTAGAAGCCAGTGTTGATTTCCGCCTCCGGGACAGGTTCTATGGTGTTGGAGGCCAGGAGGGATAGGATCTCCGTCTCTAAAGAGGAGGTGAATTGTTTGCAGCATGGGATCGCCCGTTGTAGAGGTGGTGAAAGAAACTTTATCCGGTATCCGTTGGCGATGATTGCTAGGACCCATTTGTCCAAAGTGATGGACTTCCAGGCCAGCAGGAACATGGCCAAGCGACCCCCCGTAGGGAGGCTGGCCCCAGTCTTCCCGTCAAAACGCCCGATTGGTCCTCCCTGGTGCTGGCTGAGATGTTTTTTGCTGTCTCCTTTCATGTTGGCGGGGCTTTTGCCTGTAGGATGCGTGAGAGGGTTGTGACTGTTTATAGCGGGGCTGCTGCCATTTTCGGTAAGACCCGTATTGACGCTTGGATGAGGAAAAAGAGAAGGGCTTCTGCTGGTAGGAGTTCTTGCGGATAGGCCATTCTAGGCCTTTGTCTGCGAGGGTCTGTAGCATCGTGCAGTGGTCCTTCAGAGCGTTGACAATGTTGTTGACTTTTTCCCCTGAATAGGGTATCCCCAGTGCAGGGGGCGTCAGCAATGCTATCACGTGTGTCCTCTCGCAGGCCTGAAGCTTTGAGCCAGGCGAGGCGGCGAGCAGAAATAGAGGTAGCCACAGTGTGAACCGCCGCATCAAAGGTGTCGAAAGCTGCCCGCACCTGATGTTTCGTACACTCCTGCAGGTCTAGGAGAGTGGCTGAGGCAGCTGCCTGCATCTCCTGGTTGGAGGAGGAAATGGTTGCTTTGAGCTTCTCTACCAGGGTGTCCTGGTACAGGGCTTGTTGAAGCTGGTGGGCGGAGACTCTAGCACATAACATCGATCCCTGGAAGGTCTTTTTCTCCAATGTCGTCGAGGAGTCTTAGTTCTTTGCCAGGCGTAAAATTGGCTTGTGTCCGCGTGGACTTGGAGCATTTGAGCACGGACTCCACGACTATGGAGTGGTGAGGGAGTTGTGTCTTGTCAAAGCCTGGAGAGGGCTGAACTTGGTACTTTGCATCCAGCTTCCGAGATACCAGTGTCCCTGAGGTGGGGTTCTGCCATAGGGTGAGGTGGTTTTCTTTTAGCAGAGGGTGCACTGGAAGATGTGCAGAGGGGCGTGGAGCCTCCAGGAATTTTCTTGCGGCTTGAGTTTCCGGTCGTTAGTCAGACATAGCGCAGGCACTGGGGAGACTCAGGGCGTCTGCGAGCTTACGGAGGAACTTGGGATAGGTCAGATCCTCAGGGTTGCTGAGCAGATCTGCTGGAGGTGCGGGGGGGGGCTCCTGATCTGCGGGTGGGGGGTTATCCCCTGAAGCCACAGATTCTGGGGCAGCATTGTCTTCTGTGTCACTGCGGGCAGGTCTGGAGTCCGGTGCGGAGGCAAGGGAGGAGCCCTTGGATGAAGCCGTGGAGGAGAGCTCACTGGAGACACGGTGGAGGGTTCCTGCTGCAAGGTCCATGGAGGAGTGAGCCCACTCCTCAAACAGGCCGGAGAGGAAAGTTAAAAATTGAGTCTGTGCCTCGGGTGCTCCGGGGGGTTTGGGGACCGTGCTGGAGGCCTCTAAGTGCTGTGGGAGTCCAGACTGCCTAGGGGGAGTAGCTGCAATGTAGTCTTGCATAATGCTACATGGGGAGGCATACCTGCTGGCCGTGTAGGCAGAAGCCTCATAGACATCGTGTCCACTGCTGCCACTGGAGGGAGAAAAGCTGGCAGGGCTGCGGTGCCGGCAGCGACTCCAGTCTCCCCGGCGGTGCTGCTTTCGGCCTCTCTGGGGAGCTGAGTCGCTTGTGCTGCTGCTGCTGTGTCGGTGAGAATGGCCCCCATGGCGTTGGCACGGGCCGAATCAATGCATCCGCGCTGAGCATGTCCGCTGGTGGTGGGAGTGTCGGCGCCGAGACCTGCTCCTCCTGCGATCACACTTGTCCCGGCACAGGCCAATGGTGCTGCGGGGGGCGGAGCTTTGATCAATTACATCAGCTAAGTTGGACGCCGCCATGGGAGCCTCGTGGATCGACGTGGTCAGCATTGCCTCAGGTTGTCGGCCAGTGAGGAGGAAGACCCCAGAGGGGGAGAGAGGTTCTGGAACAGAGCAGCTGCGGGAGGAGGCCAGGGATGGCGCACCCGGAACTGCTGAGGCTGCTGGCATTGTCGGGAGCGGCTGAGGAAGCGTAGTCAGAGACTGCACCGAAGAACGCTGCCGGAAGCTCCGGAGAGGGCAGGAGGCGGTGATCCTGGGAACAGCTCCCGGAGCGCGTTCTTTCTTGATTTTCTTGCCCTTGGGGACATGCGAGTGCAATGCGTACAATCCTCCACCTTGTGAGAGACTCCCAGGCATCGCAGACATCGATCATGAAGGTCAATAGAATTCATCTTTCTGGAACAGCCAGGGCATTTTTTAAAACCCGGTTTGGCTGTTTGCTAGGCATCTTGATTGCAGATCAGAATTATGTAGGAGAGAGAGAAGGTATCCGTCTTGCTGGCAAGGCGGAAGAGGTGAAAGTGGCTGACTAGGGGCGGGCCTAGGGGTAGGGCCAGCTGGAACATGCCCAGAAGGGAAATGCCTTCTGGGCTAGAGAGAGAGACTACTTCCGTCCTCGGCGCCGTCGGATGACGTCACCTGGTGTGGATGACTTCATCCTGCTTGTCCTAGGAGAACTATATACAACTATGTGCAACTCAGCTGTTCGTCAACAGGTATGCCACAGGTACTGCTATGGAATACATGACACTCTCTGAACTACTTACATATTAGGTTATATACAAGTTTGGGCAGCCGTATTCAGACTGTGGGTATGTTATCATGCCCTGGGTGTATCAGTGGTGTCATTGTGATGGGGGGGGAGGGGGGGGTAAGCTTGGTTGTGTTGTTTCACGGGGCAGGGAGTAATGTTGGAGGAATAAATGGTGCTTCAGTGTCTTCCGAAATTGGGCGAGGTCAGTTATTGCCCGGATGGGGGTTGGGAGGGCATGCCAGAGTGTAGGTGCGAAAAACTCCCACCTTTTCACTGGTCGCTCAAAGTGAGTTACTTCCCCATTCTCAGAGGGCATACAATCTAAGTTTAAGCCTGAGGTAATAAAGGGTGAAGCACTTGCCCAGGGTAACAAGGAATGTCAGGGAACACTGGCTTCCATGATCTTCAGCTTGCTGCTCTAACTAGCAGTAGCAGAGTCGCAGGGAGACTGAGGGACTGCTAGCCATTATCTAAGGTCATGGTTACACCACTAAAATAGCAATTCCTCTTTGTCTCTCCAGGTCAGTCCGGGCACCATGGGATAGTCAATCCCTTCCAGCAGCTGAATACTGAAAACAATACAGAGTCTTAACTGACACCCTATACAGCTCCCTCTGGTGCCAGAGACTCAGTCTTCTCCTGACAAAGCAGCATATCCCAACAATATAGCCCTTGAACTAACATCCCCCCAAATGCTAAACCAAAATTTTTTTTTAGGTTTTTTTTTTTTTTTTTTAATTTTAAATTTTTTTTCTTTCTGACGAACAATTGAATAACTTCACCGTCCCTACGTGCAAATGAACTGGGAGGGCCCTGGACTGGCCTGGAGAGAACTCAAGGAAAGACAATTAGCAGGTAAGGACAAATTTCTTCTTTCCTTATTAACAGAATAAACGTGACCAGAGGTCTCAGTTTTCTTAGTGTACCCTGTAACAGCCTCTTCCTCTCCACAGTAAAGTCACATTTCTTACAAGTGAGAATGGAGAAACTATAAGCACTTAAGGACCGCTTGCCCTATTCCAGTCTATCCACATACCTTGGGGCTATTATCACTGCTCATCTTCCCTTACCACCATACTCTCTCAATCCGTTACTGAGCAATGTTCAAATGCTTGGCAATTAAGATTTAATTCAAAGTAGTAGAGAATGATAGACATGGGATGCAGAAAACCAAAAGGAACTGTACGCTATAGGGGATGAAAGGCTGGTTATGTACAGACCAAGAGAGGGACCTCGGGGTAATAGTATCGAGGATCTCAAGGTAACGAAGTAGTGTGACAAGATGGTGGCCAAAGCCAGAAGGATGTTATGCTTTATACAGAGAGGAATAACGAGCAGGGAGAAGGAAGGAGGCATTAGTGCACCTGTACAGGTCACTGGCAAGACCTCATTTGGCATACTGTGTTCAGTTTTGGAGACCGTACCTTGCAAAGGATATACAAAGACTTGAATTGGTTTAGAAGGCAACCAAAATGATAATGGGGTGAGTGCCAAAGGGCATATGAGAAAAGACTTGAAGACCTAAAATATGTATAACCTAGAGGAGAGGAGGGATTGGGGGGGGGGGGGGATATGATACTCTTAAGTATTTAAATGTCTGTATTAATGACAAACAAATCTTTTTCAAAAATAGGGAGGCTGTAGAACTAGAGTGCAGGAAGTGAAGATGCAAGGAGGTAATACTTTCTTCACGTAAATGGTGGTGGATACCTGGAATGCCCTCCCGTGGAGATGGCTGTATCAAAATGGGCCTGTACCTTAATGTAAAGAAGACAAAGATCATGACAACTGGCATAATCAACAGGTTCATCGTTGAAGGAGAAGAAATTGAAACTGTGAACACTGTTCCCTCTAAGCTGTGCGCGTGTGCGCGCGCACACACCTTGCCGAGCGAGCGCACATACTTTACAAAAGAGCGCACAAAAATTACGGCTCTGATTCTGATAGAAAACAACACAGGCGTCTTAAAATTTAAAAGTTATGATTGTAATTACTAGAAATTTCCCGCTTCATTTAGTAATCGTCTATTTTCATTTAATTTGATTAAAATCAATGTGGTGTACATACTGTATTCTGACGTGTAGTCAAATTTTAAAGTATGTAACTCCGAGTGTCGTTATGTGGCGCACAAAAATTTAACCTTCCTTCAAAAGCTGCACAGAGCTGATATTTTATGCGCACACAGCCTACAGAAAATTAGAGGGAACGTTGACTGTGAACAACTTTAACCTACTTGGATCAACTATCAATAAAGAAGCAACAAGCAGTCAAGAAATCAGACGATGCATTGCTCTTGGCAGAATGGCTATGAAAGACCTAGATAAGATTCTCAAGAGCAGAGATGTCTCTCTCCATACAAAGATTTGACTTGTTCAAGCCATGGTATTTTCAATAACATCATATGGATGTGAAAGCTGGACAGTGAAAAAGATGGACAGGAAGAAAATTGATGCCTTTGAATTATGGTGCTGGCGGCGAATACTGGGTATACCATGGACTGCCCGATGAACAAACCAGTCGGTACTAGAGGAGATCAAATCTAAGCTTTCTTTAGAAGCTCAGATGACAAGACTTCAACTTTCATACTTTGGACACATCATGCGAAGAGAGAGATCATTAGAGAAAGACATCATGCTTGGCAAGATAGAAGGCCAACGCAAAAGAGGAAGGCCAGCAATGAGATGGATCGATACAGTAACAGCAGCTACGGGTACCAGTCTGTCAATAATGAGCCGCCTGACTGAAGACCGAACACAATTTAGGATAGCTATCCAGAGGGTCGCCATGAGTCGACTCAGACTCAACGGCACTTAACAACCACCACCTGGAATGCCCTCCCGTGGAGATGGCAGTAGCAAAAACAGTGACGGAATTCAAAGAGGCATGGGACAGACACAGAGAATCACTGCATAGCAAGAGGATGGAATCAAAGCAAACATAAATAACTTCTAAATAGAGAGAGGGGTAACATACCTGGAGCAGCAGGTACAACTCTACAACTCTGGCAACCTTACTTGGCAAACTAGATGGACCATGCTGGTCTTTATCTGCCGTCATTTACTATGTTACTATTTCCCAGGTGCACTGTTCATGGTAAGGCACTCTAGAAATAATTTTAAAAACATTAAAACGTACCACAAAATTCATCAGAACTATCACTGCATAGTTCTGCCTTTCCATCAGAAATGGCAGCATAAGGTTATTTCAAACCTGAAGGAGCTACACATCCATTTCCTGTATAGCCTGAAAGGATGCTATGTGGGTTAAAGGCACCATGAGAATATTAATGAGCAAAACTGCACAAACTAAGGATACAAAAAGGAGACTGAAGGACACAGCAAAACTCGTTATTCTGGATCCAATTTCTAGGCATCCATTCTCACAGCAAGAGGAGATAAAAGAAACTTTTTTTTTTAATTAGATGGGGTTTTTTTTTGTTTTAATTAAAATTGGATATTAAGGAGAAATTAGGCCTTACCTGCTAATTGGCTTTCCTCAAGTACCTCCACTCCAGTCCCAACCTCTGAGTTGTCACCTCTCACCAGCAACTTGGAGACTGAGCATGTCATCTTTGATGACATCACTGTACATGGGCAGCTGGCACAACCCACCAGCCCCAGTAAACTACTGACAAAGCATACTCACAGGAGCAACAATTAAGATGATGAGATATAATTAATATTAAATACTATAATCCCCCCCTCCAAAAACAAGCAAGGCCACCCTCCCCAAAGGAAGAAGCAGCTCACCCATCGACACCTTGGAGCTGACATGTCTACTCCAACTGAGGTTACGACCTCTTTGCTAAGTGCCGTCTAAGAAACTACATCATCATTACCTTGTCCGCTTGTTGTTCAATATTTATCTTGCAATATGTCCCCTGGGAGAAAACCCCAATGGAAGATGAAGAATAAGGTGATGATTCCCCAAGGAGCTTCAATGCCTCGAATGCTATGCGCTCAAGACCACCAGACCACCAGTCTAAAGATGAACTACTTCAGGCCCAAGATCGCTACCACTGAAGAACCAGGGAGGGTTCAGGACTGGACTGGAGGTACTCAAGGAAAACCAATTAGCAGATAAGGCTTAATTTCTCCTTCCCTATCATCCCTCCAGTCCAGTCCAGACCTCTGGGATGTACCACAGCAGTAGTGACCTTGGGAGGGACTGCGAGCCCGGCCTGAATCAACTACTGAACCAAACATTGCATCTTCCGCTGCCTGTGTATCCAGACGGTAATGCTTTACAAAAAGGTATGCAGAGACACCCAGGTGGCTGCACTGCAGATATCTGCCGGTGGAACCAGGACAGCCACGGCTCATGACACGGCCTGCATCCTGGTCGAATAAGCCCACAATCCTACCGGCAATTGCCTGTGTCATAGCAAATAAGCAGAGGAAATGGCCTCTCACCCACCTAGAGATGGAGACCTTGAAAATGGCCTCTCCCTTACATGGTTCTCCAAACAGGATAAAACGTAATTACTCACCTGTAACAAGTGTTCTCCGGGGACAGCAGGAATCAGTCCTCACATATGGGTTACGTAGGCGCTGACTGAGCCCACACGGAGCAAATCCCCAGCTTTCAAAGAAAGCCTTTGAGAGTTGCCCACCATGCATACGTGGTCTGCTTCCCGCCCAAAAGAGCCATCTTGCTCAGTCAATGACATAGCTAAAGATGGCAAAAAGAACAAAACAGTAATATAGGAGGACTGAAACTCCAAGGGGAGGAGAGAGGGTTGTGAGGACTGATTCCTGCTGTCCCCGGAGAACACCTGTTACAGGTGAGTAACTATGCTTTCTCCGGAACAAGCAGGAAGTCAGTCCTCACATATGGGACTCCCCAGCTACAGGCTACCATGAACCCATAGCCAAAAAAGGCTCCCTCAATGAGAGCCGCGAGCAGCTACAGTGGAAAAAATGAAAAAACTGACAAGGAATTGGCACTCCGGTAGCCTGAACACAGAAGGGTCGGAGGGCAGAAGTTGCCTAGACCTCAAAAAGGTTACGGAGTACAGTCTGGCCAAAGGCACTATCCCGTCAGGATTCCCTATCCAGGCAATAGTGAACTGAGAAGGTATGAACCGAAGTCCAGGTGGCGGCCCGGCAGATGTCTGCCAGAAGAACGGAGTGCAGATGAGCAACAGAAGTTGCCATGGCCCTGACCTTGTGAGCCGTTATACGGCCTTCCAAGGGAAGCTGCGCTTCCTCACAGGCCTGAGCAATACAGTCTGCCACCCATGTGGACAGTGTACGCTTGGTCACAGCCTGCCCCAGTTTGCTGGGTCATAGGAAACGAAAAGCTGTGATGCTTTCCGGTGGTCTTGAGTACGTTGAATGTAGAAAGATAAGGCCCTCCTACAGTCTAGGGTATGGAGGACAGCCTCAGCGTGACCGGCGTGCGGTCTGGGAAAGAAAGTAGGGAGGACCACCTCTTGATTGAGGTGGAACGAGAACACCACCTTCAGAAGAAACTTGGGGTGTGTGCGAAGCACTCCTCTATTCTTGCAGAACCTGGTATAAAGCCTCTCCATCACGAGAGCCTGGAGCTCGCTCACCCTTCGGGCGGAGGTGAGTGCAACGAGGAAAGCACAGTTACTTACCTTAACAGGTGATCTCTGGGAACAGCAGGAATTAGTCCTCACATATGGGTACATCGGTACCGACGGAGCCTGCGCAGGAAAGCTCCCCAGCTTCCCAGAAGGAAGCTTTTGGGGCCTCCCACTGCACATGCGCGCTGCCTTCCCGCCTTCCTGACCAGCTCTCCTCAGTTCGAGTTTATAGCTGAGACAATAGAGAGAGGAAAGGAAGATAGATAGAAGATACAACTCCTAGGGGAGGTGGGTGGGTTGTGAGGACTAATTCCTGCTGTTCCCAGAGATCACCTGTTACAGGTAAGTAACTGTGCTATCTCCAGGAACAAGCAGGAATAAGTCCTCACATATGGGGACTCCCTAGCTAAGATGCCTGGGAGATCCCCTTCCAAGGGTTCGCCATCTTCGTATGGATCTCAGGCATCCATCCTGGGAAGGTGGGCAGGAGTTGTTCAAGTATGGAACAGGTGTTTGAGGACAGCCTGACCAAACAAGGCATCCGGCGGGAGTCCTTGTCCAAGCAGTAATGGGCTGTGAAGGTATGAACCGAGGCCCATGTGGCGGCTCGACAGATCTGATCTATGGAGACAGAGTGAAGATGAGCCATAGAAGTGGCCATGGCTCTCACATTGTGAGCTGTGACATGGCCTTCCAGAGAAATATTTTTGCTCTGGTAAGCAAAGGAAATCACTGAGCAATCCAATTGGAAAGTGTACGTTTGGAGACTGGACGTCCCAAATGAGAAGGATCAAAAGCCACGAAAAGCTGGGAAGACTTTCGATGTGGCTGAGTCCTGTTGAGGTAAAAGGCAAGAGCTCTTTTACAATCTAAAGTATGAAGGTTCCTCTCTGCACTGGATGCATGAGGAGCTGGAAAAAAGATAGGTAGATATACCTCTTGATTAAGATGAAAAGGCGAGACCACTTTGGGCATAAAGTGGGGATTCGTCCTTAGGACCACCTTATCATGATGAAACCTGGTATAAGGTGGATGAGCCACTAAGGCCTGTAGTTCACTGATGCGGCGAGCCGAAGTGACTGCAATAAGGAAAAGGACCTTCCAGGAAAGAAATTTCAAGGAGGTAGAAACCAACGGTTCAAAAGGTGGCTTCATAAGCTGACCTAGAACTAGGTTCAAGTCCCATGCTACCGGAGGAGGTCGGATGGGAGGCTTAGTTAGAGTCAGGCCTCTCATGAATCTTGCAACAAGCGGATGAGAGGAGACAGGTTATCCATTTATAGGTTTTAAGGATGCTGCAATAGCACTCAAATGGACTCTTACTGAATTCGTCTTAAGGCCTGCATTAGAAAGATGCAGGAGATAGTCTAGTAGAGAATTCAAAGGAAGTGCTAGAGGGTCAAGACCCTGTTGAGCACACCAAATGGAAAAGCGTTTCCATTTGAAAGCATAGGAACGCCTCGTGGAGGGTTTCCTAGAGGCATGAAGGATACCTTTCACTGGTTGAGAAAGATTAAAGTCATGAAGGCTTAGGCCTTCAGTAACCAAGCTCTGAGGTGTAGGGACTTGGGGTTTGGGTGCCACAAAGTCCCTTTCTCCTGAGAGAGAAGGTCTGGCGCAGCTCCCAGGTCCAGGGAGGGTCCCTGGGAGAGATGCAGAAGTAGAGGGAACCACACTTGGCGTGGCCAGCGTGGAGCTATGAGGATCATCGATCCGTGATCCCTCTGGAGTTTGAACAGAGTCTTGGGAATCAAAGGAATGGGTGGAAAGGCATATAGGAATTCCTGACCCCAATGCAGGAGAAAGGCGTCGTTGGCCTGAGCTCCCTGACACGGAGTCCTGGAACAGAACCGGGGAAGTTTGGCATTCCACGGACTTGCAAAGAGGTCTATGTCCGGGGTTCCCCATTCCTGAAAGATTCTGCCTATCTGGTCCATATGTAGGGACCATTCGTGTGGAAGCATAACTCGACTGAGTCTGTCTGCCCGAGAGTTTTGAACCCCTGGAAGATATACTGCCAGAAGATGAATTTGATGCTCTCTGGCGAAGGCCCATAATCTGATAGCTTCGTTGCAAAGCGACAGAGAGCCTGTCCCTCCTTGTTTGTTTACGTAGATCATGGCCACATGATTGTCTGTCTGAACTAGGACGGTCAGGTTGACAAGGAGGGTATGGAAGACTTTGAGGGCAAAGAAGATTGCTCGCAGTTCCAGGAGGTTGATGTGAAGGGTGGTCTCCTGCGGAGACCAAGTACCCTGAGTGGAGAGGGACTGTAGATGGGCTCCCCACCCTGTTTGGGAGGCATCTGTTGTGAGGGTTACTTGGGGCAACAAAGGTTGGAAGGGGGCCCCCAACAACAGATTCTTGGTGGACATCCACCATTGGAGGGACCAAAACAGACGCTTTGAGGTGAGTATTTGGTCGGAGAGCGCTCCTGATGCTTGAGTCCACTGGGTGGCCAAGGTCCATTGAGCTGCTCTCATATGAAGACGAGCGTAGGGCACCACGTGTACCGTGGAGGCCATGTGGCCCAGAAGTCTCAGCATTTCTCTGGCTGTCAAGTGACTGCTGGACTGAGCTTGGGAGGCCAAGCACACCAGACGTTGGCCCCGGACTTGAGGTAGGTAGGCCCTTGCAGTGGTGGTGTCCAACTGGGCCCCTATGAATTCTAGAGACTGAGTAGGGTAAGTTGAGACTTGGGAAGGTTTACCACCAGTCCCAGATACTGCAGAAGGTGACTTGTGCGGTCCAGGGAAATCTGGGCCTCTGACTGAGATGGAGCTCGGATGAGCCAGTCGTCCAGATATGGGAATACAAAAATTCCCAGACCTCTTAGAAATGCGGCAACAACTGCCATGCATTTGGTGAACACTCTTGGAGCAGAGGCTAGACCGAAGGGAAGTACTCTGTACTGGAAATGTTTTCCCTGAAACAGAAATCTTAGATATTTTCTGTGGGATGGGTGGATGAGTATATGTGTGTACGCATCCTTGAGATCTAGAGAACAAAGCCAATCCTGACTCTGAAGGTATGGAAGGAGAATGCCTAGAGAAAGCATTTTGAATTTCTCCTTGTACAGAAATTTGTTCAATTCTCTCAGATCTAGGATAGGTCTGAATCCCCCTGTCTTCTTTGTTATGAGAAAATAAGGGGAGTAGAATCCTGTCCCTTGTTGAAGAAGAGGAACCTCTTCTATTGCCCCTTGGGCAAGGAGAGAAGAGACTTCCTGATCCAACAGGTCCAGGAGAAATGGGGGAGAATTGAAGTGCCTCGCCATGGTATATGGTGGAAGGTTGGAAAAATGAAGTTTGTAGCCCTCTCTGATGATAGAGAGGGTCCATTGCTCTGATGTGATTTGCTCCCATCTGGGAGCAAAGTGAGCTAACCTTCCAGGAATGGTGAGGGGCTCTGGTTGTTCTAGAGCCAGAAATGTTAAGTTCTCTAGGGGCAAGTCAAAACCCCTGAGGGGGTTGAGCCTGCTGAGGAGTGGTAGACGCTGCAGGCTTTGACTTTGCCTGTTTAGGTTGCTGACGTTTAGCAGCAAAGCGAGGCTGAGAAGATTGTTGGCCAGTATTTGTGGAAAATCTGGCCTTCTTGTAGTAAGGCCTCTTGAAAGACTTTTTCTTGGCAGGAGTAGAGGTAGACTTAGAAAGTCTATCCAAGGTAGCATTTTCTGCGTCCATTTGAGTGGCTTTAATTTGCCAGTCCTTACCAAATAAGTTCTCACCTGTACAGGGCAGATTCCGTAAGCCATCCAGGACCCAGGGTTCTAGGTCAGAGGCCTGGAGCCAAGCAAGTCGTCGGGCTGCAATAGCAATGCCCGAAGCTCTACCGGCACCCTCAAAGGAATCAAAAGCTGCTCTGTTGGAGAACTTAGAAACATCTAGAAGCTGTTTCACCAGAGAAATTAACTCCTCTTTTCTATCCTCAGGGATAAAGGAGGCAAAATGTCGTATCTTTAGGGCAAGTTCCCTGAGAAACATGCCCATATACAGACTGTAAGAATTAATCCTGGCTATAAGCATAGTAGCCTGGAAAATTTTCTTGCCAAAAGAGTCTAGGATCTTACATTCTCGTCCTGGAGGGGTAGAAGAGTGCCTTTTGGTACTCTTAATCTTTTTCAGTGCAGACTTCACCACAATGGAATGGTGAGGCAACTGAGTCTTTTGAAAACCAGGAGAAGGAGGGACCCGGTACATGGTGTCCAACCTACGAGAATAAGGAGACAACGTTAGAGGAGCCTCCCATAAGTCCATCAAGTGTTCTTGAAGGATTTCATGGATAGGCAGGGTGACTGCCTCTTTAGGAACCTTAGGGTATCCTAAAATATCCAATTTCTTTGACCTAGGTTCTTTTTCGGAGGATGTGGTAATAGAAAGTCCTTTAGCTAGTTCAATAATGAAGTCTTGAAAGGACAAATCCTCTGGTGGAGACATTCTCCTCTTTGGGGAAGAGGGGTCTTCATGAAGAACTAGAGACAGCTCATCAGAGTCCTCAGAGGAATCAAAATCCTCAGAAGAATCAGAGTATTCTCTATTTGCTTCCAACGCACGATACGCATACCGATCAGTATCGACATCGGGCGTACCGGGTATGGGATCGGTATCGGGTGAAAACCCGGATCCGGCATGCGGAACCGATCTGCGTTTGGAAGTCGATGGTCTCGGTTCCGGTATGGGAGACGATACCGGAACCGGACCCGGTACCGCTGAACGCGGTACCGAGGGCGTCGCAGCATTAATAAAAGCCAGCATGGCCTGCTGCATGGTCTGAACAGTATTGCTCATAGACGCCACTGCTGCCTGGATGTCGGTACCGGTATGGGCCGGTACCCCAGAGCAGTCCAACAGGTGATCAGTCGAGGCCGTGCCATCGATGTCAACCTGTAACCCCATAGATGGTGCTTTGGAAGCCAGAGCTTCCCGCCGGGGTTGTTTGGCTGGGGCAGGATCCTCAGACTCAAAAGTGAGAGCCTCTCGATGCTTTGAAGGAGATTTGCTCTTTGAGGACCTGCCCGCAGAGGGTTTGGTTACCTGAGATCCATCCGGAGAGGAAGACCTGGATGACTGTGATGCTGGATTATCTGAAGCAAACAGCACATGGAATTTGTTGGCCCGGTTCTGCAACCCACGTTTAGACATCTGGGAGCAGGATGGGCAGTCCGGAATGGAGTGGTCAGGTCCCAAATACTTAAGACACCATTCATGGGTGTCTGTGACAGAAATAACAGCACTACACTTGGTACACTTCTTAAAACCAGGGGCTGGTTTCTCCATGAGGAGAATTTGTGTAGGCCTGAGGCCTAACCGAAGTCACCAAGTTGTGCAGAATAAAGATTTTTTTTTTTTTTTTTTTTTAAAAAGAAAGAAAAGAGACCGGCGGTACCGGTTTCGGTATGGGGAAGGCAGGTACGCGGTCTAAGGAAACAAACTAAAACAATAATTTCTTCAGCGGTGACAGGAACACGACCTGCTGGCTCCGCGGAAAAAGAGAAACTGAAGAGAGCTGGTCAGGAAGGCGGGAAGGCAGCGCGCATGTGCAGTGGGAGGCCCCAAAAGCTTCCTTCTGGGAAGCTGGGGAGCTTTCCCACGCAGGCTCCGTCGGTACCGACGTACCCATATGTGAGGACTTATTCCTGCTTGTTCCTGGAGATCACCACCTTCCAGGAGAGATAGCGGAGAAGACACGCAGCCATTGGTTCGAAAGGGGGTAGGGTGAGCTGCCCCAGCACTACATTGAGATCTCATTTGGCAGCCAGAGGACGGACCAGGGTTTAGACAGAAGAAGGCCCTTAAGAAACCAGGACACCGTCGGGTGCGCCAAGAGGGGCTTCCCATCTACCGGATGGTGGTTGGCCGCAACGACACTAAGATCTACTCTGACGGAGTTGGACTTGAGCCCCGAGTCAGAAAGGTGGAGAAGGTATTATGACACCATAACCACCGGGCAGGAAAAAGGATCGGCCCCCCAAGCCACACACCAGAGTGCAAACCTGCGCCACTTAAAGGCGTAAGCCCGCCTGGTAGATGTTCTGCGCAAAGCTAGCAGAACATCCTCCACTTCTCTCTGAAGTAGGAGCGGGGCTAGTGAGGCCCTCTCAGCAGCCACGCAGTCAGCGAAAGGGTCCAGCCACCACTCCTGCGGCTGGAGTAATCTGCTGAGTCTGTCGGCCAGCCAATTGTCCTGGCCCGGCAGGTACACTGCCCTGAGGAGAATGTCCTGTCGGGCTGCGAATGAGCACAAGTTCATAGCTTCCCAATGAAGGACATGGGATCCCGTGCCCCCCCTGCTTGTTTATGTAGAACATGGTAACCTGATTGTCCTTCTAGACTAGGACAGATCTGACACTCAGGGGTCTCTGGAATGCCCTTAGGGCAAGGCGGATTGCACGCAATTCCAACAGATTGAACTGTTGGCACTCTTGTCTGGGGACCCAATGTGCTGGGTGTGGTACCCCTGGGCAGGGGGCTCCCCAGCCCAGCAGGGAAGCATCTGTAGTGAGGACCCTCGATTGATGAGGGGCCTGAAAACGCATCCCCGCTTGCAGGTGGAAGGGTGACTGCCACCACTTCAGGGACTGCACCAGGTGCCTGGTGACTGATTCTGTCCTGAAGATGCCCCGTTGCCTGGGACCACTGGCACCACTGCACAATTTGCATGTGTAGGTGGGCATCTGGCGTGACATGGACCGTGGAGGCCATGTGCCCAAGGAGGCACAACAGGTGTCTTGCTGGCACCGAGGGACGGTACTGTACATTTCTGGCCAGTGCCATTAGCCTGCTGACCCTGTCTGCGGGTAGGAAGGCCTTGGCTAGGAGAGTGTAGATCTTTGCCCCAATAAATTCCAGCTCTTGAGCCGGACACAGGTTGGACTTGGGATAATTGATAATGAAGCCCAAGTGCTGAAGGACCTGGATAGTACGTGCTGTGGCCTGCTGTGCCTCGGGGGGCCATGGTACCCCTAATGAGCCAGTCGTCGAGATAAGGGAAGATGAAAAACCCCTGAAACCTGAGAAAAGCGGCATTTCGTGAATACCCTGGGGGCCGAGGCAAGGCCGAAGGGCAGCACCCTGTATTGAAAATGATGGCCCCCACCACAAAGCATAAATACTGCCTGTGATTAGGATGTGTGTTTAAGCATCCTTTAGGTCTAAGGAGCATAGCCAGTCTCCCTGGTGGAGGTAAGGCAGCAATGTTCAAAGGGAGAGCATCTTGAACTTCTCCCTCACCAGGAATCTGTTGAGGTTGCGCAAGTATAGGATAGGCCTTAGGCCCCCTGTCCTCTTTGGTACGAGGAAGTACCTGGAGTAGAACCCCTTGCCCTTGAGATAGTGGGGCACCGGTTCCACTGCTCGATCCTCGAGAAGACCGGCTAACTCCTTCAAGAGAAGGTTCTGGTGAAGGGGAGGGTGGAGGGGCTCTCTGGGGAAATAATGCAGAGTACTTCGGCTAGGTGGATGAGGTAACCCTCCTTGATCACCTATAATGCCCATGAATAGGTGGTGATAGCTCCCCCACCTGTGGACGTACAGGGTGAGTCGACCTCCAGTGGGCTGTAGAGCCTGCTCGAGAGAGGGGCCATGCTGTAGCGCTGGGGTCGGAGCCTGGGGCTTAGGAGCCTTCTGCTTACGCGGGCCATGCTCTTGCCCTGTTGCCTTTGCTGGGGCACTGGGGAGGCCTCATAAAGGGGGGGGGGGGAAATAACTTTGGTAAGCAGTGGACTTCGGGTAGAAGGGCTTTTCCCCCGAGCCCTTCTTTCGGGAAGGGGTTGAGGTCTTTTTAGACAGCCTAGTCCTTGTCATGAACTCGGTTCTCCAGTTCATCAGCCTTTTCTGTCATGGGTTTGCCGAATAGGTTCGCCCCACGGCATGGGACATCGACCAACTTGTCTTGTACCCATTGTTCGAGGTCTGACGACTGTAGCCAGGCTTGGCAGGGGCACCAATGCCCGCCGTGGCTACTCTGGCCGCCAACTCAAAGCAGTCGTAGGCTGCTCGAGACAAATTTGGAGCATTCACCGATGGCTCTGGATAAGCCCTTGAAGCGCTGTAATGGCTCTTCGGAGAGACCAGCTGAGAATCTGGAGACCTCCTTTGTCAAGTCTCTCAGGTACATGCCGATGTACAGCTGGTAGGCTTGGATCCAGCAATTCAGCATCGCGCCCTGGTAGCACTTTCTGCCAAGGGCATCCAAGGTAAGGCCTCCCTGCTGGGTGGTACCGAGGAATGCGTCTTCTGACTTTCTAGTCGACGCATGGCCGATTCCACGACCATGGAATTATGCGGCAGTTGTGACTTTTGAAAACCAGGGCTTCGGCGGACCCGATATATCAAGTCTAGCCGCTTGCTAATCACCTGCGTCGATGCCGGTATCTCCCACATGCAGAGCATAAGGTGTTCTAAGATAGGTGGAATGGGCACCGTAAGGGTTTCCCGAGGAGGGCCCCGTATTGGAGGATCTTGAGTTCATCTACTCGAGGATCCTCCTTGGACTCCATTGGGAAAGCCAAGGCTTTGGATATATCTCGAAGTCCCGAAAAGCCATGTTCTCCGGAGGAGATCTTTTCCGAGGCTCCGATACTGGAGAATCAGAAGGGACATCTCAGTGAAGGTGAGTGTCCAGAGATACCTCGTCTTCAGACTCCCAGACGGAGGCATCAGAGGAAGATAGGTGGCAGTCCTCGGACCCCGAGGGGTCAGGCCGCTCCAGCGCTTGCTGGCTTGCCAGTGACAATCTCTGTCCCGAAGAACGGGAGACCGAGTGGGACCTCGGCCGAGGATCTGCTCGGCTTCGAGGATCGGCTTGGCCTCTGGGGCCGACTTTGTCGTCGAACCTCCGGGGGTCTGGGCAGAGGAACCGGACATACTGGATACTAGTGTCCATTGCTGCTTCAGGAAGGCAGTGATCCTGCGTTCCAAGGACACCAGCCTGGACAAAGGTTCGGGAGGTTTCGCAGCATCCGGCTCAAGCCGGTTCCCCCGGAGGGGAGTCCTCGACTAGGATAGGATGCACCTGCCAGGGTCGATCCGTGGCCAGATCATTCCAGGAGAGTTTGATTGGGCGCTCCTTCCCCGATGCCTCGGGCTGGTGCTCGGGGCTCTGTTAACGGCCCCGCGAGGGACCTGGCCATTCTGAAACGTCCAGAGACGCAGCTGTCGAGGATTTTCTCCTTCTCTTTGGTTCCCTTGAGGGGGACCCCCTCTCTGAGGTCCCCTGATGTCGCTCGGGTTCGGAGCGTTCCTCCCGAGGCATGGAGGCCTCAGATGAGGGTCTGGCTTTTGGAGGCATGGGGGAAATCAGGGAAAATGTTTCCATGCTGCTGCTGGTGGTTTTTCAAGGCCTTGTTGACATATGTTTGCAAAGGCCACAAACAGCCAGGTCGTGGTCCGGGCCGAAGCACCGGAGGCAACAGTCGTGCGTATCGGTGAGGGACATCATTTTACCACACCTGTCGCACTTTTTGAATCCACTGGTAGCCATGGGGGAAAAAAGGGCCCCAGCAAGGTCAAAGACCTTTCGGGCTGCCAGCAAGGGAAAACAGGTGTGGAAACGCCCAAAAAGAAAAAAGTAAAAGAAAAAATGGAAAGACAGCCAACCCGATACTGGGATACCGGAGGCGGGCGGGAAGGGTACCAGCCGGAAAGAAAAAATCAACAGCCAAAAGGCAAGAAGAAAATCACTTTTTCCAGGACAGAGAATAGACTACGTCTGAAGGTCTCCGCAGAAAAAAGAAGACGGCTCCTTTGGGCAGGAACTGAACCACACATGTGTGATGGGCAACTCCCAAAGGCTTTCTTTGAAAGCTGGGGATTTGCTCCACGCGGGCTCTGTCGGCACCGACATAACCCATATGTGAGGACTGACTTCCTGCTTGTTCCCGGAGAATTAGATGATCCAACCTCTGAAAAGGCTCCGCCCTCTTCAACACCACCACAAGGCCCTTTGGACATCCACAAAGCCCAGCAATGGGTCCTCTTGCGCCTCGCTCGTCTCCGAGAATACCGGCAGAGTGACTGGCTGATTCAAATGAAAAGCCGAGAGCACCTTGGGCAGAAAGAAGGGTACTGGTCTTAGTACCATCTTCTCCTCAGAAATGGAAGGGAAAAGCTCCCAACACAACACCACTTGCAGCTTGGAAATCCTCCTAGCAGAGCAAATAGCCACCAGAAAAACGGTCTTCAGCGTCAAATCCTTCAGCATAGAAGCCCCCAACAACTCAAAAGGCTCTTCTGACAACGACAATAAAACCAGGTTAAGGTCCCAAGGAGAGACCACTGACCGTATGGGAGGACACACCTGCTTAACAGCTCTAAGAAAACAAACGACGTCTGGATGGGCCCCTAAGGAGATTCCTTAGGCCCTACCACAATAACAGGTTATCGCTGCCACCTGTACCCGCAGTGAACTGCAGGCCAGGCCCTTTTCCAGACCTGCCTATAGAAAGGTCAGCACCTCCGGCATGGATGCCGACAGAGGACGACACATTCTCCATGCCCCAGGCCTCAAATATCCTCCACACTCAGACATAAGAAAGTGAGGTGGCCCCCGCTTGCGGGTCTTCAACAATCTGGATATCACTTGGGTCGAATAGCCTTTTTTCGCTACCATGCCCTTTCAAGAGCAAAGCCGTAAGCAAGAATCGATCCTCTTGAGGTATCTGGACCGGCCCCTGTGAAAGGAGGTCAGGCTGTAAAGGCAGATGCCAAGGATGGTCCACTATCAGTCTGATCAGATATACGTACCACTTTTCCAAATCGTGAGCAATGAAAATGACTAGGCCTCTGTGTGCCTTAATCCTCTGCAACACACGCCCTATGAGCACCCATGGGGAAAAGACAAAGGAGGCTTCCCGTAGGCCAGCACAGCACCAAGGCATCCAGACCCTCCAACATTCATTCTCTTCTTCTGCTGAAGAAACGGGTCGCCTTGGCAGACATGAAGGTCGCCATCAGATCCATGATCGGCAGACCCCACCACTTCACAACCTGTGCAAACACTGCTCTGTTCAGAGACCACTCCCCGGGGTCCAGATGATACCAGCTGACGATACCGGCCGTTACATTCTCTGCTCCTGCTACATGTGCTGCCAACAGCGCTTGAAGATTGTCCTCCCCCCATTTCAAATAATGGGACTCTCTCGCCCTTGAGTTGCATGCTGCTTGTGCCTCCCTGCCAGTTGATGTAAGCCACTGTGATGGCATTGTCAGAGAACACCCATATCGCCTTCCTGTGCAATAGGGTGTGAAACCCCTGCAGCGCCAGGAACACCGCTCTCATCTGCAAGCGTTGATGGTCCAAGGACTCTGTTCTGGGGCCCAACGCCCCTGCACTATCTGATCCTGACAATGGGCCTCCCAACCCAAGAGACTGGTATCAGTCATCAACAGGAACCAATCAGGTGTCTCCAGGGGCATGCAGATTAACAGCTTCTCTGGTCTCAACCACCACTGGAGCTGGGACTGGTGGGTGGTGCCAGCTGCTTATGTACACTGATGCCATCAAAGATGACATGCTCAGTCTCCAAGCTGCTGGTGAATGATGACAACCCAGAGGTCAGGACTGGACTGGAGGGACAATAAGGAATAGATTTTGAACTTTTTTTTGTGGGGTGGGTGGGAGAGGGGGGACACAATCTACCTCAGAAATATCATAAATAGCTATGTTCTATGTACATGCTTCTTCACAGAGTATATGGACATGAGAGATAACGCACCCTAGAAGACCTTACAGGTTGTGTACATGCACAAAGTGTGTATGTATATATGTATGTATGTACACAACCTCATCTCTCTCTCTAAAAAGTAGAATACATCTGGGCAAGGAGGAAGATCTGTAAGAAACAAGAAAGCAATAACAAGTGAAACAAAAAGCAGAAAATAGTCCTGTAGTCCTGAGGAATGCTCCAATTGGTACCTACTTTAGAATGTACAGAACGGAAACCTATCATGGCAACGTGCTGGAAAAACAAAAACAAACCCCAAAAAAAGTATGCTGAGGGAACTTGGGGATGTTCTAGCAGCTCCACTGACTGACCTTTTCAATGCCTCGGAGTCAGGAGTGGTGCCAAAGGACTGGAGAGAGGCTCATGTGGTGCCTTTACATAAAAGCGGAAGAAAGGATGTGGTTGAAAACTACAAGCCGGTTAGTTTAACGTCGGTGGTGAGTAAATTAATGGAAACGCTGCTGAAAAAGAAAACAGTGAGGTTGCTGAAGTCCAGCAGATTACAGGATCCGAGGCAGCATGGATTCACCAGAGGCAGGTCTTGTCAGACAAATCTGATTGATTTCTTTGACTGGGTGACCAGGGAGTTGGACTGAGGGAGAGCCCTATATGTGGTGTATTTAGATTTCAGTAAAGCGTAGTTACTCACCTGTAACAGATGATCTCCGGGAACAGCAGGAATTTAGTCTTCACATATGGGTATCATCGGTACCGACGGAGCCTTTGCGGGAACGCTCCCCAGCATCCAATAGGAAAGCTTTTCCAACAGTCCCTTTCCAGTTGAGTTTATAGCTGAGACAAAGGAGAGGGGGGGGGGAGAGAAATACAACTCCTAGGGGAGGTGGGCGGGTTGTGAAGACTAAATTCCTGCTGTTCCCGGAGATCACCTGTTACAGGTGAGTAACTACGCTATCTCCAGGAACAAGCAGGAATGTAGTCTTCACATATGGGGACTCCCTAGCTGCAGATGCCAGGGAGATGGCCCCAGGAAGTTGTCAGCCCTTGCGAAAGGGCCCCACTTCCCCCCATGGATCTCTGGCATCCTACCAGGGACAGTGGGCAGGAGTTGATTAAGTCTGAAAAAGGTGTTGAAGAACAGCTTAGCCAAACAAGGCATCCCGGCGGGAGCCCTTGTCTAAGCAGTAGTGGGCCGTGAAGGTATGTACTGAAGCCCAAGTAGCTGCTCAACAGATGTCAGATAGACAGAGTGAAGATGAGCCATTGAGGCTGCCATGGCTCTCACATTGTGAGCGGTGACATGGCCTTCAAGAGGAAGGTTCTTACTCTCATAGGCAAAGGATATGCACTGTGCAATCCAGTTGGACAGTGTTCTTTTGGAAACTGGAAGTCCCAAATGACTAGGATCAAAAGCAACAAAAGAGTTGAGAAGATTTTCTATGTTGCTGTGTCCTTTGCAAGTAAAAGGCCAAAGCTCTTTTACAGTCCAAGGTATGAAGATTCCTTTCTGCACTGGAGGCATGAGGCCTCAGAAAGAATACAGGAAGGTAAACCGCTTGGTTTAAATGGAAAGGCGAAACTACCTTTGGCATAAAGTGTGGATGAGTCCTAAGGACTACCTTATCATGGTGGAACCTTGTATAAGGAGGTTCAGACACTAACGCTTGCAATTCACTGATGCGACGTGTTGATGTGATAGCAATGAGGAAGATGACTTTCCAGAAAAGGAATTTCAAAGATGTAGTGGCTAATGGTTCAAAGGGTGGTTTCATGAGCTGCCCGAGCACCAGATTTAAGTCCCATGCCACCGGTGGAGACTTAATGGGAGGCTTTGTTAAAAGAAGGCCTCTCATAAATCTCGCTATGAGATGAAATAGGTTGTCCACTTAGAGGCTTGTAAGAAGCTGCAATAGCACTAAGATGGACTCTTACTAAATTTGTCCTGAGACCCGCATTTGACAAATGAAGGAGATACTCCAGTATCGATTCCAGAGGTATCGCAAGAGGGTTAAGACCCTTCTGCGAGCACCATATGGTAAACCTTTTCCACTTAAAGGCATACGAGCATCTTATGGAGGGTTTCCTAGAAGAATGAAGGATATCCTTTACCTGTTGGGAAAGGTTAAGACCCTGAAGTTCTAGGCTTTCAGCAACCAGGCCCTGAGATGCAGAGACTGGGGATTGGGATGCCACAGCATCACGTCCTCTTGGGAGAGAAGATATGGAGCGGATCCCAACTCCAGAGGCAGAGCTTGAGAGAGATGTAGGAGCAGAGGGTACCACGTTTGCCGTGGCCAACGTGGAGCTATGAGGATCATATGACCTCTGTCTCTCTGAAGCTTGAATAGGGTTTTGGGGATGAGGGGAATGGATGGGAAGGCATATAGGAAGTCCTGACCCCAGTGAAGGAGGAAGGCATCCCTTGCCTGATAACATCGAGCCGTAATTCTGGAACAGAACCGGGGTAGTTTGGCATTCAGCGGACTTGCAAAGAGGTCTATGTCTGGGGTTCCCCAAATCTGAAATATTTGGGCAACCTGGTCTGCACGGAGAGACCATTCGTGCGAAAGCAGAACTTGACTGAGTTTGTCTGCCCAAGAGTTTTGAATGCCTGGAAGATACACCGCAAGGAGATGAATGTGATGCTCTCTGGCGAGGGCCCATAGTCACAAAGCTTCGTTGCATAGCGACAGAGAGCCTGTTCCGCCTTGCTTGTTCAGATAGAACATGGCTACCTGATTGTCCGTTTGAACTAGGACTGTCTTTGTAGCTGAGCTGGGCGTGAAATACTCGACGAGCAAGGAAGATTTCTCTGAGCTCCAGAAGGTTAATGTGAAGACAGGCCTCCTGTGGAGTCCAGGTACCCTGGGTAGAGAGATCGTGCAGGAGGGCTCCCCATCCCACCTGTGAAGCATCTGTTAGGGTGGCTTGGGATAGGGGTTGCTGGAAAGGAGACCCCACCAGAAGGTTTCTGGGTGATTGCCACCATTGGAGGGATGAAATAAAACGGTCTGAGTTTGTTATTTTGTCCGACAGGCAACCTGAGGCCTGTGTCCACTGAGTGGATCAAGTCCACTGGGCTGCGAGCATACGGAGGCGAGCATAAGGAACCACATGCATGATGGATGCCATGTGGCCTAGCAATTGTAGCATTTCCCGAGCAGTGAGACAAGGTTTGAACACTGCTTGGGAAGCTAGTTGTAAGATGCGAAGACAGCGGGGCTGCGGAAGGAAAGCCCTTGTTTGTCTGGTATCCAGATGAGCTCCTATGAACTCTAGGGACTGAGTGGGAGCAAGACTGGATTTTGGGAGGTTTATGACCAGTCCCAAATACTGAAGGGTTTGCAATGTGCGAGACAGAGCAGAGCTGGCTTCTGGCACTGTAGGGGCTCGGATGAGCCAGTCGTCTAAGTAAGGGAAGACGAATATTCCCAGAGTGCGAAGAAATGCTGCTACCACAGCCATGCATTTTGTGGACATTCTTGGCGCAGAAGCCAGGCCAAAGGGAAGAACCTTGTATTGGTAGAGGAATCTTCTATGATTTGGATGGATGAGAATACGAGTATGTGAGTATACGAGTATACGCATCCTTGAGATCTAGATAGAGAACAAAGCCAATCCTGACTTTGAAGGTATGGCAGTAGAGTTCCTAAAGAGACCATTTTGAACTTCTCTCGGAACAGATATTTGTTCAATTCTCTGAGGTCTAAAATGGGTCTGTGTCCTCCTGTTTTCTTTGGAATAAGGAAAAAGGGGGAGTAGAACCCTGTACCCTGATGGGGAATGGGTACTTCCTCTATTGCTCCTTGAGCAAGGAGCATTGTGACTTCTTGACCTAAGAGACTGTCGAGAGAAGTCTGAGAATTGAACCGTCTTATAATTGTAGGAGGGGGCAGGCTGTGAAAATGAAGCTTGTACCCCTCTCTTATAATAGACAGAGTCCAATTTTATGCTGTTATTTGGTACCATCTGTGGGCAAAATGACATAACCTGCCTGGGATGGTTACGGGTTCTGGACCCTTCAGGGGCAGGAAGGCGAAGTTCTCTAGAAAAGAGTCAAAGCCTCTGAGGAGGTTGAGCCTGCTGAGCTGGCTGAGGTTTTGCAGCTTTTGGCTTCTTTTGTTGTCTAGGTTGTTGCTGCTGTCCCTTTTGGGCAGTCTGACCTGGACGGTGTCTCTGTTGGGTATAGGAAGGATAAAGCTTCTTTTTCTTATTGAAAAATGGTTTCTTAGAGGATCTTTTCTTTGCAGGATCGGCTGTAGATTTGGACAATCTATCCAATGTGATATTGTCGCATCTATTTCATTAGCCTTCTCCTGCCAAGAAGAGATTTTCTCCTGTGCAAGGAATGTTTTCTAATTTATCCTGTACACAAATTTCCAAGTCAGAAGCCTGAAGCCAGGCGATCGTACGTGCACCAATGGCAATAGCAGAGGTTCTGCTTATGCACTCAAAACAGTCAGTCAAAGGCTGCACGATTAACAAACTTGGAAACATCCTGAGCATGTTTGACAAGAGTGAGATAGTCTTGTCTTTTGTCATCAGGAAGAAGGGGGCTCATAAGCTCCAAGTCCCCTGTGATCTCTTTAAGGAACATTCCCATATACAAGATATAGGAACTGATCCTAGCTGAGAGCATGGAAGCTTGGAAGCATTGACACCCAAAGGCATCGAGAATCCTACATTCACGACCTGGAGGATTGGATGCATGTCTCTTTGCACTTTTCATCCTTCTCATGGCTGATTCCACCACCATTGAATGGTGTGGTAATTGAGTTTTTTGAAAGCCAGGACAAGGTGGAACTCGATACATGGTATCGAGTCTTCAAGAATGAGGAGATGTGGTAAAAGGTGTTTCCCACATCCTTAGCATAAGATCATGTAAGATCTCATGAATAGGCAGAGTAGCTGCCTCTTTGGGAGCCTTAGGGTATTGAAGGATTTCCAACTCCTTTGCCCTAGGCTCTCTTTCAGGAGCTACTGTGATGGAAAGGCCTCGAGCCACATCACGGATAAAGTCCTGAAAGGGCATATCCTCTGGCGGAGACATTATGCGCTGAGGAGAAGAGGAATCCTCGGGGAGAAGTACTCTGGTATCGGCAGAGTCTTCGGAGTCTTCAGACTCATTCAAGGATTCAAAATATCTCCGATCCCGGTGATCGTGCAAAGCACGGTACCGGTATCGATCAAAGTCGGTATCAGGTTGTTCAGGTACCGATATGTCGATGCCGGAGACAGACGCATGACTTGGTATGGGTGGCATACCCACCGATGTCAATGCAGTCGGTACCGGTATCAGTTGAGGTGTCTGAAGCGGTTTCAACAGTACCGAAGCCGTGAGAAGAGCCGCTAGACTGTGTTTGATAGCAAGGAATCTCTGGGTCTATCGACACTGCCGATGCTTGGGTGTCAGTACTGGTAGAAGCGGCCAGAACCCCAGAGCATGGCACCAGTAGTTCTGCCAAGGTTGAGGCTCGAGAACATCCTGGAGCCCCGTTAATGCTTTGGAAGCCGAAGCCTCCTGCCGGGGCAGTTTTGCCGGTGAAAATTCCTCAAGGGCAACGCCAGGGGCATCTCAATACTTAGGATATCTACCCTTTGAGGACCAGCTAGATTTATGTTTGGTTACCTGAGATCCATGGGAGGAAGATGAAGCCCTGGAGGACGTCGATGAAGGAGATGCTGCGTCTGAGGGAAAAAGAGTACTAAGTTTAGCAGCTCGGTTCTGCCGGCCCATTTTTGACATCATTCCACAGGAGAGGCACTCTGAAATAGAGTGGTCAGGACCTAAACATTTGAGACACCAATCATGGGTGTTGGTGACGGAAATGGTACTGCCACATTTAGAACATTTCTTAAAACCTGAAGTAGGTTTTTCCATTTTTAAGGAAAAATTGGGCCTAGTGCCCAAAATGGCACCTAGCACCAAGGAAAAAAAAAGTTCCTGAAGTAAACCACTTCAGAAACTATAGTTAGTTTGTTTTGTTTTTTTAGAAGAAGAAATAAAGAACCGGCGGTACCGGTATAGCATCGAGGGAAGGCAGACGCGACCATAAAAACAAAGATTAAAGGCGAAATTTTCTGTGGTGACAGGGTATGCGACCTGTCGGCTCCGCGGAAAATGAAGAACTGGAGAGGGACAGTTGGAAAGGCAGGAAGGCAGCACGCAGGTGCTGTGGGATGCTCCCAAAAGCTTTCCTATTGGACACTGGGGAGCGTTCCCATGCAGGCTCCATTGGTACCGACGATACCCATATGTGAAGACTACACTGCTGCTTGTTCCTGGAGATAGCCTTTGACACCGTTCCTCACAGGCGACTTATAAACAAACTGAGCATCCTAGGGATGGACCCTAAAGTTACTGTTTGGGTTAGAAATTGGTTGAGTGGGAGGCGACAAAGGGTACAGGTAAATGGAGCTCACTCTGAGGAGAAGGAAGTTACCAGTGGTGTGCCCCAGGGATCTGTCCTTGGTCCGATTCTTTAACATCGTTGTTAGTGATATAGCAGAAGGGCTGTCGGGTAAGGTTTGCCTCTTTGCGGATGATACCAAAATCTGCAATAGAGTAGACACCCAGAAAGGTGTAGATAACATGAGGAGGGATCTAGCTAAGCTTGAAGAATGGTCTAGAATTGGGCAGCTGGGATTTAATGTTAAAAAAATGCAAGGTCATGCATTTGGGCTGCAGCAATCCAAGGGAGCAATATAGTATGGGGGTGAAGTACTTTTGTCCACTAAAGAAGAGCGGGACCTAGGCATGATTGTCTCTGAAGATCTTGAAGTGGCTAAACAGGTAGAAAAGGCGACAGCAAAAGCTAGAAGGATGCTTGGGTGCATAGGAGAGGAATGGCTAGCAGAAAAAAAGGAGGTGATAGTGTCTCTGTATAAGTCTTTGGTGTGGCCTCATTTGGAGAACTGTGTGCAATTCTGCAGACCATACCTTCAAAAGGATATAAACAGGATGGAGTTAGTACAGAGGGTGGCTACTAAAATGGTTAGTGGTCTTCATTATAAAAGCATATGTGGACATACTTAAGGAGCTTAATATGTACACCTTAGAGGAAAGGTGGGATAGAGGTGATATGATTGAGACGTTTAAATACCTCCGTGGCATAAATGCACAGGGGGAGAGCCTCTTTCGATTGAAAGCAAGTACTGCTAGGAGGGGACATGGGATGTGGGTGAAAGGGGATAGATTCAGGAGTGATATGCGGAAATATTTCTTTATGGAAAGAGTGGTGGATCCATGGAATAATCTCCCAGTGGAGGTGGTAGAGATGAGGACAGTATCTGAATTCAAAAAAGCATGGGACAAACACAGAGAATCTCGAAAAGGAAAAAAAAGGGGACTGTTGTAGTTGTTTCTTTGGAAGGACAGACTGGATAAGGCCATGTGGTCTTTTTCTGTCATCATTTTTCTATGTTTCTTTGCCCGTGTTTATCAAAACCAGAGGTTAATCAAAGCCAATATCACATCTCCAGCAGTGAGTGGCCAGTCTAGATCACAAGTACTGGACAGAATCCCTAAAAGCAACCCGATTCCATGCTGCTTACTCCCAGGGATAATTAGTGGCTCCCAGGATCTACGTTAGCAGTCAACCTTTTCACCGAGAACTTTTCCAAACTTTTTCTCTCCCGCCTGCCACCTTTTTCAAAAGGCAGCCATGCTAATTGCTTTTAGCGCATCCTCTGGCAACACGTTCCAAAGCTTAACTATGTGTTAAATGAACAAATATTTTCTCCCATTTATGTTACATGTATTATTTTGTAGCTCACCAAAACTAAAATACAGACACAAGTCAGCGGCGAGATGGGTGCTATTCAATCTTTTGCATTAAATGCCATATATACAGTATGGATTGTCTCCCAGTTAATGCGAGATCATGTGTGTGTAGGATGGGGGGGGGGGGTGTACTGTGCAAAGAGCTCCTGGCTCCCAAAGACCAAGTCCAATCTCTGGAAGCTAGGAATAGTAGAAAGACAGGCCTATAAAAGGTGGGCAGGGCTCATCATGCTCTAGGCCCAGTGAGGGAGACGAATTCTCAGGACGTAACAGTGTGTCTACATAATTATTCAGACTGAAAGAAAACAATAACTTCACTAATGCAAAATCTTCAAAACAACAAAAAACAAAAGGGGGGAGTGGCTTATTCCAAGATGGTAGCGGTGAGGATTTGAGCTGAGATGCCTAAACGGAAGGGTAAACCTATGGCTCTCCCCGCGGAGCCCTCGTCTACTAGTGAGGGGCCCATGAATCGCTATGTTCGGCTCTCTAAGAATCAGATTCGGGAGATTTGAGAGGCTTGGAGGTGCCGGTGGAGGGTCTCATAGGGTCCTCCGCCCTGGATACTTCTCTCTCCCTGAATGGGCATGTCCCTGGGGCTCTACCAGGTTCCGTGATGTTCTCTCCATCGAGTGGGGCTGTGGACTCACCTGCAGAGGGGTGCTTCTCCAGTTTTGGAGCGGGACTTGTCGGAGGAGCTAGCTGGAGAATTGCTGGGAGACTTCCTGGTAGTTTCACCTGGAGAGCGTTTTTCATCTGGAGGGACTTCCATCCAAGGAGCGAGTACTACAATGGAGTTGAGAGAGATGTTGGATATTCCTGCAGTTGCTGTATCTCTATTGCCTTTTGAAATTCCTCGGCCTTCCTCTGTGACCCTTGACAACATTTGGGACGCGATTTCACAGCTATCAAAAGTAGTTGTCAGTAGTTTGCTCTTGCTACTAAGAAAATCTCTTCTCTTGAGGAAACTGTGTTCAAATTGAATAATGATGTGGTGGAAACAAATGTTACGTTTTCTGATGTGGATCAGAAGCTTAGTCGGTTTTCTGATTTGACTGAGTCCTTGGTTAAGGATAACACTGCCCTTTGGGTGAAGATAGACACATTGGAGAATGCTGCCCGAGCCTCAAACATCCGTTTGTTAAATCTTCCGGTGATTGTTGGGGAGACTCCTCTTGATTTATTTAAAAAGTACTTTCAGGAAACTTTGTCTGTTCCCCCTGAATTGATACCACTGGTAACAAAGGTGTATTATTTACCATCGGGGAAAAAAGGAGGGCAAATCTTCTATTGGAACTTTGGAAGTGGATTTTCTAAATGTCCCTGATTTACTTCAGACTCCCAAGGAACAGGGCTTGTCTGTTGCCACTCTGCTTGTAACACTAGCGTTATCTTCTGATAGAGAATGGCTCCTTAAGTTATATTACAAAAAAAGAGCCAATTTGTTTTTTGGGAAAAAGGTTTTGCTTTTCCCAGATGTTGCCAGAGAAACACAGAAGCGCAGGAAATCTTTTTTACTTCTTAGACCTGGAGTATTGCAACTGGGTGCTTCTTTTGTGCTGTGGTTTCCTTGTAAATGCATAGTAGTATATAAGTCACAGAAATATGTGTTTTTTTCAACCCGCAGATCTCTCTTCCTTTATTAGTACTCATGTAGTTATTACTCCTCCTCCTGGAGTGGTTTTGTATTCCCATTCATTTATATGTAGGTTCTTGGGCCTCCTGTCTTCACTTGATTTCTGTAAATGATGAGTATTATACCATGGGGGAGACTCTGCCCCGTGTGTTAATGTTGCCGCTGCTCTCCTAATTGTCAACTACCGATACCACTTGCCTTTATCTTTTCTTGACTTTTTTTTTCTTCTTATGTATATTACTGCAAGTTGTACTTTTCTATTCAAGCCGTTTTGCTTGATTCATTGTTAAAAATTTGATAAATAATTTAAAAAAAAAACAAAGGGAGGAGAAAAGGCCTCAGAACAACTGGGATCCAGAGCTATAACAAGCGGGCATTCATCACCCCTAAGCTCCCCACATAATTATTCAACCAAAGAAAAGATTGTAGCACAGATGAAGAAGGTGGAAAAGTTTGACTGACAGACATAAAATTGCCGTTTATGCTGACTTGGCCACTGCCACTATTGAGTGGCAGAGGGACCTGAGGGAGTGGCTGATTGAGCAAAGAGTAAGGAAGGAAGGAATTCGGTACAGGTGGCTCTACCCTTGGGAGGCTCTGACTCACCATAAATGGGCTAACTCGGAATAGCACTTTGGAGAACGACTTGAGGGGAGCCCTGGTAGACATGGGGTTTATAGACCTCCCCCACTGGGGGAGGCTCGCAAAGACCAGCGCATGGATGGAAGGAGCTGGAACAGAAGTGGGTAAAAGTGGACCGTGCCAGGAAGAATAAGGCTGCCATGCAGGAAGCGGATGGAAGCAGTGGGTGAACCCAGGAAAACTGGAGAGAGACTATTATGAAGCATGTGACTGGTTAACAGATTTGGTCAGGTATTACTGGGAGGCCCAGATTAGAGCATTTCTGGACTGGAAAGGGGGAAAGAGTGGAAAACAGATGGTGGCAGCAGACGGGGGCCCTCACCAGCAACTATGGAGGGGGGAGGGGAAGAGAGGGTAGGAGGGGGCCCTCTACATCAGGCTTACATGTGAGGTCTGGCGGAAAGCACTGGGAAGGTTGGCATGGGGCGGGGAGGGGGGGGGGGGGGAAAGAGGATTACGGTTGCAGCTTACCAAAGGGATGGAGGGGTTTCACCCAGGCAAAGAAATGGAGATACATATGAGGTATGACAAAAAAGAAACAAAAAACTGTTGCAGCCACGCCCATGACTCAATGCCAATTGGCTAACCGCTTATGTCACAGTGTTGTGAAACATCACGCCACTATTCTGCTATATTATTTTTCATCTCTCTCACTCTGGTTTTCTTTTTTAGGTTTTTTTGTAGCACACTGCTCCATAGCTTTGTTACGCAACAGGAGGTGGCAGAAATATGAAACAAAGAAACAACTTGAAATTTCTGGTTAAGTTGGAGAAGGGCCCAACTGAGTCTCTCCAACTTCTCCAAAAGGCTTATGGAGAAGATGCAATATCAAGGCCATGAGTCTTCAAGTGGTACAAACGCTTCAAGACTGGCCGCGAGGAGGTGGAGGATGACCCCAAGTCAGGATGGCCTTCCACGACAAAGACGGCTAAGAACACTGACAGAGTGAACCAGCTGGTGCAAAGTGATCGCAGATTGATGGTGCAGATGATAGCTGAGGAGCTCAGCCTGAACAGGGAGTTAGTGCAGACCATCTTGGTGCAGGAGCTGGGGATGCGAAAGGTGTGTGCCACGATGGTGCTCAGGCTTTTATCGGATGACCAGAAGGAATGTTTGTCGAGACTTACTAGAGAAAATCAGAGAAGATCCAGAGTTTGTTGACCTAGTCACCACAGGAGATGAGACTTGGGTCTTCCAGTACGACCCTGAAAGCAAGAGAGAGAGCCTGCAGTGGAAGACTCGACTGTCACCCAGATCCAAGAAGGCGCACATGTCCAAATCAAGGATCAAGGTCATACCGATCGCATTCTTTGACCAGAAGGGAGTGGCCTATCATGAGTTTGTGCCTGAGGATCAGACAGTCAACCAGCACGTCTACCAGCAGGTCCTCAATCACCTACATGACCGGGTTCGGCACAGCAGGCGGGATCTGTGGAGAGAGAAGTCATGGCTGCTCCACCACAACAATGCACCCGCACACACCGCACTCAGTGTGAGGCAGTTCTTAGCCAACAAACAAGCACCTCCAAGCGCTGCCACCACCACCGGCTCCCTCTGCTGCCCAGAGCCCTGAATGGCATCGGGACAGACAGCAGCAGGTAGGAAACCCCTCCTGCTCTCCACAAGGACAATCAGGGCCCGAAGCAGGACTTCTAAATTCCAGCACCTCCCGGCGCAAGAGAGAGCCCTTTGGCATAGAAATTAGGCACCCAAAAACACCACAAAAACAGGTACTTAAAGCCGAATAGCTATTATACAGGCTGCTGTGCTAGACACTGCTTATACCCATATAACCTCAGCTAAGATAAATGTAAACCTTTACTTGATACTGAAAAACTTTGTCTAGCTCTCTCCTTGTTTAAATCTGATACATCTGTTGAAAGTTTTAACTGTATTGCTTCTTATAACTGCAACTTAGTAACAGAATATTTTGCTATTTTGTACCAACACAATCTATCGCATAATTAACCTGATCCACAGTTACAACATTGTGTTGCACAGTGAAGCTCCTTATTCAGAATTGATTTCCATTTTCTCTTAGTAAATTTCCTATTACCTCAATTCCTACAGGTACAAACGTTTCTCTACTAGCACAGCTCTAATCTTAACAGAATGTCAGACAATATGTCAACCTCCAGTAAAAAGGCGAGGATTAAAACCCTTGGATAAATAACACCTAGCATTTATGCTAATAAACACGCGTTCCATCCATAACAAATGGCCTATAACACAGGTACACTACCAAAAAACTGCCTCCAGTTTTGCAACTGATTCCTATAGATTTTGGGGTGCTGAATCCAGGAAAAATAGCCAAAATGTTCCATCACGTCACGTTTTCTTGCAAAATTAGATTTCTTACCCATATAAGGAATGTTCACATAATTTCTTTTTAGCCGACTGCAGTTTATTTTCTTGGCCCAAAATAGAGGTTGTAATGGTTAACTAACTAGAAACACTCCCTCATGATATTTTAGAGTGTTTTGTATTCATTTTATACATTAACAGGACAATTGGGAGGCGGGGGGCTAAATCCAGTACTCGCGCTGGCGCATGTTCTTTCCTGTTCGCCTCGCCTCGTTCGCTCGCTCGCTCAAACACGGTGGTTGCGACATGAATGTTCCTGTCAAATTTCAGTTTCTTGCAAGTTCATTATTACCTTTTGTTTGCTCAGTCGTAATCCAGCTTTATTCCGAAGTGGTTCACTACAGTTGTAGTTTGCAGTGCTGTGTATTTGTGATGGCTCACAGAGCCAGAGGTTGCGTCAACTCTCCGGACTGTTTTTGTTTTATTTGTGGGGAATATACCGTGAAAAAGCGGCAGAGGAACATTTCTGCATTTATTAAAAAAGTATATTTCGCCTATTTCGGTTTGAAGTTAGGCGATCAAGACAAACCGTGGGCTCCTCAAAGTGTGCAAGACATGTGAGGAAGATCTACGCTTATGGATGAAAGGTAAAAAACAAGCATTTTGTTTCGGAATACCTATGATGTGGCGTGAACAAAGAGACCACAGCAGTGACTGCTATTTTTGCTCTTGCATTGTGAAGGGATACAACTTAAAAAATAAGAACGTAATAAGTTACCCCAACCTTCCCTCAGCAATTAGGCCTATGCCTCATAGCAACGAAGTACCTGTGCCTGAACCACCAAAATCTTTGGATCATATTTGTGTGGACGGTTCTGATCATGATGAGACTCAGATGGCTTTTCCCGATGAGTCCAGTACTTCCGAGTTTGAAACTGAACCAGATCCGAAACCTGAACTTTTCTCTCAAGCTGAATTGAATGATTTAGTCCGGGATTTAGGACTCCCAAAAGATGCTGCCCAACTGCTAGGTTCTCGGCTTAAACAGAAAAATCTATTGTCACCAGGAACAACTTTTTATTGGTACCGCGAGACACAATTTTTGAAGTATTTCAGCAAAGAGGAAGATTTGGTATTTTGCAACGATATATACGGAGTGATGGAAAAGTTTAAACTCAAGTATGATCCTGCTGAATGGCGGCTGTTCATTGATTTGTCAAAAGACAGCATAAAAGGTGTTCTTCTTCATAATGGCAACACATTCGCTTCAGTTCCTATTGCTCACTCTGTTATTCTCCAAGAAAAATACGAGAATTTGGCCCTGATTCTTCAGAAGATTCGTTATGATGAGCATAAGTGGATGATTTGTGGAGACTTTAAAATTCTATCCATGCTATTAGGGCAGCAATCCGGTTTCACCAAATATCCCTGCTTCCTTTGCTTGTGGGATAGCCGGGCCCGCGACCTACACTGGGGGAAAAAAGACTGGCCAATTCGGGAGTATTTGAGACCCGGTGAGAAAAATGTTCATGAGAGCTTGGTACCTCTCGTGATAAAATTCTATTACCACCTCTCCACATTAAGTTGGGTCTCATTAAGCAATTCATCAAGTCCCTTCCAAAAGATGGTGAGTGCTTTCGGTACCTTTGCTCAAAGTTCCCCCGACTTTCTGAAGCAAAGCTAAAGGAAGGAGTGTTTGTTGGCCCTGATATAAGGAAACTCATTTCAGATGGAGCATTCGCTGAAACGATGTCTGAGAAGGAAAAAGAAGCCTGGGATTCCTTCAAGGATGTTGTTCTCAAATTCTTGGGGAACAGGCGGGATGAGAACTATAAGGATATTGTTGCCAGGATGCTCAATGCCTTCAAAGAACAAGGCTGTAACATGAGCCTGAAAGTCCATTTCTTGCACTCCCATGTGAACTACTTTCCCGAAAACTTGGGGGCGTACAGTGAAAAACAAGGTGGAAGGTTTCACCAGGACATCAAGGACGCAGAGAGAAGGTACCAAGGAAGATGGAACACCACTATGATGGCTGATTTCTGCTGGTTGCTGCTGCGGGAAACCCCAGATGAAAAATACGCCAAGCAGCACACCAAGAGAAGCATTCGGGGGAAGAAGAAACGGGCCCACCAGGAGATTGATTGACCCAAGAATGACTTTAAAATCTAAACTGTGTTGACAAATATCATGTTTTTACTAAACTTTGAAATAAAAATTTGCTAGTTATTACCACAGTGTCGGATCTCATTTATTAGAATTTTATTTTCACACCATCGGGTGTTTGTCTTCATGTATTGCAATGGTGCGGTTTGCGTTTTCTATTCTTACATACATACCTGTACAACATTTTTTGCACATTTCTTTGCTTTGCTTTGTGTCTAACCTCGCTCTTATATGCTCAATGTTTGTGCACATGTATGTGGCTGTTTTAAGTGCAGACAATTTTGCTACCATCACAGTGTGTTTTGTTGACATTACTCTATTCTTATGTGCTGCCTTGTTACAATTTTCTTTATTCTTATTTGAATAACTTCTAAACAATTAGTATAAAGAATTCATCCAAGAAACTTTTATCTTGATCGCACTCAATCTGAAACGTTCACCTCAAACTGCTAACCCAATGTAGCAAAAAATCTGTACGTGATGGAGCAAATTGGTTACCAGATTTGGATTCAGCGCACCAAAAAACGTAAAAATCAATCGAAACAGAGGTAGTTTAAAAAAAAAAATTTTTAGTGTACCTGTGTAATCGAGACTATGTTGAAACCTATAGATAGGTACTTGTGACTGAATCATGGCTAACTGACACGGACACAGTCATCACGAACCATATAAAGCTCCCAAACTATGTTCTCTTCAACTGCCCAAGAGCTAATAAAAGAGGTGGCAGAGTCCTAATCATAGTTAAAGGTAACTCCAATTTCAGTGCCATAACATACATAATTCAAACACTATGGATGCTATTCTGATCTCCAATCAACACCTTCCAACAGCCCTCTTCTACCGTGCCCCCTCTACATCTGCTGATGACCTATCAATCATCCTTGACATAGCATGCAACTCTTCTATGAAGAGACAGCCTATCTGGCTACTAGGAGACTTCAATCTCCCTGCGCTTTCAACGAAGCACACCTCTGCATTCCTTGATGCTATGGCTTCCTTAAGCTATAATCAAATAATGCATGAACCTATCCATATTGGAGGTAATACCCTGAACCTCATCTTCTCTCCTATAACTATTTAGCCAGTCAACATCAGCTACAAATCATTCCAGTACCTTGGTCAGACCACAAGGACATCATCTTCCACATCCCACAACCATCAACTGATCATGAGCCTCCCTCAAATCATACTCTAACTCCCCCTCGCCGGTTTCGACCATTCATCAAAGAGGAATTCCTAGAGACAACCCTACACCAGCTCAAAACTGACACCTCTGACTTACTTGAATTAACACACACTTGGAACTCTACCTTAAGTAAAGCGGCACTCCTACCATCTGAAAAAAAGAACCGCTAAACAAAACAGTACTCCAATCTGGTACACTGCTGAATTAAAGGAATCCCTGCAACAACTCAGAAGTTAGAATGCAAATGGTGAATCTCTAAGCTCCAAATTGACAAGACCATTTATATGAATACATTACAAGAACATCGTAACGCAATTAATTTGAGAAGAACACCATACCAACCTCCTTATGCGCTCTATCAACAGACCCCATGAGCTTTTCAACATCACCCAGTCACTAATCAAAGACAACACAAGGCAATACACTGAAAACACACCACACCCACAGGTCTTCGCTAACTACTTTAAGAGCAAAACCAATATGGCTAATCCCTACAATACGTCTGCTACTCCACCAGCCGCCCCTCCTGCAGCAGTCATTCATCTACATACCGATAGCATATTTCCCTTATCCAGTACCCTCCTGCCTACTAACAATGGTATCAACCAGACAACTGTGACTTCTGCTGCACAAAACAATGATCCCACCATTCCTGCACTAGGAGCTTTCCACCCTTATTCAACAGAACAAATAGAATGCATAATAAGAGGCTTTAACACTATGACCTCCCCCAACAGGCCTATGCCCATCTTTATGGATCAAATCAGCATGCTCTGATCTAAGTACATATATCCAGCACCTTATAAAAATTTCCTTCTCCATGGGCGTATTTCCAGACCCTCTAAAAGCTGCATCCATCAGACCCCTACTCAAGAACCCTAAACTTGATCCGACAGATGTAAAGTCCTACAGACCTATTTCGAGTCTGCCCTTCCTGGCCAAGGTAACAGAGAAAATTGTTCAGCAACAAATTCAGGGATCACATTGATGCCCATTATCCATTTGATGACAACCAACACGGATTTCGCCTACATCATGGTGTTGAGACACTGCTTGTCACACTAATGAACAATCTAATCTTAGGCATGAACAAATCCAAACAAGGATTTATTCTACTCTTTCTTGATGTTGCATCCACCTTTGACACTGTTTCCCACAATCTCCTCCTAACCCGGCTGCAGCTGATTGGCATTCAGAACCTAGCATTAGACTGGTGCAAATCTTACCTCTGACCGACAGCAAACGGTACGCATAGGTATGCAATCATCATCCAGCTACTTACAAACACAAGGAGTCCCACAAGGCTCCTCATTATCAGCCCTACTGTTTAATATCTACATTCGGCCTATTTGCTCCATAATTAAATCATTCAACATTCTCTACATTTATGCTTTATTTCTTGTAGTTAACTTTTAAGTTATGTTGAATTGACCATTCAGATACTGCATTGAAGCAGTCAATGATTTTAGAGTAGTTCGGGTTGAACTACTCTAAAATCATTGACTGCTTCAATGCAGTATCTGAATAGTTGATTCAACATAACTTAAAAGTTAACTACAAGAAATTTGAGGCTCTCTTCAACACTAAGGACCCTTCATTCATACCTCCTCCCACCCTACTAGTTAGGGATACTGAGATAAGCACCAAGCAAGAAGTACAATACTTGGGAATCACCCTAGACCAACGTTTGACAATGGAGTCACACATAACAATACTACCAGAGCAATATACCTGAAATTACGGACCCTTTGCCAACTCCGTCCCATGCTTGAAGCTGTTGACTTCCAGACAATTTTCCAAGCATTGATTACCCCACATTTTTGCAAACATCGTTCTCTATGGTATTCCAGATTATGCAATTCATCCCCTTCAAATGGTGATGAATACGGCAACACGAACCCTCGTTGCTGCCTCAAGATATGAACACATCACCCTGATCCTGAAACAGCTCCATTGGCTCCCTGTCTCTGTTCATCTCAAGTATAAAGCTCTCATCATAACATTCAAAATTCTACATAACCTCTCAGCGAATGCCCTTAATGAGACTCTATAATGGACAGTTGACAAAGATTACGAAGATCTACCATAAATACTCTTATGGTCCCTTCTATAGTAAGAAAGAGTTCCCAACTTGTTAATGGACGAGCATTCAAATTATATGCACCATCTCTCTGGAACTCTTCCCCCCCCCCCCCCCCCACCATGCCATCTCTGACCTATCTACCTTCAGAAAACATCTAGAGACACATCTGTTTCAACTATACTACGAACAGGTTACCTAAATTACTGCATGCTACCAAAACTTCAAACCTTCTACGATGCGCATTATATTATATAATTACATTATATATAGTTTCCCTGTTATGGCCCAAGTTATACCTACCTAAGATAGATAGATATGGTTACTGCACTAAACCTTTTTCTATTTAATTCTGATTGTGACTGCTCATAAGATTGTTCTATTTAAGTTACTATGTTATCTAACTTGTTCTATGTAAGTTCTGCTCCTGTTCCCTGTAAACTGCACTGAATGTGAAATAGCACGGTAGATAAAACCAATAAATAAATAATCATAGCTCTCGGCCACCCTCCTTATTCCCCAGATCTCGCACCGTGCGACTTCTGGATCTTCCCCAGGCTGAAGACTGTGCTCAAAGGAACTCATTTCGCCTCTGTAGAAGAGATCAAGGCCACTGTGACGAGGGAGCTGCGGACCTCAAGGAGGAGGACTTTACCGAGTGCTTCCGTACATGGCAGAAGCAAATGGAGAAGTGCATTAACACTGGGGGGATTACTTTGAAGGGGACAATGCATAATTTCTCTGTAGATTATGTAATGAAACATTTCTGGGACAGTCTTGTTTCTTTTTTGTCACACCTCATGTATGTGTGTGTAGACAGAGGTAGATAGAGATAGATAGATATAGAGGTGGGAGGCGTGGGGTTTGAGGAAATGAGGGTCAACTGATAGTGGGAAGGGGGCAGGTTAAAAGTTTTGGGGTCTTGCGGGAGTAGCTTGGATTGGGGGATGTCAATGTTTCCCTTACCTTCAGGTGATGCACTTTTGAAGACAAGGTGGGAGGGAGGAAACTGGGAGTGGGGGGTGGAACAGGTTTTGAGAAGATGTAATGGCAGATGGAGGTATATCGGGGAGTGCTGTCTAGGATTTATGGGCTATTAGATGCACTGCTAAGAATGAGAGAATAGTGTGTGAGCAGGATTAGGGTGGGGAACGGAATGGGGGAAAATGGAGAAAGGTATTTCTGGGGGTGGGGGGGGGGGGGATACGTCAGTGTACAAGAGCCCTGCTATAAGTTGTTGTATCAGACATACCTGACCTCGTATGTGATTAGTAGGGGTAAGGACGGCTTATAATTTAATCAAATCAGAGTATAGCTTAGCATAGAAAGTAAAATAGAGTAAACAGTCTGAGAAAAAAGAAAGAAATTTGTTTCTAGAGACCTTTACAAAGGTTGTCTTCCAGTTAGGAGGCAAAAGATCTGTCAAGTTGTCTTAAATAGGTATTAAAGCTAAATGACAGATCAAAGGGGCAATTTGAAAGGCCTCTTCTATCAAACAAAGGGCTGTGTGAATCACCCAGGAAATTGTTAAGACATTACCTTAGAAGTACAGGACAGGACAACCCAGCTTTTATTAATTCTTCTTTTCCTCCCAGCCACCCCAGGAATAATCTTAACTTTATAGGCTCTTAAACTTATTAAAAGGAAAGTGGTGGTCAAATTCATTTTCAGGTTCAGCAGGTTATCCTCACTAGGAATCGATTAATAAAATATCCATTTTGCGGTTATATTTTCATAAGGATTCTCCTTTCTGTGACCAAAAGATTACGATATTTCCTGATGTCTCGCACCAGACGCAGCGAAGGTGGTCCTTCCTGCAGCTGAAACCTCGTGTTTTGGCTGCAGATGGGACCTTCTTCTTGCACTTCCCATGCAAATGTTTTATTTCCATTGATAATGTGAGATGTGTATACACGCCCATTGCAGCTTACTAGTTTTCTGAATGGCAGACAGGGCTCAAACGCCCAGTAATTTTGTCCCATTTTTTCCCATGACTGAAATGTTATTTAAAAGTGATGCATCGGAAGAAATGAAAGAAATATTGATAAACTGGGAAGACGTATTACAACTATTTGATAAACTGAAGAGTAGCAAATCACCTGGGACTGGATGGTATACATTCCAGGATCTTGAAAAAACTGAAATATGAGATTGCAGACCTATTAGTAGCAACCTTTGAACTATCATTAAAATCAGCTGTAGTATCTGAAGATTGGCGAATGACCAACGTAACACCAATTTTTAAAAAGGATTCAAGGGGTGACCTGGGAAATTACAGACTGGTGAGCCTGATGGTCAGTAACAGCAAAATGGTAGAAACCATTATAAAGAACAAAATTACTTAACATGTAGATAGTCATGGTTTAATGAGAAAAAGCCAACATGGATTTAACCAAGGAAAGCCTTTTCTTACTGTTTCATTTTTTGAAGGTGTGAATAAAACAGGTAGACAAAAATGTGCTGGTTGTTATAGTGTATCTGGATTTTCAGAAAACCTTTGACACGGTCCCTTGAGAGAGATTTTGCAAAATTAAAAAGTCATGGATAGGAGGCAGCGTACTATTGTGGATCAGGGACTGGTTAAGACAGAAAACAAAGGGTAGGGCTAAATGGCCAATTTTCTCAATGGAGAAAGGTGAATAGTGGAGTACCTCATGAATATGTGCTGGGTCCGCTGCTTTTTAACATTCATAAATGAACTGGAAGAGGGAACAACAAGTGAGGTGATCAAATCTGCAGATGACACAAATTAGTCAAAGTTTTTAAGATGCAAGAGGATTGTGAAAATTGGAAGCGGACCTTGATAAATTGGAAGACTGGACGTTCAAATGGCAGATGAAATTTAATGTGGACAAGTGCAAAGTTATGCACCTAGGAAAGAACTCAAACTATGGCTAATGATGCAAGGTTCCACATTAGGAACAACCACCCAGGAAAAAGATTCAGGCGTCATCATGGAGAACACATTGAAACCCTCTGCCCAGTGTGCAGCAGTGGCCAAGAAAGCAAATAAAATGTTAGGAATCATAAGGAAATGGAGAATAAAACCAAGGATATTACAATGACTATCGTTCCATGGTACAACCGCACCTGGAATACTGTGTGCAATTCTGTTCGCTGTATCTTAAAAAGGATAGAGCAGAATTAGAAAAGGTACAGAAAAGAGCCACCAAAACAGTAAAGAGGATGGAAGGATACCCCTATGAGGAGAGATTTAAAAGATTAGAGCTCTTCATCTTGAAAAAAATTCAGCCGAGAGGAGATATGATAGAGGTCTATAAATTAATGAATGGAGTGGAACAGCTGGATTGGCCACTTTTGGAAACAGGATACTGGGCTTGATGGACCCTGGTTGACCCAGTATGGCATACCTTATCTTCGTATAGTCCTCATTGCTGGAAGGGCTGTGGCCAATGTAGGGGGGGATTATCTCCCTATGTAATGGACCAGCCCCCGCAGGTACAGGTGTGCTGGGAGAATGCAGGTAGGCTGTTTAAGGAGATGACTGGTAAGACTGGGTGATGAGTCTGGAGATCCTGCTACTGCACCTGGGAAGTGCGAAGATGGAGGGGGCTGTGAGATATTTTGCCATATAAGTGGCTTTGGCGGTAAGGCTGGCAATGGCAAGAGAATGGAGGGACAGTAGCGTGCCTAAGAGGATTAAAGTGCTCCAGCGGTTGCAATACTTGTAGTACGTGTGCACTAGGTGCAAGGAGCTCTTTGCTCTCAGGGAACGAGTCCGTTCTCTAGAGGCTAAAGTAGCAGACTTGGAAAGCATAAGACAGACAGAGAGGTACATAGACGAGACCTACAGGGATATAGCCCTGAAGTCCCACCTCCAGTCTGGCAGCATTCCTGTTGCCATGGAGGAGAGAGAGGTCACGTGACAGGAAAGCATCACCCTGGTGTGGCAGGAAGTGATCCTGTAACTAGGACCTGTCCTCCAGGTGATGTAAAACCCTCTCGCACCGAGGAAGTTTCTTCAGGGCCATGTGCCCATGAGAGAAGGGTTAGGACAGCCGTTATAGTTGGTGATTCGATCATTAGGCATGTAGATAGCTGGGTGGCTGGTGGACGTGAGGATCGCCTGGTAACAGGCCTGCCTGGTGCGAAGGTAGCGGACCTCACGCGCCACCTAGATAAGGTCTTAGATAGTGCTGGGGAGGAGTCTGCTGTCTTGGTACATGTCGGTACCAATGACATAGGAAAATGTGGTAGGGAGGTTCTGGAGGCTAAATTTAGGCTTTTAGATAGGAAGTTGAAATCCAGAACTTCCAGGGTAGCATTCTCCAAAATGCTTCCTGTTCCACGCGCAGTACCCAAAAGGCAGGCAGAGCTCCGGAGTCTCAATGCGTGGATGAGACAATGGTGCAGAGATGAGGGTTTTGGATTTGTTAGGAACTGGGGAACATTCTGGGGAAAGGAGGGGCTCTTCCAAAGGGATGGGCTTCACCTTAACCGGGATGGAACCAGGCTGCTGGCATTAACCTTTAAAAAGGAGATAGAGCAGCTTTTAAACTAGATATTAGGGGAAAGCCGACAGTCGCCCAAGAGCGGATGGTTCGGAAGAATGTATCTTTGAAGGATACTACCAAAAGCAGTGAGGTTCCACAAAAGAGTAAAGTAGCCCAAATGCCCTCAAGTATGGAGCAGACAGAGCTTAAAGACCCCAAATTACCCATGTCAAACAATAGCCAAATTAATATGAATAAAATACATTCTCTAAAATGCTTGTATGCAAATGCTAGAAGTCTAAAAAATAAGATGGGAGAGTTAGAATATATAGCACTAAATGAAAGGTTAGATATGATTGGAATATCAGAGACATGGTGGAAGGAGGACAACCAGTGGGACACTGATACCTGGGTACAAACTATATCGTAATGACAGAGCTGATCAAATTGGTGGAGGGGTTGCTCACTATGTTAGAGAGGGCATTGAGTCAGAAAGGATTAAAGTTTTGCAGGAAACAAAATCTGCTGTAGAATCTATATGGATTGAAATTCCATGTAAAAGGGGGAAGGCAACGGCAGTGGGGGTGTACTATCGAGCGCCTGGCCAGAATGACCAAATGGATGATGAAAAGCTCAAAGAAATCAAGGAAGCTAACAAAAGTTACAGCACAGTAATAATAATGGGTGATTTCAACTACCCCGGTATCGACTGGGTCAGTGTCACGTCAGGACAAGCTAGGGAGATAAAGTTCCTAGATGAAATAAATGACTGCTTCTTGGAGCAGCTGGTTCATGAACCAACCAGAGGGGAAGCCATATTAGACCTAATCCTTAGTGGAACACCAGATCTAGTGCAAGAGATAAGGGTGTTGGGGCCACTTGGCAATAGTGATCATAGCATGATCGCCTTTGATTTAATTAGTGGAGGAGGGATAGTAAGGAAATCCACAGTATTACCTTTTAACTTTTGAAAGGGAGACTATGATAAAATGAGGAAAACAGTTAAGAAAAAACTAAAAGGAGCAGTAGCAAAGGTTAAAGACGTACATCAGGCTTGGCTGTTGTTGAAAAATACTATCTTGGAAGCCAAGACCAGCTGTATTCCACGCTTTAAGAAAAGTGGAAGGAAGTCCAAAAAACTGCCAGCATGGTTTAAAGGTGAGGTCAGAGAGGCTGTTGTTGCCAAAAAAGCATCTTTCAGGAAATGGAAAAAAGAGCCAAACGACGAAACCTGGACACAGCACAAGCACTGGCAAGTCAAATGCAAGGCATTGATAAGGCAGGCAAAGGGAGAATTTGAGAAGCAGCTTGCTGCGGAAGAAAAAACAAGAAGTAAAGACCTTTTCAAGTACTTTCGTAGCAAAAAACCTGTGAGAGAATCAGTTGGTCCATTAGATGATAAAGGGGTTAAAGGAGCACTAAGAGGCGACAAGGCGATAGCGGAGAGACTGAATGAATTCTTTGCTTCAGTCTTTACTGAGGAAGATGTAGGGATGTTACCCATGACTGAAGTGGTATTTAAAGGTGCGGAAGAATTGAAGGAAATATCGATACATCGGGAAGATGTATTACAACTATTAGATAAACTGAAGAGAAGCAAATCACCTGGGCCGGATGGTATACATCCAAGGGTGTTGAAAGAACTGAAATACGAGATTGCAGACCTGTTATTAGTAATCTGTGAACTATCATTAAAATCATCTCTAATACCTGAAGACTGGAGGATCGCCAATGTAACACCAATTTTTAAAAAGGGTTCCAGGGGTGATCCGGGAAACTACAGACCGGTGAGCCCGACATCAGTACCGGGAAAAATGGTAGAAACCATCAAAGAATAAAATTACTCAGCATGTAGATAGTCATGACCTAATGGGAGACAGCCAACATGGCTTTAGACAAGGAAGATCTTGTCTTACTAATCTGTTATGTTTTTTTGAAGGAGTGAATAATCAGGTGGACAAAGGGGAGTCGGTTGATATTGTGTATCTGGACTTTCAGAAAGCCTTTGACAAGGTCCCTCATCAGAGACTTTTGGCAAAACTAAAGAGTCATGGGATAGGAGGCAGTGTACTATTATGGATCAGGAACTGGTTAAAAGATAGAAAGCAGAGGGTAGGGCTAAATGGCCAATTTTCCCAATGGAGAAAGGTGAATAGTGGTGTACCCCAAGGATCTGTGCTGGGTCCGCTGCTTTTTGACATTCATAAATAACCTGGAAAGTGGAATAATGAGTGAAGTTATCAAATTTGCAGATGACACAAAACTATTTAAAGTTGTTGAAACCCAAGAGGATTGTGGAAAATTGCAAGAGGATCTTGATAAATTGGAAGACTGGGCATTAAAATGGCAGATGAAATTTAATGTGGACAAGTGCAAGGTTATGCACCTAGGGAAGAACAACCCAAACTATGGTTACACGATGCAAGGTTCCACATTAGGAACCACCACCCAGGAAAAAGATATAGGCGTCATTGTGGATACCATGTTAAAACCCTCGGCCCAGTGTGCAGCAGCGGCCAAGAGAGCAAATAGAATGCTAGGTATGATAAGGAAAGGAATGGAAAATAAAACAAAACATATTATAATGCCTCTATATCATTCCATGATGAGACCGCACCTTGAATATTGTGTGCAATTCTGGTCGCCGTATCTTAAAAAGGATATAGCGATTTTAGAAAAGGTACAGAGAAGAGCCACCAAAATGGTAAAGGGGATGGAAGGATACTCCTATGAAGAAAGGCTAAAAAGGTTAGGGCTCTTTAACCTGGAAAAGAGACGGCTGAGGGGAGATATGATAGAAGTCTATAAATTAATGAACGGAGTGGAACGGGTAAACGTAGATCGATTGTTTATCTTATCAGAATATAGAAAGACTAGGGGACATGCAATGAAGCTACAGGGTAAACTATTTAAGACTAATAAAAGAAAATATTTTTTCACTCAACGTGTAATCAAACTCTGCAATTTGTTACCGGAGGATGTAGTAAAGGCTGTTAGTGTAGCTGGGTTTAAAAAAGGTTTGGACAAGTTCCTGGAGGAAAGGTCCATAAACCATTATTAAGAAGTGACCGAAGATATCAATGCTTGACCCAGTACAAGCATTGTGGAACTTGTGTCTCTTGGGGAAACTGCTAGGTACATATGACCTAGATTGGCCACTGTTGGAAACAGAATACTGGGCTTGATGGACCTTGGTCTGACCCAGTATGGCATATCTAATGTTCTTATGTTCTTATCCAGGCGGGAGTCCTTGTCCAAGCAGTAATGGGCTGTGAAGGTGTGAACCGATGCCCAGGTGGCTGCTCGACAGATCTGGTCAATGGACACAGAGTTAAGATGAGCCATAGAGGCTGCCATGGCCCTCACATTGTGAGCTGTGACATGGCCCTCCAGAGAAAGATTCTTGCTCTGGTAGGCGAAGGAAATACACTGAGCAATCCAATTAGACAGAGTTCTCTTGGAGACTGGAAGTCCTAAATGAGAAGGATCAAAAGCAACAAAAAGTTGAGAGGACTTTCTATTTTGCTGTGTCCTTTGTAAGTAGAAAGCAAGTTTTTACAATCCAGGGTATGAAGATTCCTCTCTGCACTTGATGCATGAGGTCCTGGAAAAAAGACAGGTAAATACACCTCCTGGTTCAGATGAAAAGGCGAGACCACTTTAGGCATAAAGTGTGGATTAGTTCCGAGGACTACCTTGTCATGATGGAACCTTGTATAAGGAGGATTAGCCACTAAAGCTTGCAACTCACTGATACGGCGAGCTGAGGTGACTGCAATGAGAAAAATAACCTTCCAGGAAAGGAATTTCAAGGAGGTAGTGGCTAAGGGTTCAAAGGGTGGCTTCATAAGCTGGCCAAGAACCAGATTCAAGTCCCATGCCACTGGAGGTGGTCTAATGGGAGGTTTAGTCAAAAGAAGGCCTCTCATGAATCTTGCTATAAGAGGATGAGAGGAAATAGGTTGTCCATTGAGAGGTTTAAGGGATGCTGCAATAGCACTCAAATGGACTCTGATTGAATTTGTTTTAAGGCCTGCATGGGATAAATGCAGCAAATAGTCTAGTAAAGAATTCAAAGGTATTGCAAGAGGGTTGAGACCCTTCTCTGCACACCAAATGGAAAACCTTTTCCATTTAAAAGCATATGAACGTCTGGTGGAAGGCTTTCTGGAAGCATGAAGGATATCCTTCACCTGCTGAGAAAGATGTAAATCTTGAAGGTCTAGGCCTTCAGCAACCAGGCCCTGAGATGAAGAGACTGAGGATTTGGGTGCCACAAGGTTCCCTCCTCCTGGGAGAGGAGATCTGGTGCAGACCCCAGGTCTAGGGAGGGAGCTTGAGAGAGATGCAGAAGTAGAGGGTACCACACTTGGCGTGGCCAAAGTGGTGCTATGAGGATCATAGACCCCTTGTCTCTCTGAAGCTTGAACAAAGTTTTGGGGATAAGGGGAATAGGTGGAAAGGCATAGAGGAAGTCTTGCCCCCAATGAAGGAGGAAGGCATCCCGGGCCTGAACTCCCTGACATGGAATCCTGGAACAGAACCGGGGAAGTTTGGCATTCCATGGACTTGCAAACAGGTCTATGTCTGGGGTACCCCAAATCCGAAAAATCCTGGCTATCTGGTCCCCATGGAGGGACCATTCATGCGGAAGCAGAACTCGACTGAGTCTGTCTGCCCAAGAGTTTTGAACCCCTGGAAGATACACTGCCATGAGATGGATTTGATGCTCTCTGGCGAAGGCCCACAATCTCAGAGCTTCCTTGCAAAGCGACAGAGAGCCAGTCCCTCCCTGCTTGTTCACGTAGAACATGGCTACCTGGTTGTCCGTGTGGATGAGGACTGTCTTGTAGCTGAGCAGGGTGTGGAAGACTCTGAGAGCCAGAAAGATTGCTCTGAGCTCTAAGAGGTTGATATAAAGAGATGTCTCCTGTGGAGACCAGATGCCCTGGGTCGATAGATCTCGTAGATGAGCCCCCCAACCCTTTGGAGAGGCATCTGTTGTAAGGGTTGCTTGGGGTAACACCTGTTGAAAAGGGGACCCCAGCAACAGATTCTGAGTGGACTTCCACCAGTGGAGGGACCAAAATAGGCAACTGGAGGTTGCTATTTTGTCTGACAGGCAACCTGATGCCTGGGTCCATTGGGTGGATAGGGTCCACTGAGCTGCTCTCATGTGAAAGCGAGCATAGGGAACCACATGCACCATGGATGCCATGTGGCCTAAAAGTTGCAACATCTCTCGAGCAGTTAAATGGGATTTTAACTGAATCTGGGAGGTTAACTGTACCAAGCGTAGGCAACGGGCCTGGGGAAGATAGGCCTCTATGAACTCTAGATGAGTAGGGGTAAGATGGGATTTTGGAATGTTGATTACCAGTCCCAGATACTGAAGAACACGCCTTGTGCAGGCCAGGGAAGTCTGGGCCTCTGACTGGGATGGAGCTCGGATGAGCCAGTCATCCAGATATGGGAATACGAATATTCCTAGAGTGCGTAGGAATGCAGCTACTACTGCCATGCATTTCGTGAACACTCTTGGAGCAGAGGCCAGACCAAAAGGAAGCACTTTGCATTGGTAGTGCTTTCCTTGGTAAAGGAACCAAAGGAATCTTCTGTGTGTTGGATGGATGAGAACATGGGTGTACGCATCCTTGAGATCTAGAGAACAAAGCCAGTCTTGACTCTGGAGGTACGGAAGGAGAGTTCCGAGAGAAGTCATCTTGAATTTCTCCTTGCATAGAAACTTGTTCAATTCTCTGAAGCAGAATTTTCAGCATCCATCTGGTTGGCCTTTGCTTGCCAATCTTTGCCAAATAGGTTTTCGCCTGTACAGGGAAGGTTACCTAGACCATCCTGTACCCAGGATTCCAAATCAGAGGCTTGCAACCAAGCAACTCTGCGTGCACCTATGGCAATAGCCGAGGCTCTACTGGCCCCTCAAAAGAGTCAAAGGCTGCACGGTTGGAAAACTTGGATACATCCTGTGCATGTTTAAGCCAGGTGATATATTCTTCTCTCTTATCTTCTGACATAAAAGGAGATAAGGTTTGCAGATGATCTGTAACTTCTTTCAGAAACATCCCCATATAGAGACTGTAGGAGTTGATTCTGGCTACAAGCATACTGGCCTGGAAGATTTTCCTGCCAAAGGCATCTAGGGTTCTGCATTCTCTTCCTGGAGGAGCAGAGGAGTGCCTTTTTGTACTCTTGATCTTTTTTATAGCAGACTCTACCACAATGGAGTGGTGAGGAAGCTGAGTCTTATGAAAACCAGGACAAGGAGGAACACGATACATGGTGTCCAACCTTCTGGAATGAGGGGAGGTGGAAAGAGGAGTCTCCCATATGCCTAACATGTGATCATAAAAAATCTCATGTATTGGTAAGGTGGCTGCCTCTTTAGGAGCCTTAGGATATTGAAGGATATCTAATTTTTTGGCTCTAGGTTCAGTTTCAGAGGTCACTGAAATGGACAGGCCTTTGGCCACCTCCCTAATGAAGTCCTGAAAAGACAAATCTTCAGGAGGAGACATTCTCCTTTTTGGAGAAGAGGGTTCCTGAGGAAGGATCCCCGATGCTTCAATTGAGGCCTCTGAAGAATCAGAGTCTTTAGAGGAATCGAAGTATCGACTATCTGGATGCTCTCGCAGAGCCCGATACGAGTACCGGGAGGTATCGACATCGGGAGTAATCGGTACCGTGTCGGTACTGATGGGCATCACTGGATAGCGTACCACTGCCGTCGATGCTGATGTCGATGCAAGCGGTACTGGTATCGGAACCGGAATCGGATCCTGTACCGGAATCGGTACGGGTACCAACGGGGTTTGTTGCGGTACCGTAGGCGTCACAGCTTGTATGAATGCCGTGATGTAACGCTGCATGGTCAGGATATTCTGATCCATTGACGCCACCAATGTCTGGATGTCGGTACCGGTGGAGACCACCGGTACCCAGAACATTGTAACAGGTGATCGGTCGAGGCCGAGCCATCAATGTCAACCTGTGACCCCATAGGTAGTGCTTTGGAAGCCGGAGCCTCCCGCCGGGGTAATTTTGCTGGTGTGGGTACCTCAAGAGTAAGCCCGGGGGCATCTCGATACTTGGAGGGAGATGAACTCTTTGAGGACCGGCCAGACTTAAGTTTGGTTACCTGAGATCCATGGGATGAAGCAGCAGCCCTGGAAGACGTCGATGCCACAGAAGTTGCATCGGAGGGAAACAGGACACTGAGCTTGGCTGCACGATTCTGTAACCCTCTTTTAGACATCATGGAACAGGAATCACAATCCGCAATGGAGTGGTCAGGACCTAAACATTTTAGACACCAGTCATGGGTGTCGGTGACAGAAATAGTGCTACTGCACTTCGTGCACTTTTTAAACCCGGAGGCAGGTTTTTCCATGAGGAAAAATATATCCGTAGGCCTAAGGCCCCAGAAGAAAAAATGCACTGAAGAGAGTAAAAGGGTTTTGTTTTGTTTTTTAAAGAAAGAAAAAAGACTGGTGTACTGGTCTGGAATCGAGAAGGCAGACACGTGACTAAAGAAAAATAAAAGAAAATAAGAAATTCTTCAGCGGTGACAGGAAACACGACCTGCTGGCTCCGCGGAAAAGAAGAACTGGAGAGAGGCGGTTAGGAAAGGCGGGAAGGCAGCGCGCAGGCGCTGTGGGATGCTCCCAAAAGCTTTCCTTTTGGACGCTGGGGAGCGTTCCCGCGCAGGCTCCGTCGGTACCCATATGTGAAGACTCATTCCTGCTTGTTCCTGGAGATAGCGATTTTAGAAAAGGTTCAGAGAAGAGCCACCAAAATGGTAAAGGGGATGGAAGGATACTCCTATGAAGACTATGAAGAAAGGCTAAAAAGGTTAGGGCTCTTTAACCTGGAAAAGAGACGGCTGAGGGGAGATGTGATAGAAGTCTATAAATTAATGAACGGAGTGGAACGGGTAAATATAGATTGATTGTTTACCTTATCAGAATATAGAAAGACTAGGGGACATGCAATGAAGCTACAGGGTAAACTATTTAAGACTAATAAAAGAAAATATTTTTTCACTCAACGTGTAATCAAACTCTGGCATTTGTTACCGGAGGATGTAGTAAAGGCTGTTAGTGTAGCTGGGTTTAAAAAAGGTTTGGACAAGTTCCTGGAGGTAAGGTCCATAAACCATTATTAAGAAGGGACCCAGGATATCAATGCTTGAACCAATACAAGCATTGTGGAACCTGTGTCCCTTGGGGAAACTGCTAGGTACATATGACCTAGATTGGCCACTGTTGGAAACAGAATACTGGGCTTGATGGACCTTGGTCTGACCCAGTATGGCATATCTTATGTTCTTAAGATAGGTAAACTCACTGCATTAAAGCACCAGTGGTGGGACAGAGTTGGTGGTATGGGAACTGTATGAGAAGTGGGAAAGGAGGGACAGGTACAGCACACCAGAGGGGACACACTACACGTATGCTACACGGGGTACTTTTGGAATGCATGTGGGGCTTTGAATTTGAAGGAGGATGGATTGGGGGGCAGAGAAGGTAGGTATGCAGCTATATATTAAGTTCTAAAAGTAGTTAGGTCGGAGGTTCTACAAGATGCTCTAACAGATGTTCTTTATGACGTTAACTAAAAAGTTCTGTTATGGTATGTATACAGAGAGGTTGTACAGTTTGGAATAATACACAAGAGTAATACTGGGGGATGGCTTGGAGATATACAGCAAATGGGTCACAGGGGGGTGGGTCTCTGCTAAAGGATTTTGGAGATACTGATAAGGGGGGACTTCAGGGTGTCTGGTGGCCAGTTGGATGTTTGATTGCTTGCTAGCTAGTTTGTTTAAGTGGACTAACATTGTTGCAATGATGCATTGTTACACAGGGACCTGTAACAGAGGAACTGGTTTAGGGGAACTATGATGACGGAATTGTTCATTGGCAAGGTTCACTGGAAATACTCCGTGGAACAGTATACTGGAGACTGGTTATATGATGTATTGCTTTGAGTTGTTACAGTGGGAACTCTTATATCTGTACTTTTGGAAATGTAATAAACTTTAAATAAAAACAAAAGAAAAGAAAAGAAACCACCAGAAGACTGAGCATCCAAACAGCAGATTAAATTTAATGTGGACAAATACAAAACTATGCACTTAGGAAAGAAGAAGAATCCAGAGCTATGCCTAAGGTTCCACATTAGGCATCACTGCCCAGGAAAGGGATCTATGAGTCATCATGGATAAGACACTGAAATCCTCTGCTCAGGGTGCAGCAGCAGACAAGAAAGCGTAGTTACTCACCTGTAACGGGTGTTCTCCGGGGACAGCAGGAATCAGTCCTCACATATGGGTGACGTCGGCACAGACAGAGCCCTCACAGGAGCATCTCCCCAGCTTTCAAAGAAAGCCTTTGGGAGATGCCACCACGCATGCGTGGTCCCCTTCCCGCTCAAGGGTGCCATCTTGCTCAGTCAAATGACATAGCTGAAGATAGCAAAATAAAGAATGGTAAAAAAGCAACTACAAGGGGAGGAGGGAGGGTTGTGAGGACTGATTCCTGCTGTCCCTGGAGAACACCCGTTACAGGTGAGTAACTACGCTTTCTCCGGGAACAAGCAGGAAGTCAGTCCTCACATATGTGACTCCCCAACTACAGGCTACCGGGAGACCCATAGCAAAAATTGGGCCTCCTCAAAGGGAGCCGCAAGTGGCAGCAATTCAGTCTGGTGCACAGACTATAGTAGGACCCCTGTGCCGTGTCCGATGAAACCAGCACTCTGGTAGTCTGAACACAGAAGGGTCGGAGGGTAGGAGTTGCCTTGACCCCAAAATAATTACAGAGCACAGCCTGGCCAAGGACGCTATCCCGTCAGGATTCTCTTTCCAAGCAGTAATGGGTTGCGAAGATATGGACTGAAGACCAGGTGGCGGCCCAGCAGATGTCTGCCATCAGGACAGAGCGCAGATTTGCTACCGAAGCCGCCATGGCCTGGACACAATGCACTGTGATGCGACCATCCAGCGGGAGCCTCGCCTGCTCATAGGCGAGGGCAATACAGTCTGCCACCCATGTGGACAGTGTACGCTTAGTCACTGCTTTCCCCAGCCTGCTGGAGTCATAGGATACGAAGAGCTGGGAGGCTTTGCGGTGGTCCCGAGTGCGTTGAATATAGAAAGACAAGGCCCTCTTAAAGTCCAAGGTGTGGAGGACTCTCTCCACCCGACTGGCATGAGGTCTCAGAAAGAAGGTAAGAAGTACCACCTCCTGATTGAGATGGAACCAGGATACTACCTTCGGAAGAAATTTGGGGTGCATGCGGAGCACCACCCTGTTCTTATAGAACCTGGTATAGGGCGCTTCAGCCACCAAAGCTTGGAGCTCGCTAACCCTGCAAGCAGAAGTGAGCGCAACCAAGAAAACCACCTTCCATGAAAGGTAGCAAAGATGGCAAGTAGCCAAGGGCCAAAGGTAGCGAATGGTGGACGGGTGAGCTGCCCCAACACTACATTGAGGTCCCATTCGGTCGCGGGAGGGCAAACCAGTGGCTTAGATAAAAGCAGGTCACGTAGGAAGCGGCCTACCAGGAGGTTGGGCCGAAAGGGGCTTACCATCTACCAGGTGGTGGTGAGCCATCAGGGAACTGAGATGCACTCTAACAGAATTAGACCTGAGTCCGGAGTGAGAAAGGTGGAGAAGATACTGCAACACCATAGCCACCGGGCAGGAGAAAAGGGTCAGCCCTTCGCTCAGCACACCAAGCTGAGAACCTACGCCATTTGAAGGCGTAAGCCCTCCTCGTAGAGGCCTTACGGGAGGCCAGCAGAACATTCTCCACCTCAATGGGAAGGTGGAGATGGGCCAAGGCTACCCTCTAAGCAGCCAAGCCGTGAGTGAAAGAGATCCCAAGTTGGGATGTTGGAGAGAGCCCCCTCCTAAGATAGAAGCCCTGGGGCGGTCTAGTCCCCAAGGGGATGGAGGCTTCCACCACCAACTGCAGGAGCAGCAGGAACCATGGCTGCTTGGGCCATCGAGGGGCTATCAAGATGAGCGAGGCCCTGTCACAGAGGGTTTTGAATAAGGTCTTGGCAATCAGCGGCATCAGAAGAAAGGTGTAGATGAGGTCCCCTGACCATGGGACTAGAAACGCGTCTGCCGTCACCCTGGAGGGGTGAGTCTGCCGAGAGCAAAGGCGGGGCAACTGGAAGTTGTCCGGGCTGGCGAACAGGTCCATCATGGGATCCCCTAGAATCAGAAAAGCTGGCTGGCTACCTTGGGGTCCAACTGCCACTCATGCGGTCAGAGAACTCTGCTTAGCCTGTCGGCCAGTAGGTTGTCCTGTCCTGGCAGGTACACCGCTTTGAGGAAGATACCCTGCTGGGCCGCGTAAGGGCAGAGGGCCAGCGCCTCCTGACAGAGAGCATGGGACCCTGTGCCCCTTTGCTTGTTCACATAGAACATGGCCACCTGGTCCAGGACCGGCAGAGGCGATGGCCAAAGACTATCAGGGCGAGGTGAATGGCTCGAAGCTCCAGGAGATTGATTTGCTGGTTGCTTTCGTCCGGCGACCAGTAGCCCTGGGTGCAGAATCCCTCGCAATGGGCTCCCCAGTCAAGTAGGGAAGCATCTGTGGTGAGGACCATCGACTATTCGGGGCCTTGGAAAGGCATGCCCTTTTCTAGGTGCTGAGACGACTGCCACCAGACAAGGGAATCCGCCAACTGGCGGGTCACCCGAACTCTGTCCCTGAGGCGGCCCGTGGCCAGTGGTGGTCCCGGAGACACCACTGCGCCGTTCTCATGTGGAGATGGGCATCTGGAGCGACATGGACCATGGAGGCCATGTGCCCGAGGAGGCGCAGAAGACAGCAGGCAGATACTGAGGGATGGTGTTATATGTCCTGGGCCAGAGATCTGAGGCGATCCGCCCAGTCCGTGGGCAAGAAAGCCTTTGACTGGCAGGTGTCGAGCTTTGCTCCGATGAATTCCACGCACTGTGTCGGAAGAAGCCCAAGTGCTGTAGGACCTGGATGGTGCGGGTGGTGGCCTGCTGCACCTCGGATGCCGTGTCCCCTTTGACGAGTCAGTCGTCCAGATAGGGAAATACGAAGACCCCCTGAAGCCTGAGAAAGGCAGCCACGATTGCCAGGCATTTCATGAAAACCCTTGGGGCAGAGGCGAAACCGAACGGGAGCACTCTGTACTGAAAGTGCCTGCCCCCTACTACGAACTGCAGGTACTGCATGTGGTGTGGGTGGATTAGGATGTGAGTATAAGCATCCTTGAGGTCTAAGGAGCATAGCCAGTCTCTCTGCTGGAGGTAGGGCAGCAATCTTCCAAGGGAGAGCATCTTGAACTTCTCCCGCACCAGGAATTTGTTGAGGTTGCACAGGTCGAGAATGGGCCTTAGACCCCCTGTCCTCTTTGGGATAAGGAAGTATCTGGAGTAGAACCCCTTGCCCTGGAGGTGGTGGGGCATCGGTTCCACCGCAATGTCCTCAAGAAGACCTGCCAGTTCCTTCAGAAGGTGGTCCCGGTGGAAGGGAGACCTGGGGGGCTCTCCTGGGAAATAAGGGGGAGACAGCTGAGTCAAGCAGAGGAGGTAACCCTCCCTGACCACCCTCAGTACCCAGGCATCGGTAGTGATGTTCACCCACCTCGGGGCATAGAGGCTCAGTCATCCCCCTGTGGGCTGCTGACCTCCTTGGAGTAGAGAGGCTATGCTGGAGAAGTCAAAAACTTCCCCCCCCCTAGCTGGGCCAGAGCCGGTGCCTGGGACTTCGGAGCCTTCTGCTTACACGGGCCATGCCCTTGTCCCTTGGCCTGCTGCACTTGGTGAGCTGGGGGAGGCCTGAAAGTGTGGGTAGTTATGGTAAGCTTCTGCCTTCCTCGGGCAAAAGGGCTTTTTACCCGAGCCCTGCCGTCAGGGAGGGGCAGCGGTCTTCTTAGAGAGCCTGGTCCTCGTCATGAACTTGGTCTCCATCTCGGCGGCCTTGTTGGTCATGGCCTTGCCAAATAGATTTTCTCCCTGGCAGGGATCATCAACCCACTTGTCTTGGACCCATTGCTCGAGGTCAGATGACTGGAGCCAAGCTTGGCGGCACACACAGATGCCTGCTGCGGCTACCCGGGCCGACTCAAACCTGTCGTAGGCCGCTCAAGACAAACTTGGAGCATTCACAGACGGCCTTGGACAGGCTCCAGAAGCACTGCAAGGGTTCCTCGGAGAGACCAGCTGAGAAACCAGCGAGTTCCTTCCCCAAATCCCTCAGGCACATGCCCATGTACAGCTGGTAGGCCTGGACACGGCAAATGAGAACCGAGTCCTGGAAGCACTGCCTGCCGAGGGCGTCCAAGGTGCAGGCCTCCCTCCCAGGGGGCACCGAGGAGTGAGTCTTCTGGCTCTTCAGCCGACACATGGCCGACTCCACCACCAAGGAGTTGTGTGGCAGTTGCAACTTCTGGAAGCCGGGGCTCCGGCAAACTCAGTTCATCGAGTCGAGCCGTTTGCTCACTACCGGTGTCTCCTCCATGCGGAACATGAGCCATTCTAGGATGGAAGGATGGGCACAGTGATCAAATCCTGAGGGGGAGCCTTGTACTGGAGGATCTCGAGCTCATCAGGTCCTCCTCGGTCAGGAACGCCAGGGCCTTAGACACGTCTTTGACAAAGTCTAAGAATCCCATACCCTCTGGTGGGGACCTTCTCCGAGGTTCCGAGACTGGGGAGTCCGAGTGGATGTCGCGGTGTCGACAGGTATCCGGGGACTCATCATCCTCTGTCTCCCACTTGGAGTAGTCCGAGGAAGATTTGAGGGTGGGCTGCTCCGCGGCCCTCGAGAGGCCCGATGCTGCATGGTCCACCCACGGGGGTGGACATAGGGGACGACCGTGGCCCCGTCTAGCGGGACACCGAGCATGACCTCTGCCGAGGATTGGCTAGAGGCCGCAGGACCTTGAGGATCGGCTCAGCCTCCGGGGTCGACTTTGGCATCAAACGCCCAGTGGTCGGGGCGGAGGAACCAGACGTGCCGGACAACAGCACCTGCTGCTGGTCCAAGAAGGCAGACAAGCTGTGCTCCAAGGCCACCATCCTGGACTCTAGTCCAGAATGCTCTGCAGCCTTCGGCGTGGGTACCGTGGAACTTGGACCCGATGCCGGCTCCCCTGAAGGGGAATCCTCAACTAAGATAGCCTCCGAGGATCGAGGCCGGTCCACCATCGGATTCTTCCAAAGGACCTTCGCCGGCTGATCCTTGTCCGATGCCTTGGGCAGGCGCCTGGGGCTGCGGGACCAGGCCCAAGAGGAACCCTGTCTATTGGAGCCATCCAAGGAGTGTTTCTTCTTCCTCCAGTATTCTCTCGAGGGGGACCCCCTCTCTAAGGACCCACGACAATGCTCGGGTTCGGAAAACTCCTCCTGAGGTGTCAGCACCTCAGATGAGGCCCTGGCCTTTGCAGGCATCGGGGAGTCGGGGAAAAACATATCATGCTGCTGCTGGCAGCTCTTCAGGGCCTTGGCTAAACATCTGTTTGCATAAGCAGCAGGCCTTCGGGTCATGGTCCGGCCCAAGGCAATGGAGGCAGCAGTCGTGTGTGTCGGTTAATGACATGAGCTTAGAACACCGATCACACTTTTTGAAACCACTGGTAGCCATAGGGGATAAAAGAACCCCTGCAAAGTCGAAGACCCTCCGAGCTGCCAGAGGGGATAAAAGGCACCCAAAAGGAACAAAAACTCAAAAATGGAGCGAACTCTATGCCAAGGCACCAAGGTTGGTAGGCAGGAAGAGTACCGGTGCGATATCGGAGATGAGTTAAAACTCGAGAAGAAAAAAATCAACTTTTTCTGGGGGAAAGACAGATGACGTCTGAAGGGCTCTGCGGAATAAAAGAGACTGAGCAAGATGGCACCCTTGGGCAGGAAGGGGACCACGCATGCGTGATGGCGTCTCCCAAAAGGCTCTCTTTAAAACAGGGGAAATGCTCCCGCGAGGGCTCCGTCAGTGCCGACGTCACCCATATGTGAGGACTGACTTCCTGTTTGTTCCCGGAGAAAGTTAATAGAAAGATATGAATCTTAAGAAAAGGAATAGAGAATAAAATGAAGAGGATATGATAAGGTCTCCATATTACTCCATGATGCAACTGCATCTTCGGTATTGCATGCAGTTCTGGCTGTCACATCTAAAAGAAGATATAGGAATTGGTAAAGGAACTGAGAAGGGTGACCAAACTGATAAAGGGGATGGAAAAATGCTCCCTATAAAGACAGGTTAAATAAGTTAGAGCTTTTTAAATGAAGAAGAGACAGCTGAGAGGCAATATGATAGAGGATGTGAGAGCCAGTGGGAAAGGGTTAACACAAAACATCTAAAATGTTGTCCAAATTGCTGGCTCCATGAGTTGCTAGAGGTATTAGGTGACATCAGAAGAAGAAATGTGAGAAAAACACAAACACACTTATCTACAGGGCACAAAGAGAGAAGGCTTCACAAGCCTAAATATGCCAGCTTAGTGTGGGACCTAGTGTAAAATTGTCAGAAGATATCAGAAGAACTAATAAGATATATTTCTTCTATTTCTTGAAAATGACATATGGGAAAAAGAGAAATTAGAGACTTACCTGCTAATTGTTGTTCCTTGAGGAACTCCAGTCCAGTCCTGCACCTCTGGGTAGTGCCCCTCTTCCAGCAGCTTGGAGACTGAGCATGTCATCTTTTGATGACACCCGGTATATATATACAGCTGGCACCGCCTATCAGCCCCAGTAACCTATTGACAAAGCAGACTCACAGGAGCAACAGTTAAGTAGTAACAAATGCAAATATAAAACAAACAGAACTATGCTTGCCCGATCGCCCCCTCCTCCAGGAAGGGTACCCCGACCTCTCCCCCTCAGGAAGGGAGATACAGTTGCTCTCTATCTGAACTACCACCCACTCCCGGGGGTAGCAACTGACTACACTCCAGCCCCTCCCACTCCCACCGGCTAACTCCTTCCCCTAAGGAAATCAGCTTCAGGCCCGGGGAGCGCCGCACCCAGTCAGCCAGCAAGAGGGAGGGTATTCGGGACTGGACTGGAGTTCCTCAAGGAACCGCAATTAGCAAGTAAGTCTAATTTCTCTTTCCTTATCATCCCTCCAGTCCAGTCCCGCACCTCTGGGATGTATCAGAGCAGTTTATGAATGGGAGGGACCCGCCGCACTGGCCTGAAGCACTGCCGATCCGAAGCGAGCATCCCCCGCCAACTGGAGATCCAAGCAGTAATGCTTAGTGAAGGTGTGAAGCGACGACCAAGTAGCTGCCCTGCAGATATCCAATGGCGGAACTAAAACTATACTCCGCCCATGAAGCTGCTTGTGCTCTTGCGGAATGTGCTCTCAATCCTGATGGCACCGGCTTACCCTTCAGGATGTGCGCTGATACAATAGCCTCCCGGATCCACCTCAAAATGGGAGGCCTTCGCTGCCGCTTTGCCTCTGTGCAGCCCCCGCAAAGAGAACAAACAACCGATCCATCTTCCGAAAAGACTTGGTCCTCCTCAAATATTTCCTGAGGACCCCTTTCACATCCAAACCACGCAACTGCCGTGCGACTGGCCACTCCTTACCCAAGGGTAGCGCCGTCAAGGAGACCCCCTGGTTCACATGAAAAACCGACACTAACTTAGGCAAAAAGGAAGGAACTGGTCGCAAAACAACCTTCTCTTTAGAAAAAAAAATAAAAAGGAAAGGCTCCCGGCAGGATAAGGTCTGAAGCTATGAAATCCTGCGCACCGAGCAAATCGCCACCAAGAAAACCGTCTTCAGCATCAGGTCTTTCAGGGAAGTCCATCCCAAGGGCTCAAAAGGCTCCCCTGCTAGTGCGTTCAATACGAGGTTTAGATCCCAAGAAGACACCACCACTCTCTGCGGTGGTCGGAGATGTGTCACTGCCCTCAAAAACCTAAGCACGACGGGATGTGCACCAAAGGCATCCCCCATATCTTCCCCTGATAACAGGCAATCGCTGCTAGTTGTACGCACAAGGAGCTAGAGGCCAAACTCTTGTCAAAGCTGGCCTGCAGGAAAGCCAGGACGTCCAGGACTGAAGCAGCGGACGGACGTGTCTGTTTGTCCTCCCACCATGATTCAAAGATATGCCACACGCGAACTATACGCTCCTTACCGCCACTATCACTGACTGCAACATCTCCATGTGAAAATGCGGGACCCGCAGACAGTGATTGACCCCCTTGATGTCGAGGATTGGGCAAAAGGGGCCTTCCTTCTTGGGCACCACGAAATAAATGGAGTATCAACCGCACCCGTACTGGTGTTGAGGCACCGGTTCGACGGCCTGCAGCTGCAGGAGGCGCGACAGGGTTTCCCTTACTGCCAGCACCTTGCCCCGAGCCTTGCAGGGAGACTGGATGAAAAATTATTTTATTGGTCGGGTCAACTCCAGGGGGTATCCTTCTCTGACCATCTCCAGTATCCATTGGTTGGATGTGATCTGGGCCCAGGCAGAGGAAAAATCCCACAGCCGACCCCCCAAGGGCAACACCACTGCCTGAGCCCCCCCTCATCTCATTGTCCTTTATGCCCCAAGGTAGCGGCAGGCTCTAAAGCCCCTTTCTGTTCCTCGGAAACCACGAAAGCCCTGTCCTCTGGTAGGGATCCTACCTCTCTGGGTCTGGCTGAAGCAAGGGGTACGAAAACGCTTGAACTCTCTCAGCTGACTACGAGTCGAGGAGGTGCCACGGCCCTGTTTCTGCTTGTCCTCGGGTAATCGACACCCTTTGGACTCCCCCAAGTACTTAACCAACTAATCCAAGTCTTCTCCAAAGAGGAGTTTTCCCTTAAAGGGCAGCTTACTAAGCCAGGACTTAGGGAAATTGTCCGTTGCCCAATTCCGCAGCTACAAATAATGGTGGGCCGCCACCATCAAAGCCATGCTCTTGGAAAGGCCCCTGATGAGATCACAATGGGTGTCCGCTAGATAGGCAGCCCCCGACTCCAACTTTGCCGCTTCCCCTGACATGACCGGCTCCGAGCCCTCCGAGCTCTGAAGCCTTTGTGACCAGCGGAGGCAAGCCCTAGCCACCCATGCCCTGCAGATGGAGGCCCACAAGGACAAGGCAGAAATATCAAATGCCTGTTTCAATAGTGCCCAGCTTCCTATCCTGGGCATCTTTGAGAGCCGCACTCCCCTCTATGGGGATCGTAGTCTTTTTGGTAACAGCAGACACTGCCGCATCCGCCTTCGGAGACAGCAGGAGCTCCTCCTGCAGGGGGTAAAGGCATGCCAAGGTCTGCCCCCCCCCCCTCTCCTAAGGCCAGCCTCTGGCAGATCCCATTCCTCCTGGATCATCTACCTGACTACTCTGTGAACTGGAAACACTGCTTGCGACTTCCAAACCGCCTGGAGCAGAGGATCCTCCAAAGTGTCATTCTCTACCGGGAGGCTCGTGGGCATATTTAGTGTCTTTAAGGACTCCGTGATACGCGCCAGGAGCTCCTCCCCATGGAACACACCAGTCTGGCCTGATCTTCCCTCTCAGGAATCTCGCCTTCTTCTAGTTCCTTTTGAAGGTCCAGATCCAGGCCCAAGTCATCTCCATCTGGGCCTTCCTATTCTGGTGAAGGATGCCATTCCTCAGGACCTCTGGCCCTCTTAGCCGGGATTCCCGATTCACCCTCTGTTACGCTTGCTGGTCTTTTCAACCCTAGTGCCGAAGAAGGGGGGCCACCTGCCAAACCTTGCTGGTGCAAATAAAATGCCCTACGTAATAACAAACTCCGACGAAAAATCCCCTGGAAGTCCTGTTACCTCTCAGGGGATAGACGTGGAGGGTCATGGAGTAGCCGAAAGACTGAGGTCCCCGCCAGCCAGTGGCAGAGCAGACCCCTCTCCCTCCTGGCCTTCCTGTGCCAGGGTGGGGATCCCCAGACTCGTTCTGCCCTGCAGGTTCTGTTCCAAGGAGGCAGCCTCCTGTGTGCAACCAACACACACTCCAGCCTCCGAGACCGCCCCCCGGCAGGTCCCGCAAACCAGGTATTGAGGCTTGCTGGCATGTTGGGCACTGCTGAACCAAGGACCCAGCTGCCTTTCATCCCCTTCTCTGTATCGTCTCTCTTTTATTTATTTATTTATTTTTTATATATAGACACTGATCCTGTAGGGCAAAGTAAACCAGACAAATCCCCCAAAGACCTCAAGTTAACGTAAAAGAACTTAAAATAACTTAAAAGTAGCCTAAAATAAATCAAACTAAATCAAAAGAAGTCCAGAAACAAAGCCTGTCACCCCTCCGCGACAAACCTTAGCTGTGCCTTTTTTAAAACGGCATACACAGGCCAGGGACTAAGCTGTGTGCACTGAGGGGGAAGGGCAGTTGTGGTCTGCTCCGCGTGCCGGTGGGAACCAGCCACCACAGGGTTCAAGGTCACCCTGCCGCAGCACACCATGTGCCGCTGTCTCCGGTCCAAACCGGCCTCCCCTCACCCCGCTGGCACCCACGAGGCTTACTGACCTGCTCTTCGCTGCCCTGCAACCTTTTTCCTCAGAGTTCTCTTACCCCCGTGCTCAGCCGCACATTCAGGGCTTCGGCGCTAGGGGGAAGGGGTTTGAATAGAAAGCCCCGCCAGAGAGTAGCACCAGCCGAACTTCGGCGGCTCCTCACCCACCACTGGGATCGGGAACCGCCTGAGGATCAAGAGCCCTCCTTGCACTTTCACGGATCCTTGCGTTGGGTGGGGGTTCCCATCCAACCCGGACTCCTGGCCCCTCTCTTTTTTTTTCTCCCATCAACTTAAAACAAAATCTAGCCCTGTAAAACGGAACCCAATGCCCGAACAAAACAAGCCTAGAAAAAAAAACTAACTAAACTCCTTATTTGTTCCTTCAGTGAGCCCAGCACCCTGGCTCACCATCTCCTCCAGCTGCTTGGAGACTGAGCTTACTGGGGCTGGTAGGCGGTGCCAGCTGAATATATACCGGGTGTCATTAAAAGAAGACATGCTCAATCTCCAAGCTGCTGGAAGAAGGGCACTACCCAGAGGTGCGGGACTGGACAGGAGGGACAATAAGGAACAAACCAGGTGAAGAATTGAATAAGTGGGAAAAGGGTCAGATAACAAGGAATAAATCTGACAAAGGCCCAAGCAAATAGCTATAAACATGGGTATATAAAAAGGTCAACAGGTTAACAGGAATGGAAGTGTAGTTATGACAGGACAAAGGAAGGAATGGAAGCGAGAATCCAGATGCCTGGAGTTAAAACAAAGGGACTAGTTTGAAAGGAAAATGATATAACGTGACAGAACTTTTTAAAGACTGGGATTTGCACCCTATCTTCCAAAAAAAAAAAAAAAAGGTGGCCTGCAAATCCCCAATGTCTGTCTGTTAATGAATGAGTGTGTATAATTCTGATTTTTTGTGCTGTGTGCATCTGTGTGATGCCTGTTTGAAAAGGATTTTCTTTGAGTATAGCTAGAACCATATATCCTGCTCTCTCACTGGCAATGGACAGGGAAATCTCTTAATTACTTTATAACTGTGGAGTGGAGGAGTAGCCTAATGGTTAAGAACATTGGCTTGGGAACCCAGAGATCAGCGTTCAATTCCCACCAGCACTCCTTGTGGCCTTGGGCAAATCACTTAACCCTCCATTGCCTGAGAAAAATCCAAGATATCAATGACCCTGTTTAATGTACATTACCAAGTTTAAGTTTCAATGTAAACCGCTTTGACTGAAATGATAAAGAGGTATATGCAAACTAAACAAACTGTAACAGAAAAAGCAGAAAGAAAAAAAGTGTTTTACTTGAAGGAGAGGGTGAGGGAAATACTCCAAATGACTTTGTATTTAGTTAGTTTTGTTATGCTTTCTGTATGCTTACTTCTATGATACATGAAAAAAATAATAAAGGATCTTTCTTGTAAGGAAAATCTGTGAAAATATTGTGCCAAGTACATGTATAATCTGCATGAGCTGTGGTCTATTGGGAGGGGGTGACAAGCCCTCCCTGTGTGTGTGTGTCAGTGTGCTCACCTCTTGCACGGAGAAGGTAGTATGGTGATTCCTTCTGGCCAATGGAGTCAGCCTCCCCTTGATCCGGACAATGTCTATAAAGTAAAAGAGCGGAGAGACCGAACGGCAGTAACCTGTACTGGTAATGCTGGTTCTTGAATCTAAAACACAGGTATTTCCAGTGAAGAGGGTGGAAAGGAATACGAGTATAAGCATCTTTTAAATCCAGAGAGGCTAGCTAGTCGTCTTTGTGTAAACAGTAGGAGGATGGTGAGGAGGGAACGCATTCTGAACTTTTCACGTTTGACATGGACATTGAGATTGTGGAGGTCCAAGATGGGCCGCATACATCCTGATTTCTTCAGAATTAGGGGAAAAAAAAAAGGTTTGAGCAGAAATTCTTGCTGCATTACAAAAGCAGGACAGATTCTATGGTTTGGTTGCGCAACAGCTGGCGGATTTCTTGTTGAAGAACAACAACATTGGAAACAGTCACTATATTAACCCACACATCAATGGCAAGTAGGAAGAGGAGTGTAGAATAAAATCCATACAAACACAAGCAAGCCAATCAACAATTGCTGGAAGGCAATAAGCACAAAAGCTCAAAGCCTAGTCAACAACGTTCCTGATCTGAAAGTCCTAAAGGTGAAAATGGGAAAATGGACTTGGACACTGTGGCCATTACAGAAACATGGTTTAAACGAGTCACAGTTTTTTGTGAAATATTGCAAGAGAACCTTGATAAACTGGAAGACTGGGCATCCAAATGGCAGATGAAACTTAATGTGGACAAGTGCAAGGTTATGCACCTAGGAAAGAACAACCCAAACTATGGTTATACGATGCAAGGTTACATACTGGGAACCACCACCCAGGAAAAAGATTTAGGCATCATCGTGGATAACATGCTAAAACCCTCCATCCAGTGTGCAGCAGCAGCCTAGAATGTCAGGAATCATAAGGAAAGGAATGGAGAATAAAACAAAAGGATATTATAATGCCTCTGTATCGCTCCATGGTGCGACCGCACCTTGAATATTGTGTGCAATTCTGGTCGCCTTATCTTAAAAAGGATATAGCGTTATTAGAAAAGGTACAGAGAAGAGCCACCAAAATGGTAAAGGGGATGGAAGGATACCCCTATGAAGAGAGGCTAAAATGATTAGGGCTCTTCAACCTGGAAAAGAGACAGCTAAAGGGAGATATGATAGGAGGTCTGTAAATTAATGAATGGAGTGGAACGGGTAAACGTAGAACGATTGTTTACACCATCAAAATACAGAAAGACTGGGGACATGCAGTGAAGAAGCTACAATGTAACCTATATAAGATTAATGAGAGAAAATATTTTTTTCACTCAACGTGTAATCAAACTCTGGAATTTGTTACTGGAGGATGTAGTAAAAGCTGTTAGTGTAGCTGGGTTTAAAAAAAAAAGGTTTGGACAGGTTCCTGGAAGAAAGGTCCATAAACCATTATTAGAGGGGATCTGAGAAATCCACTGCTTGCCCCAATACAAACAAGCATTGTGGAACCTGTGTCTTTTGGGGAAACTGCTAGGTATTTGTGACCTAGATTGGCCATTGTTGGAAACAGGATACTGGGCTTGATGGACCTTGGTCTGACCCAGTAGGGCATATCTTATGTTCTTATGAATGGGCTATAGCCATAGCTGGCTATAATTTACTTAGAAGGGACAGAGAAGGCAGAAAAAGAGGGGTAGCAGCTCTATATATTAAAAGCAATCGGTCAGCTGGTTGAAAGCAACTGAAGATGTGTTCACCCCAACCATCTGTGAGATAGTAAACTCCTCATTGAAACAAGGATACATGCCTTCTGCATTAAAAAGACTACAATCCGTCCTATACTAAAAGCTCCATCCTCTGACAAAAATCTACCCAATTCATATCGTCCAATATCAAGCTTACCATTCCTAACGAAGGTGATAGAAAAAGTTGTACAATTGCAACTACAAGATTTTATTGATCTAAACACACCACTGCATGAGAATCAACATGGATTTAGACCGCAACATAGTGTTGAGACCCTTATGCTAACATTACTAGACAAACTGATATGTGGCCTAGACTCTAGTAAACGGGCTTTTATACTAATTTTTATCGACATAGCAGCAGCATTTGACAGCATAAATCACATCCTCCTAATAGACAGGCTAAAACAAATTGGACTGCAAGGAACAGTCCTACAATGGTTTACATCTTATCTTACAAACAAAACACAGCAGGTAAAAATAGGCCAAAACTCATCCTCAGTCTTCTCACAGAAACAGGAAATCCCCCAAGGCTCGTCATTATACGCACTATTGTTCAATATTTACATTCAGCCAATTTGCAACATTTTCAATTCACACAATATTAACTATCATCTCTATGCGGATGACATAATGATGTACCATCCGATAGACACCACAAACCTGGATCTCTCCCAAATAACAGCATGCATGACCAAAATTACAGAATGGCTTGACACCCACAACCTCAAAATCAATCTCAAAAAACAGAAGTCCTCTTTATCTCAAGAAACCCAAACTCCCCCCCCCCCCCAATAAAATACTTATACAGGAGAATGAACTAGAAGTCAAGGAAGAAGTAAAATACTTAGGCATAGTTCTAGATAAAACTCTATGCATGACCCAACACATAAAAGCAGTCACAAAAAGTATATACTTCAAATTAAGAACTATCCAACGGCTCAGACCACTCTTAGAAAATACTGATTTCAGAACGGTCCTGCAATCTCTAACACCACCACACATGGATTACTGCAATAGTATCTAACCAGGACTTCCCAAAAAAAAACCACCCACCAGCTCCAACTAGCACAAAACCTTGCTGCACACATAGCAACAAAAACAAGGCGCGATGAACATATCAACCCCATACTCTATGACCTACATTGGTTATCAATCACCTCTAGAATAAAATATAAATACCCAATGATCATATTTAAGCACCATAATAGCATTGCCACAACCCCACTATCAGCCCTCCTCACAACACCTAACTCTTCAAGGGAATGAAGAATCTGTTCCCAAAACACCTACAAAATCCCTCCCATAGCCACAACACAAACCAATGTACTAGTTCACGAGCCTTCTCTTACTTTGCTCCAATATTGTGGAACTCACTTCCCAATGACTTAAGGGCAACGAAGGACCTCCTGCAATTCCGTAAGGACTTCAAAACATTTCTTTTTATTGATTATTTTGGTGATCCAAATAGTATCAATATATTCCAAGACACCTAAAACATTATTAAAAAAAAAACCACCACCAACTGATAATGCAAAAATCGTAACATAATTACACAACACACCTCATGATACCAATGTATACAACCATACCACACACAAACTATTGTATATAGATATATAAAGTTTATTGTATATAGTTTGTAACAAGTTAAATGTACATAGTTTCAAAGTTTAAAGTAAAAGTTGCTGTGATGTTTCATGTAAACCGCCCTTGATCTCAGGAAGGGGCAGTATATAAAAAGCTTGCTAAATAAATAAAGCTGTTGAAATGCAGGGGACATGGGGAAAAGAATAAGTGCTGTGGATTATGTTGGAAAGAGGAGATTGCATCATCATCCATACTGGTGTAGTCTACAGGCCTCCAACTCGAACAGAAGAAATGGATAGACTTGATCAATGATAGTCCATCATCTCTAAATGGAATGAAATCCTATCCGCAGCCTCCCTACTTCTGCCTAAGCAACTTCCTCAAAAACACCGCAGAAGAACCCCCTGGTTCTCTACAAACCTGAGAAACCTCAAAAGGGAGCTTAGACGCCTTGAACGTAAATGGAGACGCACTCAAGACTCCAATGTACATATTGCCTACACAACCAAACTTCAAACCTACTGCTCAGAAACCCTCACTCATAAAAGAGAATATAATGAAAATATTATCCAACGAGCACTTAATAAACCAAGAGAGCTCTTCTCCATCACTAAATCCTTAATAAACGAGCCCCTGCAACATGACCAGCCACCAAAAATAACTGCGCAGGCTATAGCTAACCATCTGACCTCTAAATTCCTCCCACCTTTATCAACCAATAACCCCCAACTCACTCCTGACCACAGCACCCAACCACATGATGCAACCTTCTCAAACTCATGGAATGAGTTTCATCCCATTACATTAGATAATGTATCTGATGTTATTAAAGATTTGAATGCTTCAACCTCTGCCCTTGACCCTTGTCCTGTCCCCTGGATCAAATCTACCAGAAGTTCCCTCAGCCCCTACATTCTGAATATTGTACAAACCTCCCTCCAGACTGGTTCCGTACCACCCCCACTTAAGTGTGCCTCTATCTGCCCAATCCTAAAAGGAGCTAAATTAGACCCCACCTCCCCTTCCTCCTACAGACCCATCTCTAGTATCCCTTTCCTTGCAAAGATAACAGAAAAACTTGTCCAAACCCAACTTCAGAACTATATTGATGACCACTCTCCCCTTGACTTATTCCAGCATGGTTTCAAAAGTAATCACGGAGTTGAAACCCTCCTCACCTCTCTACTAGATTCCTTGTACTTACACACCCAGAACCCCGCTCAAGGATGCCTACTTATTTTCCTTGACTTATCTGCTGCTTTTGACTCTCTCCCCCACCATCAACTCCTAATCAGACTTCATGAAATAGGACTGAGAGGCATAACTCTAAAATGGTTCCAATCCTACTTAGACGCCAGAACCCAACAGGTCCGTATTGGAAGTGATACCTCCCTCCCATTTACACTAAAACAAGGTGTCCCCCAAGGTTCTAGTCTATCCGCATTACTTTTCAATATCTTCCTCCAACCTGTCTGCAAGATTTTCCAAAACTATGGCATACAGTACCAATTATATGAGGATGACATGATGTGCTTCACCCCATTTAACCTCACTAACCCTAATTTTACTAAACTAAATGAATGTCTAATCAGCCTCAAATCTTGGCTCTCCCAGCACAACTTACTAATTAACCAATCCAAAACTGAGGTCCTTCAAGTATTTTCCAATCCCTCATACACCCCTCCTCCAACTCTCACCTTTGGTGATCTCACACTCACTATAAAAAACCAAGTGAAATATCTTGGAATCAACCTTGATCAGAACCTCTCCTTCTCCGATCAAATAAAGAGAACCACCAATACAGTATACGCAAAGCTACGTACTCTCCGGAACCTCAAACCTCTCTTAAGCCCTGACTCCTTTCGTACTGTCTGTCAGGCCCTCACAACCCCTTTGCTTGACTACTGTAATCTGATCTATCATGGCCTCCCCAAGAACACCATCCAACCAACTAGCCCAGAATACGTTAGCGCGGCTCATAACCAACAACCCCAGACGATTCCATATTACAGCAGTCCTCTATGAAATCCACTGGCTCCCAATTCAACACCGAGCTAAATTCAAGGTTCTTACTCTTATACACAAAATTATCTCAAAGGAGTCAGCTCCATGCCTCTCCCCACTCCTTGCCTTCTCCAACACCACAAGAACACACCGTTCCTTTACCAAAAACCTACTGACCATACCAACAACTAAAAGGCATTGCAAACAATCTACTCTCTCTATGCTCCATCCCTATGGAATACCCTTCCTCATGAATTGCGTAACTGTGTGAGCCACTCTGAGTTCCGAAAGAAGTTAAAAACCCACCTCTTCCTTGAACATTTTTCCCTAGTACCTAACCCTATACAGCTACCTCCCCACCCATGCTCCCTCAAATCCTATAATACAACTATCTGTAGCTCTATATATATACATATGTAAATAGTTGATCATTGATCATTGTAATTAGTTCATATTGTTCACTTATGTATCCTTGTTACTTTGTTCTTTGTAAACAGTTGAAACACACTGCCTTGAAATGTTCTATGTAAACCGTCTTGATTTGTAGAAAGACGGTATATAAAAAATGTTAAATAAATAAATAAATTGCAAAGGTAGTCATGAAGGGAGAAGTGATCATATTGGGCGACTTTAATCTATTGATGTGGAATGAAGTATTCCTTCTGCAAATCTGGAAATAAGTAAAAAGATTGTGTATGTCATCCAATTAGCACTGCTCAAATGTTAATGGAACTGACCAGGAAAACTTTGATGCTGGGTTTAATACTCACCAATGGAGGTAGCATGTCAAATGTCTGGGTGGGTGCCCACGTGAGCAGCAGTCATCACATGGTGTGATCTGAGGTAAAAGCCAAGGCATAGTCCAATCACAGCAAACTCAAAATCCTAGATTTCAAAAACAGTGACTTCAGTAAAATGGCAAAATGCCTGAAGGAGTTGGCAGGATGGGAGACAATAAGGGGTGTGGATATATATGTAAGGAAAATATATGAAAAACAAGAGGAAAAGGAAACCTATATGGTTCTCCAAAGAAGTGGCTGCACAAATAAAGGCAAAAAACAGCTTTCACAAAATTCAGAAAGTCGCAAACAGAGGAATGGAGAAAAAAAGAATAGAAAGAGAAGTAAGGATAGCAAAAGCAAAGGCAGAAGAAATGATGGCTAAAGATGTGAAGCATGGAAACAAAACTTTTTTCAGGTATATTCAGAGAAGAGAAAGATCAGAGGTTAAATTGCAAGACTCAAAAGTGCAGAGGACGGATTTGTAGAAAGTGACTTTGAAAAAGCAAAAATGCTAAACAAATACTTCTGTACTGTATTCACTAAAGAAAATATTGGAGAAGGGTCACGTATGACTGACAAATATACAAATGGGAATGGAGTAGATACCACACCATTCATAGGAGATTATGTATTTGAACAGCTTGAAAGACAGAGTGGACAAGGCCAGGAGACCGGATGGGATACATTCCGGGATACTGAAAGAGCTAAGAGAGGTTCTGGCAGAGCCTTTAAAGGATGTTTTTAACAGATCCTTGGAGACTAAAGAGGTTCCACAGGACTGCAGAAGGGCTGATGTGGTACCTCTTCACAAAAGTGGTAATAGAGAAAAAAGGCAACAAACTATAGGTTGGTAAGCCTTACCTCCGTGGCACGAAAAGTAATGGAGGCACTCCTGAAGGAGAGAATAGTGGACTTTCTAGAAACTAATAGGTTGCATGATCTGAAGTAAAATGGTTTTACCAAAGGACGACCATGCCAAACAAATTTCACCGAGTTCTCCAACTTGGTGACCAGAAAACTAGATCAAGGGCATGCAATGGATGTGATCTACCTAAATTTTAGCAAAGCCTTTGATACTGTTCCTCATAGGAGGCTTATCAATAAACTGAACAGCTTGGAGATGGGTCCCAAGGTGGTGAACTGGATCAGAAATTGCTTGACTGCCAGATGGTGGTGGTAAATGGCACTCACTCAGAAGAAAGGAAGGTGAGTAGTGGGGTGCCCCAGGAATCGGGTCCTGGGACTGGTACTGTTCAATGTATTAGTAAGTGATATTGCTGAAGACTTGAAGGGAAAAGTCTGTCCTTTTGCAGATGACACAAAAATTTGCAACAGAGTGGACTCCTCTGAGGGAATGGACAACATAAGGAAAGATCTACAAAAACTGGAAGAATTGTCTACTGCTTGGCAGTTAGGATTTAATGTGAAAAAGTGCAGAGTTATACACTTGGGGTGCAGAAATCCAAGGGAATTGTATGCGATAGGGGGCAAAACGTTGCTGTGCACAGACCAGGAGAAGGACCTTGAAGTGACTGTTTCTGATGATCTCAAGATGGTGAAACAATGTGACAAGGCAGTGGCCAAAGCCAGAAGGATGCTGAGTTGCATACAGAGAGAAATAGCCAGCAGAAAGGAGGAGGTATCAATGGCCCTTTACAAGTCATCGGTGAAGCCTCACTAGGGAGTATTGTGTTCACTTTTGGAGACCATATCTCACAAAGGACATAAAAAGACTTGAAAAAGCAGAGGAAGGTGACCAACATGATTTGGATCCTGCGCCGGAAGACGTATCAATGAACAAACCAACCTTTTTCAAAGAAGGGGATGCTGTAAAACTAGAGGACATAAGATGAAGCTACAAGGAGGTAGACTTAAAAGCAACGTCAAGAAATACGTTTTCACTAAAAGAATGATGGATGCTTGGCATGCTCTCCCAATGGAGGTGGTGGGGAAAATACAGTGACACTATTCAAAATGGCATGGGAGAGATACAATGGATCCCTTTATAGCAAGGGGATAAAATCAAAATGTTGTTGTTGTTGAGTGCCGTCAGGTTGGTGTCTACTTATGGCGACCCTCAGGATAGTTGTCCTAAAAACTGCATTCGGTCTTCAGAGGTAGTTCATTGTTGATAGAATAACACCCATAGCTGCTGCTGTTCTATCGAACCATCTTTGCTGGCCTTCCTCTTTTGCATTGACCTTCTACCTTGCCAAGCATGTCATCTTTCTCCAATGATCTCTCTGCATTATGTATCCAGAGTACAAAAGTCAAAGTCTTGTCATTTGAGCTTCTAAAGAAAGCTTAGGTTTGACCTCCTCTAATACTGACTGGTTTGTTCTTCGGGCAGTCCATGGTATACACCGTATTCTTCACCAGCACTATAATTCAAAGGCATCAATTTTATTCCTATCATTTTCATTGTCCAACTTTCACATCCATATAATGTTACTGCAAATACCATGGCTTGAACAAGTCAAATCTTTGTATGAAGAGAGACATCTCTGCTCTTGAGAATGTTGTCTAGGTCCTTTATAGCCATTCTGTCAAGAGTAATGCATAGTCTGATTTCTTGACTACTTGTCGTTTCTTTATTGATAGTTGATCCAAGTAGGTTATAGTAGTCAACTAGTTCAATTTCTGCTCCATCAACGATGAACTTACTGATTTGGCAAGTTATCAGGATCTTTGTTTTCTTTACATTAAGGTGCAGGCCCATTTTAAGATTAACGTTCCTTGTTCTTGAGAAGCAAATGTTTCAGATAGTCTTCACTTTCAGCTAGTAATGTGATTATTATCAGAATAGTGAAGGTTGACGACGAGTCTTCCACCAATCTTCACACCTCGGTTGTCTTCATACGTCTTCTCTGATGATTTGTTCTGGAGTGGAGGAGTGGCCTAGTGGTTGGGGCAAGGTACTTCAGGCCGGAAGGTCGGGGGTTCAAATCCCACTAGAGGACAGCAACCTTGGGCCGGAAGGACTGGGGTTTCTAGTCCCACAGGTGCTCCTTGTGGTCTTGGGCAAGTCACTTAACCCTCCATAGTCCATGTTCCCTGTAAAATAGTTATCTCCAATTTATAATGCCCTGTTCAATGTAATTTCAGTTCGTTCAATGTAAACCGCACTGATGCAGAATAGCGCGGTATATAAGAGAATGTAAATTTAAAAAATAAATAAATATAAATTAAACAGGTGGGGGGGGGGGGGAGTATGCAGCCTTGTTGTACACCTTTGCTGATTTTAAACCATTCTGTTTCTCCTTGTTCCGTATGAACTGTTGCTTCTTGATCGATGTAAAGGTTGTGCAAGAGAGTTATCAAATGTTCTGGTAAAACCATGCTTCTTAATATGGTCCAGAGTTTCTCATGGTTTACACATTCAAAGGTCTTGCTGTAGTCAATAATATAGATATCCTTTTGATATTCTTTTGTCTTTTCAAGGATCCATCTCACATCCGTGATGTCATTTCTCGTTCCTCACCCTTTCCTGAACCCTGCTTGCACTTCAGGCAGTTCTCATTCCAGGTATGATCACAATCTCTGCTGAATAATCTTGAGTAGAATCTTGCTTGCATGAAGGATCAGAGTGATTGTGCAATAATTTCCAGTCAGTTGGATCACCTTTCTTTAGTAATGGTATAACCAATGGTTCCTGATCATAAAGTTACAGGTTGAAACGGCTGTCGGTCCACTTGATCTTTATGTTATAATGACTCTGCATATTCTTTCACCTTTTCTTAATGATCTCAGCATCATTCAATATGGATCCTTGGGCATCTTGTAGCATTCCAATTCAAGACTGGATTTTTTTTTCTTTAGCTCTCATAACTTTAGGAAAGCTGATCTTGCTCTTCATCTAATAGTTTCTGATTCTATTTCTTTGAATGTGTCATTGTAATATTTCTCCTTGTCTTGTCTTGCTGCATGTTGGAACTCTGTTGAGTTTTGCGACTGTCTCTCTTTCTCTTCTAGCTTTAGCTTCTCTGTATTTCTGAATAATTTTCAGAATCTCTCCGGTCATCCATTTTGGCGGGTTTTGCTTTTTTACCTTTTGTAGAGACTTCACTTTCTTCCAACACAACCTTCTAGACATCAGCCCATAACTTCTGGAGCTCTGTCATTTGTATCTAAAGCAGCAAATCAATTTTGCAGGCAGTATTTACATTCCAGTGATACATTTTCACGGTCTTATTTTGCTACAGTCATGAATGGCTTTGCTCTTTTTCATCTTTAACTACTAGTATGCATACTTAAGCTAATTTCTGTACCACAATTAGCTCCACATTTTGTCTTTGTTGATGTTACAGAGCTTTTCCATCGTTGACTTCCACAGATGTAGTCAATTAGATTTTTGTACAATCCATTGGGTTAAGTCCATGTGTACAGTCACCGCTTGTGTTGCTAGAAGGTGTTGGAGATGAAAAGATCATTGGTCTTGCAGAATTCTATCAGTCTTTCTCCAGCTTCATTTCCGTTGGCAAGTCAATATTTTCCAACCACTTTGCCTTCTTTGTTACTAACTTTTGCGTTCCAGCCACCCATGACTATCAGGATATCCTGCCTGCATGTTCTGTCAATTTCAGCTTGTATTTGTTCATAGAACGCATCAACTTCATCCTCTTCTGCAGCTGTTATTGGGGTATATTCCTGAATTAGAGTTGTGTTGATGGGCATTCCTCGTAGACAAGTAGAAATTAAGGGCTCACTGACTGCATTGTATCTCATTACAGTTCTTGCAAGTTTCTTCTTGATTATAAATGCAACATCATTTCTTCTTTATCTCATTTCCAGCATAGTAGACCATGTGATCAGATGCAAAATGCCTGGTGCCAGTCCATTTCAGTTTGCTGACACCCAAGAGATTGAGTTGTACACGTTCCATTTCATTCTTGATCACCTCTAACTTCCCTTGGTTCATGCTTCGTATGTTCCATGTCCCAATATTTATTTATTTATTTATTTATTACAGGCTCATATACCGCTCTATTCAGAATCAGCGCGGTTCACAACAACATACCATAACAACAAACTGTTAGGTTTTACAGAGAACAAGGTCAGAGAACTTGGATAAAACATGGGACGTCATTACTGCAACTATTTACAAGAGCATTTACAAGAGTATTTACAAGTATACATAACAGGATTTGTTCTTAGTTTGGGTAGTGAATAAGATTGGTTAGTTGGTCAAGTAATATTGGGGGAAGAGGTGGGATTTGAGTGCTTTTCTGAAAAGGGATAGATCAGTGATAGCACGAATCTCTGGGGGTAGAGCGTTCCAGTACTTAGGGGCATAGAATCTGAAGGCCCTGTTAGATGTCACTGATAGGCAGTTTGTCGCTGCTTTTGGGATGATTAGAGTATTTGTTGATATCGCTCTCCTGGATCTGTTGGGTGGGACGGCCTGAATGAGGTCTATTAGCGAGGAGGAGGTGATGCTTTTAGTGGCCTTGAATGTTAGTAGTAATGTTTTGAATAATATTCTGCCATGTATGGGGAGCCAGTGGAGTTGCTCTAGGATGGGTGTTATATGGTCCCTTCTTGATGCTCCGTAGAGGACTCTGGCAGCGGTATTCATGGCGAGTTGCAAAGGGTTTAATGTGGAGTGTGGGAGGCCTTGGAGAATGGCATTGGCATAGTCAAGGTGTGGTAAGGTTAAGGCTTGAAATATAGTTCTGAAGTCATCAGGATCAAGCAGGGGGCGAAGATGTCGAAGAGTCCGGATCTTGAGGTAGATTGCTCTGACTACGTTGGTTATGTGTAGTTTCAGATCCATGCGTTGGTCAAAAGTGACTCCAAGGTAGCGAATGGAAGGTTTTGATTGGAGCTCAGCTTCTTTCACCTTTATATGGGATGGGGGGGTGAAAAGTGGGTCCCTGGTGATGAAGAGAACCTCGGTCTTTTTGTGTTGAATTCGGAGGTTCTGGGATTGAAGCCATTCGGATACTGCATCAAAACATTTAGCTAGCGGGGAAAGGTCCATATGAACTGTGGAGAAAGGCATATATAGGAGGATGTCATCTGCGTATATCAAGCATTCAACCTTGAAGGACCTGATGATATTGCAAACCGGTTGTATGTATATATTGAAAAAGAGTGAGGATAGGGATGATCCTTGTGGTACGCCTTGCTTTTGGTGGTAAGGTGTGGATGTTGTGGTCCCTGAGGTAACGTACTGCCATCTCTGATCAAGGTATGACTTGCACCACTCCAGGGCAGTGTTATTGATGCCTTTTTCTTTTAGTCGCCCTATTAGCAGATCGTGATGTACAGAGTCAAAAGCCGCAGCAATGTCTAAGAATATGAGAGCAAAGCCTTGGCGGATGTTATCAATGCCTGTGATGATGTTGTTGCAGAGAGTGGTGAGGAGGGTTTCAACGCCGTGGAACTCTCTGAAGCCATGTTGGCAGTGGTCCAGGGGGGAGACGGTGTCAATGTGGTCCTGTAACTGTCTTTGAGCTTCCTTTTCAATTATTTTCGCTAGTAGGGGTATGCTAGCTATGGGTCTATAAGATTCAACCTTTTGTGGGTCGAGTTTGTGGTTTTTCAAGAGGGGTCTTATGGATGTTCTCTTGAGGGCTGGTGGGAAGGAGCCGGTTGTAAAGGATAAGTTCATCATTTTAGTGATGATGGGGCTGAGATCTTGGCGTAGTTCCTTTATCCAGTGGGCTGGGCAAGGGTCAGTTTGTGCAGTAGTCGTGTTAAGAGCAGCGATGGTGTCTTCAACATGTTTTCTGGATGGTGTGGAGAACATGGATAGGTTTGATATGCATATGGTGACTTGAGAGGAGATTGTTGCAATGTTGTTGGTTTGAAGCAACTTGGATTGCAGGAAATCGGCGAATGCTTGGGGATGGATGGGTTCAGGATGTTTTGGTGAAGGTTCTTTAGATAAGGTTTTGACTAAGTTGAAGAGATCGCGTGGTTTATTTAGTGATCTTTTCAGCGTATCGGTATGGAATTGTTTCATCTTGGCCATGACTGACTCCCTGTGCACAGATAGATGTGCTTTATAGGCTGCTTGGTCTTCTGAGGAGTGTGAGCGACGCCATCGTTTCTCCAGTTTTCTTAGGTGTGTGAGGGAGGCTCGTAGGTCAGGGGAGAACCAAGGAGAAGATTTTCTTTTCTTTGGGTTGTTACCCTGGACTGGTTGTAGTGCAATGGTACTGATAGTGCTGTTCCAGGATGTGATCAGATTTTCCAGATTGAGAGAGGTGTCATGTAGGAGAGGGAGGGTTTCCATAACTATATGTTCTTTGTTGAGGGTTTTGAATTTCCGAGATGATACTCTTGTTGAGTCAATGGAATTTTTGTTTCTGTGTGGTGACTGTTTGCCATTGATGAGGATGGGGAAGGTGATTAAATTATGGTCTGACCAAGGTACTGGGGTTACAGAGTTGTCAAGTCTATTGTTGGAGTCGAGAGCTGTAAGAGGGGCAAAGATCATGTCAAGGATGTTTCCTCTCTCGTGCGTGGGGGTGTCAATAATTTGCTTGTATCCCAGTTCGTTGATTGCTTCAAGAAGGGCTGAGGCGTGGCTGGGATGTAGTGTTGGGAGATTGAGGTCTCCTAATATCCAGTTGGGAATGTTGGGCTTGCGTGAGTTAGCTGCTAGGTCTAGAATGTAAGGCAGGTCGTCCGTGGAGGGTGAGGGCGCTCTGTAAATTAAATTGATGAGGCATTGTTCATTTGTGATGGATAATACGTCCATGCTGTTTGAGCTTGTGGAGTCCACGGTGTGGAAATTTAGGTCATTCTTGGTAAGTATGAGAATGCCTCCTCCTCTCTTGCTCTCTCTATGTTGGGAATGGGCAGAGAAGTTGGGGGGTATGAGTTGGTTAAGGATTACATTATCCGCGTCAGATAACCAGGTTTCGGTTATCATGAGGACATCTAGATTATGAGAAGAAATTGTGTCAGTGATGATTGGCCATTTCTTGCGGATAGACCGTGCATTTATGAGAGCACAGTTTAAGTAAAAGGGTTGAGGGGGTTCCTCTTGCTTATTTTTCTTTGGTTGTTGAAGGGCTATATGTATCAGGTGAGAGTGGCGTGTGGGGGTCTCCATTCTTGAGTTGGGATAGGAAGATTCTGCCCTTCTTTTTCCATGACTCAGAAGTATTGGAATTTGGTGAGCCGTGTGATATAAGGCAAGGGCTTCGTTGAGCCAGCTTGTGAGAAGGAAGAGGCAGATCGCCAGGGTATTAAATGGTAGAGCCATTGGAGGTTTTGTTGAAGTGGATGAGGTAACTTTCTGTGAGGGATTCTGTGATTCTGGTGATTCTGTGATTCTGGTGCTTTCTGTGAGGATACTGACCACAGTAATAATTGAAACAACAGTGAAAATTGAATGGTATTGGCAACAGTAAACTCTGTTGAGTGAAGGTAGTGATTAATGTCAATAGAAGAAGGTACCACAGTAGCATTAAAGTAGAATGAGAGTAGCTGTTGGCAACTGTAAATAGTGACAACAGTAAAAATACAGTAGGATGAGAGTAGATACTAGCTACAGTAAAAAAATGGCAACATTGATTACAGCAGAATGTGAGTAGATACTGACTACAGTAACTGATGGCAACATTAATTACAGTAGGATGAGAGTAGATACTGGCTACAGTAAAAAATGGCAACATTAATTATAGCAGAATGTGAGTAGATACTGACTACAGTAACTGATGGCAACATTAATTAATAATTAATTAATTAACATTAATTAATATGTAAGACATCTATGCAGCTTCTGACTCATTTCATGCACAGCTACATCAGCAGTCAGACATCCGGAGGGCTTTGATCCAACCACATCAAAAAATGCTGGCTTTACTCTGAAAAGTCTTCAGCTCCTCCCCAATACCCAGTTGAGTGCCTTCCAACCTGGGGAATTTGTGCAATTTGTTTTGTTGCGACTATCCATTGGGTTTTCATGGCAAGATATGAAAGTAGATTGCCAGGCCTTCCTTCCAAGCAGGTAATTCTAGAATTGTTGCTGTTGTCACAGAAATGTCATCTTCCACCGCCACCATCCCAGATCCAATCAAATCAAAATAAACTTTTGTTATACCTCAACAAATAGAGAAGGGTGATCAGCACAGAGTGGTGGGTACAACCCTAAACAAAGGCATAGAGGGGGTGAACTTCTCTGAGCAATGGACCAAACTGGTCTTTATCTGCAGTCATATACTATGCTACCTGTACTGAAAACAGAGAGTTGATACTAGGCTAATGTCCAGAAATGTATCCAGTAACCTCATTGGACAATGTTGAGGACCCAGCAGTCCATGGTGATGGACTGCCAAGACTTCCTGAATTGCAGTACTCTGCCCCCCCCCCCCCTAGAATGTAGTCAAAATGTCAAGTTGGGTTTGCTGCCAAGATAGAAGTTGTAGGTTGCCGTTTCCTCCCAAGGTCGAGGGCACTGATGATAGAAGTACTTAAGGGATGCTGTGGTGGAGGTCGGGTGTACGGGTGGAACCTCCTACAAGAGTAAAACTGAAAACACTGATAATCGTATGCCCTATGGAATTGTGAAGGCTGCCTTCAACATGGTTGATAAGAAGCAGAAGCAACAGAATCCTCCAATTATCTCACTCTCTCTGAGAAAGCTTCTTGGACCTTGGAGCTGAACAAGCTGTCGCTCTGGCAGGGTGCATCAGCCAGGCGATCATGGAAGTCCTCATGCAAGCCAGTGACTCTTAGCCAGGCTGTTCGTCTGGCCAAGAAGGCAGTGGAAGATATACAGACTCATGCAGATGGTCTTAAATGCATCCACGATCTTCCAATGCCAACTCTTTAGGGGCATGCAGCTACAGAAGCAGATCATAGTGCATCAGCTGCAGATCCAACACTATCACTAAGACTCACATGGCTAAAAGGGAGCTCTTGTAGACATTTCTGCCTATGGCAACCAGGGTTCATTGTTCCTTACCCGGTGGTGTCTGTGTTACTGATTTTGCATTCTTTGCCTTCTTCAGGATGGCTTTGGACACTACCAATTGGTGCAGTAACTGCGGTTGATGGAACCCTAGAGCAGGGAGAACTTTATATCGGAGCTTGAGGCACTTGGAAGTGATATTAACTGAGGTAGGGGTGGCCCAAACTTGAGAGTGGATGTCCTGGAGGAATTGATGCTTTGGAAGGGCTAGGACCTCCTTTGGCCACTACTGGACTGGAGAAGGGATTGAAAATCTCTCTCTCTTTGATAGACATTTGAGACTCACTGAGGGCCAACGTCCAAGAGATCTTCTGGAGGAATTTTGGGTACGAGTAGTCCTCTGGCAGCTCTTCAGAGACATCCTCATCAGGCTGGAGGATGGGGTGGTCCTCTGTGGGTGGGGAGGGGGAGTCTCCCAAGAATGGTGACAGTCTGTTCCCAGTGATGAGCAAACATCATCCACCAGAGGTGGGGTAGAGGCAGAGTAGACCAGTGTCTTTTTGGGGTGCAATGCCTGCAGAAGAGCAGCACTATCCTCCACAAACATCTGAAGCAGCTAAAAGAGGAAGGAGTTGGGGCTGGGTTAGAACATAAGAAATGCCACACCGGGTCAGAACTAGGTCCATCAAACCCAATATCCTGCATCCGACAGCAGCCAATCCAGGTCGCAAGTACCTGGCAGGTTCCCAAAAAGGTACATAGGTTCCACAATGCTTGTCCCAGAGCAAGCAGTGGATTTCCTGGGTCCTTTCCTCCAGAAACTTGTCCAAACCTTTTTTAAACACAGCTACACTAATAGCTTTTACTACATCCTCCAGTAATGAAGTCCAACTTTTGATTAAATGTTGAGTGAAAAAATATTCTCTTATTTGTCTTAAATGGGTTACGCTGTAGCTTCATTGTGTTCCTATTCTTTCTACTTTTTGATGGAATAAATAATTCTACGTTTACCTGTTCCATTCCATTCATTAAATTTAGAGACCTCTATCATATCTCTCAACTATCTATTTTCTAAGCTCAAAAGGTCTAACCTTTAAGCCTTTCCTCACATGGACATTCTTCCATCTCCGTGGCTCTTCTCTGTACCTTTTCTAATTCCATTACATCCTTTTTAAGATATGGTGACCAGAATTGCACATGATATTCAATGACGCCTAAATCTCTTTCCTGGGCGGTGGTTCCTAATGTAACCATAGTTTGAGTTGTTCTTTTCTAGGTACATAACTTTGCACTTGTCCACATTAAATTTCATCATTATGAATATGTTAAAAAGCAGCGGACCCAGCATCGATCCCTGGAGTACTCCACTGTTCACCTTTCTCCATTGAAAAAATTGGCCATTTAGCCTTACTCTCTGCTTTCTATCTTTTTAACCAGTTCCTGATCCACAATAGTACACTGCCTCCTATCCCATTACGTTTTAATTTGGCCAAGGGTCTCCCATGAGGGGTCTTGTCAAAGGCATTCTGAAAATCCAGGTACACTATTTCAACCAACTCATCTCTGTCTAGCTGTTTAAAGCTCAAGCCTTCTGCACATTTATTTTCTTCTTTTCCAGCTAGCCAGCTAAAGCAAGATCTCCATCTACAGGAAACACACATACTGGCTAATAAACAGAGAATGGCGCTTTTAAAGACCTGTTTATCAAAAGAACCTACAAACAACTTATTTTGTCATCCCCGCAGACGGACCAACAAATGATGTGGAAAATGTAAATAATCAAAACTTCCAGATACTCACTGTTACAATTAGGGCTTCTGATGTTCAGTTTTATGATCAGAAAACCCTGACAATTTCTTCTTTGACATGTTTTTACATTATTATTTAGCTGCTGCTATTGTGGCAGAAAATATGATCATTATCCAGAAATCCTGTATAAAAAGCACAGTTACTTACCTGTAACAGGTGATCTCTGGGAACAGCAGGAATAGTCCTCACATATGGGTACGTCGGTACCGACGGAGCCTGCGCGGGAAAGCTCCCCAGCTTCCCAAAAGGAAAGCTTTTGGGGCTTCCCACAGCGCATGCGCGCTGCCTTCCCGCCTTCCTGACCAACTCTCCTCAGTTCGAGTTTAAAGCTGAGACAATAGAGAGAGGAAAGGAAGAGAAAGAGATACAACTCCTAGGGGAGGTGGGTGGGTTGTGAGGACTATTCCTGCTGTTCCCAGAGATCACCTGTTACAGGTAAGTAACTGTGCTATCTCCAGGAACAAGCAGGAATGAGTCCTCACATATGGGGACTCCCTAGCTGAGATGCCTGGGAGATCCCCTCCGTAGGTATTTCATCTTCCGATGGATCTCAGGCATCCATTAAGGGAAGGTGGGCAGGAGTTGTTTAAGAATGGAACAGGTGTTTGAGGACAGCCTGACCAAATAAGGCATCCCGGCAGGAGTCCTTATCCAAGCAGTAATGGGCTGTGAAGGTATGAACCGAGGCCCAGGTGGCTGCTCGACAGATCTGATCTATGGATACAGAGTGAAGATGAGCCATAGAGGTGGCCATGGCTCTCACATTGTGAGCTGTGACATGGCCCTCCAGAGAAATGTTTTTACTCTGGTAAGCAAACAAAATACACTGAGCAATCCAATTGGAAAGTGTTCGTTTTGAGACTGGAAGTCCCAAATGAGAAGGATCGAAAGCAACAAAAAGTTGGGAAGACTTTCGATGTGGCTGAGTCCTATGGAGGTAAAAGGCAAGAGCTCTTTTACAATCTAGAGTATGAAGGTTCCGCTCTGCACTGGATGCATGAGGAGCTGGAAAGAAGACAGGTAGGTATACCTCTTGATTAAGATGAAAAGGTGAAACCACTTTAGGCATAAAGTGTGGATTTGTCCGAAGGACTACCTTATCATGATGGAACCTTGTATAGGGTGGATTCGCCACTAAGGCTTGCAGCTCACTGATGCGATGAGCTGAAGTGACTGCAATGAGGAAAATAACCTTCCAGGAAAGAAATTTCAAGGAGGTAGTGGCTAAGGGTTCAAAAGGTTGCTTCATAAGCTGACCAAGAACCAAGTTTAAGTCCCATGCCACCGGAGGAGGCCTAATGGGAGGTTTAGTTAAAGTTAGGCCTCTCATGAATCTTGCAATAAGAGGATGAGAGGAAATAGATTGTCCATTGAAAGGCTTGAGGGATGCTGCAATAGCACTCAAATGGACCCTTACTGAATTCGTTTTAAGTCCTGCATTGGAGAGATGCAGGAGATATTCCAATAGAGAATTGATAGGAAGAGCAAAAGGATCAAGATCCTTTTGAGCACACCAAATGGAAAATCTTTTCCATTTAAAAGCATAAGAACGCCTTGTGGAAGGTTTTCTGGAAGCATGGAGGATATCTTGCACTTGTTGAGAGACATTTAAGTCTTGAAGGTCTAGGCCTTCAGTAACCATGCTCTGAGGTGGAGGGACTTGGGGTTTGGGTGCCACAAAGTCCCCTCCTCCTGAGACAGAAGGTCTGGAGCAGCTCCCAGGTCTAGGGAGGGACCCTGGGAGAGATGCAGAAGTAGAGGGAACCACACTTGGCGTGGCCAGCGTGGAGCTATGAGGATCATAGATCCGTGATCCCTCTGCAGTTTGAACAGAGTCTTGGGAATCAAAGGAATGGGTGGAAAGGCATATAGGAGGCCCTGACCCCAATGAAGGAGGAAGGCATCCCTGGCCTGAACCCCTTGACATGGAGTTCTGGAACAGAACCGGGGAAGTTTGGCATTCCACGGACTTGCAAAGAGGTCTATGTCCGGGGTTCCCCATTTCTGAAAGATTCTGAGTACCTGATCCATGTGCAGGGACCACTCGTGTGGAAGCAGAACTCGGCTGAGTCTGTCTGCCCAAGAGTTTTGAATTACTGGGAGATATACTGCCAGGAGATGGATTTGATGCTCTCTGGCGAAGGCCCACAGTCTGAGAGCTTCATTGCAAAGCGACAGAGAGCCAGTCCCTCCTTGTTTGTTTACGTAGAACATGGCTACTTGATTGTCGGTATGAACAAGCACTGTCATGTTCTAAAGGAGGGTATGAAAGACCTTGAGAGCAAGAAAAATTGCTCGAAGCTCCAGAAGGTTGATATGAAGGGCAGTCTCCTGCGGAGACCAAAGGCCTTGAGTGGAGAGGTCTTGAAGATGAGCTCCCCAGCCTGTCTGGGAGGCATCTGTAGTGAGGGTTGCCTGGGGTGGTAGCGGTTGGAAGGGGGACCCCAGCAACAGGTTTTGAATGGACATCCACCACTGGAGAGACCCAAAGAGACGTTTGGAGGTTTCTATTTGGTCGGAGAGAGCTCCTGATGCTTGGGTCCACTGAGTGGACAGAGTCCATTGAGCTGCTCTCATATGCAGGCGAGCATAAGGCACCACATGAACTGTGGAGGCCATGTGGCCTAGCAATTGTAACATCTCTCGGGCAGTCAAGTGAGTTCTGGACTGAATCTGAGAGGCCAGGTGCACTAGCCGGTGGCAACGTGCCTGGGGAAGATAGGCCTTTGCTGTGGTGGTATCTAACCAGGCCCCTATGAATTCTAGGGATTGAGTAGGGGTGAGTTGAGACTTTGGCAGATTGATGACAAGTCCCAGATACTGCAGAATGCAGATGGTGTGGTCCAGGGAAGTCTGAGCCTGAGACTGAGATGGAGCTCGGATGAGCCAGTCGTCTAGGTATGGGAAGACAAAGATTCCCTGAGAGCGTAGAAATACAGCCACTACTGACATGCATTTTGTGAACACTCTTGGAGCAGAGGCTAGACTGAAGGGGAGTACTCTGTACTGGAAATGTTTTCCCTGGAACAGAAATCGAAGGAATTTTCTGTGGGATGGATGGATGAGTATGTGTGTGTACGCATCCTTTAGGTCTAGAGAACAAAGCCAGTCCTGACTCTGAAGGTAAGGAAGGAGAATACCCAGAGAGAGCATTTTGAATTTTTCCTTGCACAGGAATTTGTTTAATTCTCTCAGATCTAGGATGGGTCTGTGTCCTCCTGTTTTCTTTGGTATCAGAAAATAGGGGGAGTAGAACCCTGAGCCCTGTTGGAGGAGGGGAACCTGTTCTATGGCCCCTTGGGCAAGCAGGGTATTCACCTCCTGATCCAACAGGTGTAGGAGAGATGGGAGAGAGACGAAATGTCTCACCCTGGGATAGATAGGAAGGCTGGAAAAATGCAGTTTGTATCCCTCTCTGATGATAGAGAGGGTCCACTGCTCTGATGTAATCTGTTCCCATCTGGGAGCAAAATGAGTTAGCCTTCCTGGAATGGTGAGAGACTCTGGTTGCTGCAGAGCCAGAAAGGGTATGTTCTCTAGAAGTAAGTCAAAAACCCTGAGGGGGTTGGGACTGTTGAAGCGTAGCAGCTCCTGCAGGCTTTGTTCTGGCCTGTTTAGTCTGCTGTCACTTAGGAACAAAGCGAGCTTGAGCAGATGACTGGCCAGCATTGGAACCAAATCTAGGCTTTTTGTAGAAAGACTTCTTAAAAGACTTATTTTTGGCAGGGAGTGAAGTAGACTTAGAGAGTCTATCCAAAGCAGCATTCTCTGCATCCATTTGAATGGCTTTGACTTGCCACTCTTTGCCAAAGAGATTTTCACCTGTACAAGGTAAATTGCCTAGGCCATCTTGCACCCAGGATTCCAGGTCAGAGGCCTGGAGCCAAGCAATTCGACGAGCAGCTATGGCTATGCCAGATGCTCTACTAGCACCCTCAAAAGAGTCAAAGGCAGCCCTATTGGAGAACTTTGACACATCTTGGATAAGCTTTAACAGAAGCAGGAACTCCTCTTTTCTATCCTCTGGAATAAAGGGGAGAAAATCTTGTACTTTAAGAGCAAGCTCCTTTAGAAACATGCCCATATAGAGGCTGTAGGAGTTGATTCTGGCAATAAGCATACTAGCTTGAAAGATTTTCCTGCCAAAAGCATCCAAAGTTCTACATTCTCTTCCTGGAGGGGTAGAAGAGTGCCTTTTGGTACTCTTAATCTTTTTCATAGCAGACTTCACCACAATAGAATGGTGAGGAAGCTGGGTTTTTTTTGAAAACCAGGAGAAGGAGGGACCCGATACATGGTATCCAACTGACGAGAATGTGGAGATAGTGTAAGAGGAGCCTCCCATAAATCCATCATATGTTCTTGGAGAATATTATGAATGGGTAAGGTGACTGCCTCTTTGGGAACCTTAGAGTATCCTAAAATGTCTAATTTTTGAGCTCTAGGTTCCTTTTCAGAGGATACTGTAATGGAAAGTCCTTTGGCAACTTCCAAGATGAAGTCCTGAAAGGACAAGTCCTCTGGAGGAGACATTCTTCTCTTTGGGGAAGAAGGCTCCTCAGGAAGAATAAGGGATGCTTCATCAGAATCATCTGAGGTATCGGCATCCTCAGAAGACTCAAAGTATCGCCTACTTGCTTCCAGAGATTGATACGGGTACCGACCGGTATCGACCTCGGGCGTACCGGGAGCCGGGTCGGTACCGAGAATATCGCGGGAAGCAAAAACCGGTACCGGCCTTCTACTGGAAGTAGATGCTCTGGGTACCGGTATCGGTTGTGGTACCGGAACTGGGGTCGGAACCGACGATTGCGGTACCGAGGGCGTCGCAGCATTAATAAAAGCCATTATGGCCTGCTGCATGGATTGTACCGTAGTACCCATTGACGCCACAACTGCCTGGATGTCGGTACCGGTTTGAGCCGGTACCCCAGAGCAGTCTAAGGTGATCGGTCGAGGCCGTGCAATCGATGTCAACCCGTACCCCCATAGGAGGAGCTTTGGAAGCCGGAGCTTCCCGCCGGGGTTGTTTGGCTGGGGCAGGGTCTTCAGGGTCGAACCCAAGGGCCTCTCTCTGCTTTGAGGGAGATTTGCCCCTTGAAGACTTGCCCGAGGAATGTTTGGTTACCTGAGATCCATCCGGAGATGAAGACCTGGATGATGCTGATGCTGGATTATCTGCAGAAAACAGCACATGAAATTTAGCTGCTCGGTTCTGTAAGCCCCGTTTGGACATCAGAGAGCAGGATGGACAATCCGGAACCGAATGGTCAGGGCCCAAACATTTAAGACACCACTCATGGGTGTCTGTGACTGAAATAGTACCAGAGCACTTGGTGCATTTTTTAAAACCAGAAGATGGTTTCTCCATGAGGGAGAATTTGTAAAGGCCGGTAGGCCTTACAAAAAGAAATACACCAAGTGTGGAAAAAGAAAAAAAAAAATATTTTTTTTTTTAAAGAAATAACGAAGTAAAGACCGGCGGTACCGGTTCGGAATCGGGGAAGGCAGATACGCGGTCAGAACAACTTTTAAAAACAAGAAATTCTTCAGCGGTGACAGGAACACGACCTGCTGGCTCCGCGGAAAAAGAAGAACTGAGGAGAGTTGGTCAGGAAGGCGGGAAGGCAGCGCGCATGCGCTGTGGGAAGCCCCAAAAGCTTTCCTTTTGGGAAGCTGGGGAGCTTTCTCGCGCAGGCTCCGTCGGTACCGACGTACCCATATGTGAGGACTCATTCCTGCTTGTTCCTGGAGATAAGCTCAAACTAGCGATATTAATCAATCATAATCTTATTTGCTGGACTTTAATTCAAAGCTGCTATAAATTAGCTGCTTTTAGCACATTTGATCATAATAGAGAATAAAATGGACTAAAGGTTTTTTTATATTACTTTTCTTGTATATATAAAACACCAGAGAAATCTCAATCTTGAATTTTTTAAATCTAGAATGTCAATACTGTCAACCACGACTGTCGCGTTTCAAATAGAATATCTTATTCTGCCTCAGGGCTACCAAATTTTCATTTTATCATATTCACTTATCTGTGCCCATAGTTTAAAAGACCATGATTTTCCTCCATGTCCCTTAGATTTCTTCCGAAATGGGTCTTCAGTGACAAATTCTGGCTTAAAAAAATATGACCATGGTTTTTTTGAGGAGATCTTTTTATTTATTTATTGCTTTTCTATACCGCACTATTTAAAATCAGTGCGGTTTACATTATAACATTTATGCGTAACAGGTGCTCTGTTAAGCACTTACAGTGGAACGGGACAGTACAACTTGGAGTTCAACTGGGAGAAACTATCTACAGCTATATACAGTTACATACAATATTCGCATGAGACTGCTTGCTACTTACTATTTCCGGTGAGGTATATGGTAGATGGGGTTGAGATACTGGGTTGAGAGTAGTGTAGAAGAAAGAGGTGGTGTTTTAGTGCTTTTCTAAACTGAGCAAGATCTGTAATTGCTCGTATGGAGGATGGGAGTGCATTCCAGCAGCTGGGAGCGTACAACTTGAAAGCACGGTTTATTGTTGCTTGTGTGCATTTTGTTATTTCCTTGGGGATCTGTAGGGTATTGATGGCGAATGTTCTCCTAGCCCTGTTTGTTGGAGTGGGGTGGAGCAGGTCAGTTAGAGAGGTGGAGGATATTTTGTTAATGGCCTTGAAGGTCATCAGGACCACCTTAAAGGTGAGGTGGCAGTAAATTGGTAGCCAGTGCAGGTCTTTTAGGATTGGTGTGATGTGCTCTCTCTTAGGGGCTCCGTGTAGGAAGCGTGCGGCTGTGTTCATTGCAAGTTGTAGTGGGTTTAACGTGTTTTTGGGTAGGCCATGGAGGATCACGTTAGCACAGTCAAAGTGAGGGGTTACCATTGCCTGGAAAACTGATCTAAAATCCTTTGGCTGCAGTAGGGGTGGGAGGTGTTGCAGTATCCGTAGTTTGCGGTACATTTGTTTGGTAGTGTTGCTGATATGTGCTTTGAATTCGAGCTGCTGGTTTAATGTAATGCCTAGGTAGCGGATACATGGTTTGGTTGGGAGTTCAGCATCTCTTGTCTTTTAAAGTCAATGGTGGTGAGAAGGATTGATTTCAGGATATGAACTCCACCTCCATCTCATTACTGGCTCGTTCTTGACCCCATCTACATACTAATATTAACACATTCTTTGAGGATACACTGTATCATTCTAATCGTGACCCTTAATACACTGCACCATATTTAAACTAATTCAATCCTCAAAAAAAACCCCAAAAACCCGCAGCCATCTTTTTTAAGCCTGAATTGCTCACCGAAGACTCATGTCGTTAGAATCTAAGGAAAGTGGAGGAGAATCATAGGCTTTTAAACAAAGGACACAGATAAGTAAATATGATAAAATGGAATTTTGACAGCCCTGAAGCAAAATAAGATATTCTATTTGAAACGCGACAATCGTGGTCAGCAATATTGACATTCCAGATGTAAAAAAACCATAAGACTCAGATTCCTCCTGTGTTTTATATATACAAGAAAAATAGCATAAAAAGTACTTTTGATCATAATAAGAATAAAATGGACTAATGTGCTAAAAGCAGTTGATTATAGCAGCTTTGAATTAAAAAGTCCGACAAATAAGTTTATGATTTATATTGCTAGTTTGTGAGCTTTTTTGGTTTTGTACAGGATTTGTGGATAACATTGAATCCTTACAGGACAACAGTTTCATCAAATTAGGTATATTTAGGAAATATGACAGGACAGGGATCTACGTTTCCCATTAGAGACAGCTGCCTTACATATGAAGATGCTGTCTTAGACTGCACAGACCGAAGAAGAGGCAGCAGCAAATGGCCTGGTAGAGAAATAGGCAGTGTCCAAGGAGAGGACAATCAGAGGCGGCAACTTATCTTCAGACAGATGCATTAAATCGTAAAATAGCCTGGCAGTGAAGAAACCTGCATTGGTCTCTATGAATCAACTCACCATGAATGTTCTTTAATGCAGCACGGGAATCTTTGCATAGATTTTACATTCTACAATCAGAATTAAAATTCAGTTTGGAATAACTCACCAATGTACTCGGTTTGGGAAAGACAACAATTTTAACCTCAATAAAAATACCCTCGACACCTGGTAAAGAATTAAACTCATGAAAGAGAATCTGAAGCTTAGGAGTAGATCATCCAGAAAGCTACTATAGTACTCCACAGTAAACCCATCTTCTCCCAGTGCCTTATATCTAGGAAGGTCCTACAGTTATGGTCAACATTAGTGACACCCCTGTCTTCTAGGTATGTTGTGTACAATATCTTAAGAAATAAATGGAAATAGTCCAACTGTATGTCATCATATTTTAATAAAATGTTCAAAGGTATACAAAAAAAATAAGATGTCTATGCAACGTAGATGTTGTAATGTCTTGAGAAAAATAAAACAAAAAATGACCTGGACAGGATTAATGGCACCCTTCACAAATATTTGGTTGCACAACCCTTGCCAATGATGTTGGCCTCCAAATGTTTCTTGTAGCCATCTATAAGTTGCATGCATCTGCCTACTGGTAATTTCTCCCACTCTTCAACTGCGATTTGTTCCAGCTCATGAATGTTTTCAGGATTCCTTTTACCAATGGCAGAATTCAGCTCTTTCCTGGTGAGTGGATGGGGTTAATAGGAAGAAAGGATAGGCATGGGGGCTTTGGAACACCGCCTGTCTTGGCAAGGGCTCCTCTACTGAGTGGGCAACCTCCCTCCCCCGAAATGTGTCATTTGCAGTGGCTGCTGGCTTTGCTCATGGTGCAGGCAGCACCATCACGAGGATCCTTATTCTGTTTAAGTTTGGCAGCTGCCTTACCTCCCTTGTCTGTGGCTGTCTTTCCTCCTTTATCAATAGCCGCTCTTCCTCTCCTGTCAGCTAGGAGTGATGGAACTGGTGGAGAGGGGATGGATCCGCAGGTCCTTACAGAATAGCCGGCCCCTGGGGGAAGTCTGAGCCAAGTGACACAGCTGTGGAGCCCGCACCCGATTGTGCCATCAGTCTGGGACCAATGGGGTGGTAAAGATGATCGCGATCCTGGCATCCGGCTTATGCGTTTGAAAACTGTGCAGATCCAGTGCAGCAGCCGCAGCAATGCCAATATTCAGTTTGTTTGTATTAAGCCAATGCAGTGGTGTTAGTCTCAAGGCCCACTGGTCAACGCAACTGCTGCAGTCAAACTGCCAAGGGAGCAAGAACGGAAAACCAGTGATTGGGGAGCAGGCAGGAGATTCTCTGTGTGAAAAATGGCAAGACAAGCTGTCCTTAAGGATGGAGAATCAGCAATTGGGGAGCAAGGAGGTGATTCTCAGTTTGAAAAATGGCAGCCTCTGGCAGCCTTAAATAGATTGAAGAGATTGGAGGCGATCTTAGAGACCTGTGAAGGAGAATAAGGGACAGCAGTGCAGTACGCTGCTGCAGCAGGAAAAAACTGAGGAAGACAGAGCAGGAAGGATAAGGCAAGAGAAGGCAAGCATGCTCAAAGAAGTCCAAAAAGAAAGACTTTGCTGGGTTATGGAAGAGTACGGCACTCATGGCTCTTACCGGGATGTCACCATCAGTGTGCCTGCATCCCCTGCTTGTCTCTGGAGAAAGATGATTTACATGCATACAATGATCTTTGAGGATAACTTTCACCACAAGGTTGTCAACTCCAGTGCAAGTGTATCTATTAACTTAGCACGAATATCTTCTCTACATCCTGAAGCCCCCAACCAGGCAAAAATGTCTACTGCAGGTATCATAAGGAAAGGAATGGAAAATAAAACAAAGGATATTATAATGTCTCTATCGTTCCATGGTGTGACCGCACCTTGAATACTGTGTGCAATTCTGGTCACCGTATTTTCAAAAGGATATAGCGTTATTAGAAGAGGTACAGAGAAGAGCCACTAAAATGGTAAAGGGGATGGAAGGATACCCCTATGAAGAGAAGCTAAAATGATTAGGGCTCTAACCTGGAAAAGAAATGGCTGAGGGGAGATATGATAGAGGTTTATAAATTAATGAATGGAGTGGAACAGGTAAACATAGATCGATTGTTTACGTCATCAGAATACAGAAAGACTAAGGGACATGCAATGAAGCTACAGGGTAAACTATTTAAGACTAATAAGAGAAAATATTTTTTCACTCAATGTGTAATCAAACTCTGGAATTTGTTACCGGAGGATGTAGTAAAAGCTGTTAGTATAACTGGGTTTAAAAAAAGGTTTGGCCAAGTTCCTGGAGGAAAGGTCCATAAACCATTATTAAAAGGGACACAGGATATCACTGCTTGACCCAATACAAGCATTGTGGAACCTGTGCCTTTTGGGGAAACTGCTAGGTACTTATGACCTAGATTGGCCACTGTTGGAAAAAGGATACTGGGCTTGATGGACCTTGATCTTACCCAGTATGGCATATCTTTATGTTCTTGTTCTAAATTGACAGTGTTTAAGCAGAAAGCCCCATACACAGCAAAGGTTTTGGTCAGGTGTATGGAAGTCAATTGCAAGGATTTTATTTTAAAATTTATTCTCCAGGTAAGTATTTTGGGGACATTTATTAATAAAGGATTTTTCAATGAATGTTACTTGTTGAAATAAAGATATATTGAAAGATATAGCAAGAAGACAAAGAAGAAGAAATATTATGAAGGATTTTTGAATAATACTAAAAGTTTGAAAAATGTTATATTATTTATATATATTTTGGTTTGGCCCTTATTTTCTGAGTTTGTTCCCGATAGTTGTCCTGTTGATAGATTTTCTGTGAAAATCTCGTAATGTACATCGTTGGCCAACAATATATTTGTAAGTACGCTTTAAAATATTATGGACGCACGCCAGGTTTCCTTCAAATTAATGTATGTGGCCTTGAAAAAGGCCATTTTTGTGTGTCAGTGATGGCTCGGTATTTGATGGGCCACCCTTTGTTCTTGATCACCTGACTGCACCTTGTCGGCATTGAATGAACCAGTCTGACAAGGTGGTCGTTGGCAACAACGCGGTTCCAAGCTGCAATGAGTGACTCAATCAGCTCACACTTTGATGTCGGATGCCTCTTGGATATTTCCAAGGCCACCTTGTGCCACAGGTTCTCGACTGGATTCAGATCTGGAGACTGGGCAGGCCAGTCCATTGACTTGATGTTGTTCCGCTGCTTCCAGCTGATCACCTGTTTGGAGCGATGGCAGGGTGCATTGTCATCTTGGAACAGGAACTGGCCAGGAAACAGCTGGTGTGCTGATGGCACCATGCACCTTTGCAGTATGGTGATGTACTTGGCCCCGTTGACCATTCCATCGAAGACGATCAAGGCCACTGGAAGCCATGCAGCCCCAGACCATGACCTTCAAAGGATGCTTCACAGTGAGGTTGAGACACTCAGGCTTGAATTCCTCTCCAGGAAATCTCCTCACATAGGTGTGGGCCTGGTTACCAAACAGACAGAAGGTGCTTTCATCGCTGAACATCATCTTTTCCCACATTTCAGTCGACCAGGTTGAGTGCTTTCTCGCCCACACGATCCGGTTGTGCCTTTGTATGTCAGCCATCAGTGGCTTATTCTGTGCTTTGCAGCCCCGGAGACCAAACTGCAGGCACCGGCGACGAACTGTTGATGAACTGACACTGACCTCACTCTTGTCTGACCACTCTCGAAGTAGCTGAGGAGAGGTCAACTTGCGATTAGTCAGTGAAATGTGTCGTAGTGCCCGGTCCTAGCTTGATGTTGATGCATGTGGACGACCTGAATGAGGCTTGTCCACCACTGAACCCATTTCTTTCTTCTTCTGTACAATCTTAACAACAGCGCTCTGACTGCAGCCAACTTTCCTGGCTATCTGACAGCTTGAAAATCCTTCCTTACTCATAAAAGGACACACGAACACACTCCTCCAACGTCAGGGTCCAAGTCATCTTCATGGTCAATCCAGAAAGCGTATGAAATTCAAAAATTCCGCACATTTTTATAGCTGCACTGTTGGCTAGATATCTGCATTGTGATTGGTCAGTAATAACGTGTGCATATTGGATAATCTCGATCCAGTTTTGACGCAGGATCCACAAAACTCACAGTAGCTATCTCCCAGTGTCTGTAAAGTATTTAAATTGGAAGCAAGGAATGCAAAAAAGTCAACTCTAATAGCCAAATGTATCCCTTTTAACGTGGTAGAAAGATGAATTTGCTGGGCTAACGCAAAATTTAAAAAAACAAAAAACATTAGAAAGTACAAAAAAACGCAAAACTCACAAGTGATTCCAGACTTTTGCACACCACTGTATATATAAGTATAAGGAGTTTTTTTCAGACCTATGATGTTTTGATCATTATATATTATCCTGTGTACAGTGGAGGAAATAAGGATAGAGAAAAAAACCTCAGTTTCCTATCTCATTAGTAATGTAGGTTGAGAAGACCAGCAATTAACTTTATTGAATTTTCTAACACAGAATTTTGTTCTCTAGTTTCAAGTTCTAGAAGTGCTGAAGACATCTTAAGCTGAACTAACCAGGTGAACTCCACATTCATCTGCCTCAGACAAACTAGCAGTTAGGGAAAAAAAGAAGCAACTATTCTTTCTAACCCAAAGGAAGTGTGAAATCATCATACAAACGGGGGCCGAAATGTCTTTGGCTGGTCGGAGTTAATGGAATGTATTCAACTTGGCATGTCAGAAACAAAATGAGGGAAAAACCCCAAACCCCATCAAGTTTGAAAGTGGACCAAACCAAATTAGGGGTTCGAGAAAACTAAGTCAGTGCCTCCCTTCACCCCACACACATACACTAAAATGGCCCAGTGTAGAGTGGAGCATAGCATGGACCTGATTTTTCTCTAGGTGTAATGCATGATAAGTGTCTTTTTAGCGATCTCTCCAGAGATGGATGCCAGGGAACAATGTTTAATTTACCGGTAATCCTTTCCATACTGTCCTTTGAAAGATATCAGGAGAATAAGCTGTCTTCCACCTGCTTTTACTGGCAGGTCAATCCATTTAAGTTCAGGGGACAGTATACCAATTTGAATGAACAACAAACCAACATATCTAAACTCTGGACCTCCTTTTCTCGATCAGTTTGATGACATTTGGGAAATCTGTTTACTCCTTCAAAAAGTAGAAGGGCTAGGGGACACACAATGAACCAAATTGTAGCACATCTAATACAAATCAGAAAATATTTTCTCACTCTACATGTAATCAAACTCTGGAATTCAATGCCAGAGGACGTAACATAGTATAGTATGGTAGATAAAGACCAGCATGGTCCATCTCCAGTCTGCCCAACAAGGCGGCAAGAGTAGTTCACCCCTCCCCATGTCTTTGTTTAGGGGTGTACCCATAGCTCCGTGTAGGCCACCACTATTTGTTGAGATATAAGAGATAGTTATGTTTATTTTGATTTTATCCTGTTGCTATAAAAGGGATCCACTGTGTCTGATCCATGCCATTTTGAATTCTGTCACTGTATTTGCCCTCATCACTTCAACTGGGAGGGCATTCCAAGCATCCACCACACCCCTTCAGTGAAAAAGTATTTCCTGACATTGCCTTTCAGCTTACCCTCTTGCTGCTTCATGTTATGCCCTCTAGTTTTAAAGCTTCCCCATCTTTGGAAGAGGTTTGTTTGTTCATTAATACTCTAAGTATTTAAAGGTCTGAATCATATCTCCCCTATCTCTCCTCTCCTGCGGAGCGTACATATTTAAGGTCTCAAGTTTCTTCTCATACGTCTGACACAGACTCCAAATCATTTTGGTCGCCTGCCTCTGAACCGTTTCCAGTCTTTTTATATCCTTTACGAGATATGGTCTCCAAAACTGAATACAATATTCTAAGTGAGGCCTCATCAGTGACTTGTACAGTGGCATTAATACCTCTTGCTTTCTGCTGGTAATTCCTCTCTGCATGCAACCCAGCATCCTTCTAGCTTTGGCCACTACCTTGCCATCTTGAGATCCTCAGAAAATCACTCCGAAGTTCTTCTCCTGGTCCATGCACACCAACCTTTCGCATACAATTCCCTTGGATATCTGCATCCCAAGTGCAAGACACTGCACTTCTTCACATTAAATCTTAACTGCCAAGCATTAGACCATTCTTCCAGCTTTTGTAGATCTTTCCTCAAGCTATCCACTTCCTCAGGGAAGTCTACTCTGTTGCAAATTTTTGTGTCATCTGCAAAAAGACAGACTTTTCCATTCAGTCCTTCATCAATATCACTCACAAATACACTGAACAGTACCGGTCCCAGGGGCACACCACTAATCATCTTCCTTTCATCCAACTGAGTTCTGTTAACTATCACCTTCTGTCGTCTGTCAATTAACCAATTTCTAATCTAGTTCATCAACTTGGGACCCAACCCCAAGCTGTTTAGTTTATTGATAAGACTCCTATGAGGAACAGTATCAAAGGCTTTGCTAAAATCTAGGGAGATCACATCCATCGCATGCCCTTGATCTAGTTCTCTGGTCACCCAGTCAAAGAACTCAGATTTGTTTGGCAAGATCGTCCCTTGGTAAAACCATGTTGCCTCGGATCATGCAACCTATTGGTTTTGAGAAAGAGCGACTAGTGGACTTTCAGGAGCGCCTCCATTACTTTTCCCGCCACCATGGTAAGGCTTACTGGCCTGTAGTTTGTCACTTCTTCCCTATTACCACCTTTTTGTGAAGAGGTACCACATCAGTCCTTCTCCAGTCCTGTGGAACTTCTCCTGTCTCCAAGGATCTATTAATAACATCCTTTAACAGTCCTGCAAGAACCTCTCTGAGCTCTTTCAGTATCCTGGGATGTATCCCAGTAAAAACTGTAGTAAAAGCCGTTAGTATAGTTGGGTTTAGAAGTCCATAAACCATTACTAGAGAGGACCAGGGAACTCCACTGCTTACCCCTGGGACAAGCAGCATGGAATCTGCCAACTTTTTGGGATCTTGCCAGGTGCACGAGAGGTGCAGTTTGCACTGTAGAAACCAGATACTACACACTGGAGCTTTTTAACATGCGTTAAAAGGCTTAACACCTGCTAAATCCATTTTACAACCACTATGGAACCAAATGTGTATCTCTATAACGACTAAGCGAGTGTTGTCGGGTCCAAGAAAGTCTACCACTTATGGAAATGGTGGTTTTGGATTCGCTAAAAAAGTTAAACCTAGTACTTAATATTTAAATTGAAAATGAGTCCTTCCAATTTTGTTTGAGCCCCTTGAAACAGAAAAGGATGGGTGGCCAGTTTTCCAGCATACTACTGAAAGGAAACCAATACCCCTAGCCACCAAAAGAGATCCCCCACCTCCCAGCCACCTTGCTGAGGCATTTGATCAGCAAAGCACAAAACCAATCAGCAAGCACATTGGGAAATAAAAACTACAGTAACCAGATGAGCCAACTCACACCTCTTAGTCTCAAGATATCCCTTTCCAATTATAAGCTCCTCAAAAAATGAACATTCCCCTCATCCCAAAAGGCAGAGTTGCTAAGAAACCTAGCCAGATGCAGACTTTCCAGGCCAGATAGGTTCTCCAAACACCGACACCTCTGCAACAAGGGGGACATAGGATGAGGGTGAAAGGGGATAGACTCAGGAGTAATATGCGGAAATATTTCTTTATGGAAAGAGTGGTAGATGTGTGGAATAGTCTCCCTGTGGAAGTAGTAGAAACGAGGACAGTATCTGAGTTCAAGGAAGCATGGGACAAACACAGCAGTTCTCTAAAGGGAAAAAGGGGACTATTGTAGTTGATATGGAAGGGCAGACTAGATAGCAGAAAAAGACCATATGACCTATCATTGTTATGTTTCTACACAACATTGCCATTTCATGACATTTATGATTCTCTGAAAAAAAAAGAACGGTTGAAGCACGTTAAACTTTCTAAAGGAAGATTTGGAGGTTTCTCTAGAGAATGAATGAGGCAAAAGCCAACGTAAAAGCAAAACTAGATTCCAGTTACTTCAAACACCTCCATTCACCATGGAGCTGTGCCCAACCTCCTGATATCCAAGGGCCACACTAATTTCATTATGAGGGTCCATACAAATTCAAACACAACAAACCTGATCAAGCACAGAGGGGAGCCCCCCCCCCCCCCCTCCGCATCTAAGTGCCCAGGTACTGTACTGTGCCTTTCGCCATCTCGATCTGGCTGAACAGACTCCTTATCAAGGCTGCTGGAACACTGTGCACTTTTGGCTGATGTTTGGTATAGATTAAACTGCTTGGAATTATTCCAAGCTATCATATTTTACTCAAGCTCTTTTAAAGATGGATGAAGATGGATATCAGTCCCTTTTACAATATGCATTTCTAACCTAGAAAAAAGTGTAGAGAATACATGGTATATAATAGCAGATCCAGGCTTCACAGTAAGGTGTACCTACCACTCCCTGCAGGTCACCCCCATCTATGCCTTTGTTGAGTGTTGTACCCAAGCAGGTCACCCCCTCTATAACAAACCAGGCTTGAAGTCTCTTGGCTAACTTAAATTTGCATCCGACACCTACCACAGGCCCAGCTGAAGGAGACAGCATTAGAGTCCAAGGCGCCGCAGAAGAAAGTGGAGGGGTAGTGTGAATCCCTCTTTCCCAAAAATACACAGCATAAGCAAGGGAGGAAAGCATGCCAAGCACAGCTCATGGAAGTTTTGTGTAAACCCCTTTTTGAGCTTGTGTGCGCACACATTCATCTGTTTTGATCAGCATACTGTGTGTGTGTGTGTGCGCACAGCCCTCTGTTTTTTTGTGTTTACCTATTTTTGTATCTATGCATATCTTTGTGAGCTGGTAGATCTGTGTTTCTGTGCATGCATGGACATGTTAGCATGTGTGTCTGTCTGTGTTGGGTGCATGCATATGGTCGAGAGATGAGGGGGGGAGAGCTGTTTGAAAGGTGTAGCTTCATCATGTTATTGCGGAGCAGTATTTGGATCCTGCAGCTGCTAGAACTTCTTTTTCTATAGAAATGCATTAAGGAATGGGGAAGGGGGCTTAATTTCTCTCCCATCCCCCACCATAGGCAGAAACAACTCATACAGTACAGAAATCCACCCAGCTCACTCTTTCTTTTTTTGTAACTAGAACAGCATTCCAGTGGACCACCCTCATAGCATCCCTATTGGCTAGATCCTATACAGTCTCTGCTTCTAGTTAAATTGGAAGCAGGCAGGTCAGGCTGGCTCACACAGTGGAAAGGATTAGAGAACTGCAGATAGAGCCTTTAAACTCTGAAAAGTGTCCAGACATGTTAGCCTTCCTTCTAGTTTCTGGCCATTACTGAAAAAAACACAAAAAACAGTAGAACCTTGAAAAAAAGCCAGACCAGCCAACAATCCTAAGCTCCTGATTCATGGATACATCAAACTGTGCCTCCTCTAAATTTTGAGCCCTAGTTTGTCAATGCCTTAATCTAGCAAAGGCAGGGAGCAACAAATATTGTCAGTACAGATCGCGATCAATAAGAAAGCAGTATTTGCAGTATAAATGACAAAGAAAATGAAACACACATGTCAATATAAATTGAGATTTAATGCAAAAAAAAAACGCAGGGCCATGCATTTGAGCTGCAAAGTACTTCTATTTACAAAAGATGAGCGGGACTTGGGCGTGGTTGTATCTGATGATCTTAAAGTGGCTAAACAGGTAGAAAACCTGTCGGCAAAAATCAGAAGGATGTTTGGGTGCATAGGGAGAGGAATGGCCAGCAGAAGAAAGGAGGTGATAGTGCCTCTGTATAAGTCTCTGGTGCGACCTCATTTGGAGTATTGTGTGCGATTCTGGAGACCGCACCTTCAAAAGGATATAAACAGGATGGAGTCGGTGCAGAGGGTGGCTACTAAAATGATTAGTGATCTCCGTTATATAGCATATGAGGACAGACAAAGATTTTAATATGTACACCTTAGAGGAAAGGCGGGATAGAGGTGATATGATAGCGACATTTAAATACCTCCGTGGCATAAATGCACAAGAGGAGAGTCTCTTGATTGAAAGCAAACTCTGCTAGGACGGGGCATAGGATGAGGAGTAATATGGGACATATTTCTTTATGGAAAGCAATAGTAGATGCATGGAATAGTCTCCCTGTGGAGGTAGTAGAGAAAAAAAAACTGCATTTGAAAAAGGAACTACTGTAGTTGATATGGAAAGGCAGGCTACATAGAAACATGACTGCAGAAAGAGACCACATGGCCTATGTTTCTAAAATGTTAATGCATCACGGCTAGGGAATCAAATAAATAAAAAATAAATAAATAATAAATAAATAAAAAAATTACTTGCAACACCCATTTCTGTATATTTATCTCCACTGTGTGGTCTGTGCCTGTGTTGTATCGTATCGGGGAGGAGGGGAGAACTGCAGCAGCTCCAGTGGACTTGGGGGGGGGGGTAGTTTGCAGGGTGGTAGGGCAGCTGCAGCGGAGAGACTATGAGGGCAGTTGCAGGGGGGGTTTTGGGGAGTGGGCAGTTCGCAGAATGATAAGGGAGCTGGGTGACAGAACTTTTTTTCAGGCTGGGGGCACTTATCCAGGTGATAGGACAGGAGCAAGGGAATATTTTTTTGTGGCTGGACCAGTATGGGGTTGGAAAAGTGGAGAACAGGGGGACACAGTTTGAAAGGAGGAATTCCTTAACTGCTATGTTGCACTGTAAGTTTCTATGCTACAGAAGCTGGAATAACTCTCCCATAAAAATGCAGCGCACTATTTGTGGGTTTATTTCTTTGGAACCCCAGATCTCATTTGGCCCATTTTCCTACTTGGTGTGTCTTTACCCATTTCTCCAACATATAAAGCTAAATCCTATTCTGTGACAAGTATTATTGAGCCTTTTTTGATAACTGGCACCTCAAAGCTTTGTTAAGCCCTAGGTTCCTAAAATTGTTTTCACCTTGCGCAACAGTATCCACTCAAATTATCACCAAACTTGAAATGCAGGTGCACAGATACAAATATTGAATGCACACAAAACCAAGAGAGTTTACAAATATCCATCTTAAAGAGCCATGTAAAATTTCTATACAATTCTGCTTTTGGTAAAGTTAATCTCTACTGTTACATGGCAAATCCATATCTCACATGGGATATACATTAGAAGAGAAAATAGGATGGGTAATTGGGCCTTGTGGTCTAGCCGTCCTCATGGTCTGATTATCTGATGAATAACTACCCACTTTCCAGGGCAATCAGCAAAGCCTCACTGGATTTCTCTGCAACTTGCGGAAAGCAGCATCTTGCCCCAGCTTCCCTTCAAGAAAAGAAACCAGGAGCAGTGCATCTCCTACCTAAAGATAGTGCCTTACCTTTCCTAATTTCCACCTCCCGACCCTACTCTCCCGAGGCCTTATGAGGACACAACGATAAGCCAGCAAGGCAACTCTTGTACAGTTAGTTAATCCCCTAAAGTTAACATATCACATTTCTGAAGGTTTATGGTATCCTCCAGAACAATTATACTACATCCAACCAGAGTAATTACAGCTTCTCCCCCACACCCCATGCAGTTATCATAAGCCACTGCAAGATTAATGACTACTCCTCTCCCCCAGTTATCATGACAATTACTCTTGGAGTGGGTTATTACTCTACCACAAGTATCATGACAACTCACTCCCATAATAGTACTTACTCCAAATGCAGTTATAACCCACAAAACAATTACAGCCTCCTCTTCATGCTGTTATCATAGTAACTCACCCCAATAGCAATTATTACTCCCCTCTCCAGTGTGGGTATCATAAACCACTGCAAGAGTACTTAATACTCGCCCTAGGCAGTTAGCAAGATAACTCAGGTCAAGCAAGACCAGACCCACTACTCGGCAAACTCTGCAGTCGCACTGAGCGGCAGCTTAGAGGGGGCGGGGGCAAACAGCAGCACATTCAAAGCTAAACAATAGATTCTGACAGCCGGTGGAGGGGAGGAGCATAAGGGTCCAGGTTTGCTTAGGGTGCCAGCACCTTGAACAACTCTGGGGCTGGCCCTGCCCCTCCTATGCTTATCACGCTAACCCACTCCAAGAGTCATCAGCACCCCCTCCCCCGCGCAGTTATCACGATAACTCGCACCCCTCGTGCAGTTATCACGATAATCATTACCCTGCTGCAGTGATGCTACTCCAGCACATCAGCACCATGTTCTTACTACCCCGGTGCAACTCTGATCTCACCGGGCTTAGTCTGATCATGAAAGCCCAAAGCACGTCCCCTACGGCACCCCCCTCCCCCGAAACAATAATAAGGTAAGGGACGGCAGCGGCTGCCCCCACCCGGTGACGGGAGGAGAAGGAAGAGTCCGCTCACCGCCAGATTCCAGGACACTGGCGCTTCCCTCCCCGCCGCGGGCTCCGCACAGGGCCGAGCCGCGTTATAACGCGCCTCCACTTTCCGCTCGCTACAGCTCTCTCCCAGCCAAGATGGCGGCCGCGCAACCTCCCCCCTCTCTCGTTCGCTTTCCCCGCCTCCCGCCTTCTTCGCCGTCCCACCCTCGCCGATTGGCCGCGGCCGCCCTCCGTCAGCCGGTGCAGCGCCGCGCGTCCATCCTTTTCCTCGGTTCCATTGGATAGGAAAGCTGGCAGAGGCGAGGCGAGAGAGAGAGCATCGGCTATTGGAGGAGAGGAGGCGGGACGAGAAGGCGATTGGACCGGAGCCTGGACTGACGATAGAAGCCAAAATCAACTATATTGATTATGGAAGCGGAAATGACATCATTAGACAGCGCGGAGGGGGCATCTGTGCTCTGCCGAACTCTTTCTAGGCACTGACTTAACAAATGAATGAAAACCATGTCGAGTAACCTTGAGCACTCTGGGAATCTCCTTCGCGAAACGTACCTGATGCAGCTGGCAGGTCAGCATGGCTGAAAACCAGTTCTGGTACAGTTTTGCACAGGTTATCTTGGAGCCTTTCACAGACTTTAGCATTCACTGTGCTCCAGCCACCGCTGCACAAGGAATGCCGACTTTCACTGTATGGAGATCTTCGGGACCTGTTTAATCATTAATAAGGCCATTGCGCCAGCCAAGAGCAGTTAACTCTCAAAGCAAAAGATTTGGTCTTTCCCGCCCCAGAAACAGCAGCCTGTACCTGTGACCGCAGAAGGAAGGGGCAATTGTCAAATAGCTTTTGTAAATTGCCTTTCTGTATAGATTAGCGATTTAAAATGAATTAAGGGAGATGTTAGATTGAATATTTTTGCAGGCAGCCGAGGCTACAAGAGCACAACCCCATCCCAAATAAAAGCTAATCCAGAAAAAGGATTTCCTATTATAAAATTAGGAATTCTTCTTATTAACGCTAAAAGAGAGGAGGAGCACCACCATAGAAATACAATCACTCAGGCCCTCCATGAAGATAGAAACCTCTGACACGAAGCGAAACATTTAACTTCTACAATGACAATTTCCAAATCATCCTGCTAGACCCGTTCACATAAGTAGGTTATGTCCCCCTGCCAGCAGATGTTGGAGACAAAGAAGTACCATAGGCTTCTGGGATTTCCCCGGGATATATAGGACTACCTCTAGGGGTCGCCTTCAGTATTTCTCTGTCTCCAACAGATGTTGATGCCTTGGGCTCCTGACAGTTGCTTTTGGAGCTTGTTTTACAAATCTCTAGGGAAGGGGATTCTTGACCAGCAGACACAAGAGGTGTACTCTGAGCTGGTTGTCCTGATACAGCTTTTAGCTCCTGGCCACAAAGGTCAGCTATCTGTTTTCCCCTGAAGCAGGGAGGGAGCCTGGTCAGGGATACCAGTGGAGCCTAAAATGTATATATGTTATCTTGTACATACCTTATGCTTTAGTTCTCCCCATTTTACACCCTCCCCTTTGTTTGCTAAGAAAGTTATTCTGTAGTGGGTTGAGTTTTTATTGTTTTTCGCACAAGTTCTCTGTAATAATTGATGTAAACTGCCTTGATTATAAGATAAGGCGGTATAGAAAATATTTTAAATAAACAAGAAACTGTGATTTGTGCTTGTTAATCTATAGCTCTGTACATTCTAAGTAGTTTGCTTGCATTACTATTACATTGTAAATTAATCCCTTCTGTCTTTTTTCCCTCAGTTTCATTTTTCCTTAAATGTAAGTAGTCTAACAACACCTGCAAAACTGTCATGCTAAGGTAGTTATCTGGTGCTGAATACTACAAAAAAAAAGCTCAATTTTTGTTGGGAGATACCTAAGGGCAACTTAACATAACACTGAAAGAGAGAATAAGACAGAAAATAAAGACCACATTGCCTATCTGCTCTGTCAATCCATGATAATTGTTATGGCTTCCTCTTACTCACAGAGCTTCTGCCTTTGCCCCATACTTTCTTGAATTCAAATACAGTTCTGTCTCCCCTTTAACTCTTCTTACATGGAAACTCTCACTAGAAGAGAAACAAAGCTTTGGCGTAAGCTAGTAAACTAGAATGTACAATAAGGACTTAGCAAAACACCAAAAATCCCGAATCTCTAAAAAATCCCCTAGAATCTTAAACCATCTTGTTGTCGGAGCATGTCGGCACAGTGCTGAGAAATTTTCCAGAGCACCACCGTGACCACTCCTTTTGTTAAGTAACTTAGCTGTTGCCAAAGTACTGCCAAGACGCCAAAAAACAGATGATGCGGCTCACGTTTCAGGTTTTCCTCCAATTTTTCAAGAAACCCTGCTTCAGGTCTAAATGATCAGCAGTTGACAGATCTTCAGATCTGAAGATTTGGACCTGAAGCAGGGTTTCTTGAAAAATTGGAGGAAAACCCGAAACATGAGCCGCGTCATCTGTTTTTTGGCATCTTGGCAGTACTTTGGCAACAGCTAAGTTACTTTCATAAAATTATTTAACAAAAGGAGTGGTCACGGTGTTGCTCTGGAAAATTTCTCAGCACTATGCTGACATGCTCCGACAACAAGATGGTTTAAGATTCTAGGGGATTTTTTAGAGATTCGGGATTTTTGGTGTTTTGGTGCTTCTTGATAATTCCGATTGGGTTCTATTATTTTTTCACAATAAGGACTTAGAACAATGCCCTGGTTGTGGGGCCAATGGCAGCAAAAGGGCTACCTGTGTTGAATTGCAGTACTTCACTATGGCCAACCCAAGATCCTTTGTGGCCCCAATGAAACTCCTGCCTCCCCCTAGATCATAAAACAAACCCCACCTACCAATTATACCTACAGTAGCCCTCTTCCAAAGCAGCTTTCATTTCCTTAGTCAGCAGGGTGAGCTCCTAAAGAGAGTAAGCACCCCCTTCTTGAGCAGGCTGATGCCCTAGCAATGCACCTACCCGTCAGGCACTGTTATTTTTCAAGCTTGTTGCAGGAAGGGGTGCTAGTGGATACATCTGAATGCCTCCACAGCCCACATGGGATGTTACTATTCCAAAAGGCAGGGGGAGGGGGGGGGGAAGAGTGATCAAGTAGTGGAAGCTGTCCTGTCAAAAACCATCCTTGTGCCAGGTGTTCCTGCCCCAGCTGATCCTGTAAGAAATGGAAGGGAGGCAAGAACCAACAAGAAAGTTTAGGGCCCACTTCTAAAGTTTTGGCAGACTGGGATTAGAGAATAAGGAGTCCATGCTGTCTGCTGTTTAAGAGTACTCCCTCCTTCCGCTCAGTGCATAAGCCAATCAATGCTGCTGTACTAATAGGAAAGGAGATATGTTATTCAGGCTATAGCTAACAACTACATCATGCTGCATGAATATATGGGTTTTTTTTCTAATGGTAGAAATTTTTAAACACACCAATAGACTTTTCATACCATTAAACTAAAAGTTTTTTTCAGCCAATGCAGTAGAACATAATGTGGAGAAATGCAATGCAGCTTCCAATGTCACAACACTTACTGCCTTCAGACCTTAACCCGTTTTGGACCAGCATATGTTTTACATACATAAGGTTTCCATACTTACTACTCAACTGTTCACTAATTAATGGTTATAAATTCAATGGAACTATGTTTAGCTATTATCGTTATGTCAAAAAGCGTTATATACAGATGTTTTATCTGAGATCTAGTTAGTTTAATAGGTATTCGAAGTTTGCTGATTTTGACGGTACTGGCAGCTCAACATAAAAAGATCACAAAAAATAGTAAGTAGCTTATAATGCTGTAATAGCCACTATTTTGCAAATAAAAATATTTGTAGACTTTAGAAAATAGTTTTAGATAAATATGTTACTTAGTGTCAGAGTTATTGGTGCATATAGCGGCCTTGTATGTTTTTCATACACTGGGCTAATATGTTGTCAAAACTAATTGCTGTCAAGCATTCTGTTCTAGGTGTTTCAATGGTGTAATATCGACGCACTGCATCAGAAGTGTTTTCACGTGTATCATATTCCGCCATCAGAATGGACTGTTGACAAACTATATTATATCATAATAAAGTGTTTTAAATGAAAACTGCAGTTTCAATAGTGTCATACAGTATGTTTATGTTAATGAATATTGGAACTGAATCCTATCTTCTGAAGACGGACAATATACTATATTGGACCAGTGTATGAAAAACATACACTATGTGAAACTTCTATTTTCTGCAAAGTTTTAATATTTTTTTTTATTATTGCCGGTATTTCATAGTCGTTTGAGTGTAACAAATCTAATAAATCATCCAAAACAGAGAAAGAATATGCGAGCTGTCCAAAACGGGTTAACTTTAGCAACACCCATGATACCGCCATGGGAACAGTTACTCCACTTCTTCCAATGAGGTTCGAGTAATGTTTCTGCTTTTAGAGACTGTATTCAGGTCAAAGATGGCAACAGGAACATGAACCAGAGTTGCACTGCCAACCAACCCCCCTCCCCCTCCCCCCCCCATGTCAGGGAGAAGCAGACACATAACCAGCAGAGGTAAGACTTGGAGATTTAATCATCAGCCTGGACATTTAGGCTTTTTGTCTCCGTATTCACTGTCCAAGGCCCAGCCCCCTCTCAAAGATGCCCAGAAGCTACAATACTGCAAAATATTACAATATGTTGTTGTACCTTTCCCCCACCGCTCCCGAACAAAATGTAAATGATCTTAATATTTTAAAACAGCTCTACAATTTAAGAATGGGCTTGCACACATTGTAATTAATTTTATGTAACGCCTTCTGCCAATGATATCCCACATCAACACAATCCATCCTCTTGCTCCAGAGAGACCAGCAGGGGATACAGGCACACGTCAAGGTGAAGTCCCAACTGAGCCTTGTGGGCCCAGATCTCTCTCAGCTCCGAGAAGCTCTGTTGAGCCTCTCTATGCGTGCCTGCTTGCCTCCATCTGTCAGTTTTTTCTCTAACTCTGTTTGTTTTACAGGCTGGAGAGAGAGGATTGCCACTGTTTTTTCTCTCCTAACTCCTTCAATCGCTACTGCACTACGATCGCTGGAGCAAGCCCTCGTTGGCATGAAGACACAAAAACAACCCCACTTCTACAGCCCTTTTGCCAAAGGAGGTCAGGTCTGGTCTAGCCTATACATTTCAGCAGCCGCAACAGCAGAACTAAAAACAAAACAAAAAAAATTGCAAGTAGCATCCGGCACAAGTTCTGCTCAACACTATACGCCTCTGCAGGGCCCTCCTAGTATGGCTGATCACTCGTCCTCCCCCCCCCCCCAAATAGGCCCAGTACAGGCACTATTGGGCTCCCTGAGACAGCCACAATGCTGGAAGCACCTCCCTTGGCTATGGCTTCAGGGTCAGGGGGTCCTCCTCTGCTAGTGCTGCCTACTGGTTCCACCTCTCCCCACCAGAGCTCACCCCAAACCCTCCCCCCCCCCCAACACCACCCAGAGGACAGCTTCAACGTCAAGTAGCTAAGGGGGAAACAAAAACATCACAATGTCCACTCCTCATCCTCAGGAACCAAACACTAGCAGTAAGCTAATGCCCCCAAAAGCCGCCCCCCCCCCTTCGGGAATCCTTAAAGCCTCCCCCTCTTATTCCTCCTGCAGAAGTTCATCCAGAACAGTTCCATCATCTTCCAAGCTGCCTCCCCTAACCCCACCCAGCACCCCGAGACGCCTCTCAAACCCAGGATCTCCACCCCTCTGGGGATCACAGGGTCACCTTCCCTCAAGCTGGTCACCCCCACTGCCATTCGATGAGGATATAGGGTCCCTAGGGGCTTACCAACAGTCCTAGGAACCCTGCAATTCCATCATGGAAAGACCATCCTCCTATCTCCCACAGGAGGAACTAGTGGAGGCTCCCCCGCAGTGATTCTCAGACTTCTACAACTAAACAAGACTTCCAATCCATCCTTTAAGCCTGCAGTGCCCCCAAGGAGGTACTAATGCTCCCAGTTCCTCAAATCCTCCATCTCAAAACACTTACCTCAGGCAGGGCCACATCTCATTGTCTTGACCTGAGCTCAGGGAAGACCTCCATGAATGCCTAGCAGATGCCCCTTACCAGGGCAACAGCCCCTTTGCTTTCACAGTGCAAAGGCCATCTCGGAGGTGAAGGATCATTTCTCCACCATCCAGAACTGCCAGCTCAAAAAGCAGAGGCAACTGTCCACCCATCACCCTACAATGCCCTCTTATCGGTGTCCCTATCACTACTCATACTTTCAGCAATTCTACTCACGTGGCCGATACTAGCCGCATCCATGGCCCCCTCAGCACCATCTCCAGAATCAGCCATATACTCAACACAATTGTCAGTGGGACAGGAAGACCCAACTATTTCCTCAAAACCACCATTCCCAAACCCACCCTCAAATTTTTGACTACCTACTGGTAGCAGGGCACATCCAACATTTCACAGAGGCATGGAAATCCACTACCATAGAGTGCTGGGTACAATGTTCCCTCTAATTTTCTGTAGGCTGTGCGTGAATAAAATATCAGCTGTGCAGCTTTTGAAGGAAGGTTAAATTTTTGTGCGCCACATAACACTCGGAGTTATATACTTTAAAATTTGACTACACTTCAGAATACAGTATGTACACCACATTGAACTAGAAAATATTGTAGAACTTGTGAAAACCATAAATACACAACAACTTTTAAATTTTAAGATGTCTGTGTTGTTTTCTATCAGAATCAGAACCATAATTTTTGTGCGCTCTGTTGTAAAGTATGTGCGCTCGCTCGGCAAGGTGTGTGTGCGCGCACACACGCGCACAGCTTAGAGGGAACTGTGGCTGGGTACTGTCCATCATCCGGTTAAGTTACAGACTCCATTTCTCAACACATCACCTCTGCAACCTGCTTGAGTCACCATCCTCCTGGGCCATCATCTGCCGCTGCTGGCACGGGAGATCAACCAGCTGCTCGTAAACAATGCAATGAAAAATCATCTGATCATGGATAGTGCACTGCATTGCCTTCTGCTATGAGCAAAGTGCCCTATCGTCCCCAGGGCTCATGGGCCCTCATAGCCTCAGGGTTACAGCCTCATCCATCATCAGCCTGGCTTCCGTCTCCTCACAAGATATATACAGAACAGCCACCTGGTCATCTATCCACACTTTCAGAAAGCACTACATTCTGAACTGTTCATCAACAAAAGACCATGCTTTTGGCCAGGCAGTCTTCTGGAACTTTTTTGCTACTTGATTGCTCTCTTCCCCCCCCCCCCCCCCGTATTCACATAGGCCTCAAACACACACCCTAGAAAGACACGGACAAGGAATGCAATTGAATCAGCAGCCCTCAGCTCTGGACTCACATTAGAGTGTGCCTGCATCCCCCTGCTTGTCACCAGAGAAAGCATAGTTGCTTACCTATAACAGGGATTCGCCATAGACTGCAAAGGTATGCAGCCACACTCACCCTAACAGGTCATCCCCTCGACTCAAAAAAGAGAAAAGATAAGTCAGTCAAAGCACACAATAACTTAGACATCAGACCTCAACTACTTCTTTGCTATGGTATGAGCCAATATTGGGGGTTTTCTATGCTTCAGTACTTTATACCACCCAATATCAGACCTCACTCACTCCTTAGAATGTGTATAAATTTGTAAGCCAGGACAACTTATGAGTAAAAAGCAATCTAATTTATTGAACTCAAATACACAGGTCTGCAGCATGTATAACACTGTTATCCTATGAGGCAAAGAGTGACGTTACTCAATACAGAGCTTCTGACACCCTCTGTGCAAATTACTTGTTTTAAAGCAATCCGGAGGCAAGTAGGCACACATGCTCAGAGAGGCTCAAAGCTTCTCTCAGGTGAGATAGATCCATGCACACAAGGCTCAGTTGGTACTTCACCTTAGAATATGGCTGCATATCCCTGCTGTCTACAACAAACCCCTGTTATAGGTAAGCAACTGCGCTTTCTCTAGCATATGGTTACTAGGAGTCTGCTGAACCTGATCTCTGGGTGCATTCCACTTTTACCCCACTACGTGGATGAAGGGAACACAGACCATGCCTGCAACATCACAACACAGATTTGTCTCTCTGCATGGCCGAGTCAGCCTGATACATGAAAAAAGCTTTTTACTCAAAACACAAAGTTTAAAAAAAAAAACCAAATTCCACACAGTATAATAGCAGTTTTTAATTAAAAAATGAATAATCGAGATCAAATCTCAATATCCCACATACAAAGTGCATGCTTTGATGAGACATTTTGACTTATACAGATGAAAAGCACAGCCACAAACAATATCATCCCCTGGGATGCAGGATTATTTTAGAAGTCAGATGCATGTCAACCATTCGGGCCTTTCCTGCATCAGTATCAGGTTAAGAGACATTTAATTGATGATACTGGAGCTCACAGCTCTAACTGGAATCTTATAATCTCTCTTTTCCAGGAAGCTCTTCCACTAGTTTCTCTCTAAACAGAAATCAAGATGCTAAAAATAAAAATAGCCAGCTAACAATGTATATCTGCATTTACATGCACCCTACCTACCCCCTCCCGTGAGCGAGGGAGTAGGTGACAGCTTAAGTTTATAAGCAACTCTGAAGAGGAGGTAAACCAAGCTTTGTTTTATGCTGAGCTACATGTTCCTGTCCTGAGTGCTTGGGAAAAGGGCTGGAGAAATCCTAGAACATTGCTGTTTCCCCAAAGAGTCAGAGCTGCCCCTGCTGTTTCATAAGATGCCCCATAACTCCTCTTTCCCACACCAGTTTGCTTTTTAAGTTATCTGTCCATCTGCCCGCCCAATGGGCACCAGCAACCTGAGGGGCATCGCTGTCAATCCCACCGGGCAGTTTCACTTTTTCATGATGGTACTTTTGATGCCTTTGACCTTCAAGAACTCTGCCATGCTGGAGAAGTACTTCTGGTTTGCTTCGGCCACCTTCTTCTCAGCGGCCTGAGGATTCACGATCTCCAAGCCCTAAAATTGCCAAGAGACAGGTGCCAATTGTTCATAAAAGGTATACCAGAGAACCAACCAGTTTGCGTACTCTGTCTACGTCCCCAATCCACAATAACTTATTTCACTTTTACAGTACCGCTAGATGAGCGAAGCATTTTACAGTGGTGAAAAGCATTCGGATATAATACGGCCTTGTTCCAAAGCGCTTACTATCTATGTAGACTCCTGAGGCAATGGGATAAAAAAAAAATGACTTGGCAAAGGCCATGAAGCATCTATAGCAGAAGTGAAAATTGAACCCTGGTTTCTCTGGTTCTTAGCTCACTGCTCTTAGGCCCAAGTCTCCTCAGCCTTAAGAGAGTTGTAAACAGGAAAGAAAATAGAGCCATGCTTCTGAACCCATGATCTTCTCACTTAAAACTCACTAGAGAGAACAATAACTTGCACAGGTGCTGGGAGCAGCATATGTTATGGAACAACTCTCTCCAAACCTCACACCTCAGCCTTTATCACTTCCTCACTTTGAAAGGACATTTGGAATAAAGGGATTGTAGGCTCAGGTCTGCTTTATATGACTGCACCCTTTCTAGAATCCCACACAGTATATGGATGGCACGGAAGACAAGAAGACAATACATGTGGGCTATAGGAGAGTATATGCTCGCCATAAGAGAGTATATGTGGCCTATTATAACAGTCTGGGAAAAACCATATTTTGTACAGGAGTGTACAAGGATTTGGGCCCAGCAATACAGGCCCAGCTAGGGCCCACAACTTCTATTATACTTTTTCTGTGCTGCCTCCCGAGTGCATTTTTCCACTGTTTTGGGATAAACATCCGTTGCCTGTGTACATTTCTCCATCACTACGTGCATGATCAATCTACAATCTGGTCTACTAACTTCCACATCTGATGTGCCCTCGCAACAGAGGCTTCAGTGATAGGGCAGATTCTGTCAGCACCTCTCCGGGCCTTCTTATCCACACCCTCACTGCAGCTAGGAAGGAGGAGGGGTGGGGCAGCATGGAACCTGAAAAAGGCATCTAGGGCTGGCATAAGGCCGAAGTCCATTCCTGAAACCCTCCTGAAAGTAAGTCTCTTGATTTCTGCATTACTGACAATCAGAAAGAGGTCCGCCTTACCTGCAGAGGTGTGAAGGCCACGCTGGATGCTGTTCCAGAGGACCGGTCACGGATGGTGGATTTCCCTCCATACACCATGCTTTGCCTTTGCAGAGTGCGCTAGCAGTGGAAAAACACAGAGGGTCAATAAAAAAGGCGGAAAAGAGATCACTCTCCCCTAATTTCACATAAGATTTATTCTGGACTTGGTCAGAGCTTTCACAATCCCCCACCAGTGCAGTTCCAAGGAAGCCAATGTCTTACCGCTTGCTTAGTGAGAAGATTGTGCTCCCTAGGGGAGGGATTTTGAAGCTAATATACTCCGTTCTGCTGCTCACAGAAAGGACAGCCCTGATCCACTTACCTGCAGCGTTTTGGAGATCCGGGCCTTTGTGGCCTCATTGACCTGTGCCTGCCGGATCCTCCCGCTCCCCGATTTTCCCAGATGTCCCAAGCTGAACCCAAGGTCTTCCTGATACGCATCTTCTTCAATCTTACAAGTGGGAGAAAGGAGGAACAAAACAGGAACGTGAAAAACTTAAATGGGGAAGCAGCAGCAGCATCCTTGGTTATTCCAGCTTCAGGATTACTCCACCTTTTGTCATTAGCCCAGTGCAGATTAGCAAGAACAAAACCCAGCAAGATAATTAGCTTCAGACACTGAACTAAGTCACCTTACTTGCCTCTCGGACTACATAGTGCACACAAAAATGATGCCGAGCATCGGGGAAATGTTATCCCTTTATAAATTTAGAAAGCAATGGGCCAGGCAGCCATGGTCTTGTACCCCTTCAGCTCCAGTTGGAATTAAAATGGGCAGGGCAGCTCACCTCACCAAAGCTCATCCGGTTGGCCTGCTTGCGGATCTCGGTCAGCCCCAGGCGCTCCTTCATCTTCCGGTACCTGTGGTGGGAGGACCAGGGAAATTCATTGGGAAGAGAGCGAAAGAGATGGCAGCTGTGTGAGTTGTCAGAACCGCCTCCCCGGTGGGATACACCCACAGAGTGCAGCTCCCAGACTAGATTCTGGCATATTTAGAGATGTCACACTGAAGGCAGAAAGTCAGATTGTAACCCATCTCCAGTACAGAATACATTCTTTTGTAACAGTCCATCCAACTGACATAATTACATTTCAACTTGCTGGATAAAAAGGAAAAATCCCATTTCTTAATCCCAGAATCCAACTTATGTTTTTTGGAAGTCTGCATAGCAGCAAAGATTCAATGTTTTCTAGAAGCCAGGTGATGGAGGTTACCTGGAAGGAGGAGTGGATTACAGAGGACTCTCTCATCCACAGACCCTGGGAGAATATCCATTGCCAAAAAGCATTTCTCACCAAGGCAATGGTCCAACACTCCCACCCGATACAAGCCCCACAGGAAAGCTAAGCAGAACTCTAGGACTCATCAGCAACCCCAGGGGATAGCACAGCAGTTGCTCCTCTCACCTGCGCCCACCCCGCTTCTTCCTCTGTCCATCCAACGGTGCTGGCAAAGGCTTCACTTGTTTTACCGGAGGTGGCTCTTGCCACTTGTCAAACTTCCTCTCGACCTCTTCCTTCAGGTCATAGCCAACCTACCAGAGAAGAAGGCAGAGGGGGTGAACATGGAGTGGCCACAGAAAACAAAAGTGGCCCAAGTGTCCCCTCTCGCTACACACCTTTCCCTCGGAATGTTCGTGGAAGCTGTCTACCCGTGCTGCCAGGGTACATTTGGCAGCAACCAGGCGGGCGGCCTTCCTGCGCAAGTCCTGCAGGGGTGAGGAAAAAAAAAAAAGGGCACCGATCAATGGCAGGAAGTGCGAGACTCTGAGCCAGGGAAAGTAACAGGACACAAGATGCTGAACTCACAGGGGGCAGAGACTGCACGATGTCACTGTGATAGATGTAGCCTGTGTGGGGGAGCACTGAGGTGCTGGAGAAGCCAGATAACGTCCGCCTCTGCGCTCCCAGAAGCATCACGTTACAGGCGGGCATCTTTGAGAGATTGGTGAGACCCCCAGCAATTCCTGCAGGCCATGAGATAAAGAGAGAGCGAGAAATACACGCACCATTAAAACACCGTGTCTTTAATGGCGACAAGCAGGGGGTTCCCTTATTTGACTCTCTCATTCCTTTACTGCCATCAAGATTCCTTTGTTCACAAAATAATCCACTTCTTATACCACCTAATAGTGTGCTTGTTACACATCAACATGTCTACTGCTGCTGCTTTATATTTATATTCATCAAGAGACTTCATTACAATCATTTATGAAAAAAAAAAAACCCACATCTTTGAAGCAGCTTTTGGTGTTTCATAGATGAAGGAGGATTAGAGCGTCTGATCTGTGCCATTTTAGTTTTAGCTGTAGTTTCAGTTCGTTTTAATTTTTAAAGTTTGTCTTTTGTTTAGAATGTTCATTTTTTGTTATTTGTTATTCAATATGTTTGTTTTATCTATTTGGTTTTTGTAAAGTGCTTTGAGAAGGGCTGTTTGCTCTCCATCCCCACCCCTCATTAGGCAGCTCTGCAAAAGCTACTCTTATCTTTGTTTATATCTTTTTATTAAAAATTAAACAGAGAATGCACGTCTTCACAGCATATTCATCACATGCAGATGGGCAAATTGAAAATATGAACATGGAGTTTATTCCAGGTTTAATTTTCTGCTCCCAATCCATTAAAATGTTTATTTTAAAAAAAAAAAAAAAAAACCCAGCAGCAGCTGAATACTCATACTAAAAGCTGCAAGCCCTTACCAAGCCACACTGTCCTACTAGTCCAAATGTCATCAAGATCTTTCCGTAGCCATTATCCCACAACAAGCCCCCTAGTAACACCTAAACAAGTTGTGGCAAGATTTAGGAACATACAGCTGGGCCCCCAACACCTGCTCTGACTCTGTACATCGCATGACTCCCCATACAAATCCACAGGAAAGCCATAAATGTGCGTGATGCCCCCAACTCTTCCTATCCATCTTCAGCAGAACTGCAAGCATAGATGCTCAAAGAATCAAGCACATCGCTCTATGTCCTGGATGTCAGAAGCAATACTAAAAACGGGAACAGCAATCCATGCAATCTATTCAAAGAGTTGTGTGTTTCTGACCTCATTACTAATCCCCTGCAATTCTGATTGCTCAACCAGGGCCTATCAACACTGCTCTTAATTTGCCTTCTCCATTACAGATTCAAAACTATTTGTCCTGAAACTCATCTTTATTTTACAGGGCCCCTTTAATTTGGAATAGACTTCCTCCAGACAAGTTATGCAAAATTTAAGGGCACTCTAAAGATCTGTCTCTTCTCCAGAATGCACGATTCCTTCATTTGATTTTCCTGACCAAGTGGTGAAAGGACATCTACAAGCAGTGACTTGAGATGCCATGTCTCCCAGTTTTCTCCTTGTTTTAGGGGTTAATGGGGCCTTTACTAAAGCACTTTTTAACCTTAGTCTTCATTTGTTTGGTCTATGTGTAGTCTTTTATGTCCCTCCGTTGATATGAAACCTGTCCCCTTGCTATTTTTTTTTTTAATAGTTAAAACATTTTATTGAAAGAATAGTCAAATCTTTACAACACCATATCAATAACTACTCACAATATGGATCAATTCAACTTATAACATTTTCAATTTATTCCTTCCTTTTCTGCTATTATTCCGACCCCCCCTCTCTCTCTCCCCATCCTCCTTCTCTACTACGTAGGTAGTCCAGCATGTTCTGCTTTTCGCTCTCAAACTTACTCCTCCACTGTCTGAGACTAGTTGTCAATTTTTCCCATTAGATAAATTTGATGGAGCTTCTCCACACGTTCTATTACGGGTGGCCCCACCTGCTTCCACCTATATGCTACTTCACATTTTGCTGCACTTAAGCAGGCCATAATTTGCCTCCTTTCCTTTCTTGGGCCTCCCTTTCTCCACCATCCCAAAAGGAATTCAGGTTCCCTCCGTACTTCTACCTCCACTACCTGTTGTATCCACTTTTGGACCTGCTCCCAAAAAAGCTTAATTTGGGGGCACGTCCACCAAATATGATCCATTGACCCCTCTTCTCCGCATTCTCTCCAACACCCTTTTGACGCTGATGGGAACATCTTATTTAATCTTACTGGTGTATAATACCATCTCATTAGGACTTTATGCCAATTTTCTCTAATGGCCACCATAATGGGTAATTGTCAGGCTTGATCAAAAATGGTTTTCCATAGTTATATTTCTATTGTCACTCCCATCTCCTTCTCCCATGTCACCATATATCCAACTTTATCATCTCTTTTCCCCCTCTCACTGCTTTATATAGTATTGATACTAACCCCAAGGACTGCTTTTTCCCATACCATATAGCTTCTAGATTCGTATAATCCTGCTTTATTCCTTCTTTGCCTAGTTTCTGCCTTAAATAATAGATCACCTGCCCATAATGGAAGATACATCCTGCTCCTAATTTATACTCTTAATCCCCCGAAGGGGACCCAATCTCCCCCATCCAGAAATTGGTAAAACCACCTTAATCCTGATCTCTTCCATTTTTTTTATAAATCCCTCCCTCCTGCCCTGGGACAAAGTCCCCTGTATAGCATAACGCCTTCATTACCGAAAATTCCATATCTGCCATGTCCTCCACTATTCTCCTAACTTTATCCCACATCTGGAGGATATGTCACACGCATGAATTTTCTTGTGCTTGGTGTCCCCGTTCCTCCCTAACCATCCAGTGGCCGTCCCCTCCAAATTTACAAGCGTTTTTCTTTCCCCTCCCTCTTGCAGTCCATCTAATGTCTCATCTGCGATGCCCAATAATATGACTGAAGATCTGGTACCCCTAATCCCCCTTCCTCTCTGGGCCTATACATTACTGCTCGGGCAATTCGTGGTGGCCTTTCTTTCCCATATAAATCGATACACTTTCCTTTGGACATCTCTCATGTGTCCTGTTGGAATCGCTATGGGAAGAGCTTGGAAATATAACACCCTAGACTGCTGTGATACATCCCATCCACAATATTTCAGTATCAGTCCATTCCCCTAAGTCATAAGCCACCCTTTTCCACAGCTGGGGATGGGCTGCTATCTTCACTCCCAAATATTTGATGGCCTTGCAAGCCCACTTAAAGGGATACTTTTGTTTTAACTTGGGTAAAGCTGTATTAGAGAGATATTAAGTGCCTTTGTCTTATCTATGTTCATTTTAAAGCCTGATACAGCTCCTTACCTTTCTACTGCTTTTAATATTCTTGGTAATGTTTTCTCAGGCTGCAATATCATTAATAGTATGTCATCTGCAAATAGGGATATTTTATGTTGCTGATCCTCCACCTCTAGTCCTTGTATCTTTTCATCCATTCTTATGGCCTGCGCTAAGGATTCAACTGCTAATGCAAAAAGTAATGGAGACATTGGGCATCCCTGCATGGTGCCTCTAACGTAAATGCCTCTGAATATCTGCCAGTGATTCTCACCCTAGCTCGGGGTCCTGATAGAGGGCCTGCACCCATCTTAAATAGTGGGGCCTGAATCCCATCACCACAAACAAGAAGGTCCAGTTTACGCGATCAAATTCTTTTTCAGCATCTGTTGATAGTAACATCATTTTCTCCTGCTTTTGGTGTGCTGCCCAAATCACTTCCAATACTCTTAAAATTGTCCGAGGCCTGTCGTACACTAATAAAGCCCGTTTGATTTATATTGATGAGAGCGGGCATCCCTTTAGCTAACCGATTAGCCAATACTTCTTTCACCAGGATCTTTATATTCATATTAAGTAGCGATACTGGGCGGTAAGAGCCGCATAGCAGAGGGTTCTTCCCTGCCTTTGGTAAAATCGTAATGCCAGCAGGATAGTTGTCCTCCCTCTTCTAGTATCCCATTTAATACCCTCCCTAATACCTCTACAACCTCTTCTCCAAAAGTCTTCTAAAAGGTATCAGGTAGCCCGGCTCATCCTGGTGCTTTCCCCACTGGCATTTCCTCTCTTTGAATCTCCTCCCCCACCTTTGGCAGTTCTCTCTTCTAAATAATTCTGGACTCGGGTTGCTCTCTCTCCTTCCTGTTGGGTGAACAGTTCTTTATAGAATTAACAGAATCTGGTCACAATCAACTTATGTCTTCAGTGTATCCCCCTCCTTCCCTTTACTTACCACTATAGAACTGTCTGTTTCTCTTTTCCTTAGTTTGCGCGCGAGCCATCTCCCTGCTTTATCCTCCCCATTCATAAAACCTCTGCTTTACCCCCTCCATGTGGAATGCAATTGATTCTAATTGCAGCTTATTTAGCTCCACTCTGAGTTGGTTTAAGTATTTCAGTCTCCTTGCTGTGCCCTTTGCTCTCTATCATTCTGCCGCTTTAATATCCTTGTGCAATGGCTCTTCCTTTTCCCTCCGTTACTTTTTAAACCTAGCTGCCCACATAGCTAAGCACCCACGAACCACAGCTTTCATTCCTCCCCATAATCCCACTTCTCCGTTGTCATTCATCTTCCAGTATTCCTGAAGACATTTCTTAATACCTTTGACTACTTCCTCCCTTCTAAAAGAGACTTTCATTCAGTCTCCAAAAGTGTACACCCCTTCTCTAGCTTCTCGAACTTCCACCCACGTTGGGGCGTGATCAGACCACGTTATATTAGCAATCTCCGCCTTTCCCAACTTTAATATCCATATTCTATCAAACAAAATGTAATCCGACTATAGCTTTTTTGTGTGTGTGAATAAAAAGTATATTCTCTACTGTCCTTATTTTGTACCCTCCATGCATCAGAAAGTTGGAATTTCTTTATTATTCCTTTCACTATTTGTTGGCTTTTTTGCATTGCTATCCCCTTCCTTGGCCTGCTGGTCCAAGCTGGGGTGTAGTGCCAAGTTAAAATCCCCTCCCATGACCAGTTTCCCCTAGACTGATTGGCCCAATATCTCTCAAACCTCCCTCCAAAAAAGGGGCTTGTCTCGTATTTGGAGCGTATAATTTGCAAAGGTGATTGGTTCCCCCATCAGCTCTCCTTTTAATAGCAACACCCTTCCTGTTTTATCTTGTATTATTTCTTTCAGCTGAAATTGGCACCTTTTCATTACCAATCTAGCCACTCCCTCCCCCCCACCTCCTTCTACCCCCTTCGCCCTCTAGGGCTTCCAAACAACCGATATGGATATCGGCTACTAGACATTAACCCCTCATCTTTATGTCTTAGGTGGGTTTCCTGTACTAATAGGATATCCCATCTCAGTCTCTCTGCCTCTGTAAAGAGGTGTTGTCTTTTCTGTGGAGTATTAAGCCTCTTAACATTTATAGTTCCTATTCACACCATCTCGCCATTTGGCTACATGCTGGTTCCCCATTTGTTTATCACCATCTGACTATCAATGAGCCTGAAATAAAAATAAAGCAAGATGCAGAAGGATCCAAAGCGGACGAGCCCAGGACTGGCTGTGGAAGTGATGTCAGTGTGCACTTGCTCACCCATGATCTTGGCAGCAGTGGAGGCTCCGACAATTATGGAAAGATTGGGGGCGATGAAAGACATGCGAGACTCCACGTACTCGTAAATGCAATGCTTGGACTGGTTCAGCTCCAGAGCCATGTCACAGGCCTCCTCGATGCGCTCCAGTTCCTCTTCAGTCAACTGCTGCCTACAGGTGGGAGCAGCGCGGGAGACCAGTCACATACAAAGAGAAAAGGAACACAGGCAGGATTAGACACAGAAGCACAACCCAACTCCAAAAAACGGAGGCAGAGGCAAATGGGATGGGATGGCAAGCGAGTTTACCCTTGTGTGGTGGAGGCAGTCACGCTCACGACCATGATTGTGGCATTGGTCAGGATCTGCTGCAGCTTTTCATTGTTCTTGCATCTGTCCAAACAGTTCCCCAGCTCCTAAAACAGAGGCACAAGAGAGGAACAGTGTACCTGCTCTTAGCACTACTCCAAGCAGAGCTTGTGTGACGGCCGAAGGCAGCAGTGGCAGACTCTTGCTTAGACACCCGCACACAACTGTTCCCATTCCTCTGCATGCAGCTCTCCTTCCTGTGCCCCTCCCCCCCCCAATACCTTCACCGTTCTGATGTAGTCCAGAGCATTGGGAACCAATGACTCCAGCTCTGGAAACCGCTTGGAGTATTTATCCCGGATAAACTTGTGAATAATATCTGAAAAACAAGGAAGTGAGAGGAAGAACAACTTGATATCATTTATTATTTACTAAGAACCAAAAGAATACATTTTATTTTTCAATCTACTGCCCAGCTAGGATGCTATACTGCATTAGCCAAAATGAGTAAAGGCAGCAGGACAAAACCCACCCGACACACAGCTCTGCCCCCTCCCACAGCATCAGAGCAAAACGCCCCATATGCATGGTTGTACCCCCACCTCCTGCCCCAGGAGGATGAAACCCCTTCCCTCCCTCCCACCCCAGGAAACTACCTACTCAGCTCATTCTCGATCTCCACTGTCAGGTTGTTTGCATCCACGATGACTCTGTATTCAGGAGCTGCCTCTACGGGTCCCATTACTGCAGGGGCAGAGAAGAGGCTGAATGAAGAAGAGCGCTCACTGCACATTCCTCTCCAGTTCTCCACACTAATCCAATTGCAATTGCCAGCTCTCTGTGCAACAACATTTCCTAGCACTACTCCCAGGATAGGCACCAATATAAAACCTAGGCTCGATTTAAATCAAGCTGCTGCATGGACAGTAAACACCATGTTCACAAGCGTGATGACTTCCTCTCCATCCCCGCCCCTTTTCATACACCATGTCGGCATGAAACCAGAGCTGATTTGCTGACAAAACCCCCATGCAGAGATCCCAGTGGCCAGGAAACATGGGCACACACTGTGGAGGCTCGCTCCCAGCCCTTGGCGGAATTATGGGGGGCCTCAGCACTGCTAGCCCCCGTCTTTCTACTGCTGTAATAAGCACAAGGAGTAAATAAAAGACCTTCAGAAGACTTGGGCTGCTGGGCGACATACTCATCGATCTTCTCCAAAATATCAGCAAACTAAAAGAGAAAATAAATACAGACAAAAGCCATCGGTGATTCCAAGAGATTGCAAAAGAGCAAGGCTGTGCAAGAACGAACGTTGGTGCAGCCATGTTAAAGAGATACCCGAGAATGTGGCCTTAGCAAACTAGAAATGTACCTGTGTGACCTGCAGAGCTAGTGCCTCCCATGCACATAGGAACTCGCTCTTATCAGGTTTCCTGGAAGCCCCAGTGAAATCAGTGCCCCCTTCCATACCTGCACCCACAGAAGTGCATAGCTTACACAACATTTGCTACTGTCCTACCTCACTGGCTGAAGAGAAACCTGAACCTTGGTCAGGCTGCAGAAAGAGACAGACCTACACTGACTGGCATAATCTGCTGACAGCTTTGCTGCCTGTGGCTTATCCTAGCTGTACGTATTGAATTTAATTTGGATACTTATATTCCACTTAACCATAGTTCAAGGCAAGCTACAATAACCAAAATACAATGTGTCACTACAAAAATGAAAAACATTAAAATTACATAATAAAGTCCAATCCAATCTTTATATTGGAACAATCTTAGAACTGCTTCAAAAGTATTGCTGAAAAATCCAAGGTTTGCAAGCTTGTCTAAAAAAACCATAAAGAGGACAAATTACAAATTTCTTTAGGAAGCCACTTCTATTGAGAAAGAGCTTTACAGCAGAAAACCTTCTCATAATGACGACGACAAATATCTCTAGGTGATGGAAGCTTCAGCCTATGTGTTTTGGATGAACACAATTTAGGTGCAACATTAATCTCCACCATCCTGTCTTATACACGTAAATCATACCATATACAATTTTTTCAGCACTAAGAATGCGTACATGGGGAATAGACAATTTGGTTTAAAAAGGGGCAACTCTATCCCATCCTCCCAAAATTAGTTGGACAGCTTTGTAGGCCCTACATAATAATCTAATCTAGTGATGAATCTCCCGGAAATTCCAACAAATGAAATATCACGGTAATCCAATTTGGTAAGAATAGTGGCTTGCACAATTTAACATGTACTACCTCTAAAGAAAAAAGATCCAATCCATTGAACACAGCACATCTCAAAATGCCTTCTAACCAGTGTACCAACTTTAGCTTCCATCATTAGGGCTGAATCTAAAATCACCCCTAAATTTGTAAGCTCTTAGTTGATGGCACAGAAATATAACTAACACATGGAGAGTCACCACGCATGCCTTATCAAACCCACCTACCCATAAAATGTTCTGGTTTCTTCTGGATTGAGTATTAGCTTATTAGTCAACATTCATTTATCAATTATAGAACAAGAAAACTACAACTAAAAAGTATGACCCACTGACTCATGAAAAGGAGCTATTAAGAGGATCCTTAAATGGCATTATATCATCTTAGTCTCCCAGGTAACCATAGAAAAACACAGAAAAATGATGGACGGACAGGATAGGCCATATGGTCTTTATCTGTCATCTATACCAACTACTAAGGCTCTACATTGCCACCAAGATCCTCTGTACTTATTCCATGCTTTCCTAAATTGAGATACAGTTCTCATCTGCACCACCTCCACTGGGAGGCTGTTCTACACATTCACCACCCTTTCTGAAAAGAAATCTTTTTGTTAGCTTCTGTATCACTCCAAGGTACAACCAGTGTGTTCAATTCTAGTTGCCTTATCTCAAAAAAAGACATAGGGGAATTAGTAGATACAGAGAAGTGTGACCAAAATGACAACAACAAAAATGGAACAACTCTCATATGAGGAAAGGCTAAGATGTTAGGACTCTTCAGCTTGGAGAAGAAAGAACTGAGAAGACATAAGATAAGGATGTTAAAAAAGCATGAGTGAAGTGGGAGAGATAAACGCTAATTGATTGTTGATTCTTTCAACAACATACAACAATCACAGGACAAGCCATAAAGTTATAAAGTAGATCATGTAAAACAAATAGCAGAAAATAATTATGTATTCAGAGGAGAAAAAAAAAGTAACTTTTGAAAGAAAATGTGGCAAAGCAGTTAGCACAGCTGGGTTTAAAAAAAGGTTTGGACCAAATTCCAGGAGGAAAATTCCATAAACCATTATTAAAGGTAGAGCCGAGGAAAACTACTGCTTATTCATGAGGATAAGTAGTATGGAATTTGAGCATTTTTGGCATATACAAGATACTTGCAATCTGGATTGGCACTATTAGAAACGGGATACTGAGCTTGATGGACCTTTGGTCTAACCCAGGCATTTCTTATGCTCTGAGTATGCAGAAAAGCCTGACAGACAAACAGGGACTGCGAGGGTGAGAATCTCTCTCTTACCATCTTGCTGTCCCATAACTTGGCGATACTCTTCACAGAGTCTACATTAAGATCCACCTGCATCTCCTCCTGCACATCTTCTATGGCCAGCTCATCTTCCTCGTCTGCAAAGTTTTCATCCTCCTCAGCTGCCTCCTCCAGGTCAGCCAGCAGTTCATCTGCCAGAGACATTGTTCACAAGTCTACAAACGAAAAAAATGTTAGTTATTTCATTAAATACACATACAAATCATGCAAAGGGGTACATGATTAGCCCAAAATGTGCACAAGGCCTCTCCACAACATAGGTAACAAGTTCTCATAAAGTAAACTGCCTGTCACCTATGCCTAAGGGAGAGGATAAAGATTGGGATGCTTAGATCCTCATACAACAAGTGCCCCCTTTGCTTCTTCCAGGACCGAGTTATCCAATCCAATGTGTGCCTTCGACCGAGTTATATCCAGGTAGAAATCCCTGAAAATGATTCTACCTGTGCAAAGGCACCAACACAACCCATGGCTAAAGGCCATGTACGCAGAGTTCAGCAGAAGAGTGAAGAATAACCACAGCCACATCAATAATATCTTCCTAAACACAACCTTCTTTAAAGGACCGAGACAATATAGTTCTCTGACCCCCGATGCAAGCTTTGATGCTGAAAATAAGCTGTGTTTGTGAAAATTTTTCTATGAGTGAGATTTTAAGCTAGTCTTGGATTTCTGACAAGCTCATCCTGCAGCACCGAGTAAAATCAGGAATTACAAATGCCATGCATTGCAATGCAATTTTAAAACTAGAACTGGCAAAAGAGAACTCTCAAAACGCGCCCTCCCCCGACATCTTCGTTTGCACCTTAGAGCTATGTTGCCGGTTTCAAATGATGCACGGCGACTGTCGCAGAGAATTGATTAGACAAAACCAATTCTTTCAGCAACGAAAGTATCTGAATAATAATGACGTTTATTAAATACCCGCCTTGCCTCAAAGGGTTCCGTAGCTAAGTTACGCAGCTCACCGTCTCCTTCTGCAAAGCACGCAACTCAGTGACGCAAAAACACAAGCGCCGTCGTCACTAACATATGATGCTACTTCCTGAATAACAACCAGCAGACAGCTTCCTCCACACCATCCTTTCACTCTTTACCCCAATTAGTGGTTGCCTCCGAACTCCGCGCCCAGCACATAGGTCTCGTGCTATTGGTTAACGTTATTGCCAATCCGAGTGAGAAACGTCTGATTGGTGGCGTTTCGCTTTCACGTTTCTTCGATTGGCCAAAATCCTTCCGCCTCTTGAATGCACCGTTCCTTCTATTTCCTTTTTTTTTTAATTACTGAGCGTGGTTAAATAAAACTTTATTAAGTGGTCTTTTCGATTGGTGGATAGTGGCTCCACCCCCTCACCCTGATTGGCTTAAACACTACTCTGCCTTAACGTTGCGGGGGTTTTTTTAGCGCGTTTCAAGTTGAATAAAACTTTATTATGAGGAAGAAGAACACAGGCAGGTATGCTGGATGCTCGCTGTAGACGACGAATTGATCTTTTGGCTGAGGGTTCTAGGGGGCTACGGGAATCTCCGTCTTCTCCATTTCCCAGCCCCAGAATGGGGAGAAACCTCACAGCGTTCATAGCTGTCTAAAAGCCATCTTAATGTTATAATAAACCTGCTCCAATTCGTTAGCCAATCGGAGAGCAGTGTTTCGAGCACGTGATGTGCTCTTACAGTTGTGAGAGTGCTCTCTTGCAATAGCTTTACTAAAGGTTTTAATGCGCGTTAATTAAGTTTAATGTACTTTAAGTGCTCACAGCCCTTTTATTTCTATGGGCGTAATTGCACTTCACGTGGATTAACCTTGAGTCATCATGACCCTGTCTGATTGAAAGAGCCAAGGTTCTTTGTACTTCTCAAGCAGACACATTTAGGGTGTCCCCACAGGAGAAACCAGCCCCATGGGGAATGTAGAAGTGCGTGCTGCCATTGCTCAGCCCTTGCAAAATGTAGTAGACACGGATACAGGCTGAGCTGTCCAGCAGAACCCCCTCCCCCCCCAAAAAAAAAAAAAAAACAACAACACAACAGCTAATTGTGGTTTAGTGATTTGAATATGCCAACTTTGGGAGTCTGAATGATATATAATCTTAAATATAACAGGAAATGCATTTCTGTTCATTTTTCTTTGGTGTTGAACTGCAAGCAGAGTCCAGCTTCTTGGAGTCCGCAGTTCAGTTTTCGTCTGCAGATTTCTGTTTAATAGGTAGCCATTCGTTCTGTATTTGGTAAGGCTGTATCCATATTTTTGCATATGTGACCAGGGTGAGAGATTTGTAGCGGTTGATCTTGTTCTCCTTTTGCAATAAGAGGTGTGTTCTAGGGACTGATGTCCTATTGTCAATGCTGCATTTTCATGGACTCTGCTACAGGGGGCCTGGCTATGGCTGGGGGAGAGGGTCATCCTGTCACATATTAAGAAAAGTGCTACTACATGTGCGTACCTGCACCTTATTTGCTAGAAACTTAAGTACAGAGAAGAGCCATGCATTATGATGGGAGATGAAGAAAGAAAAGTGCTTGATAATAATGAAGATTTCTTTCTTGCAAGGAGTCACCTGACAAAGGGATACAAAGAAGCCATGTCATCACCAGCCACTTAGTTGTCTTGATTAGGTGTCTCAACTAAATTAAGATCCCTGGATGAAGAACCATCTTCATGTTGATCCTTGACATGCTGTATATGTCTAGTTATTTATTTATTTATTTACATTCTCTTATATACCGCGCTATTCTGCATCAGTGCGGCTTACATTGAACAAACTGAAATTACATTGAACAGCGCATTATAACTTGGAGATAACTATTTTACAGGGAACATGGGCTATGGAGGGTTAAGTGGCTTGCCCAAGACCACAAGGAGCACCTGTGGGACTAGAAACCCCAGTCCTTCCGGCCCAAGGTTGCTGTCCTCTAATGGGATTTGAACCTTCCAGCCTGAAGTACCTTGCCCCAACCACTAGGCCACTCCTCCACTCCACTTAACATTTATATAGTTGTGCCATATAAATGTTAAGCCACAGTAATGATGGTACGAAAGCCCATTTTTCTGGTTTGGGATCATGTGACTGTCGGTGTTTTAAAATTAACAGGTCTGCTTCTGGCAGATGCATTTGGATAGTTTACGAGCAACTCTTTGAGCAGTGAGCACATTTGGGGGAGCTTCTTGGGACGACTCTAAGATCAGACTCTAATCATGATGGTGGGATTGTGCAATTGCTTTGGCTTTCAATTGTCTTATTATGTTTTCTCTTCCCTGGTTCTGGTGTGGAGCGGAAGCTACTGCAGCTATTTTGGTGCTTCGGTGGTCTAGGACGCTTAGCTGGAGGACGTCTGCCTAGATCTTGGGATAGCAATAATTTGATTTGCTGTCAACCACTCTCTGCTGCCTCTATTCATTTGAATGCAGGTTCTTCTACTGGTTCCTACCGAGCTGCACTTTTGAATTGTCTGGCGCTTAAATCTAAAATTTGTGCTTATTGAAGATTCATTTTCTTTATATTCTCTAGATATCTGCTTTACCGAAACATGGCTCCGAGATGGTTAGAAGGTATATATTTATTGATGCCTTCCTCCAGGCTATTTGGCTATCTCTTCTCCTAGAATTGCTAGGAGAGGTGGTGGGGTTGTACTTATGTATAAATCCTTGTTGGAAGTTGTGTAAAATCCTTCTCTCCCCCACCTTAGGTGTGGACTCTCTTCTGTTTAGGTTTGGTTCCTCCTCTTTTAGCTACTTGCTTCTTCTTTACTGTCCTTCTGCACTTTCCCAACAGTTGTGGGAAGATATTAAACTATTTTTATTAAAGCTTTTTGTCATCTATCTGGATATTTTAATACTTGGAGATTTTAATATTCATTTTGATGCGCCTTCAAGACATTGTAGAACGGGTAAACGTAGATCGATTGTTTACGCCTAGGGGAGACATGTAATGAAGCTACAGTGTAACCCATATAAGACTAATTCATACCGGAGGATGTAGTAAAAGCTGTTAGTGTAGTTTGGTTTAAAAAAGGTTTGGGCAAGTTCCTGGAGGAAAGGTCAATAAACCATTATTAAAGGGGACCCGGGAAATCCACTGCTTGCCCCAATACAAGCATTGTGGAACCTGTGTCGTCTTGGGGAAACTGCCAGGTACTTGTAACCTAGTCTGGCCACTGATGGAAACAGGATATGGGGCTTGATGGACCCCGTATGACATATCTTATGTTCTTAAGTCTTTTTGTACCTTTTTATTAGATCATGCTATTCGTCAGCACATCCTTCTGCCCACACATATTCGGGGGCACACTTTAGATCTTTTGCTTACATCCCAAGATTCTAAAACGTTGCCTTCCAATTTGCAGACAGTTGTTCTCCCCTGGATTGATCACATTTTGTTATGTTTTGATCTTATGTTTCCTTCTAAGTCTTCACATTGTCGCTATTCATATCCTATCTCTCTGAAGATACCGTGGCACTATTTCCGACAGCACATTCTCTTTTCCCTGATACCTTTCCTTTATTATCTGTCTGTGATCAAGGAATTCTCTGGAAGGATTCTTTTTCTAAGGCGCTAGATGCTGTTGCTCCTAGAACAATTCACACTCGTTCCAGACGACCATCGCACCCATGGTTTCATGATGGTCTATTCCTTCTTCGATGTCAGGTTAGAGCGACGGAGAGGATTAGGCATAAGAACAGTCTCTGTTTAACTTAGAGCACGTTTGGGTTAGTCGTGCTTACTATTGCTCTCGGTTGTGGCTGGCAAAAAAGGAATATTTTTTTCTGACTCTAACGATTCCTCCTTGTCGTCTTGAGCTGTTTTCATGGTAGTGTCGCAACTTGTTTCTCAAACACGGAGCCTTTCAGAAGTTTTTTCAGGTTGGCCCATCTCCTGAAGAATTTGCAGGTTATTTTCATAAGGTGATTGCAAAAAAAGAAGCCTGCAATGTAAATCGTTGCCTTTTTCCCCTCCTGATTCCAAGTGCCTGACTCATACCTGGGTGAACTTTACTCCTCTCTCAATGCCTAGGCTTATGCAGATGTTGAAATCACTAAAGAAGACCACTGTGGTTCTTGGTCGCATTCCCTCTATTTGGCTTCAGGAACCTTTGTTTGTTCTGGTTCCTTATACTTTGGACATGATTAATAACAGTCTTTCTTCGGGTATTATGCCAGATCTATGGAATAAAGCTGTGCTTCGGCCTATTCTTAAGAACCAACAAGCTAATCCCCGGATCTTCAGTATTGCCGTCCGATCTTCAATTTATTTTCTCTTGCAAAATTGATAGAAAAAAGTTGTATTTCACCAGCTTTCGGATCACGTGGAACACACTCATTCACTCCACCCCTGACATTCATGTTTTCATCCACTTCATAGTACCGAGACAACAGTAGCTGCTGTTTTAAATGAGGTCTATAGAACCCTAGACCAGGATAAGGTTATGATTGTGGTCTCATTCAATCTTATTGATCATAATTTACCCCTTGCCAGACTTTACGACCTTGGGGTTCGAGGGACAGCTTTCTCGTGATTGTCTTCTTTTCTTTGAAACAGAACCTTTTAGGGTCCGAGGGTTCTTCTCGCTCACCTTTATTATTTCATGTTTTTCTTACGCCTTTACTTGCTTTGATTCAGTCTAATGGTATATCGTCTTATGCCTGTGCTGATGATTCGTTTCTTATGCAGGCAACCGATGGGAAGTCACCAAACTTCACACCTATCAAGTCTTGTTTGGTTTCGGTTTCCGCCTGACTGACATCAAACTCCCTGAAGCTGAGCCCTTCCAAATCCTTTGCAGTTTGGTTATAAGGTTCTTCCTCTCCTCCTTCCATAGCTCCTATTTTGGAAGGGTTCACTCGTTGTTCTTCTTTACGTTACTTGGGTGTTTATTTGGATTCGGAATTGTCATTTTCTCCTTAACGTTCTCATATCATTAAACCTATTTTCTTGACTCTGATACTTTTGTGCAATTTAATCTTTTTCTAAATGCTTTGGTACCAATGACAGTCTTGGTACATACAGTATTAGCCAGGTTGTTGTTAAGTGTTGTCGAGTCTGGGTCGACTCATGGCAACCATCTGGATAGTTGACCTAAACTTTGTTTGGTCTTCAGCCAAGCGTCTTACTGTTGATTTGAATGGTATCCATAGCTGCTTTTATTGTATCGATCCATCTCATTGCCGGCCTTCCTCTTTTACAGTGACCTTCTACCTTGCCAAGCATTATGTCTTTCTCTAATGACCTCTTTCTTCGCAAAGTATGAAAATTGAAGTCTTGTCATCTGAGCTTCTAAGGAAAGCTTAGGTTTGATCTCTTCTAGTACCAACTGGTTTGTTCTTCGGGCAGTCCACGGTATACACAATATTCATATATTGTAATTCTGTTGGCTCATTTGGATATTAAATTCCTTGCTGGGCTTCCTCGTCATTTACAAAAAGTCACATCTACGCCCCACACAGTCCCTGGAGTTCATCAGAGTGAACAACCGAACAGCCCTGTTGAAGGCATTCCTGCCAGCGCAACAAGTGAACACCCTGCAGCTAATGTGAAAGGCGATACATCAAGTTCAATAAACATCACTGCTCTAGCCAAGAGGATATCAGCCTCCAACTGCGTTTCCACCAGAACGATGCTATGCCTCTTGGGACACATAGCAGGAACAACGCAGGTGCTTCTTTATGCCAAGATAGACATGCAACACCTTCAGTGGTTCCTGCGGAGTCAGTGGATTCAGCACTCGCTGCCACGCTCAAGTCTGATCCCTATTTATGGTGTCTCTTTTCCATTTTCTGCTCATTATATTTTATTTTTAACTGTATACTGCCTTGCAGCTTTTGTGAAGGTGTGGTATATCAAGCACAATAAACCATAAACATATTAGCCCCACAATGCACGAGGTGTTCACCTGGTGAACGCAGCGGACGAACACCTCCCAGGGTCTGCATCTCCAGAAGCTTCACCATCATCTGACCATCACAACGGACGCCTCCATAGTAGGCTGGGGAAGCCCACCTACTCCACCTCCAAACTTAAGGCCTCTAGATGCAGGAAGAACATCAGCACCACATCAATCTCCTTGGAACTTTGTGCGATCAGATATGCCCCCAAGGCCGTCGAACAATGGATAACCCACAAGTCCATCCAGATCCAAACAGACAAACAAGTAGCCATGTTCTACATCAACAAGCAAGGAGGAATGGGTTCCCTTGCCCTCTGCAGGAAGGCGCACAGAATCTGGAATTTCGCCCTGTCTAGAGGCTGCCTCCTACAGGCCTCTTAACTTCCAGGCATGGAAAACCAGCTTGCAGACAGCCTCAGCCGTCAACGACTCACACAAATGGTCTCTTGACTCCGGCATCGCAGAATCCCTCTTCCAACGGTGGGGGCTCCTGCACCTGGACCTCTTTGCCAGCGACTTCAACAGGAAGTGCAGCCACTTCTGTTCCAAGCACCTGTCCACCTGTAGCTTCACCTCAGATGTATTTGATGTTCTTTTGGGGAACCTATCGCTCCTCTATGCGTACCCCCCCAACCCTGCTGATCTCCAAGACTATACAGATAATCCACAACAGGGCGACCGTCATCCTCATCGCCCCCCCACTGGCCCAGAGAAGTGTGATTCTTGTATCTACACCGCCTAATCAAGGGCCTACCATCTAGCTATCTTTAGTGCCAGACCTCGTCACTCAAAAAGGGGGCCGAAACCTGCAAGCCAACCTGACAATACTCGCCCTCATGGCCTGGGAGGCTGACCTTCTCCTCCCTATATCTCGCCACCGAAGTGCAACATGTCCTTGTGGCAGCCATGAAGCATTACACGAGGAGTCTTAGACATCAGAATAGAAGTGATTCAACTCCTGGTGCATCTCAACGGGATTGGATCCGTGTCCACCTGTCTGCTATTGCGGCCTGCCATGGCAATGCCTCTATCTCAGCGCGTCTGTATATCTCCCACTTCATGAAGGGTCTTGCCATCCTCAGGCCCCCTATCCAGCAATCTTTTCCCACGCTGGGACCTCAACATCGTACTACAACAGCTTACACAGGCCCCTTTCAAGCCTATGATCTCTGCTCCACTGAAATATGCTACATGGAAGATCCCTCTTCCTCGTCGCCATCACTTTAGCCAGACGCATCAGCTAGCTGCAGGCACTGGTCACCCCCCCCCCCCCCATACACTCAACACCACCAAGACTGTGCCAGCCTCAGCACACACCCCAAGACTGTCCTGAAGGTGGCTACGGCCTTCCACTTGAACCAGATTACTGAACTGCCCCCTTCTACCCCTAGTCTCACTCCTCCCCTGAAGAGCAGCGCTTCCGCACCCTGGACTGTGTGCGTGCCCTACCTCCTGAAAACAGAGCAACTGAGGCAACTTAGCTCTTCGTATCCTTCAACCCCCAACAGACCGGGACGGCCGGTCGCTAAGGACCTTATCACAGTAGATATCTGTCTGCATAGCATTCTGCTACGCTCAGGCCAGTACACAGTCCATGAGCAATGTCCAAGCCCATCAGCTACGAGCCATGGCCACCACTCTTGCGAACCTGAACTCTGTACCAGCAAGAGACATCTGCAAGGCTGCAACCTGGTCCTCCATACACACATTCCAAAGACACCTCTGCCTGGACCAATACGCACTTGCAGATAGCTCCTTCAGCTGATCCACTCTGACCATGACTGCTCCACCCTAAGGGACACTACCATACCTCGGACTGGTCCTCAGCTGCACCGTAGGCAGTGCTATGGGCCAGGGCTGCATCCCTGTTGATAGGGCCAGTACAATATCCTCATCCCATAACAATGTGTCTGACCCTTATGCCGTATCCTATTGTGGACGTTCTAACCTGCTGTGGACTTGCTGGAGTTGTCATGCTCATGCCGCTGTTACGTTTTGCATTGTTACATTCATGCCATTTTGCTTACATTGATGCTGTTGTTGCATAGTGGTATTTGGTTGCCTTAATGCTATTGTGGCAAATTCAATTCTGTCTTGCCAGTTCCTGGCACTCTGCTCTTTTGGTGACTGGATTCAGATGTTACTACATTTATTTATTTATATTTAACTGGTTTTATATACCGTTTTTCTGCAAGGCAAAATGTTTTACATAGAACATGGAAGAACGTTTACATGGAACAATTGGAACTATGTACAAATAACTTTGATATAAATATTACAGTTCTGCTGGGAGTGTTTACAAAGAACAAAATTGAACTATTTATAGACAGCATAGAAGCTATGCGGTGAGGCATTGTGTTCACCTACCTGGGGGGAAATAGCTGGGTGATGGAGGGTAAGGGGATGGGGGGGTACTGGTGTGGGATGAGGCAGAGGGGGGGGGATTGGGGGGGTGAGTGGTGAGGATTAGGGTATGTTCTTGTGGGGGATTTGTGGCAGTGGATGTGTTAAAGTATTCTTCGAAAAGAAAGGTCTTGAGATGTTTTTTGAAGAGGCTATGGGATTGGAGGGACCATATGGTGGGGGGGGGGGTAGTTTGTTCCAGTTGGTGGGTGCGTAAAATTGGAAGGCTCTTGTGCAGGTGCGTTGAGGCTTCTTGGGACTCTGTGCAGGTAGAAGGAGGAGATTTGCTGTGTTTTGGCACCGGAGTCTGCTGTTGGGGCGTTTAATTAGTAATTGTAGCTGTTCCGCAGGGGTATTGAAGAGGGCTCTGTGCGTGAGGACAATAGTCTTGAACCTGATACGGGATGCAACTGGTAGCCAGTGTAGGGATTTCAATATGGGCGTGATGTGGGAGTGCCTGGGTGCTCTGGAAATAAGACATGCAGCTGTGTTTTGGGCAAGCTGCAGGGGGGCAAGGGTGGTCTTAGGTAGCCCTGGTAGGATGGAGTTGCAGTAGGCGATGAGAGGGGTGATGGAGACTTGACAGACTGTGCGGAAGCTATCATAGGTAACACTGGTCAACACATTTTTACAAAAGTCATGTTACTGAAATAAAAATAGTCATTTCTTATTAATTTTTATATGCTGAACATGAATATGACAGTGAAATTGCAAAGTTGGCTCTAGTTTTTTTGTAATCTACAAGAATTAATGTTTACATCACGAAATGCATGTCAATAGTAAATATATTAGGCCTTCGGTTAATACCTGTAAAAAACCAAGTCATAGACTACTTCTTAGATTTTTTCACCTGTCTCTTGTACAGCTGTTCGGGAGCTTCTCTGGGGAGTGTCCAGCAGTAGTCAGCCAGCATTGTAGTGGACCATTTTCCCTGGTATCTTTGCTCCATCGTTGCAATATCCTGGTGAAAACGTTTGCCCTGTTCATCACTAACCATACCACAGTTGTCAGGAAAGAAATCGAGATGGGAATCAAGGAAATGGATCTTTAGAGACATATTGCAGCCAAGTTTCTGATACTGCATCAGCATGTCTTCTACTAGTTCCTTGTAGTTTTCTGCCCTAACATTCCTGAGAAAGTTTGTTGACACTAGGCTTGTTTCGCATCACCCTGCAGCAAGTTGTTGAACCGGTCATCTTTGAAGAGCTCTCGAATCTGAGGACTCCCTCTTTAATCTTTGCTTCGCTGAGTCGAGGGAATTTTTCATGCAGGTATCAGAAAGCTGGCGAAGTGCGGTCCATGGCTTTCACGAAGCTTTTCATCAAACCTAGTTTAATGTGAAGGGGTGGTAACAGGATTTTGTGAGCCTCAACCAGAGCTGGGTGCTGGATATTCTTCTCTCCAACTGTTACATTTTGTCTGCGATTCCATTCCTTCCGCAAGTAGTGCCAGTCCCTTGCTCGGCTATCCCACTCACATAAGAAACACATGTATTTTATATATCCCTTCTGCAGTCCCATTAAAAGGGCAACTACCTTCAAGTCACCACAGAGGTGCCAGCTGTACTTGTTATAGTAAACTTAAAGCATCTACTGACTTCCATTATTGTATGTCTCTTTCATGTGGACGGCATGCGCTACTGGAATAGATGGAAGACTGTTTCCATTGTTCAAAAGCACAGCCTTCAGACTCAGTTTCGAAGAGTCTATAAATAGTCTCCAGTCTTGTGGGTCATGGGTGATTTTTAAGGCATTCATGAGGCTTTCAATATCGGAACAGAATACCAGCTTACTTTCCTTTCCGAATGCGTATAGTACACTGCTGACGTCAGATGGCTTCAGCTGCCGTCTGGCAGTAGTATTGCATTGCATCAGAAAATGATGCAATCAACTCTGGATGATGTGTGCGTGCTGGTATTATGCAATGTGATGCAATATTACATCATTCAAGGCTTATTTGGGATGTTGTTGATGTCCTACTGGATAAATTTACACGGTGAAACGTTAAAAATGAACTACATGCAATATCTTCAAAACAAGAGCCAATAAAATTTTTTTAATGTTATATTCGTGTTCAGCTCACCAAGATACTACAGATTAGGGCCTTTTAAAGTCAGTAATGATTTCAATGTTGACCAGTATAATAGAGGGCGTAGGTTGCGAAGGGTTCTGATTTTGTAGTAGATATTTTTGGTGGTGTTTAGGATATGAGGCTGGATATTCAGGAGGTGGTCAAGGGTTACACCAAGGTACTTGATCTGAGGTTTAACCTGAATTTCAGTGTCTCCCAGTTTGATGTTGTGTGGGGGGTTGAAGGTAGGATCTCTGGAGATATGTGGAGCTCTGTTTTGCTGAAATTGATTGTGAGATCGTGCTGTTGTAGCCATGCGATGATTTCAATGAAGCGGGCTGTAAGGGTGGAATAGTCAGGAGAGGTCATGTTGAAAGGGGTGAAGATCATTATATCATCTGCATAGAGTTGGTATCTGACATTGAGGCTCTTGAGGATGTGACAGAGGGGCCTGATGTAGATGTTGAAGAGGAGGGAGGAGAGGGACGATCCTTGAGGTACTCCTTGGGGGGGAGGGTGAATAGCGATGAGGATTGGTTTCCATTTTTCAATTGTTGGGTTCGTTGGGATAGGTAGGAATGAAATCATTGTAATGGGGTGTTAAGTTGGTTGATGAGGGTCTGGTGGGATACCGTGTCGAAGACTGCAGATATGTCGAGGAATAATAAGATTTTATTTTATTTATTTAGACAGTTTTTGTATACCGCCTTATCCTTCAATCAAAGCGGTCACAACACAATTGGGGGATACATTTAACACACGGGGATATGAGACACATACACTAATACTTACAGGGAACATGGGCTATGGAGGGTTAAGTGGCTTGCCCAAGACCACAAGGAGCATCTGTGGGACTAGAAACCCCAGTCCTTCCGGCCCAAGGTTGCTGTCCTCTAGTGGGATTTGAACCCCCGACCTTCCGGCCTGAAGTACCCCCAACCACTAGGCTACTCCTCCCTCCTGATAGATAAAACCTGAGCGGGGTTTCTCTGTCCCAGTTATGAGTATGTTAAGGAGGGATGTGAGAAGGGTTTCCGCACTGTGGAGTAGGCAAAATCCTTGCTGGTTGCTGTCCAGTGGAGCAAATCTGTCAAGGTGCTCCTAAAGCTGAATTTGTACTGCTTTTTCCATGACTTTGGAGAGGAAAGGAATGCTGGCAAAGGGGCTGTAGGATGCAGGTGAGGTGGGATCAAGGTTGGGTTTCTTCAGGAGGGGTCTGATGGAGGTTTGTTTGAGCGATGAGGGGAGGTAGGCTTGGTTGAGGGAGGCATGGAAGACTAGAGATGAGCGAGAGTATCAGGGTCTTTGTTTGCTTAATCCATGTTACTGGGCATGGATCTAGGGGGGAGGTGGTGGCATTGATGAGGGTGATGATGTTATGGAGTTCCTCAGGATGGACACCCCAGAAAGAGGTCCAGGGTGGGGTTGTGGGTGTTGAGATGGTGGTGGATGGAATGGTCAAGATAAATGTGGCAGAGTGCTTGTGTTTAGCTATAAGAAAATCTGCCATCACTTGGGGGTGGATTATGTTTTCCTGGAGGGGCTGGGATTTGTGAGACTTCTGATAAGTTGAAAGAGTTCTCTAGTTTTGTTTATGGCATGAAGTAATATGTTACTGTGGTGTTCACGCTTGGCATTGAGAGTGCTGGTGGAGTATGCTGCACGTTGGTCAAGGTAGGTGGTCAAGCTGTGGGTCTTTAGTCTTTCTCCATCTTCGTTCTAGTTTTCTGAGTAGGCGTTTCTGATTTTTGAGGTAGGATGAGTACCAGGGGGCATGGTGTCGGGGGGGGGGGGGTTTGGGACGGTTGTGGTGTGGAGCTTGAGAGGCTGTAGTGATGATGGTGTTCCAGGTTTGAATGAGGAGATCAAAGTCTGAGTGTTGAAATGCTTGCTTCAGATGAGGAATGGTTTGTTGGATGAAGGTGTCTTCATTGAAGTTTGTGAATCTTCTCATTGTGTGAGGTTTTGGTGGTTTGAGTTGGGTGGTGGGTAGGGTGAAGGAAATGAGGTGGTGGTCACACCATGGGACTGGAGTGGATGAGGGAGTGATTGGGTGGGAGGAGGAAAGTAGATCGTTGGGTGGGAAGAGTAGGTCCAGGGTGCTTCCTTTTTGGTGGGTAGAAGTATGGATGAGTTGGGTGAAATGTAGGTCATTCATGGCTTGGAGAAAGGTGTTGCTGTGGGTGGAGTCAGCTGAGGGTAGGTTAAGGTCTCCAAGTAGGACAAGGTGTTGTTGGCACGGGACAATGGAGCAAACTACTTCAAGAAGAGAGTCCAGTTGGTCTGCCTTGTGGTGTGGAGCTCTCTATACGAGGCATATGGTGAGGCATTTATTGCTTATGATAAGGATGTCAAGTCCATGAGAGGATGATGTGCTAGTGGTGGTGAAGCAGAGTTGTTTGTTGGAGAGGATGCAGTCTCCTCCTCTGATGATGGTTCATGGGCAATTGTGGATGTGGTGGGTGTTGGTGTTAAGCTAATTGAGAAGTACATTTTATTTATTTAACAATGTTTCTATACCTCCTTATCTTGAATCAAGGCGGTTTACAATAAAACTTCAGTTTACAGAGAACTTACAATGGGAAAAACAACGCTTAACCGATTACAGATTAACTTCATTGGTATAAAGGGTTGGGAGAAACTGGAAGTGTTGACGTTAAACTTATGTACAAATGTGTGTGTAAGTGTTCATGAGAGGGGGGGGGGGCAATCGGGTTTTGTTGAAGTGTTCAATGAAAAGAAGAGTCTTGAGCTCATCATTCTTCGGGGCCATAAAGTAGTAATGGATGTTCTTGCTTCGAGCATACTCTTTCACTCAGGCTTTAAACTCTTGGTGGTCCAGTACCTCACCACAATACTCTAGCACAAAGGTGTAAGGTGGCAGGTCCTTGGCAACCCCCAGCCCTTCTGCTTGGTCAGGATCACTTTCACATCTGCGTGCTGTTTCCTCTGGAACCACCGGTTGGAACAATATTCTTCATTAGGGCACCGAGAGGACCACTCAATCATTAGCAGGCGATTGAGACAGTCATCACCACAAGCCACCTCCCCCTGAGCACGTTCTTCTTTTGAAAGTAGGGGGCATTCATACTGCATTTGTTTGATATTCTGGTGTGTTTTATTTTTCTTTCTGTTAAGTACACATTTTCTTCAATGAGGTCAAAGTAAGGGGGCATTTTCCCTTGTTTGGCATAATCCTTCCAGTGCTGTGGGTCTCTGAAGTCGTCCATGACACAGAGAGATCCAGTCTGTGCTGTTCCTGAAGGTAAAGATTCTAGCTGTTTTCCATTTCACTTTCTTTCGGTTTCTCAAGTCTCCATCACTCTCAGATTCACTTTCCAGATCTTACCGCCATTTTATTTTGGGGGGGACGGACCTCGTTCTCTCATGTCATTTTTATTTATCACCGGTCTTGCTGATTCCTTCTCATTTGCTGCTGCTGGTTCTTTTGTAGAATTGCTGCTGATCTCAGGTGCCTGTACTGAATCCCTTTTTCTAGAGTCCTGACATTGTCTGTCTCGGTGAACCAGGTTGCGATGATGCAGAGAAGGTTGATTACATTGTCAGTGACGTGGTCAGCAAGAGTTTGGATTTTGTTCGGGCGGAACATGCGTTGATTAGACTGCATCTAATTGGCCGGGTGGGGTGTGTGTTAGAGAATGTCATCTTGGTGAGGGGTGAGGTGGGGATGGGGAGGTGGGATCGCCTCCTATGTTGGTGGCTGTATTGAGGAACTGAAGTGTAGTGGGATATGGGGTTTGAGAAGTGAATAATAGGAATGAAGGAGGGAAGGGTGAGGTAGGTTGAGAGGCAGTGTACCAGTAGGGATGAGAGGTTCTGTGTTCTGTGTTCACAGATGAAGAACCAGAAGCAGGACCTCAGAAAACACCCACAAACAGGAAGAGAAGTGAGAGACATCTTGAACAATTTTCAGAAGACTGTGTTCGTGAGAAACTAACTCAACTTAAAGTAGACAAAGCGATGGGACCGGATGGGATACACCCTAGACTACTGAGGGAACTTGGACGTTCTAGCAGCTCCACTGACTGACCTTTTCAATGCCTCGTTGGAGTCTGGAGTGGTGCCAAAGGACTGGAGAGAGGCTCATGTGGTGCCTTTACACAAAAGCGGAAGTAAGGATGTGGTTGAAAACTACAGGCCGGTTAGTTTAACTTCGGTGGTGTGTAAATTATTGGAAACGCTGCTGAAAGAGAAAATAGTGAGGTTTCTGGAGTCCATCAGATTACAGGATCCGAGGCAGCATGGATTCACCAGAGGCAGGTCTTGTCAGACAAATCTGATTGATTTCTTTGACTGGGTGACCAGGGAGTTGGACCGAGGGAGAGCCCTAGATGTGGTGTATTTGGATTTCAGTAAAGCCTTTGACACTGTTCCTCACAGGTGACTTATAAACAAACTGAGCAGCCTAGGGATGGACCCTAAAGTTACTGCTTGGGTTAGAAATTGGTTGGGTGGGAGGCGACAAAGAGTACAGGTAAATGGGGCTTACGCTGAGGAGAAGGATGTTACCAGTGGTGTGCCCCAGGGATCTGTCCTTGGTCCAATTCTTTTTAACATCTTTGTTAGTGATATAGCAGAAGGGCTGTCGGGTAAGGTTTTCCTCTTTGCAGATGATACCAAAATCTGCAATAGAGTAGACACCCAGGAAGGTGTAGATAATGAGGAGGGATCTAGCTAAGCGTGAAGAATGGTCTAGAATTTGGCAGCTGGGATTTAATGTTAAAAAATGTAAGGTCATGCATTTGGGCTGCAGCAATCCAAGGGAGCAATATAGTATAGGGGGTGAAGTACTTTTGTCCACTAAAGAAGAGCGGGACCTAGGCGTGGTTGTGTCTGACCTTAAAGTAGCTAAACAGGTAGCAAAGGTGACGGCAAAAGCTAGAAGGATGCTTGGGTGCATACGGAGAGGAATGGCTAGCAGAAAAAAGGAGCATAAGTCTTTGGTGCGACCTCATTTGGAGTATAGTGTGCAATTCTGGAGACCGCACCTTCAAAAGGATGTGAACAGGATGGAGTCGGTGCAGAGGGTGGCTACTAAAATGATTAGTGGTCTTCATTATAAAGTATATGAGGACAGACTTGCAAAATGCAATGTGTTCCTTCGAGTCAGACCTGACTCCTGGGTTTTCTTGGCAGTGTCACCGGAAGTAGATTGCCAGGCCTTTCTTCCGAGGCAGTGGAGGGTTAAGTGACTTGCCCAAGGGCATAAAGAGTGCTAGTGGGAATTGAACCCTGGTTGCTTGGTTACCAAGCCAGTGTTCTAACCACTAGGCTACTCCTCCACTCTGAAGACAGACTTAAGGATCTTAATATGTACACTGTGGTGAAGAATGCCCTCCAGAGGAGATGGAGATTGAAGAAAATCCTGAAAAGCGAAAGGATTTACACAGGATTTTCAATCCTAGAAGGAAAAAAACACACTGCTCTGCTGAGCTGAGAACAGACACCAGCCCAGGGGAGGAGTTAGGCAATGCTGATTGGGCACACCCAGGGGTTGGACAAGGTGTGCCGGGAAAAGAAACCCTTTTTAAAGCATTGAACAAAGCTGCTAAACAGATTACGTGTGGGACCAGGTGGGAGAGTGGCTCCAAGATGAGGTCGTCGGAGAGTGGATCCGAGACCAGGAAGCAGTTTGGCTGTACGAGTGAGTCTGGAAGAGTTGAGAGTGTTTGGAAAGGTTCTGCAAGGAGTTCTAAAGGTGCTGCTAAAAGGAGTCCTGTGAGGAATGGACGGAGCCATGTTTTAGAATCCTGGGAGAAGACAGAACCTTGGCATAGAAAGCCTCAAAGGCAGGCACACGCTGAAGAAAACTCATTCTACAGGATAGAGCCTGGACATGGAAAGCCCAGAAAAACCCACACCTGGAAAGCTCTTGAGCTACCAAAGAGGAGAGGAGCCTGGCAGAAAGAAGGCAGTTCTGATACAAGTCAAGATAGAGAAGGTAAAGCACAACTTCCTATTTTTAGGGCTTTTTTGAAGGAACCTGATCATTGCCTTGAACTGTTTAAGCTGAGTGCTGCAGTGGGAACAGTTAGTGACAGGGAAAAGGGCATAGTATTGGCTGACAACTGCCAATCTGATAATAAGCAGGCTGAATTGCTCTTGGAAGAATTTAAGCAGTTTCTAGAACTGAAAACAGGAAAACAGCAGAAGCTTAATGAAGATAGTAGTTCTGTTAAGTCAGAGAATTTGATGCAGGTAGAAAATGATTTACCTACCGTAAGCACTGACCCTTGTAGCATGGACTGCTCTATATGCTGTAAAGAATAGCAGTATAAAAGAAGCTTTGCACATTGTATGAAAGGAATACAAACGTTGCTGTTTCTGTGCCTGTGCCGTGAAGAGTTAATTATTTGCACCTGTGTTCTGCACCCACGCTGTGAGAAGAACAGCTGATATTATGAGGCTGCAATGTTCATAAGCTACCACTCGAGGCAGAGCTGAGTTAAGCTCCTCTATAGATGAAAAGCTGAAGTTAAAAGCTAATTCTATTTCTGTTGTCCTAAGTTCCTGACTATTTCTGTTTGTGTTAAAAGTGCACCCTTTACGTTTATGTATTTGAATTTTGATGCGCTGGAGAAACATCCCCATTACAAATAAATATTTCTTGCAAGCCTTACCATCTTTGTCGCAACTACACTTCATTCCCGAGAGAAAAGAGAGTGAACTACAATTCCCATCATCCCTAGGGAACAGTTTACCTCTACTCCTAAGGGACATTAAGGCCACTCCTGCCTGTTAGCTCCAGGGCGCAGGCAGGAGCGTCGCAACACCTTAGAGAAAAGGTGGGATAGAGGTGATATGATTGAGATGTTCAAATACCTCTGTGGCATAAATGTTCAGGGAAAGAGCCTCTTTCAATTGAAAGCAAGTTCTGCTACGAGGGGACATGGGATGAGGGTGAAGGGAGATAGATTCAGGAGTGATATGCGGAAATATTTCTTTACGGAAAGAGTAGTGGATCCGTGGAATAGTCTCCCAGTGGAGGTGGTAGAGATGAGGACAGTAACTGAATTCAAAAAAGCATGGGACCAACACAGAGGATCTCTAAAGGTAAAAAGGGGACTGTTGTAGTTGTTGATATGGAAGGACAGACTAGATAGGCCATGTGGTCTTTTTTCTGTCATATTTCTATGTTTCTATATAAGGGTGAGGTATTTGGGTAGTATACCCATATTTGTGTGACTTGTTTCGGGTGAGTAGGCTGAGGTAAGGGTAAGGATTGTTGAGAGGGAAGGAGTGTTTAATAAGGTTGGTGGAGAGACTTACGGAAGAAAGGTTCAGTGCATCCAGGTGCCATCTTTGTACCTTTCCTCAGCTGGTGGTCCCCTTCTTCCTACCACAGCGAACACGTGGCACCTGACCATAGCTACAGTCTCACCTGCTGTGGCTGATGCATCCTACTTGTCCATGGAGAAAGCAGGGTTACTCAACTGTAATGGGTTCTCCGTGGACATCGGGATAAGTCAGCCAAACATTCCCACTCTCCTTCCTTTGGACGAAGACGGTGCGCATCCTCGGTAGCCTTTGGTCCATTGTCTAGCTCCTCCATGGCCACTGCTAAGAACAAATTGAGGGGGGTAGGGATGGGCTCTGAGGAGGGGCACCTTGGCAAGCCTTTCTGAGCTCTAGGAGAGCACTTCTGTCTGTGACACTGTCAGAAGGACGTCACCTGGTGTGGCTGACTTATCCTGCTGTTTACGGAGAACCCACTGCAGGTAAGTTACCCTGCTTTAACTAACATTTGAGCTCCGCCAGCTACCTGACTTGTTACTCTTTCAATATTAAGGCTTCTTCTTTTCAGCCTGCATTTGAATCCGCTTGAATTATCATAACGTAGCTTGTTTCTAATGTGTTAAACCTAAATTATTGCTGCTACTACTTTTATGACTTGATTTACTTTTATATTCTTTTACTTTTGTAACTTACCTTCAGTTATGACGGGGAAGGCTTGATGATAAAGAGTAACATTACATTTTGTTGCCATTCTGGTGTAGTGTGATGTTTCATGCAAAAAAGGGAAAAGAAAACCGAGACAGCCTGCCTGTTGTAGGCAGTGTTGTAATGGATCACGGTGGAAATGATGATGCTAGAGTAGGCTGATCCAATCCCCCATAACGGCGTTCTTTGGCTGGACTTGTATTGACTCCCCTACCTTTTCTTGTCCTACAGCAGCTTGCAATGGCCGGAGTGGGATTCGAGGAGTTCTCGGTGCCCCCAGGGTCGGAGCTCGCCTTGCCGCCCCTTTTTGGAGGCAATATTCTGGAGAGCGAGCTGGAGACGGAGGTGGAGTTTGTGGATGGGGGCCTGAGTGGGGACAACCTGCAGGACGAGGGAGAGGAGGAAGAAGCCCTCCAGCGACAGAGGGAACTCCACAAACGGAAATTCCTGGCCCTGAGCCGCCGCTGCAGAGAAATGGAGCAGGTAGGGAAGCGAGCAACACAGAACTGACTCCCTCAGCTACAGGACGTCTCAAGAGGTTTGGGTTTACTCCCATTGCATGCCTAGACATGTAGTTTCTGCGCTTTACTTGAAGAAGACACATGCCTTGGGGCAGAACTATTGCTGAATCGGCATGCTCTTAGGTGAAACCAAGTCATAACTCTTGCATTCACTCCGTCTATAGCAACAGTGGAAGTGAAGTGAGAATGCGGAATGATTCAGTGTTTCAAAGTAGGATTGGGTGACCCCCCCCCAAGCATCTAGGTCCCCAAACTGCTGATTGGAGAAGCAGAAACTACAGATCCCATAATGCAATGAAAGCCCTGCCATCTATTTTCTCTTGGTGGTAGCAGAGTGCATAAAAAGGCTAAGATTAGTCTCCACGGGGCTTGGGAAAGACAACTTATTATGCTTGTGTGGTACCTGTGCTTCTTCAGCCCTCCTTTAAATCATCTTTCTCTACATCGTAGGTGAACGAGAGGATGTTAAACCGGCTGCACCAGGTCCAAAAGATCACACGCAAACTCAAGCAAGAAAGAAGGTGTCTGCCTGTCTATGCGTAACCTTTGGGAGTGGTTTTGGGGGGGGGGGGGCAAAGGTAGCTAAAGCCTTTTCCATTCTGCATGGGAATGTCTGGAGATGGAAATTCCCGTTGCAGGTGGTAAGGCTGTCTCCTGTGTGTTCTTCTAGGGCACTGCTTCTCATCCTTTATTTTATGACATACTTTTCGACTTTGTTCAGTCCTTAGGGCAAACACAAACCAAATTATGCATGATCCTCGCTGCCCCGTCTCGCCCGAAGGCAGAAGGAGAGCAGTGGGTTTTGTTTTTTTTTAAATTTGTGGGAGCCTCATTCTGCCAGTTTTAATCTCGCATCGGAATATGAGACCAGCAGGTCATGGGAGATGTCAGGACTCCGTGCATTTAGACACCAAATTGAAACCAGCAGCGTAGTGAGCAATTGGTTCAGTTTTGGGCGGGGGGGGGGAGGGGGGGGGATAAGGGAAATCCAGTGGACTCGCTCCACGAACATTCGTAGTAATCCACTCAAGCTAAACCCAAAAGTACATTCTTTCAGATTTGGTACCACAACGTATTTTTAGGTTCACTACAAAAGCCTCGGCCTAGAGAGTATGTCTTCCCTACCAGACCATTAATTATGCACCCGATTAAACACTAGATTAGCTAATACAATTGAACTATTCCCAACATGTAGCTTGTGTGTAGGAGATAGGTTCTAGTCAGATTTTGCATTGGGTTCAAGAGCATTCAGCTGACTAAAGGGAGCATGCAGCTACAAGATCACACCCTCCAATTGCTAACCTGAAAATAAGATGCGTTTTCCTGCATCTGGGGTAAAGAGGAAGCAGAGTTGCTTACCTGTAACAGAGGTTCGCTGTAGACAGCAGGGGTATGTAGCCCCACTCGTCTTCAATAGTGCCTGTGTGCCGGGCTCCCATCTGCTCTTAAGACTGGCACCTTTCAGTTCAGTTCATAGCTCTGGAGCTTTATATCTACAAGGAGTGATTGGTGCAGTGTAGAATTGTCAGATCAGGGATAAAGCTAATTGGTCATCCACTTTTTTTTGTGGAGGGGCAGGCTGAATACCCCTGCTCTCTACGGAGAACCCCCATTTACGGGTACGCAACTTTGCCTTCTCTGCAGACAAGCGGGGGGATGCAGGCACACTCTACAGGGAACCCAGAGATGAGGGCTGCCTTAAAAGGTTGAAGAAATTGTGGCCCGGATATCGAGTGCATAGGCTGGTTGGATGTTTGAACGCTTAGGGAGGACCGTCTGACCAAAGGCGAGAGGTCCTGTACTAAGGTGTGGACAAGGCTGTGATGGCGTGCAAATGTATGAACAGAAGTCCATGTAGCTGCTCTAGAAACATCCTGGGCAGAAACGGAGGAAAGATTAGCGAACAAGGTTGCAGTTGCATGAGCCAGCGGGGCCCAATGCAACCTGGAGGCGACATTCGAGTTTGCATATAACCGAAGGAAATGCAGCCCACAATCCAGGAGAAGAGTTTTCTTCAATCCTGGATGCCCCGAATTGTTTGGATTAAAGGTGACAAAGAGCTGCGACGTTCTGCGCAAGCTGGCATGAAGATAGTACAAAAGTGCTTGTTTGCAGTGTAACAAATGTGTCTTTTCTGAGGAATCCGCTGGGGGACTGGGGAAGAAAGCTGGGAGAACAGTGGACTGATTTAAACGAACGTCTGAGACAACCTTGGTGAGGAACTTTGGATGCGTCCAGGGGAGTACTTTATTATGGAGGAACTGCATGTATGGAGGATAGTGAACCGAAGCTTGCAGTTTGCTAATTTTTGCTGTTGAGGAAAACTGTTTTCCGAGTGATGTGCAAAGGGGGGCTTCATGAGTTCTGCTAAAACCACATTAAGGTCCCAGGTCAGGGGGGGGTGGGGGGGTCTGATAGGCAGTCTGGTATCCATGAGGCCCCTCATGAATCGTGTTAAAAGCGGGTGCTCCGAGATTGGCTTGCCTTCTACTGGGGGGGGGGGGGTACAGCTGCAGTAGCAGAGAAGTGATATTTAGCAGACATGATTTGCAAGCTGGACTGTGGCAGAGAACAACTTTGGTTCACTATTCCCCATATATGCAGTTCCTTCAAAATAAAGTACTCCTCCGGACACATCCAAATTTCCTCCCCGTCATTGTCTCGGACTTTCATCTAAATCAGTCCATTGTTCTCCCAGCTTTCTTCCCCAATCCCCCAGTGGATTCCCCAGAAAAGCTCTAAAACCTGCCACGTCGGTACTCCCAAGTAAGGAGCAGGCATCATCCTCCAGCGTGTGTGCAGCTCTCCAGCCCAATGGTGGGGGTGATTGAGGACATTCATTGTGCGGAGGGTCCACGGGAGTCTCGTGGGGGTGCTGTGCAAGGGAGAAGTTGCAGCGGCGGGTGTAGTATTAAGTATGGCGGTGCTGTCCTGCAGGAGAAGGAGGGATGAGATTGGACAGAGAGCATTTGTTGACCCCGGTAGGGTGGCATTGTCTTGTTTGTGGTGTCTCCTAGAGGGTTGCTCAGCGGGTGAGGGCATTTTAAAACCTTACCTGCAGTGCTGTCCTTGCCGGATGCTGTGTTCTTCAAACTTGCTCTTCGCTTTACCCCCCAGTAGATTTGAGATTCACCACCGCTTGTGTTAGCTGCTGGGGGGAGGGGGTAGAGCCGCTGACCCGAGAACATAGGCTCTGGGCAGAGATAGAAGAAGCTGGCACCAGTAGGGAGTCTGCCTTCGGATGCACAGTTGCTCCGTCTGGCTCCAGTCATGCCTGGTCTGGGCTTGATGGGGCAGGGCTCATTGATGTAGCAGAGCGCAGCGTGATGGAGGCCATTGAGGAGCGTCTCTGTGCTGTGGTGTCCATCTCGTGCTCCGGAGCATCAGAACAGTGGTCCTGCGCTCAGCGGAAGCTGTGGGAGTTCTCGCAGAGAAGTATTCCTGAGTTCGGCGTCAGCGATTCTCATTTTTTTTTTTTTTTTTTTTTTTGTGCTGTGATCACTGAAGAGAACGGTAGCTGGTGGGAGGGGGGGAGGGGAAGAGATTAATGCCCACCTCGAACAGAGCAAATGAAAAAGAAAAAACAAATGAAAGTGCAGGGAACTGGACTGAAACCAGAGAAGTGGATGAAAAACTGAGAGGCCTGGCAGAGGAGCGGAGAGCCGTGGTAGTCTGTTTGCGGTCAGAAAAAAAACTGAGTCGCGAGCCTTTTGAGTGGGAAGGGAGCATGCATGCCCAGAAGTCTGAAAGACTTCTCTGAGCTAAAGGAGAGCCCAGCACACAGGCGCTGTCGGAGGCGACACCTATGGAGTGTGCCTGTATCTCCCTGCTTGTCTGCGGAGAAAGAAGATGGAGCAGGGAGAGTAGGAGCTTTTCATTGATCTGGAGCGTCTGCTCCAGTCGGTCACACCCCTCTCCTGCAGTCCTGAAATATGACAGGGATGGATTAAGAAGCCGAGTAGTTTGCTGTATTTTTTCCAAGCTTACCCTATTCTCTCTTGGTCTTTGTGTTGTGTGTGGGAGAGGGGGTTATACCAGGAAGCAGATGGCTACTTTCAGGAATACCGTCCACTTGAGATGGGGTAAGCGCCTCATAAGCTATTGCCTAGCCACATCTCTGACTGACAGCACCATGGACTTTCCCAAGGCACACTGCTTGAGAAGCACCGTTCTAGAGTTCCAAACAAGCGTTTTCCTCGCTTGGTTCATATACATTTATGAGCCAAATTTGTGTGCGTAAGGGACGGTGCTGCAATATTGGGGCTCTTCTATTTTTCTGGGTAAATATAATTGCTTAGCTCCCTGTGTAGATTGTTCATATAATGGGAATAATGCCCTTTTTCCCCTGTGTAGGTGTCTAATGCGCATCCTGGACTCATATGGGGATGACTACAGGAAGAGCCGGCTCACAATTTCCCTAGAGGCAAGAGCTTTTGTCATGTATTAATCAATATTTTTTGATTCCCGTTATTTGGCATCGGCTTCTCTGTGCTCCGTTTCTACCCATTCCCACTAGAGCAACTCCCTTTCATTTACATTTTTAGGAGGAGGAAAACCAGAGTTCTAATATCCCAACCCCGGGAAATGCAGAGAACGAGCCCCCGGAGAAGGAAGGATACACTCACTGCCAGAGGTGGCTGGCTGGGGCATTAGGCAACCTGGACCCCAGGAGGCCTGACAGCCCATCACCTGTAGAGGGCGCTCCAGCTAAAAAGAGGAAAAAGCACCGAGAGGAGAAGGACCCAGGGGGCAGAAAATTACCCCAGCAGACCTTGTCGTCAGAAGAGCTCCTGCCACAGGTGGGTGAGGAGGTACAGCCTAGGGACCCATCTCACCTTGCTGTTTCTCAAATCCCTGCATGCCATACAGCTCCTTTATAATACTCAAAACCCAGTCTCACACATTCAATTATCTATGACCCCAAACCAAAAAAAATGTGTGTATGTGTATATTCAAATTTTTGTCTGAACTATTGCCATGAGGGTACATACCCTCTCGTAGCAATAATGTTCCTTTTTTCTCTTTATATAAAATGAGGGAGCACAACCCTCACCCACCCTAAAAAGATACCAAAATCATGATAGGGTACAAACTCGGCCTCAAGTCCATCTCCCCAAAAGGATGAAAACAGCCTCCATTCACTTGGTACACTTATCTTTAAACGGATGACTCCCGAAGAACCCAACGGTCACCCGACAGTGCAACCCGTCAAGGTGTATTGGAGGACCACTGACATCAATCGTTCTTCGTAGAAATTGCAATCAGTTGGCAAACTGCTTATAATGACCCAACGTTGTGTTTCGGGCTCCTGAACCTCACAGCCCTTCTTCAAATTCTCTTTGCAATGGGCGGGTTGCACTGTCGGGTGACCGTTGGGTTCTTCGGGAGTCATCCGTTTAAAGATAAGTGTACCAAGTGAATGGAGGCTGTTTTCATCCTTTTGGGGAGATGGACTTGAGGCCGAGTTTGTACCCTATCATGATTTTGGTATCTTTTTAGGGTGGGTGAGGGTCGTGCTCCCTCATTTTATATAAAGAGAAAAAAGGAACATTATTGCTACGAGAGGGTATGTACCCTCATGGCAATAGTTCCGACAAAAATTTGAATATACACATACAGCTCCTTTAGGCAGAACAAGCATCTGCTAACTTAGGTATGGTACTATTACCGCTGAGGAGCGGGAGAAGACGTGCCAGCTTAGTGTTTTGCTTCCTCTGTCATAAATGACTCACTTTTTCCCCTATTGTTTGCCTGGTAAATATGTTGGATCTCAGCTGAAACCCCAGAGGGTTAGGTCTTTGTTGAATCTGCAATCTCTTAATAAAAATAAACAGAAAACCTACAGAGACAATAGGTTGGGAGCCTGAGGGAATTCGGGGCTCAGGCTTTAGCTTGGTTTAAAGACGAGAGAGTTTACCGTCTGTCCACTGTGTTTCTCCCCAGATAAAAATAGAGGAAGAAGAGGAAGAGGAGGAGGATGAGGAAGAGGAAGAGGAGGAAGAAGAGTTCCTGTGTGAGGGAGAGGAGCCACTGCCTCTAAGCTGGCACCAGCTGAGCCCCCGTGACCGTCTGCTCCAGTATCCTAAGTTTCCCAGTCCCGGTGCTGATGCGGACTTTGACTGAGGTTGCAGAAAAAGGGACCAGAAGTTAGCGAGAGAATGTTCCAAGCAAGCATTTAAAAGATCTGATGTACAGATAGGGCAGGGACTCGTTGAAGCTAGAATTAGGCAGAGCTCAAACGCCAGGACTGTGACGTAGAAAGCAGAACACCAGAGAGAAGGCTCCAGGAACCAGTTAAACTTTATTTCCATATCGTCCTGCCAGACCAGTCTAGGCCAGTGCATTGTGTTCCCCTAACAGCAGATTGGTGGAGACAAAGAACCAATGAAAAGCCCAGGTTTCGATGACATCAGTCATATGCCTCTATTTGTCTCCAGCAGATGGTGGATGGATTTACTCCTCTGAAGAAAATCTGAGAATTGAGAGGAAAAGACTGATTAAACGCTGGTGAACGACCACCTTGAGGGTGACTCTCTCATTTGAGCGTGCTGTGGGAGGCTCCACTAGATTGCAGTCTTTTCGGTTCAGCTCCACTCTTATCATGTTAAGAACCTGATGAGCAGCCGGAAGTTGGAAGGATCTTGCAGCAGCCTCACACAACCTTAGCAGCCCCTTCCTCCTCCTCCTCTGTCCCCACCTGCTCGGTCCCAAAGATCACACCTTGTTAGGAGCTCCCAATTCCGTCTGCTTGGGATGCAATTTGGGTTGGACCGCAGGTGACCATTAGTGCAGTGTGGGGGTTTCTCAACATTTTCTGCATGCATTAATACCATCTTTACTTACTGTGTACCTGGTGGCCACGTGGTCCTAGCACCTGTAATGAGCACTGCAATAAAAGCACAATTAATGCACGCCTTTCAGGCTACCACAGGCTTAGCACGTGCTGTCCTGATACTTGTCTTAACTCTCTGTCTTCTTTCAGGAAATGTTGTTTGACCTGTGGCAAGTGAGGTGCCTCATCTCCAGATTCTGAACTCTGTTCTTCTTGCATGGCAGCTTCTGAGTCATCCCTGGAGGGCCTACTCCCCCTCTCTCAGCAGGGGATGCAGTTAGTCTGGCCTTGTCTGCCTCAGAGCAGGAGGTGACAGGCTATGGGTAAGGATATCCTCCCAGCTGCAATCTCCAGTGACCATGCTGAGATGCTTTTCGTCCTCTAGGGGGTTTGTGGCAGTTGTGCCCTCTGGTGATGGGGGTTCATTTCCCAGAGAAGAGCTTTCAGACTCTGGATTGCCCTCCCCGAAATTCTTTTCTTTTCTGCAGCAGGCCTGGTCCTTCTGGTTTGGAAATTCAGACCCTGTGGCCTCTGGGTGTCCCCAGGTGCAGACTTGTGCTGGGTAGGCTTAAGAGTGGAAGCCCTCTTCAGTTGCCCTTGGCTAAGTGCCCCCAGTGAGGGGTGCCCCCTGGAAATGGGAGTTCTCCAAGATTTTGACTATGGCTCGGATTCAGATGGCTCGGCACTGGGCTCTAATGTAAAGGAAGAAGTACTCTCTCCTTCAGAAGATTGTGAAGAGGCCGAGATGATCCTATTACAGAAGGAGAAGCTATCTGTGTTGATTGCCAGGTTTCATCCACCTTGAATTTGATGGATGCTTCTGACACAGAGTAGGAGCCAAAGGTGCACCCAGCTTCTTTAAGGGGTGCGGAAATCCCCTACTATTTTCTCATTCCCTGATATGATCTGGTTGGAGGGGGACTCTCCAGATTTCCTGCCTAAAGGGTTATGGGCATGTAAGAAGATCTTTGTTCTCCCAGAGAACAAGTGCATTAAGTAGTTTGGCACTTCCAAGGTGAATGAGCAGGTCACGGTGGTTACCAGACAGACCTCCATTCCTGTGGAAGGTAGGTTGGCCTTAGAGAATTTTCTGTACCGTAAGGTGGATTCATGGTTGAAGAGCCAGTTTGCCATGGTGGCTGCTGATTGGCAACTGGAGGTATGTACTAGCCCGACATCTTGAGCCCTGCTGCGGTGAATTCATTCTCTTCCACTGGATGATACTACCCCTCTTTTGGAGTCATCTATAGCCTTCCTTTCTGATGCCATGTATGACCTGGTACAGTTGGTAGCTAGGGAAGATGCCCTAATGATGGCGTCACAGCGTTGGATTTAGTTCCAGTACAGGGCAGCGGATACATCTTCCAAAGCCCAGTTGGCCCAACTGACTTTCAAGGGGAAACTTTTTTTTTTTTTTTTGGAGCCGATTTGGAAAAGCTGGTGAAGGACCCGGGCAAGACAAAATCTTACTGCCTTCCAGAAGGCAGATCCAAGGGGCCTGTGAAGCAGGTTCGTGCCCCTTTCTCATCAGCCTCCACCTATCCAGCAAGTGCGTGCTGCCTAGACCCTGGGGTCTTGGGCCTCTCGTCATTACCGACTTCCAGGATCGCTGGGTGCTAGAAGCCTTTCAGTTCGGCTATGTCCTGTAATGCAAAGAGCCGATACCAGATGCCTTAGTCATCTCCCCTTTTGGGTCTGCGATCAAGAGTTCCACTGTGTGGACCACTTTGGACAAGTTACTGCGCCTAAGGGTGGTGGTGCTTGTCCCGCTGGATGAGCAGGGCAAAGGCAGATACTCCATCTATTTTGTGATGCCCAAAAAGAACTGTTCATTCTGGACCTCAAGAGGGTCAATGAGCACTTACATGTCTTTTGGTTCCAGATGGAAATCTTGTGCTGTGATTCAGACAGCATACCAAGGGGAGTTCTGGGCTTTTTTGGATTTGGCTGAGGTGTATTTTTCATATCCCAATCTGGGTGGATCAGCAAAGGTATCTGCATTTTGCTGTGCTTCCCTCCCTTTTGGGCTATTCACCGTCCTGAGGACGTTCTCAAAGATCATGGTGGTGGCAGCTGTGGCACTAAGGGATCTGTGTCCGTCCCTATCTGGACATCTAGCTCATCCAGGCCCATTCCCTTTGAGAGGCATCGGGTGATGTCCTTTTCGGAAAGCCTTGGCTGGGTGATCAATCAGAGAAAGAGCCAGCTGTTGCCTTCCCAGTCTCGAGTTCCTGGGAGCACGTTTTGACACTTGAGTAGGCAGAGGAGAAAGTCAAGAGGCTGTTGGTTTGCCTGGCGCTGTTCTGTGTGCAGCAGATTGCCAGAGTCTGGGTTTATCTTCAGCTCCTCGGATTGATGGCTAAACCATAGAGATGGTGCCGTGGGCACATGTTCACATGCGGCCTCTCCAGCAGTCCCTGTTGACTCGGTGGTCCCAGAGTTCTCAGGAATTCAAGCACAGGCTCCCGCTTCCAATGTTGGTGAGGACCAGCCTGCGGTGGTGGCAACAATCCTGTCATCTGAGGAAGGGCCTGCTGCTGGACGATTTCTCCTGGATTCTTCTGATGATGGATGCCCGTCTCTCGGGCTGGATGGAACCATTGCCAAGACCGTACGGCTCAGGGCTGTTGGAAACACAGGGACGTGGTTTTGTCCATCAAGGTGAGGGCCATCGGGTTGACCCCTCTGTGTTTCCTTCCCCTGGTCATAGACTGGGTGGTTTTGAGTGTTTTCAGAACGCCACAGCAGTGGCTTATGCCAGTCGGCAAGGTGGCACAAAGAATGCCAGGTTAGCTCTGAAGATGGCTCTCCTGTTTGCCTGGACGGAGACGAACTTCTTAGCCTTGTCAGCTCAGCACATTGCCGGGATGGACACTGTGGAAGTGGACATCTTCAGCTGGCACTCTCTGGATCCTGGAAGTTGAGTTGGGAGGCGTTCCAGTTGATTCTGCGCCGCTGGGGTCACCCTGAAATGGAGCTGATGGCGACCTGTTACAATTCCAAAGTTTTGATTTTTTTTCAGTTGCCGTACAGACACGGAGTCTGAGGGTGTCAATGCCTAGCCTTGGCCAAGTCAGCACCTGCTGTACATATTTCCTCCGTGGCTGCTGATGGGGCATGTGATTTGGCATATAGAACGCCACCTAGGCAGGGTTGTTCTGTGGCACCAGATTGGCTGAAGAGAGCATGGTTCATAGACCCGATTTGGCTCCTGCAGGTGCCTCCTCTTTGTTTGCCTGTCTCGGGTCCTACTGCAGCAGGTACCGATTGTTCTGGAGGACCTGGTTCCCTTCCCACTTGGCTCTTGAAAACTGAGAGCTAGCTTGTAAGGGCTACTCTCCAGTGGTGGTCTCTACTCTGCTTGGAGCCCAGAGGAGGACCGCCAAGCCAGCATAAATTCGGATCTGGTGCCTCTTTTAGAGATGGTATGGTGCTCGGCAGTTGGCTCCTGAGACAGCCAAGATACCATCTCTGTTAGCCTTCTACAGGATGGCCTGGAGAAGGGCCTTTCCTTTAGCTACCTGAAAGTTCAGGTAGCAGCTTTGGTCTGTTTCTGAGGTTCGGTGGCTGGTAAGTCTCTAAACTTGCACCTGGATGTCTCACGCTTCCTCCAGGAGGTTCAAAGATTGCATCCTCCCCTCCGGGCTGTGTTTTCTTCCTGGACTCTGTGTCGGTGCTTAGGGCCCTGATGGTGATGCCTCTTGAGCCACTGAAGTGCACTCCTTTAAAGAATTTGATGTTCAAGACGGTCTTCTTGGTCGAGATTTGTTCCGCAAGGTGGATTTCCAAGCTGCAGGCTCTATCTTGCTGGGATCCTTATCTGTCTTTTTCAAAGACGGTCATTTCCATTCATCCTGTACCTTCCTTCTTGCCTAAGGTGCTGTCTCCCTTTCACATGAACGAGGTGGTCTGCCTGCCCTTCTTCTCTAAGGATAAGGCTCTTCAACATGTGGATGTCTGGCAGGTTCCTCTCTGGTATGTGGGGGTTACGAATTCCATTCATAAGTCAGACCATCTTTTTGTGCTGATTGCTAGGCCATGCAAGGCTGAGGCAGTGGCCAAGTGGACTTCGGGGCGCTGGATTAGGGAGACCATTGCTTCCGCGTATCTGTTGCGGAATCAGCAGGTTCCGCAGGGTTTGCGCACCCATTCTATCCAAGTGCAAGTGTCCTCATAGGTGGAGTGGAGCTCGGTTGCCCCTGCGGACATTTATCAGGTAGCAACATGGGCATCACTTTCCTCTTCCATCAAGCATTACAGCTTAGATGTCCTAAGCATGGGTGGACATGGCCTTTGGCTCAAGGGTTTTGCGAGCTGCTGTCTTCTTCCCTCTCAGTGGAGTTGTAGCTTTGGTACGTTCTACTTGTCTGAACCTGTCGAGCAGGACGATATGGAAGGTGACATTTTACTTACCAGTTAATGTCCTTTACTTGAGTCCTGCTACACCAGTCCAGGGCCTGCCCCTGCCACTTTATTTGCTCAGTTGTTCTACTGCTGTACCCTTGGGTCCGCTATGATTTTCATACTTGACTCTGCATTTATTTATTTATTTTATTTATCTAATTCTTCTATACCGCCCCTTCCAGAGATCAGGGGCGGTTTACATGGAACAAAGTAAACAAATTTGTACACTAATGTATACATTACATGGAACATAGTTTTTTAACTTTATACAGATAATATTTTTAACTTTATACAGATAATATTTAGTAACTTTATAACTTTCTAACTTTATACAGATAACTGTGCATTAATTGTTGTAACTATTTACATTTTGTATATAATTATAAATTTCTGTATCGTAGCGTCAAACAGAGTGTTCTACCTTGTTTACCGGTAGTCAGGGTCATATATGTGTGCGGAGGAATTTATTTCCTTTTTCTCTTGAGAGTGTTTTGGGGTGTCTGTGATGGGTGTAAGTGGTGGGTGTATGTGTGTGGGTAGTTGAGTGTAATTTTAGGGCTTTGTGTTTGAGTGTCTTGGGATGGTATGTGGTTGGACTTGGGGGTAAGGGATTTCAAAGTGTTCGGAGAAAAGGTATGTCTTGAGTTCCTTTCTAAATTGGGTGAGGTCTTTTATGATCCGAAGGTTTATTGGGAGATCATTCCAGAGCATGGGGGCAGTGAATGTGAAGGCTCTGGTGCTGGTGGATTTTTTAGTTCTTTTGAATGATTTTGGTATTTCAAGTGAGTGTGTTGCGTTTAGTCTGCGGGTTCTTGATTCAGATGGGGCATGTAATAGTGTGGTTAGATATGAAGGGGCGATGTTGTTCAGGAGCTTGAATGTGGTTAGGAGGATTTTATATCTGATTCTGCTATTTATAGGGAGCCAATGAAGTTCTAGCATTATTGGGGTTACATGATCTGCTAGGCTGGCTTTAGTGACTACTTTCGCACAGATGTTCTGAGCTCTTTGAAGCAGGTATGTACTTTTTTGTGGTAGGCCAATTAAGAGACTATTACAATAGTCAAAGTGTGGGGTGATGAGTGTGTTAACAACTGATCTAAAGTCTTGGGTGTCTAGAAGGGGCCTTAGATGTTGTATGGTTTTGAGTTTGTAGAATATAGTTTTTACTGTCTGTTTTATATGCGGTATCATGGTAAGTGTGTGATCTATTATTACACCTATTATTATTATTATTATTATTATTATTATTATTATTACGCATGTTCATCTTCTGCGGCCAGTACTCTATTTATGCTTTCCTGTACATAGTTTTTGACTGTTGATTACTCCTTGTTGCCCACGATTGAGATTGTGTGAGGCTTGCCATGTTTTTTTCCATATGCTTTGGGAAGAATACGGAAGGGATCGCTGGTTGCTGAGGCAAATAGAAGCATGTGAGTGATGTCATTGAAACCTCAACTTTTCATTGGTGGAGAAAAACAACCAATCTGCTGATAGGGAAACACAACCCACTTGTCTGGACTGGTCTAGCTGGACTCAAGGAAGGGAAATTAACTGGTAAGTTAAATGTCACCTTTCTCTGGAAGACAATAAACAATAATATGAAAAAAATTGAGCTATTCAGCTGTTTCTAGGTTTTACCAACTGATAGTCATGCATCTTTCAAGCACCTGCTTCCCTCAGTTTGTATAAGGATGTTTTAGAGGGGTTCCCTATTTCCCCCTGCTAAATTCCAGGAGTACTTTTTTCAAAATTTCTCCTCTCTCAGCCCTTCTCTATAAGAATTTTCCCAGGAGGGGTCCCCAATTATATCCTGCTCTATCGCTATCCCCTAGAGATTTCTCTCTCTCTCTCTCTCAACTCCTCCCTCCTTCCTTTGAAGTGTTCTCTTCTCTACATCCCTCTGCTGTCTGTGCTTTCTGGAGATTTCCTTGCTCTCCTAATAGTGTCATGGGTGAGAGGAAATTGTTTCTGCTGCTTCTTCTGTGGGCTCTTAGGCTTCCTTTTGCATGACAAAGAGACATTTAATGATTAGTCAAAAGTATTTTTTATTCAGGCTTTCTTGGAAGACAGCAAAATGCAGTGACCAAGAGGAATTGAGAATGCATGGAACTTCCCGCATGATGTGTGATCCAATCTAGAGCAGTACAGTCAGAATTAGGACACAGAGCAACCACCATGGGGTTAGACTAGCAACGGTTATCCAAGATGCTCACAGCTTTTTCAGCCATTCCAGGCTAGGTCCGA